>CM037862.1:48367490-49751240 GCA_021292105.1 Anadara kagoshimensis
ATTGGGTGGACCTGTAAGGCGACCGGGGGTATCACTCACCGCCTACCCTTGTTTCAAACTAAACGCGTCTCACGTCGCCGATTATTCTCTTTATTTGGTTGCTGTGTGCGCCGCCGTAATGCCCGAATAATAAGACACACCTGCTGTAACGGCGCTGTGGACATAGTCTAATTACAAGGTAAACGCCGCCGGGCTGATCTGGGTCGGACCAAACCCTGCGGAAACGGCGCTGTGGACGTAGTCTCTTAATAAACCGAAGTACAACAGCAGGGCGCACCCGTGCTGTTGACGCCGGCACGTCTTATTTATATTATAAATAACTAATAAATATTGTATGCCTGCCTGGCATATGATTTGGTTGATTTGATATGTACACTTCACTTGACTGGACAGGATGGAAAGTACACCAATAATTCTCACACCCACTGTGCTACTTGACCAATTGACCACAGAACACGTGTCAGAGTAGACCGCACTCCTCACATGTACCTGGCACAATTACTAAAGCCTCCACAGCGCGAGATTTTCCCCTGGTGTATTTCACCAACAGCCCGAAGTCTTTTCTAGGACCTGGTGCACGCCACTAGCCAGTACCAAAACCAATGTACCTGGCTAACTCCTCTGATCAGTTATCTGGCGCACGCCACTGATCAGAACCTGGTGCACGCCACTGGTCTAAACCAAAGTTACTTCAACTGGACTGCTGCGTGTATTACCACTTCGCTCTCCTTTACGCACGGCACTTGGAAATCCACCAAGCCCTGCGCAGCGCACGGTCAACGCATGCACCGCGCACGACCAGCGCACGGTCACGACGCACGGTCAACCCACAGCCGATTTTACCGCAATTCACAAAGTGAATTACCACGGCCAATACCAGTGGTTTGTACTCTTCTCTGTCTGGACCACACAGAGAAGCTACTGTCCACTCTCGATCTGTCAGGTAATCCAGGTTATTCACCCTTACCTACAGCCAATATCTTCTTATTTAGTAAGATACTGTTGGCACTTAACACAAACATCAAATGCGAAATTCTGCAGCTCTCTGCCTCCTTATATACCCCTGCTGTAGCTGACCAGCCACGTGATTGGCTAATTCTGCATTCTGATTGGCTGAATATAATTAGCCCCACACTGCGGTGTGGTGATGTGTATTATCGATCGATACACATCTCTGCTGTCAAGGTCGGGTCAAACTAAAGAGCTGTTATGGTCTAAAAGATTCTGTATTTAATTTATAATTTAAACTGCCCGGAATCAAGTATATGTACGCGGCCTGTAAAATAAACATGTATTAGTACGTATGATTACAACTAATATCTTTTCGAAGAAATGAAGGTTGTTGTCAGCGATTTCATTAGCCATATTTCATCCGGTCAGTTTATCCAGCCATTTCTTCTGTCCATCCTCTCTACACTATCCTGTTCAAATATTCTATCCTGCCCAGTCAGTGGAATCATCGTAAATTAAGGTCAATCACAGTAATATACAGCTATGTACACTATACAAGTATTACATCAGTCTTCTAATCGGCAATCATACTGAGTAATGTAATTCATTGGTAAAACAGTTAATTGTTAACATATAAACTAGTCCTAGGAGGTCCTTCGCTACAGACCCTCCTATATGAATATTCGTAATGAAAGGTCAAATGGACAGGTCAATGTTGTTTACCTATACTTCTTAAATTATGACATAATGTAGCATTTAAACATAAACAAATATGAACATTGAAAATAACTGATGACCTGGGGAAACAAGTAAAGGTGCTATTATCTACATGATGTAAGGGAGATAATTCAAACATGACTACTTCCAACTTTGCATTGACTTTAACCACAGTGGCTCACCATCTTGATCAAAATCCACTTGGACAATTCCTAGTACTAGAAATGTTTTTAGTGTGCTTGCTAAAGGTCTGTGGTTTTCTCTAAGAACTCTAGTTCCCTTCAATAACCCAGATTTACTGCCTCAAGTTGAAAGAACCATTGCAAAATATGTACCAGTAATTTAGATGATCATTAATGTTTTTCCCATCATCAAATTTATGGAGTGAATATCCGCTACTTGTTTCCGACTATAGTTTTTTCCAGGCACTTTATCTGGTTTCTTCTACTATCCCAGATTAACTGTCTCAGTATTTGACTGTTTCAAAATATTCTATATTGCATTAAGATGACAGAACATCAATAAAGCTGGAGGTTTCAAGATTTTTTAAAACTATTTTTTTATTTAGGTGTATGTCTGACTATGATTCTAGTCTAGCAATCTTTCTATTTCAAATATATACACATATATTAAAAATGGAAGTTGCTTTGTGTCCAACTCTATTAGGACATTGGTAGAGTGCTCGCTCCGTAAGTGGAAGGTTGTGGGTTCGAACCCTGGCCGGGTCTGACCCAAGACTTGAAAGTGGGTAGTGACTGTTCTTTCGCCAAGCACTCGGCATTACGAAATGAAAGTCATGGTTCTTTCGGATGGGAACTTAAAATAAACAAGGTCCCATGTCACAGTGGGCTTAGCACGCTAAAGAACCCTGCTGTAAAATGCCATCAGCGCAACGCACAGGCAAAATTTCTGCACTTTCGCCTACAGCTAGCGATGTCTCGATATAAGTGAAATATTATCGACTGGGACGTTAAACACCATTACTCAACTCAACTCTATTAGTACAGTATAACCTGAGAGTAATGAGAGAGTTAAAAATCAAAATATTTATTAGGCACAGGTTATACTGCTGTTAATTTGGAAAATTTCATGTTGAATAAGTTTCATGAGAGTCGTAATTTCAAGATAATTGCTATACTGTTTTTACATTGTTGATTTCAAATGCATTTGAATTATATCAAAATAAAATATTCTGGAAAGTTTTATTTTCATGTCCTGTTGCTCTTGCTGATTTCCATAAATATAAAGTGAACACAAAAAAATTCCTCATTTACATTATACACAGATGCAAGTCCATCATTTGTATTACATAATAAAATCTCTGACAGTTCCATCGTTATTCCCAGTTAGTAATCATGGTAATGGTCTATATTCTTTCAAATATTTCAGTTTAGATTGAACAATGACATTTATGATATCTTGTAATGTCCTCCAATATTGCATAATATACAGATATAAAAATATCTCTTTCTAACAAATTATATGTCATGTTTTACATTTTACAAAGTGAAATATGAGTAAAACTTCCTTTATCTGAGAGTACCGGTATTATTTTATAAAAACAGGGATTTTTCTGACCTTTTTGGGAAAAGGACCTTGGGATGAAATTGGGAAAATGCTCAAGAAAAATGTAATTTTGGGAAAAATCATAACAACACATTTGAAATTCTAGACCTCTAGAATACTGGTAATTGAACAAATTATATTGGTGTTCACAGCAAAATAGTGCTGTTTCTTTTGTCTCTATATAAATCATCCAGCAAAATGTGGGTTAATATAGATTGAAATCGTTATCAGAACGAGATATCCTCCGAACATAATGTTGATGATCTTGTGAAATTTTTTTTCTCAAACAATTGATAAACATAGTTAATTAGGAATTTTTTACTACAGAATTGGGAAAAATGTACATTTTTTGCATTGGTAATGGGTCCCTTTACCGGACCCTGTGGATACCCAGAAAAATTCCTGAAAAAGTATTTTATAAAAATGGCTAAATTAGAATTGATTTACAGATTCTCTTGTATGTAATAAATAACAGTAAATTCTTGATTCATCGCCACCATTTGTCCCAATAAAATTTTTGTGTTATAAATGTTTTAGGCGATTAATTGAGAGAGACTTATAAAAAAAAACAACATGAAAACAAGTGATTGTGGTACTTCAAAATATTATTATGGCGCTAAACGAGGTGGCAAGGGTCATTATAAAGAGGTTTTACTGTATCTAAAATCCGGATATTAACTACCTTTAATAGCAAATTCTCTTGAATAGAGTAGTTATTCAAGGAAAAATGAGAATTTTGAAAAGTATTGCATGATACTATTTTATTGGTTTTTACATAAAATAAATAATACATTTTGATGTATGACTTTTTAATACAATTTCAACAAAAACTCATTAGATTATATTACTAAAAACACAATAATAAATCCATTCAATTGTGTTCTATACACAATGTCATTCTTATAGTCAAACAACAGTAACCTGCCTGTTTGACCTTTTAGTAGGAATATTCATATAGGATGATCCATCCAGTATATGGGTAGTATAAGGATTTATAGTTAATACATAACTATGCTTGATTCCCACTATGAAGTAAAAATCAACACCTGTGTTCCCTATATGTAAATGTACTGATCCATAATAAATATATAAATTAAAGGTCATGAGGACAGGTGGATGTTGTATGCCTTTACATGAATTGATGCTTTATCAAATGTTATTGATTTTCACAATTTTATTACTTTTCTGGTTCACAAATCCATTTTTGAAGTCAATATATACCAAGGTAGTTAATTCATTATTTGCATGTCACTATTTTCAGGTAGAATTTCCATTTTCAAAATTCAGAAAATTGGAATTTTACAAGCTACAGCACTGAAAATATACATATCAACCTGACAACCCCTACAAATAAAATGGCACATTCCTCTGAGACATTGGAATTGTCCAAGCCGATTTCCAGGAACCAGTAATATTTCATTACTGCAGTAAAGGTGCACTTTTGGTTTTTATTGCAATTTTCATTCAGGTAAGATTTTTATTCTTTTATTAATTTTATTCTGCATTTTTATCTGAAATATTTTAAATTTATATTACAAGAAGTACTAATTAATGATTTATCATTGGTATGATACATAGGCTATATATGGATTCCGATAATTTCCCCGGATCAATACAGAGCTTCCACTAGTGTGTATTATGTATATTGTTTCAATATATCTGTATGATTCACATGAAATAATCAATGTACACAAAACTATCTTATAATCTTGTGTAGATACAGCTTGAGGGGGGAGGGGGGAGCTGGTGGAAAAAGCAGAAAGGAAGCTAAATAAATATTTAATATCATAATAAAGACAATTCATCAAAAACACACACAAAATTGATTTTTGTGAAGGTATTCATTCTAATATGTGTCTGAAAGGGGAGTTGATTAAGCAAATTTGGTCATGCAATCCAATCAGGATATATTGAGCTATTGATAATACACCTGTTTGTTTCAAGAAAACTCAGTCATTGATTAGTTTTTAGTGTATTGACAGGTGTTTGGTCTATTTCCTTAATAAAAGCGGCTTATTTCTATTCCCAAGTATTATTTCTGGTTAAAAGATCTACAGATATGTTTATAAGTTCATTATAAAGCTTGCCATCATCTTAACCCCAGGTACTTGGTGACATTTATTTTGTCTTCAGTATACCAGAAGATAAAATTGAGTGAAAAAGATAAATAGTGTTTAATACCCCAAGATTCTTTCACTTAGTTCTGATGTCTGCCCACATGGAAGCATGCAGTGACAGGCGAAGTAATCTATAAGCTATTGCATATGATATCAACTAATGGTGGAGGAATTCAGAGCTCCCAGAGAGAAAGCCACTGACATTCATCAAGGGAACTAACAAACTTTCCACACTAGGATTTCCCTACCTTTAGATTCAAACCTAAACAATAAGAAGGACTAATACTTGTAGGCCTGTGCTTTAAACCACTGGGCCACAAGGTCCCACAAAGATATGAATTAAGTCTTCTTGCAGTATGGTACATAGTCCAGGGTTCGTACAGGCCTGGAAAAGTCCTTAAATTTTGAGGTTTGCCCTAAAAAGACCCTAAAAACAAGTCTGACCCTAAAAAGCCCTTGAATTTATCCAGAAGGCCCTAAAAAGCCCTTGAATTTAGCCAATTTGGGTGTCTATATTTCGATATTAAGTTGTTGCAAATAGACTGATATAAATAAATAATGAATTGATGTTACATTGAAATGTGCAATTTAAAGGTACCTGGCCTAACTGAACGCCCAACTTCAGCCTCCACTTTGAGTGTCATTACTATGGACACGTTAAACTGATTTAGTTGCCTTTGCACCAATATTTTTTTGCTAAAATTGTCCTTCTGATTAGGCCTTAAATTTGCAAATAAGACCCTTAAATTTGGACTCCAAATGCCTGTACGAACCCTTTAGTCATTAAAATTAAAATATACAAATATTTAGACAGGTTGTAAACATGATTTTGTCCAGAGATAAAAATGCTCCAATTAGCATGAATTCCCTAATGATTATTAATCGAGTCTGTAAACATACTCAAAATCACTAGTGTCTCTTAACCATTTGCAAAAATCTACCAGTGAAATTGATCCTCGGAAATATATTCCCTCGCCCGCAGACAGAATAAATTGACTTGTATAACAATACTAAACATGGTGTATTATGTATAGCTTTAACTGTGTGCAATTTAGCAAATGATTTATGCATCAAGTTTTCTGGAGCCGCAGGACAATGTTCGGAATTTGACCGAATATTTTGTTATTTGCTTAATGGCCAAAAAATTGGTAAAATAATTATTTGGAACATATTACGGCATTGATACATTTTTTTTATTAATACCATTTTAATATTTCACTGATGATGTTGGACAAATTAAAAACCAGATACAACATACCCAGTATATGGCATATACATGTAGTAAGAAAATTTGGACATCACAAATAAAAACGTATGTGTGCCTATTTGAATACATTTTCATTGTTGCAGTTTGTTGCTATGGCAGATGACAAGAAACTTGCACATGAGTAAAATTTAAATTAAAGGCAACATGTAGTCTTCTAAAGTTGATTGGTTGGTTAATTGAATGTTGCTTAACGTCACATCAGCAATTTTTCAGCTATTTGCGACAAGAACTATTTTATTAAACTCTGTGGATTAATCTATGAACAAGTTTGTGTATGCATGTGAAGTTGGAGTGTGTTGTATGGTCTGCCTTGTACTAGTGCACACTCAGGGCAACTTTAACATGCTAGCTCACAGAGTTAGTATGCCACAGACAAGCATACCACTACCCCAGTCACATTATACTGATACCAGGTGAATCAGTAAAGGTCAACAGCAAGGAAAATTCACTTTCCCACATGTGATCTGAGCAGGGCTCTCTTCCAAAGTGCTATATTGCATAGAGAGTATTGTTTTAAATTGCTGCACAAACCAATTTTGCTGGTAGCTAAAGAGAGAGAGAGAGAGAGAGAGAGGGATGAATTAATGCCAGGTATTATGTTTTTTCTTCCAATCTTTCAAAGTAAAGTTAATCTTCTTTTAAAGACATATTCTATGGATTATTACTTTGCCTGAGTTATTAATACCTTTACTGCCATTCCGGTATTACAAAATATTATTAGTCAATCATTTTAACAACACAATGTCATGCCTGAAAAAAATTTGGAGAGATTTGGTTTATGAAGATGTATTCATTCTCTACAGCTTTCACCAAATCATTTGCTTTGTTTCTATATTAGTTAGATTGATTTCTTCAGAAATGTTCCATTGACATGGAAACAAACATTAAAAAATGTCAATATATGTTGTACCAGTGATGACAAATTGATTACATCATCATTTATCCCGACGTATCTTAAACACTAATCATGCCATTTGTTTTGAGTGTACACTGATAAAAAATTACTTTTTGATAGATAGCTTGTTAAATTCTGTGTTGTACATGAAAATTATTCTTTTCTAACTTTTCTAACTTTAAAATGATTCTTCATAATTTTTTTTTATTTCTGTGGAATAATTTTTTACAAATGTTGATGCAACATAAAGAGTCATTAATTTCAGTGCACTCAAAAACAACAATCATAAAAACTTTTGATGGAATGCTTAGAATTTATTCTTTTCTCTTTACAGAATGATTTTCCAAATTTTTTGGTGAAATTTCTGTGAAGTAAAGTTTATGAATATTGATGCAACATAAATGATTCATTAGTTGAAGTGCAATAGAAATTACTTTTTGATGGAAAGCTTGTTAAATTGTGTGTTGTAGGTACTGGTAGGAATTATTCTTCTCTATTCTTTAGAATGATGCCTCGTTTTTTGTGAAATTTCCGTGAAATAATAAATAATTTTTTTTACAAATATTGTATAAAAAGATTCATTGGAGTGCACTGATTAAAAAAAAACTTTTTGATAGAAAGCGTGTTAAATTGCAAGATGTGGATTATTCTCTTTTTCAATAGATTGATTCATTTTTTAAAAATTTTTTATTTATCTGAAATATTTATTTTTACAAATGTTGATGTAAAATAAAAACATCCATTAATTCAAATTAGTTTAAGTTTTCCTCTTTAAGCCCTGAATGACTTGTTGCTGTCAATATCAGCGTGAGATGTTGTTTTTTATGATAACATCCTTTTGTTATTTTGTGATAGTAACAAGTGTTTTTATTCTCCAAGGAGACATTTAAAGGACATTTTGTTTAACACATCTGAAAGATGTGAAATGTCTTATTCATTGTATGGCAGTGTTGTGTAACAGCTAACTTTGTAGATTTTTTGATAGAAAATCAGGAATTTGAATGAAGCTTGGTAAAATTCATTCATATATAATACTTGTCTAATTTTGTAATTTTTATAGAAAATCTAAGGAATTTAAATAAAGTTTTGGTAATATTTATTCATTTATTTGAATAATTTTGTAAAATTTTCAAAGAAAAATCTAAGAAATTTGAATAAAGTTTATTAAATATTCATTCAATTACTTGATCTTTTCACAATAAGTAATCACTATGCACATCCTTGATTGCCATGGAATATCTGTGTGTGGTTCTACTGAAACTTGAATAAAGTTTGGTTAAGATTCATTAATAATCTAATTTTATAATTTTTTTACAGAAAATCTAAGAAATTTGAATATAGTTCGATAATATTCATCCATTGACTTGACCAATTTTGTAAATTTTTACAGAAAATTTAAGAAACTTTAATAAAATGTATTAATGTTTCCCTTATTTTAATTTCTGTGAAATTTTTTTTTATAAATGTTGATGTAACATAAAACATCCATTAATTCAAATTAGTTTCAGTTTTCCTCTTTAAGCTCTGAATGACTTGTTGCTGTCAATATCAGCGTGAGATGTTGTTTCGTATGATAGCATCCTTTTGTTATTTTGTGATAGTAACAAGTGTTTGAATTCTCTAAGGAGACATTTAAAGGACGTTTTGTTTAACGCATCTGAACGATGTGAAATATCTTAGTCATTGTATGGCAGTGTTGTATAACAGCTAATTATGTAGATTTTGTAAATTTTTATAGAAAATCTAAGATATTTGAATAAGTTTTGTAATGGTACTCATGTGTGTAATCTTTATGTGTGATCCTGTTACTAAAAAGGGGTGACTTGACAAAGTGCAGCTAACAGATAACAGACTAAATGATATACCGTATGTTTGGTACGTCTTTAGTTGATTGTTTAATTGCTTGATTGATTGATTGATTGATTGAATGGGGTTTCATGTCCCAGTCAAGCTTTGGCTTATATCAAGACATTACCAGCTAATGGTCTTTACCACTGCAGTGCACTCAGGGCAATAAGGAGGAAGGGTTGCCTGCTGTGACATGGGGAATCGGTTTTAAGGATTCTTTCAAAGGACCTTATGACTTTCATTTCTATATGCCAGAACAGTCACTATTTTCAAGTCTTGGTCATACCCTGGTTATGGTTAGGGGTTTAAACCCACAACCTTCTACATAAGAAGTGAGCACTCTACCAATTGAGCTATAATAGTAGACCTAATGGAAAATCACTGAGAACATCATTATCTGCTATATTATCATATACATGTATATATTGTATTGGTATGAAGTACTGCAAATTCATTAAAAAGACAGTGATGGATCTAGAGAATATAAAAATTTATTACCACTGAGAGGTTTTAAAATACATTCAATTAAGCAGTTATTGTCAAAAATCAGCATGACATATATACGATGCATTCTTATATATAGAAGGGATACAATAGGTCAGACAAGTATCACCATCAGCATGCACTGATATTAAATAGATTGGTGGCATTTGCATGAACTGGGGGGGGGGGGGGGGCTGGGTGGTGCTCAGTGGCCAAGTGGTCTATAGCACATATTTACTGATTCCAGTGCCTCTCAGGTATAGGTTGGAATCCCATTTGGCACATATTGTAGTGTGAGAGTTTCTCAGTTCACTTGGCTAACGTCAGATGTTTTCTTTGGGTACTCTAGTTTCCTCAACCATCTTTGAACTGACTGCCTTGATATAAGGGAAAGGATTCGGACTAAGGCATAAAATGCCATTACTCTACTCGACTAAAGATAAAAAAATATTTTGGTCCTTTAGGTATTTTTTCAACATCTTAAAAAAATTTGGTTTCACAATTTTGGTCCATGCACTATACTAATAAGGAATTGTATTCCAAAACATCTGTCTAGTGCTGTAAAATTAAAACTGGTATAATATGTAATTTGCACTCTTATTTCAGCCTACCATTCTTGAAATACCATGATCGTAAATAGAATCTGAGCTGTAATTAATTAATGGTTTTCTTTGGATTCTTCCAGTAAAATAAATCCTACATACCACCCACTCCTACAATAAGAATAAACCCGTTAGTGTGAAGAAACCATTCTGATTGATTAATCAATATTTATGTATAGGGAATGAATTCCAGGGATTGATTTGGTCTATGTTAAATTGGAGAATATCAGTATCAATATCAGTCCAGTTTGATATTTATTGTGTCTGTATATAAAAGATTACAAACTTGATATTTTTTATTTACTTCTGTAGCTAAAAAAATAAAAATAAAAAAAAAAAAATTAAAAAAAAAACATAACAAAAACCACAGGCAACAACCTGCCAAAATTTTTTACCAGCCAGTTTGCTGGAAACTTTGTTCATGACCTAGATTCTCTTGGAAATTTACAAAATTATGATTATTTTTTTTTTTTAATTTGAAAATAAGTCCATACCTCCTTTGTAGTTTAGTGCAATGAAAAATATGTAAGCCACCTGTGTACATAACTAGAGATTTTTGATTTACTTCTGTAGTTTAAAAAAAATAAAATAAAACATAAAAACCACAGGTAACTCCCACCTGCCAGGGTGCTGGAAAATTTTGTTCATGACCCGGATTCTCTTGGAAATTTACAAAATGATGATTTTTTTTTAAATTTTGAAAATAAGTCCATACCTCCTTTGTAGTTTTGTGCAGTGAAAAATATGTTAGCCATCTGTGTACATATCTTATCACATAGTGTCTACACATGTAGCAGCTTGTATGCTTTGCAATACCGGTAATCAGAGCAATTCAGGATCACATTACACAGTACTGTACTTGAACAAGAAAAGCCAAAATAAATGAGAATCGAGCCATATTATTAACCTATTACTTGAACAAGAAAAGCCAAAATAAATGAGAATCAAGCCATATTATTAACCTATTACTTGAACAAGAAAAGCCAAAATAAATGAGAATCCAGCCATATCAATAACCTATTACTTGAACAAGAAAAGCCAAATAAATGAGAAACAAGCCATATTATTAACCTATTACTTGAACAAGAAAAGCCAAAATAAAACGAGAATCAAGCCATATTATTAACCTATAACTTGAGCAAGAAAAGCCAAAATAAATGAGAAACAAGCCATATTATTAACCTATTACTTGAACAAGAAAAGCCAAAATAAATGAGAATCAAGCCATATCATTAACCTATTACTTGAACAAGAAAAGCCAAAATAAATGAGAATCCAGCCATATCAATAACCTATTACTTGAGCAAGAAAAGCCAAAATAAATGAGAAACAAGCCATATTATTAACCTATTACTTGAACAAGGAAAGCCAAAATAAATGAGAATCAAGCCATATCATTAACCTATTACTTGAACAAGAAAAGCCAAAATAAATGAGAATCAAGCCATATTATTAACCTATTACTTGAACAAGGAAAGCCAAAATAAATGAGAATCAAGCCATATCATTAACCTATTACTTGAACAAGAAAAGCCAAAATAAAACGAGAATCAAGCCATATCATTAACCTATTACTTGAACAAGAAAAGCCAAAATAAATGAGAATCAAACCATATTATTAACCTATTACTTGAACAAGAAAAGCCAAAATAAATGAGAATCAAGCCATATTATTAACCTATTACTTGAACAAGAAAAGCCAAAATAAATGAGAATCAAGCCATATCATTAACCTATTACTTGAACAAGAAAAGCCAAAATAAAACGAGAATCAAGCCATATCATTAACCTATTACTTGAACAAGAAAAGCCAAAATAAATGAGAATCAAACCATATTATTAACCTATTACTTGAACAAGAAAAGCCAAAATAAATGAGAATCAAGCCATATTATTAACCTATTACTTGAACAAGAAAAGCCAAAATAAATGAGAATCCAGCCATATTATTAACCTATTACTTGAACAAGAAAAGCCAAAATAAAACGAGAATCAAGCCATATTATTAACCTATAACTTGAGCAAGAAAAGCCAAAATAAATGAGAAACAAGCCATATTATTAACCTATTACTTGAACAAGAAAAGCCAAAATAAATGAGAATCAAGCCATATTATTAACCTATTACTTGAACAAGAAAAGCCAAAATAAATGAGAATCAAGCCATATTATTAACCTATTACTTGAACAAGAAAAGCCAAAATAAATGAGAATCAAGCCATATTATTAACCTATTACTTGAACAAGAAAAGCCAAAATAAATGAGAATCAAGCCATATTATTAACCTATTACTTGAACAAGAAAAGCCAAAATAAATGAGAATCAAGCCATATTATTAACCTATTACTTGAACAAGAAAAGCCAAAATAAATGAGAATCAAGCCATATCATTAACCTATTACTTGAACAAGAAAAGCCAAAATAAATGAGAATCAAGCCATATCATTAACCTATTACTTGAACAAGAAAAGCCAAAATAAATGAGAAACAAGCCATATTATTAACCTATTACTTGAACAAGAAAAGCCAAAATAAATGAGAATCAAGCCATATTATTAACCTATTACTTGAACAAGAAAAGCCAAAATAAAACGAGAATCAAGTCATATTATTAACCTATTACTTGAACAAGAAAACTCAAAATAAAATGAGAATCCAGCCATATTATTAACCTATTACTTGAACAAGAAAAGCCAAAATAAATGAGAATCAAGCCATATTATTAACCTATTACTTGAACAAGAAAAGCCAAAATAAATGAGAATCAAGCCATATTATTAACCTATTACTTGAACAAGAAAAGCCAAAATAAAACGAGAATCAAGCCATATTATTAACCTATTACTTGAACAAGAAAAGCCAAAATAAAACGAGAATCAAGCCATATTATTACATGATATCTGATCTTTTCTTCATATGAAATAAGGACAAACCTATGTTTTAATAAACGATAATAAACAGGCTTTCCCTATAAAATATGAAACCTAATCATTTTGTAGCAAAAATAAAATACAAAGGTTTTACTATGAAACAAGAAACCTGACTATGTTTTTAAATAATAATATGATTTCTCTAGGTTACATATTACTTTCCATGATATTAATTCTATTTTAGTTCAGTATTATCATTTGACTGTTTACTGAATTCCATTTTTGTTTGGGGCTTATTCATTTCAATTTTGATTTGGAGATTTTGTTTTGCAGGCATCATTTGACCGTTTACTTTGTCAAAATATTCATATCGCCAATGCTTCTTTTATTCTGGTGCATGTGCACTTAAGTTTCAGTCAGTGATGATAAAACATGGGTAAGTATTGATTATTTCTGAAATATGAATTCATAGATTATAGAGACCAAAATGAAAGTTGTAGACAAGAATGGACACTAATGACTTAATAGCTATGAAGTCTCATGGGACAAAGGTGACAAATTTAAGTACCTGGCACTCTTTTCTTTTGGCAAGGTAACAAGTACTATTGGTACAATGCAGTTAAAGATTATAATAAAGGCCACCTGGTTTTAAAGGCCAGTAGTAGTTGTAGTAATTGCTCTTTATTAATGTTATTTGAACCTGTATATAAGGGCCACCTGCCCATAAAGGATACTTGTACTAGTCCCTTTAGACGACCTTTATAGACAGGTTTAGCTGAACCCTGATATTGGCCTGGTTGAAAAATAGAAAGTGGAAGTCTTGTGCGTGGAGTGGATTGGAGTAAATTTGTTTTATGAACCAGCTAAGAGTCTTTTACTTATTTTGAGACAGAGCGTTCTTAGATGGTGGAGGAAACCATTGTACCGGTACCTTGAGTAAACCATCAACTGTTTGCAAGTAAACTGGAAAAATTATTTTCATTAGGATATGCCAGATTGGGATTAATTTCTAGGTTATGGGAGGCACTATGATTCATAAACAAGCGTTTAGACCTCTAAAGTCCAAATAGAGTGCTTTGAGACAACTATCGCAATGCAAGAAAAATTTTAAGATTCTTTTTGTACCATAGATTTTGTTTTCCATTAAATAAATTATGCATTTCAGAACAAAATGTCTAAATCTTACAGCGAGATCAGAAATTCAATTACCGGGTACCAGAACTTCCTGGAGTGAATCAAGAATTAATGCTGCGATAAGTACTGGAATTTCATTGATTTGAGTAAACCAGGATAGAATTTTATTTGATTTATTTCTGTTTTAAGGTTTTTAAAGTCAAGAATGATTAAAGTTACATCAATGTCATTATCTGCTGGTTATTTTGGTTTCAATTCAGGTGACAAGTGACAGGGTAAATGGTTGGTAGGTTGTTTGAATGTTGCTTAATGCTGAATCAGCAATTTTTCAGCTGTTCATAATGAGTACTATTTTATTAATCTCTGGATTAATCTATGAACAATTTTGTGTATGCATATGAAATGCAAGTGTGTTGTATGGTCTGCCTTGTACTAGCGCTCACTCAGGGCGACTTTAATGTGCTAGCTCACAGAGTCAGTACGCCGCAGACAAGCGTACCAGTCCCTTTGTCATTTATACTGATACCAGGTGAACCAGTAAAGGCCAAGGGCAAGAAAAACTCACTTTCCCACATGTGGTCTGAGCAGTACTCACAGCGATTTGTAGACTGACGTCTTATCCATTAGGCCACCATGGCCTCAGGCCTCAGGATAGGATTACATTTGATTCAGTTATGTTTTAAGGTTTTAAGTCAAGAATGATTTAATTTACAGAAATGTCACCTTTTTGTGGCTTATTTAGTTTTGTTTTGATGTTAAATTAAGTCACCTTGGATGGAATCATGCAGTGTTTCATTTAGAACTTATCTTAAAGGGATCATTCTGAACCTGGCCTTGTTGGTGACTTTTCAAAAAATGGGTTCACATAACATGGATCAAAGCTTGAAAAAAAAATTCAGTTTTTAGTATTTTATTCATACAATCATATATTCATATTGGACAATAGAAATGCCAATCAATTGAAAGGTTAACCCCAAGTAATTTTGCTTATAAACAGCTGTATAGAGTCAGTAATGCAAAAGTTGGTGGTGTTCTCTGGGCAATCCATTTCCTTCGACATCTCTAAACTGATCTTCTGGATATAAGTGAAAAAACCTTGACTAGGGTGTAGGGCTCCACTCCTTTAAATAAAATAAAAATTAAATGATACATACTTGTCTTCATAATTGGTTAGGATTGTTTGAGGCAACAGCCTGGATTCTGTAAAGAAATTTTCTGACATATTCCAAGCACCTTGTATAATTGCAAATGTGATTATTTTCGCAAAATCCTATCATTGGCATTTCACAAGGGGTTGTTTTTGTGATTTTGTCCATTCTTGAGGAATGTAGCATGACTCGCCATTATTTTCACAAGGGGAGGATTTATTTTTGTCAATTTGTGCAAAAATAGGGAAAAATCTCCATGCAAAAATAATCATGTTTACAGTATTAGCATAATACTGGTCTTCTGTTAAATACATTTTGCAGTTTAAAAGCAAACTTGATTTATAAACATGCCAGGATAATTATGTGTTTATTTTGTGAGCCTCTAGAAATGAAATCCCGATGCCAATCAAGAATCTTGCAACTCTGTTACAATGTTATGAAGAGATTTACTACCAAGGGTTTTGATATTTTTTGAGAATAAAATTGATTGACTGTTGCATGTTGTAAATCAGGGAAGAATTTGATTTGATTTGTTGTGATTTTAAAGTTCCGAGAAAGAATGATTAAATTGAACTAAAATGTCATTAATTATTGGATGCTGAAATTGCAGAAATTTTTATTCACAAAAATTGTGTCGACATCACTTCTTAAAGGGTGTTTAATCTATCTGTTTATACAAGTTGTATCACAGTGCCTGTCACTGCCAAGGTTGGAATCCCAATCTGGGCAGATCCTAGTGTGAGATAGTGTGTTGGTTTACTTGCCAAAGGTCAGTGGTTTTCTCTGGGCACTCCAGTTTCCTCCACAATTCCAGAACTGACCCTCAATATAAGTAAAGAATCTTGACTAGAGCATAAAACACCATTACTCCACTCAATTCCAACTAAAGAATTAAGCAAAAAAAGTCTTACAATTTGAGAAATTCAAAATGGTCAAAACAGAGGTTGGATATAAAAATTGATGGTATAAGAAGACTAGAAAAATCTGTGGTATAATGGAGCTTTTTAACATTTTATATATGGTAACAAGAGATCATAGATTTAGTTATGTAAAACTGATGGACTTTTATGGTGTAATGCGGTTTGAAAGTTTGTCAGTTGACTCGCTGATTGTCAGTGATTTTCTCGGGACATGCCAGTTTTCTCCACAATTCCAGAACTGACCCTCCATATAAGTAAAGAATCTTGACTAGAGCATAAAACACCATTACTCCACTCAATTCCAACTAAAGAATTAAGCAAAAAAAGTCTTACAATTTGAGAAATTCAAAATGATCAAAACAGAGGTTGGAAATAAAAATTGATTTTATCAATGAAAGGGTATAAGAAGACAAGAAAAATCTGTGGTATAATGGAGTTTCTTTACATTTTATATACAGTAACAAGAGATCATATACTTAGTTATTATGTAAATCTGATAGACTTTTATGGTGTAATGTGGTCATTTTCTTCAGCGTCACTTTTACGTAAGAGAGAGGGAGTAAAACACATTATCTTCTTCATTAAGTAAGCGACCTTTGACATTTAAGGAAAAGCCGTTTCTTTTTATAAAGATTATCACATATCTAGATCAATTGCCTTAATGTTAAGATGTACCATTTAAGTGATTTCTTAAATCTCGGAATAAATCTTCAGATTCATTGTTTATATCGATTAGAATGTAAATGGAGTTTTTTCCCCGAGATTGAAGACATCGGGAATGATGGATCTTTTTTTTTTGAGTTGAGTGATGGATTAACATATGGCTGGGACGTTGATTGGGCTTGGTGGTCATCATTCATTGAATGAGTTATATAATATAAATTCATCAGAAATGATTAATTAATTGTACCGGAATATTTCTAATAGTCAAAACCAATATAGGAATAAATTTTTTCAGATTTTTTTTCAAAAATGTATAGCATTTCTGTACGAGAGAGAGAGAGAGAGAAAGAGAGAGAGAGAGAATGAATGTGATTGTGCATGAGAGAGAGAGAGAGTGTGTGTGTGTGTTAAAAAGAGAGGAGAGAGTGTAAGAAAGAGAGAACATTTCATTTAATTTGATTGAAAAATGTTGGAAAGGTCAAAAGTTTTAAAATATATTAAATTAGTACATCACATGATAAATTGTAGGAAATTGATTGGATAAATGTACATGTACTCTATTTTGTATAGCTTCTGTCTGTCCTTAGCAATGAGTATAGTACCGTTGACAGCAAGGTACTATTGTGTTGCCAGACTGGTACTATACATTTTTGCATGTGCCACCTTGGAAAAGAAAACACAATTTTGTAAGCAAACATGGCATCAAGATTCGGTGACAAGGACCCAGACAAATTCATTTCTGACCAGATTGTACACTACAGAACTGGAACTGCTTTGTAGATTTAAAGGTCATTGATCAATGGTTAGAATGTACTATGCAATAAAGTGTCACGTGATGTACTAAATACATTATTCTGTTTTCCTTTGGGACCAATGCTACTATAGTATTGTCTTGGGGAGTATAGTGTCTGAGCCGAAGGCTCGGAGTATTTGGCTCGGGCACCATACTCCCCAAGACAATACTATAGTAGCACAGGTCCCTCAGGAAAATATAATAATGTATTATTAGATAAAAACATGTGTATATCAACATATCACATATGCTTTCAGTTATTAGGAATGGTGGGCTTACAATCGGTATAAACAAGAAGGTTGTAGGTTTTGGGCATCTAAATTTTCAGGCCCTTGAACCATTCTTATCTTTTGTGTTTTTGACCTGAGGACTTGAAAATGGTGTTAATAAAAATCTTTTTACATCAAGCCATATACATTAAGTTTTTTGTCATAATTTCTGATGAAAATCATAACAAACTAGATTACTTTTTACTGCTATTATGCAGTACCGTATCTGGTAAATTGTCTCCCTTGTATAGCATGCATAATTTATGATATTTGACATCCAGCGAGTGTTAAGTCTGTTCTGGTCATATTGATTATGATATAGTTTTTATAGAGTTATGTTTTGTATACTTTTATATCAGAGATCATCTTTAGAATGTCAATTAATATTTGAGCGTTGCCATGGCAACAGTGCCATTAGTAGCTAACAGGGATTGATCTGTTTGATTTTAGCTTTTGGATAATAAGTATAATCTGAAGTGCTTGTAATGGGTGTGTGGGATGGATGGGGAGTTTTTTATGATCAACTTTTTGTTGAAGGTTTTCTCAGCATGATGTAAGACAGTTATAGTAATAATAATGTTGCATTAAAACTACCACTTTCTCAAGTTAATTGTAATAAGAAAAATTTCCCTTGCAATACACAAACTTGCAGTTTAGACAAACCTGTTTAACTCTAACACAAAATAGGGGCTAATAAAGCATGCACTTTTTGATCACAGTACATTCTACTGCTTAGGTTCCAGTCTTACTTGGGACAGATCCTAGTGTGAGAAGGTTTGTCAGTTTGCAAAAGGTCGGTGAATTTCTTGGGCACTCTAGTTTACTCTACCATTCCAGAACTGACCACCTCAATATAAGTGAAAAAATAGTAACTGGAGCATAAATCTATTACTCCACTCTAAAATGGAATAAAATCTTGAAAAAAGTAATACACATTTTCTATTTATGTAAATTTTGTGCCATCATTTATTTGTCTTCAATTTATTTTATTGCAATAACTGTTTTCCCGATAATACATCAGATCTAATTTAAATCCATCGCCAAATTGGATACAGGTGATCTATGAGATTTAATTCAAGTCAACATCAATTTACTGAAATAATAATTTGTGCTGAAATTTGTACAGAATAAAATCCATTCGTTTACATTAAACATATAAACTAATGTATACTGCCTCATGAGGAATATTTCCTTAGCTAAACTTGTTTAAATATACACTTTGTATTTTCATCCTTTAGATATTTTTTCGATTCCTTGGGGGACAAAATTTTGGCTTCACAATTTTAGTATAAGCATTATTGATGAGGAATTGTATTTTTGAAACAACTGTTTAGTGTTGTAAAATTAACAATGGTATAATATGAAATATATGATGCATGTATATTTTACTTGTATGGAACTTGTATGATTAATTTCTATAATCTAGATAAATGTGTGATAAATATGACTAATAGATGAGCTGGATTAAAAAGCTGCTAACAGATACACAATCGGGTATGGAATTAATCATGAATTTATATTCTGTGATGCCGGTAGTTGGTATGTGAATACTTAATGTCACTGTGATAAATACACATACATGTATAGGAAAACAACACTGACCTGTTTGCTTGACCTTTTATTAAAAACTTTATTATGAACCAGAACATTGATGTTTAGGGAGCACAGGTATTAATTTCGTCTAGATCATGGAGAACATGCATTATTTATGGATTACACGGGAATCCTACTATTACCGGATATATTGGTGGATCATCTTATATGAATACTCCTCATGGAAGGTCAAATGGACAGGTCAATGTTGTTTGCCTATACCATTAATCCAGGCGTTAATGTTCATATTTCATCAATAATATCATCAATATTGTAAAGTTATTTCCCCATATATGTGTCATAATTAACAATTCCTTTTGTCATTACAGGAACACATGTGTCTCCCATGGGAATACCGGTATGGGTTGATATAATCCAGGTTATTCACTATTAGGTTATATTGTTGTTGGTCGTAAATAAACCTGTTCACCCCTCCAACATGCAATTTGACATCACCCAATGTTCCAGATTATTCTCGATCAATACATTTAGAGGTATTTTATTATGCTTTCATGAAATTGAAAGGTTGTTGAGTTTGTATAAATAAAATGGGTAATTAACCTTAGATAATTGAAGAAACTTAGTGATCATGTTAGTCTAGAGAATAGATGTAGTGCTTTATCTGCAAACAATTAAAATATCTGAAGTTCATTTTAGATGTGGATTGCAATAATAGTGTTTTATGCCAAAGTCAGGATTCTTTCACTTAATTGACGTATCACAGGCCACGCCTACAATGTTCCGACACTGGCCGGCATCACGGTACCAAAACAGCGTCACAGCAACTAATGACGTTCTAGTATCGGTGATGTCATTAAACCCCACAATTCAGGCCGAGTTTTTATTCTTTTTGCGTGTAATTCAAGCATGTCCACCCTTTGTTGGAACATAGTGGGTGTGGCCGGCGATCTATCGATTATCTTGGGGCTGTCAGTTCATAAATAGTGGAGAAAACCAGAGTGCCTGGAGTAGATTTGAGTAAAGTTGTTTAGTTCCCTAGTTCAGATTCTCTCACTTTGTTGAAGCAGAGTGTTCTGGATTGAAGAGTAAATAAGCAGCCTTGAGCAATTAACATGACAAACTTTCTCACACTAGGATCTGCCCAGAGTGTGATTAGAAGTTAAACATAGGAGTGTAAAAGCACTGCAATTTGTAAGTGTGCACTATAGACCACTCTGTCACCAAGGCCTTTTTAGAGGGGCTCAAATCCATAAGTGCATGCTGTATACCACTTGGTCACCCATGCCTATACTGTATATAGAGAGTAAATGAGCAGTGAGTATTGGTATCTCTGGTTTAGCCACAAGAACACTGCAATCTGTGAGATGACCATTGTCAAAAAAAAAAAAAAAAAAAAAAAAATTGATATCTTTTAGCCACTTGTAACCAGATGTGACCAGATGTACACATTTGCACCATGGAAAACATGCTTCTTGTCATCAAATATATATGTTGCCATAGTTACAAAAATCTACAATGTCTTAAATGATTATGTTCCTGATGATATTGCACTGAAGTAGAAGCTTTATGTAATTATTTATGTAATGGCTTTTTGTAACCTTGTAATGATAAAATAATTGCCTACTATGGAGTGCAAAAGGGTTCTGGATTTAAACTAGGCTAACCTTAAAGGTTTGTCACTTTTTTATTACATATGGGAGCTTGTACAACCTTCAGGGGAAGCAAACCAAAAATTATTTCTCTGGGGTGGCTCATGGTAGTATTGATAGTGTGATAAAATGAAATAATTAACAGAAAAATTGTATCATTCTTGGTTTAACGCTTAGCTGTAAATGAAATTTTTCTGTGCATAATATTTTCGTGTAAATCGTGAAATTAATGTGCATGAAAATTAAATTGGTCAAATAAAAGCATAGACCACAGGTGAGTACATTTGGATTTGTATATGATGTAGGGAGAACATTGATTTTACTTCTTCAGTCAAACCTGTCTGTAAAGGCCACCAAAGGGAACCAGTAAAAGTGACCTTTATGGGCAGGTAGCCTTTATATACAGGTTCAAATACTAATTAATAAAGAACAATTGTGATACAATTCTACTGGCCTTTATAAACAGGTGACCCTTATATAGAGGTGGCCTTAAAGGCAGGTTGGACTATATACCTATGCAGGGATTTTTCTGGGTATCCACAGGGTCCGGTAAAGGGACCCATTCCCAATGCAAAAAAAAACCATACATTTTTCCCAATTCTGTAGTAAAAAATTCCCAATTAGATATGTTTATCAATTTTTTGAGAGAAAAAATTTCACAAGATCATCAACATCATATTCGGAGGATATCTCATTCTGATAACGATTTCAATCTATATTAACCCACATTTTGCTGGATGATTTATAGAGACAAAAGAGACAGCACTATTTTGCTGTGAACACCGATATAATTTGTTCAATTACCAGTATTCTAGTAGTCTAGAATTTCTAATATGTTTTTGTGATTTTTCCCAAAATTACATTTTTGTTGAGCATTTTCCCAATTTCATCCCAAGGTTCTTTTCCCAAAAAGGTCAGAAAAATCCCTGCTATGATTTCAAATTACAGGCTTACAAAAGAATACCATGAAAATTTCACGGCACAGTTTAGTAGTACTCATGATGAGTGGGAGGCATCAGCAGGCTATTAATTTATTTACAAATTATTACCAGTAATACTGTTTATTTTTGAGGCTGACATTTATTGGTATGTGTTATATCGTTGTGTAGTTGAAAGAAAATAAAAATCAAACCTTTTATTTATAAAGTACCGTAAATCAATTTACACTGTAGTCATAAGGCAGAAATTTTGCGAACATCAGCAAATAATTTCCTAGAATAGAACCTGGCAAGACTACTGTAAATTAATGAACACATTATTTGTGTGATAATTATAATTTGCTCTTCCCATGAAACTGAAAACTGATCCTGATCTGATTCTAATTGGTATCAGCTAACTTATTGATGAAATTCTGTACTAATATTTGGCGAATTTCTGCCTAATGAGGTATTAAGTATCGGAAATCCTTGTAGAACCAGACATATTGAAAAAAGAAGACCTGGAACCATTGATCGAAGAAAAATTGTTTTGGTATCTTTTTTTATACTTTGTGGAATTCTGATAGCTGAAGATTGATCAAATATACAGCCCAACCTGCCTTAAAGGCCACCTCTATATAAGGGCCACCTGACTATAAAGGTCGGTAGAATTTTATCCCATTGTTCTTTATTCATATAATTTGAACCTGTATATAAAGGTCATCTGCTCATAAAGGCCACTTTTACTGGTTGCTTTGGGTGGCCTTTATAGACAGGTTTGACTGTACAGTCAAATCTGTCTGTAAAGGCTACATAAGGGAACTAGCAAAAGTGGCCTTTATTTGCAGATGGCCTTTATATACAGGTTCCATTAACACAAATAAAGTACGGTAATTGGGATAAAATTATACTGGCCTTTGAAATCTGGTGGTACTTGTATAGAGGTGGCCTTTAATGCAGGTTTGACTGTAGTTGAATGAGGTACCATATTTAGTATTGGCAATTCATAGAGAATCAGCCATCTTGAAAAACAAAAAATGGAATTGTTGTTCTAAGAAAAATTCTTAAGTCATCTTTTTATACTTTGAGGAACTCTGATAGTTGTAGATGAATTGAATATAGTTCAAACAGGTATTGAGTTTTGTAACTCATCTTGAAAGACAAAAAAAATGGAATCAGTGATTTGTGAAAAATTGTCAAGTCATCGTTTTATATCTTGGGGGGGTTTTAATAGTTGAAGATGGATATACGTAAATGAGGTATTGAGTATCGGTAATTCATGTAGAATTGGCCATCTTGAAAAACAAAACAATGGAATCAATGATCTGAAAAAAAATATCAAGATGTCTTTTTATACCTTGAGGAATTATGATAGTTGAAGATGGATCAAATATTGTTGAATGAGGTATTGAATATCGGTTATAAATTCGCATAGAATCGGCCATCTTGAAAAAGAAAACAATTGAATCAATGATCTGAGAAAAATTATCAGACGTCTATGTATACCTTGAGGAATTCTGATAGTCAAAGATGGAGTGGTGGTGTCTTACAAACAGATTAAAAAGTGCACGTAATCCATTTTTCATGTCTAGAATTTATAATTGTCATGGCGATACAAAATTTGGCGTCCGTCTGCATGTACACAATTACTTATTATTGATTGGCTGATCCATGATGATTAGAGGATCTGATAGAAAAATCCTACAAAAATCCCTTTAGAGATTTCTTATCAAGTATTTTGTTGGCTGTTAAATATGATGTATCGCCTCAAGTACCCTTAATGTCAACATCTTCCATGATCAATCAGACAGGTTCTTCTTTTCTTGCCATTGAAGTTCACCCAAGGAGAATACTAATGCAGCTTTTTTACATTATAATGCTGTGAATTTCTGTTAGATTCAAGCATGTTTTATATGCTCGTTTCTAGATACAGGACATATAATGGCAAGGCATTGTTTGTTCGTTTGTAATATTTTTATGCTACTCCTGAAAATATTTTACTAAACTTTAAGTATACATGATTACCAGGATAGAGGAGGAGGTAATTCTGTGCAAATTTTTCAGTTATGCCCCTTTGACGTTATAATAATATTTTACTAAACTTTAAGTATACATGATTACCAGGATAGAAGAGGAGAAAATTCTGTGGTAATTTCTCGGAGTTAAGCCCCTTAGAAGTTTTAATAATGTTTTTTTTTTTTTTTGCAATCTTTACCAACAGTTTAATGACAAAAACGTTTTTGGGAGTATTTTCCTCTGCCTAGCAGCAATCTTGTTCTTTTAAATTTTAAATTTTAAAGGTTTTATGTAGCTATTCTAATTTGAAAACATTATTTTCTTGATAAGATTTTCTATAGCTTCAACACTTTCTCTTTTTCTTTAAAACACTACTACGGTAGCTCAGTTGGTAGTGCTCACTTCGTATGTTGGAGGTTGTGGGTTCAAACCTACACTGGGTCTGACCAAGACTTAAATATAGGTAGTGACTGTTCTTTCAAGAACTCGGCATTTAGAAATGAAAGTCACTGGTTCCTTCGGAAGAAACCTTCAAAACTGATTTCTGTGTCACGGCAGGCATGGCATGTTGATAAACCCTCCCTTCACATTGCCCCGAGTGCATTCTGCCACTCCACCTATAGCTGGTGACATCTTGATATAAGTGAAATATTCAATCGATAAAATAATCTTTTTTCTTTTATGCTAACAGAGGTCTTGTGGTTTCAATAGTCAGTTTATCTATACACTATCAAAGTGCATTTCACTGACTAGGTTTGAATCCTAATATCAGTTGGCTTGTCAAAAGTCATTGCCTCCACCACCCAAAAACTGACTGCCTCGAAGTAAAAGAATCTTGATAAGGGTATAAAACGCCATTTCTCCACTCCACTCTTTCATGTGTAATAATTTGATCAACAGATTTTAACTATATGTGTCAAGGCTTGATGACATAATTATTCAAAATTAACAGACTGAAAATAATATAAGTTAAGGTCATTTGTATCCAAAGTGCTAATACATATTTTATTGATCGGTGCCCCAGTAAATCAAAATTTAAAAAAAATGACTTCAATTTTATTGACATTTTGCCCTGAATAAAATAAAAAAAAAAACAATTTTAAAAGAAGCTGCATTTTGATTACTTTAGCAAGCTTCTGCCTTCATCTCCTGAATAATAATTCAGATTTTAATGACAGCACACATGGTTCATTTAAAGCTATTAGGGACTTAATGTTTGTGAACTATATTTTATTATTGACATAATTGAATGTTACACAGTGTCTGATGAACCAAGCTTTAAAACTCTAAGAATAAAACATTTTTGTCATTAACAGTCAACCTCGGACTTTTAAAACATTTTTTAATTTCCTTTTATTCTACTCTAATTTTGTTCTACCGGTACTTTATGTCACAAAGCTGCACAAGATGTCCTTAGAAACCTTATGAATCTTAATTCAAATGTAAGTACATGTAAACCAGTTTTCAGTCAAGTGTAGACTTATTTAGAAAAAAAATTACACAGAAATGATTCACAGAATCTCAAGTGAAATTTTCAGCCATGACAAATATGAACAATGTGGAGAAAAAAAAACTATGATTTTACTCATTTTCAATCATTCAATCAGAAAATGCTTTTATTTATGGATTACTTTGTAATGAGGCAACATTCTGCTTTTATTTATGGATTACTTTGTAATGAGGCAACATTCTGAGAGGGTCTGTTATTTTATTAAATTTTCAAAATCTACTATTTTGTTCAATTTACCCCCCCCCCCCCCCCCCCCCCCCCCCCCCCCCCCCATCGAGATGGCTTTCAATTACATCAGTCAACAGGTTGATTAATCCATGACATGCATGGATGATCTCAAGTTAATCTAATTATCGGATTAAAACACCTGTAGATATCGGGAGTTACCTGTCTGTAAACTTGTCAAAACTTAGGTGGTTATCTACGGAACATTGCACATGACTTTGGACACTTCAAATCATGTTTATTTAGTAATTATCCCAACTGATTGGCGTAGCTTGTTTGGAAAAAAATTAAAGGGAGGAATAGCAATTTCCCGTGAGAAATCGATCTAACGCCGGGAGTTTCAAAAATAAACAAAAATCCGTGAGGTTTTGTCTCACGGCGTGAGATATGGCATGTATGGTCATGGCGGAAAGTAATCAGTACTGGTGTATTGGTTGTGTGATTGGTCAGTTGGTTCAGTATGATGTTTTCAGCCAAAGTCAAGAATCTTTCGCTAATATCAAGGTGGTCAGTTCTGGGATTGTGGGTAGAAATTGTAGTACCACGAGAAAATCACCAACCTTCAACAAGGGATTTGATAAATGGTTGAACCATGGTTGACAAAAGGACTTTGTTTATTAAGGGCTCTACTGGTTTGTGTTTTTATCATGTTATCGTGGCTCGTCATCGTTAATGTACACCACAGTCCTGTCAAAAGTTTAACACCGAGCTGTGAAAAAGAGTCAAAACTTTGCCGTTGAGTGGCCAAAAAGTGGATAGCTAGTGACTTAAAAGCTACTGAGAGTTAGATATGAGTGGCAAAAAGCTGTTAAGCCAACAAGAGGTCGAGATGAGATACCAATTTGTCATAACTTTGTTAGACTAGTGTTAAACTTTCAACAAGTCTGTACTGTAGTGTATTCTAGGCTAGTTTACTCTTACATATTCCACTCTATTTTAAAGACATATTTTTTGGATTTACTCAAGTTTTCACAGGTTCCACTATACCTTATTTAAGTTTATACATATTTTGGATTTTCTCTAATACAGTCAAACCTGTCTATAAAGGCCATCCAAGGGAACCAGTAATGGTGGCTTTTATGGGCAGGTGGCCTTTATACACAGGTTCAAATAATATAAATGAACAATTGGGACACAATTCTACTGGCCTTTTTTAAGCAGGTGGCTCATATATAGGTGGCCTTTAAGGCAGGTTGGACTGTATCAGTTGCTACAGGTTTTAGGTTTACTCATGTTTTCATAAGTTCCACTGCAGTTAAGTTTAGACAAGTAGGTTTTGGCCTTTTTACTTGGGTTTTCACAGGTTCCACTGCAGTTAAGTTTAGACAGGTAGGTTTTGGCCTTTTTACTTGGGTTTTCACAGGTTCCACTGCAGTTAAGTTTAGACAGGTAGGTTTTGGCCTTTTTACTTGGGTTTTCACAGGTTCCACTGCAGTTAAGTTTAGACAGGTAGGTTTTGGCCTTTTTACTTGGGTTTTCACAGGTTCCACTGCAGTTAAGTTTAGACAGGTAGGTTTTGGCCTTTTTACTTGGGTTTTCACAGGTTCCACTGCAGTTAAGTTTAGACAGGTAGGTTTTGGCCTTTTTACTTGGGTTTTTACAGGTTCCACTGCAGTTAAGTTTAGACAGGTAGGTTTTGGCCTTTTAATTTACTTGAGTTTTCACAAGTTCCACTGCACTTTAAGAAATGTTTTGGGTTTACCCATGTTTGCACAGATTCCAATATATATATTGTAGATATCCAAGAAATTGTTTTGATGACCCGTGTTTATAAAATCTGAAAATTGTCAATGATTGAAAAGTAAATGTGGGTTTTTCAGACAACTTGTTATTCATAAATATTTGAATTAATCAGACTAAAACGGACATTTATGGTGCCTGATGACATAATCCTTAAATAAACTACGGAAAAATTATTGATTTTTAGAAAACTTGATTGATCTCTTTATATCAATTTATATAAAGAATTGGATAGTTAAGTTTTTATTGCTACATGTATTTTAATTCAGTTTATTTCTGTAACTTATCATGAATTACGTAATTCAGTGGTTAAATTATAAAAACTGATGTGTTTCTCCATCAATATAATTGACCATTTTTACTTAAATTGTGGTAGCTACATGATTTTGTATCGTGTTATTTATATCAATTTATTAAGAATCTGATAGTTAGTTTTTATATCTACATATATTTTAATTTAGTTTATATCTCTAACTAATCATGAATTACGTAATTCAGTGGTTAGATTTAAAAAAACTCAAGTGTTTCTCTGTGAATTTTATTAACCATTATTACTTAAATTGTGGTCCTAAATGATATTGATAAATTTTGTTATATTTTAGAATTCAGTTTATTTCTGTAATATATCATGAATTACGCAATTCATTGGTTAAATTAAAAAAAAAACTAAGTGTTTCTCTAGTTTAAACAATATTTATTTGAAAATCAAATCAAATCAATAACGTAATGAAACAATTTTACAAATCAGGATCCTGGAAGTGTTTCTCTATCAGTTTAATTGAGCATTATTACTTAAACTGTGTTGGGTACATTACTCTGTATCATTTGTAATTTATATCAATTTATTAAGAATTAGATAGTTAAGTTTTTTTAAACTACATGTATTTTAATTAAGTTTATTTCTGTAACTTATCACGAATTACGTAATTTAGTGGTTAGATTTAAAAAAAAAAAAACCTGAAGTGTTTCTCTGAATTGAATTGACCCTTATTACTTAAATTGTAGTGGGTACATGATTTTGTATATCAGTTTATTAAGAATTTGTTTCTATTAATTACATGTATTTAATTCAGTTTATTTTTGTAACTTATCATGAATTACATAATTCAGTGGTTAAATTAAAAAAAAAAACTAAGTGTTTCTTTATCAATTTAATTAACCATTATTACTGAAATTGTGGTAGCTACATGGTTTTGTATCATTTGTAATTTATATCAATTTATTAAGAATCTGGTAGTTAAGTTTTTATTACAACATGCATTTTAATTCAGTTTATTTTTCTAACACACCATGAATTATGTAATTTTCTCTGTGAATTAAATTAACCTTTATTACTTAAATTGTGGTAGCTACATTATTTTGTATAATTTGTAATGACAAGGTTGAAGTGGAGTAAATTGGAATGGTGGCGTTTTTTATGCCCAAGCAGGGCTCCAACAATAGAAGGAATTTGAGTTTCATGAGCCTTCTGGCTACCATGTATTATTTTTACTACGGTAGCCAAAATAATGATTTACTATCTTTGGACAAATCATTTTACTAGCTAAGGTTAAACTTAGTCAGTCAATATTCTTTTATATATATTGAGGCAGTAATTTCTTGGTTTGTGGTGGAACTAGAGAACTTGGTACCTGGAAAAAAAACAACTGTTGTAAGGGAACTGACGAACTATTTAAATTAAGATCGACTTGACATGTGATTCAGACTAAAGGGGTGAGAGAAACCAGAGTACCTGGAGAAATCACTGACCCTTGGGAAGTAAACTGACAAACTTTTTCAAATAAGGATTTTGCTTGAATGAGATTCACACCTAGGTGGTGAAGGGTGTAAGGGCATGCTTTAGACAACTTGGTCACAGAAAAGGCTTGATTACAAGAAACTAAGGAATATAGATTTTACAAGCAGGTCAATTTTATATAGAGGTTCTTATTAGTTGAAATATGAAGCAAAAGGACCTTGAAACACTGGTCTTAATGGACAGGTGATCTTTTAATAAAGTTGCTCACTATAGCAGTATTCATTGTACAATATTTTATTCAGCAGCAAATTTATTGTGTTGCATACCATGGCAGTTTTTGCCTCCATGTTTGAATGATATAATTGAAAGATATACACTTGTTATGTCAGAAAACAGTTACAATAAAGTGTTGACCTTGCGATTTTTATGCTACCACACCAGCAGTAAATCGTTTTCACAAAAGAATTTAATGTTGAATAAGCTCCCTGAAATCTTATAAAAATTCCAAACACCATTGACCATCAAGGTTTGTTAAGCCTAGAAAAGTTGTAGCCTCTGGCTAGCAGACCATTCATTCATAGATGGAAACTTAAGATCTATGCTCCGTCTTGTCTAGATTCTCTCAATCGAGAGGTAAAAAAAGGAAATTATCTTTGAGTTAAGTGGCTCAGTAAATCTACAACAATTCTTTAAACCAGATATGATTAGAAAAATTGAACATAAAAATCGATATCATATCTTCTAAATTGTCTTTGTAATTGTCAATTACAGATAATCTTCCAGCGATTAACTAATGGCAAAATTTTGGATAAGTATGGTATCTCATTTGAGTGGAATTTTCTAGAAAAAAAATGACAATAAGTATAGTCTCTCGTTTCAGTGGAATTTTCTAAAAAAAAAAAAAAAAAAAATAAATAAATAGGGTTAAGTATGTATCTTGTTTGAGTAAAATTTCCTAGAACAAAATGAATAATTTTGGACAAGTACGATATCTCTTTCAAGTAAACTTTTCTATACATTTGTAAAATAATGATAAAATAAAATAAATGGCAACAAGTATGTATCATCTTGTTTGAGTGGAATTTTCCAGAAAAAAATCTTTGTTTTTGGTAAATGTCAGTTATATATGATTCAGCAAATAATTGTTATCAATAAGGAGATATGGGTTTAAAGTTTCAAGACATATTTTTAATAGATTTACAATTATAATTATAGCCTTTAGCTAAAATAACCCCAAAAGATGTGTATTAATTTTATTGAATCTTAAAGCACTGGTAGGCTTCATATTTTTGTTGAGCTTAGACTTATTAAAAAAATTGGCTTACAATCTTTGGAGAAATGAACAGAGTCCACTGGTATGGACAACATGTAAAACTGGTTTGTTGCCATTTAACCTTAATAAAATAGTTGAATTACCATAGGTAATTTGAGATGATACATGTATGTGATCAAGTTCTGACCCAAATTTTGCAATCATTTTTAGCTCACCTGGCCAAAGGCCATGTGAGCTTATGGCATGGCGAGGCGTGCGTGCGTGCGTGCGTCCGTGCGTGCGTGCGTGCGTCAGTAAACTTTAATCTTCTCCTCTGAAACTACTGGGCCAACTGAAACCAAATTTGCCATGGAAGGTCCTTGACAGAGTCTAACTATAGTTTGTTCAAATCATGGCGATCGAATATCCAAGATGGCCGCTGTTACTAAAAATAGACAAAACCTTAAAAAATCTTCTTCTCTTGAACCACTCATTGGAGGCAAAAACTGATGTGATATTTGGATTCTACATAGTCTTAACCTTTAAGTTTGTTCATTTCATGAAATTTGGTTTAAAAATAGGTTACGCGTTTTTGCGTTTAATTTTGCAAAAATCGTAAAATGTTTTTAAATTGTTATAACTTGACTATATGACCAGATAATGACATGGGGTTTTCAGTTTTGACATATTCTTGTAATTACCTTCAAAATGGTGTCAAGGTCAATAATGAAGGTCATGACCTAATTTTTTACCTTTCTAATATTATTTATTATCTCGAAAACTATAAACTTTTTATATAGGCATGTATATTAGAATATTGTTGGTATTCATGTAACGATTATTTTGATATATAGATTAAGGTCATTGGTTCAAAGGTCAAGGTCACAGATACGAAAGAATACTGAAATGGTTCATTATCTTGAAAACTATGAACTTTTTGTATAGACTTGTATATTAGAATGTTGTAGGTATTGATACAACAATCAATTTGATGTATAGAAAAAGGTCATGGGTCTAAAGGTCAAGGTCACAGAAGCAAAACAATACCAAGATCGTTAATTATCTTGAAAACTATAAACTTTTTGTATAGGCATGTATATTGGAATGTTGTTGATATTGATGTAACGATCATTTTGATATATAGATTAAGGTCATTGGTTCAAAGGTCAAGGTCACAGATGCGGAAGAAAACTTAAATGGTTCATTATCTTGAAAACTATGAACTTTTTGTATAAGCATGTATATTAGAATGTTGTAGGTATTGATACAACGATCATTTTGATGTATAGAAAAAGGTCATGGGTCCAAAGGTCAAGGTCACAGTAGCAAAACAATACCAAGATTGTTAATTATCTTGAAAACTATTAACTTTTTGTATAGGCATGTATATTGGAATGTTGTTAGTATTGATGTAACGATCATTTTGATATATAGATTAAGGTCATTGGTTCAAAGGTCAAGGTCACAGATGCGAAAGAATACTGAAATGGTTCATTGTCTTGAAAACTATTATCTTTTTGTATAAGCATGTATATTAGAATGTTGTAGGTATTGATACAACGATCATTTTGATGTATAGAAAAAGGTCATGGGTCCAAAGGTCAAGGTCACAGTAGCAAATCAATACCAAAAAGGTTAATTATCTTGAAAACTATAAACTTTTTATATAGGCATGTATATTGGAATTTTATTGGTATTGATGTAACGATCATTTTGATATATAGATTAAGGTCATTAGTTCAAAGGTCAAGGTCACAGATGCGTAAAAATACTGAAATGGTTCATTATCTTGAAAACTATTAACTTTTTGTATAGGCATGTATATTAGAATGTTGTAGGTATTGATACAACGATCATTTTGATGTATAGAAAAAGGTCATGGGTCCAAAGGTCAAGGTCACATTAGCAAAACAATACCAAAATCGTTAATTATCTCGAAAACTATAAACTTTTTATATAGACATTTATATTAGAATATTGTAGGTATTAATACAACGATCTTTTTGATGTATAGAAAAAGGTCATGGGTCCCAAGGTAAGGTCACAGTTGCAAAACAATACCAAAACGATTCATTATCTCGAAAACTATAAACTTTTTGTATAGGCATGTATATAAGAATATTGTTGGTATTGATGCAATCATCATTTTGATATATAGATTATGGTCATTGGTTCAAAGGTCAAGGTCACAGATGCGAGTAGCAAGTTTCATAAATATCTAAATATCCACATCAGAGTTATTGCTCCTTAAATGTAGTATTTATTGTGTTTTTGTGCTGTTAACGGCCCAGGTGAGCGGTACAGGCCCTATTGGGCCTCTTGTTTTTCAAATCAAATCTTGACAAATTTGAAATCTTTATAATTTTGGTATTTGTCAAGATAGATATTCAGAGACTCAAGGTATCATTTTGAAGATAAATTAAATTCTGAACTTATAATTTTGTCAAAATTTAAAAGTTTATCTGTAGATTGCCAAGGTTACTGTAATTTAAGTTAAGGAATGTCTTAGTTCTGTATGATTGTAAAACTGGAGCCAGTTGACTTTATTGTGAAGCATTAATCTTCAAGAAAGACTTGACAATAATGTTTTTCACTAATGTGACAATCAACCTGTTCCTTTGAGAAAGTAGATTTACGATTGAGTTGCTTCCAATAAAGATGGTGCATCCTCAGACTCAAAACAGGTTTTTGATTTTGATTAATTTTCAGTTGGGAATTTCAGTAATCCCCAAGTCTTATCAAGATGGATTGGAATTATGTGTAAACCTCATGATTGTTAAAAAATCAAGATTTATGGATAAATAGCAGTCTAAATAAGTGTTTTCTATTGATATTTACCAAGAAAGTTTATTATGGTAGCTCAGTTGATAGTGTGCTCACTTGGTAACTCAGAGGATATGGTATGATTCCTGGATGGTTCTGATACAAGACTGGAAAACCAAGTGCATGTTCTGTAAGCAATATTCATCATTTAAAAGTCCTTTTAATGAAGACGGATTGGTTGTGGTATGATGGGAATACAGTTAATTCTGTTTATAAAGACCACGCAAGGGAACCAGTAATAGTGGCCTTTATGGGCAGCTGGCCTTGATATACAGGTTCAAATAATATGAATAAACAATTGGGATGCAATTCTACTGGCCTTTATAAGCAGGTTGCCCTTATATAGATGTGACCTTTAAGGCAGGTTGGACTATACTTTATTTATACAATAAGTTTTAACTTTATTATAAACTGAAATTAAGAGCCCAAAAATGGACCAAATGAAGTATTTTTGAACACAATTTAAAAGTTGGTGAGAGGGGTACAAAGGTATGAAGTCTAAGCTGTTTTACATGCTATAGAACTCTCACTACGCATTGCTAAAAATTACAAAATTCCCACAACTTTACTTGATGTTAAAAATTCTAAGAATTATAAGATTTCATCTGATGTTGATGGCATCTCAAGTGAGTGAGTGAGTAAGGGTGTTTAATGTCCCAGTCAAGAATATTTCACTTATTTAAATAATGGCTGGATGTTACACTTTGTGGAGTGGAGTGAGTGGTGTTTAACTTCCCAGTCAAGAATATTTCACTTATATAGAGATGTTGCCAGCTATAGGCAAAAGTGCAGAATTTTTGCCTGTGCGTTGCGCTTATGGCATTATACAGCAGGGTTCTTTAGCGTGTCAAGCCCACTGTGACACGGGACCTCGTTTATTTTAAGTTCCCATCTGAAAGAACCGCGAATTTTTGTAATGCCGAGTGCTTGGCGAAAGAACAGTCACTACCCACTTTCAAGTCTTGGGTCAGACCCGGCCGAGGTTCGAACCCACGACCTCCCACTTATGGAGCGAGCACTCTTCCAACTGAGTTACCGCAGTAGTTTAAAGTTGTATTGGCTTATATGTTTAGTTACATTGCATTTTCTTTACAAAGAATGTAATTTGATTTTAAAAAATAGAAAAGTATGTCAGTTGAAACTGATTAATATCAGGTTTTTATGACACAATGGCGTAATGTTTTTAACTTTATATGTTTGAACAAGTACATTAGAATATTGATTTACAAAATTTAACAAAATGGTCAGTTTCACAAAGTGTAACAACCACTGCGGTAGCTCAGTTGGTAAAGTGCTCGCTCTGTAAGTGGGAGGTTGTGGGTTCAATACCAGGCTGGGTCTGACCCTAGACTTGAAAGTAGGTAGTGACTGTTCTTTCGCCAAGCACTCGTTATTATAAAATGAAAGTCACGGTTCTTTCGGATGGGAACTTAAAATAAACAAGGTTCCATGCCAGAATGGGCTTGGCACGCTAAAGAACCCTGCTGTATAATGCCATAAGAGCAACGCACAGGCAAAATTCTGCACCTTTGCCTATAGCTGGCAACGTCTCTATATAAGTGAAATATTCTTGACTGGGACGTTAAACACCACTCACTCCACTCCAAAAAGTGTAACATCCAGCCATTATTTATTTATAAATAGGAACAACATTAGTCAGTTCATTTCAACCTAAAATTAATTAACTGGTTTAATCGTGATGCGAATTTGTCCCATTGTGTGACAATGTAGTAGCACTTATCACTTATGACCTCATGACAGATTAGATGAATATTTCCAATCAAATTAGAGATGATTAATATAGTTTTCATATATATTTTTGTGTATGTTCTTAGCTTATTTTTCAGAAGCTTTTCTTGAAAATATTTCAAAAAACCATTGTTGCAAATAGCTGTGTAACATTACCATTATAAACTTGCAAAACAGGTTAACACAAAATACAGTAAAACCTTGTTGTACTGCCTCTTAATAATTTTGCAACACAGTACATGTATTTTGAAGTACCAAAATCCATTTCTTCTATGTTTTTCTTGATGTAATGCCAAACTCCTTTTTAATGCCAAAATTTGACTGAACAAATTGCGGTGATGAATTGTGGTTTTACTCTAATAATGCATTGTCAGAATTATAACAGTTCCATCAAACTTTTATTTGCTATAGGATATTCCCACATTTCTTGTAAATGACGTCAATTTGTAGATTAATATCCAAGTAAGTGGTGGTAATTAATTAAAATGTTCTGTATTTTTAGAAAGGTTCAATTGTTCAGTGCACGATGGACATTAAAGTAGAACTGAAAAAGATTGGATTTCTTTTTATAACAATGCCCCAACCCATTAAAATGAAAAATTTCTCACTAAAATTTCCAAAATGAGGGATACAAATGTATTATTGTAGCCTTTCCATACATTCACTTTCAATTAAAAAAACCCCAAAACATATATATATATTTACCATTATTTGATAAAGAATTACTGTATACCCGAAACAAAGTTGGGAACATACTGATATTGTTGCTTTTCTTGTTATTATACCCCCCGCTTAAAAAGTGGGGGGTATATAGTGATAGGGGTGTCCGTCCGTGTGTCCTTCCGTCCTTCCGTTACACTTAGGGTACCTATCTCTTATCCGCAACTCCTCCTAAACCCTTCAATGAATTTTCATGAAACTTTCACACAATCTTTGTGATATAATGTAGATGTGCACCTCCTATTTAAAAATTTGATCCGATGAATTTTTGGGAGCGGGGGATATTTTTTGTGAGCTTGTGGCTCACAGTTTTTCTAGTTTCATTCTTTTTTTAACCCTTGTCCAGAGATGGCTTGTCAGATATTTTTTAAAAAACTTCATAGGAAGTGATTTTTTTAAAAACTTTTAGGAATATGAAAGGAGAATGTACTTTTGTATTCTTTTTCTTTTTTTTTGAACCATGGTTCAATTTTTATTTATTTTCCAAAAATTAAAAAATTGGGACACAAAGGAAATGAATAATTTAAGAATAAATATGTTTGAAAATAAACTACTGGTACTGGTATGAACTCTGGTTAATTCAGGTTCTTAATCCAGGAATAATTAAGGATTATTCTGTGTCTGGTGTTTACGATATAGTACAATACAACTAATTTGTGTAACACACATAGTTAATTACTACCAGAAAGTTTACACTTAAAATCAATAACACATTGCTTTAGTTAAGATTCACAAAATCATAACTTTGTGTCTGGAAATTGCTTTAGATTCATGAGATCATAACTTGTGTCTAGAAATCGCTTTGGATTCACAAAATCATAACTTGCGTCTGGAAATCACTTTAGATTCATAAGATCATAACTTGTGTCTGAAAATCGCTTTAGATTCATAAAATCGTAACTTGTGTCTGAAAATCGCTTTAGATTCACAAAATCATAACTTGCGTCTGGAAATCGCTTTAGATTCAAAAGATCATAACTTATGTCTGGAAATCGCTTTAGATTCACAAGATTGTAACTTGTGTCTGGAAATTGCTTTAGATTCACAAAATCATAACTTGTGTCTAGATATTGCTTTAGTTTAAATTATTGAGTCTGTAACTTTGTGTCAGCAATCAGAAATCTTGGACATTACTTGTATGAACAATCAGAGTTCTTTGACAGTATATATTATTTGATTTACAAGTCTTTGGCTTCCTCCTGTCTCATTAGAACTGATGCCTCCGGCCATTGTTTTTTACTGTACTTAACATAGATTTGGTTTTCGTTCACAATATTGTAAAATGAGTTATTTTCTCATGGGTAAATGTTTGTAATTTAGTGATGTAGACGTTTTGCTTTGGGCACATAATTCAACCTTTGAGATTGGTAAAATATTTGTGTTCTGGCATAAATTTGACACAACCAAATGTATATAAAATTTAAAAGTTTTTGAAAATACAGTGCAGGAAAACATGTTATTATAGGGCAATATACCGGTATGCTTCACATAGAAATTATACGATAAATCCTGAGGTGTTAGTGTAAAATATATACCAATATTTGCACGTTAACTTTGTTCCAGTGAGGTTTCTAGAATTAATTTTTTTCATACTGCACGATTTGTCACATGACACTGTCGTTTATGACATCATACGATTGTTGTCAACGTCATCACTGTGTTGTCATATTGCACTAGTCCTTATATCCATTTACAAGAACTAGTGTAATATTTATGTATTGTAGGACAAAATAGTATTTAAGATGCAATATTTGAGGGAAGTAATCAAAATTTATTTTGCTATATAATAAAAGGGTTATTGAACTGATATTGTGAAATATTGTCCCTCGTTGACTCGAAAATTGCACTCGCAAGCTCGTGCAAATGTTCAGTCAACCAGGGACAGTATTTCACAATATCAGTTCAATAACCCTATAATATAGTACCAACCTCTATATACTGACCACCTGTTCATTAATTCTGTACAACAGAAACCTCCTGTAACATCAACCTGTATATAAGGATCACTTGTATATTAAGAGATCAGTGTTTCTTTTACTTATATAAAGATGGTAAGTTCTTGGATGGGGAACTAAAACAGTAATTAATATCCAGAGAAAACAACTGACTTTTATTAAGCAAACTGACAAACTTTCTCATACTAAGATCTGTCTGGAGTGGAATTTAATCCTAGGTGTTGAGAAATCTTCAAAGTAAACGCTTTAGACATTTTGGTTACCAAAGACCAATAGTGCATGGAGGTCTGTGTGAAAAATAAAGGTTACAGTTTCCACTTTGTAACCATGAAGCAGTGAGGGATTAAAATGAAATCGAGAGTACTGAGACATATTATTTTCAAATCACTGCTTGTATTCACAATAAAAATTAGACATTGCATTGATATAATACATAATGAAATCTATATGCAGACAAATTTCTCATTTCTGTATAATGCACCGAGCTCTTATAACCTCTGTTAAGATATCTGCATGTCTAAAACTGCTATAATTTAATTGTAACATTAAGGACCATTATGTCTGCAGAGCAGCTGATTATCATGGGATTTTAACATACATTTGTGTATTCCTTTACAGAATATTTACAGATTTAAATGTCATTAAAGTCTCTTGTTATCGGAACACATTTTATAATTTTATTTATTGAGAAAATGTGTTTATTTCCCATCATGACTCAACAGACAATGTAGATATGTTTGTGTGTTTGAAATGAAATTTAACTTAAGAGTCATATGAAACCTAATTGCAGTGAGGAACATTTGACACAGAACCATAACAGGGCTGGGTCATTTTATCATCAAGGTAATTAACTCCATTTTAGTGGCAAAAGATTGTTCTACAGAAATTTTGACATACTGGTAATGAAGTCATAATTTCTATTGGACACATAATCTGAATGCAATTGTTACTAAATGATATAGTCCTGATATTGATTTTCGCCAAATGTCCCTCATTTGAGCATCTTTTTGACTCTGTCCAATTACAGTACCGCTCCAATAAAACCTGATGTTCTGGTGATTGAATGCTCCTTTGCCTAGAATGTGGTATTATAGATATTAAAAATGACTAAAACCTGAAATAATATTTGAAAGAAAAACACACAGTCTCTTTGCAGCTTGGTAGCTATGGCAATCCCATGAACAAATCTGAATAGCATCGACCCATGGATGTTTTTGGCCAAGTTTAATTAAAATCTGTCCAGTAGTTTGAAGAAGTTGTAAATAGGTATTAACAGTGCACACGCACACATACACACACACACACACACACACACACACACACAAACATGCTGTGCTGTGCCTTAAGCTCTAATGACCTTTGGTAAGGTTAGCTAAAAATCGTATCATTTGTATGGTAGGTCCAGAAGCTATTAAAATTTATAATATTAATTAAAAGTTCATTGAGAATACTGCATGTTGAGGAATGTTAAAGAAATCTGTTAGCATTCAATTATGCTCGTGAACAAAAAATAGCATCATATCATTTTCTTTCTAAGAGTTTTCACATTTTTTTTTTGTTGTAGTTGTATTAAAATTGATCTAACCTCGACTTCATACTGGCTGACCAGGTCTGACCTAGACTTAAAATAGGTAGTGACTGTTCTTTCGTCAAGCACACAGACTTTAGAAATGAAGGTCACAGGATCTATCGAAAGAGACCTTTAATTTAAAGTGTAGTCCTGTGTCATAGCAGATGTGGCACATTAAAGAACCCTCCTTCCTAATTGCCCTGAGTGCTTTGCAAAAGAAAAAAAATCAGCCACTTTACCTATAGCTAGTGACATCTCAATGTAAGTAAATTATTCTTGATTGGGGTGTAAAACCTCATTCAATTGATCATTAATATAAGAGCTTTCACATTTTTATCATAGTTGTGTTAAAACTATCTATCTTTGGTATTTAATATTTACATAATCAGATATCTTGATTTACACCCATTTTGTACAATAATAAAAAGGTTAAGCTGTCAATTCAACTTGATTTCTGAGAAAATTCAATTTTCTAACACAAGTCCTACTAATAGCAGTTACTCATAGAATGCCGAGAGGTTTCTATTAATATTATTACAAATAATGCCAGTAGCTAAACAAGGCTTCTGAAACTCTGAAATGAGGTCTAATATTTCTTATTATGAATAATGCTTATTGCCAGATAGCATTCCCGATACTTTGGATGACATAGTCAAATATTAAGTTTCATGATGATGTTATGATTTAGCAAAAAAAAAAAAAAAAGGCTTCTGAAACTATGAAATAAGGACTGATATTACTTATTATGAAAATAGTGTTCCCAATATTATGGATGACACAGTCAAATATTTAGTTCCAAGATGATTTTATGATTTAATAAAAAAACTTGTTGGTTGCAAAACAAGGCTTCTGCAACTATGAATCGAGGTCTGATATTTCTTATTACGTAAATTGCTTATTGCTGGATAGCATTCCCAGTACTATGAATGACATAGTCAAATTATTAGTTTCAAGATGATGTTATGATTTAGCACAAAAAAAATAAAGAAAAAAATTGTTGGTATCTAAACAAGGCTTCTGAAACTGAAATAAGGACTGATATTACTTATTATGAAAATAGCGTTTCCATTATGGATGACACAGTCAAATATTTATGTCCAAGATGATTTTATGATTTAATAAAAAAAAAATGTTGGTAGCTCAACAAGGCTTCTGAAACTCTGAATCGAGGTCTGATATTTTCCATTACGAATAATACTTATTGCTATATAGCATTTCCAATACTATGGATGACATTGTCTGTTATTTGGTTTCAGTGTGATGTTATGATTTAATAAAAAAAACTTGTTGGTTGCAAAACAAGGCTTCTGAAACTATGAAACGAGGTCGGATATTTCTTATTATGAATAATGCTTATTGCCAGATAGCATTCCCGATACTTTGGATGACATTGTCAAATATAAGTTTCGAGATGATGTTATGATTTAGCAAAAAAAAAAAAAAAAAAAAGGTGTTGGTAGCTCTAAACAAGGCTTCTGAAACTATGAAATAAGGACTGATATTACTTATTATGAAAATAGCGTTCCCAATATTATGGATGACACAGTCAAATATTTAGTTCCAAGATGATTTTATGATTTTAAAAAAAAAATGTTGGTAGCTAAACAAGGCTTCTTAAACTCTGAATTGAGGTCTGATATTTTTTATTACGAATAATACTTATTGCTATATAGCATTTCCAATACTATGGATGACATTGTCTGTTATTTTGGTTTCAGTGTGATGTTATGATTTAATAAAAAAACTTGTTGGTTGCAAAACAAGGCTTCTGCAACTATGAAACGAGGTCGGATATTTCTTATTACGAATAATGTTCATTGTATATAGCATTCCCGATACATGTACTATGGATGACATAGTCAGATATTTAGTTTCGAGATGATGTTATGATTAAGTGAAAAAAAAAGGAGAGAAGAAAAAAAGTTTGTAGCTAAATTATATTTCTGATAATGAATGACTGACAAAAGTGTGCTATTCTGAAAAAACCCTCATAGCTAAATAATTCTTCTGATATTATGAATGACCAACAAAAGTCTGCTTTTCCTTATTTAGTAGATTTTATTTTAAGGACGAAGCCATATTTATGTGGATTATTCCTTTGAGCCTACTTAGCATGATCTACTTCAGGTCAAACAGAATCAAATCCACATGTTTGAAGCTAATGCCTCAATTACTAGATACCATTCCTGATACTTTGGATGACATAGTTATTTAGTTTCGAAATGATGTTATAATTTAATAAAAAAAACAAAAAACCAACTCAAAACAAAAAAATTCTTGTAGGTTGATAATGTTACTTATACATGTACTATGAGTGACTGGCAGAAGTCTGCTTTTCCTTATTTAGTAGATTTTGTTTTTAGGCTTAAGCCATATTTATGTGGATAATTCCTTCGAGCCTATTTAGCATGATCTCTGGAGTGTTAGAGATATTGATCTAAAGAGCTGTTTGTATATTTCAGGTTCTAAAGTACCGAGGTTAACTGCCGTTACACGAGAGCAGAAGGAACTGTCTGAAGATGTGAAAGCTCTTTAACTAAGAAGGAGTAAAAATCAATCTGATTACTTGCTTAGGTGGCATAAATTTTGGTGATCTACGACAGAAAATTTAGGCGATTTTTACAACTCTTGGACATGGAGGACAGACAGGTTTGTTTTTTTTTTATCTTCAGTTATTTTGTTCGGATGATCTGATAAAGTGTGATATACCAGAATATTAATTATGTCAATTTTATTTGGCAAGGGGATATGAGAGTGTAGTGAATAGAACTTTTGACCTTCTTAGAAGCCATTCATCATTCACGGTTTTTAGGTCAATCTAATCAGTACTTTTTGACATTGTATTGTAATTGGTAAGGAGATTACTCTATGAGCCTAACAGAATTACTGAAGGAATTGGCTTTTTCTTGTAAACAACAAATAATTTGCATTTGTGGAAGGGAAGGGAGAGAGATGTTAATTATTACCAATGTCAAATGCAGTAAAACTTTAGTTCATTGCCACCATTTGTTTTAGTCAGGTTTTGGCATTGTAAAGTTGGAGTTGAGTAATATTGTTTTAGGCCCTAGTCAAAATTCTTATATTCAGGGCCTGGTTGCACAATAAGCTTAATTAAAGATAAGACAGTAAAACCTCGTTATAATGCCCCTCGATAACTTTGCCACCTCGCTTATCACCACACTATTTTGAAGCCCCAAAATCCATTTTGTTTATGTTTATCTTTATCCGCCTCCCCCGATTTATCGCCAAACCCCTTTATAACGCCAAAATTTGACTGAACAAATGGTGGTGATGAATCAAGGTTTTACTGTAATTAATTCAACCATAATTGATTAAACAGCACTATATGGTTTCTTAATTGTGGTTTGATTAATGATTAACTTTACTTAGGCTTTGTGCAAACAGGCTCTGGTGATCAGATTGGGGATAGTAGAGAAAAACTGAGTATCCATAGAAAATCGCTAACCTTCATGGCAAGGGAACTTACAAATTTTCTCAGACTAAAATATCTGTCTTTAGTGTAATTGCCACATTTTTTCAGTCAAGTTGTGGCATATAAAGAGGTTTGGTGATAAATTGAGGGAGGCTTGTAAAGAAAAAAAATGAGAAATGGATTTTTGGACTTTAAAATAGTGTGGAGACATTAGTTAGGTGGCAAAGTAGTTATGGGGGGGGGGGGACATTATAAGAAGGCTTTACTGTATTTGGATTGATTTTCATCAAACTTGAAGTATTGCTTTAGTATGTGTATTGTGGTATGATCTTATTATTAGGGTGATAATAGAATAATCAGGTAATGGTGAGTTGAGTTGAGTAATGGTGTTTAACGTCCCATTCAAGAATATTTCAGTTATATCGAGATGTCGCCAGCTATAGGTGAAGGTGCAAAATTTTTGTCTATACGTTGCGCTGATGGCATTATACAGCAGGGTTCATTAGCATGCAAAGCCCACTGTGGCACTGGATCTCGTTTATTTTAAGGTCCCATCCGAAAGAACCCTGACTTTGATTTCAGAATGACCAAGTGCTTGGCCAAAATACAGTCACAACCCACATTTAAGTCTTGGATCAGACCTGGCTTGGGATCGAACCCACGACCTCCCACTTACAGAGCGAGCACTCTTATTTTACATGTGACTTGGTAATAAAGTAATGGCTGTGTGTTCTTTGATTTTTACATGCAATACACAGATTTAAATAATGACTTCAAATTATCATTGTGTCTGAGTTATATATGGTGACTTTGAAGAAAAACAACAGAACCAACAGGAAACCGTTTTGTGATCATAGTATAAAAAAAAGAAGTAGTTTAAGTGCCAACAGGAAATAACATCATCGTTTTAAAAAAGAAATTTGAGGTGAAAAGGAAAACTGCAAAATCAATAAATTTAATGATCACCTTGTGTTTTAGGTGAATAAAAGCATCAGAACAATAATGATATTCTCTTGATTTTTACCAATGGAAAATTTGTTATGACAAATGAAAGTAAAAAAGTTCTTCATCAGTTATTTTATTTTCTTTCATGCCTTGAGCGTATTTGTTTGTTTTCTATGGTAGTTTGAATTTAATTCTATGAAAATTATTTATTTGTTTTCCGAAATTGTCAAAGTTGCTGGGATTGTAAAAGTAAAAGGTTTCTTCAGCATTTTCTTTTCTGTCATACCTTGAACTTATTTATTAGTTCCTCAAAAACTAAGGTGTACTCCATCATGCAAAGTATTTCCTTAGCTAAATTTGGTAAAAAAATATATTTTGGTCCTTTGGGTATCCTTTCAACATCTTGAAAACAATTTTGGTTTCATAATTTTGGTCAAAGCACTACTGATGAGGAATGGTATTCTGAAACCACTGTCTAGTGCTGTTAAATTAAAAACTGGTATAATATGTAAATTTCTAATTTGATTTGTATTCTATGGAAAATTATTAATTTATTTATCAGTGTCGTCAAAGTCACTGGGAGTGACATAACAGTCCTTCCATTATTTATTTTCTTTCATTCCTTGAACTTACATTTATTTGTTTTCTAATTTGATTTTAATATTATGGAAAATTATTTATTTCTTTGTTGGTGTCATCAAAGTCGCTGGGATTGACAGAACTATCTTTAGACGTAATTAAACCATGACATATACAATAAATACTACTCCAAATCAATGTTTGGGATGTCAGTCTGAGTGTCAGTCTGTAATTAGCGTTGGCAGACCAACTATATATACAGTCGACCTAGTCTTATATCTTATAAACGAAATTGTTGTATGACAATTTAGTTTTGCAATATTGATGATGACTGTTGTATGACAATTAAGTGTTGCAATATTGATGGTGGCATTAATTCTGTTTTCCAATAATTACATCACTGTTAAGAAACAACAGAGTATGGTATACATTGTTTTTATATTCCTGGTTCCAGAAATGGAACATATTATGGTAAAGCAAAGTCTGTCCATCCGTATGTCCATCCATCAGTCTAGCCTACTCTTCCGACACTGTTGAAGATATTTAGATGTCTTTAAATTTTTTTTTATTAAATTTGATATACCTGGTACATAATTACCAAAATATGATATTGTTTGTGCCAGAAGAGGAGGCAAAATTCTTGAGAGTTGTTCACCTTTGGAATTTGAATCGCTAACAATTATTGATAAATATGTAAACAGTCATATCTTTCTTTACCATAGGGATGCTCTTGTTTTTTTTCCTTTTGAGAAAATATTCAATGGTATCTTTATTATACCCTTTTGACCAGCAATAGTATGAGAGAGATTATAGAAAATACAAGGTGCGTTTGTATCTTGGCCTTAACCTAATGGTGTGGCATGACCTTGAATTAAGTTCATCTCTCAAAGATCAAGGTCACTGAAAATGGTAGAATATTGCAATTAGACATAACATTTTGTTGGACAATTAACCAATTTCTGAAATTTCTGATAAATTTCTGTTCTTTTTCTAAGTTCAATTTAACTGAAACCATTCATGTTTATGTATTGAATTTTATTACCGGTATGTCTTAATGCTTTGAAGGGTATTCTGTTTAAGCGTTATTGTTTTCATAAGATATTTGACTCTTAAGAGACAGTTCTGGATTTGCCTCTTTTTTTATGCCATTTTTGAAAATTTTTCAATGTAGATTATTGTTTTTGTAGCAAAATTTTTCAACAAAATTTTAAGAAATTTGATTTTAAGACTATATGCAAGGATAGTGAGATAATTTCTGTTTATCTTTGTGGTTTTGCCAGTTTATTATTTTATTTAAAGTTAATACCTGCCGTAACAACGACCTCTACATAAAGGTCATGTGGTTTTAAATGACTGTAAAAAATATCCTAATTGCCCTTTCTTTATGTTATTAGAACCTGTATATAAGGGCCACCTATACATAAAGGCCACTTTTATTGCTTTCCTTGGGTGGTCTTCGTAAACAAGATTGACTGTAAAATGACAAAGTGATTTCTCTTTCTGATGTGATAAACACCTACAGTGATTAGATTTTTCATATTGTTATTGTTGAAGCTTTTGCTATTAACATTTTCTACATATTGTTTTAATATTTTGCATGTACATTTTTTGTATTTTGTCTATTTTGGAAATTAATATATGCAGACAAAACATTGATAATTTTGTAATGTATGTACTTATGCCCAGGTGAGCAATACAGGTCCATTGGGCCTCATGGTTTCAAGAAATATTAACAACATTTTAGTTAATATGAATTGTATAGTACCAAACTTCAATATTTGAACTTAAGATAAAGAGCTACAATCTGTTAACATTTTAGTTTATTATACATATGCCCAGATGAGCATCACAGGCCCATTTAGACTCTTAGTTTAAGAAAATATTAACTAAATTTAGTAAATATATATTGTATAGTACCAAAACTTTCTCTTTGATTTCGGAATCAATGAATGAACATGAGATAAAGATCAACAATCAATGGTAACATTTTAGTCAGTGTATTAATGCCCAGGTGAGCAAAACAGGTTTATTGGGCCTCTTGGTTTCAGGAAATATCAACTACATTTAGTTGATATAAATTGTAAAGTGCTCAACTTTCTGTACATTTTTAAACCCCCCGTTTAAAAAGTGGGGGGTATATAGTGATAGGGGTGTCTGTCCGTATGTCCGTCCTTCCGTTACACCTTAGGGTACCTATCTCTTATCTGCATCTCCTCCTAAACCCTTAAATGGATTTTCATGAAACTTTCACAAAATCTTTGTGATATAATGTAGATGTGCACCTCCTATTTAAAAATTTGATCCATTGGATTTTTGGGAGCGGGTGGTATTTTTTGTGACCTTGTGGCTCACCATTTTTCTAGTTTTTACAATGTATGAATGTAAAATAAAGATCTGCAATCAGATGTAACATTATAATTGATGTACCTGTGCTCAGGTGAGTAGTACAGGCCCATAAGATCTGTAATATTCAGGAAATATTAACTACATTTAGTTAATATGAATTGTATAGTACTAAAACTTTCTGTTCAATATTGGAATCAATGTATGAACATAAGTTAAAGATCTGCAATCAGTGGTAACATTTTAGTTAGTGTACTAATGGCCAGGTGAGCGATACAGGCCCAATAGTATTCAGGATGTATTAACTACATTTAGTTAATATGAATTGTATAGTACAAAAACTTTCTGTTCAATATTGGAATCAATGTATGAACATAAGTTAAAGATCTGCAATCAGTGGTAACATTTTAGTTAGTGTACTAATGGCCAGGTGAGCGATACAGGCCCAATAGTATTCAGGATGTATTAACTACATTTAGTTAATATGAATTGTATAGTACAAAAACTTTCTGTTCAATATTGGAATCAATGTATGAACATAAGTTAAAGATCTGCAATCAGTGGTAACATTTTAGTTAGTGTACTAATGGCCAGGTGAGCGATACAGGCCCAATAGTATTCAGGATGTATTAACTACATTTAGTTAATATGAATTGTATAGTACAAAAACTTTCTGTTCAATATTGGAATCAATGTATGAACATAAGTTAAAGATCTGCAATCAGTGGTAACTTTTTAGTTAGTGTAACTATGCCCAGGTGAGCAGTACAGGCCCATTGGATCTGTAGTATTCAGGAAATATAAACTCCATTTAGTTAATATGAATTGTATAGTACCAAAACTTTCTGTTCAGTATCGGAATCAATGTATGAACATAAGTAAAGGTCTGCAATCAGTGGTACCATTTTAGTTAGTGTAACTATGCCCAGGTGAGCAGTACAGGCCCATTGGATCTGTAGTATTCAGTAAATATTAACTACATTTAGTTAATATGAACTGTATAGTACCAAAACATTCTGTTCAATATCGGAATCGATGGACATAAGTTAAAGATCTGCAATCAGTGGTAACATTTTAGTTAGTGTACTAATGCCCAGGTGAGCGATACAGGCCCAATAGTATTCAGGATGTATTAACTACATTTAGTTAATATAAATTGTATAGTACCGAAACTTTCTGTTCATTTTCGGAATCAATGTATGAGTGTAAGATAAAGAACTGCAATCATGATATTCTGGTTTTTATCGGCGCCTTTTGTGTATTGCCGATGTAGACTTAATCAATAGTCTTTTCTAAAAACAACCGGCAATCGTCAGTATTTTTATATTTCGTATATTGCACATGCTAAATCAATATTATTTTGATATAAAGATAATTACATCATTGGAATTTAATTTCCAAAGTTAGCTTAGAAAATGAGGTGTAATTACTGTAGCTAGTTTGTAGTATAATTATTAATCACTGTTTGTGCTATATTTCAGATTTATCAATAAAATATCGACGAAGTTGGTGTTCAGGACTATATACTGGTAGTTGGATATATCGGAAAGCACGAGAAGAGGAAAAATTTCACCTTAGTGATCACGACCTATTGTGTCGTGCCACGGAAATCATTCAAAATTTCGTCGTTTTCAAGTTTTAGTGCTAATTTTCAGAGCGGGATGAATTTCTTAAGGAGGAGGTTCAGTTCAGGGGATCTGCAAGGGGAGCTTAAAGACCGAGATGAAAACACTAGTATTCTTAATTTTAAAAAGGGGCCATCTCCCAGTGCTCCTAGCTCCCCTTCAAAGGCCTCAAATTCAGCGACGGGAATTCCGAGAGGTTTAGTTTCTAACAACAAACCATACAACAGAGATAGATGTAAAATTCTCCTTATTATAGATGATCAACACACAGACTGGTAAGTTATATATAATTATACAGGGCTCTAGCTGGGTCATTTTTGGGGCCGGCATTCTGCCCCTTCACAATTCAAAATCTTATGTTTTTTTTCACAATCACTTTGCCAATTTTCACAATTTTGGAAGTTCCTGTAATATTGGAGTTTTCTATCACTTTTTAAGTGTCACAGTATGGTCATTGTGATACTTATTTTAATGATTTTATGGGTCCCAGCCCCATTCTCAAAAAAGGTGAGAAAGAGCCCTGTTATAGTCACAGAATACATCCCATACAAAGTGAGGAGGCTTTAACCGCCAGGTTTTGAGGTGTAGACCAGACATAACGTGTGTTTACATGACATGAACCTGGCATAAAGGAGCAGGACACAATTTCATTTTCTAAACTGGCTTCAAATATGTACTGTAAACATGGCGTAAAGAGACAATCAAACCAGGCATCACCCTTTCTTGTAGAGTCGTAAAGTTAGACTTGAAAATTTTGCTGGCATATCAAATGGGTTGGACAGCAAAAAACATCTTTGCAGAACAATATAAAAATATTAACAGATACTTTGAATAGCATATCAGGTGTCCAATACCCAATAACATCTGTGCAGAAAAATATGGCAAATATTTACTTACAAATACCTTGAATAACGTTGGTTTTACAAAAAAAAACTTCCTTGTATGGTATTTCATGTCAATTAGAAGTAATTGTTCTGCACAAATTTTTTAAAAGCATATCATATGGTATGTTGAATAACATTGCTTGGTTTTACAGTAAAACTGTATCTTATGTGATTCCTTATCCAAAGGACGGAATTCTTCTGCACAAATGTTTAATAGTGTATCATATGGTATGTTAAATATGGTATGTTGAATAACACTGCCTGGTTTTACAGGAAAGCTTCAACCTATGCGATTCCATATCCAATGGAAATAATGGTTCTGCACAAATGTTTTCGGGTATCACGTGACTTCACCAGTGAACCTCATTGTCTCATAGTTTTGAAATGGTATTCTTTGATAATTAAATCTATGGTGCTGCTTCATGCCTGGCCTTGACCATTCAGTAGCTGCAGAGTGATTTTTTAAGCAATTAGATTCTTAATTGAATTATTTTTACTATGTTAAAAATGTCTGTCTGTCCTTCTGTCCGTCTGTTCATCTGTCCTTTTAAAATTGTTTCCCGGACATATCTCATCAATACTTTGGAGGACTCTCATGAAACTTCACATTAATTCAATGTATAAGTAACGTATATCAGTATACCTCCGATGTATGAGAAACATATGAGGAACGCCAGCCTAATGGATGAGGAGTGTACACAGCCTTCTTCATACACTGGCTCTATACGCTAGAGTGTGACAGTGTCTTAAGAGGTGTTGTGATCCATAACTACACCTTGTAAACCTTTCTGCCATACAGGCCCTAATAAGTTGTTCAAAAGGGTTGAGTAATAAATGTTGTATAACGTCCCAGTCAAGAATACTTCACTTATATTGAGACATCACTGACTATAAGTGTTAAAAAGTTCAGTTGGGCACTGCACTGATGACATTATACAGCAGGTTTCTTAATTGTGCTAAGCCTACAATGACATGGGACCATATTTATTTTAGGTTCCCATCTGAAAAGAACCATGGCTTTCATTTTGTAATGCCAAGTGCTTGGTGAAAGTCACAACCCATTTTCAAGTCTTAGCTCTGTTTCAAGTCTTAGCTCTGACCCGGTCAGGTTTTTTAATTTTGAACACACACATAGTTCATGATTTTCCAGTTGGAGTTCACTTTGAGTACACTTCCTGCAAAGCCTACCATGATACGGGACCACGTTTATTTTAAGTTTCCATCAGAATGAACCATGACTGTCATTTCGTAATGCCAAGTGCTTGAAGAAAGAACAATAAATACCCACTTTCAAGTCTGGGTCAAAGACATTGTATAAACACATTACATGTTTCCTTTAATAAGTGAAGTTTTGTTTCTATATCCTGTTTTTATTCTAAATAAAAATACTGGAAGCTAAATAATGATTAAAATCACTGTTTACGTTTGATTGACAAATAAGCAATTAAAATCAATTCAGTTGTTTAGGAGATGGTATTCTTTGAACCGATATAATATTTATTTATTTCCGCTATCTAGCTTTGTGTTCAGAATACAGAAATAAGTGATTACCGGTATATTCATTGTTGTAGATTTGTTTAATAATCAGAGACTTTGATTTGACTTTGTTTGATGTATTCATACTTCAATATGTAGAATAGGATACAAAACAATGTGAATATTGATCTGTGCATTTATATAACAACATAAATACAGTAAAAAAAACCTTGTTAAAAGCCTATTAGTAGCATCACAAGAATTGCTCTCAGATGGACGTCTGAAGGAAAAAGGAAGCAAGGCACACCCAAAAACACCTGGAGGAGAACTGTGGAAAAGGAAATGAAAGAACATAGACTAACTTGGGGAGAACTGGAGAGCATGGCACAAGATAGAGAAAAGTGGAAAACTCTAGTCCTTGCCCTATGTGCCCCCGGGCGTAAATAGGACTAGTTAGTTAAAATGCTGCTTGATAACTGTGCCATCTTTTCCATCAACATAGTACAGTAAAACCTTGTTAAAATGCCCCTCAATAACTATGCCACCTCTCTCATGGCCACAGTATAGTAAAATCTCATTATTGTTGTAAGATTCTATTAATATCACTCTTTGCAAATACAAAAATATGTATTAAATTTCAGTATATTAATTCACCTGCATTTTAATCTTCACCCATTGGTGTGAAAATAAAAGTTTGTTAGTACATTCTCACTCCATAGTATGAAAATAAACAGGAATAACTTACCTCACATATAGTTAATTTTAATAACCTCACATATAGATAATTTTAATAACCTCACATATAGTTTATTTTAATAAAGTTCACTTGCATTTTCACAGTTGCTCCACGGTGTAATAATATTGAAGGCTTAGTTCAAACTAATATCTATATTTTATTCTGGATACATACATGTGTACATCTATACAGTATCATGGCTGCACTCCAACTGTGCTAACCACATTGTTGTGACATCTAAGTGACGTCAGACTCAAGGGAGGTAATTTACATTTAACCTCGTGCCAATCATACAATCACAACATAATCAATTAATGTAACACACGGCACAAAATTAAAAAGAACGTGAATAACATGTCCTATTAACATCTCCTCGCGAATACAGTTCAAAAACAAAAGTACAGGTCACTTCTCATGGATATTTAATCTTAATATAATTATCTCGCATTTTCACACTTACCCCATGGCACAAAAATAAAAAATACCTAACAACATGTCATGTCACTACCCGTGAATACGGTATGAAAACAAAAGTACAAGTTGCTTTTCACATATATTTAATCTTAATATAATTTTCTTTAATTTTACACTTACCCACAATGGCTCAAAAATAAAAAGTACCTAACAACATGTCATGTCAATCCTCATGAATACAATATAAAAATAAAAGTATGAAAAAACCTTGATATATTGCTCTTCACAAATATTTCATTTTTGTGGTTTTCTTGCATTTTCACAGTCGCACAACGGGACAAAAATAAAAGTACCGGTACATGAATTATCTGTGATGTCACTCCTTGCAAATACAGTACAGGAATAACTTCAAATATCATTACTCGCATATATTTTATTTTAATAAACAATTAATTTACTTGCATTTTTACAGTCACCCCATGACACAAAAATAAAAATACTTGTACATTAGTAACATATGATATCACTCCTGAGTCCTTGCAAATAGAGTGCAAAAACAAAAGTACAGGAATAAGTTGAAATTTGGCTTCTCATATACATGTACATATATATTTAAATTTGATACAATTTTATTTTATTTTTACATTCACCCCATGGCAAAAAAATAAAAAGTACATGTAGCTTAGTAACATGTAATGTCACTTCGTGCAAATAGTATATGAAACTAAAAGTACGGGAATCATTTGAAATATAATTCCTCACATATATTCAGTTTTAATATAATTTTCTTGCATTTTCACAGTTGCTCACAACATGAAAATAAAATGTACAAGAATACCATGTAATGCTGTTACTCGCCCAACGGCACAACAATAAAAGTACCTGAATACCTTGTAATGTCGTTCCATGGAAAAATTTCCTTATTCACAGTAATTAGAGCATCTCACTGGATTTAATTTGAACACTTACAGAATGACATTTGTGAGATTCGTTTTATAATCAGTAACAGCACATGTCTTACTTGGTATTCAGCAAGGTGCCCCCCTAGACCTCTTATTATTGATTTTCTTTCATTTCAGATCGGAACATTTTGATTTAATTACTGAATTAAGAAAATTGTTTTTTAGAACGTATATCTTCAAATTTATTTAAAATCAAACATGCTAGGGTTTTTAACTGATTTATATTTACTGTGACAAATGTAACTTTGAATTAGGTTATAAAAATTGTAAAATTAATTAAGAATAGCCTATATTTAAAATCAAACATGCTAGGGTTTTAAAATGATTTATATTTGCTGTGACAAATGTAACTTTGAATTAGGTTATAAAAATTGTAAATTAATTTAATTTAGCTTAGACTTAATGAGAAAGAATGGAGTGGAGTAGTGATGTTATACACCCCAGTCAAGATTCTTTCACTTATATTGAGCCAGTCAGTTTTAGGATGGTGAAAACAAACCAGAGTAGCAAAGGAAAAGTACTGATCTTTGGCAAGTGACACAATTAACTTTCTAATACTAGGATCTGCCTGAGTGGGATTTGAACATGGACAATGAGAGGTGTTGTGAGGTTTGTGCAAATTTTATACCACTTGGTCACTAAGGCCCCATATAACAAGAAAGAAAATTTACATCAAGTATATTCAGAGACTAATGGAATAAATCTATGTTTTTTAAATGTAGACAGAAAATGATGGGGGGACTCTTTTTAGATTAAAAGAATCTTATCACATACTCTAATTAGTTTAGAACAAATAATTATACCCAACAGAAGCATGACACTGAATGGAAAGCTTTGCCAGGTGGTCTTTATATAAATGTGTTGCTCTAGGAGGTTTACTGTATATAGAGGAGGTCTTTATATAGAGGCCAATGCTAAAGCAGGTTTTACTGTATACATAGGTGGTTGCTGGAGCAGGTTATACTATTACATGTAGACAGGTCTTTATAAAGATAGATGTTGTAGCAAGTTTTACTATAGACAGGTGGTCTTTATATAGAGGTAGATGCTTTTGCAGATTTATTTGTATATATTGGTCTTTATATAGAGGTGGTTGCTATAGAGGGACTGTTAATATATTGATTGGTATATAGGGGTAGTAATAGCAGGTTTTACTGTAAGTACAGGTGGTCTTTATAATACATGTATATAGAGGTGGTTGCTATATGATATTGGTCTTTATATAGAGATGGTTGATGTAGCTATTGTATTGGTTTAAGATGCAATAATGAGGTGTTAAGAACAAGCTGACTGATATATCATCGACAGGTCACTCTTTGGAATGATGAATTACTTCATTTATATTCTACTGGCTGTATTTATTTACATCACATTGACTTTATCTTCCCCTCATTGTCATTGTATTTATTTAAATCATATTGGCTTTATCTTCCCCCATCATCTTAATTTCTATATGATATTTACACATGGATTTTATGTGATTGAATATTCATGATGTAGTTCTGTTTTATGTAATATGTCTTCCTTTATTGTTTTGTCATTATGGATTATATATCCGTAATTTAAGTTTTTTTTTTTCATTTTTCTCTTCAGAAGATCAATAGCATTTAGGTATTAACAATTTATAATTGAAATTATTACAATTAAGTTACCACCCTCTAAATAAACCTCTTTTTCTATGACTGAAGTTATTTTATGATCTACTGTTAAAGTGTAAATAGTTCCGTAATGGTCTATGAAACTCCAGAAATAGTCTCATTTGCGATTTATGTGTGATTTGCCCCAGTCTGGTTTAACAGTTCCAACCTTATGAAGGATTAAAAAACAAACGACAATCCTTACATGAAATGCCATTTTAAAAGCGCCCTCCCCATAACTAAGCCCAACTGGAAAACCCTGTACCATGTGCATGGTCATAATATTAATGGCAAATGACACATCTGTTCCACCCAAAGTTTGTTCCTATGAAGTTTCATAAAATTGGTTAAATAGTTTCCAAGGAAAGTGGTAGATAAAATGTTGGCAGAAGATATGCCCCCCCCCCCCCCCCTTCATTCTGGGGACATAATTATACCCTAGCAAGTTATGAAGGATTATAATGTTTTTGTCCCTTAGTCAGTCAGTCCATCCATCCATCAGTCTGTTACACTTACAAGTCTGCCTTCAATTCTATTTTTAACATAATTAGCTTGGTAGAAATGTAAACCTGGATAAGAGGATGTGAAATGGATGATGTTGCCTTATGAAGGCTGAAGGTCAAGGTCACCAGGGTCACAAGGTCAAATTACAATTTTTAGCTCACCTGACCGAAGGTCATGTGAGCTTATGGCATAGCGCAGCGTGTGTATGTGCGTGCGTGTGTGGGTGCGTGCGTGCGTGCGTGTGTGCGTCGTTAACACCTATTTTCGACTTCTCCTCTGAAACTACTGGACAGTTTTTAATGAAACTTTGTCAGAAGTATATATGGGCCGGTGCAATTCAGATTTGTTCGTGGCGTTGCTATGGCTACCATAACTAGGTCAAGGTGACCTAGGGGTGCAAAAATCTTAAAAAATCTTCTTCTCCGAAAGAACTAATTGGAGAAAAAATCTGATGTGATATTTCGCTTCTCTAGGGTCTTAAGCCTATAGTTTGTTCATTTTGTAAAATTCGGATAAAAAATAAGTTACGCGTTTTTGCGTTTAATTTTGAAAAAATCGTAAAATGGCTTCAAATTGTTATAACTTGACTATTTGACCAGATAATGACATGGGGTTTTCAGTTTTGACATCTTCTTGTTAGTATCTTCAAAATGAGGTCAAGGTCAATTGTGAAGGTCGTGACCTAATTTTTTTTTACCTCTGATTATAATTATTATCTCGAAAACTATAAACTTTTTGTATAGGCATGTATATTAGAATGTTGTAGGTATCGATAGAATGATCATTTTGATGTATAGAAAAAGGTCATGGGTTCAAAGGTCAAGGTCACAGATGCGAAACAATACCGAAATGGTTAATTATCTCGAAAACTATAAACATTTTGTATAGGCATGTATATTAGAATGTTGTAGGTATTGATACAACGATCATTTTGATGTATAGAAAAAGGTCATGGGTTCAAAGGTCAAGGTCACAGATGTGAAACAATACTGAAATGGTTAATTATCTCGAAAACTATAAACTTTTTGTATAGGCATGTATATTAGAATGTTGTAGGTATTGATACAACAATCATTTTGATATATAGAAAAAGGTCATGGGTTCAAAGGTCAAGGTCACAGATGCGAAACAATACCGAAATGGTTAATTATCTCGAAATCTATAAACTTTTTATATAGGCATATATATTAGAATGTTGTAGGTATTGATACAACGATCATTTTGATGTATAGAAAAAGGTCATGGGTTCAAAGGTCAAGGTCACAGATGCGAAAGAATACCGAAATGGTTATTTATCTCGAAAACTATAAACTTTTTGTATAGGCATGTATATTAGAATGTTGAAGGTTTTGATACAACGATCATTTTGATGTATAGAAAAAGGTCATGGGTTGAAAGGTCAAGTTCACAGATGCAAAACAATACTGAAATGGTTAATTATCTCGAAAACTATAAACTTTTTGTACAGACATGTATATTAGAATGTTTTAGGTATTGATACAACGATCATTTTGATGTATAGAAAAAGGTCATGGGTTCAAAGGTCAAGGTCACAGATGCGAAAGAATACTGAAATGGTTAATTATCTCGAAGAGTATAAACTTTTCGTATAGGCATGTATATTAGAATGTTGTAGGTATTGATACAACGATCATTTTGATGTATAGTAAAAGGTCATGGGTTCAAAGGTCAAGTTTACAGATGCAAAACAATACTGAAATGGTTAATTATCTCGAAAACTATAAACTTTTTGTATAGGCATTTATATTAGATTGTTGTAGGTATTGATACAACAATCATTTTGATGTATAGAAAAAGGTCATGGGTTTAAAGGTCAAGGTAACATATGCAAAACAATACCAAAATTTTTAATTATCTCGAAAACTATAAACTTTTTGTATAGGCATGTATATTAGAATGTTGTAGGTATCGATACAACGATCATTTTGATGTATAGAAAAAGGTCATGGGTTCAAAGGTCAAGGTCACAGATGTGAAACAATACTGAAATGGTTAATTATCTTGAAAACTGTTAACTTTTTGTATAGGCATGTATATTAGAATGTTGTAGGAATTTATACAATGGTTATCATGATGAAAGAAAAAAGTCATTGGGGTTTAGTATTTATGTCTTCTTTAAATCTATCAGCTAGCCATTAGTTATCAGGTGAGCGTATCAGGCCCATGGGCCTCTTGTTTTAGCTCACCTGAGCCAAAGGCTCAGATGAGCTATTGCAATCTATCACCGTCCGTCGTCCGTCGTGCGTCGTCCGTCGTCCGTCGTCCGTCGTGTGTAAACTTTACATTTTAATCTTCTCCTCCAAAACTACTGGGCCATATTTGATGAAACTTAGTGATTATCATGCCTGGGTAGCAGCCTTTCAAAATTGTGTTCGGGGTTTGGCCACGCCCAACAAGATGGCCCCTGTTACTAAAAATAGCAAAAAGACAAAAAAATCTTCTTCTCTGAAACCAAAAGGTGCAGGCAAATTTTGATTGGATATTTGGATTCAGCATACCTGGGAACATTAAAATTGTGTTTTTCATGAAAATTAGACGAAAAATAGGTTACGCATTTTTTGCGTAAAATTATGTAATTTTTAAAATGAGACATTTATTGTTATAACTTCATAACGGCTGAAGATAATTATATGGAGTTTTCACTGTTGATCTTGTCTTGCAATTTTCTTCCAATTGATGTCAAGGTCAAAGGTCAAGGTCATGTCCCAGTTTTTGACCTTTGATAAAAAATGCTATTTTTTTAACATTTCTCATGAAAATGGCGTAGGATTTCCAGTTATTTGTAGGTATTAACATGACGATCATTTTGATACATAGATCAGGGTCATGGGTTCAAAGGTCAAGGTCACAGATGTCCAAGAATACCAAAATAGTTAATTATCTCAAAAACTATAAACTTTTTGTATAGGCATGTATATTGGAATATTGTAGGTATTGGCCTAACGATAATTTTGATATATAGATAAAGGTCATAGGTTCAAAGGTCAAGGTCATAGACGCGAACGAATACTTAAATGGTTAACTATCTCAAAACTAAAACTTTTTGTATAGGCATGTATATTGGAATATTGTAGGTATTGGTCTAACGATCATTTTGATATATGAATGAAGGTCATAGGTTCAAAGGTCAAGGTCATAGCTGCGAACGAATATTTAAATGGTTAATTATCTCAAAAACTATAAACTTTTTGTATAGGCATGTATATTGGAATAAAGTATGTATTGGCCTAACGATCATTTTGATACATGAATGAAGGTCATAGGTTCAAAGGTCAAGGTTATAGATGCAAATGAATACTTAAATGGTTAATTATCTCAAAAACTATAAACTTTTTGTATAGGCATGTATATTGAAATAAGGTACGTATTGGCCTAACGATCATTTTGATATATGAATGAAGGTCATAGGTTCAAAGGTCAAGGTCATAGCTGCGAACGAATATTTAAATGGTTAATTATCTCAAAAACTATAAACTTTTTGTATAGGCATGTACATTGGAATATTGTAGGCATTTGCACAACAATTATTTTGATATATGAATGAAGGTCATAGGTTTAAAGGTCAAGGTCATAGATGCAAACAAATACTTAAATGGTTAATTATCTCAAAAACTATAAACTCTTTGTATAGGCATGTATATTGGAATATTGTAGGTATTGGCCTAATTCACATTTTAATATACAGATGTTTTAGCTGTTTATAAATAATATATTGTAGCTAGACTTTAAATATGTTATATATAGCATACTTATATAATAATTATTATAATTAATTTGCAAAAATACTTGCATATTATTGGCCCTTACTGCTGAAAATTTTGTTATTCTCTTTTATTAATGTCATTGACCATTGAACCTCTGCATAAGATATGTACTCTTCTTCAGGTGAGCGTTAAGGCCCATGGGCCTCTTGTTCTTATTATTTTGTGTTCTTTATATATTTCTATATGGATTTTAACAAAAATTGATACAGATGTAAAGCAACAAAAAAATGATGTGCTATGAACTACTAGTATGTTGCATCATGCAGGTTTGAATGGCAAAGTTACAAGGTCAAATCTGAGAAATTTTGTAGTTTATTTTGTGTCTGCTCAATCTGTTATGTATAATGTTGCATTATGTAGCTTTGAAGTTCAGTGCTGTCAATCAATCTGTTATGTATAATGTTGCATTATGTAGCTTTGAAGTTCAGTGTCATCAGGTCAAATTCAAGAGATTTTGTAGTATATTTTGTGTCTGCTCTATAATTTTTGTGTTTCTGGGTGGACTTCAACAAACTGTGGGACCAGTAATAGACAGAAACCTGCATCTCATTTGGGGAATTGATATGTTCTTTATATTGATCCAAGCCAATTTCATATCATGGTTTTTTTAAAAAAAAATCTTGTTTATATGGCCAATCAATAAAATGTGTTGTCAAATGAAGCAGGGAACTTACAAAAACAGTGTAAAACAATATGTGTCCATTTATCAAAATTTTCAATGATTATAACGGCAAGACTTCATGTACAGTACAGATCTGTTGAAAGTTTAACACTGAGCTAGCAAAAAGAATCCATGCTGGACATCTAAGTGGTCAAAATATGGATAACTAATGACAAAACATCTGCCAAGCGACATCAGTAGCTGCCAAAATATAGATAACTAGGGAGTCGAAAGGTGGCCGATAGCGATTTAGCTCTAATTTGATAGTTTAGTGTTAAACTTTTGACAGGTCTGTACTGTATTTGCAGATTACACAAGAACATGATATATGTATATGTCATTGAATGATTTCTTTCAGGAGAAATTCTTTGTAGACACATTATCATATAACAACAGCCAATGTCTGGATGCGGAGTTAAAAGAAAATTCTCTGAATAACAACTAATCCAGCTAGACTCTTGTGCCTTATTTTGTATTCCGATCCTATGGCATGTGAGATTAATTGCTTCCATTAATTTACACACTTGACATGCATAAAGCATAAAGTTACAAGTAAACAATTAAGTCTGTCTGTAAAGCAACTAAAGCAATATAATCTGGTCATGTGGTTAAAATGAGCTATTGTAGCTAATTTGGTAGGGTGCTCGTTCTGTATTTGGGAGGTATTGGGTTCAAACCCTGGTTGGTTTTGACCAAAAATTGAAAATAAGCAGTGACTGTTCTTTCGCAAAGCACTTGATCAGCATTTAGAAATGAAGGTCATGGGGTCCCTCAGAAGAGACCTTAAAAGATCGATGCCCCCAGTGTTAACGAACCATCCCTGCATATTATCACTGAAAAGGTAAAAATGTTTGCTTCTTCACCTACAGCTGGTGATGTCTCCATATGAGTGAATACTCCTGACAGGGACATAAAACCTAACTCAATCAATCTATTTAATATATCACATTTCACATTCATCATCTTGTTTTATATCACTTCACATCCATCATGCAGTAAATATATCACATTTTACCTCTAACATGGGGTTAATTATATCACATTTCAAATGCATCATTTGGTCAGTTATATAACATTTCACATCCATCACTTGGTCAGTTATATCACATTTCACATGCATCATGTGGTCAATTATATCACATTTCACATCCATCATGTAGTCAGTTTATCACATTCACATACCACTATGCTAGTTTAGTTGGTAGAGTTCGTGCTTTGAATGCGGGAGTTTGGGTATTGAATAACAACTGGGTCTAACCAAGACTTGAAAAAGGTACTGATTTTCGCAAAGTACTTCAGATAAGACCTTGAAAACAAGTGCCCTTTGTCACATGTCAATCAATCATTTAATCACATTTCACATCTATCATAGGGGAAGTTTTATCACATTTCACACCTCTTATGTGGTCAGTATCACATCACATTTCGTATTAAACATCTGGTCATTACATCCTATTTTACATTATCAGATGAAGACATTAGTTTCAGACAACCATATTCATTGATTTTCGTAATGTAAAAATACTTGTGTTTTGTTCTTACTTTCACTTAGCGACTTGATAACTATATGATATCATCTGTCACTATTCCTGTTACAGCTGTCATTAAGATAATTGATACTGATGGGGATCTTAACATACAGATTTATCCTGCTTTATGTTTTATAGCGGAATAAGCTTGTCTGTAGTAGAGCTTCAGTAATTTGATTATCATTTTCTTTTATACCATGGAGGTATTCCGATTCTGAATTCTGCTCCGTGTGTTATTTCAGGATAATCTGTCAACAGTAAAAACTTCAGTAATTTAAACATAAATTCTTCTGATACCATGAGTATCTTAATAGAATGAAATTATTTGGTCCAAACTGAATTTGATAGCTTGAACACCATAAAATTTGAAGTACCTAGGAGAATAAAAATGTAGACCTTGACAAAATCATGTTAACTGGTACATTTTATAAAATTTTACAATATGAATGAAAAATACAAGGTCTGACTAGGGCTCTTATCTGAAACCAGCCACATTATTGTTGGTAGATATTATGCTTCTATCTGAGTTAATTCCTCTCCTGTTTAGAAGCTCTTGTGTTTCCAACAGTCCTGCTTATATAAAATCTCACACAAATTTGGATGTTGCTATGCTGGTTAAATTTGCACCCCCCCTTAAGGTACACTAACAGCATGCAGAAAAAAAAGGGTGGAACAAAGGTTAAGCCCAGGTTCTTCCACTATAGTTGAGTGCTCTGCTTACTGAAATATTGCAACCTGTTACATGAAAATACTGGTGAACCTGCCTTAAAGGCCACCTGTATATAAGAGTCACCTCCTTTAAAAGGCCAGTAATTTTTATCTTAATTTCTCTTGATTATACAGGTTGCTTGAGCATTAGGGACACCTTTAATGGTCATATACGGTGACCTTTATAGACAGGTTGGACTGTATTTCTTAACTATTTTGAAGTGTCCAGTAGAAATGAGAGTGAATGTCTTTAACTTATCAAGATTGCTTGGTTACCCTATTTGAATGTTGCATTATGTAGCATCATCAACTTGTCAGTTTCTTAAATTTTAAGATTAATCTCATCACTTAATTCATGTGATGTGTGAATTTTATGCAAATGCTTTTGACCTGCTTTGTACTAGTGCTTCCTCACTTATGACAGCCTTTAAGGTGCTAGTACACTCACCCATAATGTAGAAGATGAGCATTCCCAGACTTTTTTATCCATTATACTAGTCCCAGAGCAGCCAGAAGAGACCAATGACGAAGAATAACCCCTTTTCATTTTCAGGCAAGTAGAGTTTAACTTGCAATAGTGAGACACCCTGGATTTGAAGACAAAAATGCCTTAACTTCTTGGGCACCATTGCCTCAGAATTGGGCTAAAATGGAATGGTAACCTTTTTGAATTACAGAGTGCTATGGTTCAGCCCATCTAACATTTTCCAAACTTGTGTACATGTATTTTAAAATTTGTGTTATAATTTTGCTTATCTTTTTCAGGTCAAAGTACTTCAGAGGTAAAAAGATATTTGGTGATTGGGATATCAGAGTAGAACAGGTTTGATATCTAAATTACTTATTAGTATACTAATGGGGGTTGATGTAATTATACCCTCCCTTAATGTTACCTACCACCACTGCGGTAGCTCAGTTGGTAGAGTGCTCGCTCAGTATGTGGGAGGTCGTGGGTTCGATCCCCGACCAGGTTTGACCCAAGACTTGAAAGTGGGTAGTGACTGTTCCTTCGCCAAGCACTCGGCATTACGAAATGAAAGTCACGGTTCTTTCCGATGGGAACCTAAAATAAACGAGTTCCCGTGTCACGGTGAGCTTGGCACATTAAAGAACCCTGCTGTATAATGCCATCAACGCAACGCACAAGCAAAATTTCTGCACCTTCGCCTATAGCTAGCGACGTCTCAATATAAGTGAAATATTCTTGACTGAGACGTCAAACACCATTACTCAACTCCTTAATGTTACCACCCTATAAGGGAAGTTTATGGGTATAACGGAATCACTGTTATTTTGTCCATATGTCTGTCTGTGTTTGTCCATCACACCTAGGTACTTGAGTCAAATCATAACCAAAAACACAATGGGCAAAAATGTTCTTGCAATAAGGAGTTTTACATGTTGAAATGAGCCTTGTTTACAAGGAAGTGGTTAGTGGTGTGCGGTATTACCAGTATACTGGTTTACCATGGTACTGACCAGGTACCGGTAATACCACGGTAAAGTCTTTGAATACTGGTATTTTAACAAACAATATTATGTTGATAATTGTTGAAATAATAGTTTGAATTTTGATGTGTTCATTTGAATTTTGTTAAAATCTTTGTTTGACAATAATCTTATGAGATTTAGATTTCAAGTTTTGAATAAACTTGGTTGAAATACAGACAAATCTGTGAATTTTATTGTGTGTTAGCATCCTTGATATTCTCAAAATATCCAATGCCCAAATTCCTTAGCTGTTATTTTAGATAGGAATAGATATACTACATGTATTTTGAATCTTAATGGATGTGTGGTATACCATGGTAATTTTTTTCTGTGGTATCCCATCTCTAGAAGTGATGCTCTTGGTGATATACATGTACATGTGAAGAAAGAACTCTCATTCTATATAAACAATTAAAAACAAATTATTATAACCAAAACAATTTTAAAAAATTCACTGTTTACAGCACAGTTGATCAGGCAATAGTGATGAAAATAGAAGTGACATCTGCAATGGTGTTATTTTTACTCTGTTTGAAACTATTGATCAGTTAGTACAAACAATCACCTCAAATGTTGTTTGTCAGTTGTAATGTTGTTTAATGTCTTGTCAGCAATTTTTTCAGCTGTTTTAGACACGAGCAAGTTTATTTATCTCTTAGGAATTATCTAAAAACAAGTCTTTGTATATGTGAGATGTGCTACTGTGCGCCCACTCATATCATGTGCATCATATATTACATTATTTTCTTCGTGCCTCCGAAAATAAATATTTTCTTTTCTAACTAAGAATAAAAACACAGACATATTTTAGGAAGTACATAGTTGCAAGATCGTAAGTGCATAGTTGCAAGATTTATGTAATAATATCAACATAGTCAACAAAGTACAAATTGTATGTCATCAACGAGTTAATTAATTCAGCAAACCTGACACCTATGTAAATAAGGGTAGGGAGGGTGGGTTTTACATTAAAATACTTAAACAACTTGTTTACTCTCTTGCAACTGGCTCAAATGACACGTACGACTGAGGACACTTGCGTTTTTATACACGCACAGATTTTAACATCGTGTATTACAATTAACCAATCATATGATACGCATTTTATCGGTACTTAAAAACCCGAACCATTCCGAATTACATGAACACAAAATAGAATGCAAAGAAATTAATATAGTTTTCAGCAATCACATTAATAATAATTTGAATTACCAAAGAAAACAGTGGATATTAAATTTGAGTTTCTGTTCATCCATCCTTCCTTCTGTCCATCCAAAAATTCTTGTCTGTGCAAATTCTCTGAAACTATGAAGCATTATTTCATGAAACTTGGTGCAAAGCAACAACATTGATAAGAAATGCTCATATCTTTAACCTGAGTTTGTTTGCTGATTTTCCTATGAGTTAATGCCCTTTGAACATAAGTGCAAATTACAAAAAAAAAAAAAAACCTGCTGGTGGGAATCCTAATTCATTCACTGAATTTACTTGTTACATAATCATATCAGTTATCACAATTTTACAGACTCATATCCCCTTAGTGAATTCAAATATTTGTTCTAAAAAACAAACATCATTTTAATATGCCCATATAAGTGCATCATATTACAATAATTTTACGTAATCATATCAATTGATTTACTTTTACAGACTTGTTGCCCCTTGATGAATTTCTATCTTGTTCTGTTTCATCTCAGACTGTCATTTTTTACTGATGTTTTTCTTAAAAGTTAGACATTCTGTCTTTTTGTTCTTTATATATTGTTTTACTATAAAGTTTTTGGTTATATGTTGCCCAGTCTGTTTCAATTGCTTCTAATTGCAAGCATCATCTGTAGCAGTCACAGATGGCCTACTCTATTTTGAACTCTATAGAGTTGATTCTAGCATGCACTGAGACATAGGACCTGGTTTTGGAGTCTGATCCCAAAGACTACTGAGTAACAAGCTTTTTACAGCTCTAATATGGGAAGAAGATGAAAATCATCTCAGAAAATTTCCAAGTCCTTATTAAGGTTCAAACCCACAACCCTTGACTTTGAAAGCCAGTGACAGTACCACTCGGCCATGTCTGCCAATAAGAAAACAGACATGTAAATTATTTATGTAATCTTTATCTTTGACAGGCAGAATTCTCAGAAATTAATGTAGCATCATACTCAGACTCGGGTACCATGGTGGACTTACAGGTGACTAGAAACGGAACCAAAGTTGTCAGGTAAAAAAATCCAAAAACATTTCTGAACAAAACATGATTGATCTCAAGAGCGTAAAATGAAATAAATAGGTTTTATGCCCCAGTTGAGATTTTTCAGTTGCATTTATGTTAAGGAAACCAGAGTGCCTAGAGAAAACCAGTGGCCTTCAGCAAGCAAACAGACACACTTATCCACAGGAATCTGCCCTATTGGTATTTGAACTTTGGCTGTGTTTTAGATCCATTGGTCAATGAAGCACCCTAATCCCAAAAGACAATCTTGTGAATAATTTTATATAATTTTATAAGGAATATAAGTGCAGTTTATTTTAGTACACCAATTTTTTGTTTAGTACAATGTCAGTAATACTAAATATTAGCAGTTTTATTTTAACAGAAAGGTCAGACCCTGTAAATTGCTAAAATACAATTGCCTCTTAAGAATCCCATAGTGTGATACAAATTATTAAAACTTCACAAAATTGCTATTTATTGTCTTGTTTTACTCTAAAAAGGTTTTGTTTAAGTCAGCTTGATGAATACCGGTAATTTCAGGTGTTTTTTTTTTTTTTTACAAAAAGAAGAAGAAAAACCTAAAACAAACAACTTTAGTGTCTATTTTAAATGAGTTAGCAGAAATAAATTAAGTTTTTTAAAACACTTCAGTGTGCATTTTAATTAAGTTATTGGAATAATTTCAGTTTTTTTAAAACCACTTTAGTGTGCATTCGCCATTAATTTGATTGTCTGAAGTGTATATACAAGCAGACTTGAATATTGATCAACTTTTGCTCGGTTAAAATTTGGTATCTTTACAACCAAGATTAATTGGAGGGGGAATAAAGTAAGCTTAAGAAATCTTAAATGTGTACTAGCTTTATTCCCGAGACTAGCATTGATTTGTCTACAGTAAAAATACAGGATTGGGAAATATAAAGATCTATATCGGTTGGTTGTAATGGTTCCGAATATAGAAATATACTGGTATTTTAGTTTTGTGTGTTTTCGTTAAATAATGGTTGCTTTTAATGTTTTTCCTAAATTACAAAAATAAAAATAAAAGCAGTTTTCTTATCTTAAAAATCATTTTTTCACTGAAATTTAAATCTTTTTTAAGATTTAATTTCATTTTTCAGTATGATTTTTTACAAAATTTAGTTTAATTTACTGGTATATAAATTGCTCTCTCTTTTTTTTACTGTTTTTAATTTTCAAATTGGGTTTTACCAGGACACAACATGATCAATTAATTATTTTGGAAAATTTTTACCTTTCAAATTCCTTGAATACTTTTGTTGTAAGAGAAACCATCAAAGTATGTGATTTCATATTCAAAAGACACAATTGATCCACAGAAATGTTTGGGGATATCTTAATTATAATGTGCTGGTGAACCTAATTTTATCACACAACTTTCGATAAAATGCTCAGTGTTATCTCCCCTTCTGATAAAATTCCAACTTCATAATTATCATTTTCTTATTGACAGAAAATTTGTAAAACATTATTTAGGTCATGCTTAGAAATATGTACCAAGATAATAAACATGCATTTATGGCACCATTTACAGTAATAAATATGTACTTTAACTGTATGGAAAAAACTGTGTTGAAATCCTTGATTACAGCATGTTTACTGCAGGTACAACACATTTTCTAGATGTTTCCATATGGCTTCATAATGAATGTTGAAATTTTCCCTGTGTATTTCAAAAAACATTTTGTTAAATGAAATAAATAAATAAATTTCTCTATTTTTCTTATTTTAGGTCATTTAAACCAGATTTTTTATTGATCCGTCAGAATATACGAGATGCTGGTGAAAACTGGAAAAATATTTTAATAGGATTTCAATATGGTGGAATACCCAGTATAAACTCACTGCATTCTATATATAACTTTCAAGATAGACCTTGGGTGGTAAGTAAAATTGTTGCTACTCATCAGATAAAGCTAGACTCGGCTCTGTAATTGGGTCTTGTGGAATACCCAGTATAAAGTTGAATCAATTTTCAGGGATGGATCAAGAATATTTCCTTTGACTCAATTGGAACTCAAGTCAAGAATACTCAAAGTTTGAATATATTGTAGCTGTGGAAATACCGGTAATTTTAACTGATTGTGTTGAAACAACAGTAACATAAAAAGGATGTGATTTGTGATTTTTTATATATCACACAATACAATCTTCTACGTTCATTGATTACATTCATTCTGAACCCCCTTTAATGTGTACCTTATACAGTCCAACCTGCCTTAAAGGCCACCTCTATATAAGGTCCACCTGCTTATAATGGCCAGTAAAATTGTATCCCAATTGTTCTTTATTCATATTATTTGAACCTGTATATAAGGGTCAACTGCCCATAAAGGCCACTTTTACTGGTCCCCTTGGGTAGCCTTTATAGACAGGTTTGACAGTAGTTCCTTTTACACATATAAATACAGTATTTCAGTTGGTAGGAGTTTAGGGTTCAGTTCTCAGACTCCCAACCAGATCAAACCAGAGACTTGAAAATAAAATTTGCGCCACATTGCACATTTAAATTGTTTTTGTAACTTCACCTATTGCTGGTGACATCACAATACAAGTGAAATGATCCTGATGGGAACTTATATATAAATATGTTCTAGTTGGTCTGGAGGCTCCATGAGGCCAAAATAAAAAACATGTTTGTTTCCCCTCGCCCCGACCAGGTCAAAAATAAGCCCCCGAGTCAAAAAATTATTTGCCCAAAAAAAATCGGATTTTTTTTTATTCCCGAAAATACAGTATAACCTGTAATAGCCTCCACCTCTATATAGCGGACAGTCTAAAGTATCCCCAATCGATTTTACTATATAACGACCCTCTATATAACGTCCACCTGTCTAATGCGTATAGCGTCCACCCATTTCGGTCCCGATAAGCAATTAATTTATGTATAACGGCCACTTTTCGGCATATAAAGGGCTGTTACTCGTACATTTCAACACAATCAGAGCTGCATTACAAAACATGAAAAGTCCCAAAAGGTTCCGAAATAAACCGGAACACGTGTTTGTGATATATTATGTGGCTTTAAAAGAGATTTAAAGTGTTTGAAATGCCGACATTGTGTTTATTGTGGCTGTCAAGGTTAGATAAGCGTGTGGACCAATTACGTTACTTGTCATCAACGGTAATTAGACACCTGGACATGTTTATTAGAAGACAGGCGAGTGCCGCCGATGTTTCCATTCCGACATTGGTTTCGATATTACCGAAAGTCTTCCCGGAACTCTCTGGAGTTAGAGTCTATCAATTTGCGGTATCGAGGGTAAACTGTCTGCTTGAAAGATGGGAGACAAGATCGCATTGTCGTCTTCTGTACGAATTAAGTAAATGTGCATATTTTGAATAGTGCTTGAAATCAAAAGGATTGATAATCTAAATAATGACACTCAAATTGAGCACAAACAACTGATAAGTGGCCTCCAGTGGACAAGTCAAACCATCCATGACATCCAGTTGGAAAAAAAAAAGTACCTGCCTGCCTGGTCTGTTGACAAAGAGTAGACCCGGGGGAGGGGACACAGACATTCTTTTAAATGTGGCCTGGTCAAGTGGTTTAAAGTACACACTTACAGATCACAGGGTCTCTGATGACCAGAGTTGAAATACCACTTGGGTAGATCCTGTAGGGTGAAAGTTGATCAGTTCCCTTGACAAGTTTTAGTGCTTTCTCTAGGCACTCTGATTTCCTCCACCATTCAAGAACTGACTGCCTCAATATAAGTGAAAATACCTTGACTTGGGCATAAAACACCAATACTCCTCTCCATTCCACTTCACTCACGTTGGAGTCAGGCATGCTTATGCATTATTTCCACATAGAGTTTTAACTATAAATCTTTTCCAATTTGGTCAGCCATCTTTAATATCATTTTGTGAATTATTTCATTTTTATCTTTTCCTGTCCTTTAAACTTCCTACATACATTGATACATCTTATCTTTTTCTGTTTTCTGTGCTTTAAACATACATTGGTAAATGTCAAAAAGTCCCATGGAGCTTGTAAAAATGCATATTCCGCTTTTAAGTGATGGCATTAAGATGTCAGATACTGTTTGTCAAATGCCTCGTTCACAAAGAGATAAACTCAATAAATTTATTTTTACCCAATTACTGAATTTTATGGTTACAATAAAACTCATTTAATTGATTATGTATGCATTAAAGTCATTTTAATTAAAATAATTATACAAATAAGTAAACAACATCGTTAAGGTCATGTAAAAAGTGGGTTAAGTGGTTTTCAAACTAAGATTTATGGCATTGATCTGTCCTTTGTTTTAATGGTGAAGTGATTTGCAATTTGGCCATTAGATAAACAATCCAAAGTAGAAGAATTGAGCGGAGTAATGGGTGTTTTATGCCCCAGTCAAGATTCTTTTACTTATATTGAGACAGTCAGTTCTGGGATGGTGGGGGGAATGTGAGTGTCCAAAGAAAACCATCAATCTTTGACAAGCGACCTTACAAAATGTCACACTCTTTCAAACCGAAATAAATGGCATTGATCTACCCTGTTTTGTGGTAAAGTTATTTGCTATTTTATCATAAGTTAAACTATCAAGTTACCTAAAGAAGACTTAAGTGGAGTGGAGTATTGGTGTTTTATGTCCCAGTCATGATTCTTTCAAATATATTGAGATGTTCAGTTCTGGAATGGTGGAGAAAATTGGAGTGTCCAGAAAAAACCAATGACCATTGGCAAGTGAACTGACAAACTTTCACACAGTAGGATCAGCACAAAAGGGATTTTCAAAAAAGGTTACCTTAAAGTACCTTGGTACAGAAAAAAATGTTGCTGTTATGGAAATTTTGCATGTTGAAAATGTTGAAACCTTGCTTAACACTGGAATTGATGCTCTTTTTGATAATCTCTTCTTCACTAAATGTTTAGCGTGTAAGTCAAGGGTTTAACTTGTGCTTGCTGCAGTTAGTTTTTGGTTGACTCAGTATCAGTGAAAGAAACAGGTTTTTTGGCATGTTACTTTGTGAACTTGAATGTTTGGTATAACTAAATGGTATAAAACATTGCCAAACTTACACGCATAAACATATTGTGTATCGATTCATCTTAGTTCAAATTATGTAAGGTTTTGAAAAGTTGTTGATGTGACATTAATGCATGCATTTATCCATCCAATCAATCTATCCAATTAAGATGTTGAACCATGCCTTGTTTATAAAGTTGATTAATGCTTGACTTGTTTACCGTCTGTGTTTGTTTCCACTGGGTTTTCCAATTACAGCTGAAATTGGCTGCCTTAATACAGCAATAGAATTTTTTTTTTTTTTTTTTTTTTTTTTTTTACATTTTTTTCCTTTTTAAAAGTCTTCATTGAGCATGAGATATAATATAATATGAAGTTAAAGGCCTCTGCTTGGTACAACATATAGAAATATAATACAGTGAAAGTTGTACACTGCTGTCTGTATCACTGTGTTCGTGGTGGCAAATTATGACATTTTTTGATAGAAAATCCAATTACATTAAATAAAGTTTATACCTCTCACTGGATCTTGATCATAATCAAAGAGTATCATAACATTTATCTGTAGAAAAAAGTGTTGCTGTTCTGGGGATATTACACTTTGAAAATTGAGTTGTTTTCACAGGAAGCATTGCCCTTGCAATTGGTGATGCATTAAGTCATATGAGCAATAGTATCTGTTGTTTACCTGTCGGGTTTTTTAAACATGTAAAATCCTCATAGCAGTTTTTGATTTCATATTGAATGTTCCTGTCCACACAACTGATAAAAATTGCGACCGCCAGAAATGATAATAAACTAGTGTAAATACAGGAGTAACCTTGCATTTTCAGTTGTTTCATGTGCTTGAAACAACCAAACAACTAAGATCAGCAATAACTTGTTGGCCAATAGGCTGAGGGCAGAAATTTCTTTAGGCTGAGGACAGAAATAACCTTTTCTTTTGAATTTAAAATAATTGTCCATGCCAGGTACAGTCTATGTAGTAAAATTAAGAATTGTGAGATACTCTTTGAAACAAGTCCGGATAACCAGGTTTAGCTGCCATGATATGATTTTTATGACACAAAAAGAAAAACTTACTGGTGATTTGTAAATGACAAACCAGAAGATGGACTAACATCAGTTTTATATTTGTTGTTGGGTATATAAATGAATTTATGAAATTAAAAAATAATATTCATATTTTATTTTGCTTTTATATCAACAGTTTTTAAAGAAATTTTCTGCTCTTAGAATAATCCACAAAGTAATTAGAAGAAAACAAATTAAATACAGTCATTGACTTCAATATTATTGCAGAAAATGTTCTATTCACCGTGTAATTGAACCTTGCATGTTGGTGCATTGAATTAGAAAATTTTGTATTAAAATCCCAATATGATGTTTCCTCTTCAAAAAATGCTGAAGTTACCAATTTCATTTAATTAATTGTACTGTTTTCAACTTGTTTTCCTTTATTAAATAATGTTGAATATTCTGCACTGTTTATTTCATATTGACTCTCTTTATGAGTGGAGTGGAGTTTAGGCGTAGTGAAGTAATGGTGTTTTAGAACCCAGTTAAGATTCTTTCATCTATATTGAGGCCATCACCTTTGGAATGGTGGAGATTGCTCAGAGAAAGTGTGAAGAAACTCAGACTGAATGTTTAAAAGTTATTAAAGGACATTAAACTTCAGCAAATAAACTGACAAACTTTCTCACACTACAATCTCTCAGTGAGTGGGATACAAACTTAGACAGTTAGAGGTGCTGTTATCCATAAACACATAATACTCATATTCATTTTACTCATATTCATTCACTTATTCATTTTACTTTTTCTCATTTTTAAAGTAGCAATGTCCAATTGGACAAAAATGACAATCGATGAGACATAATAGATTAAACCATCGATTAATAATTGGATTTACCTGTACGTTTTTGCATTATAATAAAACTGCACATCGGTAACAAAGTTGACAAAATACTAGTAATAATATAATAATATTTAGTTTAATTCTTGCTTAAGAGGCATGTGTTCTTCCTAATTTTGTCACTTTTACTAAGTGATGATACCTCCAGTTACCTCCAAAAGTTAAGACCTCATGGTCCCTGGATATGGATAAATTATCCGTTCACTGTCCACCATGTTGCTTAAAGTAACAAAAACGAAAGGAAACAGACATTACTACAATCTGGAAACTATTCGCCGATGTCGGCAATGATTTATTATTGATCCTGTGATTAATCATTAGGATCTTTGCCCTGACAACGAATGACAATCCATCGTCGCTAATAATCGTGACATCACTATTTTGAAGATACAAAAAACACTAGGAAGAGATCATTTTCTTTTAGATTAATTTTGTTTTAAGTTTCTGATGTGTATATATATATATATATAAATTGAACATTAACATTTTTAAATTTACATTTTTCACAGCTTTTAAAGATACAAAAAGCTAATAAGAGATTCTTTTTCCTTAAAATAATTTGAATATCTGATGTGACATTTTTGTTTTTTTATATTTTTATGTTCAATATTTTATAATTTTTAAATTCACAGTTTTCACAGCTTATAAAGATATAGAAAGAACAAGGAAGAGAGGATTTTCCCTAGATCTTCTAACAACATTTTTGTTTTATATAAATTTAGAGTTTTTTCATTTTAAATTTACAGTTTTCACAGCTTATAAAGATACAGAAAAAGTTAGGAAGAGATAATTTCCCTCTGATTGAACAAGCATACTATCCAAATCACAGAGAAATGGTGAGTAATATGTGGGTGAGTTTTCATGTTTTATCTATTTTACACAAGCTTATGCATGCTACACGCTGCTAATTTATAGTGAAATTAATTAACAAACTAAACCATGGTTAAAAACTTGTCACAATTTGAACAAGTCTTGAATGCAAACTTTTTATGAAAATTCTACATGCAACCATGTAGTTTTATCACCATTTATTCATCCTCATCTCAAAATTGTCCATCTTTCTAGAAGGTACCAGATTTTGGCCACTGAGCAGGTTGTTTTTTTTAAACCATGGTGCTACTCATTTTAAACCAGCTTTAATATGTGGTATTAGTTGAAATTAGTAGTGTAACCTGTGAAAACTAAATCCTGAATAAACTTAACCCTTTTATTATCATTGGAACTTGTCAGTCTTGCATTTTAGAGTTATTTCCCTTATCAGATGCTGTTCTGTTTGAAACTAGATCACATGATCTCATGATACTTTTATACTAAAGATAAATTGTCATTTTGATCATACTAAAGTGTTATAAAATTAATTTTAATTACCGATAATCTGTTAATATTTTCAAGAAACTCCTCAATGTCACTTTCTGCCTCAGAAAGGGTACTGCTATGTGAGTTTGAGATATTGAAGTGAACAGTTGTTATTAAACAGTAGAATCTGTTAAACCTTGGTAACTTAATTTTTTAAATAGAGTACTGGTACTTAATGTACTATGACATTGTATTCTGAAATTATAAATATTTTGAAAACTAATGTGTTGGTGCATATTTTTTGTAGAGGAGAATAATTGTGGTGATGCAGAAATTTCTATGGTTTAGTTTAAACTATTTCACTATAAAAAGCTTGTTGTATGATATAAACAAAAAAATAAATAAAAATACAGTCTGTCCTGCTTCAAAGATCACATGCACATACCAACCACCTGCAAATAGACACCATTTATAATTTGGATCTATTCCTTACTGTGCAATATTATTTGAACCTGTGTATTGGCACAACTTCGTTTTAAAAGACACATTTTATTAGCTTTCATGGTCTGCACAAGCCACATGTAGACATAAAACACTGCCAGTCTTCATTAGCTTCCTTATGTGGTCTTTATAAGCAGGCTTGACTGTATGGAGAATCAGTGATGTCACGTAAAAGACATTTGGGTTAAAAAAGAAGCTGTTTGTGATAAAAGAAGGGTCTTATTTTATTTGTGTATTTAAATTTTCTTGAGAGAAAGCTGTTTTTTTTTGAAAATGGCTTCACAACAATGGAGTACTGTGCCAGTGTCTGTTGTTTGACTAAAAAATAATACCTGGTTTTGGTAAAGCAGGTTAAAAATCTTTTTGACATGGGTTGTATCATTGCATGATTGTTATGCATAATTGCTGAAAGTGCTGCAGTTTTATGCATGTTTTATTTCATTCAACATTAACAATCATTTAGTTTTTTTCAAATAACAATTGTTACTGTATTGTGCACCAACTTATAATACCAGTTTAATTTTACAGATGGGAGTGATGAACTTGTATTACAGTAGTTCATTAGTTCTTTATATTGCATTTTAGATCATTAAATATAATTTAGAGCAGTTGTAATTTATTGCAAATGTATGACTGAAAAGAAAGCTGAAAAAAAATTGCTAAATATTACTTTACATTTATATGTGGTTTTAGCTCACCTGAGCCAAGCCTTTGGCTCGGATGAGCTATTGCCATCTATCTCCATCAGTGGTGCTTCATGTGTAACTTTTCATATTTTAATCAACTCCTCCAAAACTACTGGCCACAATTGGATGGTACTTGGCAGTAATAATGTAGATAAAGGGCTTTCAGATTTGCACAAATGCATATGGGCCCAGACTGCTGAAAATTGGGACATCCTCTTTAATTACATGTCACTGACCATGGAACCACTCCATGAGCTATGTACATATCCTCAGGTGAGCGTTGAGGACCATGGGCCTCTTGATGTGATATTCAATGTGAAAAACATTCTAGTACTTGGACATACTTATATCATGTCTCTTACTAACTTAAGTGGCCTATGTGGTCGAGTGGTCTAATGGATCAAAGTACCGGTATCTCTTGCTGACTCGGGCAGATCCTAGTGTGAGAAAGCTTTTCAGTTCGCTGTTAGTACTTGCTGAAGTTCAGTGGTTGTCTCTGGGCTCTCAGTGGTTGTCTCTGGGCTCTCAGTGGTTGTGCCTGGGCTCTCAGTGGTTATGTCTGTGACTTCAGTGGTTATCTCTGGGCTCTAAGTGGTTGTCTCTGGGCTCTCAGTGGTTGTCTTGGCTCTCAGTGGTTGCCTCTGGGCTCTCATTGGTTGTCTCTGGGCTCTCAGTGGTTGTCTCTGGGCTCTCATTGGTTGTCTCTGGGCTCTCAGTGGTTGTCTCTGGGCTCTCAGTGGTTGTCTCTGGGCTCTCAGTGGTTGTCTCTGGGCTCTCAGAGTATCCTTCACCATTTAAGAACTGAGTTCTTCAACAAGAACAAATAATCATTTCATTTGAAGACATTACCGGTAATCAATTAAAAGTTGTATATGAAGTATATGTGACTTTATTTATATAATGCAAGTACAAGAGTTATTTCCCTTGACAAAGCATACTTGACAATACCATGGCTTACCATGTAAGTGTAACAATTTTGAAAAGTGTCCAGTAAGATATAATTGTTATACAGTTTTCTGTGACACCATCTGATTATCTCCTTATTTTTTATTCTTCAACCAAATATCAATAATGATAAATGACAACCACTGCAGTAGCTCAGTTGGTAGAGTGCTCGCTCCGTATGTGGGAGGTCGTGGGTTCGATCCCCGGCCGGGTCTGACCCAAGACTTGAAAGTGGGTAGTGACTGTTCTTTCGCCAAGCACTCAGCATTACAAAATGAAAGTCACGGTTCTTTCGGATGGGAACTTAAAATAAACGAGGTCCCGTGTCACAGTGGGCTTGGCACGCTAAAGAACCTTGCTGTATAATGCCATCATTGCAACACACAGGCAAAATTTCTGCACCTTCGCCTATAGCTGGCGACGTCTTGATATAAGTGAAATATTCTTGACTGGAACGTTAAACACCATTACTCAACTCAATAATGATAAATGTTTTGGACCTGGGCTGAGAAACTTGAAGCTATCTTAGCAGTTACGAACACTTAACTCCTTTGTGTTATATAGGCATTAAGTGATTGTAACAGAGCTTCGAGTTACCCAGCCCTGGTTTACATATGATATCATTTATTTATCTTAAGAACAAATTTCCAACAGATATTCAGATATCTGGTAAATGTATAATGCATACTAGACTTTGTAGCAGTCAGTATCCAGGCTAATTTTCTAATTGGTCTTTATCGAAATATACTCAACAAAATATGTTGGGGACCATTGTAAAATTTGAAATAAAAATCCAAAAGCTGGAAAATGTTAAATTTTTGTGCATGAAATTAAATTTTTTGTAATGAAATTATGAGAAGTGTGGATATGAAAGTATATGATTTACGTTCTGCATGATTAAATAATATTTTTATGTGGTCCATAACATTTTTTGTTGAGTATATTACAAAGTTCCGTATAAGAACTTGTCCAACCAACAAGTGACATGTCTTGGACTTCTTCCTTTAAATAGGGACACCCACTTTGCATAATTTAAATTGTGAATTTTGTAGAGAGAGAGAGAGAGAGAGAGAGAGAGAGAGAGAGAGAGAGAGAGAGAGAGGGAGGGATAGAGAAACTTAATGTAAAATAAAAATTGAATGTGAAATGTGGAAAAATAAAACATACTGGTATCATAATGATAGGCTTTAAGTTAAAACAAATTTATTATGTAGACAAAGTAACAATTTGTCTTGATTTATCACAAATTTTCCAGACACTTATGACTTTAAATGTTTTGTAAGGGAGCCAAATATTGAAATTATATGTTGTATGTAGGCTGTAATTGATTTACTTTTACTTTGGGGATAATGTAGTCTCAGAAGCTGAAGAGATTGTATAGACTTAATTATAACAATATGATTCAATCAATTTCTGACACAGTTAACTCTTGCTGTACATAAAAAATCTAGACATTAAGACCTGATTCAAGGTTTAATGTCTCCTGTCTTGAAATCCTGGTTTTATCACATAATTTAGTTGAAGTGAAACATTTTCTGGGTGGAAGTCCTGGAAACTAGCATGTTTTTAAATTACTAGAAAAAAAAGTTTTGTTTTGATATAACTTGTAACATGTCCCCTATTTACTAAGCCTAAGAGGGGTGGGGGGGGGGGGGGGGGGGGTACCTTCGGTTTGAACTGTCCATCTATCTGTCAATTTGGTAAATCAGTTTTTGTGGTGCTTGAACACATTGGTTTGATATTTGGCATATAGTGCTAGCATGACTAGTTACAAATCAAGTTCAAATTTTGTTCTGAATTGATGAATTTTTGTTGAGTAATGGTCCTTGCAGAGTAATGATCCTTAGACTCACAAAATTCATGCAAATAACCAGACTAATTTTATTGCTCATGCTTGAAAATATTAAAAAGATATTTAGTATTTGGGTTTCACAGACCCATGAGACCAAGTTTTAATTTGTGTTTGTTCTGTTGGCTTTTACAAGTTATGGCCCTTGAAGTTAATCACTCAAATAAATAGATATCCAGTTTTTTTTCTTTTTTTTCTTTTTTTTTTTTGGGGGGGGGGGGGTGGGGGGGGGGGGTCGGCTGTCGGATCAAGTTCACAGTTTTCCTTGATTATTTGGTGATGTTCCTGAGTTGTGGTCCTTGGACCAAATTCATTTGTAGTTGCATAGTTGTATTATGGATAAGTTACAGATAATTTGCTGTTTGCATGATTGAAACTTGCAATGGGATTAGAGATAAGATGGTATGCAATTTACCATACCTGTTCTGTACTCTATGTGGTCACCATTATTAAAATAGCTATTGGCTAAATGTCCAAACCACCTTCAAGTATGGATCATTTTCACTCTGTAGAAGAAAGTCATTGACTATTACCTTTGGAGTTGTCTGCCCTTGGATTTAACAAACAGGTTGCCATTGATGTACATTCATTTATTTATAAGTGAAAGCTATATGATTTCAAATGAAATTTGCAATTAATATTTCTTCTGTTTCAGAAGTTTACAAGTTTTATAAATCAATTTAAAATAAATCAAATCTTGACAAGCTCATAATTGCTTAAAATATACCATAATATAAAATAATTAACACCAAAAGTCATTAATTAATTTATAAAAAAAATATATAGTTCATCATGAAATATTTTATTGTTTTTTGTATCTAATCCAACACCTTTGTTGATTGGTTGTACAATTCACAGTCGTTGGTTACGGTAACTAGCCTCTTTGTATGACATCCATGCCGATATTATTCAAACATTTTGGTAACTTTTTGGGATTGTAATACCAATTACACCGAGGACCGTCTGGTTTCTTGTATTTGTAATCCACCACACAAAGCCCGTATCTTTGGAAACAACTCCAGGCTGATATCTGCATGACACACTGATTATACTTCTGTGGCGCTCGACAATTACTTCCCTGGCATTTTTCAATCTTTGAAAATAAAAGAATATATTAATACAAGATTTCCATGTTCTTTTGGAAGATATCATTTAAAATGTAGCCACAGAGGCATGTAAATGCTCACAGATGACTCTCTTGTATGGAAGCATCAATATATCCCCCTAAACTAGTTTGAGGGGGTATATAGGAATCACCATGTCTGTCTGTCCATGTAAAATCGTGTCCAGGCCATATCTCATCAATGCTTTAGAGGACTCTCATGAAACTTCACATGATAATCTTCATGGTCCAAAGGTGTGTCATGACCTTGAACCAAGGTCATATAGGAAAGGTCAAGGTCGCAGGAAAACTTTAAATGTAGGGAGCGGGGGTATTTGGCTCTCAAGAGACAGTTCTAGTTTAAAATTTCATCACAGAGGGTTGCAAATGCCACTAACTAGCAAGCTCACTTGCATGGATGTAACATTTTATAAAAGTTGTTCCATAAACTTATGGTAATATTGGGCAGTCATATTGGATGATATAGGACAAAAGCTCTTATATTTAAAGCAGGTGAGCTAAAAACCATTCTGTCATGTGATAAGCTTGTTTTTAGGCACAATGCTACATTGTTGAAGTCATTTTGCACTATCATATTTTTCATACTGTTTGAACCAAAGCTACACACAATTGAATTTAAATTCCAATATTTATATATTTATGCCTATAATATTGGAAAAACTTTTCAATCCATGACAATATCAGTACATAAATGCATCCGTAGTAGTTGACCAAGTATACCATCATCAATCTTATCAGAGCCTAGATGATGGGGTTTTCTAAAGTGTGGGCTTAGAATCAAAGCACTTAACACTGACAAGGTATGAATCACACTCGGGACAGATCTTAGTTGGAGAAAGTTTGTCAATATGCTTGCTAAAGGTCAGAAATTGTCTTCAGACACTCTGATTTCTGAAGGTCAGAAATTGTCTTCAGACACTCTGATTTCTGAAGGTCAGAAGTTGTCTTCAGACACTCGTGATTTCTGAAGGTCAGGAGTTGTCTTCAGACACTCGTGATTTCTGAAGGTCAGAGGTTGTCTTCAGACACTCGTGATTTCTGAAGGTCAGAAGTTGTCTTCAGACACTCGTGATTTCTGAAGGTCAGAAGTTGTCTTCAGACACTCGTGATTTCAGACACTCGTGATTTCTGAAGGTCAGAAGTTGTCTTCAGACACTCGTGATTTCTGAAGGTCAGAAGTTGTCTTCAGACACTCGTGATTTCTGAAGATCAGAGGTTGTTTTCAGACACTTGTAATTTCTGAAGGTCAGAGGTTGTCTTCAGACACTCGTGATTTCTGAAGGTTAGAGGTTGTCTTCAGATACTCGTGATTTCTGAAGATCAGAGGTTGTCTTCAGACACTCGTGATTTCTGAAAGTCAGAGGTTGTCTTCAGACACTCGTGATTTCTGAAGGTCAGAGGTTGTCTTCAGACACTCTGGTTTCCTCAGTGATCCTCAAACTGACTGCCTTGATAAAAGTGAAAAAAGTTTGACTGGTAAGTAAAACACCATTGCACTCAACTTCATTCCCTTTCACTCTACTGGTCTCATCAAATGTTTTTAAATAAAAACTTAAAATAAAGTTTGAATATTTTTTAAATAAAAAAAACGTTACCTCACAACCACAGTGTTTCTTGTAAATTCTCCATATCTTCCTCTTGATATCTGGAGCTATGCTTTTGTAGACGACATTCCATCCACAAGTATCAATCCAAAGTTCTCTGTTAATAACACTTCCTGTGATTCAAGATAAGTATTACACTTGTAAAAAGGATTTTACCCGTTCATGTACACAGAAGCTATTTAAGATACAATAACTGATTTTTGCATTGATTTGGTTGTGTTATGTAATTAAGCTCTTGACAAATTAACCACTGCAGTAGCTCAGTTGGTAGAGTACTAGCTTCGTAAGTGGGAGGTCATGGGTTTAAATCCCGATCGGGTCTTACCCAAGATTTGAAAGTGGGTAGTGTCTGTTCTCTAGCGAAGAACTGGGCATTACGGAATGACTGAAGCCACAGTTCTTTTGGATTAAAGTAATCAAGGTCCCGCGTCATGAAAGGCATGGCACAATAAAGAACCCTGCTGTATAATGCCATCAGCGCAACCCATAACCAAAATTTCAGCACCTTCCCCTATAGCTGGCTACATCTCAATATAAATGAAATGTTCTTGACTGGGATGTTAAACACCATTACTCAACTCAACTTTTGCCCTATTAAGGTGTTCAGGTGGCCAAGTGGTCTAAAGCATGTGCTACTTGATCACAGTGCCTCTCACTACCTAGGTTTGAATCCCACTCCGGTTACATCTTCAAAAATCAAAAATTTGTCTGTTCCCTGCTGATCTCACACATGTCCAATTTTGGTCCACTTCCTTCTTCTGGTCTATTGGAAGTTGTGGGTTTGAACCCTGGTCTGGGATTGACCAAGACTTGAAATTAGGTAGTGGCTATTCTTTCCCCAAGCACTCTTAGCTTTTAGAAATGAAAGTCACAGGGTCCTTCATAAAAGACTTCTTGTCATAAGTCCAGGGCATTCATTTTACTTCAATTTCACTTATAGCTGGTGTTGCCTCAATATAAGTAAAACCATCCAGACTTAGACACAAATGCTATTCAATCAGTAAAATTAATTAATTAGCTAATTAATCAAAATAAATAAATAAATAAATAGATAAATAAAATTCAAATAAAATATTGTAATACCTGTTAACAGATACACTTTGCCCTTCTCTAATAGTTGTCCACAGTGTGCATCCAATCCTGGTGAAAAGACGAACTTTAGCTTTGCCCGCTTATATCTTAAATTTTTCTGAATAAAAAAATGATAAATATATATTGTATAAGGTTTGTGCTTACCAGGGCAGGATACAAAATTTCATACTTTTGTCATCCATTTAGCTTTAATACCTGGCATTCCATAAGGGTCGTAAAGACTCTCTTACAGAGAGAATTTTTGAAGGTGCTCTCTTTAGCATACTTCACAAAAAGAAAACCATACTTTTAAATATAAAGTACATGATATATGATGCATATGGCAAAAACTACACTTATTGGCTGTTCTATATATTTTGATGTTTTATACTAACAAAAACTAGATCTATATCAATTAGGTACTAAGATGGCAATTCACATATTAATAAGCAATCTTTCACAAAGGTTTCAGGATTTAGAAATGAAAGCCATGGATCTTTGAAGAGACCTTAACAACCATTGTCCCATATCATGGTAGGTGCCATTTGCAAAAAAAAAAAAAAAAAAAACAATGCTCTTTGCACATTGCTTTGAGCTCATGGCAATGGTCAAAATTTTCTTCACTTATAGCTGGTGACATTCTTATAACAATGAAATATTCTAGACATGAGCAAAAAACTAAACTCAATTAATATTGTACATGGTAGTTGTTTCATACTAAAGAACTCTCCCTGCACATTGCCTTGAGTGCTCAGCAAAGATCAAAATTCACTTCACCCATAGCTTGATGATGTTATGATATCGACATGGGACTTTAAGTTTTTACTTACCCTGTATGCTTTGATTATCTTCACTCTGTAGTTATACCTCATGAGTGTTTTGGTAACAATGGTTTCACCATAGTACAATACTCTGTCAGTTGCATATACAGGAATGACATTAGTTACTCTGGCTTTGATTACTAGGAAATAAAAAAATAAAAATTTCTCTTTTTAACAAGGAGCATGTTTTCATTTATTGCATGGTAATTAGGGATGTGACAATTCATTGATGCATCTGTGAATCGTTTTGTTTCAAACTTTGATACAGTCCAACCTGCCTGAAAGGCCACCTCTATATAAAGGTTACTTGCTTATAAAGGCCAGTAGAATTGTTTCCCAATTGTTCTTTATTCATATTATTGGAACCTGTATATAGAGGCCACCTGCCCATAAAGGCTGCTGTTACTGGCTCCCTTGGGCGACCTTTATAGACAAGTTTGACTGTATTTACAATAGGAATTGACCTTCTTTAGATGAACCAACTTGTTTTTGCTGGCATTTATGAATAAGGTGTGGGTCATGACCTCTGATTACTGAATTTTCAACTATCCTATTAGGTAATAAAATATTCTGTTGTGTCACATATTGTTTAATTGGTCAGAATTATAACCTCGTTCTGATGTTTCTATCCTTATTTAGAAAGAGGCTGTTTTATCATTCCCATATCTTTGTCGGAATCTTTTGATAAAATAAATTATTGTAGCAATAATTTTATCATAATACCGAATAAATACGCTCAAATAGAATGTTATTGCTTAAGTTTATAGAACCAAAGTAGTAGGCATCCAAAGTTTAGCAAATGAGTTCAAAACATCAGCATTGGAATTTAGATTATCTGTACCTTTAAATACTTTCTGAGCTATGATTCATTTTTAAAAATATATTATTTGGAAATATACATCTTACAAATTGAAGAAAAAAGTATAAAAAAATAAAAATAGCTTGTGTGTATTAACTATTTTTCTAACATATTGTAGCCAGATTCACTACTTAAAATTCTAACAAAGAATCAAACTGTGACTATAATATAAGAAAAAAAATTTTGCCATTTTTTGATCAAGAAATTTTACCAGATTTTAACTTTCAAAAGTGTATATTTAAAACCACATTCAAGACATAACTCATTGTTTCTTTTTGGTCATTTCATGAAACTTTACTCAAATGATCTCCATGGCCCATGCATTGTGTGCCATGCCATTTTTTAAAGCTCATTGTCATGAAATGTGTTTGTTTGACAATCTTGTCTGTGTCATAACTCATTGCTGCTTTGCAGGGATTTCAAAAAACCTCTGCCAACGGTCTCTTGGGTCCAATGATGGGTCTAATGTGTCTTGTCCTTGAAAAAGGTCAAATCTTAAAGGTCAAGGTATCCATAGCAGCGATATGTTGGTTATGAGCAAAGATCATAAGTTAAAGGTGAAAGGTCAAAATGGATATGTGAGATTTTGGTTACAATTATGGGGTGAGGGGTTATAGCCCCTCTTGGATAATGCTTAGGCACTCTAAATTAAATAAATCTACATTGTGTTGAATAACTTACCGAAATCAGATTCACAAAATTTTTCCTGTGGTAGTTTGAGTGGACAGCTACATGAGTTGACAGTATGGTAGTTCAGTAAAAGCACTAGTGTAGCTATGTATAATCCTAGGCTGTATACGGCCATGGCAAATATTTCTGGAAGTAGCTAAAATATCAAAGACGAGATTGATGAAACTTTTACTAATAATTTGTGATTCAACTATCAATAAACTTTTTTGCAGCAATAGACTGCACTATTATTTTTTCGCAATAAATTTCCTCATCAGTATTGCTCGGACCAAAAAAGTGGAAATTTAAATATTTTTTAGACGATGAATTTGATAAAAATAGAGTAAACAATTTTTCTGTTTTTTTTAAAATATTAAATAATTAATGCAGTTAAACTATACAATTTTCTATAAATTTCAGTAATATGGTTTGGTCATACAGAAAAAAGAATATAAAATAGCTGATGAAATCTGAGTATAAAATAAATGATTCCAGACAGAATTTTTTTTCATCAATAAAAAAAAATTGAATTGTTGGGAGTCCTATTTTGAGAATTTTATTTGTTTACAAAAGAAAAATATTAGCTTGCATACTAGTTTTAACTTAGAAAAATAATGATAATATTTTTTAACAAAAAAATTAATAATAATAATTTAATAAAAACCCACAATATTACTGCCCTATTTACCTTTTATTTCATGTTTTTTTTTTCTTTTTTTTTCTCTCTCCTCTTTTTTTCTCTCATTAAAAATTTACGACTTTTAATAACAAACTTACCTGAAAAGGTGTCCGGTGGTATATATGTTAATTATTTATCACATAAGTTGATATAAAAAAAATTATAAAAAAACACCTGATGCTGTATCTCTTGTTTGTCTTGGTATCTCATCTTATATGACTATTTTCTTTTTTGGGTTTTATTTTAAAGGTTTTTTTTTCAATTGTTTTTGCAATTTTTGAATACAAAACTTCTTACTTACCTGCGAAGGTGTTCCTTGATATTTGCGTTAAATGTTCATCATGTAAGCGGATTTAACCTACGCCACAAATCCCATGTTTCTGTCAAAAGGCTTACAAATTGCATACAATGTTTTAACGTAACCCTTCAACTGGCAAATAAATCATTTTTTTGTGATAAATATGTAAATAGAAACAACATTCTGTTTCTGAGTTAATCTCATTTGGTCTTCGATTTTGTATATAAATTTATTGATTTTTGCCACCAAAGATTTTGAATTTGTGTTTAAAATTTAATCCCCTGTTGGTCAGCTGTTACAAGCCTAAGTCCAGAACTATCTATACAGTCATCAGGCACAACTCATTTGCATATTTTACAAGTGTTAGGATGTACGCATACATTGACAGATTGCTGTTTGAAGACATAAGATTTGGATACGTATGAAACCATCTATCATAATTAATTTTGTTGATCAAGAAATTGACGTAGAGTTATTTATTGTTTATGATTTCGTGAGTTTGAAATCGATTGTCATACTTTCCATGTGTAAGTTAACTTTTGTTGATCACTTGTCTTCACATGTTGCCATATTACTGTAAACATATTTATTTTGGCAGTGTACTTATTTTTAGCTTATTTCGTGGTCCTTTGTTTTGCGCGGAAATTACTACGGAGGGAAAATTTTAATATGCCTATTATGTTATAGTGTTTATTTAAAAAATTGCGAAAATTTAACTACACAAACATGTCTATATTTCCTATATCGGGAATATAAATATGCGCCAAATTAAATATGTTTACAATAAGTGGGCTTTGTTTTCATTTGAGAAATAGATATATATTTAATTTTTCAAAGAATTTTTAATTTCCAACATAAGAAATATTATCACTATTAAATACTAGTATTTAATTTTAGAATACTATAAAAGGGATTTTATTTATAGAATGAAAATTTTAAATTTCTGAAATCGGACATTTTCCTGAGTGCAATTTTAGCACAGTATCTGAAAATAGCTGTCCCCTTTTTCACATTTTCCACTGAGAAAAAATTATTAATGTTATGACATTATGAAAAGGTTGATTTTTTTAATTATGAAATTTTCATATAAAAACAATGTTACTTACGAGTATAAACATTGGATATAGGTTTTTTAACTCTATTGTGATTAATTTATGATAGTGTGATAGTCTCTTCTCATATTTATTAAGTGGGAGGTTGTGGGTTTGATCCCCGGGCCAGGTCTGACCCAAGACTTGAAATTGGGTAGTGACTGTTCTTTTGCCAAGCACTAAACATTACGCAATGAAAGTCGCCTTCTTTCAGATGGGAAATTAAAATAAACGAGGTTCTGTGTCACAGTACGCAAACCCTGCTGTATAATGCCATCAGTGCAATGCACAGGCAAAATATCTGCACCTTTGCCTATAGCTGACAATGTCTTAATATAAGTGAAATATTCTTGACTTGGACGTTAAACACCATTACTCAACTCAACTCAACTCACATTTTTACTTATCCTCTTATCTATTCAACCTGGGACTTGCAATATGTATTGAATTTCAGTGCTGGATTACAGAAATGTATTTTGAGGATGAAGTTTTAGCAATAATTTGCTCAGAACAAAATCAGCCTAAACATTACCCATGCAGATATTTACAGTATTGTAAATAAGTTCGGATGAATGGCACAAGTAGTTTGGTAGAACTGAAAGTTAAGCATACACAGTTCTGTCTTTGTGTGTGTTCATATAAAGTTTTTGTTTGCATTTTGTTTGAAAAAGATCTAAGTATGAGAAAGTTTGTTATTTCACTTGCATAAGTGTTGTTGGTTATCTCTTGGAACTCTGGTTTCCTACACCATTCCGAAACTGACCACCTTGATATAAATGAAAGAATCTTGACTTTGGTACCATATAACACACTTACACTACTCCACACCAGCAACCAGAACCTGATTTGCACTACAATTCTTAACTTAGATAGTATTAGATACACTGTCAAATCATCAGACTGTGCAAAGGCTCTAGTGCTTCAGTCAGCATGTTGGATTTGTCTCTTTAGGTCATCTTTTGGTGTGTTTGATTCTGATGGAATATATTCAGTTGTAGCTTTCACAATTAAGAAGAGAAATATGTAAAGGGAGATAACTCCCATATGAATTTTTAAAATGAAAATTATTGTTAAACCTTCAGGATATTTGGATTCATGTATGGAAACTCATGTTTCACAGATATTAACTGAGAATGACATTTCTGAGGTATCTTCTGGGATTTTGAAAAATGAGGGATCAAATGAGCTGTTCATGATGTATACCGTCCTAAAATCGAGAGCGTCCTAGATTCGAGGCCATTTTTGTTTTCAGTTTATTACACGCGAGTATCGTCTCTGCATTGACGATTTGTGCATTAAAGACAAAATTTAGGTATTTACTGTGAAACTATCCAGAAAAATCAGTTGTCTATTTTTCAGCTCTCAAATTCTTGTTGCGTTAGCAAATTTTGTTCGTTTTCTATTAGAGTCTCGAATCACGGACGGTCGAGGATATAGTAAGAACTGGATATTATAGAATGATCTCTTGTCAAAACTTTCTGGTCCAGAATTTAAGCTTTATTTTTAATCTGGCAAAGCTACTTGGATTCAATCCTCAACCTGGGCAACTGTTGAGGAAATACTTTTTCTGAGATATATTCTCTCTTGTTACAGGGGCTTTTGTGGCCTGAGGTCTAAAGCATACATTTACGGACCACAGTTCCTCTCACTGCCTAGTTTCATATTCCACTTGTACAGATCCAAGTATAAGGAGGTTTGTTAGTTCACTTTGTGAAGGATAATGGTTTTGGTTTTGTCACTGGGCACTTCAGTTTTCTCCACCATTCTTAAACTGACTGCCTCAATATAAGTGAAAGAATCTTGTCTTGGGTATAAAACACCATTACTTCACTCCACTCGTCTTGTTACAAGTCACTCGCTTCTCATATGAAAGTTAATGCGTTTGATCCCTGACCAGGTCTGACCAAGTCTTAAAAATAGGAAATGACTGTTTTTTTGCCAAGCACTCAGCATTTGGAAATGAATGTCACTGGTTCCTTCAAGAGACCTGAAAAACTGATGCTCCGTGTCACGGCAGGTGTGGCACATTGCTCTGTACATTGTTCTGAGTGCACTGCAAAAGGAAAAATTTCCACTGCTTCCCCTAAAGCCAGTGACATCTCGATACAGAAGTGAAATATTCTTGACTGGGATGTAAAACCCAATATATTCAATCAGTCAGTCAATCAATCAATTAGTCAGTCTATCTATCCATCCGTCTATATCTATCCTTCCATCATTTCACTCCCAGTTTAGAAATAACAGCAAACCTGTAGTAATATTGTAAACATTTTATTTACATTTTTATTTTACAAAAATACTGAAATCATTAATTATATAAATAAAGCCAGAGTTTAACATAATAAAATCATATCTAATCTGTACACATATAATACACATATACTTAGATATGTCTATAAAATGGACACTACTACTTCCATATAATGTACATAATTATTATATACACAGATACTGCTATAGTGCGTCAAGTTTGACCTGGCCACATGACCTTTAATTTGTATATAAGATTGGGCTAATAGACTGTGTGATTTAGGTAAGACAGCATGTCTCATTGCCATAAACACTCGGTTTCATGTTTAACTATTATCTATCCTTAAATATCAACTTTATATAGCCCCTAAATTACACAATGGATATGTCCTGTTTGAATATTAAAATTAAAGGTCAAGCAGACAGGTCAAAGTTGACGTACTATACTTTCATATAATGGATTGTATACAGTAAAACCTGTATTGAAAACCACCTGTTTAACAAGCACATGCTTGGTAGACATTCCTGATAACAGTTTCAGAAGCTAATGGAACATTGAACAATGTCCCTGTACAGCAGTATTAGGCTTATTTAGAATTTAGTATAGATACAGTCCAACCTGGCTTAAGGGCCACCTCTATATAATGGTCACCTGCTTATAAAGGGTAGTAGAATTGTATCATAATTGTTCTTTATTCATATTATTTGAACTTAAATAAAGGTCACCTGCCCGTAAATTTTACTGGTTCCCTGGGGTGGTCTTTATAGACAGGTTTGACTGTATCAGTAAAGTACACATTATTTAACCATAATGCCTTCTTGGCTAAGCATCTTGCTCGTATTAGGTAAGTCCCCAGTTTGCCACTACATTTTTCTGATATATCACCAGATTTTTATATTATTCTGAATATGATGATAATATTATAAGTAGGACTTCCTTCTGTAAAAGAAGAAACGTTTTTGAAAATTTCACAGAAATGTTCGAATTAAAGCTAGATACAAATTAAATAAATCCTTTCTATGTTAGTATTAGTGACTTCATCCCCTAGAACCCTTATTTATCATGTAAATTTACAACAGTGGTCTTTATACACAGGTTTCACTGTACATGATATCTACAATCTAGAGTATTGTAATACTCAATACCAGTGTGATTGAGCAATCTATGATATGATGTCAAAAGCAGGCCCTATTACAGTTCACAAAATTAATCTATCCATTAATATTACAGTAAAACCTCATTATATTGTCCCTCTATAACTTTGCCAGCTTGCTTATCGCCACACTATTTTTTAGTCTCAAAATTCCATTTCTTTTATATTAACTCTATATAAGCTTAACTCAATTTATGGCCAAACCCCTTTATAATGCCAAAGGTTGATTGATCAACTGATGGCAATGAATCAAGGATTAACTGTACATTGTATTAGAATTAATGTGATAAAGTTAGAAGTTATCAATTGTTTGTTGTAAGTTGACCCCACCCTGTTACATTTCATCATTCTGATGTTCACCTAATTCTTTATCTGCACAGCTGTGATACTGATGCCCACATGATGCAGTTTCAATAATTATTATTAGTTCACAATGGCTCTTTTGAATGACGTACCCTACAAAATCACTGCTAATGAAATTGATAACAGTATCAAATCTTATAAAGTGAACCTATGTTGTATATATAAAGAGCACCTGTCTATAAGAAGCATTCACAACCAACAGTTACAGTAAAGCCCCATTATAACATCTCTTCTTAACATTGCCGCCTTAACTTATCAACAGAGTACATGTATTAAGAAACTCAAACCACCCATTCATTTTTGCTTTTATTAACAATGTATGCTAAATGTGCAGCTAGACTGATAAGATGTTGGCAACATAAAAAGGTTTTATTGTATATGTCTTGATGGACATTATATATAGTCAGCTTTTTTTTTTGGTCATTCAGCACAACATATAAATAACACAATACAATGAATTCAGTCAATATATACATGTATTATATAATGTATGCCAATGTCAACATTTGAGTCATATAATGTTTCAAACATATTACATCTACCATACAAAAAGAAACAACACAAATCAAATATTTAACATAACTGTTCAGAAGCCATGTCATTTATTTGTTCACAGTTATCTGGCCTTGAATAAGATCTTCTCCAAACTTGGAACACTTCTTCCTTATTCTGGTCAGTTAAACCCATTCAAAGTTCAAATGTCAAAGTTGCTTGTTACAACATCCAATACTTCACTCCTTTTGATACTTTTATTTATTTTTGTAAAATAAACACATATATAACAAGAAGAATGTTATAAAATTGTTTTTTAACTTTTAACAAAAAGTTCAGAATATGTACATGATAATTTATCAGTTCTTTGTCCTTATCATCATTTGTCATGCATGTCAATATATTTAAATTGTTCTACTAAATTCTGATTTATTTTGGAATTGTCGACTTTAATAATGACGATGCCCAATACTTCATACAGAGTATATAAAAGACGTTGTTGTCACCACTCAAACTTAGTCTTTGAAATATGATGTCCATTTTTTGATGAACATCATGGATATCACATGACATTGATCAGAACAGATGATTGGCTGCCTGGAAGTTAATTTTATCAAATCAAAATTTAGATGTTGTTTTCATGGCCATTCAAATCCCGGACTGTGTTCGTTAGTTTCTATTTGTGGTGTAATTTCTCGTCCACGGTTTTGTCTCCAAGGAAACTTTTCATTGTTGCTAACTAAACAATTTTTGAATTTTCTGTTTTTCTTCCAATGACAACCAGTGCCATCATGTTTTTCTGTACAAAATCCATGTTTTGTGTAACAGTCGTTTGACCAGTTTGGTTCCCATTTACACACAAAAGATGGATCAACATTGCGGGGTCCATTACAAAAGTCGTAGGTACACCATTGGACCTAGAAAGATACAAAATAAATATTGCATAATGATTGGATAAAAATTATATTGGTTACCATCAACCACAACTCTAATGTTATCTGATACTTGTACCTTTTTATTAAAATCTAAAAAATTAGAAATTTAATCTTAACTTTTAAAAGGATAAGATGGGATGAATATAAAATTTCTACTAAAAAGTCAAAAAGCCTAGTTTAACTAGAAGACAAACAATGTACTTTTAAAAATCATACAATTATGAAAAAAATATATTTGAAAGAGAAAAAAATCAAGGTTAAAATGAAAACATTGCGGGGTCCGTTACAAAAGATGTAGGTACACCATTGAACCTAGAAAGAGAAAAATCGAATACTGCATAATGATTGGATAAAAATGACATTGGTCTCTACTAACTACAACGTTTGTATATATATAATTTATATATGGATTCTGAATCTGCACTTTCAAAGTTAGGTCAATAGAAGCTTGCAGTTTCAAGTTTAAACTAGAGCGAAAAAAAAAGATGTACATGTACTTTTAAAGAAATTAGTAAACAAAATACTAAAAACAGTTTAAAAAGAAAAAATCAAGGTTAAAATGAAAAAAAATATAGGATATAGCTAAAGATTCTACATATGATAAAGGGAGGTAACTAGTATTGTCTTCAAGATGAAGTACAAAAGTATTGCCTTACAGTGTCAAATTTATCTAATAGTTAAGTAGACTATCATTGCATTATACTTGATCCAGTTTCTTTAACATTTAATTCATTTTGAGAAATGTATAAATTTGTACATTTTCCAGTTAAAAGATTAGATTATTGGATTAAGTCCGATTACAAAAGCATTACTCATATCATATGTACCTAAGCGACATCTGAATAAATATTATTGTAGTTTATACAAACACCGCCCAGATCCGATTTTACCGAGATGCACCTCAGGTTAGTGTATTACAAGGATATTATATTACACACAAATAAGAAAATACTTAGTATTACTTACCGAACAATTACAGTTGTGTTTGTAATAGTAATTAAGTCCTTTTTTCTGATGATAGTTTAACGTTTTGTATTCCTGGACCCACCCACACATGCTGATTCTTAACTGTTGATCGGGTCCCGATATCTGACCTGTAATTATGAAAATTTTTCATTAGACTTGGTAAAACTTTTGAAGTTTTAAATTTTAATTTTTTCTCAATGAACAAAAAATAAGAAGCTAAATAACAAGCTAAAAATCGGTCACACACATCAGCAACAAACATTTACACATGAACTGAACTGACCACATTGAAATATGTGAAAGAATTTTGACTTGGATTTGCCACTCTATTCCACTCTCAATGTGTCAGTTTAAACATCAATCAATCAAATCCTAGTGTGAAAAAGTTTGTCATTTCATTTGCTGAAAGTCATTTGTTTTCTCTCTGAACTTACAATTTCCTTCATCTTTCTATAACTGACTGCCTCCAGTATAAGTAAAATAAAACACCATACCTCCCATCCACTGTGAGAGTTATGTATAATAATAATTCAGTCAAAATAAACACATGTAAAAAGATACACAGACATAAAGCACACACACACACACACACACACACACACACACACACACTCTCTCTCTCTCTCTCTCTCTCTCTCTATCTCTCTCTCTGGGGAGAGGTTTCAATTTCACATAAAATTCAGCCAAGGAATGCACAATGTACACACAAAAACATACGTAAACAACCTATGTACACATTCTTAAAGTGCTGATTAATTTAAAAATATTACCTGATAACAAATAAGTGACTCTATTTTTTAACATTACACCACATGATGCACCTGATCCACCTGTGTATAAATAGTTATTCTTGTTCCATCCTTTAAATGTTGCTGGTAACTATAAATAAAGAATTTAATTTTTTTTTTTTTAAAGATTTCGATTTTTAAATAAAAACTCAGAAATTTTGAATGTCAATGCAATGAAAGAATTAACACCAATATGATTCTTGTGATTTTCTGGTTCATCTAAGGTGGGGATTTGATTTTTGTCAATAACTTCCATTTCCTATACAGATTATTCAAGGTTCTATTGTTGCAATACTGTCTATTCAACTTAGAAATGGATCAGTACTTTAGCTTAGTATACGAGTCTAGTGAGACTAGGTGTCAAAGAAGAGTAATGATGCATATTTGACTTTAATCATCAACTACAAAGTCCAAATCTCAATCCCAAAAGCAAAAAAAAAAAAAAAAAGTGAAAACTTGCAAATTACATTAAAACACGAATATAACGAACACGCTTAAAATGAATACATAGATAGAACGAAATCAATTTTTTTGCCCGACCTCTTCCCTATATAATTCTTTATATAACAATATAACGAAGTCGCTTTATAACAAAGTTAAAAATAGTCTCCCCGGGGCTTCGTTATAAACGTGTTTTACTGTATGTTAAACATGTAAGCATCCACCAGGGAAATGAGTGCAGGTGCTCCAGAATGGTAAACACCTCCTGACTGGCTAGCTACTTACTTCAATGAAAGCAAACTTGAACTTGAATTATTGCCCTTACCTTAAATTTTCTATGTATTCTAACTTTGAATTTTCGCTCAATGGGAAATCTCATGAAATTAGGATCTTCAGGAATGACATCTGATTTTATAAATGATTTTGAATATCTAACTTCTTCTCTTTTAATTGTTGCTACTATCACTGTAAAAAAAAATATTAAAATTCAAATGTAAATATCATAGCTAAGCCTAAAGGAAAATTTGTAATCAAAAGTGGCCTTTTTAAAGGTTTTACTATAATAATTTTCAGTTTATTAGCATCCACTGCTAATTTAAAGAGTGTTTAGTTTTATGTATAAGTATTACAAGCCTTATTACAATGGCAAATTAATTAAATCAACCAAATCTTAGTAGTTTCAAAGAGAAAATTTGTATGCAAAGACCACCCATTAGATCTAAGAAACATGGACAAGTTGTCTGTATATAGAGGTTGCGAAACAAAGTGACTTTAAAATGGTGGTCTTAATGGAAAGGTGGTCATTTTATAGAAGTTCTTCATGTTGAAAAATGAAGCATAAAGACCTTAAAACAATGGTATTAATTGACAGGTGCTCTTAAGAAAGAGAAGGTTGCTATTGCAGGCTTTCCTGTATATATGTAGTGTCTTACTTACCAAAATCGGCTTTACAATACTGTTGCTGTGGATGTGTAGGGAAACATGTGCACGCTCGGACCTCCTCCACGATGGTTACCAATAGCAACGTTAATAATGATAACAATTCCGGTATTCTGTTCATCTTGAATGAACTACCTGAAAATATAAAGACAAATAAAGTTTAATTTACTGAGAAAATTTGAACATTTAATGCTGCTAACACAAGACCCAGAACACAGTGTTAAAGTAAAATCTGATGCAATAGGTTTTCTAAAATTATCAGTACTTTTGAAAAAATCGTAATTTCTCAAAACAGTATTACTGGTAATCAAGGACGACTTTAGCTACCATAATTACAGTTTGTCAACTTGTTAGCATTTTGAGAAAAAGAAGTTTCTAGATTCATTCTTTTTTATTTGGAGGGTGTCTCAATGGCTGATTGGTCTAGTGTTAGGTTGGAATCCCCTCTCTAACAGATGATTCTACTAGGAGAAAGTTTGTCAGTTCATTTCCTGACTGTCAGTGTTTTTTTGTTTTTTCTGGACACTCCAGATTCCTCCACCATTTCAGAACTGTTTCTGTATTTAAATTAAAGAATCTTGGCTCTGGCAGAAAACACCATTGACCTATCCAATCCATCTATTTTATTTGGTTGCCTACCAGTATATCGGTTAAATACAATTAGCTATCAACATGCCATCATTTTTAACAACTTGGTTATAAGCTACCTCACATAAATTTGAATTACAATGTGATTATTTAAAAAAAAAAATAATAAAAAACAAACAAACCCAGAAATACTTTCATTTTAACAAATTATAAGGTAACTTAATCTGTTTTATGTGTTTTAAACTTTACAATAAATTCTGCGTTTTATTGTAAACAGCATAAATCAAACTGCGAAAAATAAGAGATAATTCTTACCTTGTAAAATCTAATTATTTTTTTATTCCTAATAAATAACCATCTATCCTTGTACAAAACAAACATTCATTGTAACAAAATCAAATAAAATCGTCTTTTTACTAAAACACCTTATTTGGTAACACCCTATTAAATGCTAATCTATTCTGTCGGGGTAAAAAGCTGTGCACATAACGCTGAGAAAACAGAAGTAACCAAGATTAAACTAAGAGTAATCCTGATAAGATTCCCTTTGTCAATATAGATTGTATGGAGTTTAATCTCCCAGTAAATCACATCTGATAAAGTCAGATTCCTAAAATGGTTTGAGCGGTAAATTGGTTAATGGAGAATGTTAAAATTTCTCACATTTTTTTACGTAATTGAGTCACTTGATAGTAAAACTGGATTAACATGGCTTATTTTTAGTCGTTTTTTACTCGTAGGTGTGAACACTACCTCCGGTAATTATTTTCTGAATGCACGGCCTTAATGAGCACACTGTGTATTTATAGTATGCTGAAATTACATTAGTTTCAGCAAATTTATAAAGTTTGAATCCCGTCCAATACCCATCTGGCGACCCTGGAATTTATTTATAAATTTTAAGTCATGTTTGAATCATTGAGAAATTTGTTTTTTATGAGCTGGAAATTTGCCATTGTACTTATAGTGAACCTGGACACATGTTACATATCAATACATATGTAGTTTGACCTGCCAATATTATTTTTGTACACCCAACTTCACAGCACTAATTCATCTGTTTGTTCTTCCCTTCAACCCCACATTCCATCCCATAGGTAATGTGACCCTAATACAGCTACAGGGGCCTCACTGGTCTAGTGGTCTAAAGCATGGGCTTACTGATCAGAGCACCTTTCACTTCCTAGGTTCAAATCCCACTCAGGGCAGATCCTAGTGTAAGAAAGTTGTCAGTTCACTTGCTGAAGGTCAGTTGTTTTCTCCAGGCACTCTGATTTCCTCCACTTTCTCAGAACTTTTGTCTTCATAAGTGAAAGAATCTTGACTGGAGTGTAAAATTTAATTCAATATTCCAATGCGGTATATTGTTTGTTTTTCCTCCATTCTTGAACTGATCGTCTTAATGTAAGTGAAAAAATTTTGAATGGGTATAAAACTCCATTTATCAACTCTACTCCTACCATGGATGAAGGTCAAGGTCATTGTCAATCAAGGTCAATATTTCCATGGCTAGAGATTACATGTAACACTTATCTCAATGGAGTTAGCTGTTTCTTTCCATTTCAGTAAAAGTAAAAGAAATGTATTTTATTTCCTGTACTGTTGCCTCACATCACATAAATGTTGTAACTTGTAACATATCTTAAAAGGTCAAAAGGTCAGGTCAAATGCATGGCAACGAACCAAGAAACATGTATTATACCTGGAGAAATTCATTCATTATTATACCTTGTGAGAAAGTTTTGTCATGTTACTGGGTCTAAAATATGTAGGTACAGAGTATATAAAATGTGGAATTCATCAACACATAATAGACAAAGTATTTAAACGATTTACTACTCTCATTTATTTTTACTTTATTGCTTAATGGTTCAGAAACTTTTCTCTGTTGAATTTGTTATAGCTTTAACACATTTTTACTTGTGAACACCATGAATTAGAAATGGGTCAGTAATAGGTGGTTCTTCTTTATTTGAACACCCCAATAAAAAAAGTTGCATACTTGCACTTATCCAAGTTTAATTAAAAAATTTAATTTAAAAATTAGTTGTGTAAAAATGTATAGATACAAAATTTGATGTAAAAAAATCCAACTTGCATTACATCCAATATCAATGTTTTTCTTGACAATTGGATTTGAAACTTTTTTCCCTGGTTGACCCAATTATATTCTCAGATTTTAAGGAATGACAGTGATTGGTTTATACTCTACCATTTAAATTGAATTAAACCAATAAGATTATCTGTATTGATGGATCCAATCAAATCTTTTGGTTTTAAAATTGGATCCAATAAAAATTTTTGATTCCAAAATCCATTTAACAAGGACTTACTTATTAAAAAATAAAAACAAGAAAATAAACATCTTAGTTTCAGTCCTAGCTTTAAAGTGGGAGGTTGCATATTCTTATGTTAGTGAGGATGAAAACTTTTAGATACAAATGCTAAGGAATTTTGAGAATTGGATACCCTGACACTTGCCAGTACATTCATGATGAACTCTAGATTGCCAGTATAGGGTAGATCTTGTACTTTAAAGAATGTTTACACAAATAATGAAATTGTTTTTAGTAAATTAAAATTTTAAAAAGATAAAATAACCTTTTTAAGATGCTTTGTTCAGTTACAGTAGACATACCGGTATTCTATACCCCCCAGTTAATACATGTACATATAAAGTACAGTTCTGTCGCAAGTTTAACACCCAAGCTAATGAATAAATCGATGCCAAATCAACAACGGGCCCTTTGTTAGCAATATCTGGACTGGCCCCAGTTTCACAATCATTCCTTAGCTTAGATTTTCCTTAACTTAAATCTTCTAAATTTTCAAATCTTTATAATTTTGTTAATTTTCAAGATATTGGGGAATTTAAGGTGTCATTTTTAAGATCACTTCTAGATTTAAACATCTGCATTTAGTTTTGACAAAAATGTTTATCGGTAGTTTAAAAAACCGGGGCCTGATGCTATACAGCACTTGGCAGCTAATAATAGTTACCATATCTCTGCCACTCGACCGCACAGTTTTAAATCTTTTTTTCATTAGCTCAGTGTTAAACTTTTGACAGATCTGTACTGTATATATATATTGTGTGGGGTCATACCTGTTTACATGGTCGTCACCATGTCATATCACATCAGAGACTACAATCATGATAAATGAATCAATTCTTCCATTAAGTTTGTTCTTTTGAATTAATTATTTTTTCTGTAATGTATCTCAGGATTTTCTACCCCATTAGATTAGTTAAAAAATCATTAATCTTGCTTGTTTTGTTTGTTTGGTATAAATTTGAGGACATATTAGAGTTGTTATTTTGTGATTCTACCCTTTATCAAAGTATAGGCAAACATCTTTGACCTGTCGATTTGACCTTTAATATATAAATATTTATTATGAACAAATACATTTATGTGTAGGATTTCTAAACATTGTACATCATTGGAAATGTGCATTGTTTATGTATACCGGTAAATGCTAATCCTTTCACTACCCATATATTGGGAGAATCCTGAATTTGAATATTCCTAACAAAAGGTCAACATTTTTTTTTACTATACCTAACTAATCTTTAATGATAAACTTGTTTTTTGGTAGGCTGACAGACATGCACTGTGCCATTGTTTGTCGGATATTTACATATGTTGTAAGCCATTGTTGAAATTTATAATTAATGAGTTTTTAGTTGTTAATTAATTTTAGTAAATAGTGCTTGCTTTAAAAGTGTGCCCCTGTGCAAGGTGGATATTGTCTAAACTATGGAAAAGTTGTACTTTTAACAGTGTTGGTAATAAGTTAAAAATCTTAATCAGTCCTTGTCTGATAGAGTCAGACCTGTCTATAAATACCACCCAAAAATGTCCTTTATGGAAAGGTGGTCCTTATAATATACAGGTTCAAATAACATGAATAAAGAGCAATGGGGTTCGCCGCTGTACCACGTGGTCAATACCTCTTAACGCTTGTGTGGAACATTTTGGAAAACGTCACAATTTCCCGGAATAACGTCGTTTTTACGGGAAAACGTCATATTGTGCGATTCCATGTCCATTGGAAACAAGTGTTTCGCAGACACGTTAGAAGGTATCACGTGTTACAGCGGCGAACCCCATTTGGATAAATTTTACTGGCCATTAAAAGCAGATTCCACAGTATTTCCCTTTTAAAAGGCAGATTGAATTGTATTTGTAAAGTAACCAGTTCTTCCCATAAGTTACCAGTCACAGATTTATGAACGGACTGCTATTTTGAACATTGCTTTTAGCAACTAAGCCATTCCAAATATCACTGCAGTTGATGGAGTCAAAAATTGGAAACAAAAATTGAATGTTTTTAGCATTATCCATCATGCTATTCTTGTAATTATACAAAGCATCATGCAGTTGCCAAGGTTTTCCATAAATAACATAACTTGTATGCATATTGTTAATTATTTAGTTATAAAAACGGTTATAATAATTATGTACGTCTAAGAAAAGAAAGGAATTTTATGCATATTGTTAATTATTTAATTATAATAATGGTTGTAATAATTATGTGAGTCCAATAAATGAAGAAAATTTTACGCATATTGTGAATTATTTAGTTATAATAACCATTGTAATAATTACGTGAGTAAAAGAAAAGAAAATAACTTCTTTATTTAAGTAACTTTTTTAACAGAGATACTGTCTATATGTGTATCTGCTGCTGAAAATACCTTTCAGTAATTCATTAATGCATTTCCCTACTGTTTGAAGCTAGAAATATCTTCCAGTAATTCAATAATGCATTTCCCGACTTTTTAGTTTCCTTGTCAATTCAAATATCTTTACAGCAAATTACAAAATTCGAAACAAATTGTAATCATTCTTAGATCTCTTTTATAAGCGGCCATTTGTACTGTTCTGTTGCCAATAATAGTACTACTTCCATCAGATGTGAAAGAATCATTACGACTCCGTAATTACTATTTAAGATATACTGACAAATTGCGATATAATTTTTACGACAATTCAGCTTCCACATCCTTAGAATGTTTTATTTCAGGTAAATTAGTAATTAGAAATACAGTACAGGCCTGATGAAAGTTTAACAAGAGCTAACGAAAAGAAGTTGAGGCTCGCTTTCAAAGTGTCTGAAATACTAAAAGGTAGTTGCGGAAAAGCTGCCAAATGGTATATCATTAGCAGTTGTAGAATTAAAGCTCAAAATAAACCAAGATGAGCTATTTGACTCGGTAGTAATTTTTCAGCTTAGAGTTAAACTTTTGTTAAACTTTGGACAGGCCTGTACGTTAAGTGTTTGGATAAGAATCGGAGATCTACATTTATACTGTACAGATGTAAATATGAATAATTTACATTTCTATGATTTTTGATGGGTCTCTATATCATGGTATGGCTAATAGTTTGGGTGTAGTAAATAATACTTGTCTTCTTCAGAATTTCAGAATTGATGGGGGATGATTATAATATTTATGTGTGGGTAATTCTTTCTTCTGACCCCCCAGTGCATAAGGTAAATGATGGGTCACTGAGTAGAGCCCCCTGAAGATAGGTGGGAATTTCAGAGTTTCAGATTGATGAGAAGAAATAGAATATGGTGACATGTTTGTACAAGGTAAACTTAAGGTCACCAAGTAAAAAATTTGTTTGTGTTTGTGTCCAAAGATTCAGAATTTGAGAATTGATGGGAAATTATAGAAATATTTTTGTGTATTACTAATGTGACCCTGTTCAAGGTAAAATTTAAGTAAACAAGTGGATTTTTTTTATGTTTTCTTCCAAAGAAAATGGGTAATGGAAAATTTTTGAGTGATTTAGTACAAGCTCCCTTGGGCAGTGATGAGAGAGAAAGAGAGAGAGAGAGATAGAGCACAAGAGAGAGAGAGAGGGGGGGAGGGAGGGAGGGAGGGGAAAATGGTCGGCTGCAATTTTCCAAAATGTCTTTTTCATGGTGGAAATCATCAAATGATATGTATCCATGTCCACTATTTCATTTATAATGAGATGACCAGTTTTGGAATGGTTGAGGAAACTGGAGTACCCAAAGCTAACCATCAACCTTTGGCAAATGAACTTACAAATTTTCTCACACTAGAATCTGCCTGAATAGTATTTAAAGCTAGATGTAGAAAAAGCACTATAATCTGTAAGCCACCTTGAAATATTTACGTGTGCATTAGCACCAAAATGACTTGGTCAGTGTGCTAGTTAGATTTGAGGAGAGCTGTGATCTGTATGCTACTATCTTAGACCACTTGACCACCAAGCTCCCATTAGAAATACAATTTTTTTGACAAACTATAAGTTATCCACTATAAATATAAAGTATTTATGGATGCATTTATTTGTGGCCTTATGTCCCACCAGGGACGAAGAGGATAGGTAGGTAGGTATTTATGGATGCAAAGTACCAAGGTGACTTTAACTTGGTCAATGTGTCACATCATTCTTTTAGATTTAAGAATATGAGAATTAATGGGTAATTAAGAATATTTATGTTGAATGTAAGTTTGGAAGATAAATGTATTTGTAGTCGGCCAAAAGGTGGTGAATTAATTATTACAGACACAAGTTTGCGGCACACTGTGTTGGAATAAATAGCTCTAAAATATTCCAAAAATAGACCTTTAAATTAGTTTAAAAATTAGAGAACAATTTGTTAAATTTAAACATTCCTGATACAGAGTAATCACTTCATTAAAGTTACATGTCTAATTTTACAGTACATTGCCAGAGATCAAAGTATCCAATTCTTTCACATCAAATTTCTTCCATCCCTGTCTACGCTGTTTAGGTTGTTACAACTTCATTAATGGGAATTTCAGAATATTTTCTCAGGATACTTAACTACTGTTTATCAAATAGTGCACTGCTTTTAAAAACTGTTTTTCTTTGACCAAGTTGTTAGAACCTTAACTTACACCTAATGAAGAGGCCTTGGTGGCAGAGTGGTCTAACGCCCATGCATATTCAGATCACAATGCCCCTCACTGCCTAGGTTCAAATCCCACTCAGGACAGATCCCAGTGTGAGAATAATTGTCAGGAAGCAATAATTTGCTCTAGGCACTCTGATTTCCTCCACCAATTAATTCACTACCTCCCATCAAAAACAAATACAGTAAAACTTGTATATAAAGACCACCCACGGGAACAAGTAAAATGGCCTTTATGTGCAGGTGGTCTTTATATACAGGTTCAAATAATATGAATAAAATAATATGAATAAAGAACAATTGGGTTACAATTTTACTGGCCTTTATAAGCAGATGGCTGGCATATAGAGGTGGCCTTTAAGGCAGGTTGAACTGTATTGAATCCCTGACACGATACTAAAATTGAATTTTTAGATATTGTATTTGAATAAAGAAGGAGAGAGTGTGGACTTTTATTGAGCAATTTTTAATTCACAATACAAGTAAAACAGTATAAAAAAAAATTATTGTTAAAAAGTGATTGTTACAACATTCCTTTACCAGGGTGTTGTAAAAAATCAGAGGATTGAATTCAGCAAGAATGTAATCCATTGTATAACCTAAAACTTAATGAATATGAAGAATTTGTAAAAGAGCTCATAACATATCAGATCCCTGCTGAAATATGTGTAACAATCCTAGTTAAAATATCTATTATATCCAGATTGCATTCATTATTCTGGCTGGGCTCATAGGTGTTCGTTACAATGTGTATTAGGTGTCTCTTTATCTCACCTGTTCTTTACTAAACAGCACACCTGAGTTCACATCTAATTCCATATCAAATTCTTTTCTATATTATAATGCATATTTTTTGTTTTATTTATCTGATTAAAAAATTTTTGATGAAATTTTTTTACGGCTAATAAATTATGACATGCCACATATTTAAAGTTATTGAATAGATTATATGATTTTTGAATTTTAATAAGTTTTTAAGTTGTTGTACATAAAACTGCTGCTGTATCTATACATTAAAAAATCGGGGATATTTCTGCTCTGCACAGCCCTACTCCCCAATACTCTCTCTCTCTCTCACACATCAGCAGTCTCTCTCTCTCTCTCCATTTCTCATTCTATTTAACTCTCACACTGCAATACAAAGGTACAAATCCACTTCACCTATAGCTGGTGATGTCTTGATATAAGTAATATATTCTAGACTTGGACATAATATCTATCCCCAGTTATCTCTCTCAGCAGCAATTGCTCTCTCTCTCTCTCTCTCTCTCTCTCTCTCTCTCTCTTTCTGCCATGCTCACTCTTATGGTGTCTCTCTCATTTTCTGCAATACTAGTTTATATGAAAAACATTTTGTATTCACACATTCCCCACATGTAAATAATTTCATAATGCATTCCTACTAAAAGTAAAGATATTTTAAAGCATTACAGATTTTAAAAATTCAAGATACAAAGAATGTGCAAAAAATTTTGTTGACCTTGAATAGGTAGAACTTACAACTAAGGAAAGGCATGTTGATTTACAGTGACATAGCTTATTGTATCGTATCAGCGACAACGATTATTATATTGTAACTAACTGCCATGATTGACAGGTCTGTAATGCATTCCGCATGTAATGCATTTTTACACGACCAAGTTCCACATCAAAAATCACTATACCTCCATATTATATGTGTCTATTCTAGAAATAAAAAACACGTTTGCTTGGTTTTAGATATTTAGAGACTCTTTTTTGTCAAATGCCGAATATTGCATTTAAAAATTATTTTTTGTAGTCCTTACATGAAATAACACTATATTTTATGGAAAAAAGAAAAAAAAGAAATTAAATGAAGATTTACCTTCGCATATGTTAAAGCTCCCATGTTTTATCCATGTTATGAATAAAATATTAAAATAAAAATTTAAATTTTCCATTTTAAAATCATTTTGTAGTCAGTTACAAACATGAAATGCATGTAAAGTATCAGTAAATTTTATATTTTTGAATAAATAAAATGTGCATAAGACTTACCTAAGAATTTGTAGATTTTTATAATCAGTAAATTTTATCTTTTTGAATAAATAAAATATCTATAAATACTTACCTCTTAATTTTGTAGATTCTGTATAAAAATCCTTTTTTTCTAGATATGAAAAATAATCAAACAAATGGATAAGATATGGTAGTAGTGTTTACCATAAGAGTGGGGTATGATACTACAATGCACTGTGTACTATGGTATACTTAAGGACTCGCACGTTTGATCTATGCCAGTTATACAGTTGGATGATTCTGACAGTTTGAGTTGGGCCTCGTGTACAACTAGCATATATACCCATTATTAAAACAAAACATATCTGACGTCACGATTTTACACGCAAATTTCATGAATTAGTACATGTATTGAAGTGTTGTTGACATCACCACTAGAGTAGGTAGGAGGTTAAGAGGTTTTGACCTTGCTGAATTAAATTTGCTCGAATTAGGAATTATCAATCAACTTAAGATTACCAACAGGAATTCGTATATATCTCTCAGGGATGTGAGCGTGTGATGGACTTCCGTTATAACTGGGACGTTAGCCAACGAAAAAACCGATGTAGTAATTTACAACCATATACGGAAACAATCTTTTACTAGTTATATACATACAATTTTTAAAAAATATTTTAATCCTAAGAGTTTACAGTAATAAATTTTAATGAATTTTATGCACTTTTCAGTGGAAAAAAAAATCTCTTACCAGTGGAATTTATGTGATCGTTTAAGAATTTTTAATCTCAAGAGTTTTATAATTTTAATGAGTTTTTAAAGTGTTTTTAGTACTTTCCTTAATATGGAATTTTGTAAAAGGTTAAAAATGAGAACACATGTGCATGAATTAAAAACTTGTTAAACAATTTATTAAGTCAAGCTGTCCATTGTTCAATGGGACTTCATAAAAAACTGGCCCCTAAGGGGGGGGGGGGGGGGGGGGTGGCAACCAATTACAATACTGGTAGCAAATCTGGTTGTGGTGACAAAATTGGCTACATGTGACAAAATTGGCGATTGATAACAAAGTCTGCTACTAGTGGCCAAAGCTGACTACTGGGTTTTGGCTACTGGTAGTCAAATCTGACCACTGTTGACAAAACTGCTGTGGAACAAAACTGAGAACTGGTAACATAATTGGCTTCTCTGGTAGTCAAAACAGGGCACTGGTGAAAAAAACTGACTACTGGTGATAAGCCTAACTACAGGTAGCCAAAATTGGCTACTGGTGGTAAAACTAACTTCTAATAGCCAAAACTAGCTAATGGTGGTAAAACTGGCTACTGGTAGCCAAACTGAAAATTTGTAGCAAAACTGGATACTCATAGCCAAAACTGGCTATTGGTGGCAAAACTTGCTACTGGTAGCAAAACTGGCTACGGGTAGCAAAACTTTAAACTTGTAGCCAAACTGGATACTCATAGCCAAAACTGGCTACTGGTGGTAAAACTAACTGGTAGCCAAACTGTTGGCAAATCTGGGTACTGATAACCAGAAATTGCTACTGGTTACAAAAATGGCTACTGAAAGCAAAACTTGCTACTGCTACTAGTAATACAAATTCTCTCTCTCTCTCTCCAAATTCTCTCTCTCTCTCTCTCTCTCTCTCCAAATTCTCTCTCTCGCTCTCTCTCTCTCTCTCTCTCTGGTAAATATTTAACCTTAATACCCTTTTAGCACCCATTGTTCTCAGAAATATTGATTATCTTCCAAGAACTAATTATCCCATCATAATATATGAATCCTGTTATCACCTTTACTTGTATCCTGGAATGTCCACTTCAACCCACGCTCCCCTCTACATTCTCACACACTGGTTATCTTTTAATCCCCCAGTTATCTTTAATCCTACACCCCCAAAATCTTTCTTATTTTCCTCATTTGTATTATTGGATAATAATGCACTGTATCCCCCTTTCCTCTAAGAACTTCCTCCCTTCTGACTAATCCAGAAAGACCAGCTATGTCCTTGAATATTACATGGTCACTCCGGTACTTTAGTCGCCACCCACCCCCTTATATTATTAGATATGTACTAGTTTCCACCTTTGTTTTCTGTTGTATTCAGATAATATTATCTGTGATAAACACTTTTCCTGGTTGCAGTAAGATAAACTCGCCTCATATTTTTTCTATGAATTTTGATATTTTTGTAGTAATGCTAATTAATTCGGTCACCCCTTTATTCCATAAATAATGTTATCTGTTAATGTTTTACATGTACATGTAGTTGCTTTTAAATCATTACTATATACACATTAATATTTGATGACATCTCTTGAATATGAAAAATGTTGAGTTTTTTAAACTATAAAATAAAAATCATCTGAAATAGAAAATTCTATTTCTGTGGATAGTTCATTGTCGTCTGCATATATACTGTAAATGGGGAAATTTTTGCATGCATTTTATTTTTGCATAAATTTGCAAGCGTAAAATATATGAAAATAAAGCATAAGCATTTGTGTTAATCCTAGCAGATTCTTCTACTATACCAGTTATTACCAAATGACCTTGCAGAGTTTAACACCAAATTGCTTTCTCTGTTTTAATAGTAATTGATCCAGACTGATTTCTGACCCGATTTAACACCAAATGTCCCTTCCTGGTTTAGCATTAAATTACCGTAATCCTTCTATATATTCGGACCCTCTATGTTTTCGGACACCCCAATTTTGAAATTTTAATAATTTTCAAATTTCCTCTAATTTCGGACGGCATTTTTTTGCCTCTAAATCCGGACGCGATTTTGTTGGAATTCACCCGGTAACAAGCAATACATATTGCTTATACTTAATATTGAATAAAAACATGAAGAAATGTTGTTGTTTTGTTGTTAATTTACATTAAAATTTGTTATTTTTATGTGTTTGTTGCGTTGTGTATTTGCGTGATGGAGTCATGATTGTAACTTTGAGGACAAGTATTTTACGATGTATTTACGTTTTTAATGTAAGCTGAATATAGCCATACCTGTATTAAGTGTTTTAATATTCTTTGAAAGTGAAAGTTGATTGAAATTAAAAATCGTGGGTAAGAAAATCGTACGAGACCAGAAGTTCTGTCGGCACACAAATCCAACATCAAAGACATTTTTTCAGGAAGTGACGTTATCAATGAATTTCATTGGATGAGAAACTTGTGGAATCCCTTCTGATTCAGTGCATGTCAACTATGGGAATTCCCGATCCTCTGATACTTTCATTTGTCTAAAAACGGGAAGATGGACATTACGATGTATTTATTGTTTTTCCTAAGATTAAAATTGTTTGAAACGTGAGTTAAAACAATGTATTTGTAAACTATTGTGTTCTGTGAGTGATAACATCGATTTTTAAACAAAAGCTATATTGATCATGGCGAACCCCATTCAAACATGTCCTGGTTCTTAATTGTACAAAATGTGGAATTTCTTGACTAAAAAATATTCTTGACCATTATTAATTATAAAAATTTTGACCGTAGACAGTGACAGAAGACGAAGTGGGGTAACGGTGAACCTCAAACGGTGGAAACTACTGACAAAAATCACGCGATTTGCTTACAAAAAATGGCGTCCTTCGATGTGTATTACACATTGGATCATGATTATTGGTCAACAAACACTTCAAAAAACGACTTTTTTGTGAAATAAACAACACTAAAGGTAATTTCAACATGAACTTTATTTGAAAATTGATATTATAGATGATATCCATGTGCGTATCGTCAATGATAGTGTCTTGCATTACCGGGAGGGCAGCGAGACATATTATCGGCTCCTAAATATCGGACAACTCTAAATATTCGGACACCCCCATTTTTCCAAGTGTATAATTTTCATATTTCCTCTAAGTTCCCGGACACTTGAAAATGAAATTATTAAAATTCGTCCGAATACATAGAAGGATTACGGTACTGTTTGAACACGAAATGGTGTAGCCTGGATTAATATCAAATGACTTGATCTAGTTAAACACAAAATGGCCTGACCTAATTAAACATCAAATGACTTGTTCTGGGTCTAGTTTAACACTAAATAGCTTGGCCTTTTTAAACACCAAATAGCCTGAACAGTTTTACACCAAAGGACATGGCCTGATTTGATACGAATTGACTTGGTCTGGTTTAGCACTAAATAGCTTGGCCTTTTTAAACACCAAATGGCCTGACCTAGTTTAACACCAAATGACCTGACCTAGTTTAACACCAAATGTCCTGACCTGGTTTAAACCAAATAACCTGGTCTGGTTCATCACCAAATTGCTTGACCTTGTTTAACATCAAATGACCAGACGTTGTATAACACCAAATAACCTGACCTTGTTTAACACCAAATGACCTGACCTGGTTTAACACCAAATGACCTGACCTTGTTTAACACCAAATGGCCTAACCTGGATTAACACCAAATGACCTGACCTTGTTTAACAAAAATGACTTGACCTGGTTTAACACCAAATGGCCTGACCTGGTTTAACACAAAAATAACCTGACCTGAATAAACACCAAATGACCTTATCTGGTTTAACACCATATGACCTGACCTGGTTTAACACCAAATGACCTGACCTGGTTTAACACCAAAATAACCTGACCTGATTTAAAACCAAATGGCCTGAACTGGTTTAACACAAAATGTCCTGACCTTGTTTAACACCAATAAATGACATGACCTGATTTATTAACTTCAAATGACCTTGCCTGGTACAAGCGAGACATTAAAGTCAGTAAGTCTCTTTGCAATCTTAGATATGAAAGCATTCCCAGCAGTAGATGTCGGAGAATAGATGTTAACATTGGTTATGTCAAATGATCAGTGGTTTAGTGACATCATATGATGAAATTTCTATTCACAACCTCTGTCAAACCTGTCTTTAAAGGCTACCCAAGGTAACCTGTAAAAGTGGCCTTTATGGGTATGTGGCCTTTATATAGGGGTTCAAATAACATGTATAAAGAGCAATTGGATAAATTTTACTGACTTTTTTTAGGTGGCCCTTATAAAGAGGTGGTCTTAAAGGCAAGTAAGACTATTCTTCTGGTACCCAGAAATTTCATTTCACTCTGGCCACATACCAATCTTATGGTTAAGACATAGCAAAACAATGACCTCATTAACGATTTTGAAATATGTTTTATGTCATGTGAAAAACTAATACCCATTAAAACAAAGCAAGGAACTGGGATGGTCATTAATTTAGAAGATGTGTGGGTGGTTGGGGAACCCTGACCCTGACAAATGTGATCGGACTCTTTAACATTTTAAATGATCCATACACAGTTACTAACCTTATCTGTCACATAAAACAAAGAATACAATAAATCATTAAACTTAACCCTCTTTATGGTGTAAAGATAAAAACATTTAGAAAAAGCCTATTAAGTCCAAAAGGTGACAAAGATATACTAATTATATGTCCCGTGCTTACCTCTGGTGTCAAAGGTTAAAACTACACTTCATTACTGAATTGTTTCTTTTTTGTTTTATGCATTTAAAAGAACACAAGCGGAAGAAATAAAGAACAGAAGTGTCCCAATACCTAGGTTTGGTCACTTGCTGTTAATTAAACCAGACTCATTTGAGTCATTCGGTGTTAAACCAGGACAGGTCATTTGGTGTTAAACTGTAGATGTTTGTGTTTGTGAGTGTTCAAAAAAAATTCTTTCCAAAATTTTACTAAAATTTCCATGGATTGGGGTACAAAAGGAAGTCCTTCACAATGAGAGGTTTCTTAATAAAAGTTTTAAAATAAATACATGTTTTAATTGAAAACCAATGCCTCATAGGTGACAATATCATTGCTATGACATCAGATTACTGATTTCTCTTGTGGATTAAAACATCACAACGGCAGTAAATATTTGGTTAAGCAGTAATCATTTGCACTTTGTTGGACCTACCATAAAGAACACCAGGCTATTTTAAGATTTATAAATAATATACTAATCTTCAATAATATCCTGTTTTTGTGATAATTAAATTCTTTTCAAATCTGAAAAAGAAGCCAATCTCCAAAAACGTAAGAATTACGAAAACGTCTTGTACATAGTTATGTTAAATATACAAAATTGGCATCATTATCTCGCCTTGTCATGACCTCGGTGAAAATTAATATGAGCATTAACACATACAATGATAAATCTACATAATACAGAAACATGAATGAAATTTTTCCAGTTACTATTCTGATAATAATTTGGCTTGAGTTCAGTTTTCTTTAAAATTGGAGAATTTTGTTAGTTTAGGTAATTTAGTCAATTTCTTTGATTGTGGAGAAAAAGCTATCAGAGTCATTGAATTGTGTTAGAACTATGTAGATGGAATTTATAAAAAGCCTTCAAACAAATCGTAAATTAAACAACTATGATATCTCAATTGGAGTAATATACCGTAGATAAGTTTCCTTGGAAATCATTTGATGGATTTGGCTTAAAAATCGTATGATTAATTTATTTTATATGCTTGATCGGAAAATCTCAGTTCCTTTCCAAAGCAGTACATCTTAACAACATATTGTTTGATGCTGATGATCAGATAATAAGGGTTTGTAGACATTAATTGAATTGCAAAAAAATGGTTTGGATCAATTTGATCATATATGACAATGAAATAGACACTCTACAAAAACAGTAAAACCTCTATAGTGACCCATCTCTATATATAAATACACCTGTCTATATGGGAAAAGTCCTGTTATAGTGACCAGTGACCACTTCTACATACAGGTCACTTGTCTATAGGTAAAACCTGCTATATTGACCCATCTCTATATATATAAACACTTGTCAATATGAGAAAAACCCTGTTATAGGGACCACCTCTACATACAGATCACTTGTCTATAAGTAAAATCTAGTATAGAGATCCACCTTTACATAAAAACCACCTGCATATACAGTAAAATATGTTATAGTGGTCGTCACTATATAAAGACCACATGTCTGTACAGTAAATACTACAGCAATCACCTCTGTATAAAGATATAAGTGTCCATAAGGGCCACTTTTACTAGATTTGTTTGGGTGGCCTTTATAGACATGTTTGACTGTATTAAAAAAGTATAGTACATTTGACTAAGACTAAGACACTTTTATCTAAAAATTCATTAAGAAATTAGGCCTCCACCCTTCACTGTATGACATCTTCTTGCACCAAAATCTGTGATAAAGTACTTAACAACAGAATTGACTCATTGGTAACCAAATTGTTATAAAATTCCATCTTGATGAATAAAACGGCATAATATTGCCAAATTGAATTTTAATTACTTCAATTCTCTTTACATCTCAGGAAGTAGACAACTAAAGGTGTTAAAATCTTATTAATGACTGGACTTTGTTATAATTCTGTTTCCATGGAAACTTAAAATTAATAATGTTTATTGTACAAATGTACATGGTTTATGTAATTTTTCATTTCTAAAATAAAAGATGGGTTTGAAAATAATCCAAAAATTTTAGTGCTTAAATCTGCAATTAAATTGGAAATGTTAAGGCCCAAAATTTAATTTTAGAAATGAATCATCTCTTTTGCTGTTAATTCTTCATTCTTGCCATACCCATCACCCCATATTGATTTTAATCCACCCACACTGATTACATAAGCCTCGTCTTATTACAAGTTTCAAGTGCTAAAATTTGTTTTGAACTTCTTGAAGGGCAAATTCAGCTACAGTTTGTCATCATACTCTTTTAACCTCTTTGGTAGAGCAGTTGGTATAGTGCTTGCTCCGTAAATAGGAAGTTGTGGGTTAGATCCCTAGCCAGGTCTGATTCAAGACTTGAAAGTTGGTAGTGGCAGTTCTTTGGCCAAGCACTCAGCATTACAAAATGAAACTGAAACTGGAACTTGAAATCTTGTGTCATGGAAAAGAACCCTTCCTTCACATTGCCCTAAAGGTGGTGATATGTCAATATAAGTGAAATATTTTCGACTGGGATGTGAAACCCCATTAAAACAATTAATCAATCATGTTCTTTTAAAAAAGTGCAATGAGAAGGCCAAAAATATAAGAATTCAGTCAAATCTGCCTTAAAGATCACCTCTATATAAGGGCTACCAGCTTTTAAAAGCAAGTATAATTTTATCTCAATTGCTCTTTAAGTTGCTTTATTTTACTTCCAAATGTTCTGAAAGGACAGATTTAGCTTTAGCTTGACATCATGTACTTTGAAAAAAGTGCAATGGAAGGGCCAAAAATATATGAATGAACACATGCTGCTTTTTTATAGGGAGTGGATGCTAAATTTTAATCCCAAAATAGTATAAGTTATAATTGTTAAGTGTCTTTTGTGCTAAATTTAAACTGCTTAAGTGCATACTTAAATTGCTAAAATAAAAATGCACCAATATAAAGCAGTTAACAGTATGATGGTGTAACGAAGTTCATTGGTTTACATTATTTAAATTACTTCCTTATCTCAAGATTCATAGACAGTTTACTTTTAATAACTGCTCAATTATTTAAGTTTTGCTCATTGTGTGGGAGGTAGTGGGTTCAAACTAGAGTTGTAATCATGAGACAAAAAGGCATCCCAATATCACCAAACTTTTCACGATATCACCACGATAATATCATGAAATATTTTCAGATGATATGCTCAATATGAAATTGCAATTGACTATTATACACATTGAACAGGGTATGCATTGATACATTGTATATTAATTACGTCACCCATCAGCAGTGATTTATTTGCAGTTTACAGCAAAACCACATGTTTAATCTGCTTAATCAGGATCAATACACAAGTGATGTACACTGCAAAGATAAAAAATTCTGCCTCTTTACCTATGGCTGGTGATGTCTCAATATGAATGAAATATTCTTGACTGGGACATAAAATCCAATTCAATCAAACAATTTTCATCAGATTTTTACTTGTTACCATGAATCATTGTAACACATTTTACTAGTTTACATTATTAAAAACAGTATGCTAATTTTTTTCTATATCAACCAGATTTATAGACATTTTACAGTCTTATAATTAGTCTGAGATGTTATTTCAGAAATATGAAGAATGCATAAAAACGCATGCTTATTTTCTGATGATAATGTTGTTAAAATGTCATTACTATCAACAAAAATAACTTCTGTTTAATACAATCATAGTTATATAGTTAGTATAGGCAAACAACATTGACCTGTCTGTTTGACCTTCCATTTGGAATATTCATTTGAGGGTTCACCCAATACATAGGTAGCGTTAGGATTCGCAGTTCATAGAGTTACACATTGCTCCTGATAATTGTTCACATCATAAAGACAAAATATACACGTGAGATCCTTTTTACTTAAATTTACTCGTCCATAATAAATATTTAAATCAAAGGTCAAGCGGACAGATCATTGTTGTTTGCCTAATGTGCATTACTTCATTTGTATTATAAAAGACTTAAACAGGTGATTAGAGTAGTCCAAACTCTCAGTAAAAGAGTCATTGACACAGAAAATACTAGCATCTAGTACTTATATTTAGTACTTGCCTAGTAGTTACTGTGTTTTAGAATGGAGATGATAAGAATTCCTTTGTACTAACAATCAGTTGTAGATAGTGTTTTCACCTGTTAATGAGCTCGTATGTTACTGCATCTTAGGGTGTTGCTGTCCGAGAATTAATGGGGCATTTAGCCCTAGATTTTTTAGGATTTTTTTTTTCTTACAATTTTTTTTTTACTATGTATAAACAAGCAATTGCCATTTGATTTATCAAAGATCAAGCTTTTTCATTTTTTTAAAAGTACAACTTATAAGAGATATTGTATTTGCAATCAATTTGGGTCGTGTTGGCTGAGTGAATAAGGCATTGGCCCTCAAACCCAAGGTGTACTACCACTTTTGGTTAGACCCAATTTGAATTTGCAAGTGAGAGAAAGTTTTTTCTTTGGCATATGCCTCTACTGGTTGGCTTGGTATCAGTATGATGAACTAAGCAGTCATCAATGTATGTTTGTGTCATTGCAAGGTGATTGGTTATACTAGCACTTTTAAAGGATTGTCATAAGCGTGAACTAGCTTGTACAAAGCAGATCAGAAACATTTGCACAAAATGTGCACATCACACGAACTATTCCTGGGATTAATAAGAAAAATGGCTAAGGCTTCCTTGTGAAGTCACCAACTATTAAGTTCTATATAAAATATTTGAAATAAATTTTTTTCACAGAAAGGTTCAAAATGGATAGGTTCGGTCATTTTTTTAGGCTTTTTTCAAAATTGAAATTTTAGTGGAGAGTACAAATAAAAGACTTTCTGAGAATTTATCTCTACCTGAAAATGGTAGATTACTTTGAATAAAGAGTATCACATTTTGCCACCCCTAAGAGTCATTTCCCAAATATATAAATTCAGGTCCACAGTCCACATAAATATTAAAGTTTGTGATTGATAGACAATTATCTCCCTTTCTTAGGACGTTTTGTCATGTTATATATAACTTCCATGGTCATAAATGATTGCCGGCATGTTTTGCAATTTCGCCTTTTTTATATTTCGCAATTCTTGGAATATTTGTGTGATATATGATTTCGCGATCAAGAGACCTCGCGAAATGACATGGTAATAAATCTTTTGTGATAAAAAGTATTCTACAGTATTCAATTTAAAATCAATGAACCATCTTACTTACACTCAACTGAAATATGGACAAAAACAAAGATATATCTTAAATCAGTATGCATCTTCGAGAAATTGTGGGAAATAGAAAAAAGACCCCTGGAAATGTCTTGTTATGCAATAAACATGTTTTATTATAACACCTTGATTAATTACACACCTGTGTTAACTCTGACAGGTATGTGGACAGTTTTTATGAATGAATGTATTTTTAGTGTAAATTGAAAAATTAATGAAACTTTTTAAATATATTTCAGTGTCTTTACTGTCATTTTTAGCTCACCTGGCCTAAAGGCAATGTGAGCTTTTGCCATCACTCGGCGTCCGTCGTCCGTCCGTCAGTCCGTCAGTCTGTCAGTCTGTCAGTCCGTCTGTAAACTTTTCACATTTTGGCTATCTCCTCTGAAACCCCTGAACCAATTTTAACCAAACTTTACAGGAATGATGTATGGAAGGTCCTTTACTTAGATTGCCGAAATTTTTTTGATCCGCCAAAAAACATGGCTGCCAGCACAGAAGATAATTTAACATTGGACCCTATGGGAAAAATGCATTTTTGACTATTTCCTCAGAAATGACTGAAGCAAATTTAACCAAACTTTACAGGAATGGTGTAAGGAAGGTCCTTTACTTAGATTGCCAAAATTTTTCTGATCCGTCAAAAAACATGGCCGCCAGCGCAGAAGATAGTTTAACATTGGACCCTATGGGAAAAGCATATATTTGCTATCTTCTTTGAAACCACTGAGCCAATTTGAACCAAACTTTACAGGAATAATGTATGCAAGGTCATTTACTAAGATTGCCCAAACTTTTCTGTTCGGCCAAAAAAAATGGCCGCCAGGGCCAAACAAAGTTTAACATTGGGCCCTATGGGAAAACGCACATTTTGGCTATCTCCTCTGAAACAGCTGAAGCGAATTTAATTAAACTTTACAGGAATAATGTATGGAAGGTCTTTTGCAAAGATTGCCGAAATTTTTCTGATCCGCCTAAAAATATGGCTGCCAGTGGGGAACATAGTTTAACATTGGACCCTATGGGAAAAACACATTTTGGCTATCTCCTCTAAAACTAAAGCAAACTTAACCAAACTTTAGAGGAATGATGTATTGGAGGTCCTTTACATAGATTGCCAAAATTTTTCTGATTGGCCAAAAAACATGGCTGCCAGAGCAAAAGGTAGTTTAACATGGGACCCTATGGAAAAAACGTATTTTGGCTATCTCCTCAGAAATGACTCAAGCGAATTTAACCAAACTTTACAGGAATGATGTATAGAAGGTCCTTTACTTAGATTGCCAAAATTTTTCTGATCCACCAAAAAACATGGCCGCCAGCGCAGAACATAGTTTAACATTGGACCCTATGGGAAAAGCATATATATATGCTATTTCCTCTGAAGCTTGGGAAGCAAATTTAACCAAACTTTACAGGAATGATGTATAGAAGGTCCTTTACATAGATTGCCAAAATTTTCCTGATTGGCCAAAAAACATGGCTGCCAGCGCAAAAGGTAGTTTAACATTGGACCCTATGGAAAAAACGCATTTTTGACTATGTCCTCAGAAATGACTGAAGCAAATTGAACCAAACTTTACAGGAATGATGTATAGAAGGTCCTTTACATAGATTGCCAAAATTTTTCTGATCCGCAAAAAAACATGGCTGCCAGCGGAGAACATAGTTTCACATTGGACCCTATGGGAAAAGCATTAATATATGCTATCTCCTCTGAAGCTAGTGAAGCAAATTGAACCAAACTTTACAGGAATGATGTATAAAAGGTCCTTTACATAGATTGCCAAAATTTTTCTGATCTGCTAAAAAACATGGCTGTCAGTGCAAAAGATAGTTTAACATTGGACTTTATGGGAAAAACGCATTTTTGAATATGTCCTCAGAAATGACTGAAGCAAATTTAACCAAACTTTACAGGAATGATGTATAGAAGGTCCTTTACATAGATTGCCAAAATTTTCCTGATCTGCCATAAAACATGGCTGCCAGTGGAGAACATTGTTTCACATGGGACCCTATGGGAAAAGCATATATTTGCTATTTCCTTTGAAGCTACTAAAGCAAATTGAATCAAGCTTTACAGGAATGATGTATGGCTGGTTCTTTACTTAGATGGTGGACATTTTTTTGATCCGCCAAAAAAGATGGCTGTCAGCACAGAACATAGTTTAACCTTATGGGAATAGGATATATTTGCTATCTTCTCTAAAGCTACTGAAGCAAATTGAACCAAACTTTATGGGAATGATGTATGGAAGGTCCTTTTCTTAGATTGACAAATTCAAATTGCCCATTTCATTTACAATAAAGGCAAAACACTTTCAAAATCTCGGAAGCTGAAATTTCATTAGACAATAAATGTTACAACAATGGCTCATTCACATATGCCCCTAAACGATGTTTCCTCAGATCTCCCACTCCGCACCTATATCAAAAATGGGGGAGCAAGTGAGAGATGTGATTTTAATCAGATTGAAAAAACTGTGAATGGTACATATAGTTCTACACTGATTTCCTTAGCCATTCTGTCTGATATAAACAGTGCATTTTTTCATCACTTGAATACAAATTTGCTTTAAAAGCATTTTAGTCAGGTGAGCGATACAGGCTCAGCCACACTGAGCCTCTGGTTTAAAATAAAAATTACATTTCAACACAGTTAAGGTCTTAAACTTGAAATAAAAACATGTTTTTACTTCAGAGGTTTAAAAATGATTCATAAATACCTAAACCTGAGGTTACGACTTTGAAATTTAGTATTTCGTGTGTGGTGAAAGAATTGACGACTTTATAAGCGTTTATAAGCGTTAGGTAGACAATAGTCCCGGATACTTGATACCTGGGTAATGAACATGTAACTTTTCCGTTATTATTACAAGGTAATGAGGCATTTTAGGAAGAGACTATTTGGGTAATCTTTTAAACATGCCAAATAAAACCGGCTGACAAAATTTGTTACAGATATGAGCTAATTAGAGATAGGTAAATATAAAATATGGTCACGCTTGAATGGTTTGATGATTCATAAACAAGATAACGACAAGATAATAACTAGGGTCGATGAAGTGTACTTAGTATTGTAAAAATTACGGGGAGGGCAAAAAAGGTAAAAATTGCGAAATTGTAAACATTGATTGGTAATCATTGATATCTGTGGTCCAGGATCTTGATGTATCATCACAGTCAGTGAGTCGATTTTACAGATTTTACCATGTACACTTGAACCAATCCTTTTGGCATTATTACAAGAAATACAATAAAAGAAACAAGATTTTTGCCGCTATCGTCACACACAAAGATTATCAGGGTTCAAATCTGGTAATGACCTTTGACAGAGATATATAATAATCAGCCGAATTATTATGATGATTATTTATTATATTGCATGTATTTTGTCAATCAAATTTGTTTGTGGTTACCATGATTAACAGGATGAAAATCCAGCTAAGTGTGCCAAGTTTGACCTGGCCGTTTGACTTTTAATTTGAATATTAGATTGGGCTAATAGACAGTGTTATTCATGTAAGACAGGATGTTTCATTACCATACACACCGGTACCCAATTTTACTATCATCTATCTTTATATATCAACTTTATATAGCCCCTAAATTTCGGAATGGATATGTCCATTTGAATATTCAAAATAAAGGTCAAACTGCCAGGTCAAACTTGATGTACTATATATAAGGAAATAATTTATAAGCCATTCAAGTATTATATTTTAATGTTGACAATACACAACACATAACAACAAGACCGCAAAAATGTTATTTTGTATACCACTTTTGTGAAATTGTGTAACTGGAGATGACTTGTGTTGAAAACGAACAAAATTAACGATATTTGATAAGTTAAGATTTATAAACTTGTTGTTCTGTCTTTTTTATGATGACCAAGTTCTCCAAGTTCATTATGACTTCATTTGTTTTTGTTAATTCATTCATTAATATCGCCATTGTTCGAATTTAAGTAGGCATGGCTCAATTTAATGGTTTATTTCATGTAATGATGAAGACGATTTTTGGCCTTGTTGTTTGGAGGCCAGACAAGGACTACATTTAATTATAAAAATCAGATCTAATTAATGTCTTATTAATTCAATGATGCAGACAACTTTATTCTGTTTTTGGAATTAGAGAACTACAGGACAGACAAATTCTACATTTGGTTTCAATTGAACAGAGACAATATTTGGCCTGCATGTCTTTTGGAATTTGAGGCTAGACAAGTTTGAATTATTTGGCCCGCATACCTTTTTTGGAACTCTAGGCCAGACAAGAACTGAATTTTTGTCCTTGTCTTTTTCTCATTTCAACAATTTAAAAAAGTGTTGGGATGTCAACAATCACTGCTCATTGTCATAACGGGTATGGTTTATCTGAACGTGCTATTAATTGTATTGCATAAATGAAGAGCGCTTTCAAAGTTCTTTTAAGTGATATCATGTTTTCCATTCTAAATTAAACAGAAATTACATTATATTTTGGCATGAAAGTGCATATTTTGGGTTTTTTGGACAATTATTGTAATGTAAGAGTTATGTCCCCTTGCCATTTTGTTTCACATTTTGACCATTGTTTATATGCATTAGATATCTTATAATCTTAGGTCTTTAAAAAACCAAACATATGCACCTCGTCTCCAATAACAGTGAAATGATTCAAATTTGACATGTGTATACTGGTTTTTGGAGTTGGAAAATGACAGAAACTGTTTAGTGATACCTATAATACAGCTGAAAAACTTATAAATGGGTTCGCCGCTGTACCACAGGATCAATACCTCTTAACGTTTGTGCGGAACGTTTTGGAAAACATCGTCACAGATTCAGGGAATGATGTCCTTTTCGCGGGAAAACATCATCTTATTTTATTCCATATCCAATCGAAATAAGTGTTCCGCACAAACATTATAGGGTATCAGGTGGTACAATGGCAAACCCCATAAGCAGGATAGATTGTCTCTTATATTTCTCTCAAAATGAAAAAAAAACTTGTTTAATTATTCATAAGATTGTAAAACAAAATGGGCGAACACCTTCATTGATACTTATTCAGCATTAAGTATGACATTTAGTGCTTGTCTGGAATGCCTACAATCTTAAAGATGATAAAATGATAATTTACTCAAAAATTACTGTGGGATAATCCCCTACAGATTATTGAATTAATAAAACATGAACTGGTAATAAAAATGATTAAAAATGTGAAATTGTGCATGCTTAATAACACGTGTACAAACAAAAAGAAGGGGAAAGAAAGAGAAAAAATGCACATCAGTTCGTGAGAAAAAACATCAATGAATAAAAAATAAAAAAATAAAAAGAAATTTAATCAGGAAATAGCACTTTTTATTTCACTTTCGTTTTTGTTTTAAGTGTGAACATGAAAAGATGTATAAACGATCAAACCAAACAACATCATTTGTAATACTTCCCGCGGGATTAAAAGATCTCATCTGAAGATTATTAGATTAAGTCTTTGAAGGATTAAGATGCGGGTTACACGTTATTTTTTTTTAATCTATGGTGGTTAAGAGTTTGTTAAAATGGTTGTTTTTAAATTATTGTTTTGTACTGAGAATCTGAGTGTAATTCGAGTTGATAAAGCATTGTGGCGTTATCTCCGATCTGTGTATCTTTACCGCAGATCCGTCTTCAGATTAGATCACCGAACTTCTCGTATTTCAAAGATTAAAACAAGATAAAACGACTTAAGAAAAAAAACTGAATGCAATACACACTCGTAAACAAGATTTAAAAGCGTATTAGAGATTGAGGTAAAACAAAATTGACAGTGTAACATTGAACATGTTGATTTATTACCGATACAAATTAATGAATTTAAAAACAATTTTATTTTAAATTTAAGACCCATGTCAAATTTAAGACTAATAACAATGTAATAAATTTAAAAACAGTTCAATTCAAAATTTAAGAGCACTTGATGTCAAAGTTAAGACTATTTCAACTTAATGAATTGAAAAACAATTATATTTGAGATGAAAAACAGCTTTATTTGAGATTTAAGAGGGATGTCAAAAGTTTAAATTGTCATAAATTAAAATTTTAATTCGTTTTCCTGATGTGTGTGGTATATATTTTTGATACAACTTATACACACCAGTACATGGTGAATTAAATTTTTTGACGTGCAATTTAAGCGTAAATTTTAATGGACTGTTTACAAGGTAATAAATTAAACATGTTAAGAAAACACCCAAGAAATCGATTAATATTTCCTAATTATGCTTACCTGTAAGTAACGACGTCAGAATTGCCAGCATCTGGGAAACGTATGCATGTGTGTTTACGGATTATACCATGTGTATTTGGATTACACACATCTGTATGTTTGTGTTTAATGAATGCGAAGCATGTTGAAAATTTGTAAAGAATCCAACATGTAATGTATCAAAGGTAATAAACATTAATGTAAAGGTTTTCCTGTGATACTCACCCCTTGAGAAATGATTTATACCTGCCCCTGAAGCAGGAAGGTGAGTTAGAATACATGTACTACCTTAAAGGTATACAGTTATACTTTCAGTACAGACCTGTCGAAAATTTAACACTGAGCTTACGAGTAATTGTTGCTCATCTCGACCCTCGTTACATATCTCTCGACAATTTCAGAAGCTGCTATTAATCTTTCTACAGCCTTTTAGTCTTTAGCTATCCATATCTCCATGACTCAACAGCAGGGATTGAGCTTTGACTTCTTTTTGTAAGCTCAGTATTAAACTTTTGACAGGTCTATAGTGTATGTACTAGGCAAAAAGTGTCATTTACTACTTGTAGCTGAGTGGAGTTATGGAGTTTTATACCCCGGTCTATATTTTTATCCCCCCCCCCTTTAAAAGTGGGGGGTATATAGTGATAAGGGTGTCCGTCCATCCGTCCTTCCATTACACCTTAGGGTACCTGTCTCTTATCCGCAACTCCTCCTAAACCCTTCAATGGATTTTCATGAAACTTTCACACAATCTTTGCGATATAATGTAGATGTGCACCTCCTATTTAAAAATTTGATCTGACAGATTTTTTGGAGCTGGGTATTTTTTGTGAGCTTGTGGCTCACAGTTTTTCTAGTTTCACTTATATTGAGGTGATCAGTTACAGGATGGTAGTGGAAACTGGAGTACCTGGAGAAATACACTGACCTTCAGCAAGTCAACTGACAAACTTTCTCACACTAGAATCTGCCAACTTAGGCATAAGCTCTAGACTACTTAGCCACTGAGGTTATTTGGAAGAGTGATTATTTTACAATTAGAAGATGATGGTTGTAAGTCCAATCCAGGATACAATTTCCCTCTACCAAAAGCTAAATAACTGTTATTCCCTTGCCATTCAACATTTAGTAATAAAGTTGTAGGTTTTTAGGACAAATCTATGAAAAAAGCCAAGTTATACACTGTATTTCCAACTAAAATGTCAGGAAAAAGAAACCTATTTGCTTTGACATAGCTCATTGCATGTTTGTTAACTCCTTTGCTGGTGACATCTCAATATAAGTTAAATAATTATACTATGATATAAACTGATCTTAAATAAGTCAATATTTTAAAAATGAAGATACTGAGTCAAATTTTACTTGCTTGTATATATATTACAACCACATACTTATGTATTTCCTGATAAAATTAAGAGTAGTTTCAAGTGGTGGGTGTGTAGAAAGGTGTTTTACCCACGATCGAAGATTATTTCACTGGTATCAATGCAGAGTATCCAGAGTAAATGCATTATCGACCATGAGCCAGTCTGTGCTTAAACTGTATCTTGTAATATTAGAAATAGAGCCACACTAACATTATCTTTTCACTCAAATTACTATTTTAGGGGAGTAGGCTTACTATTTTAAGCACAAAGGGGTGGATAGGTCTGTGAGAAGCAAAAAGATCTATTTGCAAATTGACAGGTACATGTAATATGGGGAAGTTAGACCATAGTATCATTTACGTAATGTTACTAAACATTTCCTGACTCAAAACAGACAAGCCATTGTTTTATCTAATTATAAAGGAAATAATAATTAGATTTTAACCAATATTTCGCTCTTCATCACTTAAAATGTTTTCTGGAAAGTGTTGTCACCTAATTTTATTATTTAAAACGCAGTAGCCTAGCTAAGACTTAACGCTAAACAATGTGTCATTAAGAATTTATTTCAACAGAAAATGTACTTTAATCTAAGATCTAGCTATGTGTGATATTACGAGGGAACGACAATTAGGAGATGGGAACGTACTCATAAATGCCAAAATTAATTTACTATCAAGTTAATAGGAATGGCATGTACTTTCTTTTTTCATTCATAAAAATGTTGTAGTGTTTTGAAAAATCTAGAATATTGTGTGTGATGGGTTATTTTTAAGCTGCACAATTTTCACATAAAAATGAAGTAGAAATTTATAATAATATGTGTCATTGGTTAATCTTAAGCCATAAAATTTGACAGCATATGGGTATTCAAGGTGACAGGAATCCATTGAACAATACATTGTGTTAAAATAGAATCTAGCATAGCCCTAAACCTGAAAATTAAAAACTGAACTATTTCACTAGGACCTACTGACTAAACCTTTCATTTTAGAGGTGGCTGAGTTTAGACAGGTTTTAGTATATAGTGTATCCCATGAAAACTTAACTCTGAGTAATTCAACTCCTTTGGCAGAGACCTTAAAACAAGTCTCATGTCACTACAGGCATGGCACATTAAAGCAACCTCCCTACACATTGCCCTGAGCACACTGCAAAGGTAAAAATTTCTGCCACTTCACATATAGTTGGTGATGTCTCAATATAAGTGAAATATTCTTGACTGGGACGCAACACCTCTTTCACAAGATCAACTATGGATATGACCCAGCATCATTCATGTATAAGTCTGTAACTTTCTGTGTAGTAACTGTAATCAAACTGTAGTCACTAAATCTCCTAATAATGGTCAGAATTTTTTACTGAACAAATGGAGTCAATGAATCCAGGTCTTACTGTATAAAAATTGTCATCATTTTCTTGTCACCTTTCCATTTACTTTTAATATTACCAGCCAGTGTAGTGTTACACCCAGTACAATATATTTACATCATTCTGGTGTAAATGTATTGAGGTGACAAGTTTAGAAACTTTACACATGTAAAAGTAACATGTCCTTGAGCTCTTCTAGATAAAATTCATTCATAATTTGCTTTTGTTTATGTACATTAAGATACATCATTATATAAAATATTTATATTCTCTTTTAAGTCGTGATTATTAAAGTACTGACTCAGCACTTACAAGTTTAGCTCACCTATGCAAGGTACAGTAGAGCAAGAACCACATTATTATGATTATGAGTCGAGTTGAGATGAGTAATGGTGTTTAATGTCCCAATCTAGAATATTTCACTTATATTAAGATGTCACCAGCTGTAAGGGACAGTGCAGAAATTTTGCATGTGTGTTGCGCTGATGACATTATACAGCAGGGTTCTTTAGCGTGCCAAGCAACACCGTGGACATAGGACCTCATTTATGATTATGAGGATCAGCATCTAGTGTTGGGGCTTCAGTGATCAAGTGGTTAAGGACTGCCTAGCCTTCAAACTCAAGAAACCTCACAGATGTGGTTTGACTCCAGTTGACTGCAATTAAGAAAGGGTTTTTTCCATGCTATAGACTTTTACTGGTTGGTTTGGTACCAGTGTAATGGACTATGAGTGGTCTATGGTGCTTATCTGTGACATTGTGACAAGTGGACTAGCACTCAAAAGGTTGTCAGGCATCTTAGTTAGCATGTTAGAATAGTGAGATAATGATATTTATTTTATTTGCTTATATTTACTTATTTACAGACCCTGCCCTGGCCTTGTGTGTCCACTTTTCTTTCATTGTCTTGAAATAGAAGTCTTCAAGTCAAGCTCTGAGGCAGCAGTCTTGAGTTTGTCACCGTCACCATCGTCATCAGGGCATCTTGACATGGAAGTAAAACACTGTTCCCACCCACACACAAATCACCTGAACCACCCCCTACATATTTTAATGTGCTTCATGTATTACCAATAATACAAAAACAGGTGCCCCACATAGAGTTGGAATGTAACCTTTTTATATATGCAATCAAAAATGCATTACAATAATAATTATTAATTACTTCTTGTTTAAATATCCGCATACTTTAATATACAACTCATGGGAGGTCACTATAATAAACACAGGTACATGTGCCAAAATATTTCACTTATATCAAGAGGTCACCAGCAGAGATAAATATTTAAACACATAAATAACATACATTAAGTGGGTGGTCAATATAAATGTTCATATGTTCAACTTCAATCTTAAGCTTGATTTTTTTTTAACTATCCAAATATTTCATTTATATTGAAAGGTTACCGCTTAAGGTAAAATGTTTATGATATTAGTGGGTGGTAGTCACTGTAACAGATACATATGTTTGACACAAATCCCAGGGCTGGGTAAGGCCGCGGTGGCCTAATGGATAAGACGTCGGTCTTCAAATCCAGGGTCTCTCACCGCTGTGAGTTCAAGTCCCACTCGGACCACATGCGGGAAAGTGAATTTTCCTTGTAAAAGTGAAGTTTCCTTGCCCTTTGCCTTTACTGAATCACCTTGTATCAGTATAATGGACTGGGGGAGTAGTACGCTTGTCTGCGGCGTACTGACTCTGTGAGCTAGCACGTTAAAGTCGCCCTGAGTGCGCCCTAGTACAAGGCAGACCATACAACACACTCGCACTTCACATGCATACACAAAATTGTTCATAGATTAATCCATAAAGATTTATAAAATAGTTCTCGTTGCGAAAAGATAAAAAATTGCTTATGCGACGTTAAGCAACATTCAACCAACCAACCAACCAGGGCTGGGTAAATTGAAGCTATGAAGTATGAAGCTATCTTAACACTTCATCTTGCCTATAGCCACAATATTCTGAAATCCCAAATAAGGGGGATATACAGGAATCACCATGCCTGTCTGTCAATCCGTCTGTCTGTTTGTAAAACTTGTCTGTACCGTATCTCATAATTGCTTTGGACGAATCTCATAAAACTTCACATGAATAATCTTCATGGTCCAAAGGTGTGTTATGACCTTGAACCAAGGTCATATGGAAAAGGTAAAGGTCACAGGAAAACATTAATTCCTTGTAGATGTTGAGGACAGCGGATATTTGGCTCTTAAGAAACAGTTCTAGCTTATGTTTTCTTTAGGGGTCGCCCCCAATTTATCGCCAGACCCCTTTATGATTCCAAACTCTGATTGAACAAATGGTGGCAATAAATCAAAGTTTTATTGTTCTGTTAATTTCTGTGTATTTGTCTCTTGGTGATATTTAATGAGACAGGTTCAGTTGTTGTGTTTTCCTCTCTTTATTGTCAACATTTTGTGGATGAAGAATTGCACAACTTACCCCTAAGCATTGTATGGTCAGACTTTGCTGGGGTTTTAACTTGCAGCCTTCCATCTACCATCCTTTCAACAGTAGTATTTGTTTGTGCAAATCTTAGCTAGGAGGGTCCTAAAAAAGAGAAACTTTAGAAGATCTTATGATTTATGAAAATTAGGTATAACAAAAACCACAATAGATATCAAACATGCCCTCGGGTGAGCGATAGGGCCCATGGATATTCCTTGATTTACCTTTATAAGTTCTACACAGGTGAATCAGCCAAACTTGATGTGGTAGTTTTAAAAAGCCTGGAGACACACATATAAGGACATTGTTTATTGGTGATACAAATAGTAACCTGATGCAGAATGATTTCATAATAAAGGGGATAGATAAATATTTATATGTAACTTGGATGAGGCATGATATAAGTTTATAAACAAACCTTTATATAAAAATGGGTATTATGGAAAACTTGGACTGGCCTTTAGTCATGGACTCTGGATAGTCTACAGTATACCCAAAGGTGCTTGTTTCTATCAAGAATGAAGAATGGTATATTGGTATATACTGTTCTTATTTTTGATAGGAACAAGCACCTGTGAGTATGCCATGGTCATTTACCAGTGATAATTGTTATTAAATTATATCCAGCAGTGAAATGGAGGTAGTCATTGTCAAATGTACAGAGTTATAAACATTAAATTTAGTATAGTAAGTCAGGGTCCAGAGCCCAACTCCAGAGTCCAAGTCCAGAATCCAAATTCAGGGTCCAAACTGAGAGTCCAAACCCAGTGTCCAAATTGAGAGTCCAAGTCCATGGTCCAAATTCAGAATCTAAATCCAGGGGTCAAATCCAGAATCCTGTCTAGGTTTTCCATTATACCATAAAAACATGCGACTGTTTACTACTTAGGATTTACATGTATGTGTGGAATCTGATGTGTGTGACCAGTTACCGACATGTTTAATCTGTACCTGCCATTCTTCTGACAAGCAACATAACTCAACGCCAACTCACTTCTCATTTACCAACAAATCATTATCAGGGATTAACAGCAGGGATTATGTCAGATATAATACCTGGATTAACAGGTGTGTCAAGAATCTGATGTTGATCAACACACCTGATGATTAACACACCAGTTGCAGCCAAAACATACTTCCTTTTTGCTTGCAGATGGTTTTTGGCTTTTTCTGGGTTCTCTGGTTTCCTCCACCATCACAGAATTGACTGCCTCTTGAAAGAATCTTGACTGGGGATAAAACGTCAATTTGGTATTTACTGTTGACCTGCTGGCAAAAGACGCTGTTTAACACTGGAATCATTTGCACAATGGGCAATCATTTTTTGTCACCTGACCACAGGTCATTTGTTATGGCATAGCACAGCATGTACATGTGTGTGCATTTGTGCCTGTGTGCATCATTAACACATATTTTCAACTTTTCCCCTGATTCTACTGGACAGATTTTAATGAAACTTCGTCAGAAGTATATATGGGCCTGTGCAATCAGTTTTGTTTGTGTTGTTGCCATAATTACCAAAACTAGGTCAAGGTGACCTAGGGGTGCAAATTTTTTTTTAAAAAAAAATCTTCCTCTCCATAACAGACAATTGGAAAAAAATCTGATGTAATATATGGCTTCTCTAGAGTCTCAAGCCTATAGTTTGTTAATTTTGTGTTATTTGACTGAAAGGTCACAGATGCAAAAGAATGTCGTTATATAGATGAAGGTCATGTGTCAAAAGTTCAAAGGTCAATGTCACACATGTACTAAAATCATAAATTATTTGAAAAACTATAAACTTTTTGTATTGATGATATATTAGAATATTGTACATATTGATACAACATTTATTTAAGCTAACTAAATGACATACACCATAAACTTCATTAATAGCTATAGAAGGTTTGATGGTATTCAAAGAAATAATATTTGAGTTAATTAAGTTCTACAGAAAGGCAAGAATGCCATTAATTCACAAGAAATAACTTGTTTATTTTTATATTTTACAGCTAATCACACCAAAGTTCCCTGTAGTGGTGAAGATAGGACACGCTCATCAAGGATTAGGAAAAGTAAGTTAATATTTTCCTTTATTTATTTATACGCTTTAAGACTAAAAAAATCTATTGAAGCTTTAAATCCTGAGATAAAATTGTGGGTTACTAAGTATTGATTACCAGTTTTAGTCTGTATTAGAATTGGATAATTTGTTTGGTAATGCAGTGTCTCATTAGGAAATCTCATTTTCTGGGTTTTCGCTGAACTTTTTAAGAAGTATGAAAAAAGTGAAGTCTGTCTTGAATGAACTTTCAAAGTGTGAAACTTATTTTGAAGGAAGAAAATTGTGATTTTTTTCATGGAGTTAAAAATCCAATTCAGTGTCAATGTTGATGAAAGCTAATTTGAACAATCAATATATATATAATTAAGTCATTATTTTTTGCAGATTTATTTAATTTTGGTTCAGTATTTTGGGAACATCTCATTAAATATTTATAGACTGGTAAAAACCAGAGAGAGAGAACACTGGTCTTTTCTTCTTAAGTGGTTTCCTTTTATTACTTTATTATGCCCCCCCCCCCCCCCAAAAAAAGGGGGGGGGGGGGAGGGGGACATATAGTGTTTACTCCATTTTGTCTGCCATTTTTTCTCAAAATCTATTAATAGATCTTTATGCAAATTTACATAAACAATCTTTGGGTGGAGAGAGTTGCCATTTGCTATTCGTATTTTGATCATGCCCAAGGTTTGGAGAAAACATGGTTTTCCCAATTAGGGTTAGTTTGGGGGACACTTTTGAAATGGCATATCATTTCAGTTGTAACTTGTTATTTGTTGACCTCGTTGGCCACATACTTTAAAGGTTGTTACGCAGTTTTGATTGAACTTGTTCTACTTTTTTATGGTAGAAAGTTAGCTAGCCGGGGGTATAGCAGATTGACAAAGTTTTATATCTACATATGGCCTATCAGCCAAATTGCAGGCAATGGTCATGCACTGAGTTATAGCAATTTATTACTTTTTACAGTAAGATTCTAGATTTATGCTCTGGCACTATATGAGAAAACTGCAAAGTTCTGTTCTTTAAAAAAAAACTACAAAAGTTTTTGTTGAGCTAGCTACTGTTGAAATGACTTGTTCACCTCTTCATATTTTCATTAAAACCAGATTTCTGTATTTTTGTGGGGGCAGGAAGACTGTGGTTGATTGACATGGTGTCTGTTTTGTGGTTAAAGTACTTATACAGATTAATAAGTGTCCAGACATGTTTACGACAATCTGTGGTTAATCTGTGGTTAATCTGTGCTTGTGGTTGATGATGAGGAGCAGGATTGTGGAAGGGTGGAGGGTCATTAAAACTAAGGTGTTAAGATGTATAATGGATCTTTAATAGGTGACTAAGTTATAGGAGGATTGGATCTTAGATCTCACTCTCTCTCTCTCTCTCTCTTTCTCTCCTCTTTCTGTGTCTCTCACACATAAAAGTCTGTTTCTCACAACTCTCTCTCTCTCTCTCTCTCTCTCTCTTCTCTCTCTCCTCTCTCTCTCTCTCTCTCTCTCTTCCAAGTCTGTTTCTCACTCAGAAGTCAGTCTCTCTTCTCTCTCTCTCTCTCTCTCTCTCTCTCTCTCTCTCTTACATACACCTCTCTCTCTCTCACAGTGTGATCTATATTATGTATGAAATTGTCTTCTACACAGGTGAGAGTTGAAAATCAAACAAATCTTCAGGATATTTTGAGTGTCTTAGCTCTAACAAAATGTTATGCAACTACCGAAAATTACATAGATAGTCGCTTCGACTTACACGTGCAAAAGATCGGCGATAATTACAGGGCCTTTATGTAAGTTATGACATTTGTGGTGATGAAATCTGCATGCCACAGTAATCATTGTTATTGTGAAACAGTTGTGCTAAAAACCCATGTGTTCGCACACAATTCATTTTCCTGTCTTAAAATCATTCTATTGTAAAACTAATTAGTTTCTCGTAATCATATTAGATATATAATATATTTCTTTTTAGGTTATCTGTCGCTTTGTTTTTATACTTTGTCCTTTGTTTCCACGGCGATAAAATAGGTTAAATCATTTATTAATCTTCCCGATTTCAATTCGTTTTCTGTAATTGTTACGTAATCGGAGCATTCTCAGGACCTTTTAATTATGGGCGTAATCGTTGTGGTGAAAATAGATTCTATCCAGAGAAAAATACACAGCATATGTACAATCTTATGGAATTGTTAATAAGATTTTTTTCACATACTTGCATAACAAGAGTTTTTTCTACACATTTGTGAAGTAGGTAATTTAACATGTTTTGCATCTGTTTGTATTTGAAATCTCAATTTGATTTATATTTGTATTTACATTTTAAAAAAACAAATAATTTAAAGAATTCCACTCACAAATTTTTGTTACTCAGAAATAATAACAATAGTTTATCAAGTCCTTTAATTTCTTTATATAAACAAAAACAAAAACAAAAACCAGAAAACTCAATTTTCATGGTCTGTTATTTAATTTCAAATTGTGTTTGTCAATCAAATCAAATGAACCTCTCCCTGTTGTCATCCAGACTTTGACAGGTCTTTTTTGAGAGATGGAAAACAAAATTCCTCAGTTGTCTTAGAGTGAAAGCTAAAAGTTGCATAAGATATGTACGAGACACCCACATATTCAGAAAATTCTACTTAAGTATCCCATCCCAAAAGTGGTCGAGGATTCTATTATTTATTACAACAGATTGTTGTAGAATATTTTTCTATACAGGTACAAAATTAAAAATTTTAGCCTAGATTTACTTATTAAATTTGAATTAATTAATGACAATTAAAAATGAATTAATTGATGACAATTAAAAATGAATTAATTTATGACAATTAAAAATGAATTAATTAATGACAATTAAAAATGAATTAATTTATGACTATTAAAAATGAATTAATTTAAGACAGTTAAAAATGAATATATTAATGACAATTAAAAATGAATTGATTTATGACAATTAAAAATGATTTAATTTAAGACAATTAAAAATGAATATATTAATGACAATTAAAATGAATTAATTTTAAGACAATTAAAAATGATTTAATTTATGACAAATTTTGCTAAAATAATTCTTTCCCCAATTATCGGTATTTTCAATTTTCTCCAGTCTTATTAATCTTTATAACTCATAATATGAGTTGGAGAGATATCAGCGCAGCAGTTGTCCCTGTCTCTCATTTTCTTAATCGTCTATGGAACATATAATAACAACAAGACATGTTTGTTCTTTTTTCCCCCATTTTTTTTAACATCGTAATTTTTCATAAATATGCAGAATTATACAATCATCTTTACTAAGTCTGGGTCAAATATGTTATAATAAAAAACCTGAGAAATGTTAATAATGCATCCTAACAAGGGAGGAGTGGAGTTGAGTAATGGTGTTTAACGTCCCAATCAAGAATATTTCATTTATATCAAGATGTTGCCAGCTATAGGAGGCAAAAGTGCAGAAATTTTGCTTGTGCATTGCGCTGATGGCATTATACAACATGGTTTTTTATCGTGCCAAGACCAGCCTGCCATAGGACCTCGCCGAAAGAACAGTCACTACCCACTTTCAAGTCTTGGATCAGACTCGGTCTGGGTTTGAACCCATGACCTCCCACATACAGAGTGAGCACTCTACCAACTAAGCTACTGCAGTGGTCCAAAAAAGGGAGGCTTGCTGATTTATAAGCATTGGCCAAAATATCTTTCATAATGCCATAAGTCTTAAGGAAAGAGAGGATTGAGTGGTTGATTGAGGCTGCATATTATGTTGGGTTGAGCCCCAACAATTTATGTCCTTGGGCAAAAAAGCTCCAGTCAGCACAGCTGTTAGACAAGGAATGTTGGGGGTTAGCCTGGCAGTAGACTGAAGTCCCATCCAAAAGTGATTCTTGTCTCAGTTTGGGGGTACTATTAACTAACCTAAGTTCCACAGTAATTTCTTAACAAAGATTTTTCAGTATGACCAACTGAGCCTATAGAGTCTATATTTAAAGCTTTGTCTGACGGGATTATTTTCTGAATTTCAAAAGGTCAATATATTATATCTGTGGTAGCTCAGTTGGTAGTGCTCGCTCCATAATTGGGTGGTCATGGGTTCGAATGGCAACCAGATCTGACCCAAGATTTGAAAGTGGGTAGTGACAGTTCTTTCGCGAAGCTCTTGGCATTATTACAATGAAAGTCACAGTTCTTTTGGTTGGGAACTTAAAATAAACAAGGTCCCGTGTCACAATAAAGACCCTGTTGTATAATGCCATCAGCTCATCATACAGGCAAAATTTCTGCAGCTTCCCCTATAGCTGGTGGTGTCTGGATATACGGGTAAGTGAAATATTCTTGACTGGGATGTAAATATCATTACTCAACTTAACTCAGAATAGATGGTGAAGTCACATGGAAGTTTGAAACTTTCTTATAGTCATAATAACAGGGATCACCTAAAGAGTTGAGTTGATTAATGGTGTTTAATGTCCCAGTCAAGAATATATCACTTATATTGATACTTTGCCAGCTATAGGCGAAGGTGCAGAAATTTTGCCTGTGCCTTGTGCTTATGGCATTATACAGCAGGCTTCTTTATCATGCCAAGCCTAAGCTGACACCTGACCTCATTTATTTTAAGTTCCCATTCAAAAGAACCGTGACTTTCATTTTGTAATGCTGAGTGCTTGGCGAAAGAACAGTTACTACCCACTTCCAATTCTGGGTCAGACCAAGTCAGGGTTCGAATCCATGACCTCCTACTTACAGAGTGAGCACTCTACCAACTGAGCTACCACAGTGGTTGATCACCTAAAGAGACATAAATTTTTATACCCCGTTGTATAAAGGACATTCATTGTCAAACTATCATTGATGACAACACAGATTCAAATAAAGAATTTGTTTTTGGAAATTAATATAATTGTTTTTTCAAGAAAATTGTTCAACCATCCTACAAAATATTTTGGAAGAAATTAAGCAGAAAAATACAGTTTTTTGACTGAAAAATAAGTATTCATCTTCTTTATCCTGTAAAAAGTTTGGGGGTTAATGTCCGAATGCAACCTCCCACATTAGTAAAACTATTATAAATTCCATAAATATGAGATATTTGTTCCATAATTCTACTAAAGTTATATAAATAATGGGTATTTGATACAAAGATTGTAACAAGCACTTGTCATAATTATTGTTAATAAGCAGTCATTAGTGAAATCAAATTTTTTAAACTTCTCTGGCTGCGGGTATAACATGTCGTTTACGTCATTTTGAAATTAAGTAAGATACTTGTAAATGCCTGAAATGCCTGAATTTATGAAAAAATTAAATAACGTACTTGTAAATACCTGAATTTATGAAAAAATTAAAAACAAATGCATAAAAATAAGGTTATATGTTTTCACATAAATTACTTGAACATTAACTTAAAAATGTATTGTTTTTGTTATTGTAACACAATAATAATAAAGCTGGCCGAGACTAGATTAGAACCAACAAAACATGTAAAGATGTTTTTATGTTTCAACAGAACACTGCCATGGTGGCTAAGTGGTTAAAACATTGACCTTCAAACAAACATTGTCTATCAAGTCTGAGGGAGTTATCTCCCTTAGTTCTCTGAAAAAAATAATTTGATAAAGAAACCAAGACACTGGTTTTAAAAGAAATATCGAGAGTTTACTTTAATATTGTTAAATTTACAATCAATCCATGTAAGATTATATTAACTTATTACAATCTGTACCTGGAAAATAATATTATCTTGGTTAAAATTATTCCATAGAAATGAAAAATGTCAGGTATGTGACTGCAATGATAAGTTTGCACATACCAGCATTATTTCAACCTTATTGAGTGAATATTCTTTCTTTCTGTTATTTTTTCCAAAGTAAATTAAATTTTTTCTGGAAACAAATCAAGAGCATAAAATTAAATTTTGTAAGATATTCAATGCAGGCACTACCATCATAATACTGATTAGATTCGTTTTTTGAAAATGAGGAAAAATAGCTTCTAGATAAGCCGTTTAAAATGTAAAAGTAAAAATGGTGTGTAAGCAATTTTCTTGTTCATAATAATCACATACACAATTTTCAGCTATGGATAGGCAAGATAACAAGACTTACAAGATAAAAAATTAAAAGGTGCCAAAATTTTTTATTTTTTTTATTTATAATAATGATACATAATGACATACTCAATTGTCACTTACAGTAAACTTCTTTTAATGCCCCTCATTAAATTTTGCACCGATATTTTAAAATTTATTTCTCCTATATTTTTCTTAAAAAGTATCCCTCAGTATATTGGAAAACCCCTCAATAATTCCAAAATCTCACAGAACAAATAGTAGAGATGAATAAAAGTTTTACCGCAATATAAAGATGATTAACTTACCGTCGCCATTTAAAATGAAATTCAAATCTTAAATCAGATTTTTTATGGCGCGTTTTTATGAAATTTTGATGGAGGTCCATAGCGATTATGATGCGCAAATCGATATCAACTTGGTTAAAGGGATGAACAACTAATCAAATCATCTAGTGGCTGGTTTCCTCACAGCCCATTTTCAGCTTAATTAACCAAAGCATTTAGCAGCTGGTTCCCTCCGAAGTTTTAGACTGTCAAAATCCATTTCAGCTAGATTAATCAAACAATGTAGTGGCCGGTTCCCTCAGAAATGTTAAGACCCTTATAGCCCCTTTTCAGCTAGCTTAGTTTATAATTTTTCTTTTGTTAAAGTTCTTCTCCTCCTGTCTCTGTGTACGTAGGTTAGAATTGCCAATCATTATGATTTCCAAGATTTAGCCGGTGTTGTGGCGGTCAGTAAATGCTATTCGACGACAGAATCATACATCGACACCATTTATGATATCCATATACAGAAGATAGGCAATAACTACAAAGCTTACATGTAAGTCAAAGTTAGATTAAAATTACTGTAGATTACTTTTTTTATCGCGAGAGATTTATGAAAATGTATTTTCGCAAAGACTTTCAGTCGCGAATTCATATATTCCCAGAAACGTGAAAAACTAAAAAATCCAAAATTAAAACATGTGGAATTTCACTATATGACAGTGGAAGATATGTATAACATGACAAGACAAGACCATTCAGAAAAGGGAGATAATTGCCTATCAATCGCGGATTTAAATATTCACATGGATAATGGACGCAATATTCACGAAATGATGCTTGGGGGTCGGCACGCGAAATGTGAGAAAGTTATCAAAGTAATCTACAGTATTTGTTTGTGTGTAGATCATAGAAAAATTAATATAGTTAATACCAAAAAACACACCCTGAATGTCTGAACATTTACTGGCTGCCCAGCTGCCATCTTGATACAGACTGGCCAAGTAGGAATTCTGGGAAATCTGGTTAAAGGATAACTTACTGTATTTGATTATGTTAAAAATAATTAATTGGAACCATTATGAAAAATGGTGCAATTGTCTTTATTAAAAATATTGAAGTTTCTGTAAAATTTGTGAGCACTTTGCGATAATTGTCTAGTACTGTGATTTACTTGTGCACTTGGTCAGTCTGTTTTTGTCGTAAAGTATTGTCATCCATCATGTGTAACTTTGTTGTAAGTATGAGTCAAACAAAAAAGGTGTTTTACTTTGTAAAATAAATGTTGTAATGTAAAGTTTATATATGTACATGAAAACCATGCAATTTCCTGCCATATGCTTATTTTCTATGTCCTAATGATTAAATCTTTGTGAGCACTATAGTGGTCAGTTTTATATTCATCCATCCTTCCTGTCTGTTCCTTAATTTTGAAATGGATATGGCATCGTTGTTATATTAAACACAATTTGTCATGTGCCAAATTAGGGTCAATGTTACAACAGGATAAAAAACTGAAAATGGCATGTTTCTTTTTCATTAATGATAATGTGCATTCCTTAAAATGATGACAATGCATCAGGTACCAGATTGGGGTCATGTTGCAGTTGTTTTGTTTGCCTAAAATTACTATCGAATAAAGATAGTTTCCCCTGGGGAAATATTTTGTTTGCCTAAAATTACAACCGAATAAAGGTAGTTTCCCCATGGAAAATGAAAAAAAAAAAAATCCCAATGTGACCTATAAAATTCCCAAAACAATAGTGATATACTAGGAAATTAAATCTATTTGTACATACCCACGAATCCTAAGCTATTACATGTCATTATGCAGTTTGCTGTATTTCAGAACTTCAAGTTTTCACAATTTAAAAGGCAGAAGGTAGTTTTAAAAAACAGTGACAAAATTACTGTGTTGTTTTTTTTCAAAAACTTTGAAAATTGCACTTTTCCAAAATGAAGCCATCACTCCACAAAATAGCTCTGTCATGTATTTTCCTAATTCTATGATACGTAATGGAGATAAATTTATTGCCAGCAAATTTGATAATCTGGTAATTTCGATTGTATATTAACTTCAGAAATCTGGTAAAAACCTTCATTTGCAAACACTTTCGGTGGGACCCTTTGTAACTTTTTTAGTGTTCTTGTACAGTAAAACTTTGTAATAAATATGTGCTCAGTGATAGTGTTTACCTTGTGAATGGCAGGTTGTCAGTTCAAACCCAGCCAGCTCATGCATATGACTTCAAAATTTGAGATACTGCTTCCTGGCCTGGCGCTTGGTTCACCTGGCATCAGTGAAATGTGACTGGGAGAATGGTGTGCTTGTATAGGATGTACTATACTGTCTTTGTGAGCTAGCCCCTTATAGTTACCCTAAGTGTACACTAGTACAAGGTAGACCATAAAACATACCCTCAAATCTCACAAAACATGAATTTGTTGTTAGATTAATTCCTGGAGATTAATAAATTTGCTCTTGTAGGGAATAGCTAAAACATTGCTGACACAATGTTAAATGTCGTTGCAACCAACCAGTCTTCTTTGACGTAAATGACAAAGTATTTTAAAGTCTCAAAATTAATTTCTTCCATGTTCTCCTACGTAAGTTTCTTCAGATTTATTGCCAAACCACCTTGTAATGCCAAAATTTTTTAAAAAATGTCCAATTGCTGCATGTAATTTGATTTTGTGCCTCATTTGATGTACGGACCTTGTGATAATTTTTGGAATCCATTCAGGATAATACTGCAGTGATAAAAAGAGATACTAGTCATAAATCATGTATTGTAACGAGATTGGTCTCAACGCCAGAGTTTTGACTGAATTGATATTCATTATTGTGTGACATAATAGTTGTTAGAATCATGGATAAGCATGTGGTTGGAATTTCCTTTTCTTTTGTTATACAGTCAAACATGCCTTAAAGGCCACCTCTATATAAGGGCCACCTGCTTATAAATGTCTCTAGAATTTTATCCCAATTGTTCTTTATTCATATTATTTGAACCTGTATATAAAGGCCACCTGTCCATTAGGGCCAGTTTTACTGATTCCTTTTGGTGGCCTTTATAGACAGGTTTGACTGTATTCTTAGTATATTTTTAAAAACAATTTAAACATTATGTATAAATTTTTTTTTCTATATTTAATTAAAGTTCATATAATATTTAAAGTTTCTTTTTTGCTAGGTTTGTATTTTAAATATGTTTAATGATATATTGGTTAAAATATGATGATTTTATTTTCATTAATGACATACTAGAGTTAAGACTAGTTTATTCATACCAAGACAATACCAGCTTTATGCGAAATTAAACAAAAACAACTTAAATACACAGTAAATGAAATTTACATTCAGGAAATGTTGCACTATACTTGATATGACTGTAATCTTTAAGAAAATAATAATTTTCTCTCATCTGGAAGAAGGTTTCTGTCTCGGAAATAGAAAAATACCCAGTACTGATGATTTGTACTCAAGATGAGACTAGTTGCTGTGGATGAGTAAAGATTTAACATTTGTTTTATATTAAGTCAAGCAAGGAAAATACTTTATAAATCTTTACAGTAATTATAAAAAGATGTATATATATGACAGCATAACCTGCTCTATTATTACAATAAAGGTTTTTTTTATAAAAAAATACTTTTTTCTATAATTTTAAAGGAGAAAATCTATATCAGGAAATTGGAAGGCCAACACAGGATCATCTATGTTAGAACAAATAGCCATGACAGACAGGTATAGTTACTATAGAAATGAAATAATTTTTTCTTTCCATTATGGAAGTATGAGAGAATTGGGTATTTTGCACACTGAATAATATGTGTGCTTCCATAACAAAAAATAAAAATTAAAAAAAAGAAAGAAAATTAATGTCCATTTCTTGCAATTCAATTCTTAGAATTTTTTCAACAACAATTTAAACATTTAAATATAGCTATAGCAAGTAAAAAAACATAGCAACACTATGACATTGGAATAAAAATGTCTTTGTGCATCTTCCATAAGATGATGTCACTGAGAGCCAATCCATTCATGCAAATATAACAGAAAAGATCTGACCAATCAAAATTATTAAAACAAAAGAGAATGTGATTTTTACATGTTTGTCTAAGTATTTCTTGCTAGGTTGGTATTCGTGGTAGACAAAATAGCCATTGGCTATTAATTTCTGAGATTTTTTTTTTGAAAAAAAAACAACCTATAATTTCACAAATTTTGGAAATGTGGCTTGAATTATTTTCTGTATTAGCTATTAAAAGTGAATTGATTTAAAAAATTCTTTTAAAAAAAATGAAAACAGTTGGCCATCATTTCATCTGGCTTGCATCTTTGTTGCTTAGATCAGCATTAGGCAGTAGGCTAGGTGGTCATACAGGTGCTTACAGATCACAGTGTATCTCACCACCTTGGTTTGTCTTCCACTTGGGAAGATACAACATGTAGTTTGAAAAATTCTGTTTGTACACTTGTCAAGGGTTGGTAGGTTTCCCCAGGCACTGCAGATTTCCCCACTACTCCAGAACTGCCTGCCTAGAATAAGTGAAAGAATTTAACTTTGATGTAAAAACACCATTTCTCCACTCTACTCTGCTCATCAGCATTAGGCATTAAGAGAGGTCATTTTACAGATGACGAATAAGCTAAAAAACTCAGACCTCTTGCTATAATACCCTTCAAATGAAGTGAGGGGCATATAGTGTTCACTCCATTTCTTCCACTAACAGTTCATTCACACTTTTCTTGAAAACTGTTGATCAGATCTTTATGAAACTTCACAGGAAAAATCTTTGGATGGAGTAGATGTACCATTTGCAATTGGTATTTTGATCATACACATAGTTGGGGATTTCCCAGTAAGGATTAATTTTTAATTAATTTGTTATTTTTAGATTTAAGTTATGGGTGGATGAATGCAGTCAAATATTTGGAGGATTGGACATCTTAGCTGTTGAAGCTGTCCAGGGAAAAGATGGAAAGGAATACATTATTGAGGTATAACCACCTGTTACCTGTATCTTGAGGTCTCCATGCTATACAGCTATAGGCTGATCGCCTCTTTGACCCTTCTCGAGGGTTACCACAGTAACACACTATGTACAATATTTAATTGAAATGCACTTAATTCTGAAATTTTCTCATTTCTAAATAACTCAAAATTCCTTATGTTAAAAGAATTTAAACAGATTCAGTTTGTTGAAAGTTTGGCAGATATAGTTGATGCACTAAATGATTAAATTTCTAAGCGAGCTCTGTAGGTGAGAGAAAAATATAACCATTGTGTTAACGAGGTAATGATTTGATTTTTGCAAGGTGTTTTTCATGAGATAATTCCTTTATGATTTCTTAATTAAGCTAATTTATGAGAGAAAAACAAGTGTGTCTTTTACAGAAATATAGCAATTAAATTCATTCCTTTATTTTTGATAAATTCATTTGATTTACCGGTATCAGAAAACAAGTGTATCTTTGATGGAAATCTAGAAATTTAATTCATTCTTTTATTTTTGATTAATAGAGTACAACAGTGTGTCTTTGATGAGAGCAATTAATTGCAAGTCTGTTTTGTATCACTAAGTTAACAATTATTAAAAGAAATTGCTTTTGATGTGGTTCAAGGGGTATAACTCTTGTATACAGCCGAGTTGGATTGGAAACATGGATTTTTAGTGTTCATTATAAAGCAGTAGAAGAGAGAGAGAGAGAGAGAGGAGGGTCAGTATTCAGTTTTATGTTTGATATTGAAAAAGGACTTGGAAGTTATTTACCACTTTGCACTTGGGAAACCTAAGTTGTTTTCTCCAGGCACTCTGATTTACCATACCATACTAGAACTGACTGCCTCAATGCAAATCCTATGCATTTTGATAGAGTAATTCCTTATTATCTAATTTCAATTCCTAATGTATTCACCTAATATACACAGGTAAATGACTCTGCAATGACACTGCTTGGAGAAAGCCAAGAGGAAGATCGCAGACACATAGCAGATTTAGTCATAGCTAGAATGCAGCAATGTCTGAAGCCTACAGTACCTGTTCTAAGGTAAGTTAAATGTGGTACCTGTCAGAGTGTCCATATTTATATACGAGGAAAATGTATATCGAGTCAAGTAGTGAATGATTAAACTTAAATACAGAGAAACCTCTATTCATCATGAGGATTAATCAAGAGGGATTTATAAAAAAACATAGAAGAAATAGATTTTGGGGCTTTTCATTTGCCATCACTTTGACATTTCCAAGTTTCAGGAAAACCTAAGTATTGCTGAGATATTGAACACAATCAAATCCAGTGATTCAAAGTTTGAACAATGAAAATAGTGGTTTACTATTTATCTTTTGACACACAATGGCAATAGCCTTTTGTCTGCTCATAATATCTGAAAATAGCAACTCATTGTTTGATTGTATCATTTTTATGAATAATGTAATGTTGGTTACAAAACAATTAACTATTTCTTAGTTAACAATGTATTTTCTTAATTTAAGTCGAACAATGAGTGCCGGTGGCATGGGACACCATTTTGGTATGAGTGATACCGGTAAACAGGATATGTCATCATCACCGCCACCAGCCAGGCCTCCGCAGCCACAACCAATGCAACAACAACAACAGCAACAACAAGCACCTGCTCAACACCAGCTACCACTTAAAGCACCACCAGGGGCACAACAGCAACAACAACAACAGCAACAGCAATTTCACCAAAATCCATTTAAACAAACTGATGGGTATGTCACACACAAACACACACATGCACACACACACACACACACTTTTCTTTCTCTTGTTTAGACATAAAGCTTTTTATTTTTACAAAACTCTTTCTCTATGCTGGAAATGATTTTCTCCCATATCAGACAAAAAATTCTGCATTTTAACAGGGTAAGATTGTCCTTCTTACCCTAGGGTAAGACAAGCTACAAGTGCTATGACATCACAATATCATTTTGATTGTGATGTCAGCAATTCAAATTGTGATGTCATCGGTTGCAAATGTAAACGAGGTAAGGTTTTGCCTAATTTTAGGATAATTTTTTATCATAAAACCTTTACATAACAGGAAAATATCGAATATGGGAGAAAAAGAATCAACAACTTCGTTCGTAGTGAAGGCACAGCAATCTTATCCCTCAGGTTGAGATTTCTATGTCTCCACAACAAAATAGGGGTAGATTCTATTAATCTTAATCATGTAAAAAGTACTGTATAATGCTTATATTTCGCTGTAGTTTTATTTTCGATATATTTGCGGCACAGTGTATTCTCGCAAAAAATAAAACAGTTGCGAAAATACCAGCCCATTAATCTTTCTAACGAAGTTTTCCTTTAATCAGATAAGACCACGAAAATATGACACCGTGAATATGCTAGCCATCATCAAACCGCGAAAATTCGACACCGTGAAAATAAAGCAATATACAGTATGACACATCATTTATATATGTATTCCACTGCATACATGTTGTTTTAAATAGATTTGAATATTTTCAGGCATTATCAGGCCAGGATGACAGCAAGTCATTTTAAATTTTTCCAGTTCATACTACATGACAAAAATTTTAAAGCAGACAAACATCAATGAAATATAGTAAATCTCAACATTTGAGCTTTCTTCAAAATTATATACATTCAGTGAATTAGTGATGTAGCTAAATTTTCCTAGTTTTAAATCAAAACCAAAATTTGTGAATTATAATGATTTAAAGAAGATTTTAAAATTTTGTCTTTGTTTTAGAATGCAAAGTGGAAACCGTCCAGCACCAACCGGAGTACCACCTCAGTTACAAAAACGAATGTCAACAGATGAAGAAGACACAATGAGAAATTTACGTAAAACTTTCGCTGGAATTTTTGGCGATATGTAAAATAATTAATTAGACATTAATTATACGGTGCTGAGGTTTTTTTTATATAAAATTGCTGAAAAATACTCAATAAAGAAAAATTCCCTGTGATTTTACTGCACAGGGGATAGAAAATCAATGTAACTGTGTGCTAATGGAAATCATTCCTACCTCAAGAACTATCCAACCACTGCTGTAATACAAAAATGTCTGGAATGACAAGGGAGATAATTTTTGAATGATTATCTCCCTTTAATTCTGTCCTAACTTTAGACATATCTGCAATGTTCATTAAAGACGTAAAGGTTATCTGTAACTAAATATGCATAAAATAAAGCATTTGCAGTATTTTAGGATGATTGTTAATTGATAAAAGTGAAACAGTTTATCAATATAAAGTTACAAGGGCATGCATAAAATAAATAACACATAGAGACAGATACATAACAGTCCAATTCTTAAATGTTACTTAAATAAATAGAAGGACAATGCTCTATTGATGTTTGACCAAATTACCATATTACAAAAGGGAACACCAAAAATTGTTGGAATTATCAATACCTATCTGAAAAAAAACAGAAAAACCTATTGCTAGATCATTATTCTTTAGGGGACTGGCTCAATAGGTGGCCAGGTACCTGTAGCTCAATCAAAAGAGCATCCTGCTAGTATTAGGAAGGTCCTGGGATCCAGTCCCTGGCTGTTGCATCCTGTCACAATTCTAAAAGTATGAATGAATTCCATACATAAGATAACATGATGAAGATATGCCATTGATGATAGTTGATTGGTGCAAAGCTACAATTTGTAGGGGATTTTAAAATGTAAGCTATATTTCATGAAAAATAGAACAATATACAGTTATAGCACTTTTATTGAATTTCTACATATTTATGCCAAGGTCCTTATTTCCCCTTTAAAAGTTTTAGACAAAGAATAAAAGGCAAGGAAATAATTAAAACATTGAAATTTTAGCCATTTGGGACTGAACAATTTTTTTATGACGTAACAAAAAAACAGTTTTTTTCAGAGGTATGATACAAACCCAAACATTTAAATTGAAAAAAAAAATCATTCAGTCAGTTTTTGACATTATAAAGTGGTTTGGCAATATATCTGGACAGCAGAATTATACTTAGAAACTAAAATACTGTAGTGAAAAGAAAAATGGCAAAGTTATTGAGGGGAATTATAACAAAGTTTTACCGTACTGAACCTGGGGTTTATAAACTTTGACTTTGTACCAATCATTGCATTTTGAGATGTTTAAAATGATACCTAGATATTAGTTTAATGTAGATAAATAGATAGGCAACATGCTGTAAATGTATTGGTTTTAGCATGTACAAATTTTAGCATGTACAAACTTTGGCGAAATTATAATTTTGGTAAATTCACCTGGACGTGAAATTTCATAAATCTCCTTAATCACCTTGTGTACTATGATCATATTAAATTTGACAGTGGACTAAAATAAGCAAAACTTCTTCACTGCAAAAACTGCTAAAATGAGTACATTGCTAAAAATAATAGTCATTTACAGAAAAACATATATACTGCCCCGGTACATGTATATAAATATATATATCCTTTCATATATCAGTAAATGCAACTTAGAAGTAGAATTTAATATGTATGTGTGTGCATGGGTACATACTAGTAGATGGCTTATGTGTGTACATGTGTATGGAACGTAAGCAAATATGAAAGAGTGCATATGTGTATCAATTTTCATAACTATGTGTACTAGAACTTATTTATAGAACATTGTATACATTCATGCAAGTGTGTGTTTGAAAATATAGTGTGCTGGCATGTGTGTACATGCACACATGTAAAAAAGTATTATGGTAATTCATAAAGGTGCAAATGTTTATTTTTGCACATTTTCCTATATATAGCTTCATGTGGGTTTTTCTTTTTTTCTTTTTTTTTTTTTGAAAATTCATGTGCAAATGACCTCTATTTGTCAAAGGTTTGTTGTCCTTTTGTGAATAAACATTGTATACATATACACATAAATGTGTCTATCTGAAAATTTGTATATAAATTTTACATGTGTAATATAGTATATTATTTGGTTTTCCACAGCTGATTGACATTTGTGGTGCTCTGTAATATACATATGTTTAGAATATATGTACATATGAGTGTGGACAGACATATGTGTAGCTCCATACCATTCATTCTATGTGTGTTTTAATCATAAATGTGTAGTTGTGTAGAACATTTTTCCAATCAGTATAACAGTATACCCTCTTTCTTCATACACTTGTAATAATATTCATTTTGTAAAACTGTAGCTTTGAATTGTTAAAATGTATCATATTGAGGTAAATTTGAACTCTACATGTGATTGGATCTTATTGATATCAATGCTGGCCTAGAGGGTACCGTTTCCTTTTGTATCTCCCACCTATTAAATATTATGTAAAATTTTTGAATTTTTTTCCCCACAGAAATGTTCCAAACAGCTTGATTCCCCAATTTTAGACTTTTTCAGTCAAAATTAAAATGATGATTGTCAGAAGTTTACATTTGTATGTGACCTGTTTGTCAATGCGCAGAAAGTCAAAATAAAAAAATTGGTGGAGGGTACAAATGGAAGGCCTTCTGCCTAGAGTCACATTACCATATTCTCCAAAGTAAATGCATGTACCAAAATGACTGCAATTTATATCTTATCATTTTTAACTTCTATGAGAAAAAATATTCTCAAACTTCACTACTTATAGTTTAAATATCAGCCATTTAAAAATACTCTTCATTGTAAGTTAGATGACTATTTGCATGTTTTCGTGTTTAAAGGGAGACCACTCTGGTATAGTTTTTAAGTTTTTGTTAAATTTTTATCAAATTGTTTTATTTACACATATCTTTAAGCATAATTTTTACTGTTATATTTTTTGTATATTTTATACACCTTTTTAAGTTGTTTAGATTTTATATTTATTGTTCTACTATTGTAGTTTTTAATATTGTTATTGTTGCCATGGTTACATATATTTAATTAATTGTTACTTACCAGTATTTTGTTTTCCTTAAGACATTCCTATACTTATTCTAAATTCATGTTGATTATTGAATGAATCTCTGTAAGAATTTTGTATTGAAAAATATGTATGTGATGATGAGTATTGTTCCTTAATAGCAGTACAGGACCTGTATAACTTATCACATGCGGAAACCACTGCGGTGCTAAGTTGGAAGAGTGCTCGCTCTGTAAGAGGGAGGTCATGGGTTTGAACCCCAACAGGGTCTGACCCTAGACTTAAAAGTGGGTAGTGACTGTTCTTTCACCAAGCACACAACATTACGAAATGAAAGTCATGGTTTGTTTTGGACGGGAACTTAAAACAAACCAGGCCCCATTCTACATTATGCATGGCACAATAAAGAACCCTGTTGTATAATGTCATCAGCGCATTTTCTGCACCTTCACTTATAGCTGCTGAAGTCTTGACATAAGTGAAATATTCTTGACTGGGACATTAAGCCCCATTCATTTACTCAATCATTCGTCACGTGAGGGGCCTCGATGGTTTAGTGGTGTAAAGTGTATGCTTACAGACCAAATACTGTGGAATCATTTATATTACTGGGGACAAAATTTTGAGGTTTTGGAATTTAAAAAAAAATGTTGGAAAAAAAATTGTGAAATGTGACATTGAGAGCAATTTTGTGTTATTTACTAACCTTATATCAACAAGACTTACAGATCCTGTTACCAGGCTGATCAATTTGACGGATTTATCCATTTTTGACGGATTTGTACCATAAAAACTGATAAACAGACGGATAAAATGAAAAAGTCAAATTAGACAGATTTTTCCCATTTTGATGGGTTTTTTTTAAATTAAAAGTACTTTTTGTTTGGAAATTTACCAAAACCAAACACTATAAAAACAAACAATAAAAAAATAATGGCAACCTTGTGCACGAAAATGTACAAATAAATAAAGGATTTGATTGGTCAGCCTGTGTTACTTGCTCTTGTAGCCAACATAAGGTGTCCCTCATGTTTTCTAGTCAATTTTAATGTATATCCATTATAAATAGTTGTTTTTGTTTTATTTGTTAGACGTAAGATACTCTTAGCTTATATGTGATATCAAGCTTTGTTTATGTTTTAGCATAAAACATTTTTGTGATATTGCTCAGGACCTTAGCAACAAGTACTGCCATGGAAACAGAAATATAGAAACTCTTTGTCTGTTTCAACAATAACTTCATAAGCCAAACACCTCATATACATAAATCATAATATTCATACAGGAATTATCATACAGGACCCCAATCCAGTTTTTTCTGGCTTTATGGTAGTCTTGGAAACATTGTGTGTGAAAATGTGCAATGTATATAGTTTTAATAGGGGCGCCACTGTACGATGTGATCAACATCATTTAATGTTTGTGATGTCACAAATTCCTGGCATAACATCGTTTTTGCAGGATTGCTTGAACTGATATGATTTTGTACCAAATGGAAATAATTGTTTTGCACAAATGTTAGGAGGTATCACCTGGTAAAGTCGTGAAACAATTTGATAAATTTTTAATAACTTCATTGATTGAAAGGTGAATTATTCATGTATCTCAATAATCCAAACAATAATTAGTAACATCCACTCACAGAATCCATCGTTGGAAACATGTGGCTGACTTTTTCTCCGTAAACTTGACCCCAATTAATCAGGTGAAACCAATCAGCAATTGGATTAATTATTCACAGGATCAAAGAACTGAAATAGAGTTTTCCCACCGGTGATGGATGAAGTTTACAGAATTAATATCTGCCGTGAGTTTCCGACGTTGCATAGAATGGTGAATGGCATAAATCATTTCTATCATCATCAAGGACAATGTAGTGATGTTGATGTTTGCTACATGGTAAACAAATGAACATCTTTTAAAGAACTAGTAATACATAATTAAGAATCAGTGCAAACAACAGAGTTTTTATATTGTAAACTCATTTTCCGAACTAGTGATATATAATTAAGAATTGGAGAAAACAACGGTGTATTTTGAATATTGTACACTCTTTATCCTTCAGAAGCTTGTAAGTAGTCTGCATCTTGTAAATGTTTAGTGTGATTGGCTAGTTTTTGGAACACCTATAATTAATACTAATGTATGGTCAGTGAATTAGTTCAGATAAAAACTTCATATTATTTATATATATCATAGAAGTGCAATAATTATTAAAATGTCTCTTAACATATACAAACTTGTCCTTTTGTTGTTTATTTTTTATTTTCTTAGCTTGTTATATATGTATATGTGTGTGTGTGTGTGTGTGTGTGTAAAGGAGGTCAAGGGTTCGAACCCTGACCAGGTCCGACCTGTTTTTTCGCCAAATATTTGGCATTACAAACTGAAAGTCGCAGTTCTTTCGCACGGAACTTTAAACAAAAGAGGTCTCTTTCATGGTAAGCATGGCATGATAAAGAACCATGCTGTATAAAGCCATCAGCGCAATGCACAGGAAAATTTCTGCGCCTTCCCCTATAGTTGGCAACGTCTAGATAAAAGTGTAAAATTCTTGACTGGGAGGTTAAACACCATTACTCAACTCAACTTGTTATGTGTGTGACTTGGTCAGTTACACATAAAAAAGTCAAGTTTTCCTTGTCATTATCCTTGGTGGCCAAGTGGTCTAAATTACACTTGCAGATCACAGTGCTGAGCCCTACATAGGCTCAAATCCCACTTGGGAAATATCCTAGTGTGAGAGAGTTTGTCGGTTAACTTCAAAAGGCCAGTGACTTTCTCCAGGCACACTGGTTTCCTCCACAATTCCTTAACTGACCACCTCGGTGTAATTGAAATAATCTTGACTGATGTCTTGAACATAATTACTCCACTCCACTTCTTTACTAGTTGTTAGTAGTTTTGCCATGTTTAATTATAGCATTATCACTTTAAAAGTCACCAAAAGCAAGAATTGACATCAATCATCACTGGAGAAATCTTAACCTGATCGAGGTCTAATCTTTTGGTCCAGCATGAGTTTAAACCCTAGCAATCAACAAAAATTCATTGTCCAGTATGTATGCAAGAAAAGGGAAATCTAATGAAACATTATGTTTAACACTTGATCACAATAAATTGATGCCAATGCAACTAGTAAAGGTTCATAGAAAGAAAAAGGCTCTAGACCCTCCTTGCATTGAAGTTTGGAGAAGCAAGTAAGCAGGTCATCACTTCTATAGCACTACCTTACTTCCCCCTCTCGGAGGATAAACAAAACCTCATCCTGATGTATAACTGGTTATTAAAAGGTGTGTTGGTTGAGAGCCCTCCAATTGCAGTCTAACGTGTATGAGTCATGAGTTTTAAAATCAGCGCTTGTCATTTCTTATGTTTGTATCAATTCATGTTATTGCTTGCATTGAGAGTTGCCAAGTATATGTTTTTCAGTTAAAATTTCTTCATTAAATTATTCATTAATGAATTATTATCCCCAGCCAGTAGGTATTTTATGTTCAAAGGGACATAACTCCCATAAAAATGAGCAAACCAATGAAATGCGCATCTCATATTAATGTTAATGTTTTGTAAAATAGTGCCTCATTATTTTGGAGAATTACTGTAGACAAGAAGTGTCTGAATGAACAGACAGAGGACAGATGGAAACTCAAATTTAATATACCCTTCTATGTTATAAAGGCGAGGATAAAATTTCTTCCACTTAACTTATAGCTGGTGTTGTCTTGTTTTAAGTGAAATATTCTTGACTGGGACATAAAACTCCATTCAATCAATCATAGCTATAGCTGGTGATGTCTTGATAAAAGTGAAATATTCTTGACTGAGACATAAAACCCCAATCAATCAATCATAGCTATAGCTGGTGATGTCTTGATAAAAGTGAAATATTCTTGACTGGGACATAAAACCCCAATCAATCATAGCTATAGCTGGTGATGTCTTGATAAAAGTGAAATATTCTTGACTGAGTCATAAAACCCAAATCAATCATAAGAAGAAGAAAATTAACAAACTGTATTTTATATATTAATTTTTAGTTTATTTTTGTTTTGACATTTAAACAAATACATCATCACAATGAATAATAAAACATGTTTGGCAGTGAAATAGCTTGTACACACAAATGTTTCAAATTTACAATACAAAAACACACATAAAAATAAATAAACAACAACACAATGTTTACTTTTAATACAGGACCATACACAAGATCTGACAAATGAAACGTTGACTGGCTTACTATTGGATACTTAGAAATTTGCATCAAAAATTTAAGTATTCAATTTGTTTTTAAAAAATATTTATTATGGATTTGACCAAATTTTAAAAATAAGAAAATACTTATGTCATCAAGTAGTTTCATCTAAACTACAGGATCATGTGCTGCTATAGTATTTCTATAGAAAGAAAAAAGTTGGCGCTATGGGGATATACATGGCAAAAATGGCAATGATTACCAGGGTCCGTACAGACATTTGGATTCCAAATTTAAGGACTTTTAATAAGTTTTTAGGGTCTTTTCATGGTCTCCTTTGCAAATTTAAGGCCTAATTAGAGAGACAATTTTAGCAAAAAAATATTTGTGCAAAGACAATTAAATCAATAAAACAATTACTTACATACCCATAGTAACAAAACTTGAAGTGAGGGTTGATTTTGGGTGTTCCGGAGGGCCAGGTATCTTTAAATCACTCATCTCAACATACTCATTAATTAATTAATTTATTTATTTATTTATTTTCATCAGTATATTTGCAACCACTTAATATCTTCACCCAATTGGCCAAATTCAAAGACTTTTAAGGGCCTTCAGGATAAATTCAAGGGCTTTTTAGGGCAAACCTCAAAATTTAAGGACTTTTCAAGGCCTGTACGAACTCTGGATTACATCGTAAATGATGTCTTTGGCAATGTTTTATGCCATATGCGCAACAGGATTCTCCATTTGCCTGGTTTTTCAACATGTTAAATACTCAATTAACCTGTATAATATCTTGGTTCAAATATTTTAAATTAGCCAAAGTTTTGTTTTGTTGTCTCTTTTTTCTCCCACAAATGGACTTCAGTGACTGACTTGTTAAAAATTTCTCAAAAAATGGAAACTGTGAGCTTTTTGTGTATTGTTTTGAATAATCAAACATTATTCAATACTTTCAATTTCTGAAATTAAGTTTTATATGTTGATCATTTGTATATTTGTTTTTTTCTTTCTATTTCCTCCACCATCATCGGTGCCTCGATAAAAGTGAAAGAATCTTGACTGAGAGAAACAGCACCATTATTAACAATTTTTCAAAAAAGTAGTTAAGGTATACTGGTTTTTGATAATTTTTTAATGTGGGAGATGATAAAAAAATAACATCAATAATGCTAATGATTCAATTTTTATGAAAATTTCATACAAATTCAAATTTACTTAAAATGAGTTAATTTCAAATTTAAGTCACTGAAAAAATTAAAAATGATTCAGAATAATTGGGTTAATCTGAAATACTAAGTACGTAAAAACAACTAAACCACAAAAAAACCAGTATAAAGAAAATAATAAATCTAAAAAATGATTTTTGGTATAAATGTGTTAAAATGCTGTTAAAATTCATTAAAGCTGGCTAAATAATTCTAAAACTTGTTGTATAAAAAGGTATAAATAAAAAATAAATCATTTCATACAAAAACCAAAATAAATGGTCAAATAATGACAAATAATGAAATAAATGGCAGTTTGTTTACTCCTGAAATAAAACTTTTAATATTTTTTTTAATTTAAGCTCATGATATTTCTAAAATAAACACAATTGTAAATAAACCATCTCAACAATAGATCTTGACCATATTTATAAATAATAAATACCAATATTGTTTCATCTATAAAGGGACATAACTTATACAAGCAGCCATCAAAAATTCATAAAACTAAACTTGACCTATACATCCTCACATTTTTGTCAAAATTTATCAAACCATATTCACATTCAGCATACAATAGTTTCCATTGATTTGCAAACATCACAAAAATTTATACAAAACACTTAATTTTAGAGACAATTTACAACATATATTTACTGGCATGAATTTTCAAAGAGTTAATAATAATGATTTTAAATAGAATACATCATGTCATTTCAATAACTACAAATATGATATGAACATGTCAATTACGAGACTGCATGAGGTTTTTAAATATCATCTGAAATGCTTTCAGAAAATGGATAATGACTACAACATAATTTACATATTAAACTCGATACAAATCTTGTTGGTATAAAAATAAGAAACAAACTGAGTATTATGCAATGAACGTGTTTAATCTCATAAGTCTTATAATATATACATCCTGTCGTAGAACCATAGCAACAGAGTGACATCTCAAAAGGGGTAGGGTGTTGCAAAGTTCAAATGGGGAGGTGTGCAAAAAGTCAGAGTTCAAACATAGGGGGAGGGTGCAAAAAGTCAAAGTTCATACATATTCAACAATGATAAATTCAGTTAAATTTTAATGGGGGGGATCATTATTGTGTGAAACCAATATTAGTATAAGCTTCTACAAAAGCATCCATTATTTTTAATCTTCTTTCATAGATATCAATGGTGCTTAAAAATATAAATATCAATCCTTTATGACCACATATTTTTACAGTCAAAAGCTTCCAAGATTTTGGTTTCAGAAATAAATTTGCAGGAGATGTAGACTAGTTACCAAATGATGACTACCTGTTCCTGACTGGTTGTTCAAGGTTCCATTAGCTTAACCAAATGGTAGTGAAATTTTGAATAACATTAATATAAAAAATTTTCATTGTTGAAAGAAAACAGATGATTATGTTTTACTGATATCCCTAATGGTACCAGTGCTTACCGATTATCCAGAAAGCCAAGGTAGCTTGCCTTTACATCTAGTGCATAAAAACTTTATATTGGAAGCTAAGGCTGACATTGAAATATGTCATACGCTCAACTGTAAATCACCCAGGCGAGTTAAAATCACTTTATAATTAAAGACAGAAACTAAAGATTCGAACATACACAATTTACAGCTGTATCAATGTATAATTAATTATTTATTTATAGTTCATTTATATATAAATTAGAAATAAATATACACCAAACAATTCATCATTATCAGTTAATAAATACATGTACAACCAAACATCAGAAAAACGGAAAAAATTTACATTTGGAAAACAAAAACCCAAAAACGATGCAATTATATACACTTTACAACACAGTTTGTTTTGAAATTTACAAATATTGCACAAGTTCCTTTTTTAGAGGACGGATATATATCCAAATTCATGACATAAAAACAATGGTCCACAATAAATCCAATCAAACACTTATTAAGTACACTTATTGTAGAAGAAATTACAAGGTGTGTGAATTCTAACCAAGCACCAGGGGTCCAGAAACGGTCATGTGTGCTAGACATGTCCGAAAAAAAATACTATATACACTTATTGTAGAAGTAATTACAAGGTGTGTGAATTCTAACTACCTTAGTTCCAGGGTTCCGGTAGCGGTCATATGCAGTAGATATGTCCGACAAAAAAACTGTATGTACTTATTGTAGAATTAATTACAAGGTGCTAATTCTTGCTTACTAAGTACCAGGGGTTCGAAAACAGTCATGTGTGCTAGACATGGCCAACCAAAAATTATATTGACCGACATGAAGTTAGTACATACTGTTTTTTAGAATATGACTTTTTAACCTGATATCTGAATATTATAATTTTTCATAAGAGCTGTCACAGTTGTAAATGGAAACAATTTCTAGAAAAATAGCCGTCGGAAGAACACCCCAGTTCAACTGCACTTCTTGTTCATTACATTTATTTTTAAACATTAAATGTCAAGTTTTCAGAAAGATCTTCCGTTTTTTGACTGACTTTCAAAAAAATCTGGTGACAAAATAATGATATCATTGGCCTAATTTGGCAGACACAACTGAAGTCAATCCCCATAAGGTCACTGAACAAATCAGAAAATGGAGATAAAATGTGTATAGTAAGGGAGATAACCCTTATGAAATATAAAATCAGAAATGTTGGCAAGGAGCAAGGTGCTTGTAATCAATTAAACATCTACTGTTATTGGTATCAGTCAGTCTTGTATATGAGAATCAGATCTATCTAACAACAGGATTATAAAAATAAATATATCAAAATATTTTACAAATATACATATATAAGCGTGGTATATGGTTTAGAGACAACCTAGTCTTCTAATTCCCCGGCAGGCATCCCTCGTCTAACACTTACAGCTTAATTAGGTATAATATTTACAACAATAAATTCTCGTACTCTTCACTTCATATAAATAATAAATATAGGACAAAGTTAAAATTATCACACACATACAGTACTCATCCGAACGGTACTCATCCTAGCGGTACTCTTCCAAACAGTGCTTATCCGAACATCTAGAGTTCAACAAATTCAACATATACATAATTAAAGTTATCACTGGTCAGTCAAAATTTTTACAGCTTTGGACAGATGTACATGTAATTGGAAGACTACCGTGTTTCAATATGAAATTCAAATTTTAAATACGATTTAAATTCAACTTAACATGAGTTAGATCTTCTTCAAGTGGGAAGTAGTAATAAATAAATGGATTTCCAGGTTTTTTGTAATAAATATCATTTTTTAATATCAATCCTTGTCAGTAATGACTCCCTGTATTTCATAAACAATATGGCTGCCATGTCATGTCGTCTGAGATTGTCTTTCATAGCAAATTTCTGAAAAAGAAATAGATATTTAAATAAGAGTGTATCTTTACTTAAGTCTAATGCAATATTTTTTTAAATGTAGTCAAACCTGTCTATAAAAGCCACCCAAGGGTACCAATAAAAGTGGTCTCTATGGACAGGTGACCTTTATATACAAGTTCAAATAATATGAATAAAGTACAGTTGGGATACATTTTTACTGGCCTTTATAAGCAGGTGGCCCTTACAGAGAGGTGGCCTTTAAGACAGGTTGGATTGTAATTTGTACATGAAAGTATTCTCTGCAATTTCCATAACAGTTCCTTTACTTGAGAACTAATATTTATGGTTCTCTTTGCCAAACAATTAGAAAGGAAAGAAAACTGTGTTCCCATGTTTAGAGGCAAAAAATCACCAATGGCTACTTTTTTTCTGAAGAATTCATTTAACAATTTCAACAAATTTTGGAAAAATACTTTCAAAAGGACTTCATTTTCACAAAACTTTGGCTTCTTTTAATTTAAAATTTGTGGAAACTTAGTGAAAGTCATGGGATCCTTTGGATGAGACAGACCATAAAAACAAATGCCCTGTGCCATAGTTAACCCTTGTGCCATCATAAACTTGGCATGAAAAAGGACCCTTGCTCAACGTGATAAGCATATTTCACAAATAAAAAGTTTCTGCAACCTGCAGCTGGTGAAATCATGATTTAGGTAAAATAATAAATAAAACCCAATTTGGCCACTCAAAGAATAGAAATTAAAAAAAATTTACCCCATGCTGCAGATCTTTATTGCTCCACCATCTCATTGACTTTTCCTATTCTTCTCTCTTTTCTGTTCAGTTTAAACATGGTATTTATAAATACATGTATTTACACCATGTTTGCCTTCCACTTTTCACAAGAAAATTCTCTCCATACTTTATATGCGACTGGATTAATTATTCCTCATCTCATCATCTCATCATCATGTTCCATGAGTGAAAATGCGTACAACTCCTCGTGACCTTCTTGTGACCTTGCGAAAGTTCTCGGCCAATACACTTGTTTCAGCTGATGCCATTTTCTTTATACAAGTGTATTTTAGACAGATTCAGTTCTCCTCTTCCTAAGTTCTTTCCCCAGCTTACTTTTGTTTCAGCATTTCTTGTAGTAGAAATATGGCAATTTTCAATATCCAATCAACATGCATGTCACATATAAGGGCCGTTCACATGCCTAGTGACATATAATGCTAAATCTGCTGAAACAGTTTCTGTTCATACAACTTTTCCGTAAACTTTAACCAGCATTTTTCCAAGAGTCCCTTTCTTGGAAATCAATGTTTAATTCTCATTTTTTATTGAATTCTGAGATCATTTTCTTGTTGTATTAAAGCTGAGATCAATATTTTCAACACAGATTTAATCTGTGCATAAAATGTTACATGTGCGATGCACAGTCTCTTACACACGTAGTTCGATGTGTCGACATGGCACATATAAAAATTCCTGAGGATGACTCAATATTTTGATGACTGTGGATAAAACAGTCTTCTCCGTCTTTCTCTCTCAATAAATCAGATAAATAATTTACAATTTAATATAATGTAAAATAAATAATGCTTAGTTAGGCAGTGTATCACCATTGCGCTTTTAAATGACCTGCAAATAGAGAAGAGAAAAACGTTTTTTAAGAAAGTGTTTTCAAAGGTTTTATTTCTGTAAGCATATAAATATGAAAAACTTTGATCTATGATTGGTATAAAATAAGTATCTGAGCTTCACACAATTACACTTGATTTCATATCATAAACTTTTGTTTTACTCAGTGGGCATTTAATGCTTTTTACACATACAAGTGAGGTGTGAGTGGGGATGGAATTGAAAAATTGAGGTATTTATGAAGTTATTGATTCTTTGTGAATGTTGTCAAGAATTTTTCACTCATATCAAGAAAACCATTGACCTTTATAAAGTGAACTGAAAACTTTCTCATACTAGGGTCTATCCTGAGTGTGATTCAAACCTAGGCAGTAATAGGCAGCGTGATCTTGCTTAAAGCACATGCTTTAGACCACTAAGCCACAGAGGTCCCTATATCTGAAGGTCAACCTGGCACATATAGTGTCATGAGGTGTGAGATTATAACAATTCAGTTTAGATATTGTTCATAATCTCTTAATAATGGAGTCCCAGCTGATGGATTAAAATTACAATTACAATTTGAAACAAACAAGAAAAAGTAATCAGAAAGTAAGTATACCTACCAGTTAATACTAGTTTTTGATCTCTAACTGTAAACCTGTAAATATATCTGGTGAACAAACACCACAATATCCACCACACATACCTCGTACTAATGCACCATCCTTAAATACAAAGAATATTTTATCACCATTAATTTTAAAAGAGTAATCTCCCTTAGACCACATCTTTGTAAATGTATATCAACCAATTATTTTGAAACAAAAGTATGCTATAAGATCCTAAAATACAAAATTTTTTTACTATTTACAATTTTTATAGAGTAACTCCCTTAGACCACATTATTTTGTAACCAATTACTTTTATACAAAAATTATGTCAGAAAGAAGTCTTTAAAACACATTCAGATACCAAAAACACACCCACTTCCACTAAAAATTCAAATAAATGTAGTCTGAAATTTTTTGAAATAATTTGTTTTAGCTGTTACCATTGTGGCCAACCAGGCTCAATAATAGGCCAGGTAGCTCAATTGGTAGAGCATATCACTAGTATTGGAAAGGTTTTGGATTTTAGTGCCTTCTTGGCCACTTCATTTTACCCTTTCCTATTACATCATTATTTTCATTTAAAACTTAACTGCAGTTTACAACTTACCTGTAGAAATTCTATCCTTTTAGAGACATCTCTACCATGTAACGTCCATGTTGTATTTTTAGAGACAACTAAACCAGTTCCACTTAAATTAATACTAAATCGACCCTAAAACATAAAATAATGAAGTTTATATCATAACTGAATTAAATGACTAAGAATCATGTTACTTGAAAATTCTTACAGAAAATTGATTTGAGAGGCTGAAAGATGGCAATTTGAAGGAAAGATTAAAAGAATATTACTTGCATCATTTTAATCTTTTCACGCAAGGACACATTTTCGATTTTTAACAAATACTGTGCTATTAATCATGCAAGGTTGTATTTTGGTGTTTTAAAATATACAAAAAATCACTTCAAATAATGCAAATCACTACATTCTTTTAACTAGGTAGATGATTTAAGAGAAACTATAGATAAACTGGTATGGTGAAGAACATTATTTTTATGAATCTTCAATTGAACTTTGAATTTTTAGGAAAGAATGTAATTTTTATGTTACTATGTCTGATGATAATTTTGTTAAAATTAGCATATCCACACAGCAAACAGTGAATTAAGAACATGTATTATGAACCAGTATACAACTCAATCTTACCTGTGGACAATAACCCTGAGAACTGTAGCAGTCACCTGCTGTACCAAATGGAATGTTTTTACCACTATGGGTGGTGGCATATGTATTATCTGTTGCTGAAAATTCAAATGGAATTATAAATTAGATTATTCTAAATATATACGGTACATTATGTTTTTTTACTGGTATACAAAATAAAAATAAAAATAAACACCCTAAAAGTTAAAATCAAAGATCACAGCACTTTAGTGTAAAAAGATTCACTGATGTTGGTGTTATAAATGACAATGCAGTTATGCTGATGTTTCCTGCAGCAGGAGATGCAGTAAAGAAATCACTACACATTTATTTATTTATTTATTTATTTATTTATTAATTATTATTATTATTATTATTATTATTATTATTATTATTATTATTACCAGTATTATTATTATTATTATTATTTTAAAATTGATTAATTGTAGTTTGTCAAAATAATATATAGCATTACATTTCTTATCAGAAATTTAATAACATAAACATTGAATCTATTGTGATTTCATTTGGACCATTGAGAAATAACCTGAATGAATGCTGTATGTATTTTTGTTTTTACATAGTGTGCACAGCATCCATTTTATTTCTCAATGGACTGAATGAATATCAGATTCAAACCTTAATGGGTACTTACTAAGAATTTTAAGAGACATAATATCTAGTCGTATTTTGGAATATGATGTGTTTCCTGCTTCTTTATACTGGGTTCTTCTACATGCAGTACAGTTATCTGCCCTTGTTCCATTATAGGGACAGTTGGCATGTCTACGTAATCTGAAAGTACAACATATAAATATACCAATACCTTCTATGTATATAAACATAATTTAGTCGAATCTCATTATTTCTCTTTGATTGTCAATTACAACTCCCTTTATTTTGAACGTCAGTTAAATAGCAAATGTTATCTTTTACACAGAAAATTACAAAACCTAGTCAAATGCAAAAATTAAAATATTGATAATGTGATTTAAGCAACGAGTAAGACAAAATCAAAGTACTGAAAGTACTGAAAGCAGACGGCTCATTGATTGCAAAGAACCTTATCACTGAAAAGAAATGATTGGTAATTGTGTATTCAATCCATTTTATTTAATTCAATATTGAACTGATGGGAAAATTAACATACACACAAAAAATAAATATATATATTGTTTAACATCCTTGGGACAGTAAGGAAACAAAACTTTCAAGAGAGTCAAAATCCCTGGGTTTGAATTTCTAGTCAATACAGTGGAGAAGAAATGTCAATTAACGCCTTGCTATAAAACATTCATATACATTAAACAATTCAGTTTACAATACATCTAATTCCTCACATGCATTGTCTTATGTCGTCTGTCATTTTAATTAAATTTAAGTAACAAAGAAATCTGATTTTGGTTCTAATGCAAATGATCTAGACATCAATTTTCTGGTCTGATTTTTATTAACATCATCACAAATTCTCATGCCACATCACCATCACCATGAATCATCATTATCAGCTGCAGCAACAGTAGAACTCATTTCACCACCACTACCACCAGTCATCATAAATCTCCTTGCTGCATCATTAACTGGTTTCATCATCATCCTGTCTTATCATCATCATCATGTCACATAATCATCATCATCATCATCATCATCATCATGTCACATCATAATGAACATTGTGACATTGCCATCATCATCATCAGATGTCATCACCAGCATCATTATCATCTTCATCACCATCATCATCATAACTTATCATGTCACATCATCAACATTGTGAAGTTATCCTCCTCCTCATCATCATCACTCCTCATATCACAACATCATCATCACAACTCTTTATATCATATCATCATCATCATCATCATGAATTATCACCATCATCATAATCATCAGGAGCAGATGATATCACCACCATCATTAACATCTTCATCATCGCCATTATCATCATCAGCAGCAGCAGCAGTAGAACATTTGTCACATTATTTACGTGGTTACTTCATCATCATCATCATCATGGGCAGGAACAGAACTCATGTCACCATAATCATCATCATAATCATCATCATCATCATAGCTTATGTCACATCGTCATCATCATCATCATTGGCAGTAGCAGAACTTAATGTCATCACCTCCTTCATCATAATCATCATTATCGGCATCAACTGAACTAGTGTCACAACCACCATCATCATCAACATCATCATCATAGCTTCTAATGTCTTATCATCATCTGACATCATGGTGACATCATCAGCATCATCGTCACCATCATCATCATCAGCAGAACTGAATGTCACCACTATTATCATTATTTTCATCAGATCATCATGCCACATCATCATCAAAGTGTCATCATCACATAAAAAACCTTCACCATGACCAGCTACTTCCCTTTATTTGCATTTGACACATAAACTTGTTTTCCTTTCCAATGTTTAAGTCATTTATTTAATTCACTATATTCACAATTAATTTGAAGAAAAAAAATAAAACAAAATTAAAAAAAATAAATCTTTGTTTTAGTGTAAATTTAAATGTAGTTAAAGTTATTGTGGAATTCATATAAATTGACCAAGTGAGCTTCAAAAGCCTGAATTGCTATAAACAATTCTGACACATCCTATCGCCCCTAAGCTAACAATTTGCATCTCCCAATAACAGAAGTTGTCCAGGTAACTCTCTTTCAGAAGTTTGTTGACAAGAATGGTCTACAAAAGGGGGCAATATTTCTTAATATGATTAATTGATAATAAATTTATTATTATTTGGATAACTGAAATGTCCAACATTATCCTCTGCTGCAATAAAATTACTTTGAATTTAAATATTATTAGGTGGTTGGATAATTTTATTTTACTGATTTTAAATGTCCAGGTAATTTACTCCCGCTGTGGGCCCCACTAAAAGGTGAATAAAGTCAATACGTCTGAAGAACCAGACACTGTTCTATTTATAGTTGACAAAGTGTGTAAAAGTGTCGTTATTTATTCAGAGTGAGAATTTTATTAACATCAGGTTCTAATTCACGGGTTAATTATTATTATCAAGTGACCACCGGGATTTTAAGGTAAGAATACCACAATCTCGGACTTTCCATTTTGTCCGTGCAAGTTTATCATGACACACGTGGATTGAAACTATTTATGGATTGAAACTGTTTTTACACTTATTCAATAATTTTTGTGTTCCCGAGGATGGCATTTAAAAGTGACTGCATGTTGTAGACACGGGTGGTCGCTATATAAAATTTGCATTTAGATTGAACTGTAATTTACACTACAATATGATGAAGTTTCATTTTTATTCACTTTAACATGGCGTTATGAACGATTAATGCTGATACACGCTAATTTTGCTTCTCGTAAAGTGGTGAAAATTCTGTCCTGAATTTTCACACAATATCCCCGATTGTCCCGGATAAATTTTAAACTGAAATCCCGATTATGATGCTCAACTCGGCCGTAATTTTCAATTGATGTAAAGGGGGAAAAACAAGAAACAACAGTTACATTTAAAGATCGCCGATGTAAAAATTATATTTGTTTACATACGAGCTAGTTTAACCATCCTACGATCTTCTAGATCTACTCAATATTTTATAAACGGACGACGTGAAATTAATTTTATTTAGCCTAACCACAAAAAAGTTATTTTTATTTATTACATTTATATGCTTCAGTAGCCAAAATATCGTTTGAAAGTGTCATTTTAATTTAACGTGAAATCTAATTTAATCTGAAAGTGAATGTTCCGCCCACTGACCAATCAAATTCATTGCCTAATTATATATGCATGTACAATGGGAATTCCCGGAACTTTGCGTCCTGTGATGTCTTTTATAATAATTGATTGTAAGACCTTAAAATTATTATTTATTTAAAAATTGTAGATGTATTTCATAGATTCTATATGGAATTTACGTTATTATTATATTTTTATTTCATCGAGTATCACGAACGTTAGTGTCGATGTCTTTCTGTGAAGTACAGTGCCGTGTGCAAACTTACGCACATTTTTGCCGATAGTGGAATATATGGCGCTGATGTTTTTCTTCCGGTCAAATCTTCCTGATCGCAATAAAGCTGACGCTGTTAGCGTCTGCTTTAAAAATAATCTGTTTTCTAAAACTTTGTTTAATGTTTTCCGATCTTAGTGCTTAACCTTCAGTAATACCTGACCTCATTTCCCTGGTGGAAGTTCACATGTTTAGCTAATTTTACCAGTTTCCAAAGTATGTTTTTATCTTGGTTTTTGGATTGTGATTTCCACATGGGGATTGGTATGATTGTTTTTGATTTAGTATTTGTAACTATTTATTCAAATGTAAGCAATTTACATGACAATTATGGTCTGATAATGTAATTAATTTTACAGGAAAACAAAAAGTAAATGTATTTATATATACCTTTTGTTGTAAACTTCAGCATAATTATTCTTCTCTCCTGACACAAGTGAGACATACTCTAGTGGTCTTCTCTTTCTCATGTTCTTACAGAAAACCTGAAAGAAAACAGCAATACTTGAAAAATAAAGTGACAGTTAAACCTGCTATAGCACCCACCTTAATATAAATACCACCTGTCCATTAAAACTAGTTTTATAGAGTAAAACCTGCTGTAGCTAATACCTCTTTATATTGAGCTTACCAGGGTACCTTAAACTTTTTATACATTTTTTTTTCCAATGTAACAAAAACACATTACAGTGATTTCAATAACTCTAGCACCATTTTCAGGAATATGAGGGTCTTAGTAGCTCAGTGGTCAAAAGCATATGCTTAGGGATCACATCATCACAGCTTCTCTTACTGCTTTGATTCAAATCATACTTAGGCAGATCCTACTGTGACGGAGTTTGTTCATTCACTTGCCTAAAGCCTAAAGGTCAATGGTTTTTTTCCAAGTACTCTAGTTACCATCCCAGAACTGACCACCTTCATATAAGTGAAAGAATCTTGACTGAGACTTAAATCACCAATATTCCAACATCTCCTATTTTCTTGGACACCATACCAGATATCTAGATGTCACTTTTCAGTCCTATCAATTATTATTACATAAATTGTCATCCAATTGAATTCAGTTACTCAAACATTCCAGAAATCAAAGGCTGATGGGTTGTAAGATACTGAAGTAACACTGTTTAGAAACAATGTACATAACAGGTGCTTGTTATATATATAGCAGTCTACATCTATGTCCTCTCTGGCAATTTCATGGGTTGTTTCTTTTGTGCCTGGATTCCGGTCACCAACTGCCTTCCCCAGCCTCCATGTCAATACAGTTAAAACATAAAAATCAAAAGTCTGCCCATTGGCCATATGTTTAACTTGACCAATACTAATATAACAGTTAAAATTTAACCACCCACCTGTAAAAGTCTTCCCTGTACAAGTAGGCTGTATGTATCATCATAGCGGATAGAGGTCTGTTGTTTTAACTGCTGACAAGAATTGGCAAAACCTACAAAATTATACCAACAAAATTAATTAATTGTCACATAAAATAAAACTAGAACTGTCTCTTGAGAGCCAAATCCCCCCCCCCCCCCCAACATTTAATGTTTTCCTGGAACCTTGACCTTTATGATATGATCTTAGTTTGACCATGAAGATGTTTCATGTGAAGTTTTATGACAGTCATTCAAAGCAGCTATGAGATGTGGCCTGGACATAATTTTACATGGACAGACAGAGAGATGACAGATAGATGGACCGACAGACATGGTGATTCCTATATACCCCCCTCAAACTAGTATAATAATCTAGAGTCTTTTACAGAATCCACCTAGAGACCTACCTCATGTTATTCAAGTGTACACTACTATACAATGGGATGCCTATCAAAATAACTTTTTCTCAATTTTTCAATGGAAAGGTAATGATATCTGTTAAAATGACCTTATTTTGGTAGTATATGACATACACAATTTCTATGATGTTACACACAAATGGGACAGGTAAAGTTTACTTAACAAACTGGAAAACACCTTGTTAACTACCACATGTATTATCATTTACACTTATACTGTTCTGTTCAATCAAACAGTTTAAGTAAAATAGGAAGTTTGTTTTTATTAAAAACAAACAAACAAACAAAAACTTACATGGTCCACTGTAGCATGATTGTTTAGATTCTGGTCTTAATTCACCAATACATCTCTTCTTAGATCTTCTCCTGCCTATCACATCTACACAAATAACTAGACGTCTTTCTTTACCCCAGCCACATCTGGCTGAACACTGAAATATAATATTAAATATATAAGAGTTATCTCTCTTTGATTATACTCGCTGAGTTTTTCACGTTAAAATTTTTTGTGTGTGTCCCAAGCGTATGCTGTTTGTGTGTTTTTACTGCTTTCTTTCCTGTGATGGTTATGGTTATAAAAGTTTTTAAGATATTAAAGTATTAAATATAAAAGTGAGAGTTATCTTTCTTTGATTATACTTTCTAATTTGTTGTTCATGATTGTGTGTGTCCAAGAGTACGCATGTTTTTGTGCATTTTACCACTTAATTTTTCATGTTGGTTTTGGTTATGGAAGTTTGTACATTCAAAGTTAAAAGTGGTCCATATATAGAAATTTTGGTTATGAATAATTTTTTTCTCAATACTATGTATAACTCAACAAATTCAACAAACTAACCTTGCCCCATGGTCCTACAACCCAATGATAGCGTGCACCACAGTCGCCATAGTTACAAGTACGTGTTTCTAATGGTTTCTCTTCCTGTTGACAGCCATAGGGGACTTCCCCTGGGATTTTCCAGCCTTCTTTCGTAACACCCTGACATACAGCTATTCTAGTCTGGTATCCTGCACCACATGTTACATTGCACTGAAAATAATATACAAATGGTTTTAAATGCACAGTTGAATAAGTTCCAAAATTAGCCATTGTCCATGTTAGATTCTATTCATAATTAAATTTAAAACATCAGCATTTTAAACAGGAAAAACAGAAAAACATTAAATTTAAATGCTCAAAATATAGAAATTTTCAGACAATTCTCATAAATAAATAAATAAATAAATAAATAAATAAATAAATAAATAAATAAATAAATAAATAAATATACCTTTGTCCAAGGACTGGTATGCCACATATATGGACATGGGAATTCATTGCATCTTCTCTTTAGTTTTGGTTGTTTTTCACCCATACATAAATCTTCAGTGAGTTCTACTCCTTGTCTGTCAGTGCAGGTTACATCACGGTATTTCATACCAAATCCACATGACTTGGAGCACTGTAAGTATAAACATCAATATCATATTAATTTAGCTAAACCTGTGTATAATGTCCACTCATGTGGGTCCTCAGAAATATAATTTTTATACAGGTGGTCTTTATATAGATTGATTAAATGGGTTTTATGTCTTTATATAGAGGCTCTTTTTGGTTGAAATGTAAAAGGGACCAAACCTTTAATGCTGGTCTTAAAAGACAGGTGGTCTGTAGACAGCCGTGTCACTACAGCCGGTTTTACTGTATGGTCTCAATGGACAGGTGGTCATTATACAAAGGTTGTTACTAATACAGGTTTCACTGTATACCGATATATCAAGGGGGATCAAAAGGAATAAGTCTTTCTATTTAAATAACAAATATCACTACAATATTGTTAACTGCTTGAAAATATTTCAGTTCCCCCCTCCTCTCTATTAATAATTAACTATCATCTTTCATCAATTTTTTTCTCAATTACTGACCAGACTATCAGTACTGACTCTTTGACCTTAACAATGGTAATTATTACCTTTTGTACACCTATATAAACACTGTTATTATTAGTGTATTGAATTTATCACACCCCAGCCAGCCAGCAAACATTTTTGACCTGTCAGGTTGACCTTTGATTTAAATATTTATTATGAACCAGTAGGGATCACAAATGTTCATTTCATCTTGAGAAACACTAAATGTGAAAACTGTTCATATATGAACTGTGAATCTTAATACTACCCATGTAATGGGAGGAGAGTTCACCTTTATGAATATTCCAAATGAAAGGTCAAGCAGACATGTCAATGTTGTTGTTTGTTTGTAACTTGGCTAGCCCAGTGATCCAGTGAACTGGATATGTCTGTATATAATTTATGTTTAATGATTCTGTACAATGTAGTCTGATATCATCTCTGACACACTTACCCAAATCTTCATTTTACAAAAATCAGAAAATATTTTTCAGGGAAAATGGGAAAACTTGGAATATTCTTTGGATCAAAATTGACTTTTACTTATTTTCGAAATTGAAATTCAAAAAATTTTGGAGGCTGCTGTGGATGAGTGGTAAAGAAGTTAACCTTTGAACCCAAGTATTGGAGAGTGGAGTAATGAAGATTTATGAACCACTTATATCGAGCCAGTCAGTTCAGGGATGTGGGATGTTGGATGATAGCTTGGGTAGATGAAACAATAAATTATGTTAATCTGGGACATTTTGGACCAGTTTATTAGCACTTTAAACAATTAATTTTATATTTATCAATAAATCTTTATGCACAACTGAATGATTCATAAACACCAACAGATGAAAATATACACATTATGGTGATTATTTCTACAGGGTTTGATCTAATCCATTGAGTGGTTTAAGAAAGCTAGTCTGGACACTATAATTTTATAGGAGTGCCAAATTTCAAAGGACCATAACTCTGAAAAATCACTGAACCAGAACAGGGCAAAAATATGCACATTATCATCTTATATCAACCATTTCCACCAAGTTTCATTAAATTCTAATAAGCATTTTAAGAAAACTGGTCTATACCAAAATAAAATAAACGGACGAAAAGACCAACACTATTACTTAATCCCCTTTGCAAAGTTTATGTGGGGGATAGTAAAAAAAAAAAAAAAAAAATTTTAAGTTCAATATCAAAGTACAATCTGTAAGCAAAGACCAGTCCTAATGTCCAAAGTGTAGTCTACATTTTCCAATACACTACATTTATATACAAAATATTTTGGCATAAAATACCCCATAAAACATTTGATATATGCTGTCTTTAACAAACAATTACTTTCTTCTTTTTAAAAGTCAAACTGTTAATTTAACAGCAAAACAGCTCATAATTTTGGGATAAAATAATGGCTCTGATACTTTTTAAAACTGCTATTACAAATTTTCATTATTGGTATTATGTCTGTGAGCCAGTCTATAAGTTCCTCTTCAGCGTCATTATCAGAAACTGTTTAGTTTTTAGCGATAAGCCCAAGATAAGATAACAATTTAAGATGCAGCAAGGGTCAAGACGGAGCGCTTCACCGTGATAAACCGGTGATAAATGGCTGCTTAAACAGTTTCAATGTATTTTAAAATGGGAGGATTTATCATCCCGTATCTGTGTAAAATATTACCCCTGCCCCTGATTATAACGGTTACCTATTTTTATATAAATTATTGGCTTTAATCTGATTATCAAATTATCACAATTCCGCTAGAGAGCTATTCGCGGAAGAATTTCTCCATTTCTGGTCGCTAATCTCTGTTTAAGCTGTGGTATATAATGTTCTCCAGATTCAAATCTATGTTTATGATTTTTATAAATGTTCAAAAATAAAATTGGGCGTGTATACCACACACGACATCGGTATCAAAAGTGTGTTACCACTATGGTGGGCCAACCAGTGTAATGGCCCTTAATCTAACCCCAAGTTGAAGGGTTGGACAAGTGGTTAAAGATAACTGCTCCTTTCACTACTTGGGTTTAAAATCCTAGTGTGAGAAAGTGTGTCAATTCATTTCCCAAAGGTTAGTGGTTTTCTTCCAGGCACTCTGGATTCCCCTACCATCCCTAAACTGACCACCTCTATATATGAGAAATAATCTTGACTAGGCCATAAAACATCATTACTTCACCCTATTCCACACCTAGATGGATCTAGGCGTGGACATAACTGATCTATGCATGGTGGAAACACAGCATTACAATTAAATTACAGGCTTTGCTCTTTCAAAACCATCCAGTTTCTCTATTTGGGGCAGCACTGATAAGATTTTTGCAAATTAAATTTTACTTGCCCTAATTATGCAGAATCTAAAATTCTGCTAAAAAGTTGGATGTTAACTTTATCTACTAGTCCATGAGAGCATATGCACATTAAAGAATCCAGTCAAGCAGATATACCTGTAAGTTATTGTTATCTTTTTTTCTCTTTTTGGTGGGTGCATTATGGTGCGAGAAAAAAACAACACTGGTCCTACGACACATTTTGTGCTAGACCCACATAAGTCGGAATAAACTATGAACACATATTTTTTTGTTCCTTTTTGGTAGGTGAGTGTCACTGGGTGGTTTGAAAAAAAAAAAACGAACACTAGTCCTAAGACACATGCTACACGAGACCTACACAAAACTAAAGATTTGGTCTGTTTGGAATTGATATAAACTATGAACAGATTATAAAAAACACTACCACAGAACACACACCATCATCACACACTCTTAACAAACAAAGTTTACACATTGTAAAAGTTATCAAGAGGAATGAAGATTAAAATTCTACACATGTTGAAAGTAAATTTTGATAAAATATTTCTAAGTGATAAAAGATTCTCTCCATGTCTCCTCAGTATCAAAAAGTGAAGACTGGTAACAGCTACCATACAGACCTGTTCAAAACTGAACACCAAGTTGGTACATTAGTTCCAAATTGGCAGTTCATCCCTGACCCTCATTAGATATATCTCTGCTGCTCTCTCTGCAGTTTTTCCGTCACTTGCTATTCATATCTCAGTCACTCGGCAGCCAATCTTCAACTTTTTTTTTTGTTCACTCAGTGTTAAACTTTTCGACAGGACTGCAAGTTACCTACTTCAGTAAATTACACACAGACCAAAACCCAAACAGATCCTACTTATCACAAAACACAAACACATCCTACTGAACTATTTGGCAAATCTCAAACATTTATTTTTTTCTGTTTTAACATTTCGAAATCCATCACAAATTTTATACACAAAATGTACTCTTGCAGTCCAATTACCCAATTACATCTAATAAATTCAAGATTCGGTTTTTTTCTTCTTCTTTTTTTTCCGTTAATTAAAATAACTGACTACTGAGCAGGTACTTGGTAATTAAAGAGCTAATTAACAGGAATGTACTGTCTTAACTTGGCATGACTGATAAAAGCTGCCTTTTGTAATTAAATCTATCAGGTGTTTTTCACAGGTTTTTAACATTTTACAGATAGAGCTGTGGTATGGGCTGAAACATGGTCAAATATTTAATTAAAACAGACATATTCTATCCTCTCCTTCTTGATGGAAGAATATGTGTGCAGCAAATGCTTTTGAGGCAAGGCATTTTAATTAATTTGGCAAGTTATCTGCAGTGGGCTTTTTGATAGACAAACAAAACTGGATGGTATTTTACTATGCAAAGCCGAGTGGTATTTTTACTATTCAGTGGATACTACAGACAGTACCTCAGTTTTTAAGCAACACTATCCCTAGTAGATCTATTCATAACACCATCAGCAGTTTACCTTAAGAGAAATGGAAACAACAGAACAGAACCAAACATTGATCATGTGGGATTCTACAAACAGTAAAAGTTAAAACAAGAGGCCCATGGGCCTGATACGCTCACCTGATAACTAATGGCTAGCTGACAGATTTAAAGATAAATACTAAACCCCAATGACTTTTTTTTTTACATCATGATAACCGTTGTATTAATACCTACAACATTCTAGTATACATGCCTATACAAAAAGTTTATAGTTTTCGAGATAATTAACCATTTCAGTATTGTTTCACATCTGTGACCTTGACCTTTGAACCCATGGCCTTTTTCTATACATCAAAATGATCGTTGTATCGATACCTACAACATTCTAATATACATGCCTATACAAAATGTTTATAGTTTTCGAGATAATTAAACATTTCGGTATTGTTTCGCATATGTGACCTTGACCTTTAAACCCATAACCTTTTTCTATACATCAAAATGATTGTTGTATCAATATCTACAACATTCTAATATACATGCCTATACAAAAAGTTTATAGTTTTCGAGATAATTAACCATTTCGGTATTGTTTTGCATCTGTGGCCTTGACCTTTGAACCATGACCTTTTTCTATACATCAGAATGATCATTGTGTCAATACCTACAACATTCTAATATACAAGCCTATACAAAAAGTTTATAGATTTTGAGATAATTAACCATTTCGATATTGTTTCACATCTGTGACCTTGACCTTTGAACCCATGACCTTTTTCTATACATCAGAATGATCGTTGTATCAATACCTACAACATTCTAATATACATGCCTATACCAAAAGTTTATAGTTTTCGAGATAATTAACCATTTCAGTATTGTTTCGCATCTGTGACCTTGACCTTTGAACCCATGACCTTTTTCTATACATCAAAATGATCGTTGTATCAATACCTACAACATTCTAATATACATGCCTATACAAAAAGTTTATAGTTTTCGAGATAATAATTATAATCAGAGGTAAAAAAAATTAGGTCACGACCTTCACATATGACCTTGACCTCATTTTGAAGATACTAACAAGAAGATGTCAAACTGAAAACCCCATGTCATTATCTGGTCAAATAGTCAAGTTATAACAATTTGAAGCTATTTTACGATTTTTTCAAAATTAAACGCAAAAACGCGTAACCTATTTTTTTCCGATTTTTACAAAATGAACAAACTATAGGCTTAAGACCCTAGAGAAGCCAAATATCACATCAGATTTTTTCTCCAATCAGTACTTTCGGAGAAGAAGATTTTTTAAGATTTTTGCACCCCTAGGTCACCTTGACCTAGTTATGGTAGCCATGGCAACGCCACGAACAAATCTGAATTGCACCGGCCCATATATACTTCTGACAAAGTTTCATTAAAAACTGTCCAGTAGTTTCAGAGGAGAAGTCGAAAATAGGTGTTAACGACGCACACACGCACACACGCACACACGCACATACACACGCTGCGCTATGCCATAAGCTCACATGACCTTCGGTCAGGTGAGCTAAAAAGATTCTAGTTTCTTTATTTTAAGTTTTATTGTAACACTATCTCTAGTGGTTGTAACACTATCTCTAGTGGAACCATTCAAAACACCTTCAGCAGCTCACCTTAGAAACTGTAGAACTGAACTGGCTTTTTGAAGATGAGGGTTGACTTAAAGGCATTTATTAAGACTTACCTCAGACCATTCTCCTTTCTTCCAGATATAGCTAGAACACTTCTTTCTAGTACAGGTCATTTTGTCTCTTGGTTTCCGTTGACCCATGCACAGATCAGCTTCAATGGCTCGGTCACGTTTAATGGAACAAAATACTTCTCTGGTCTTAACACCAACACCACAGCTAACCGAACACTGAAATAATAGTCAAATTTAGTCAAAAACTGTGCAAAATATAACTTATAGAAACACAAAATTACATACAAGAGTGTCCATCCCTGCTTCTCTTATCAATAAGTCCCCTAGAAAGAATGAAAGAAAGAAAGAACAGGATGGATGAATAAATGAGTAAATGAACGAATGAATGAATGAATTAGCTAATATCTTGTCTTTTTTGCTATGTCTACTATGCAGTTAGCTATTTCAAAAGTTGATTTTCACTTTACAAAACACAAAGTTAAACCATCCACCACGCTATTCACAAGGATTCCCCCCCCCCCCCCCCCCCCCCCACACACACACACACAATAAGAATCAATTGTGGAAATGACTGCAAATTCCAAGAAACTTTTACTTTCTCTGAATCAAATGCCAAAACAAAATACTCACTTTGCTCCAGTGACTTGAGCGCCACCTAGGACATCTTCCAGTTCGGCAGACTTTATGATTGCGTGGTTTTCTTCCTGGACATTCTGCTGAAGGTCGGATATCACCTTCTTCATCAATACAAACGACATTACGTTGTTGTTCACCTCTGCCACATGTCACAGAGCACTGAAAAATAAATAAATGTTTAACTTAAAAACAAGATCAGAATTTTTTAGTTTAAATTCAAAATCATCTACACCAATATATATCTGTGGGTGAAATAGAATTTACAGTCAAACCTGTTTATAAAGGCCACCCAAGGAAACCAGTAAAAGTGGTCTTGATGTAAATGTTCAAATAATATGAATAAAGAACAATTGGGATACAGTTTTACAAACTTTATATGTGGCCCTTATATAGAAGTGGTCTTTAAGGCAGTTTGGACTATAGTAATAATGCTTTACACCTGTCAAGATTCTTTCAATTATATCCAGGTGATGGATGGTGGAAGAAACCTGAGTGTCTGTCTGAAGAAAAACCAATAACCTTCTGCAACTTGCAAGAGAACTAATAAACTTTCTCACACTAGAAACTGCCCAAGTCAGATTTGAACCTAGGCAGAGAGAGAAATTGTGATCTGTAATTTTGTCCTTTAGACCACTTGGCCACCCAAGGTTGACTTAGTACATGTACTGTCATAGAGGTGAGAGTAAAAAGGGCTGTGGGTTACACCGCTAATCAGTACCATGAAATTATCAGAGGTGACTTTTCATCTCCTTTACAGTTGTAAAACTTTGTTATTTAGTACTTATTCTATTTATCCAATTCAAAATTAGTACTAATTCAATGTATTTAATTCAATTTCATACATTCAAAATTCAAAATAAGAATTTCCTAATACAAAAGTGTGCTCAATTAAAACTTCTTTCTTGCATTTTATTGATTTACAATGCGATCAAAACATCCAAAGAAGATGAAAGCAGATTTCTTTTTGAGGGATGAGCAAACTTTTCAAACAATGAGGCAAAATGAATGAAAAGCATAAACATTTTTTTTCAAAATGCTTACTCAGCAGAAATAAAAATAAACTATTTCATTGATCAAACTTTAGATTAGTGGTTTTTGTCATCATAAATATAGAATATGATAATTCTACATATCTCTGGCCAATTACGATATCAGTGTGTCAACATAAACCTCTTTGATGGCTGGATAACACTGTGATAAGTTATGATTAAAACACACTCTGTATCGGAAACACAAATAAATCCTATATCTTGTACACCCCGTCAGTAGCTAAAACAAATTCTACAAACTCACGACCACGGATATGGCAGGAAAAATCGGGGTTTTAAATCGGCTTATAATTAGTTTTATCTATGATAATTCTGTCTCATCTCTTAATCTCGAGATAAGCTTCGAGTATAAATCTTAAACCAAGTTCATCAGGATATCACACAAAAGATAAATAGTTTTTAAAAAGAAATGAAAAATGTGGGTTTGTATGGAATGATTATAACTGTTTAAAAGGAAACTTGTCAATTTACTGCTTTTTTAAAATTGAGCATTTCACTTTTCTAAAGCTTGAAAATTATCACTCGCTTTTCCACTGTTTGAAAAAGGGGATGGTAATTTCTGCTTTGAGCAAGCTTTTCTACAATTTCAAATCATATCTTGCAAGTAATAAACCTTGTAAACCTGTCACTAACTGGTCATTACATGTCATTATCATTAGCTGACCCACAGCTAAGGTGTGATGGTCAGTTAAAGGATGTCTGGACACTCAGACACATTTGAGCTAGGTTATCAATTATTGATAATCAAGCCAATAATTCATCAAGTCTGTTAGTTGAACAAAGTAGCATTCACCTAAAGACCTGGAGTGAAATATGGTATTTTAGGCCGAAGTCAAGAGTATTTGATTTATATAAAGGTCATCACTTAAGGAATGGTTGAGAAAACCTGAGTGCCCAAACAAAACCACCAACCTTTGGCAAGCAAATTCACATACTTTCTCACACTAGGATCTGCCAGCATGTGATTCTAACAAAGGTGATGAGAGACACTATGATCTGCAAGTGCATTTACCTGAAGAATATACTGGTAACATTCCAAAAGGTGAGAAATGGTTGAGAAAACATGAGTGCCCAAAGAAATCCACCAATCTTTGGCAAGCAAACTGACATACCGTACTTCCTCACACTAGGATCAGCAAGATTGTGATTCTAACAAAGGTGATGAGAGACAGTGCACTAAGGCCCCCATTTACCCAAAGATCAAACTGGTAACATTCCAAAAGTTTAGAGAACCTTTTACACTGCTTACTGTTTGAAAGCTCAAATTGCCAAAGCCAATGAGTTTGAGAAGATAAGCCCTGTCCAGACAAAGGAGTTTGAAAAGATAAGCCCTGACAGTTATCTAGGATCAGCTGATTTTTTTTTCCTTTTAAAAATTAATGTTATGGTAATCGGTGCAGCATATATACACATGCATATATGTAAGTCAAGTACAATAAATTATTTAAATTTGATTTGAAGTGACAATTAACAGATTTTGTTGTGAAAGATGCCAGAATTCAAATCCTTCTAAAAACCAACAACACACAAACTTGTACTTTTCAAACTCCTTGCACTTTTAAAATTTTGAAGTAAACTAAAATGAACCTATAAATTTCAAAAAAAAAATTCTTTTTTCTCCAAAAGACACAAACCAAAACTTTGTACTTTTAAAACTCAGGCCAGAATTTAAATTTCCAAAGTTAACTTAAATGAACCAGTAGATTTTAATTGTATTTTTTCTGTAACAGGGTCGTACAGACATTTTGGTTTCAATTTTAAAGACTTTTTAGGGTCTTTTCAGGGTCTTATTTGCACATTTAAGGCCTAACCAGAGGGACAATTTTAGCAAAAAAATATTGGTGCAAAGGCAATTAAATCAATAAAACAATTATTTACCTGTCCGTAGTAACGACACTTGAAGGGGCGGTTGAAGTTGGGTGTCGATTGGGCCAGGTGCCTTTAAATTGCCCATTTCAACGTAACTTATTAATTAACTAATTTATTTATTTATTTATATCAGTCTATTTGCAACCACTTAATATTAAAATTACAGACAACCAACTGGCAAGAGCAAGGGCTTTTTTAAGGCCTTCAGGAAAAATTCAAGGGGTTTTTAGGGTCAGACTTGTTTTTAGGGTCTTTTTAGGGCAAACCTCAAAGTTTAAGGACTTTTCCAGGCCTGTACGAATTCTGTGTAAAAGACATAAACCCAAACTATGTCATTTTAAAACTTGTGCCAATATTAAATTTTCTGAAGTTAACGAAAATGAACCAGTAGATTTTAGTTGCATTTTCTTCTTTAAAACCAAAAACTTTGAAATGTACTTAAATGACCCAAATATTATGTAAACCTTTCTCATTCATTTCACCACAACAATATTGATGGCTAATGTAGGTTGTGGGAGTACACCAAGTAGGACAAGTGAAATCTGTATGCGGATATACGGCGGATATATGCGTATATAAAATTTATTGGGTATCTTGATGACGTCTTTAAATGTTCTAAGTATGATCATATCATTATCTGACACCAGCTTGTTGGACTTAGCTGACAAGTGTCAAAGTATCATAAAACTCAATGGGATTACTTTATTTACAAAATATAGTACCCAAATGAGGTGACCGATCCTTATTAAAAAGTCCTAAATCTTTCTAATTCAGCGTGGAATTACCTCACAAGATTCGATGTTTTATGGTGTGTTTACACTCCTCCGAGGGGAAGTGTCAGTAGCAATACTTGTTGACACTTTGCAGATTTTACTTCTAATGATCAAAACAAAATGTTTGACGTGAGTCGTTACGGTGTTACCTCATACCAAGGGGGTCGAAAATGGTGCAAATTCGTATAATTACAATGGTACTACTATAAAATATCTGCTATCAGTGGTAAACAATTGATAAAGCTTTAACACTTTACCACCCAAATGTTTGACTTGTAATGGAAAACAAATCATTACATTCAAGCTTATTATTATGAAGTTTTTGGGATGAGAATTGTGACTCCTGCGATGCAATCTGGTTTGCCAAATAAAAATAGGAGAAATTGAAAGGTAGTTGAAAACAATTTTGATTTTATTTAACAAAAATAGAAAATCATGTGAAAGAAGTTTTCAAAATTATTGGTACTCCCACGATGCCATCTGGTTTTAAAAATAATTGTAAAATTAGAAATTGGCATATGGTAGAAAACAATAATGATTTCATGATCACATAATAAGTATCCTGAATATATCATGTTCATTGTAAAGAAAATAAAAAAAAATTATGGGTTATTCAGTAAATTATGTTTTCTTCTTGTCTATTTTAGAGTTATGTAACGATAATAGTATTTTTCATTTTCACAATTTTGGCTATTTGACTGCTAATTTTAACAATCAGTAGGGCCCTGACCCCATTCACTGAAGATTGAGAGACAGTCCTTTTCTGATTAGCTTCATACTAAGCCCATGCAGTCATAACTATCAACAATGTATCAAGTGATGACAATGTATCCAAAAAGGCTGAAATTCTAATGAAGAAACTGTGGTTGGCACTAAAGGGCTAGAATTAGACTGAAGAAATTGAGGTGAGCCCAAAATGGCTGGAATTCCACTGAAGGAACTGGGGTGATACTGAAAGGTCTGGGATTCCAATGAAGAAACAAGAAACTGTGGTAAAAGGACTTAAATGCCACTGAAGAAACTATGGGAAACCCAAAAGGTCTTGAATTCCAATAAAGAAACTGAGACCAGAATTCCAATGAAGCACAGAATAATGGCTAAAATAGGCACTTTGGTCAAAACTTTAGCCCTTTAAAAGATGTGGAGTTTAAACATTATCAAGAAACCTTTGATGTTAGGTTTTTATGAAAATCATTAAAAAGCAAAATCTTGGGATTTCGACACCATTGAACTTTGGATATAAAAAGTACATAGACTTGGCGAGTTAATTACGATAAAGAGTGTACACATCTGATGTGTATCTGTGTAAGTCAGACAGACAAGTAGTGGATTAATAAGACTATCCTCGCTGACCTTAAGCATTGAAGAGGAGATTATCTAGATTAACACTGATGGATAATAAAACACAGATCAACATTAATAAGCTTCCTGAAGCGATAGAGGGTCATCTCTCCATTAAGTACTAACCATTATAATGTATGTAAATTACCACATAGTGTAAAACATAGACTATCCTCCCTGACCTTAAGCATCGAGGAGGAGATTATCTAGATTAACACTGAAGAATAATAAAACACAGATCAACATTGTGTCAAACAAGTCCTGGCATCTGATTAACAGAATGGGTCCCAGTTTCACAATCTTTCTTTAAATATGGTATTCTATAATTTATATGCTTATACAAGTTTCTGTGGTGTGACATGGCTTAGAGAACAAGACACCACAATGGATGGGCCTCGGATTGCTTGAAACAAGACTTCATAAAGGACATCCCAGCATTCAATATTCATTTATTTTTCAGCTGGGTAGATAGAATAATGTATTGGCTTAGGACATACCAAAGTCTGAATTGAAATCAAAACCCAAAACCTTGATTCAAAAGGCTGGAACCATAGTCAGTTGGCCATATAACAGGGCCCTCAATGGGAGGGTGGTCTAAAGCTCTAAAGCATGCACTTATGAATAAGTGCTTTTCATTAATTAGGTTTGAAACCCTACTTTAGGCAGATCCTAGTGTGAGACAGTTTGTCACCTCACTTGCTGAAGCTTGATGGTTTTCCCCAAGCACTCCATTTTCCTTCATGTTGTTTGAACTGACCACCTCAATATAAGTGAAAAATTCTTGACTGTAGCTTAAAACTCTATTTCTCTACTCAACTTTACAAAACACTTAATAACAGTGCTCATTTAAACCAACTGGGTACAAATGTCCCTTCCACTTATAACAAGACTTTATTAACAGATGGTCATATCATTTTTATATATATCATTTTCTCTTCATTAACACTTGTACATTGCACTTGGGACAGTTTTTGTAAATAAATAATCTTTACAGAAACTGAATGCCAAAAGGTTGATGGATTTCTCTGGGCACTCCAATTTCCTCTACAATTATAAAACTGACTGCTACAATATATGTGAAAAAAAATCTTGACTGAGGAATAAAACACCATTATTCCACTCTACTCTATCAAAGAAACCAACTCAGTATGGTCAGTCAATGTTTGACAGAATGCCAGAGATTTGTTGCAGACATGAAGCGTGCTAGTATTTGATGGTTTTTGTACAACCTGTTTGAAGTATTATAAACATTGGTAGGAAGTCTTGAAATTGGGTCAGTTTTAAGTGCTCTAGTCTGTTAAAACACCTGAAGATGTTCCAAGTCATAGAGTACAGTCTGGGAAGGAATAAGAATCAAATACCTTATTCAGCAAAACACCAACATCAGTATACCTCAGTTCCTGGTAGCCCCAGGACTGACACAGAAAAAAAAAAAATAATTACTAACTAATTTATGATAATCCAATTAAAACCACATCTAGGTAATTACCATGGTAACATATGTATCGATATAATTTGAAATAATTATAGGAAGTAACTGCCAGGAATTAAGCCAATTATTAGGAGCAGTAGTGGGAGAGCTCCCAGCAGTAGTGGGAGAGCTCCCACTACTAGGAATGTCGTGGAGTAAAATACAACCTAGTCATTAATATCAAAGAGTTTAGGAGGAGTTTAGATCTAGGATGACAGAGGAAACCAGAGCACCTAAAGAAAATAACTGACATTTGGCAAGCAAACTGACAAACTTTCTTATCTTTATTAAACCGGAATGGTTAATGAAATGATGAAATTCTAATCTCTTGATCTTTTCAACAGAAATTTCCAAAACATTTTGATACCTCTCTCTCTCTTTCCCCCCCCCCCCCCCCCCCCCCCCCCCCCACACCCACACAAAATATTGGCTAATCAACTGAGGCCTGACTTCGAACCAACACCATTGTAGACATTAAGACAACATTGCACAGAAAATGGGCAATCTGCCCTTTGCAAACCTCTAACGATACAGGCAGGTTTAAGGGTCTTGTGTGAGTGAATGATATCATTGCCATGTTTTTGTATTGCCATGTTTTTGTAATGACATCATTGCCATGTTTTAGTAATGACGTCATTGCTATGTTTGTAAAAAGTTCAAAATTACAAATAAAAAAGTTTGAGGTTTTTTTCATTTCAGATAAATGCTGTTGTCTCTTTATGCTTTGTCCACAGAATTCTGATGAAAAACTGGAATCTCAAACATATGAATAATTTTCAAAATTAACTTTGGCACTATTAGAGTATATGTACTTCAATATTTTTGATAATAAATGTTTTTTCTTATCTAAAATACTATACTTTATGTTTTGCAATATGCAGAAAATTTTTGAAGTACTTTTGAATTATTGGAATATTATTCTTACCATCACTATAACTTATCGCTTATTCTGCGAAACAGTTGTTGTAATAAGCTTATCTCATCGGGGATTTGGAACGTTAAAAATTTGAACAAATGTTCAAATATCTGTATGGAAATGTAAAATATTCTTTTTAACTCCTACAAAAACACTTCATAACACATGAAAAGCAAATCTTCAGAATGGAATTTTAATAGAAAAAGTTAAATCTAAATTAAATTTTTTTGAGCGTTTTATCAGAAAAGAACATTAAATCATTCTATATTACTTCACCTGTGCTATAAAATTTTGTAACTTGGCAGAAATGAAAGAAAAGTGCAATTTTTTATTGTATTGTCCGATTAATTGTGAGATAATGCATGAGTAATCCTTTTATCATTGTGCATATTTAAATTCGGCAAACATTTCAAAACCAAAAATATGCTGATTTGAAGATTTGAAACATTACACAATGATTTTTATGCTGATTCAAGATTCCGAACATATTATAACCAGTATTACGCTGATTCTAGATCAGTATTATGCTGATTCAAGATTGGAAGCATTTTACAAGCAGTATTACGCTGATTCAAGATTTAGAGCCATTTTACAACCAGTACTATGCTGATGAGATCTCACTGAATATTAACATGATCTTCTTAAGGCCATGTTCTTATCTGTAACTGACAATTGGGGGTCTTAATACTCATCAGAGAGAAACAATCAATCCCCGAGAATCTGATCAGGAGGTCAAACATTAAAATGATTAAGATGAAGTGATGATGTACAGAAACAGGTACAGGTCAATCAAATGCTTAAACCATCCCTCCTTAGCTACCTCACAACCAATAATCAACTTCATTACGTAGACGAGCTTCATTTGCATTTCCGAGGCGACCAATCAAGATTCACCTGTCACAACGTTTTAAGAAGATTCATCTCATTATCAGCCTTATCACTGAAAATGGTTTCAAATTACAATTAAGATCAAAGGTCACCCAAAGTTTTTTTTAAAAAATTAAACATGGCAAGGCGGTTGCCTGCCAGACACAGTAACATCATCCTGTGTTCTGCTGGCAACAGCCTTGCCATGTGACTTTTATTTAACAGAATTACAGACAAGTAAAAATGCACGTGAAATAAATAAAAATATTTTTTACATACCTATGTAACTGATAAATGAACTGTATTATGTTTAAACAGATGTACTTAGTGAGTACGATTTATACCAACATTTAGTAGAAAATACAAAAACCAAAAACGATGCCAGCGCTATGTCTGGAGAAAATTTACACGTATAAAATTGGCTTAATCAAACACACATATACAAATAACCTAATATATATAAATTTACAAATATACAACCAATATATCAATAAATAACATTAAATTAATAAAATATGTATGTATTTAATAATCATTTAGGGCATTTGTGCTCACCTGGGTTTTAAAAAATAGATATTACAGTACTCATTCTGATTTTCTAAAAGAAGTTTTAAAAAAGACAAATTGCACCATACAGCATAAGAGATCATAAAAAACAAAGTAGCTATTGTCTGACAAAGATAAATTAAATAATAAGAAAATATTTTGAATTTTAATTATATAAAAGATGAAAAGTGCGTTTAAAACACATTCATGACAAAATTCATATAAAACCAAATAATGAGTCTATGAAGAAATGTATTGTACATGACTCCTGGAGAATTTTGGATCTATTAAGGAGCATAATTGAACTACAATCTGCTTCTCTGATCATCATGAATGGAAGATGCTATTCCTTAGTTCTTTGGGTGGGATGCAACTTAGCCATTATCAGCAGGTGACAGTTATTTCCACAGGGCTGCTAAGGCAGTTTTTAACATATGAATATTTTGATTATGAATGTTGATTAATGACTTTGGTAGGAGTACTGTACCTATTACTTATTTGATAATCATATTGGGCTGTAGATGTTGTTATGGTACGGTAACATAGTTCAATCTGTTTTCATTCAATGCACATTTTGAATCAAATCAACTGCAGAATTTTAATCTCTGTTAACTAAACTTTGTACCCACTACCACTAAAATCATCAGATCTTCCAAACAAAAGAAATCCAATAAAGGGAGATAACTCTGTTTTGAAATTGCATACTGCATGGACGGAAATAGGAAATATAAATAAATATGACTATATATGTACATGCGAAAATTCAGATATGGTAAAAAATATTTAATCATGGATGTATACCAATTATTATAACTAAGAAGCTTTATCATCCCTGAAAACCTTGAATGATACATTCCTATTTATAGGCATATTTAAATTTATAAATACAATAATATCACATTGAAAATTAATCATAGACAAATATGTTGATGCTTTATAATAGTTGTAGTTTCATACACACAAGGATTTACATACACAAAAATAAATTACAAACTAAATATGTTACAAGAAGAAGCACCATTCAATAACATATCAGGTGTAAGTGTAAATTTGATCTATCACATATTTAAATTAAATATATACACCATCAATATATACAGTGGAACTTGCCTAAACCAAACCCCTTCCAGACCAAACAAAGTTTAATTTAGACAGATACTGTATCAACAATATGTGGGGTTAAAATTGCATAATTTGGTAATTAAAAAAAGAATAGAAGTTGGAAAAAAAAATTGTAGAATTGTGTTTTGTTAAACTAACTCCCTTGTGGTCCGGATTTGATCAGGGCCTACAGGTTCTACTGTATTAAACAGAAACTGAGGTACAAATGGGACTTTTGTTTACATGATCAGATTTTGCTTTTAGAAAGTAGAGGACCTTGTATTGTATAAACATATTAGCGATAATAGCAGTACTGGTACAAGGAACTTTTGGTAAGATTCCAATTCTTTACCAAGCATTTTAACTTTACCTTTTAATTTCTATAAAGTGTATGTTTATATGTAATAACACTTTGATTACAAAAGAATCTGTAAATTTGTATGTAGTTTATATTGCAATTTCTTAACTTTCTAGAAAGCAGAAAGCAGGTTAATTATAATATAAATGAGGTAGTAATCATGTATATTTATCTTATAAAACCATGTTGAAAATTACTACATGTAGTCTAAAGCACCGACTTAAAGATCAAACTAGCTCCCAGCCTCGAATTCCACTCAGGACAGTTCCTAGTGTGAGAAGGTTTGTGAGTTTGCTTGTTTTGGGTTCGTGGCTTTCGCCCATTACTGAACTGTTTCATACTGTAGCTCTCTAATACCCTACTAAAAGGTATATATACCTAGTCCTTTGTTTTTTAAATACACTGTGGTACCCCACCCATTTAAAGAAACCACCTGTTTTTGTTACAAGGTTCTATTGGTATCCTTTGGGTAAATTCCATTAGACATGGGCAACCTGTTAAAGTCTTTATTTTCCATTTTCCATACTTTTACCAGAAACCACCTGTTTATGAGGTAACAATTTTTGTGGTACCATTTAGGTAAGTTTTACCACAAAATATAGAGGCACATACAAAATGTATACCAGTGTGTAACCCTACAGCACTATAAAGTGGTACGTGAACTCTTAATCTGCTGAGGTAAAAGATAATAACACAAATATATATCCAGTACCAGTATGTAAGCAAAAAGTTAATCTTATATAAGAAAAAGTTATATATATACCTATATCACGGAAAAAAACATCAACACGATTTAAAAATATCATTGCTTCCCTGTGAAACCATGCTGGATTATGATAATTTTATACAGATGGAAGAAATTGTGATATAAAACTAATGCAATCCAGTTGTTTTAAATATACAATATGGCCTTCTAACTGCCACACCTATTGAAAGTATAATGCATCAAAAAAGAAGAACAGTCAAATGAACTTTGTAGCTCACCTGAACATAGAGTCCCAAAAAAATTTTTTTAAGGGTTTATTAACCCAATGTGATAGCCAACAGATTAAAATTTGTGTATAAACTTTTAAATTTATATATATATATATATATATATATATATATATATATATATATATATATAACTGTTAAACAAAAAGAAAGTCTTAATTTTGTCGTTATCACAAATGATGCTACCAGCATGAAAAATAAAACTAAGGACACAACCTGACTCTTACAAAGAGAGGCTAAAACTGAAATTAGATGCCATTTCTATAGTGTCTCACAAATGGACCCCATCTGGGAAATTCCCAACCATGTGCATGCTTAAAATAGGAAAAGCATATGTCACATCTACTCCACCCAAAGATTGTACTTGTGAGGTTTCATAAAGATCTGCTAAATAGTTTTTGAGATACCTGGTGGACAAAATGTTGGTGGAAAAAATGGAGTAAACACTATAATCTCCTTGCACTTCATTTCGGGGACGAAAGTAATGATATTCATATGAATATCACTTTTAATAAAACCTTTAAAATTGATAAAATTCATAGTAAAAACTGGTCATCACCTAAATTAAGGACCCCAGACTCTTAAAAAAAGAATGAAGATCACTTTTAATAAAACTTTAATATTGTTAAAATTTGATAGTAAAAACTGGTCATCACATCCTAAGATAGACAGCTAGGTAAGGGATAAGTATTACTTTAACCATGATGGCTTGACATTTATGTGTGAACTTAGCCTCAATTACAAAATACTTAACTCCTATTATAACACAGGGGTGACAAAGCAGAAACCTACATGGCTCAGATATATCACCCATACCCCACCCACTTTATTTTATACCCCCTAATCAGTCTGGCTGGCTGTCTAAATAAGGAGGCTTTTACATAAGTATTGGATTTTTTTATACTAAATATAGAAAATAATTATGTTCTAAACATAAAGTTCAAATTTTTCAGCAAACCTAGCAAGAATGATATTAAAAGTTTTTTTTTTAAATTATTGAAGTTCTCAGCTATTTAACCAAGGTGAAACAATCAGTTACCATGTAAAAACCATGTTGATTCAGTAACACTGAGAATACAAAATATAATATGTTTTTAAATGCAGTCACTGTGTAAATGTTATAGATTTCGATGTACAGTAAAACCTGTATATAAAGACCATTTATGGGACCAAAGACATATGATTGCTAAAAATACATTGTACAGAGGTTCTTTTTGGTTGAAATGTAAACATCAGGACCTTAATACACATGTTTTTAATTGATATGATTCTTTATATAGGTTATCTTTTGTTGAAATATGAAGCAACAGGGCCTTCAAACAATGATTTTCATACAGAGGTTATTTTTGGTTTAAATATGAAGCAACAGGGCCTTCAAACAATGGTGTTCATACAGAGGTTATTTTTGGTTTAAATATGAAGCAACAGGGCCTTCAAACAATGCTTTTCATACAGAGGTTATATTTGGTTTAAATATGAAGCAACAGGACCTTCAAACAATGCTTTTCATACAGAGGTTATTTTTGGTTTAAATATGAAGCAAGAGGGCCTTCAAACAATGGTGTTCATACAGAGGTTATATTTGGTTTAAATATGAAGCAACAGGGCCTTCAAACAATGCTTTTCATACAGAGGTTATTTTTGGTTTAAATATGAAGCAACAGGGCCTTCAAACAATGGTGTTCATACAGAGGTTATATTTGGTTTAAATATGAAGCAACAGGGCCTTCAAACAATGATTTTCATACAGGTTTGAATCTGATGCAAAAGGATCTTTAAACACTGATCCTAATGGAAGGTGATCTTAATTTATAGGTAGTCACTTTAGCAAGTTTAACTATACATTATATCAGAAAAGTTTTTGTGATTTTTTGTAAATTTATACAAAGTATATCATAAATTAAATAAAAATATTTGAAGTACAATCAATGTTTACATATGTTACATATATACAAAAAATAAATACATGTAAGGAGTATTTAAACCTTTATGTTACAAAATTTATTTACATATATAATCAGTATCATAACATTTAAAGGGACTCAAGTATATAAGAAATATTCTAAAAATGGAAACAAAATTGTAAACAAAAATGTAAACAAAACAAAAAAATATATCTATCTACATATGTAAGTATCTTATATTGCAATAATGTTTATTAATGGACGGTTCCATGTGCAAGGTTAATTGCTTTAATATTTCTTGAATAGAAGTTCTTTTATATTTCAAAATCCCTGCCTATATATCTAGCATGTGGAACATAAAGAAAATAAATGAAGGCCTGGACTGAGAATCAAACCCTAGACCTCTGGCACTATAAGTGAGTGCTCTAACAACTGAGCTACCCAGACTACTTAACATGAAATACATGTGAAAAAATGCATAGGACATACACAATTTATTCATATTCTGATGAATAATAAAAAAGACGGTTCTGAGAAAAATGTCAGATGATCACAGACCCCACTAATAATGTTAATCAAATAGTTGTTCCTTGTTTGATTGGAGATGTTAATTTAACCAGGCACTTTGAAATTTCAAAATGTGTATGTGCATTCTATAGTTTAGTGACTATTTATAGAAACCTAAACATCTCCATATAATAAACTGCAGGCAAGACAAAACCTCCATATACTTTAACTTTTAACTCATAAACAACAAATGTCTTTAAGAAATCAACAAGAAAGACAGTGTAAAATGATTTATGATGTTTCATATAAAGAAAATACAATACAATATATATTATTAATTTCTAGAAATACCTGATATTCTCTGAACATATAGATTATTTGTGTAAGAAACATTTGGCACCTAACAGCTTTACATGCCAGACAGAAATGAGACCAATATTGTCTATCAACAGACCTTATCTGAATTTTTTTAATCTGAATCTCATTTTTGTTTAAAATTCAGCATTTCCCTGATTAAATTTGAAATAAATACAGAACAAACCTCTGTATTTAGCTTAGAACTACCGGTAATACCCTTTTCTTTCGATTTAATCTTTTTCCTATTTGATTCAAAACTTCCAGACATTCTAGAAGAGATGCTTTCCCCTATTACACAAATTCTCCCCTCACAGTTCCTTTTTCTAATTGTAATTTTTTGGAGTATTAAAAACATTCTCTTTCTTGTAAAACAATGGTTATTAATATTAAACAACACTTAGTCAATGGTCCCAAATAATAAATCAATGAAACATGTTAGTACCACCGATAATAGGGATTACGATAGTGATAGGGGTTACGATTATAATATGGACTCCGATTATGCCAAAATGGATAACGTCTTACCGGAGACCAGGCTGGTACATGCCATCTACGTCTATTGGTGTTACACGTTCCGTTGTTACAAAGTTTACGATCTACGGGACGGACTGTGACATCACACATTCTGTCTGGTAAGACTCTGCCATTCAACATCTGACACAGAACTCTTCGACTTTGTATACCATCTCCACCACATGACCTTGAACACTGAAGAATGAAAGTAGGATTTGATTAATTTGTGTTCCTAGCTATTGGTAAAATATTGAAATGCATGTTAGGATGTCTCAAAACCATGCATGAGCTATTTACTGAAAAATTATTCTTAGTTAATGAGAATAAATCAAAAGACAGCATTTTCTGTATGACCTTTGACAAGAACATGCCAAAGAAGTTTTTATTGACATTACTGAAATTAGTGTAATGGAAAAGGCAAGTACAATTGGTTTTTGAAACATGAAAAAGACCAACATTCATACCCCAAATCCTATCTTCAACAATGATTTAATTTGAATTGTTGAAATTGTGTTGTTGTGAAACTACTTTAATTGCCTTGTAAATTTATCAAATTGATGAAAAAATCTTAAAGCAGACAAAAATATTTGTACACACCTCTGACCAAATTCCTGTTGTCCAGCCTGGACAAGGTCCAGCATCACAAGCTCTTAATACTTCAGGTTTGGTTAAGTTGTTACACCGGTTAGTTTCTCTGTAGAAATCATCTTGGCATACTACTTGTCTTCTCTGCCAACCTGCCTCACATGTGGAGGAACACTAAAATTTAATTATACACAATGTACATGCATTACAGATAACTATTCACAAAAGGTAAGAGTAGCATGGGATAATAACTGCATGTCACTAGCATTAGTTATGAATAGTTAGACTTAAGAATTTCCTAAATGGTAAGGGTAGCATTGGTATATTCATAGACTCATCTGAACAGAGATTTTATTTAGGGAAGAATTAACACCTTTAAGTATATACCTCACGAACTCATAAACAAGTGACATATCAAATAAGATACCGGTACCTAAAATTGATGACACACTGTAAACAAAATAAATACAGTATTTGCAGAAAACATAACTATCAACTTATAGTGCTATATCCTTACCCCACTCCATGGTCCAACTCTCCAATAATCAGTTCCAATATTTCTAGATTCCGAGATGACTTTTCCTCGAGTTGTTGTTTCAAAATAGTATCTAGTGGTCAAACAATCTCCAGCATAACATGACCTAGTTCCTGGTGGTCTAATTTCAGGGTCACATGCACGCTCTTCAGCTCGGTGTCGGTCAAATAAAAAGCAGGCAATCTGTCTGGTCTCTCTTCCCTCACCACAAGTAACACTACACTGTAATACAAAGACAAATTTTGAAATTATTTCTTGTATTGTCTATATGCAATAAAGAAAAAATATTTCCTAATATTGGCTAATACTGGCCTCGGTTACCAAGTGGTCTAAAGTGCGCATTTCTAGTATACAGCATCTGTCATCACCTGGGTTATGATCCCATATTGGCAGATCCTAATGAATGAAAATTTTCTTGCTGAAGGTCAGTGGTTTTTTTCCTTCACACTTTGATTTCCTCCACTATGTCAGAAATGACAGCCTGGATATAAGTTAAAGAATCTTGACTAAGGCATAAAACATCATTGATTTAATCCAATCTATTTGAAGTCAGTCATATAAAACTATATACAAATTAATCAAACATGACTGATCTGACTTGTGATCAGTCTAGATTTACTGTTAATCTACTTAATTTCAGGGATTCAAATTTTCGCTGTTTTGTAGATTCTAACCTTTCCCTTGGTTGTAATATTCACAGATTTATGAAACTGACTATAAGATTGAAAATATACATAATCTTATGCATGATATCAATTTTTACTGAAAATTTTTGACCTTGAAATAAGCCTAAATAACTATTATACTGCGAATAGTATTACACTTACAGTAGTAATCTACCAGTATCAGTCTTACCTCTCCCCAGGGTCCAGCCCTCCACACACCACATTTCTCTACTCTACATGTCTGCCTAACTGGTGGTATTGGTGTGCCACTACACATAGCGTTGATGGTTAGTCTACCGAGTTTATCCTGACATCGGACCTGTCTGGTCTGGAATCCTTTACCACATGTCACTGAACACTGAAAATAGATACATAAATATATTAACAAGTTATAACTGAAATGGGATGCCAAGGGAACTCCAACTTGGAAATCTATTTTCCCAACTATGTGTATGATCAAAATATGAATAGCCAATAACAAATCTACTTCAACCAAATTTTGTTCCTGTGAAATAGATCCATTTTTTCTATATTGATGGCAATGTGTAATAAAGAAGAGTGATTCAAATCTCAGTCTAGATTCTTTCAGCAGTCAGTTCTGGGATGGAACACCAAATCAGAGTTCCCAAAGATAACTACCAACTTTAAGCACAGCAAGTGAACTAACAACTTTTCATACACTAAGACCTTTCCTGTAGATGGTGACAGGTGCTGTGATATGTAAATGTGCTTAAGACTACTTGGCCACCAAAGCATCTTTATAAATTTGAAGATGGTTAAAAACAGTTAAAACTTACAGAAGACCATTGTGTATGATGCCATTCATACAGGACAGGTGGTTGAGTTGTGGTAGTTGTTGTTGTGGTTCTTGTTGTCGTGGTTGTAGGTGTTGTCGTTGTCGTTGTTGGTGTAGTTGTCGTGGTAGGCGTTGTCGTGACAACAGAGGTAGTCGGACATGGTCCCATGTAACACTTCCTGAAGTCATAAGGCTGAGCTGAAGGGTCACATATACCACTAGCTAGAATTTCTCCATCCATGGTTCGACACTGGACTTGACGTTTAGATATACCATGACCACAAGAGACAGAACACTGAAATCATAAAGGTGTATATTAAAAGTCACACAATAAAGTTAAATATGCTTTTTTTTAACAACACAACTTAAATGCAAATTTCTGAAATTTTAGAAAATATAGTGCTTTTTAAAGTATTTTCTCACAAATCTGCCACAAAATGTTTAGAAATTAGTAGCCAATGACAATTTCAGCTACTAGAAATGGAAACATAGAGTACATGGTTGTAGAACTTTTCTTTGATGTGATGGCGGAGAAAACCTGAATATGCAGAGAAAACTTAGTTAAGAAACTGACTGTTCTTATGTTTTAAGAATAATTTCATGTGCTGGGAAAAATCAAAACAATGCCTTCTTAACTTTAATACTTCTGACAATAATCACAATACAGAAATTTGCTTACTTTATTTTCAGGAAAATGAGAAAAAGAGAAAAAATATTTGATTTTGTTTTAATTTCACAAAAAAAATAAGATTTTGGAGGAAAAAAAACCCAGAAATAAGCAAAAATTATGTTATCTTTTCTAACAGAAAGATATAATACATGTGCTCATATGCATGTAAAAAATCTCCAAGAGATATTCTTCTTGCATTAATTTTCACATCTAACATCTCTTCACCTGGCAAAAAAACCTTCTTCAATGGCTGCACCAGTAGAATGCAACATAAATCTGCTTATTTAAAATAAAGTGCCTCAATTTTACGAGGAATCTCTTACAAGGTAATAACTGATACCATTTATCAAACATTTTAACTGTGGTGTTTTATTGGCTCATTAACAGTTTAAATTTAAGTTTTAAAGTTAGTTTTCATGTAATTTTAAGAATTATCTCTCTCCACAATTGTTTGGGTGTAACCTTTAAATTATATGGAAGTTTTATTGCTATAGGAACAACATAACTGCAAGCAGTAACAGAATTCATTCTCAAAGTTTTTAATTTTTTTTTTTTTTTTTTTTTTTTTTTTTTGTTGTTTCCTTCCATCAAATTTAAGTTATATGTATTTTTAGGAAAATAAAATGGAAACTGATGCCACATATAACAACAAGCATCCAAATCAATATCAGAAGGGCAAAGCAATTGGAACAGGTTTTTCTCTTATTACCAAAGCAATAACAATATGAGGGGGGAGTAAGAACGTTCATAAACAAGGTATATTATTATACAGCAGCAGACTGTACATTGTACAAAATGTAATATTATTTTTCTCTATGCAAATGGACTTGGACTAGTTTTCATTCAGTAGAGTCTTGCACACACTTATAATTCTAAAACATAGTTGCCATGACTTTGCAAGCTGATAGTTTGGTTTTGAATTTGTTTAGCTGGAATGAGCTGGGGTACTTTCATTGCATGGTGCCAATCATGAAACTATAATATTTCATCACCATTCATTACACACAGATATAAGGTCTTTGGAACCCAACTTGACTGAACTCTTTGGAAGTAATCCTGCACAATACAGTTTCTGGTGACCCATCTTCAATAGAAATCTTTAGTTTCTATTAATTTTACTGTCAAATCACATAAATAACTCTAAAACTGTCTGACCAAAAGCATGAAATCCTACAGCTATATAAAGGACAGAGAACAAACTTACAGCTTCCCAGTATCCAGTATACCAGAATGGACAGGTACCATGGTTACAACTCTCTGTTGATACAGGCTTCATCAGAATGGAACATCTAGACTCATCTACTTTATTGTCGCCAAGGTAACAATAAACCTTTCTATGTCGAATACCTGAGCCACACGTATGAGAGCACTGAAAAATAAAAAGTGAAAAATTAAAACTTCATTTTAAGGCATACATTCAGTGAATGACCACTATGGTAGCTAAGTTGGTAAAGTGCTTACTCCATATGTGGGCAGTTTAGGGTTTGAACCCCAGCCAGGTCAGCATTTATTTATGAAAGTCACAGGGTCCTTCAGAAAAGCCCACAGAAAACTGATGTCCCCTGTCAGGTCTGGCATGTTAAAGAACTCTCCCTGCACAATGTCTTCAGCACATTGCAAAGGTAAAAGTTTCTGCCACTTCACCCATAGCTAGTGATGTCTCAATATAAGTGAAATATTAGACTGGGACATAAATCCCATTCAATCAATCATTCAATCATTTATTTTTGAGCAACATCTCAACCCCCATCCAATCTTAGACATAAGTATATTGTACTTACGCCAGTCCAATTTAAAGCTCTCCATTCAGCACATGGTTCCATATTACACATTTTCCTGAGTTGCTTTTCAGATGAAATACATTCATTTTCAGCCAGATCCCTGCCAGTACTGTCGGTACATGTTGCCAAGCGTGTTTGATAACCTCCACCACAGGACTGACTGCACTGTAAAAGAAATAACAAGAAAGGTCAGAAAAACATAATATCTTCACATCTAGATTATGAAATAATCAATTAAAAATAGATTTTAACTTTGGACATCAACTTTCAGGCTCAAAATTGTCCTTATTGTTGATAAAATTCAAATGGTTACTGACAGAAATGCATCAGCATCTGATCCTAGAGCAAAATTTCTGTCACTGTAAACTGAAAGTAATTGGCTGGAGTTTTATTTTAGTGCTTTTTGCAGTATGGCCTTTTTTGCTAAAATAAATCAAAGTTAAACTACCGGTAAGTATAAGTGACTAAGTGGGTATATATACAAAAAGTTGGACAATGGTGCCCTAAAATAAAACTGCACTTATTCCTTCTGTAAATTAAAATCGCTTGCTTAAATATGTATAAAGCGGGTTACAGTATGAAAAGCTTGATTCCCTAGAACCCAGGATAGGGACCAGGCTGATGAAAATATGGACTAGGGGCTGACTTTTTAACATCAACACACATGTAACATCAACATTACCATACCTGTGTCCAGTCTGTATACTCCCAGTGTGTAGGTAAACATTTCCCGTGACAGGTGACCAGATCTCCAGGCATGGCCTCAATCATCTGACAGTGTTCATTACCAATGATCTCTTCTTGCCAGTCTCCCCAGCGTAGACCCATATACTTCTTGATACATTTAACTCGTTGTATTGCAATCCCCTCGCCACACCTTGATGAGCATTCCTCTTGTTCAGTTCTCCAACTGTAAATAAAAATCATGATTAGAATTAATTACAGTTACCATTGCCGAGATGATAAATGACAATCCAACTACATATCGAAGTCTACATGATTAAGAAAATTTTTTTTTTTTAAGTAACTGTTTAATTATCTGGCATAAATAAAATTATCTGCCATTTTAATATCTAGTGAAACCTGTGTATATAAAGACATCAATGGTACCTTAATGTAGACTTTATAGACAGGTGGTTGGTTAAATAGAGTAAATAGAGAGGTTTTGGTTGAAACATGAACCAAAGATATCTTCAAAGAGTGGTCTTGATGGACATAATGTCTTTTTACAGAAGCGGCAACTATGGCAAATTTTATTTAATGTACACAGCATCATTTATAAAGGACTTTTCATCAAGTTTTCTGTCATATTCATTTGTTTGCAGTATATATTTAGGCATGGAAAAACACTTGCTATTTCTAACATACATGTACATCGTATTATCATGTATTATGCATAAACGGTCAATATCATTAGTGGGAATTCTATCAAATTTAAAATGTGATAAATTTTCTATAATGTAATTCCATTATGGTGTCCTTTGATGTGAATGCCAACATATGAATAAAATTATTATTATGTGAAAGATGATTATAGTTTTTCATTAGAAGGGGCATACCAGGGTTCAATACAAGAGCAGATAGGCGAGTGCTCTATAAACTGTGTTACCCAGACTGGTATGTAAGTAACAAAATGTATCCATATGTCTATGTATTTTGAAATCATTTATTTTCATGTTGCTCAATTTTTAGGCTCTAAGAAAAAATACCATTTTTTTGGATGATAAACTAATGACATGTGGTTATCAGTTAAGAGATGTTGTAATATATACTAATTAGTTGACATGTAAATTTGTGGTTCAGTGTTTCTTAAAAACAACAAAGTTGGGACACAGTGAAAATTAACAATTTCACAATATTTTGATTGACTTACCCTATTGTACAGCCTGTATTGCACCTCATTTCTAATGGCGGAGGTTTCGGTAACCTTTGACGTTCACATTTACTATCGGACACTGGTATCTGGTCCCGGTCATTACTGGTACAGACCACCTGTCTTCTTGATGTTCCGTTACATATCCGGTCACATTTACTCCACCGTCCGAGCTGACTCCACGTGAAATCTGCATCGACTGACAATGAGTATGAGTACTTGACATCAGGTGGGTAGTGGTTTCCTACTGATAAAACCTGTGAAATGAAATGAAACGTAAAAAAAAATAAAATTCATGACTTTCCCAGAGAATATAAAAAACAGGTATCTAATAGGACACCATGCTGTAAAACAGTACATTCATGCACATATAGCCTCAATCAAAGTTACTACTTTGATTGAGATGTCTCCTAAAATGAATTCGCAAGAATTAATTTCTACACAATATTCTGATGTCAATGTACAAGTGAGCTTCATAAGGCCTTGTACAATTAACTGATACAAGTGAGCTACATAAGGTCTTATACAAAAGTACATGTTGTATAAGAAACTGATAGTTGATATTAAACAGCAGATAGGTATCATTACATAAAAAAATTCTGAAGCAACATTTTGATGTACAGGTGAGTGCAAAAGGCCCGGTACAAAAGTACAACTGTACTTACATTAATTAATAAACTGATATTTGAAGTTAAACAGTAGATAGCTATCATTACCTAAAACAATTTCGATGCAACATACAATGTACAGATAAGCTGCAAAAGGCCTGGTACAAAAGTGGATGTAGTCAGGGAGCCAGAGTATCAAATTTTGACAAATGATGCACAGCTTGCTATAAAATTTTTGATGTCATACCATGATAGTACCATGTCTTGGATGTGTGAAAACCAATGTTGGACATTTCAATTCTCTTGCACAACATTGTAGCAGCCAAATGTAGATGCAAGGCTATATTAAAATGTGCTTATTTAAAAAATAAATCCAAAAGCTTATAAAATATTTTCTTGTATTCAAATGTTGATGTAAATGGATCTAACTCATAATGCATCATCAAAATATTTCACATAACATTGTTTTCTAGCAGATACTATTGAGATATTTGGTTAAAATAGCAAAAAATACCATTTTCTTAATGTATTTTCGATATTTGCCGTTCAATTCTAATAGCCTATGATTAAAAGTAAACACTAAAAGTAGTTTTACCTGATACAGATTTGTTCCAAATTCATTTCCTCTCCTTCCAAAAGTAAAATTAAGTTTCAAAACACTTCATAGACAAAGTTATTCAACAAAATATTTCCCCTACCCCCATTTTGCTACTTTATCTGCCATTTGATGGATGACCGGCCACGCCCACAATGTTCCGACACAAAGTCCGCCATTACGGTACCAAAGCAGCGTCACGGCAACTAATGACGCACTAGTGTCAGAGACGTCATAAAACGACGAAATTCAGACCGAGTTTTCATTCTTTTTGCGTGTAAATGAAGCATGCCACGCCTTTGTCGGAACATTACATAGGCGTGGTCAACGAAACGTCAATTTCCTGAATGGTTAAATTATCCTTAATCATATGAATTTTATATTTAGAACTTACTAATTAATGATTTTATTATTTTGAAGAATATTTTGTTTAATTTGCCATGATGGATACTGCTTTTTCTTGCGAGAGAAGCACTTTATTGAAAACTGATTATTCAAAATGTGTCATATGTCAAACTGTAGATGCTAGAGAAACACGCTTAGAGGGTTATCTACTTTTAAAGATGCTATGGAGGCAAGGAAAGACGATGTATTTGATCGTTTATGGTCAAGTATGGAAAATTCAAACACTTTTCTGGAAAAACACCCATTATGCCACAGATCATGTAAAAGCAAGTACAACATAAAAAAGAAATAAGTAAATGTGTAGGGAAACGATCACATTCTGAAACTGACCCGATACTAGATGAAGCCAAGATCAAACGAACATCAGTAGATTACAAAGCATGCTGTTTTTTGTGTGAGAAAGAACGAGACAGCAAAGGAATTCGACAGCTTATACTTGTTGCAACGATTCAAAGGCAAGGTACCATATACCAAAAAGCCAAAGAGCTGGGAGACGAAAAACTTTTATTCAGAATACAGGGTCATGGCAATTGTCCGATTGATATGATCGCAGCAGATTTTAGGTATCACAAATCATGCATGGATCACTTTATGAATAGAAGGAAAAGTCTCCAAGAAATGAAGGTCGATGCTTATGAAGAAGCATTTCATGAATTAATAAATGAAGTATCCGATTCCCTTCTAAAAGAACGTTCTGCTTATTACATTACAGTATTGCTTAATAGATACAGAGAACTATTAAAATCGAAATCAGTGCAAATGCAGCATCATATAGAACTCAGAGTTTTCGTAAGCGTTTAGTTAAACATTTTCAAGACAAAGTTCAGATAATACCCCAGAGAGGTAAACCAAGTATAGTGTGTGGCTCAGAAATAACAGTAAGCGAATTATGCACTCTGTCAGCAAAGTTAACAGAAGAACTGGACGAAACCAAGCTAAAGGAAGAGTCAACAGATGATTCAAGTGAAAGCGATGCTGAAGAAAAGCACAAGAGTTCTTCATTGTCAGCTAATTGTGATTTGTATGCCACTGCAAAACACTTACGATGTGAAATGAAGCAAACTGCCTTCTATCGGTTGGACAAACAACAACGTAGCAAAACTGAAGACACTGGTGAATCCGAGATAACAGACGAATATCAAATTTCAAAAACTGATACAAATGTGATAGAAATTTCCTATGAAAAAAATTAGAAAGTATCCCAACTGATTTATACAATCACATTGCATGGATAATGACAAATACAGAATGTGAATTAGACAGCACAGGAAAGGTTGTTTTGACTGAAAAACAGAATCAAACTGTTCTAAATGTAGCATCTGATATAATGGCAAGTGTCACAAACCTACCTATGCCTAAAAGTGTTGGACTTGCTATACACATTTTAAAGCAAACTGGAAGCAAGGAGTTGGTAAGAGTGTTTAATAAGTTTGGACATTGTATCAGCTACGATAATGCTCAAAGATATATTTCAACTAAAGCTTTAGAAGTGGATCAACAAATATCTGAAACTGGACTTTTTATCCCAACCGTCCTTAAACCCGGCTTGTTTACACAGTGTGCTTTGGACAATTTAGATTTTTCTGAAAATACTAAAGATGGAACAACACTACATGCTACAAGTCACAATATATACCAGTATGATTGTAACAATCCAGATAGTAAAACTTTAATAACACATTGTCAAATTCCGAAACAAAAAACTAGAAACAGATCTGTACCCATTTCAGAAACATTAAAAGTAACCGAAAGCCGTGTTAGCTTAAAGGACAGGCGACAAGCTAGAACACTTACCAATATATCATTTGATACAGAAACAGGTAGTAGAAGTTTAATAGACAACAATTTTTTCATTTGGTCCCTTTTGCGAATGCCTGACTCTGATAAAAAGAATGAGGATGAATCCACCTCCCTGTTCGTCAAAAACTGGGAAGCATTCTGCGAAGCTTCATTACAAACGGAAGCTAAGGCAACTATTATTGGATATGGACCTCTTTATCCCCAATCCCCTACCGATCCAGATGTTGTAATGGCTTCACTGAACTATTTTGTGTCACTTTCGAATAAAATTGGACAACACACCACAATCATTACTGCAGATCAAGCAATATATGATACTGAAAGGCATAACAAACAAGTTTCCAGAAAGATATTCAGACATAGTAATCAGACTGGGTGGATTTCATATTGCAGAAAACTTTATGGGAAGCATTGGGTTCTACATGAAAGACAGCGGTTTTGAGGATATTATTGTAGAAAGTGGAGTTTGTAAGCGTGGAACTGTGAATAAAATAATATCTGGAAAAGATTACTATCTCATGCTTCGTTGTCATTCCATCATGAGTGAAGCAATGCTTGGTCTATTGTGGAGAGCATTTGAAGACTGGGTAGACAGTGATCAGTTAGATGGCATTGGACTAAGTTCATCTCTACAAGTTCTTGCAGATGCTTTGAACAGTGATGATGTTAATTCAGTTATCAACGGATTGAGTGAAGTAAAGCAAAAACAGAATGAAGTATCAGGACTTTGGGAGGCATTTGTTGAAAGTCTTGGTGCGACAGCAAGATTTTGGCTAATGTATCTTGATATGGTTATGATTCTGAAACGATATATTCATGCTGAAAGATCTGGCTTGTGGTTGCAACACCTGAAAGAAGTAGAGAATATGATCCCATACACAATATCTTCTCAACATACTAAGTACATGGTTTGTCTTCCTCTGTATCTGAGAGATATGAAAGAGTTACCTGAAAAGCACCCAGATGTTTATGAAAATTTTGTCATTGGGAATTTCAATGTGCATAGAACTGATGGAAAGTTAAATGGAATTTGGACTGATTTAGCTCTTGAACAGACATACAACAAAGAAGGGAAAACCACACTTTTTAAAGGTATCTCTCAACAGCCAGCATCACGGGACAAGTACATTAAAACAGTTCCATTTCTGACCAAAGTATCTGAGAGTGTTAAAGCCATGGTTGGTATAGAAAGACAAGGGCATAAACATCATGGGCAGTCTAAAAGTCAAGATCATAAAGATAAATTGTGTGTGGAGAAAATTATAAATGTTGTAAATGTACAAATGATCAATCCATTTACCTGTTCAAATACTGAGGATTTAATATGTATATCGTCTGGCGAGAAAGCGGAGAACACGGATCTGATATCAGCAAGAAGTAAAGGTCTGGAAATCATGAAAATTATGGAAGAAGGCCAGTCACCTGTTAAACCACCCAAACTGACTACATTTTCATCAAAGAAAAAACCTAAGACTGCAGCAGAAAGTTTAGTAAAAATTTATCAAGATGAAAGTACTGTGATGAGAGCTCTGTGTTTCTTTCAAGGAGCAGACGATGATACAAGAGAAATTGCATTTTCTCACGAATGGACAAATTACCCAACTTCACTCTTTGATACCGATCAAAGAAGCGAAAGTGGTTTTATGATGAGAAAGGGAACAAAGGCAGATTTTCTAGCTTATCTTATAAAAGAGGTTGGCGAGGGACAAGTAGAATATGACTCATTACCAGATAGTGACCTTTTAACAGTATACCTTGTGGATATCATGGCCTTTATAAACAGATATTACAAACTGTGTGGAAAAACATTTGGAGATTTTTTGCAAGCAGTTATTAGTCAGCTAATGAGGTTAAAGCCAAGTAACTGCAAATGTGTAAACATTGTTGGAGATCGGTATGATTTTGAAGACTCTGTCTCACTTAAGGGAGATGAAAGATTCAGAAGAGGTCAGTCAAAAACACAGAAAGAGTATTTCATATCTGAAAGTTTGGAAATAGTTGACTGGAATGCCATTCTACATGATGTCAGAAACAAGGCAAATCTTTTGGATTTCATTAGCAGTGGACTCCAAACGGTTGATAATGTGGATGATGTTACCTTTATTGTCGGTGGTTTATCAAAGGACAAAAATGATAATTTTGCAGTGTATAAATCAGAAAAGTGTGAAATACCACAGTTGTCTTGTTTAGATCACGAGGAAGCAGACACAAGAATTGTGGCGCACCTAGCATACTGTGTTAAACAGCTTGATCACACTAGAGCAGTCATCCATGCAACAGACACAGACATAGTTATATTATGCATATATCATCTCACCCGCTTATCTACTCTCAGAGAACTATGGGTCCAGAAATTTGACAAATACATAGCCGTACATAAATTAGTAGAGAAACTCTGTGAAAAATATGAATGCAGTTCAAGAGAGTTAACATCGACTTTAATCGTTGCATATGTCTTCAGTGGTTGTGATACTGTTAGTTATCCGTTTAGAAAGGGAAAGAAATTGGCAGCAAAGGTGGCTCTGACTATGGTAAAGGATCTTCCCAACCTTTCAAACTTTGGAATGGATGATTTCATAATATCAGAAGAGTTAAAAGTTGAGGCACGAAAGTACTTTGCTTCCTTATATGGATGTTCAAATGTTGATAGTTTAAATGTGCTAAGGCAGCATTTATTTGCATCCAGTAAAACAGATTTAAGAGCTTTACCACCAACAGAAGACGCATTCCACCAACATTTTTTGCGAGCTTTATATCAGATTGGAATATATGTACGTGCAACATTATCTGATCTTGATCTCCCGTCTCCAACACAGTTTGGACGAAAATTAGTAAACCATAAACTTGTGCCAATATTAATGTGCTTGCCACCAAAGCCAATGATAAAAACACCTACAGGGTGCAAATGCCAGAAATCAAAATGTATGCGAAATTGTTCATGTGCAAAAGCGTCTTTTCCATGTAGTGTCATCTGTATTTGCCTTGGGAAAGTGGGAAAATGTGGCAGGATTTCAGTCGATACTGATAGCAGTTCAAGTGAAGACTAACAGTAACTTTGATCATGTCGAAGATTGAAGAATTTCCAAACAGCTGCTAAAGCGGTTTTCTCATGAATGAGGACTACATTTTACACTTTACTTCATTTGTAGTTATTAATCAATTTGCACATGTTCTTATTAGTGACTTAGTGAACCTGTAAAAGTGTAAAGGAATCTGTAAGAACCATTAATCTTTTTATAGATGGATTCCGTCATGGTATAGTGTTATAGCACAATCAGAGACCAGAGACCAGTCCAGATTTTATACTACACACATAAATTTAAGTTTATTGTGTTTTATTTCATAAGAATTAATGAATATGAATAAACATATTGCAATATATGACCATGTTAATAGTACAACAAAGTTATTTAGAAAAGAATAGTTTTTTAATGATTTCAAAAAAAAAATTGAGAAATGGGGGTAGGGGAAACATTTAACTACTTATTTCTGTCTATAATAGAACATTGGGGAAAATTTTGCTTTCAAGAAGTACAAAAATACCCATGAAAACTTTTAAATAAAAAATATTTTGATATAAAACTTGTTTCTTTGAACACTTCACAAGAACCATTGCTGTAAATTTTAAAACTACAGGGGAAAATTCACATTTTTTCTTTATTTTCGTTAAAAACGATTGTAAACCTGCAAAATATAATGATATTTTGATTTTAATATGCAAAAGAACTACAAATAAGTTATTTACGACAGTTTAAACATTCATAACGCGTGTCAAGTAAAAGTTATAGTGTATATGGTAATTTCTGTTTGTTTTGTACTATGTTCTAAACAAAACAGGCGACTGTGAAGTTGTGCAAGAGAGATGACAAGTCCAACATGGGTTTTCAAACATGGCAATATGTGTACCTAATAATTATAGGATCAAAAATTTTATAGCAGACTGTGTATGGTTCAACTTGTTTTTTGCACGCTATTGAGAAGTGGCTCCCCGACTAATGTGTACTTATACTGATATTTAAAGTTATACAGTAGATAGGTATCATTACATAACCATGGAAACATATAAATAAGTTATGATTACTTCAAATAACTAACGTGTCAAACCACAGACAAAAAATAAACATAAATAGTAGAAAACTAAACAAAAATAGTAGAAAACTTGATATAAAATGACAAAAATATAAACATACACAGCCAAAAACACACTTAAAACTTTACATGTATATACTGATAGTCAGCTTCATCAGATGAGGGAGAGAAAAAAAAACGTTAAAAAAGGTGTTTGTATATAGATGGAGAATTGTTTAACTGATAGCTAGGATACCAAATACAGATGCATCTGAGGAGGGGAAAATTGTGAAAAAATAGGTGTTTGTATACAGATGGAGTGAATATATAAAATGATAGTGATGATACCAAAAAATAAATATCAGATGTGAAAAAAAGTTGTAAAAAAAATAGTTGTTTGTATACTGATGGAAGGGATGTATTTATTGATAGCCAGGATACTAATACACATGCGTCAGGCATGATAAAAAATATTGTAAAAAACTAGATGTTTGTATACTGATCGAGGGGATTAGAAGGAAAAAAACAAGGAAAAAATATATACACAGTAAACTTGATGATATAAAGTTGCGACTACCAGTAGTATTACATGTAAGCTGTGTTTTGATGTGGGAGGGAGGTATGGAAGGATCAGAAGTGTTTACAACATTTATACAAGTACTTAACAGTCTGTCTGGGTATTCCAAATTAAAAGTCCACTTGACTTATAAAGAACATACTTCCTCAAAAAAATATTTTAATAGTCAGCATATATATCGCTGAGTATATAGTACATGTATCAATACTTCAGAGTGCAATGAACTCCAATTGACTGAGTTCTTCCACTGTTCAAGGTATCCAAAGTTTCAATCATGTAAAAAATTACAAAGAAAAATTCTTTGAGACTACAGAATGACTTTAAGTGATACTTGATAAAAAGATGGCATATGAGTTACCAGAGGCGGATCCATAATTTTAGAGAGAGAGAGAGAGGGGGGGGTGCATATATTGTGAGAGCCGAATGCTTGAGCCTTCTAGGGGGGTCCAGGGGCATGCTCCCCCACAAAATTTGGAAAAAATGGCGCAAAAATCCTGCATTCTGGTGCAATCTGAGCAGTTTGTTATAAGCAATATGTATTTCGGGGCTGGTATCGAAAAATCAAAATGAACAATATGTATTATTAGCGACATAAGGGGGGGGGGGCATATGCCCCCCTCTGAATCCGCCACTGGTTACTAGATCATAGATATGTATAAAGTAAAACCTTAATTCATTGTCACCGTTTGTTCAGTCAAAATTTTTTGTTATGATGGGGTTTGGCGCTAAATTGCCAAAATGAAATTTTGGACTTAAAAATAGTGTTATGATAAGCAAGGTAGCAAAGTCATCAACACATGATACCTTATTTAGATACAAAACACAAGAGACCTTTTTTAGGTGCAAAACACATGTGACACCATGGTACAAAACACATGGGCTCCTATTTGTGCACAATATACATATACAAGATATCGTATATGGAAATAAAACATACTAAACCTTTTTTGTATAAAACACATCGGACCTTTTTTGAATACACATAAGACCCTATATAGGTACAAAACACACAAGGCCATTTTTGGGTTCTGGGTTCAAAACTTGTGGGACTGTATTGGTGTTTAATTTTAATTTTATCTATAAACATACCCAAAGTGAGATATTTTCTCCAATAGGACCAGATCCATTAATTCTCTCTATAATCTCATTAGAGCCTCCATATTCCAACACAGCATCTTTAACCTGTACTTTCTTCTTGCCAACAATGATGTTTAAACCTCCATTTAATATGTAATGTCCAGAAGAATTCCTAAGGGCTGAAAATATAAAACAATACACATTATTTACAACAGTAACACCTTGTTTTAATGTCAAAATTTGCTCAGATTTAATGCTACAACCTGTTCTGTCAAACTTTGGTGTAATTACATGCAAAATATACATGTAAGAATTTTTTTTCATGGTTGGATAAAATAAGATTGAATTTTTTTATTGTGCATATCTATAGGCCACTGGCTGTTAAATAAGTGACATTATTTGGGGCACTCCAGTAGCAATAAAACTATACCACTACAGTAGGCATTTACTCTAGTGTATGTACAAAGTTTGGAGTTTTATAATCAGTGGTCCAAATATGTGTTTGTTTTTTTCCTCTAATTTGAATGTTTATTTTGTTAACTTGTATTGTTTCATTATTTTGGTTGTCAACATATGTTTTTTCCCAGTTTTTTCCCTCTATTTTAATAATAAAAAGACAGGTTAGTTAAGTATTTGGAAATCTCAAAACTTGTGCTGATACAGAGATCTCTTTCTATTTTCTTACCAAGAAAAGTGTCATCATCTTTTAGATTCCTATAGCCTCTTTGTTGTATGTTGATGTTCTGTGCACCTTTTGGAATGATTCCTACATAGTTATAACCTTAATAAGAAAACATACAAAAATATTTTATTAAGTCAGGAAAAATAAGCACAGTACATTTCTAAATCAATAGATGACATTTAGTACCTTCCTTAGTTCGCTCTTACAAAGCATGGCCTCACTAATTCTTCGTCAAAGGCTATTTGTATTCTAATAACATAGATATGTTCCCTAAAAATTTTTGTACTCATGTTCCATGAAGATCATGGTTCCATGAAGATCATGCTTCGATAAAAATGTGCCAATGAATACCAATCAGGAGGGCTTGAAAAAGTTCACTATAAACCTGTCTATTCTGGATATATTTGATGTCCCATAATTTCATGTTACTTTTATTCTAAATATTGATTTCACACGTAGCGGGTTTAGCTAACTAATGAGAGTGTGTTAGCCATTCTGAAGGATCCGACCATACTTTCCTGGTAGAATTTCAGGTGTTTAATAAATTTAATTAACTAATTTTTCCAATTCTCACATTTTTTACTCTGCTTTTGAGATATTGATTGTGTTTGATTTTTTGTTTTGTTTTTATACATGTACATGTTAAACTTTTATGTCCTTTGTACAGGTGAGCTAAAATGCATTATACATACCATATGTTGGATATCTAGGGTTAAATGTATGGGTAATTTCCTCGATCCTACAGCTAGAGTTATCTCCCCCACATATTCCACACCTGTCTATATTACTTGTGGATCCTAAACGATTATCACAGCCAGCTCTCTACAAAATGAAAATAACACATATCATCTATTAACTTGTGACACTTTGTGTTTGAAGTTATCTTAACTTTCTGGAAGAAGGTAACAGTAATTATCTAAAAAAAACTATATTACCATCAAAAACCTATCACAATTTTCGACCCATAATGACTCCATATACTGTGAAATTTTTGGTTTTTTTTGGATACATTGATCCAAAAATTTACAAATCAATGAAATAGTATATTTTACGAACTCCCCTAAAACAGAAACCTCAAACCACAATTTTATGGTATTCCATGGTATGTAGTTCTTGGGATGACTGCACACATCTCAACTTTTTCCAGATAAATATTTCCAAAAACTGAAACAAAGTTAAGATCAGATTTGAAATCTGTTTATACTTACACGGCATTTTCCATTAACACACATATCATAGGTATCCTGTCCACATTTAGTTCCATCAACGACTCGTTCCTTTAACAAGTAATATGCTGTACTGGTCGATGCTCGACAATACAATTTACAGGAGTCTTTTAACCGAACTAAAAATAAATGGATTTGTTATTAGTTGTTGCTGGTTTAAAGTTAAAAGCTATTTTGATTGATATCAAAAATATTAGAAGTGTCAATGACAGCCAAACATCAGAAAAGTTGGTTGTCACAAGAGTGGAGTGCAGTGCAGTGCAGTGGAGTAATGGTATTTTATGCCACAGTCAAGATTCTTTCCTTTAAACTAAGGGATAAGCTGGATGATGAAATAATCTAAAATGCCAGATAAAAATACCAATCTTTGGCAAATGAACTGACAAATTCCTCACACTATGATCTTCCAAAGCAGGATTTGAACCCTAAGAATGTGCTAAAGGGTTGTCACAAGAAAGTGTTGTTGATATACAGTAAAACCTCGATTCATTGCCACCATTTGTTCAGTCAAATTTTGGCGTTATAAAGGGATTTGGCAATAAATCGAGGGAGGCCCATAAAGAAAAACATAAAGAAAATGGATTTTGGGACTTCAAAATAGTGTGGCGATAAGCGAGGTGGCAAAGTTATCGAGGGGCATTATTACAAAGTTTTACTGTATATCATTTTAATCATCATATTTCACTATATATTACATTCAACACTACAACACCGCAACCAGCTCAGCCTCACTACAGTCAAACTTACTTCCAGCATATTTGGGAAGCCATTTAACATTAGCTACTGAACCTTGAGAATGGGGTCCATTTTCAGCTTAAAATGGGAATGACAGCCCTTATAGTTAAACTTACTTCCAGCATATTTTGGTAGCCATCTAACATTAGGTGGTAGTCCCTGTAGTTTTAGTTTATTGTTGTAAGCTGCACACTGCTGTTCTCTGAAGTCTGGTGTTCCTGGAGGACAATGCTATAAATAAAACAATAAGTATTCATTAAATCTATAGAATCAATACATAAAGAACATAATTTAGTCTCTGAAATTGGAGTATATATGTATATAGAATGAAATTAAAATTTTAGCCAACCGTCCATGTTTTCTTTATGAACATATTAGGAAATTTACAAACTTTTACATGTGTGACTAAAAAGTTACATGTTACACAAGGTGTAGGTCTGAATGAAAAGTTAAGGGTGAAGAATTTAGGGACTAGCCTGATACATTAGCAAAATAACAAAGCACATGTAACCATTATATACTAGTATCTTATAATGTAGCAGTCCTGAATTTATTTTTTTCTTCTTTTGCTTCCTGTAGATGTAGGAGTCACCAGTTGTATCTGGTGACATTTCTAGAGCCACGGTCCTGATGCTAAATCACACAAAGAAATACTATACTAACCTTTGTATTACAGGATCTATACCTTATTCTTCTTCCTATACAGTATCTCCCTCCATTCTGGGGTCTTCATATAAAAATGTTAAATTTGCCAGAGTTATTTTTTGACAAAATATAAAAGCAAACATTTTACTTCAGGAATGCAAGTTTTTATTTATACTCTTATATGTCAACAGAAAGGTTCAATAATTTATAAAAACAGCCTAGACAACTTTTAGCAAGAAATCAAACCAAAGTGAAACAGTTCTTGATACCACAATTGAGAGAGCAAAATCTAACTATGAGGATGGAAAATTTTTATAAACAAAATGTTTCAAGATAGTATAAGTTACAAAGGTATAAATAGGTACAGGTAAAGACACCTAAGTAACTTTTTTACTTCCAATATCATAGTCCATATAAAACTATATGTATACTTTTCTTCACCAGTTTGCCAAACGCCTTTATAATACCAAAGTTTCAATAGGGATTTTGGGTATTTAAAAGCAGTTTACCAGTTAGCATAAACCCATTATAATGCCAAAATTTTATTATCGAAATGATGAAAGTTAAAAGCAATTTAACTTTATATTAACAAAATAAATTCAAACTTACACAGGGTTGTTACATTTCCGTATTCGTTTCCTGATGCCTCCGCCACAAGATCTTGTACAGTCTCCGTAATCCTCCCATTTACCCCACCCACCTTCTATAGGATCTATCACTCTCATAGGAATACATTTACCCTGTTTACACCACTGTTAAATATAACGATAAAGAATCTGTAAATCCATGATATATACAAAAATACATATTCATATGATGATTTGAATAGGAATAGCAGAAAGTATAATTTCCACTGCATTAAAATTTAGCAAGAACAATAATGTACCAGTATACCGTAAATCAGGAAATTTTGTGGTAGTATATTTTCGTGATAATTGACATTTTAAGATGTTCCCATAATCTAAACTAATGATCCAACTTTTGTTAAACTGTGATACTATTTACCCTAAAATATTGAAATAAGATTTGATTTTTAAGTTGATAGGGATTTGCCAATGTACCACATGTTAAATGTCCCTAAAGTTCATGTGGAATGTTTTGAAAATCACTTGCACTGAAATTCTGGATATAACATTGTTTTTATGAGAAAATGTCAACATATTTCTTTTGTCTTCCATTCAGTTTCTACTTACACTTTTACGACCACATAATGTTCCATCAGCCCATGGCATGTGTAGTGTCCTACATCCATGCTTTCTTTTAGAATTTGTACACCACAAACGAACACATTCACCTTCTCCTTTTATCTGATAAAAACAAGATAAGATTTTGTTGAAGAAATACTACAAATAAGAGCATGCCTGCACATGCAAATACACACAAGGTTTTTTTGGACAAATTAACAGAAGTTGGAAGTCAGAGGAGTTCAGATTTTACTTAAAACTGGTATAAATATTTGATTTGCCATATGAAAATATGGGATGGATACAGTTGTTTTGGTAGCTAAATTACTAAAGCATTCACTATTAACATACTTTAGTAAACAGTTTTTCAAGTCTAGCAAAATGTTTTTGTGTCAATTTTAATTGCTGAGAAATATTAACCTGAATGAATTAAAACTTGTTGATGTAATTTAACAACACCATGGTAACCACTATACTTACTGGTGATGGACAGAATGAATAAGATCCACCAAATGTTAATTCACACTGTTTATGTACACTGTAGACCTGTCCTGGGTTCAGTCTCATGAGGTAGGATGTCTGTCGCTGGTACTTCTTGTTAGGACCATCCAGTAGACATTCTGTGTAACCTGCACTGCACAAAAGGAACACAAAACATGCTTGGTAGTCCAAATCAATTCAAATACGCAAATACCATGGAATAATACAATCTAAAAAGGTTTTTTATGATCAGGCACAGAAAATAGTAAAAATCATGTCATATAATTGATAATTTGACCAACAATTTGTGCAATTGCATATGAAAATACAATTTTTTTGAGAACTTTTCACTAGACTTATGATTACTACGCTTCTATTACATCAGTAAAATCAAAGCCAAATATAACAAACCTAAATCTGTAGGAACAACAGCAAATCTCACTTCCACATATTTTGTCTGCCAAAAAAATTAGACACTGGACATCCATGCTTAACACTTACTTTAGAAGTTTGTTTTTATTTCAAAAGGCGAGCAATAAAGCAATTTGAATAAATTTTTTAGAATGGAGTGGAGTGATGCTGGTTTAATTCTCCAGTCAAGATTCTTTTACTTTTATTGGGACAGTCATTTCTGGAATAGTGCAGAAAATGGGAAAACCAAAAGAAAACCACAAATGTCCAGTGTAGAAATGGAAAATAACAAACCTTCTTACACTAGGATCTGTTTAAGTGGTATTCAAAACTTAACAGTGAGAGGTGCTGTGATCTGTAAATTAGACCACTCAGCCACTTAGGCCCAAAATCATACCACTGAACACCAGAGGCGCTAAAATTAAAATTTGTGGCCAAAATTAGACCAGTCAGCCACTGAGACCCAGAACTATACCACTGAGCCACAGCTGCCTAAAATTTTGTGGCCCAAAATTAGAACCACTGAGCCACAGAGGCCCCTATACATATAATTAAAGACAATACATACTCAATAAATTCTGTAAGTTTGTGTCTACTGCACTGGGACCAGGTCCATGACTAGTTTTATGGTGAAGCCTTGGTGCCATAACATGTTCTACTGAGGTATCTGTTATTATACCTTTACATCTCTTATCACTGTCATGAGGTAAGTTAAACCTGAAATAAATTCAAAATTCTGATTAAACGTGAAAAATTAAGTCAAAATTCTGATGTAACGTGAAAAATAATGCCAAAATTATTGTAAAATAAACCTGAAAAATAATGTCAAAATTATACTAATTAAACATGAAAAATAATGTCAAAATTCTGATTAAATCTGAAAATATTTCAAAATTCTGATTAAGTCTGAAAAATATTGTCAAAATTCTGATTAAATCTGAAAAATAAATTCAAATTCTGATTAAATCTGAAAAATAAAGTCAAATTCTGATTAAATCTGAAAAATAAAGTCAAAATTCTGATTAAATCTGAGAAATAAAGTCAAAATTGTCAAATTATACTAATTAAACATGAAAAATAATGTCAAATTCTGATTAAATCTGAAAAATAAAGTCAAATTCTGATTAAATCTGAAAAATAAAGTCAAAATTCTGATTAAATCTGAGAAAATAAAGTCAAAATTCTGATTAAACCTGAAATATAAAGTCAAAACTCTAATTGAACCAGAGAAATAATGTCAAACATCTGATTAAATGTAAAAATTAATGTCAAAATTCTGATCAAATCTGAAAAATAGAGTCAAATTCTGATTAAATCTGAAAAATAAAGTCAAAATTTTGATTAAATCTGAGAAAAAAAGTCAAAATTCTGATTAAACCTGAAATATAAAGTCAAAACTCTAATTAAACCAGAGAAATAATGTCAAACATCTGATTAAATGTAAAAAATTAATGTCAAAATTCCTACAACTGAGGTACAGTTAAACCTGTCTATAAAGGACACCTAGGGAAACCATTAAAGTGACCTAAATGGGAAGGTGATCTTTATATACATGTTTAAATAACATGAATGAAAAGGAGTAAGAATAAAATTTTAATAGCCTTCAAAAGCAGGTGGTCCTTATATAGATATGACCTTTAAGGCAGGTTTGACAGTACAGTCAAACCTGCCTTAAAGGCCACCCATTGGAGCCAGTAAAAGTGACCTTTAAGGACAGGTGGCCTTTATATTCAGGTTACTCTTATATAGATGTGCCCTTTAAGGCAGGTTTGACTGTAAATTAAACCTGAAAAATAATGACAAAATCCTTATAAACAGAATCAGTAGCTAATTTGATTCAATAAAATTTGTAGTAAAACATGTTAAAATGCCATTTATCGGTAGTTGAACTAAAACTATTTTACCACCTCACCCTGCTTATCATAACAATTTTACTTAATCTCCACAAATCAATTTCTCCTATGTAGTAAACCTCAATTTATTGCCGCCAATTGTTATGTCAGTTTTTGGCATTATAAAGGGGTCTGGTAAGAAATCAAAGAAGACTTATCACAAAAAATAAAAGAAATGGATTTTGGGAATTCAAATATTTTGTTGATAAGCGAGGTGACAAAAAAATTTAGAGGCATTATAACAGTGTTTTACTGTACTTTGTGTACCAGGGCTTTTTTTGGTGGGTGTGGTGGGTTGGAGGTTGTCCACCTTTTTATAACACCAAAATCTGACTAAAGGTACAATAGTTGCATAATGGTGTTTTACAGAAGAACTGTTTATTTTCTTTAGAACTTGCAAATATTGTAATACATTTTCTTTAAAAAATTCAAATTATCATTTAAGTTCAAGGACAAGCAACTGATAACTCAAATCACTAATCACAAACCACCTGCCTGTATTACCAATTATTAACTTTTTTGGAATGTAATCATATACATATGGGCAATACACCTTTTATTTATAAATTTTCTCATTTCTAGAGGAGGTTTGAATCACTGTAATACTGCTTGATAAGCCACTTCAACTTTTCCATAGTAAAAAGGGGAGATAACTCTTTCAGTACTAGATCACTGTACGTCTGCATTAACCTCGGGGAGGGTATTGACTTTGAAGTTTCAAAGTGTAACTATAAAGTATATGCTGTTATTTTGATCTATGATGTGTTTAAGTGCCGCTAAACTTTTCCGTCAAAACAAAAAGTTAAGTGCATCGTAAATAGGACTATTTACAAACTGTAGAGATTGTAATAAGATTTCGGATGTTGTGATGAAAATGAATGTTTTAGACTTGTTTAATTCCTCAATTCCTGATTTTAATGTTTTACTTCCTGGGTAGTGTCAGTTCTTTAAATTTTACTTAAATTTTAATTGTTTTTACTGTAAACATATTAGTTTTAGTGGTGTACTAATTGTAGCGACTTTTGCAATGACAGAGTAGGCGCTAATTTAAATCCACCACCAAATTAATATATATTTGATCACAGAACACATGGTGATACATGAAATTTTCCCTAGTCCACATGAATGGCCCAAATTAAATTTTGCATTAAAATCTGTACACACTAAAATTTATATATTTACATAAATAGATACAGTCCAACTTGCCTTAAAGGCCACCTCTATATAAGGGTCACCTGCTTATAAAGGCCAGTACAATTATATCCCAATTGTTCTTTATCCTCATTGTTTGAATCTGTTTATAGGGGCCACCTGTCCATAAATGCCACTTTTACTGGTATCCTTTGGTGGCCTTTATAGACAGGTTTTACTGTACTAGGTTGAAGATGAAGTTTGCAAATATAATTACAAAATCTGAATTAAATACCTAATGTTCATCATACTAGTGATGATGGATGGATGGTGCAGGTGTACTTTGTAATCAACTGGTTTTTTCTCTTGTTTTTCCTATCCTTCTTTGTGTTATACATGTATATTCATTTAGTTACATTTTTTTATTGTTTTGAAAATTTTACTGCAAAATTTATGCAAATAAAATTAACTACATTGTATTAAATACCTATTATACTTGTATTGGACCATGCAGGTATACTTTGTAATCAACTCACTATTTTTCTATCTTTTTTTTGTATTTTTTATTTAATCATTTTATTAATTGTTTTGAAAATTTTTACCGCAAAATTTATGTTAACTAGACTAACTGACAATCTTTAAAGCATTTTCTTTCTTTTGAACGTTTGATAAAAACTATGATAATTAGTTCCTTTAATTTTTGCATTACATGACCTCTACGTACATTTTGTCATGTAAAACTATATAACTTATGTCAGTTCAGATACAGGTTTCAGTCGACACCCTCATCTATTTCCAAATTAAATTAAAATCCTTAAGCCTTTATAAACAAAACTTTACACCCTAAAACTAATGAAAATAGGTTTTTAATCTAAACTAAAACAAGGCAGTATAAAATTAATTTTTAATGCACTTAATTTTGATATTAACATGTGACAAGCCAACAAATATGAAAAACCTAGGTCATGCAGTATATCGGAATATTTTTCTGTCAGTCAAATTTTCGCAAGAACTATCATTCCAAAATTATTGTGTACTTTTATTTTTGTGTCGTCAGATGATGGTAAATGCAAATACAAGTGACTTACATCCAAATAAAATATTCACAAAAGCTTTATTTTCATGCCTTTTTACTTTAGGGAATTTAGGCAAAAAATAAAACCCATGCTGAAATTTTCTGATTTAGAGTACTTGTACCAAGATGCATTAAAACCTGTCTAAACTGAACACCTCCTGGTCTAATGAATGCGTTCAAATTTGACATGGTTTTGGTTTATAGACACTAATTATTCAGGCAAAGTCTTGTCAAACTGTTCCAAGACAAGTGCTTGGTGAATCAGGGTTAGGTTTAAACAGTGTCTACTGTATAAGTACTACTGAGGCAGCACCTGCCAAAACTAATGATTGTCAGAGTTTAACCTCTACATGTAGCTTGTCTGACAGAATTTAAGCTAATGTCCTCCAAAAGGTTTTTTTTAATTGGCAAGTCCACTGCACCAACTTCCAGGACTGGAGTGGAATAGAGTGGAGCAATAGTGTTTTACTACCCAGTCAAGTTTCTTATATTGAGTTGGTCACCTTTGGATTGTGAAGGAAACAAAAGACCAGAAAAAACCTCATATAGTCACTGTTACTACTTTAACAGCTGACCAAAAACTATTTTATTTTTGAATCTGACAAGGGAATCGAATACAATAAAAACTTTTATGTAAAATTACTAGGATGAAAATCCAAAAATAAGTTTTGTTCGCTTTCAATTCCAAATTTAACTAAACAATTATATAACACTAGTATATAATTAATGTCCTTAAACAGGATGGGTGGTGTTTCTTGACAGTAGAGAGGTGGGGACCCTGACAGAAGCCATGTTATCTATACCCTGGCCCTGGGATAGGGGATACACAAGTTTAACTTTGTACTTCTTTTTACCTGAGTTAACACCTGACGTTATGTCAGTAACCTTTAGCATGTTAAACATATAATTACATGTAACATATTGAGTTTACCCCTCATTAAAACACCAGGACATGTAATATGATGTATGTCATTATATCTTCATTTACCCTTTTGTTTAAGGTGCAATAACCTTGGTGATCTTAAACTCATTTATAAAGAAAATCAAAAGAAACTTAAATACAAATGTAATTAGTTTTTTAACTCTTTTTTTTTATTTTTCATTGCATTTTTTAAACATTTTGAAAAATATTTGTTTTTGTATTAAAATTTCAAGTAAATTTCTAATTCTAAAATTGTTATATGAAAGAGTCATAAACAGGAGTCTCGAGAACTTGAAAATCATTTATTTTATTTATTTATTTATTTATGTATTTATTTAATTAATTCAAATATCATAAAACTTGTTATAACATCTTTTGAATACTTAATGACTTCATAAAGTCCCAAAATCCATTTTTCTAAGTACAATGCATGTCTCCCAATTTCATGCCAAACCCTTTTTACCACTTCTAAATTTGAATAGTTATAAAACAAGGTTTTACTGTATTCAAAAATATGTATCAAAAATAACTCAAAAAACTTTTTCTTAAAAGCATTTTTGTTGAGTGTAATATAAAATTTAAGTTATTCTTTAGCCCAGAATATGAGTGCACAAGTAAAATAGCAGAAACTCTTGAATGAAAGTTGAAATTCTTGGGCACATTTTCACAGTAGGTAAATTGGTAGTCAATGAAATATTTTTTTGCATACTTCAAATTAAGTTGCAAGATTCGGTAAATTAGTAATCAATGGAATTTGATTTTGGCATACAACAAATAAAGCTGCAATATTTGGTAATCATTGAAATTTGTTTTTATGTACTTCAAATTGAAATGCGAGATTTAAAGTTCATTTAGGAAACAAAGTTTAATGAAACAACAAAAAGTTTTGTTTTTTACATGTCAAGAACAATCTATGGTACTCTCAGAAGGGGTCACTTTAAGTCATAAAGCAAGAACAATCCTCTGTATTTGTAACAATTGTAACATTATTTAATCCGACCACAAAAACAATAGGTTCAAAACGACTATGATATTGCAAAAATTAAGACTTGTAGAATATTTTAAGAATAATATGGAAATCAGGGCCCCACAAACACAGACAAGGTCATCGCTAAGGGAAAAAAAAGTCATTCATACAGCTGGATATGCGGCCCCCTTTCTTTATTCTTTCCAACGGCAATTAGTCCAACTTGCATATGAAGTTAACAAGCCCATTGCTCACAGTAAAGGAAATTGATTTATAAAAGGTGTTATCTGGTTTAAATTGATATAATGGCTATTCCAAACTGACCAGTTTTATTGGAGCTGTTCATCGAGCCAATTTCATGGCCATCCATGTCAATTTAGAAAATTAATATAAAACATGTTATCAAATGATAGAGCATAACCTGAAAATGTCGTTGATAAAAAAGATTTAAAAGTTCAAGATTACAAAGAAAAAATTTCTGCAGAGGCACTTTCTCCTTCCAACTAATAACAACATATATGTTTTCTAATGAGACCTTTCACCAACTTCCGAATTCCCTACAGGCACAAAAACAGACCCCTTACCCATCATTATCATAACAACATTGAAAATGTAACTTTTTGCTTCTTCACATGTACCTAGTGATGTCTCAATATAAGTCAATAACCTGCTATGTAAAATCCCATTTACCAAGTTTGCAGACTCATATCATTTAGCTAGATAGATAATGATTTGTATTAACCGTTTTTACCAAAAAGCACCTGTTAATTACCGAAACTCATAAATTTTCTAACAAGCAGCATGTTACATTGCTTTTAACTAGTTAAAAAGATTGTTAAAAGTACATGTTGGCCAACTAACCCAGTGTCTTTAGCAGAGTTAACCCTGACGGTACTGTTCTACATCAGGTTATTAAAGTCAGAATAACCTATCTATTACAATATATATGTATGTAACAGTACAGGCCTGTTGAAAGTTTAACACTCGGCTAACGAATAAAAGTCGAAACTTGACTACCGAGTTCCTGAGGTAAGGATAGCTAGTATTCAAAAAGCTATCGGAGAGATAACAATATATAGCAGCTGCCAGAAAGTTGTTGAGATATAGGTAACGAAGATCCGAGATGAGCTGCCGATTCGTTAGCTTGGTGTTAAACTTTCGACAGGCCTGTACTATATATACATATATAAGCAATTATGACAAGATTAAAGTTATTAGATTACAAATAATGATTTATTAAACCTACACCCACAAGGATATTCACTCCAGATACAAAAACAGTAATATAATTATATGTCTAAAAACCAGCTGACTTTAATGTTTTATAACATTTCAACACAATCAACGTTTTCAAAAACCTCGGGGAAAATCCGACCCCTTATTAGTAAAACAAACCGGCCATATAAATCAGAATCGCTTGTACTTTGGTAAGACAGACTGGTAATATAATTCAGAATTTTTTCTGTTTTTGTGGTATTTACGTGACATTTAACATCAGAAAAAAACAATTTTTTGTAATTAATACAATGGAAGGTTATCTTAAGTCATGAATGGCAAACTGATGGGGGATCATCATCATTGTTATTTTTCTACCATTTCTTGCTTGAATTTTGAGTAAAGTGGAAAATGGAGTTGAACTTCTCAGTCAAGATTCTTTGACTTATACAGAGACAGTCGGTTCATGGATGGTGGGGGAGTGAACCAACAGCTTCCACAGGTGAACTGACACACTTTTTCGTACAAGGATCTGTCTCAAGTTAGATTTGAACCCAGGCTGTGAGAGACATTGTGATCTGTGCTTTAGGCCACTAAGTCACTGAGGCTTCTGTTTGATTGCAGCCAGAGTTTGTTCGGTTCTAGTATATCACTACACTATCTGGAAAATGCCAATCTAATGGGGTTGGCCGCCGTACCACATGGTCAATACCTCTTAACGTTTGTGCAGAACATTTTGAAAAACGTCAACGTCACTGATTCCTGGAATAAAGTCGTTTTTACGGGAAAACGTCATATTGTGCAATTCCATGTCCATTGGAAACAAGCGTTTCACAGACACGTTAGAAGGTATCATGTGGTACAGTGGCGAACCTCATTGGAATATATATAGGCCAGCATGTGTTTACTTTTACTAGCTTTTTAAGGTGCTAGCCCATCGAAAAAATGTATATGTATTATCTACTTACACATGTCCTAATTCATGTGCTATGGTGTATGCTGAGCTAATACCATTATCTTCTACAATAGAACAGCTTCTATACGGATCGCATATTGTTCCTAATTCTGCTAAACCTGAAAAAATAAACAACATGTTATTCAGAGATCACTGGAAAACAACACTATCATTATCTTACATTGACAAAACAATCCATAAAGTTAATTTCATAAACAGTTAGTTTGTCATTGGTTGTATGCTGTTTTACATCATGCCAGCACTTCTTAAGCTACACAATAGCCTGCAGTAGCATAATAAATAATGGCTATTATCTATCAGAGCTACAACTGGTATTTTAGTGCATTTTATTTTCATGCTTCAAACATAAACCAAAAATATCACAAACATGGAGATGTTGCAAAAATGGTTATTTTCCAATGCTTTTGAAAACATTGATGGTTCTTTTAGTATAGAATTCTCCTAAAACATATGGACCTTATTAAGGTCAACAAATAAGTTTCATTTTTTTTTAAATCTCAAGTAGACATCACATGAGGATAATGGTTATACACAGTATCTAGTGAGTAGTTCTTGCAAAAAAGATAATTAAAAAGATGATTTGCAAGCTTTTTTAGCCTTATACAATAGTCCCTGGAAATATGGGCTGATTCAGGTCAACAAAATTGTGTCATCTTTTTTTATTACCTCACCTAGACATCATAAGGATATAATATTATAATATTTTTTATTTTATAAGCTGTTAGACACAGTGTGTAGTAAGTAGTTATGACAGTAAAATTTTCACCTTAGGTGGCCTGAAGTCACAGAAGTGTAAAAATAGGTCCAAAAATGATCAAAATCTGATTCAAGATGTTTATCTTGGGGGGTTTAAAATAAAAAATAATTTCACTAATTCAAGGTTTTTGTTGTTCATTTTATGTGGCTATAAAAATGAGGAAATCCTCTTAAAAACTAATGATGGGTAAGGGAGGGAAATGGCAATTAAATCAGGTATTGTCTGGTCACCAGTGTTAAATCTGCTGCTTTTGTGTACATAAGAGCAAAAGGAAGAGTAAATAATAGCAGAGAACCTATTGTCTGGTGCCCAGTGTTGGTCTGTCAGGTATTTCTGAGATATATCACATTTTAATTGTTATCTTTGCAAATAGTGTGAATACTTCTCTCTTACAAGGTTAAATTAAGCAGAATAAATGGGTATGTTAGAAAAAATTGGACTGCTATCTGTATATAGGACACTGGACCTGGATCGGGACTTCACTTTGGTCTTGGCAGAAAGGGCAGCATCAGACAAGCAGAATACCAATTGCATCTCATCCAGAGAAAATTATAAAGAAGCATCACAGAAGCAGAACTGCTTACAACGATGTCTATCTATGTGAGATAGAACTGTGTTACCAAAATATTCAAACTCCAACAAACCTGTGATTCTTTAACAGTGATCCAAACATTATTAAAATTGGTTGAAAAAATAATAACAGAACAGTTTTGCTAAGAGCAAGACAACAGATTATGAAAGAACTGCAAACAGTGAAATTGGCTTGGCTTATACGAAAAATATAACTGGACATCATGTTCATTTCATTATAAGTTTTGACATTAAGTCCAATTTCAGGTTTTAGTCCAGATTTTCAAGTGTGCCAAATTAAATGATAGGATTTCTTATCACTTAATGAGCTTATAATGACAGGCAGATTATCCTCACATCTAGCTGGGGGACTCTGGTGGTGGAATTATTTGATGGTACAAAAGCATTGCTGGTAGGGTTTTACATATTTTGGGTTTCAACATAAAACGATTTTCATATCCCAAAGTCCATAATTTGGATCTGGACCAATTTTAGTGTGGTCTTAATTACAGGGAGGCCCGGTATTTGTTTGATGAAAAAGCCATATATATGCCAGGATGATAAAACCTGTTACCATGACAATCTCAAAACTCCGAAAGATGACCACAAGAAGTCCAGAGGGCCAAAATTCCACAAGGTCAACTGTGAATGGATGGGAGATAAAGTAGGAATCAAAAACCTCTAAAGTTGTTTATAAGAGGTACAGAGGTCCAGGGTTCATCTCTGTGAATGTTGAGGATAGTTTGTTAATCTCAGTTCCAAAGACAACCATGAAAATTTCAAAGGTTCTGGGTTCAAAAGAGATCACCTATATGAATGATTAGGAAAAAAGTGTTAACCTCATAGCTCAAAAGACTTACATAAAAGGTCCAGAGGTTGAGGGTTCCCCAGAATAATCTTTATAACTGTAAATCTTGAAGCTCCAAAGATGACAAAGAAGACCAGAGATTAAGGGTTCCACAAGATCATTTCTGTATGGGGATTTCTCAAAGCTCCAAATATGAACACAAAAGGTCCAAAGATTCATAGGTCCACTAGATAATCTTGGTGAATGATGGGGGACAAAGTGTTGATCTAAAGTTCCAAAGCTGACCACAAAAAGTCTCCAAGGTTCAGGGTTCCACAAGATTACCTCTGTAAATGAGTGGACTCCAAAGATGACCACAAAAAGTCCAGAGATTCAGGGTTCACATATGACAAAACAGGGAACTCTGTGTAATACCATTGATGGACAGTAGTTATAATGATGTGTTTGACATGATCTGAGCCCTGCTAATCCTTGTGTCAAGGAGTGAAAAAATCAATCAAATGACCTGACGACAGTCAAGTCCAATCAAGTCCAAATGCAACAGATGACACTTTTATTTCTGCTCTTTTAAATCTGATTAACAAAATCCAAATCTTCTGTCCAGTTTTCTCATAATGAAGGGAGGAACCCAAACAATGAACCTGGACATATAACCCCCATAACCCCTATTTCATTCTACAACAGACAGGTCCAGAATTTGAGAATATCCCTATCAAAATGGCTGGCTTGACAAAGAATTTCCTGATCAAAATGGCTCTGCTCCACCTATTTCATCCTGCTGAAGAATCAACTTATTGTAATCCAATATATACACAGAATAATTCATTGGTCATTCATAATGACTTACAAAGTGCTACAGAAGTTTTTATTGTTTTCTGATCAAAGGAGGGAACTACAATACAAGTCCAAGACAAAGGAAGGAGCTACAATACATGTCAAAGACATATCAACAGCTACATATTGAAGGGTTTTATCTAAATCTGACCCATTGGCCACTGGTCAATTAAATGTCAAATGCTGTATAAAAGATGTGTCCAGTTTTATGATAAAGTTAACCTAAGTGTGAAAACAGAATACATTTTGATTGTTACTTTGTAACACCTTTTTGATGATAAGCCCTATCTTCTTCAATCTCATTATTTATGCATTTTCATCTAAATTTATTCTTTAGATCTGAAATCCAAATGTACTGTAGACCTGTTTGGTACATTGCCACTATTTTTATTTTTACATTCATGATTCTATCTGGTAGATTTTATCTAACTTTATATACATGTATTTAAAAAAATCAGGAAGAACAGTAAGATTTCAATTTAAGCTGAAGTAGAACCTGGTTTCTTCGAACATATCATGAATATTGTAATTTGAATTCATTGTTTGTTCAATAAAGTTCTTCTTTCTCATTCTTTCAAATCCCATGGAATACCTTGAAAACTGGAAATTCCAAATTGAAGTCCAAAATGAACGCAAATTGAAGACCAAAATCAAATGAAAGATCAATGTACTAAGAGCTATTAAAACTTTGCTAGAATATTTCAATTTTTTTTTGTGAAAAATAACCAGAGGCTCAGTGTGGCTGAGCCTGTATCGCTCACCTGACTAAAATGCTTTTAAAGCAAATTTGTATATATGCTTTTCCCATAGGGTCCAATGTGAAACAATGTTCTCCGCTGGCAGCCATGTTTTATGGCAGATCAGAAAAATTTTGGCAATCTATGTAAAGGACCTTCTATACATCATTCCTGTAAAGTTTGGTTCAATTTGCTTCAGTCATTTCTGAGGACATAGTCAAAAATGTGTTTTTCCCATAGGGTCCAATGTTAAACTATCTTTTGCGCTGGCAGCCATGTTTTTTGGCAGATCAGAAAAATTTTGGCAATCTGGGTAAAGGACCTTCTATACATCATTCCTGTAAAGTTTGGTTGAATTTGTTTCACTAGCTTCAGAGGAGATAGCATATATATGCTTTTCCCATAGGGTCCAATGTGAAACTATGTTCTCCGCTGGCAGCCATGTTTTTTGGCAGATCAGAAAAATTTTGGCAATCTATGTAAAGGACTTTCTATACATCATTCCTGTAAAGTTTGGTTAAGTTTGGTTAAGTTTGCTTCAGTAGTTTCAGAGGAGATAGCCAAAATGTGTTTTTCCCATAGGGTCCAATGTTAAACTATGTTCCCCGCTGGCAGCCATGTTTTTAGGCGGATCAGAAAAATTTTCGGCAATCTTTGCGAAAGACCTTCCATACATCATTCCTGTAAAGTTTAATTGAATTCGCTTCAGTCGTTTCAGAGGAGATAGCCAAAATGTGCGTTTCCCTATAGGCCCAATGTTAAACTTTGTTTGGCCCTGGCAGCCATTTTTTTGGCGGATCAGAAAAATTTGGGCAATCTTAGTAAATGACCTTACATACATTATTCCTGTAAAGTTTGGTTTAAATTGGCTCAGTGGTTTCAAAAAAGATAGCAAATATATGCTTTTCCCATAGGGTCCAATGTTAAACTATCTTCTGTGCTGGCGGCCATGTTTTTTGACGGATCAGAAAAATTTTGGCAATCTAAGTAAAGGACCTTCCTTACACCATTCCTGTAAAGTTTGGTTAAATTTGCTTCAGTCATTTCTAAGGAAATAGTCAAAAATGCATTTTTCCCATAGGGTCCAATGTTAAACTATCTTCTGCGCTGGCAGCCATGTTTTTTGGTGGATCAAAAAAATTTCGGCAATCTAAGTAAAGGACCTTCTATACATCATTCCTGTAAAGTTTGGTTAAAATTGCTCTAGTGGTGTCAGAGGAAATGTGAAAAGTTTACGGACGGACAACGGACGCCAAGTGATGGCAAAAGCTCACATGGCCAGGTGAGCTAAAAATGCATTTTTTTTCCAGTGCCAGAAAATTTTTTATTAAAAAGTAAATTTCAAAACCTCAATGAAATTTGTCATATCATTTCACTATTTAAACTCATATTAGTTGAACAAAGAAGAAATTTTCTAAATGGTGCCATAATGGGTATTATTCAAAACATACATTGCCTGTGTGGTGCCAAAGTGCCATGTCAGATAGTAAAATTCCAACCAAACTTTGTCTTTGTGGTGCCTTGGTAATAGGTTTCATTTAGGTTAAGGTACACCAAAACAATAAAACAAAGATTATTTAATAGAGCTTAAGGAATCAGTATCAGAATAAATGTCTGAAAGCTATTCAAAATTTACAGATTTATTACTCTTTATTCTATTAAAGACCTCAAAACATGGATACAATATCATCATTACAGAGTTCCAATCAACCACCAATCAAAATCCATCTGACAAAGTCATCACCACCAATCAAAATCTATCTGACAAAGTCATCACCACCAATCAAAATCAATCTGACATAGTCATCAGTTAACATAATCAGCTTCATTTCAACACTTCATTTAATAGTTTTGATATAGACTTGATCAAAGCATCTTGCTGACCCTTGCAGTCCCTTTAAGTGACCACAACATATTCTTGAGACAGATATGTAAATATGATGATAGTCAATGTCCGATAAGGCTCAAAATAATACTGCAGAGTTTAGCAGGTGCTTGAGGTTTGATTGACGGCTTTTACAGGCCGTTTATTATGATGAAATTTTCTGTCAACTGCTTCACAGGAAAAAACAAATGGACAACAGATAAACAGTCATAATAAAATCATTAATAAGCCATAACGTGGACATATATTATTGGATTTGAAGAAGGAATACATATTTTACTCTGTGGCTAGCTGTGTGGTTAAGATCTAAAACTTCTAAAACTTCAGAATTTACTCAGGGGAGATCTAATTTAAACTCGTTATTAAGCTATAAATAATCTCCTTAATCAACAACTTGGGTTTTCTTTATTACAAGAAATGGACAGAAGGGTCTGAGTGAAATATTTGTTCTTCTATGTAGAGCTGTTTCAAGTGTATATGTTGTGTTTTCAAACAAAATTAATGTATACACATACATTTTGTACTTTGTTCTTTGGCTAAAACACTTATAAGCAACTCAAAACTGACCGGAAAACAATCAAATCTACAGAAGTTTATCTTAAATGGACAAGTGGTTTTGTTAAGGAGACACTTGACCATTACTTGACCAATGCAAGCTTTCTGTATCTATCAAAACTTTTACATTCTATATTGCTAAATAAATGTTTTGCTGTTGTTTTGAATATATCTTTGTGTACATAATTATATCTTTTTTTAATATATATCTTTGTGCACTATATCTTGCCATGATTCCACCTCACTCTTCTTGCATCAAAGTTGTTCTAAAAATGTTCTGAGATGAACGATTTTGTGTCATAGTGTTGAATTGTTAACACTTAAAACTGTTTGGTTTTGTAACATACTATGAATAAAGAACAATTGGGAGATAATTCTACTGGTCTTTATAAGCAAGTGGCTCTTATATAGAGGTGGCCTGTAAGACAGGTTGGCCTGTATCTTATCCTTTATGTCACTTAATTTTACACCAATTATCAGATATCACAAACATTAAGTGTTCACAAAAAAGCGATTTCAAAGCATCTTGTTACATAAATTAGTATATATATCGCAAAATTAACCTGCTCAAGAAAAATCATGTGATTTACGATAACGTAGGTAATGACAGTTTTATGTTTTGTCATATTAAAAATTATAAATGAGTTATTATGTCAAATATATACAGTATATATCAAGTGAAGTGCTCCCTTTAATCCAGCGTTGAACACAAGGATACCATCTTAGTATACTGATAATTTTTATAACCTTGTGTGTATAATGAATACCATACTTAACACAGAAATTTGTATGTATATTTAAAACAGAATGTTTTTTATTGCAGAGTGAAAAAGAAAAAAAAAAAATCTTGACTTAATCTTACATCAGGGTCAAATGTTAAGAGGCCCAATGTCAAGTAGATGAGATAAGAAAACAAGGAAACATTTGTGACTGATATTGGAATTAATTACAAACTGATAGGATCAGCCTACAGATAGGGACTCTATGTACACATAATACACAAACTGTTACTGCTCTAGGAGTTTATTTTAAAATTACAGAGAACCAGAAAGAGAAATTAAAAAGCTTGATAAATTACATTTGTCAAACGGCCTCAAAATTTAGACAGGTTTCAATTGATGATACACATGCATGTGTGTCTAACAAGCTTGAAGGAGGACACCAAAAATGTGGAACTCTAAAAAAAAATTGTCTCGAAATGAGGTTAACTTTGTTCGAGGAGGCATTCTATAGCTTTTAGCATTGATAAGAATATTAGATTTGAAATATCGTATATCAGTAGGTATATTTTTCTTGGTAATTTTGTCATCTGAGCACTCAGCATTATGAAATGAACACGGTTCTTTGATATGGGAACTAAAAATAAACTAGGTGCCGTGTCACAGTAAAGAACCCTGCTGTATAATGCCATCAGCGCAACACACGGGCAAAATTTCTGCACGTTCACCTATAGCTGGCGATATCTCAATATAAGTGAAATATTCTTGAGTGGGAAGTTAAACACCATTACTTAACTCAACTCTTATTACTGATGGAGATATGAACATTTCTTTATTATTAAATTGATTTCTACGGTAAAATAAATATAATGGTGTACTTACCTAAAGTTTCACATTCTTGTCTTGATCTGCATATATTTTTTCTGAAAAAAGAAAAAAGAAAATATAAATATAATGATAGATTGAATAAAGGGTACACATAAATTAAAAATTTTTAACCAGTTATACAAATGACATCACAGCACAATGTAATACTACTGGGAAGTAGATGTACCTGGTATTAGAAAAGCAGTTTTAGTAGCAAATGAACAAGGCAGCAATCAAAGACATATAAGGATCCAAATTATCCAATGGCAATGCCAGATAGAGATCAATACCATCAGCCAACTTGCACCACTGACTAACTGACTATGAAAGAGTAGGATGGAGTAGACTAATTGTGTTTTAGTTCTATTCAATAGTATTTCACATTAATACCTATTATCAAGACAGTCAATTCTGGGATGGTGGATACAAACCATTTATCTCCAGCAAGCAAACTGACAAATCTCTGCACACTAGCATCTGGACAAGTTGTATTGGAACCTAGGGTTCTGCGATTCATATGGTGACATTTTTGACCACTTGGCAACCTACTGACCGACTAAATTAACAGTGATTGAACCTAGGCTGTGAGAGGCACTATGATCCATATGCCAATGCTTTAGACCACTTGGCAACTAAATTACTGTAGTACAATACACATGTCATAATCAAATGGCATTCCCAAATGTTGACACCCAAATGTTCTAAAAAGATATCACTGAAAATAGCTTTTAGTATTTGTGGCCCTGCCCTGTTTCATGGCATGAGCAAAAAACCCACCATTTATTAATGATGAATATACAAAATGTATAACAGTTCAGACAACCAAGGCAAAAAATACAAAAAAATACAAAAATTTTCTCCAATAAAACAACCATTAAACTGTATGATGTTAAATAGTACTGATGTAGCAGAATTGCTTACTGCTAAAAATAAAGATTTAATATACCATAGGACTAAGTACAAACTGATTTGGAAATCTGCTCGTTCATGTCTGGTTTGCTAATAATCTCCATTTTAATCTTCAAAATCAATGTTTTAAAAGTTTTCTTATCAATTGCCATAAAAATAATACAGTTTTTGTCTTTAGTTTTAATTTTCGCTATCTACATCAAACACAAGAGTTTTTTTCTATCATTTTCTCTTATGTATGCTTTTTTGAAATTATCAATTCAACAGACAAGGAGATCTGTGCCAAATGGAGCATTGGGAGTAGAAGAGCTCTTCAATTTTGAAGATAACAAAATACAAGACAGTGTCAACATCCTGCTGTGAATACACACAATTTGACAGATACCATCATGATTATCTCCCTTTAACAAACACTGTTATGACAGTTTTATAGAATTTTATGTAACACATTGATAATGTATCTTATTTAACAATGCCTTCAAAGGCCGAGTAGAAATTGTACAAGATATAACTGCTCTCAGTAAAAACTTGTGATGTAAATGGTTCTTAAATACCTCAGCTAGACTTCACTGGTCATTTCTGGAAAGGTGAAAGAAACTGGAGCTGCTAGAGAAAACCACCTACATGTACTTTTGGCAAGCAAACTGACATTACTTTTCATGTCAGGATCTGCCTTGAGTTCAATTTGACTTTCAATTTGAAGTTAACTTGTAAGTTAAGACCAAATGGGATGTGTATCCTGCTTGTAGGCTTGTGGTCCCTTATGATGTATATAAATGTATACCAAGTTTGAAGATAATGCCTTAGGAGATACATAGCCCATGTCAACAGTGTATTGGACTAGACTGGACTGGACTGACATATATGTGGAAGACAGACAAACAGGGCAATTACTATATAATTCCCAAAACACATACTTTGAAAGTTTACTGTTTGAAATTATGCAAATCTACCATCATAGACACTAAACAGATGAGAATCATTACAAATTTTTACATGTTAACCTTGAAAATACATATTACTCCATCACAGAAACTTTTTAAAATATTTTATATCATAAAAACACTTCAAAGCGATTATGATAATAGGCTCATTAATACCTTCACTTTCAGACACAATTGCTACAAGATGTAAAATATGTAAAGTGAATTGATAACACGTGGTTGCCATAAAAACGAAATTATTTGCAATTATAAACATTTTAAAAAATATACAACTGATAATTGTTATTCATTACCCTAGTTTCCGTCTTCTGTAAAATTTGTTATATGAAACATTTGTAGAGAGTTCAGCTTTTATAATCAATGTTGTACTGATGACGTTAGCCATTAACGTAAATCTGACCTATATATGTTTTTCTGGTATGCTTACCATCATGTAAGCAGTCACTTTGACCTAACTGTACTATCTGTTAGAACAGGTGGTAAGCATAATAGAATGAGATATAGTAATCATGTTTTACAGTTCAATCCAATACTTTTTATTCACTGATATCAAGGTGGTCAATTCAGGGATGGTAGAGGAAACCGGAGTACCTGAAGAAAACCAGTAATCTTCAGCAAGTTAACTGTCAAACTTTCTCACTTTTACCAACTGCCATAATTGGTCTGATGGTGTGGTAAACAATAAGCAATTTGGAAGCATGTATCATGCATGCTTAGCCTAAAACCATTCTTCATAGCCTGGCTTCGGCTCAAACCATGAAATTTAGGATTAAACCATAAACTTAGGGTTTAACCCATAACCTTGAGCCTTGAACCATCACTGTTAGCCTTAAACCATGACCTTCAAGTCATGAGTTTCCATCCTCAGCAACTTGGCTATGCATTTATACAATGTTGAAAAGCATTGGCACGCACTATCTGGCTCACAAATATGGCCATGAAATGTGATATTATATGTGCTAATAAGCTACCGGGAACCAGTATTTGCACTTTGCATAGGGGTAGCAAATGATGTCATTGTGAAGACTCAATGTTACAGTTATCGACCAATCAAATGCTTAAGTTATATCATAAATGTTTGGTCTAAAAATTAACCACAAATGACCACAATATATACACTATCATAACTTAAATAAATAAACAAAAGTTTGTGTATTGGCCAAATGTATGCAGTTAGTCATATATTAATAAAAGTGCACTCATCAGGTCACAGAGTTCATTTTTACACCCAGTCATTTCTGTTTTAAAAACTTGATTTTTGTCGTGAGATTTTTTTACATAACATGTCACATCACCAGTAAATTTGATGATTCAGCAATAAAATAAACTAGCGAAAAAACTTGACTTTGAGAAAGATTTATAGCCATTTCTAGTGGCCAAGCTCACAAATTACTGATTTTTTAGAAGTACAGGGCTGTTGCAGCTTAGAGTGTGGAGTAATGGCATTTTACGCTGCAGTCAAGATTCTTTCACTTATATGTTGGTTTGTCAGTTCAGGGACCGTTGAGAAAACCAGAGTGCCCAGAGAAAATGCTGGCCTTCAGCAAGCAAATTAACAAACTTTTCCACACAAGGATCTATCTCGAGTGGGATTTGAACCTATATGGTGAGAAGCGCTGTGATCAGTAAGCATGAACTTTAGACCACTTGGCTACTGTGGCACCAACATATGGAGTAGAAGTCACATACAATATGTTCCAGAAAGGGCAGATACCTGTTGTTCTGCCGACAACATTGTATACCCAATACCCTAAAAATTACTGAAATTTTCTAATTTGTATGAAAACAAAAAAAAAATAAAGTACCAAAACATATTTATAGAAAAAAGGGTTAATATATGCAAATAAAATATAATAACTGACAAATATGAATTATGAGAGGCAGTTTGATCAAAAGAAAATACCTTTTAATAATTTATGTACAAACTCCAAGTCATTGAATAAAAAGACAAAATTTTTTGTTTGTATGGTTGGTAACATCATAAAGAGTGATGTACTTTTGTGGGGTATTCTTGTACTACTGTAATTTTAAATTTATCACTTATACATCTATTGAGAGGAGACAGTCAGTTTCCACCTAAAACTATTTATGAATGAATCATACCCTTAAAAAAACTTTATTTTCTGAATACATTACATAAATTGCACTTTTCATAAATGGTGACAATCTGGGTATAGTAACATCCACCAATGGCCGATGTGCCTCTATCACCAACATCAAAGGTATAGACATAGGTAAAATACCATATAAACCACACAGATATTGTAAACTATATATAAATTTAAATACACTTCCTCTTATCAAATTTATGAATGGGAAAACTGAAAAACTATAATAGTACAGGGGTCAGACCTTTAAATGTTTAAAATAAGAGAGCTGATACAACAAAAATATATTTAATATTCAAATCTGGCTGACAGATCAAGCACCTGCTAGTGGTTAAAAAAATACACCAGACTTAAAAACCTTGACAAGTTCATTCTAATTAGGATTTCATTTAAATCGCAGCGGCTTAGATAATTGTAAAACAAAATAGTACATGTTAGGCATAAACAGATACATATATTAATGTCTTATATTTCAGCGATTCCCCGATCCCCCGCACGATAACTGAATGATTCCCGATTCTCGGCAGCGATAACCGTGTAGTACTATGTACTGATCGAGATAATAAGGATCGTTAAGTATTACACAAGCTACTGATATGACAACATATTGTCACTGGCACATGCAATATCTGAATTAATGTGAAAGACGAGAAGGATTGAGCAATTGTCTATACTTATTCTTGCTATGCCTAGCAAAACACAACATTATGCTGTGACCAGGGACAATTTTATCTGTCCTTTAAAATCTTTTCATACAATATCATAGTCTCTGTCTCTCCCCAATGTACCTTAAGCCAAAATAAAGCAGCTGATGCATATACCTTTCTGTTGGGGGGGGGGGGGGGGGCTTTTTTTTTTCTCTTACTCTCTTCTTCTCTCTGACACTCTGATACCTTGGGAAAACTATAATGTAAACCACTTTTAAGTAAATCTTATAGACATCCACAAACATATTCTAAATCAACAATATCATAAACAACAAAATCCAGATATCCAGATTATGTCATCTGACAAAGGCCAGAAGAGTAATAATATATATTACTGTTAAGTACTCTACAAGTACATTACGGTAATTAACACAATTTTTGGGTAACTTTTCATCCCATTTCAATACACTAACCAGACCATTATTTCGCACTTTAAAACAAGCATTGTTTTCACAAAAAGAACAGGAAGTTGAAATGTTTCCTAGGTCAGGAAAATGTTTTAATCATTAACAAATCACACACACAGACAGACACAAAAAAGTCATTCGTTTTGTTCATTAATTTGATCTGTAATGTTTCTAAGGACAATGTTTGAATCAACAAATCATACACACAGACACAGACACAAAAAATAACTCATTTGTTTTGTTCTCTCCATTGACGTAACTGGTGAGATTTGGCTCATGATTGATGAAGGAAAACAATCATTTTCACACATGGTACAGCCAATCAACTGCTCATCTTTAAGGAGGGCCAGCCACTTGCTCCTCAAAATCGCACACACGGTGAAAAATACACTCGCTAACCCATACATACTTCTTATCTCCCATTATGCTGCAACATCATCTTTTTAAAATAACGCACCTTGCAATTTCAATCATAGCATTATGTAGATCGACATATAATTAGCGAACACATCAACTTGTAACAGAGTAACTTTAGAAACCACATGCGATTTTTTTGCAGTGATCTGTAAGGTATACATTTTTAATGTGCTGTATATTTTTTTAATTAATCCTGATCAAAGGCAGATTTAGAGTTGACTGTATTATAATAGTTATCCATTTCAGCCAGTTAAGATCAGTTAAGAGCCAATACATATAGTTCCTATATATATACTATATACCTATACTTATGAAAGAAGGTAATGTTAAGACATTTAACGGGGTTCATTTTTCTTTCATCTTCATATACCAGTACTGTAGCTCAGTTGATAGAGTGATCCCTTCGTATCTTGGAAGTCATGGGTTCAAACCCCGGAGTTTGAACTCCGGCCATATCTGACCGAGAGTTGAAAATTGGTAGTGACTGTTCTTTCCCAAAGTCATGGGGTCCTTCTGAAGAGATCTTAAAAACCAATTCTCCCTGTTATGGCAGGCCTGGCACATTAAAGAATTCTCCCTGCACATTGCCCTGAGCACACTGCAAAGGTTCAAATTTCTGCTACTTGACCTATAGCCAGTGACATCTCAATATAAGTGAAATATTCTTGACTTGGACATAAAACTCTTTCAATCAATCAATCAATCAATCAATCAATCAATCAATCAGTCAATCTTTCTTTTCGTATAGGATTCCATTAACAACAGCAAGTCTTTATGTAATTTGGATGATTACATAATGTAAAATCAATTGCTCAGTGGTATACCACATAGCAAGATTGGGGCTCAAAACCATGACTCTTTAATGAAGAGGCTGTTGCCTTAATTATATGTGTGCTTATGGTGCTTGTGCATATTGAAATGTGGGCGGGTTGGTTTGTGCGATTGACATGTTAAAGATTTGGGCTCAAGCCCATGACTCTTTAATGAAGAGACCGTTGTCTTAATCATGTGTGTGCTTTAGGTGCGTGTGCATACTGAAATGTAGATGAGTTGGTATGTGCATATCCCTAAGGCATACAAACTATTCTTTAATTCAGCAATAGTTTTTTCACATAGACATTCAAAACAAAATTAAAACAAAATTTTCAATTTTGTCAAGTATTTTGCCAAGTAGTTTTAAATTCCCCAATTATATTGTATTTCATTTCAGATCATTCATGTACATAGTCAAGTGATACTATTTAAACCAAAGCATCATAGAAACCACTTTTCAGAAAAATTCAACACCTAGAGGCCACTTTTCAGCAAAATTCCAAACTTTAGAAGTAAGAGCCGGGGTAAGTTGCCAATGTAACAGGAATTCCTTTTTATCCATTATAAACGACTACCAGCACCTGTCCCTTGCTTATCACACTATAACCAGAAGTCATACACAAACAATTGTATCATTAGATAGTTCCCCTTGATTGCCGTAAGTATTATCTTTACACCTGGAGAAGGAATTTACCTGCCTCATGCTGCCAAAATCTTTATACTGTTTTACAACTCAACCAAAACCAACTTATGTCAATTTTTTTTATAATTCCGGTTATTTATATAACTTTGTTGAATTCTTCAATGGTTTTTCTCGGCAACAATCTTTATTGCAACAATACCTGAAAACTTACTTTATGAGGTTTTTGACACTATTTGAGAACAGGAACGTTAAGTTTGGGTGAGTTGGGGGATGGTTTACAACATTGTTGTTGTTGCTGTTGTTTTCAAAACACTTTTTTTTTCTTTTGACATGTACCTAAAACTTATTTTTTGGAAGTTTTTTTTCTTTCACACAACTCAAAACAAGATCATGTCCTTTGGTGCACAGGTTGATTTAGGTATAGATGTGTTGTTTACTTTTTTTCCCTTGGACACTGAATGTCATTTTTAATAGGTCTATACTGTTGTTTTCTAAAACTTTTTTCTTTGTTTTGACATGAACCTCAAACTTAATTTTTTATGTTTTTTTCCACAAAAATCAAACCATGATAATGTCTTTTGATGCACAGATTGGTATGGGAATGGTTCTTGTGTTGTTAACTTTTAATTTTCCCTGTGACACTGAATGTCAATGTATGATAGTTTTGGTAATGGTTGTCTATATTGCTGTTGTTTTCTAAAGTTCTTTACTTGGTTTTGATATGTACTTCAAACTTATTTTTTTAATGTTTTTTTTACAACTCAAAACAAGAAATGACAATTATTGCATAATTGGGTGGTTTGGAAATGGTTGCTGTGTGTTTTTCCCTACAACATTGAATTTCAATGAACAATAGATTTGGGAATAATGGTATGATTATGCTATTGCCTGGTAGGCAATTTCAAAACTTTATTTCAAAGATAGCAAATGACAAAGCTAAACAGCCAGTTGAACAATAACAAGTTGGACTATAAAACTTATCTAAAGCCAAAGAGCCAGATGAGTTAAAAAACCATTTCATTAAGAATTATGAACAGTTTAGCATGTACACCCACTTGCCCTAAAAAACATGTAATTTCATTAATGGTTTGTAAACATTCAACCATACCACAGTTAAACAAATTCTGCATCCAACACCGAAAAGATTTAAATGGAGATATCAGGATTTGTAATTAATGAAAATCTTAAAACATGCATTTGAGCTTTTTTGACACTTCAGTATTTCAGTAGTTTTTTCTTCAACTGTTTTAGAGCCATGTTTTATGGAGGATATGGCTCGTATATTGAAGGCTACACGAGATAAATCATAGCAACAGAAAGTCAGTTTCTGGAGCACAAAAAACATCGGTACACCAGGGTGGTCTTAGTAATGTAAATAATTAACCTAATTTTTGGTAATTACTGACCCATTATTAAGAAATCTGTTTCAAAACACTGATTTTAGATATTTTTAGGCTGTTGGTATACATGTTCAAACACATTGACACAAAATTTGTCCTGAGTCAGCAAGATCGTTATATACGATGTATCTCATAATATGTTTATAGACTCAAATGCCATTAAAATTTACAAAGCAATAAATTTATTTGATATGTTCAAGTTTCTGACAAAAAATATATGATGGATGGGATTTGTTTTTATAACTTTTAAATTCACTATAAACAAACATTTAATTTTCACTATAAATACAAACTTTTTGAAAATATAAAATTTCTTTTGAAGATGTTAGGGTACACATATTACGTATAGGTGGTAGTGTTTCAATTAACCGTTTTAAAATTGCAAATGTCTTCCTAAATTCTAAGTTCATTCGAAAGCTGAACTTTCATCATTAATTTCAATTGCCTGAATCTGACTATGCACACACAGTACATGTATATGAAATGTGTCAGAACATCCATTATATATTATTGCCAAGAGTCTGAATTCCAATCATTAATAGCAAGTGCTTGAATATTATCATTGAAGGTATAACTGCATTTCCAATTATAAATTAAATGGTATGTGTTCGAATCAGAAATTGTCAGAACTTTCTTCCTAAAATTGTATCAATTTCCTTTAAAAAAGTTATGCAAAACTTTTTCAAAGTGTTTGACTTAATGCCACAAGAAACAAATTGTCCATTAAAAATTATAACTGGCAAGTACTACAAAAAAGTTTTTGAATTTCAATCATAATGGCAAACTTGTTTGAAATGAATATGAAGATATGAGAAATCATTTTAAAAGAAGTTTGTTGAGCTAAATGTTTTTTCTTTTTGATATCAGAGATTTTTCTACTTTTTCTAAAATTCTTCAAAAAATACCAATTAACATAAAAATCCATTCCCATCAAAATTTAAAAAAGAACCCAATTATGTATAAATTATGTTGAAGAATGAACAAAAGGGCCACAGCCCAGAATTTTATCAAGATATCATGACCCCTGAAATGAAATGCTATTTAGCTTTAGTTACAAATCAAGATTAAATATAATTTATGTAACATTAAAATTTACCATTTTAAATACTAATTACTGTGTCATTTTTTGTAACCCCCGCCCTGTCCATATCTAAATGCAAGACTGAGTGCAGTGCTTGTTCATTTCAAGACACAGGACAAAGTAAGTATAATATCAAATAAAGATTGGATCAAACCAAAAGATGGCAATGGAGTGGAGTTATTATGTTTCATGTCCCAGTTAAGCATATTTCACTTACAACAAGATGGTCATGTCTGGGATGGTGAACGAATCCAGACTTCCCAGAAAAAACACAGCCTTTGTCAAGTGAACTGACAAACTTTCCGTCACGTAAGCAGTGATAGGTCCATGTGATCTTTAAGTGCACACCTTGGACCACTATGTCACAATGTGTGCCATACTTAGATTGGCATTTTGAAGGAATTCAATTTCATTTGATGCCCAAAAATTACATGGTTTTCTAAAAATGCCTTGGTTTACTATGTCAACTATTTTTCTTTGCCTTAATTCCTATTATGACATCATAAACATCCCTAGAAACTCCCTTGTTGCAACTCTTAAGTTTCCATTCTGATTTTGAGGTCTAACACACACTAATGAAAAATGAAAAAAAGTAAAAAGTCAAAAGTCCAGTCCAAAAGCCCAATTCAATTAAATTCAGTCTACAGATTACACCAGTGTTTTATCTTTTTGACCAAAGACCGTAATGGACTTATGGTGGTTTTCAGTTTTAACAGCAAGATGTCCACCACAGTATTAGCCACAAAATTCTCTATTTCAGAGGTAAATTAAGTACATCTAAGATTTCCAATGCCTTGTGTTTTAGTCTTATCTTCAAAGCACTCCTGTTGAACTGACTTTTTAGAATAAATTTAAATAATTGATAGCATGAAAATGAGAATGGCAAGATAGAAGAAGTTGCTACATCCCATCCTGAAGTGTAATGAAATTCCAAGTTAAGAACCCTAGGAAAATTATTTCCACAACTAAATTCTGTATACAATGATACTTCATAGGAATCCAAATTGAGAGATAGTAATAGATGATACTTCCTATACTGAAGTGTAATACAATTCCAAGTTAAGAACCTTAAGGGGAATTATTTCCACAACCTAATCACAAAGACAATGATACTGCATAAGATTCAGGACATCTTTTTTAAAGAGGGGGGAAATGTAACATGTTACAGACAATAATTCTTCATAAGATCCAGGACTTTTTTTAAAGAAGGGGAGCATGTAACATATTACAGACAGTCATACTTCGCAAGATCCAGGACATCTTTTTTCAAAGCAGTGGGACATGTCACATGCTACAGACAATCATACTTCAAAAGATTCAGGACGTCTTTTTTAAAGAAGGGGGATGTGTAACATATATTGTGTCTTTTCATTATTTCACAAAAAGTCTTGATCAATTATGTAATATAGCATAATTATTTCAAAAGTTAAAAACCCTAGGGAAATTATTTCCACAACTCAATCCTATATGCAATGCTACTTCATAAGATTCAGGACATCTTTTTTAAAGAAGGGGGATGTGTAACATATTAAATGTCTTTTCATTATTTCACAAAAAGTCTTGCTCAATTATGTAATATGGCATAATTATTTCAACAATAACAACATAATAAAATAGACTGAGTTGAGTAAAACTGGATCTTTCTGAACTATAAAAATTACAGTGCATACTTAAAAGATTTGTCTATGATGCTCAAGGACTTTTAACATTCCAAATGGGATGCTTCAAATAAAGGTATGTGAAGTGCTGAACCATTTATAAAGAGCATTCATCACTAGACCATAATCACTCACTGTGTTAATACAGTACACAAAATTAAATTTAAACAAAAAAATCGAGATTGAAAAATGATGTTCAACAAATGAAAAAGCAAATTAGTGCAATAAAAAGTGTGTGCTACTCTACCATATAACTTATCCATGAGATATGTAATTTATCATGAAGTTTATTGAAGAAATAATTGTCTTATTAATTAAAAAGGATTTTGTACTCAGTCTAGGAAGTTATTGCTCAGACACTTGACATGTTTGAGAAGAAGCCAGACACTTTAACTATTACCTCTTGAGAAGGCAAGTTGCATAATCAAAAATAATAAATAAAAAACATAATACATGCAAAGAATTTCCATATTTTTCTTTATTAAGTATCCCAAGATATTTGCACTTTGATTTTTTTACAGTTAAGTTCTGATAGCCTTTTTAGGATGGTGGAGGAAACTTGAGTACCTGAAAAAAACCACCAACCTTTAGCATGTAATCTGGCGTCATACATGTAAAGAACTTCAACATTTTCTTTATAAAGTGCCCTTAGATATTTGCACTTTTTTATACATAACTTATGGTAGTTATTTCTAGGATTGGTTGAGGAAACTGGAGTACCTGGAAAAGAACATCAACCTTTGGCATGTCATCTGGTGTCATACATGTAAAGAACTTCCATATTTTGCTTTATAAAGTATGCCAAGACAATTGCACTTAGATTTGTACAGTTAAGTTCTTCAAGCTCTAGCATGGTGGAGGAAACTGGAGTATCCAGAGAAAACCATTGACTTCGGCAAGAGAACTGACAAATTTTCTTTGCCCAAGTGGAATTCAAACCTTGGCAGTTACAGGAACCTTAAAACACTAGTCTTAATAGACAAATTATCTATATACAGGCAGTTGCTATAGCAGGCTTTCTGGTATACATTGTGGATCCATCCATCAATATTTAAGGAGTGAAAATCCTCCCTACAAGAGTGCAGATTACCTCTAGTAACATATGCAAAATATGAGTTTATAAAAAATATATACTCATTTATTATTTGTATCAACCACAACAGATATTTACCAAAATCTGAAAATTATTATCAAAGAAAGCAACAAGACTGACTCAGATAACTTTCAATATTACGTAGAAAATCATTTCATAAAAAAATCATGCACTTATTCATTATTTGCATCAACCAATATTTATTTACCACAATAAACAAAACATCTGGACTTCTGGTATAATTCAATGACCTTTCAATATTACATAGAAAAATTATTTTATTTAAAAAATCATGCACTTATTCATTATTTGAAGCAGCCAATATTTATTTACCACAATAAACAAAACATCTAGACTTCTGGTATAATTCAATGACCTTTCAATATTGCGTAGAAAAATTATCTTATTGGTAAAAAATTATGCGTTTATTCAATTTGTAATTTACCACAATAAACAAAACATCTGAACTTCTGTCGTAATTCAATATTACGTAGAAAAGTTATTTTATGTATTTATTCATTATTTGCAGCAACCAATATTTATTTACCACAATAAACAAAACATCTGAACTTCTTTCAATATTACGTAGACAAATAATTTTATTGGAAAAAATTATGCACTTATATCAATTATTTACAACAACCAATATTTATTTACCACAGTAAAGAAGAAACAGTCAGAGTTTCTGATGTAACGACAAAAGGTGCAGTATACATAATATGTGTATCCATTAACCATATTTATGTAATTTCTATCGTGTCATTCAACCTAACAACCTAACGCTGTTTTGACAGATTTTTTTTTTCTCTTCTCATCAGTATATACACACTTTCTAATCTTGTAAATAAACAACACATTCCTTCATCATTTTTCACCATTTTTACACAAATCATCGGCATGGTAACAGAAGCACCATTGTGACTTGTTTGGAGTACTTGCTGATTGGTATTGATATGAGGCCTCTCATCATTTAAACCACTATCCTTACTCACCCCTTGTGGTTTTGGCTTTCTACACTTAACATAGATAATGAAGCAGCTTGTTTCTATGGTATATGAGCTGTATTAAAAATATGTTTCAGATTTTGTCCCTGTTAATCATAACAGAAAATGTGTTTGAACAATCAATGTTCTTTTGTCTCATCAATGGGGTCAAATTATGTTTTTCAGTTCGTGGAAAAGTATTTGTATCAATCTGCCCATGCTTATCTTGTAATAAATACTTAGCTAAAAATCAACTTTTTGAAAGGTCAGGTCAGAATAAGGTCACCAAATGAGGTTACTGCATTATTGCAACAACTTGAAAATTTTTAAAAGCTTGGAACTGATTTTTACAAAATAACATAAACTGATGTGGTTCCATATTCAAATGGAAATCATGTTAAAGTGGAGTTCTAGTCAAGATTCTTTCACTTCTATTGAGGCAGTATGAGTTCTGGGAAAATAATCTTTGGCAAGTTAAAATGGCAAACTGTCTCACACTAGGGTCTGTGTAAGTGGAATTTGAATCTAGACAAAAGCAAGAGCAACTTTGATCCATAAGCACATGCTTAAGACCATTCACACACTCAAATGTTATGTGATTCCACATGATATGCTTGCTAACTTCATTTGATATGTAATACTGCAGTACATCATATTTCAGTAGACAGGCACGGTATGATCTAGTTTGACTTTGGTTTTTGGAAGATTTAGACTTTTAACAAAATTGTACATGCACCAACATCCAACTTTGAACAGTTGATGGATATAATTGTTATCCTGAATCAAAACTTGCAAGCCAAAAATATCTAATCTATGCATATTTTCACAAGAAGTCTTTTCAAAATTGTAAAAGTTTCAAAATGGGATGAGCCAATATATTGTTATCATTAAGCTAAAAATGTCTAAGTGTTATCTTTGCATATTTTCACAAGAAGTCTTTTCAATATTAAAATATTATGTTTACCAAATTGTAAAAGTTACAAAATGGGATGAGCCAAATACATCATTTTCTTCTTTACTCTCTAAGTAAGCATGAAATGTTATTAAACTGATATACATCATTTACAAGTCACAAAGCAGATATTTTTTCACAAAACGTCAACTGCACAGTCATGCTGAAACAGTTTTCTTTTGACTTGCACATCTTTCTTAAAGTCATTTACAGTTTACAATGATTGTGTGCAACAGTGCACATTAATTTGTCAAACCTTGTGACCTGTGATGTCATGTATCTCTCGGAGGGAAACTCGTAAGAAATCTCTCTGAATACAATTTGTTAGATATCAAACATGATAAAAAGTAATTAACATTCCAAGCAATAAAAGATAATCTAAAGGTATATAATACATTTTTTTGCAAAATTTGGGAAATCATGCAAGCTTTGCTTGCGAATTTTTTTTCACTTTTTTTTCTTTTTAAATTCTCAATACAACCCAATTCAAGATATTACTAGAAATGTATCAGAGACCAAAGAATAATCAGAAAATAGCACCAAAACAAAGAAATGAAGGACAATTTTAAATAAAAGCTACTCTGAGGCCATGCTGCAAATAATTAAACAAAAGTTTCTTCCTCTAGTATGAGATTGCCCCACAAGTAATAACATGCCCTTATAACTATAGATGAATAACAATCATAGTGATTAAATAGATGAACATCTCCAATAAAACCAAAGATGGTAAGCTTTTTGAATTGATGTGCATAACTTCACTTTATGATCTTAATCCATCAAAAAAAAATTCAAAGTCTTTTTAGCTGTGAATAGCTGAAATAATGCTGATGTGGCTTAAAACAAAACCTAAAATAAACAAGGTCCCATGTCACAGTGGGCTTGACATGCTAAAGAACCCTGCTGTATAATGCCATCAGTGCAACGCACAGGCAAAATTTCTGCACATCTTCGCCTATAGCTGGCGATGTCTCGATATAAGTGAAATATTCTTGACTGGGACGTTAAACACCATTACTCAACTTAACTCAACTTAAAACAATAAAACAATCACTACCTATTTCAATATTAATTAAAAAAATATACCTTTTTTTTTGCTTACAAGAAAGATTAAATTTCTCTGTAATATTTACGGTTATTAACCCAAAACCACTTCATCTTGTCAGTGGTATTTTAACCACAATCACCTCATGAAACAAAGGGGTGTGAGATATTAAATAAAGATCTATGGGCAAATAAGTAGAGACTGCTCGGCTAACAACATCCCTTAATTGTGGTCAAACTTAGATATATCACCTACAATTAATAACTGGTCAGGGTCTGTGTGAAATGAAAATAAAATTTTAAAAAAATCATCCAAAATATTTAACCACAGTTGAAAAAAACATTTATCAAAAATGAAGTTGTTTGATGTGTGAAAGATGGGGGGTTAAGCAGGGAGACATTCTAAAGGCTTTATTGTTACTTTTATCTGTAAGCTTTTATAAGTATATAAAATTAAAATAACAATGAAATATCTGAGGCATACTTAAGATTAAATGATGCAGTTTTTCTTGATGCTATAAGCAGTATAGGATTACTAAGTAATCCATAAAACTGAAAAGAATTTAGTATTGATAAATTGATAGTAAAGCTATGTAGCTTTACATAAAAGGTCGGAATCAATCAAGATAAACGCTCATATTAAATACCTGTTGTAATATCTGTAAAGACCTGCTGACAAATATGCGGTACAAGATCACAATTTATCAATGTGAGTACCTATTAAATATTAATTCATAACCGAAATGGCAGAAGAGATCAGCAAGTAATCAGTTATGTCACAAGTACATCATAGGGCCTTGTACTGAAATACTTCTCTTGTAGAGGTAGAACAGGTGGAACTTCTACATAGGAAAATATCAGCACGAAATTCTTCTTTCATCAATGGACTAAATCGCTTTACCGCATATTGAAAAGTGAAATAAACTGAGATCATGAGTAATAACAAGAAGATACTGGTACCATATATCTTCATTTTTTATTTCTTGCTAAATGAATTTTGTCTTGCCAGAGGTTTATAATATGATGCTGTTCAGAAAACATTTAGGACTGTTAACTTTATTTTATCATTTTCAATACCACTTAAACTGCAATGCCACAAGGAATCTAGTCACTTGTGGTGAACTGGGCACTTTGTGCCACTTCATTACAACTCACTAGATGAATACCTCCAATCAAACTGGAGGTGATAAATGGTCTGTATTTTTGTGGTATATTCTGTTAAACTCATTTTTCACAACCTTTTTTTAAATTTTCTAAAGTGAAAATGACAAAAAGGGCCATGATAAAATTTTTATTTAAAACAAATACGAGAGGTGACCCATTTGTATTTAAACACTTTATTTATCGATCACACAGATTAAATGCACAGGTTTTTTGAGTTATTAGCATGGGGTTCGTTCAGGTGATACACGATAGATAATATACATGTATTGTATGTAATTTTGTCAACATGGTGAGACCTAAAATACCAGACAAAGTTGAAGGTATGGTGCTTGGTCTTTTGAAGACTAACCATTCATATAGAAGTATCCAAAAAACATTGAAATCGATGGGACATGGTATATCATTGGGTTCAATTAAGAACATTAGTGATAATATTGGTTTACAACGAAGTACGATCAATTCCGGGTCCTGTGTAACAAAGTTAAAAAAACGACCCACAGCCGCCACACTGACATTGTTTGCAAAATTGCCCGTCTTATCTCAAAAGTGAACCCGCCAACCCATCGGGAGATTGCATCCAAATTAGGTATATCTAAGGGAACTGTATATCGTATAATAACCAAAACATTAGAAGCCAGACTCAGGAAAAAGTGCAAGGTACATCAGTTGAACATGGCTCAAATCAAGAAGAGACGTGCCCGGTCTAGGTGTCTGTATCTGAAGTTACGGAATGGTAGAAGGAAGAATTATGTTACCTCTGATGAGGCCATGTTCTATTTGGGTGGTAGCTATGGTCGGAGAAGAGTGTGCTATATTCGAAAAGGTGAAGTTCCAGGTGACAAGTTGAAGTTTGTTAAGAGAGATGCTTTTGCTGCTGGTTTTATGGCATGGGCAGGTGTGTCTTACAGAGGCAAAACTGAGATTAGAATAATCGACAAGGGGACAAAAGTCAATAGTAAATACTATGTTGATAAAGTGTTGAATCCATTTTTGAAGAATGATGTACCCAGACTTTTTCCTGAGGGATTCAAGAACATGGTCTTCCATCAAGACAGCACATCCAGCCATACTTCAAAATACACACTGCAGTTTCTAAAGGACAAAAAGTTAACTTTGTAACGCCGGAAGAATGGATGCCTAAGTCACTGGATGCCGCCCCAACGGATTTCAGAATATGGGGCATACTGAAATGAAGACTACAGAAATGAACAATTAACACATTGATAGGTCTTAAACGAGCTCTTAAGGACGAATGGAGGAAACTGGAACAAAATACAATAAATAAGACACTGGAATCTTGGCCTAGGCGCTGTCGTCTGATATACAGTTGTCATGGATCCCATATTGAGCATTTGTTACAATGAAATAAAATTTCTAACAAAATTATTGTGGATTATTTTGTGTTCAAATATAAATGGGTCACCTCTCGTATAATTCAAATCTATATCTGTTGTGAGGTGACCGAGAGTCACAAATCAGCTTAAATTGCTGTTAATTAGTAGAATATAAAAAAAATCATTTTTATTATAATTGTGCAGTGGTCAGTATTATAAAGATAGGAGTAAAAGGAATAAGACTCCCGACAGTGATAAAAATTGGCAGAAGCCAAGGACAAGCATCTAAATCGCCATAACAACTCAACATTTCTGTCTACAGACAATTAATTGGTCAGTTTGTAGTTAAGCATCTGTTAACAGACTTTGTAACATAGAAAATAAATCATGTAACCTTTGACCTCAGCTTGTAAACAATACTTCCTTATTACCCATACAGATAAAAGAAAACTAAGGAACATCTTCAAAATGCAATACACATTCATCAAAAAAGCCATAAAAACAACATGGCAATGACCATCAAGAACCATCAGTCGCCGTAGTAACCCTTAAACAATGTAAAACGTAAAATGGACATTTTGATGAATTAACAAGACTGACAGCAACAGCTTGGTGGTAAGTATGTGGTCATTACTGGTCAATAAAACAACAAACAAATCTTGCCAAAAACGCATATGGCCAATATATCACCACAGAGTGATACAGGGTAATGAACTCTCTCATATAATAACCCCTAACACAACACTTGTTGATGAAACAAGGAAACAATTTTAATATTCTGTAGATAATCGCTATGCCTATATATTCTTATCAGATAATACATATTTTTTTGTTATAACATAAAACGGTAATAGAATTTTCGACAGACAGGGCCAAAGACCTAATATTTATCCATATTTTTTTGAGGATTCATGTTGCACACATGTCAAGCAGGGGGAGTAAAGAGCGTAATTTTACAACAGGAAACACCTGTCTTTAACATGATCTGTAAGATTAAAGTCAAGTTTGACCTAAATGACACCTGTGTATAAACAAGCACCTGCTAATAAAGACCAGTTATTTCAATTCAATACCTTCTTTCATCAGTTATGTAGTGAAGAAATGTAACTTAATGATAAACTATGCATATTGCCACAGTAAATTGAAGTCTTTAAAATCCATTTCTTCTAAATAAGCTTCCTTTGATTCACTGTGGAACCCCTTTCTAATGCCAAAATTTGACTCAACAATTGGAGCTGATGAAACAAGGTTTAACTGTATTCTCTTTTAAAAACAAACAAAAAACAAACATCAAACTCCTTTTCTACACCACCCATTTCACAAAATTGCTATACACAGATTCAACATATACAAACAAAAGGAATGATAATGGACTATAATTAACAAATTTCAGAAAAAATAAACTTGAAACACCTTTTTTCAATGTACTTTTGTTTTTTTTAATTGTATATTGTCCATGGACATTAATTGTACCAGGCTCATAAAAAATGACATAGGGTGAAAGATAAAATGACAGTTGAAAACCCTAAATTAAATTCTAAGTTACAATACCCTTTCTATGTGTAAGCAGTCTATTATACTTCAGTACAGACCTGTTGAAAAATAAACGCTTAATTAACCAAAAACTTAGGCTGCTGAGTGGTCGAGGTATAAATAGCTAGTGGCCAAAACAGCTGCCAAGATAGCTAGCAGCTGCCAAAAAGCTGTCAAGATATAGCCAACGAGAGGACGAGCTGAGCTGCCAATTGGGCACCAATTCATTAGCTTATGAAGGGTTGAGACAAGCTACCATGCGACAATAATTTGACAGCTTAGTGTTAAACTTTTGACAGGCCTGTACTCAATGACAGCCATCACTTTACAAGAACAAAATGTTGGTCTGTTTTAAAAATGACACCTTTTTATGTAAAACCTTATGTTTATCTGATTTATTTATCATATTTACTCATCTTTCAAGTATAACTATTTAATGTAAAGTATTTACTTAACTCCCTATTATTATGATGTTTTAATGCTACTTAGCTACATCACCTCTGTACTACTTCAATCTTATGTCCTAAGAAGATCTAGACCATTAGTATCTTAGGCCAAAGAATAAAAATATGTGTGTTTCTGCTATTAGGATTGATAATTCAACTCCCCACTACTTCAATCTTATGTCCTAAGAAGATCTAGACCATTAGTATCTTAGGCCAAAGAAAAAAATATGTGTTTTTGCTAACGTTCTTAGATAAATTATGGTTGGTAACTCACCCCTCCACAAATTTGATAGAACTAGACCATTAGTATCTTAGGCCAAAAAAAAATTAGTATCTTAGGCCAAAAAAAAAATTAAGTGTTTCTTTTTTATCTTTTTCTATTGTTTCTTAGATAGCTTACCTATCCGCTACTCCAATCTTATGTCCTAAGAAGATCTAGACCATTAGTATCTTAGGCCAAAGAAAAAATTGTGTTTCTTTTTTATCTTTTTCTATTGTTTCTTAGATAGCTTACCTATCCGCTACTCCAATCTTATGTCCTAAGAAGATCTAGACCATTAGTATCTTAGGCCAAAGAAAAAATTATGTGTTTCTTTTTTATCTTTTTCTATTGTTTCTTAGATAGCTTACCTATCCGCTACTCCAATCTTATGTCCTAAGAAGATCTAGACCATTAGTATCTTAGGCCAAAGAAAAAATTATGTGTTTCGCTTAACACTTTTTGAAAACTTAAGATAGGTATGCAAGCAATTTTTCTTTTTTACATTGACCATATGGGGCAAGGATGCCAATTTTTACAGTGTTTAGCAAATTATTTTTATGAAAAAACATTTGGGCAGGCAAAATAAAATGGGCTTGGTTGGGTTAGCCAAAATACACTTACCGGTAGTATCATTATTATTTAGGCCTTATTTTATAATAGTAGATTCTTTTAAATTCTTTATCCCTGTTTTTATCATTTGTGGTACAACAGTTAGTTGTTCTTAACTCGGTGGATATCCACTTCTACAATGACATACATGATACCCTTATAACCTATACAAGATGTCAATTTCAATAACACTTGAAAATCAGTACCATTGATATGCTAAACATGGCAATACTGTGATGCAGCAAAATTCTTTGAACAGAGAAGTAAAGCTGAGTTGCAGAGTAATAGGGTTTTATGTACCAGTAAAGATTCTTGCACTTATATGAAGGTGGGCAGTTTAGGGATTACAGAGGAAACTGGAGTGCCCTGGAAAAAAACCTGCCAGCAAGCAAACTGGCAAACTTTCCCACACTAGGATCTGCCGGAGTGAGTTTCAAACTTTAGGGATGAAAAGCAATGTGATTTATAAGAGCATGCTTTAATTTGCCAAACTTTAATTTTTTAGCAATCAACCACTGAGGCCACAACTGCAAGAAAACAACAAATGTTGACCAACAAGACAGCCAGTAATACACAACATTTACAGCAGCACTCTAAAATACCTTTATATTTGGATTATCAAAAGAAGTACATAGCTCAAAGGAAAGCTTTAAACACAAAGGTGGCTTCTGATGAATCAGCATACTCTTATTCAACTTAAAGCTTCAGAATTTATTAACACATATTGGGGACCGCAAAACAACCTTTCCAGTTCACAATTCAGATAAACAAACATTTGGAAATTGTTTACATGTTTACGTTTCAATAGAAGATAATTAATTGAAACTAAGGTGTTTTGACAAATGCTCAAGTTAATGAACTTTAAGCTTTGTGAATGAAAAACATCAAAATTATGCAGTCCAAAAATGATAAATTGTCATAAAAATACTACTTTAAATTTTTTCTAAGGATGAGTCAATGGAAAGATATCCAAAAAGACAATAAATATTCCTAAAGATAAATGAATTCCTGAGTAATTAAATGATTCAAAATGCCAAACAAATGATCAAACTGCCACAAAACAGAGACATAAAACAAACTGAAATTTGGAGGCAGCTGTTTTATATATTTTTAGAATGATATATGGACTCAAATGATTCAATTTTTTCCCTGTAAAGTGAAATTGTTCTTTGAAAATGCAATGAAGGTACATTTTCCATATTGGGCAAATTAAATAAAGGGGCTTTACAAGCATGCTTTATCATATACATACACCCCTCAACATTTTTGCAGAATATAGGAAATAGCAAACTTCTGGGCTCTCAGATGGAAGGAAAGAACTTTGAATTTCATATCGCCTGCCGCCTTTCTAAAACTAGTGTAAACCATTATGACTACAATGTGCTTTTGGGTAATGGCAAACATTTTTGAACCTCTACTTTAGATAATTCACTTCTTCTTCCTTAATCTGCAAAGACATCACATTAATCTGATGAAGACCAGTACATCAACAGATATATATTACCATGGTAACAGACATTTGACCTCGGATTAAAACACTAATTATCTGAAATCTTAAACTGAAACAAAAACAGCAATGTCCAGACTAATTTACATTAATCCCATCATGCATCAATACATATGTCGACATTAATCCCATCATGCATCAATACATATGTCATCCCCTTAAATCACTTATCATAGCCAGTTATCAGCACCAACATATACCACCGGTAAGTATCAGTACACAAGTCCGCAATTATGGATTTAATTACTTAATCTTCACCAGAGATTATCCCTCCATCTGGCGAGGGTCGTAATGACCTTAACTGTTCCCGCAGGTACCCTAAATCAGCCAGCCGGACTACCCATGTAGAAAAAAAGATAAGGTTTACTAAGAGATCAAAACTCATGATAATATATAAGGTCAAAATTAATTAACTATGAAGAGAGAAAAAAAGCCACAAATTAATTAACTATCTTGAGCCAAACAAATAATCATCAGCATTTTTTATTCCAGGAGGGCAAAAAAAATGTATGAAATTTCTAATAATTTCTACTTTTAATTTTAACAAAATTATTACATTGTTTAAAAAAATACTGGGCATGGATTAAAAAAACCAAGATCAATAATGACATTTTCATTCTTGTAAAAGTATGAAATTTGAAATTTTTACTTTAACTTTTAACAAAATAATTACACTGGTTTTTTTTTTTTTTTTTAATTTTTTTAAAGAAAAAAAACCCCAACAATTCAGTAAAAAAACAGGTTCAGAAAAAGGAATTATGACATTATTGTAAAATGAATTTTTACTGCCAAAAAAATCCATGTTTTAAAAAAGCTTGTAATTTCTACTTTACTCTAAACAAAATAATAACAATGTTTTTTTTTTTTTTTTTAAAAAAAGGTTAAAAAAAATGCAAAACAATAATGACATTTTTACTCTTGTATAAACACAAAACTAATATGAACATCAGCAGAGATAATGTCCTTCCTTGTCTAACTGTTAAGATTTATGTGCGCTAACCATTCTGTTGGATGTCCTAAGGGTTAATTAAGCGGAACAGCGGGGAAACACAAGCCTTCATTAACATACACAAATAGTAATTATTCCATTAACTGAAAAACTTAGTTGATTGCAGTTCGCAACTAGCCATGTTTAAACTCAACTCGACTCCCAAGTCATACTCATCCTGCATCAAAGTTATCTATAATTTTTTTTTACAGTAAGATTAATTTAATGGGAGTGAAGATACCAAGAGAATTACTTTTGACGAGGTTTCAATTCAATTTTCTTTTAATTGTTATCTGGTCAGAGGACACCTGCTTTCTCTCTGAAATCCTATAATTTGCAACTTGCAGAAACCAAATAAGATATTAAAACGGAAATAATGAGTGCGCCAGAAACAAAGGAATGTCGCCAAAAGTGGTAAAAGATTATGCCCTTAACTGTTAATCAATTTTCACTTAGCCAGAATAAAAATGTCACCAGAAATAGTCCGATATTAACATAACTAAATCATACTCCAATTATTTTCAATAACAAAGAGTAATTTAGCCAACATAATTTCACACTTGCATGCCAATAATCGCCAATTCCTCAACTGGATTTGACTCAAATATAACAACCAAGCGTTATCTTCTATGTTACGTTTTTTTTTAATTTTCAAATTCTTAAACATTAAATATGTTGAGTTATGTAAGTCATCTAATAAGTCCATCAATCACTTGAGGTGCATATTGTGATGAAATTCCCATTTCATATTATAGTCATACTTTTGTTTCATCTCCACCATTTTTTTTTTTTGTCAAATTTTGGCATAAAGAGGGTTTTGAATACAAATCAGGGAAACTTATAAAGAAAATCTAAAGAGAAATTAAGACATTCAAAATACCTTGCCGACAAGCGAGGTGGCAAAGTTATTGAGGGGCATTCAAACCAGCTTTTACTGTATAAAGAAATAATATTAATATCAACACTATCAAAAGGTTCAGATGCTATGACCATGCTATCTTAATCTTTAATTTTTTTTCAATCCTAAATTTATATATACATACACTTACATATATATAAAAATTTATAAATAATTCAACTTTGAAATAGTTCTGCTGTTTGCTTATCTCATTGTTCTGATGAAAAATTCCTGTTGTGCTGTAACTCAAATGTAGTATAAGCTTCTGGTTTTTTTTTTTTTTTTTTTTTTTTTTTTTTTTTTTAAAATCTGGTGAAAAACTAGGATTCCACTTGAAAAACCCCATGTGAACACGAACAGATAATAAAAATCAGATTTACTCTATTCTGCACATTTCATTGGCTAATTAATATCAACAGTCTCATCTCTAGACAGGTCATAATCCAGTTATAATTCGATACTTCATCAGTACTGAAGTATCATCTCTAGACATGTTTTATAATCCAGTTGAAATTCCGCGCTGGCTGAAGTATATACCTTGTACACTAGTGGCAATTCCATGCTGAAGTACGTACCTAATACACTTCTAGTGAGTTGTGTCTGGTAGCTCGCTCACTTTCTTATTTTGGCACAACTTTATAAACCACAATTTAAAAAGTTTTAATGAAATTTCTCACTTTTTATACTGTTCAATTAATTTTGTTTCCAAAATAGATCTGCTGTTTAGACTGGGTTTTTATCTTTTATTTTGTTTTTAAGAAGTCAATGCTGAGCTTCTGTTACACAGGATTTTTTTTCTTTGCTTGCAAAAATAATCTGCTGATGAGTTTTGTCAGGGTGCCATGTAACACAGGCCCCTTAATATGTATTGAAAACTGGCAAATTAAGTTAACGTGTGAATTCACACCAGGGAAGTGAGGCCAAGTGTTGTGGAAGAGTAAGCACCTCCTGTCTAGCTAGCTACACCTGCCATGTTTGAAATCAAAATGGAGAAAGAGAGGTACATGGAACTATGGGACAAAATGGAATCACATGATTTCAAAACGCCTGAACATTTGTATGAAATCACAAAATTTTGAAGTTTGCAATAAAAATGATAATATTTTTGGAATATATTCTTGGTTTATATTCCATATCTATTGCAATTAAAAGTTCCATACAAAGAGTATGGGGTAGCAAGTGGTATGTTGGAAAACCCCATTAAATTATCAGTTTCATTTTGACCAAACAATGTCAGCCAAATTAAAAACCTGTATCAAACCTACTGATGTTGTCCATCAACTTAAACATTTACATGACATGGAAATTTGCAATTCAATGATTGCTCGGATACTTAAATAGAAATGTATAACTTCGGTGGGTGGGTAGATATATAGGCATGTGTTTCTTAATAAATCATTTTACACAAAAACAAAAATCTGTAAAACAGAATATCAGTAGAAATCATGTAATATACACGTAGTAATTGAATTAATCTTCTGCTAACTGTATCAGGTTTTATCTATTTATTACCGTACCTCTGGTTTTACTCATCTTTCTGACCGACAAAAAACCAGTGAATTCATATATCATTCCATTACCTGATATTAGTTTTAATAATATCATAATATTTAGCTGAATCATCGAAATGAGAATCTAGACCAAAACTTTAAAATTTATAACTGAAATGGATGTTGTTTCAAAAGTGTTCCCCAAACACCCCAACCAGTAAATCCCCTACCATGATCAAAATATGAATAACGAGTGGTACATCTGCTTCAAACATTGATGCTCTATGAAGATTCATAAGGATCTTTAAATGGTTTTTGAGGAAAATCCAGTAAAATGTTGATTAAAGAAATGGAGTAAATACTTCGTTTGGCGACAGAATAAATAGGAAATTTTGCATAATTTGTTTATACCACTCTGCAGTCTTAGTGTATGGAGTTAAAGGCATATGCTATGAAATAGAACCACCATTCAAAACAAGCTAATTTTTTCACTGTTTGTTCTATATGAACATGCAAACAAAAATATGCAAAAATAATGGTAGGTCACCGCATGTAATTTTTCAACAACTCTTGTTCAATATATGCAGTATTTCAAGGATTTTGCATTTTTACCCAAAAATCGGTATAATTGAAAAATCAACCTCAAACAAACTCAAGAAATTCATTAAAATGTTATAATCAGCAAAAATACATCATACCCATATTTAACATTTTAAAAAATGTCAAAGTTGGCAGTTCAATACACATTTATTAAAATAATTGGTAAAAAATACTATGGAGGTAGAGCTCATTTTACCGCCTTTTTCACAAAAATTCCATACATTTTCATGTATAAAAAAAAATCTACCATTCGAAATCTTTTCAAATTCTGCCAAAAGCTTAATCAGACTATATACTTGACAAAAACAAAGAAAAATTGATAGGTCACCAGGATATTTTAGGATTTAAAAATAAAAAATTATCCCTACCCCCATGATTTTTTCAAATTTTCCATTGAAAAAAATGAAAAAAAATCCCCAAAAGGTTTTCTCTCTTCAGTTAATTCAAATATTAACATCAGATTCAAGATAATACACAAAACAAAGCAAAACAAAGTATATTTTTACATATAATTTTCAATATTAATCTTTGTTTTATAATCTGAATATTAAAAATAGATTCATAATTATCGTAAAAAATATCTGTGAATCTTTAAGATTTCAAAAACTTCAATGAAAAGAATAAAACAGAACAGTTTTGTTCAACCATGTCGACATTCTAATATCTCTTGGAACTTACATAAATTTCCATTACTTTGTGGTGTGGTCAAAGAGAGAAAACTCTATACCATGGTATGTTTACATTTTGTGCATCTGTGCTAGTAATACTCGCATTATAGGCCGTACCGTTTTTCGTTTTGGATTACACAAGATAGGTAGAACCTAATTGCTACAACGGTGTGATGAAATTTGGACAATTCACCGTTGTATGGTTTCCATTTGTTTATGTTTACTGTAATAGATATCATTTAATCATTTTTCGAAGCTAGTGGTTGAGAAGTACGTTCGGGTTCCACAACAGTTGGACCAGATTTGTTCATTTGAATCATGCGGGCAGAACATAGACTCTACTTCTCGCCTTTTCTTATCCGATACTTTAATAAACCGTCCTCTTCTTCTAAGAGGCATTTTGATCAATAATTTTACGATTTATATTGCCGAATACTGATTAAAAGAAAGCTGGATGTTTACAGTTGCTACGGTCGATCTTCGTATACTGCTAGTATATCCCTTCATTTGAAATGTCGCACCACTTACACAGTCAATAACGTAAACAGAGTTGTAGCCCCTGGATGCGCGGATTCGGTGCGCAATGAAAAAACCCGAAAATGCCTTTAAATACTGACATGCAACTGTAAGGGAGTGAAATTGCATTAAAATCTGAACTGAAAGTGCTGCATCAAATTCAGATTCAATACCAAAAGCAGTAAAATAGTGAAGTAGTTGCCTTTACAATTCTGCAGTGTACAGAAATACAGCTATGAATATTGACCAAAATTTTATACCAACCACAGATAGTACATTTTACTGAAGATGCTCCCTCTACAGTCATCCTACAAGTTTTTTCAACAATTATAGTCAGCTTTGATAGATACAGCTTTGGATTTTGACCAAATTTTATTTAAATAAATGGTTCAAGTAGCCTCCGGAGACTATTTCTTTGCCATCTACAAGTTTTCCAAAGCATTTATAGTAAGTTTTGAATCTTGAAAAAAATTCTAGAAAAAAACATATTTAATAAATACATTAAAGTAAACTTTACTGAAGTAACTACTCTGACATCTACAAGTTTTCCTAGACAAATTCAGAGTCAGCTTCAAGAGATATAACTTAGAAGTAATTGAGATATTTATAAGTGAAGTGCTATTAACATGATAAATCTATTACAATCATATTACTATCACATTATACCAGGCCTAACATCTGCCAATCCATCTGTCCATCTTACAGCAAAATGAGGAAACAAGCAACAAACACGGCCTGGAATTATCACCTAAATAACTGTGCAAGGAAGAATATATCATCTTAATTTTGTATGCTCTCTCTCTCTCTCTTTCTCTCTCTCTCTCTCTCTCTCTCTCTCTCTCTCTCTCTCTCCATCTTACAGCAAAATGAGGAAACAAGCAACCAACTTGGCCAGAAATTGTCACCTAAATAACTGTGAAAAGAGGAATATATCATCTTTATGTTGTATATGCTCGCTCGCTCGCTCTCTCTCTCTCTCTCTCTCTCTCTCTCCATCTGTCCATCTTTACTGCAAAATGAGGAAACAAGCACCAAACTTGGCCAAGAATTATCACATAAATAATTGTGCATGGAGAAATATATCAACTTAATTTTGCAAGCTCTCTCTCTCTCTCTCTCTCTCTGTATAATGCATTTTAAGCTTGCACTGGAGATAAAAAAAATCATTATGAAACTCTCATTTTCTCTATAATTTCTTCCAGAAATTAAGATGAAATTCAAGGGAGATAACACACCATCATATATCAATTATATGTACTTAACTAATATACAACCATTGACCACAGAGATGAATCAACACTCCTTATAAATAAAGTAATTTATTGACCACAGAAAACGTAAATCTTTAATTTGTGGTAGATATTAATATTAATATATATAAAGTACACTGCTACTACAACCACTTACTACAGACCCTATAATAAATCTAATCATTTCCTGTATGTAACCGTGGCAATGAGTATAAATATTAGGAGATAAGGTTAATATCATCCTGTTACGAGAACGAAGGTCGGAGGTCGCGCTTCCCAAACAAAAAATACCATAAAAACAATTGGGTGGATTTATTTACTGATCAATTAGTTAATTAGATGATAATGAGATGTATTTACATCATTACATCAAGAATGTCAGACATTTTTCGGTTTTTGATAAGATATTGGTATAAAAATAGTAATATTTGTTTTAGCGGACCAGGGTGTGGTGAGTTAGAAATGTCTTCCAAAAGTACCAGTAAGAACTGTACCAGATAGCAGAACTACCTTATTTTAATAGTTTCAAAAATAAGGTTAGAAATAAGAAACAAAGCAAAAAATGACAGTATTTTTTTAATTCTTTCCTTCACACATGGAGGGACATAGCTAGCTAGACAGGAGGTGCTTACTCTTCCTGAGCACCAAGCCTCACTTACCTGGTGTTAAGTCATGTGTTTTAATTAATTTGCCACTTTTTAAATTTTTTAACTTTTGGGATAGTGATGTGAACTTTACTTTTACAAATTTGCGTCCTGTAATCTTTCTATACACGTTGCTGGAAAATACTCCACCTGTTACACGAACATTAAAAACTGGAGTAGAGTTATGGTGCTTTACCCACCCCAACCCATCCACACCCATCCCCACCCCCACACCCACCCACACCCATCCCCACCCCCACACCCACCTACACCCCATTACGATTCTTTGAACTATATGGAAGCGGTCAGTTCTAGGATGGTAAAAAACCACCATCCTTTGTCAAGGAAACTGACAAACTTTCACACACACTAGAGTCTGCCTGAGCAGGATTCCAAACCTAGGAAATGAGATGCGCTGTGATCGGTGAGCAAACACTTTAGACCACTCAGCCCTGCACTAATTTTAAGGGATGATGATCATGCAGTACATTGGCAAACCCAATTTATTATATTTGCAGAGTCAGACAAAACTGTTTACAAACACATAAAAATGATTTCCAAGTTTAGATGTTGTTGGCAATCACTAAGCATCTAAAAATGAAAATGCAAAGTTTTACTGAATAAAATCTCTTAAGAGAGAAATTTGAAGCAACCCCAGGTATTTGGCAATAGATCTCTCCAGATATATTCAGACACAAACTTCTAGTCAACAGGTGATATTTTCATTCAAATTACAGATTAAAATAGCAGTATTTATGTGATTTTAATTAATACCTTGGAAATCTACAAAGTCAGCAATTTTAACATTAATTCACAGTTGATATAATTGGAAATGCAAGAGCTAAATGAAGCAACGACGGGGGCGATTTTTACTGGCAGATCGTGCCGTTATTTTTGCTACCGATGAACAAATGTGCAATCTAATATTATTCTTTATAAGAAGATTCACTTCTCAGCAATAATAGAACATACAGGTTGTTTATACATCATCATAAAGTGAAAAAATAGAATGATAACGATTTAACTGATATCAGCGTAAATCGGCTGGCTGCTACCACGACAGGTTGCTGCTACGCCGTTTGTATACTTTCACTTCCTTTCTTACTTATAACATACTTATAGCGATCGGAATAACTGATCATTAAGTTATATCCATTCTCGTTAAATTCTCTATCTACTTATATCCAGGTATACTATGATGATGATGAGAAGGGTAAAAATATCCCTCCAATCTATGGTAAAATCATTCCCAAAATTTCATTCCATTCTGCATCAAATGTGATCAGTCAGTAACTGTGCATCCATCAGAAAGTGTTGCACATTAAAGTTTTTACATGATATTTATTATATCATATCGTAACACTATCAACATACCATGACATAATTCTCAAGTTGTTCTGCATTGTCAACATTTAGAAATCTATGTTATAAATCGTTTTTATTGCTTTCAAGGACAAATTATATTTTGTGGAGTGGAGTACAGTCAAGTGGAGTGAATCAGTAAGAGTTGGATCAGAACATTTTAGAATGGGCCATTTTAACTTTCTTCTAAAACACCATAATATTAATATTGTTTGCAATGTTAAATATGACCCATTAAAGCTTAAACAGTGGGGTCATTTGGCAAAATAAGGGATAAATGGGCCATGGCCCCTTCTAGAATGAACAACGAGTGATGTAATTTTTTTCTTTTGCCCTGGTCAAGATTCTTTCGTTTAAATTAAAGCAGCCACTTCTGGGATGCTGTATCCATGAAAGGATCCAGAGTAAACAAATGACATCTATCAAGAGAAGAACAAACTTCCTTACACAAGAATCTGCCCCGTAGGATTTGACCCCAGGCATTGAGAGTGCTATGATCTGTAAATGTGTGCTTTAATGGACCAGTGAGCTATCAATGCCAAAATAAGTCTAAATGTTCACTGTTTTGTTGGTAAATCTAATTTGCCAATGTGCCTATCTCTTCGTTTGGTCGTTCTTTTCCTGTAAAGTCTCTGCTTTAACATTTTAAATGTGAAGAGCAATTGCCATCTTGCATTGTTTAACTATGTTAAAACTAACTTTGCCAGTGCATACTTTGTCACCAAGTAAGATAGGGCCTCAGTGACTGAGTGGTCTCATGCATGTGCTTACCCAATAAGCATGTGCTCACCAATTATAGCATCTCTTTCAGCCTTAGGATTTAATCCCACTCAGGACAGATCCTAGGGAAAGTTTGTTAATTTGCTTGCAAAAGGTAGGCGGTTTTCTCTGGGCACTCCAGGTTCCTCCATCATCCCTGAAAAGACTGTCTCAATTTATGTGAAAAATGTCGTGAAGATTTCAAAGTAATCTGGTCTCTTTTATAAAATTATGCTGAGACAAGACATAAACTGATGCTCTTGTAGATAGATTATAAAGGGAAACCAAAAAATTCAACTTACCTTGTTAGCAATACTGCAGTATCATAATGTTCAGGGTCGTTGTCATCGACGACGTTATGTAAGTGCTGCCATTTACAAAATTCCTGTAATGATTTAGCTGCATTAGCAGTAACTCGAGGCCCATCCTGTAATAAAAATATATAAAAGTGATTGATCGCATTTTAAATTTACTATTGTTTTAATATAAGCAAGAAAATTGTTAACTTCCCATAGTTGATAACAAATGAGGCTTTAAAATTGTGTCAAGTACAAACAAATCTTCCAACATATATTAAGTTTAGTTTCCATAAGAACTGCAAAAGGGCAATTGGACTGCTTATAATTTCTGTAATATTAACTTTAATCACTGTATCACATGATCAACATCCCTTAATGTTTGTTGTTGTCGTTGAATGTTGCTTAACATTGCATCAGCAATTTTTCAGCTATTCGCGACGAGAACTACTTTATTAATCTCTATAAATTAATCTATGAACAAGTTCGTGTATGCATGAGATGTGAGTGTGTTTTATGGTCTGCCTTGTACTAGCACACACTCAGGGCGATTTTAAGGTGCTAGCTCACCAAGTCAGTATGCTGCAGACAAACAACCACTTCTAAAGCTACATTATACTGACACCAGGTAAACTAGTAAAGGCCAACAGCAAGGAAAATTCCCTTTCCCAAATGTAGTCTGAGAGGGACTCTCACACCAGTGAGAGACCCTGGATTTGTGGATTAACGTCTTATCCATTAGGTCCCTTCAATCTTTGTGTAGGACATTTTGAAAAAATGTTTATGTCACCAAAAACTGGGAAAATGTGAACTAATATGATTACATAATTCCACATTTACTTCAGGGTTTGCGGTATGGCTCCAAGATTGATTTGTATTTTTGCATGCTTTTGTACCTAAAACCTGTTTATTTATATTATAGATACCAATTATAACTTTATTAGCATTTTATTGAGATTGTTGCTTTTTTTTAACAATTCTGAACCAAAAATAAAATTTAACTTAATTATCAGCTGTCATCATGAAAGTCAGTTTTATTATTTTTTGTAAATTTTTCATTTGTGCATGTGTGGCATTCCTCAAAAAGGCTCCAAGAATAAATTAATTGCAAACTGAAGGCCGTAGTTTTTGTTATAGTTTTTAATTTTGCCTGTATCTATAAGAACAAACTTTGCCACATAAATAATGATGGTTTTCTAGAAATTTTCACTTGGTGATTCTATTTTATATCATTCTACTCTGATGTTAAAAAGGGACTCTATTCTGAGTTTTGTTGCACCATACTGCCATTGCCCGGATGAAGCCATGACTGGCAGTACCGATAATTTACGTATATAACAATGTTTCTGCTCCTTATGGTGCTATCTTACTAATACAGCAGTTGTAAATATTGCGATTCCATTGGTCCACCAATTTTCTTGACAAAGGGTAAATGGGTAAATTACCAGCAGTGTTAATGAAGTGACATGCCCGGGGGAAAAAACATATGTCCTTGACAGATTTCCAAACTATGGATCTATGAATTTGATGTTATACGGATTGGAAAGCATAGGTTTGATCCCTAGCAGGTCCTTATATAATACCTAAAATATCATCTCACTGGCATAATCATTTACTCAACTATTGTACATGTCTGCAGTGATCCCTAATTTGGAATCCCTTATTTTACTAAATGACCCTATTGTTAAGGCCTTAGTGGGCCATAGAATAAAAAAAATATTTTATGGTGTTTTAGAGAAAATTTTTGAAAATGGCCTCTTCTGAAACATTGACTGGAGTTTCTAAAACTAAAGGCAAAAGTTGTATTATTATTATTATGTCCATTTTTATCTGAGCCAGGGTTAATGTCTTTCCGGGGATGACCATCTCCGATCTTGATTTAGTGTTTGGCTTGGTTTCAATTTTTACCTATGTCTTTTTTGGGTGGTCATTTCTGATATTATGTCAGGGGGGTAAATGTTTTCTTGGGATGACCACCTCTGGTCTTGTGATCGTGTCTGGCTTTGTTTCAAAATATTTCTAAGTAAGGGCAAATGTCTTGTTTCAGTTGCTATATTCGAACTCATGTCTGGCTTCGTGTCAAAATTAATGAGTTGTTCCAAGTAAAAAGTGACCGCCTTCTTCAGATGGCCATCTCTCCAATCTTTAATAAATCTGGCTTTGTGTCAAATAAGTTGTTGTTGTTGTTGTTGAATGTTGCTTAACGTCACATCTGCAATTTTTCAGCTAATCTCCACGAGAACTACTTTATTAATCTCTATGGATTAATCTATGAACAAGTTAGTGTATGCATGTGAAGTGTAAGTGTGTTTTATGGTCTGCCTTGTACCAGCACTTACTCAGGGCAACTTTAAAATACTAGCTCACCGAGTCAGTATGCCACAGACAAGCACACCACTCCCCCAGTCACATTATAGTAACACCGGATGAACCAGTAAAAGTCAACAGCAAGGAAAATTCACTTTCCCACATGTGGTCTGAGCCAGACTCAAACTCACAGGGGTGAGAGCTGTCATATAAGTACCTGTATCTGTAATGTCATGCAGTAAGAACCCAGCCTATCTCTAAATGTACTAATAAACTTCGTTTCAAATATTCATTTTCAAATTTTGGCAGATGAAATGTCAATACCAATTACTCCAGATCTTATAAATCTAAATTATGTAATTTCTATTTAATGCTTAATACTCAAACTGCTTTCTAAATTACTGCACCTAGAGAGAGATATGATAGTTCCTTAAAACCGAATTTTAATGTCCAAAAACTTCAAGATTTTAAATCTAAAATATGTAAACAAATTTGTAAATGATAAAAACAAATGATTACCGGTACATCTGCAAATTAGTTCAGTGCAAACAAACAAAATTTCCAACTTTTTGAAATTTTTGTAAAAAAAATTTGACAAATAAGTCAAAAGAATAAATCACAGCAGGGATGAAGCTTAACTATTTTGATTTATGGGCCCAGATTACTTCAGAAAAGAAGTTTTAATAGTAATAAATAGCTAAGATGTTAAAACATTAAGGAGCCCAAACTGCTTTTTAGGAGACATGGGCTACTGGGTCCCTGCTAACCTTCACCCCTGCACTAGCAGGATATTGTTAAACAGGGCAATGTCAGTCTACAGTATCCATACAAGAGCTGTCAGAGAATAAGCACTGATTGCCTAGAAATCTCATTCCACCAGTTTTAAGGAGTGAGTGAAGTGGAATAATGTTTTACCCCCACTCAAGATTCTTTTAAATATAGCAAGGCAGTCAGCTATGGGATGATGGAGGAAACCAGAGTGCCTGGAAAAATTACTGATCTTCAGCAAGTTAACCGTCAAACTTTCTCACAAATCTGCTCAAGTTTGGATTCCTGCAGGAGGAGGAGCTGTGATCCGCAAGTCACAACTTTTACCCACTCTATCACCAAGGAACTAAATCCAGGAAAAAGCTTATTGTGTGTGACTACAAAACTGAAGTTGTTCACAGATGTAAGAGGGTAAAATTTTAAATGCAGAGTTCGATGGGGACTAAATCTGACAGGTTTTGTTTTGCATGCAACTTTAAAACAGAGGCTGATCATAGGTGCAAGTGAAAAACTCTAATGGAAATAAAACACATACCGAATTTGATGGGAGATTGATCTTGTACTTTCTGTACTATATAAACTAGTACTCTGTCAACTAAGCTAAAAAGACTATTACTGGTACATTTGAATTTTAAAAAATTAATATGGTAAATAGTCTTTTTTCAAATTTCTGAAACATTCTTTCTTCATAAAAGCACTGATTTATAGAGCAAGTCATATAACTGTACTCATATTTGCACACCGTTTAATTTTGAATTTAATATGAAAAAAGAAATCCATATATGTTATATGTTAAAATTTAAATGATTATTAGTAAACAAAAAAGTATTTACCATAACACTCTTATGCGTGACAAAGAAAATTTTTTATCACAAAAGAAACAAATCAGAAAAAATCTAACAATATTTGTTAAACGGCAGGTTTTGATGGAGACGTTAAATGGTAGCAAAAATTACTAAGAGTTTTTATTAAATATTAATAAAAAAAGCCCTCATATTAGTAATAATTATATTTGACAATTATTATAAAATTATGGTTCAAATAGCTTTAAAAGTTCCTCTTTAAATATTTAATTTCTACTTCAAACTTATAAAAAAATTTGTAAAATTGTGTTAATTAAATTGTTAGAATTGCATTTCTTATAAACACTTTAACACATAAATCTCCTATAAAAAATCTTAAGGACTCATTTTTTATAGCTTAAACCTTATTCTATTGTGTATGTTGATTTCCTTGCATCAAACAAAAAGTTGTGCGGAAATGACAATTTTTATGGCACAGTAAAACTTTTAATCTGTTTTCAGTTTGAAGACCTGGCTAATAACTGTCATACCAACAGTGAAGATTGCTCAGTTTTTTTTCAAAACTATAAAGGTTGCAAGATTCTTGGGTTCAATTCAAGTCTCATTCTGCAAATATTTCACCCCATTGTGGCAATGTAGGGGCTAGTGTTGTCCTTTGTGAGATTCTGGGGTTAAACCCTTAGTTAGATCCTGCAGCAATTACCCCTACTCTGTCAGATTCTGGGGTTCACCAAACATTTTTTATTTTTATTTTTACCAATTGCTCCATTTGATGTGGTACCAATTGCTCCATTTGATGTGGAACACTTGACAAGCACTTCAAAGAAACTTAAAGTGACATTCTAAGTTATTTTGACATTTTAAAAAAAAGAAGTGGTCACAGAGATCCTTTAATAAGTTGGTATCAGAGACAAGATAAAGGGTGGAGGGTTAAATGTGGTTAAGATCTGAGTGTTGGTACATATAGGCAAACAACATTAACCTGTCTGCTTGACCTACCATTCCGAATATTCATCTAGGAGGATCCATTTAATATAAAGGTAGTGTTAGGATTCGCAGTTAGCACACAACAATGCATGTTTCCTACAATGTAGATAAAATAGACCCCTGTGTTCCCTAAATATAAATTTATTGGTCTATAGTAAATATTTAAATTAAAGGTCAAGCAGGTAGGTCAATGTTGTTTGCCTATACATACAATTTCTAATGTTACTTCTGAAGATAACTTACTGGGTAATTCTTATGTAAATAGTGTCGGGGATAAGATCTATCAGATCTTGGTGATGGGGATGTTTAACTGATTATGATCTGGTAACAGTATAGCGCTCAGGTATATATATAATAATTAACACTTGCTACAACAAAGCTTAATCATTCATTCTTATTGCTAAGGTTCAGTATCATTACAAGGTATTTAGGATTAAAAACTTAACCCCAACCTACCGCAGAAGAAATAGCATCTACTTCAAATAATGGTGGTGGTGGCTGGCGGTAAACCACAGACTGACAATTCTTTATTTTTATTTTATAAATAGAAACTGTCAAAACAAAATTAAGACTTTTGTGTGTCTTGTTGTGCTTATTTAAAAAGCGGATTTTACCAAAGGAGGGCTGTTTAAATCCTAATTTGTGTAGTAATAGATACTGTTTATTAAACAGGTGATCTGATACACTGCTTACACAAGGTACTCTGTTAGGTATCATAGGGAGGCTTTTTTCACTTTCTTGAACTTGAAATATGAAAAAGAACAATTTTTGTCTAAAGACTCCAAAACCTGAATTCAAGATCATGTTTAAAAAGCAAATGATGATCAGATCACAGAAAATAATGAGAAATGAGAGGGGGTTGGAAGGGAGCAAGAGAGAGGGAGTGAGGGAGAAAAGAAAAGAGAGAGATTGATTGAGTTAATTGAATGGGGTTTTATGTCCCAGTCAAGAATATTTCACTGCTATCAAGATGTCGCCAGCTAAAGGTGAAATGGCATAATTTTTTTTAACTTTGGTGTGTGCATAGGGCAATGTGCAAGGAGGGTTTTTAACATGTCAAACTGCCTTGACACAAAAAATCAGCTTTAAAGGTCTCTTCCGAGGACCCCGTGACTTTCATTTCTAAATGCATAGCGCTTGCCAAAAGACCAATCACTACTTAATCTCAAGTCTTATCCCTGTCTGCGATTGAACCCACATCCTCCTACACATGGAGCAAACACTATCAATTGAGCTACCACAGTGAGAGAGACTGTGTGTGTGCATTTATGAGAAAGAGATGGATGGAGTGGGAAAACACATATAGGTAGAACAGTTATTTATGTATGTAGCTAAATCTACAAACAAACAACCAGAACAACAATTTATTACGACAAACAAACACAACAGTTGGCTGTTGTTAATGAACCTTAGCCATAGAACTAAGTGTGAATAGTTGAATGAGTGTTGTATGTCTTCAATGTCAGAATGGTTCACATGAAACAATAAATATACACACATACAGGGAGGGACCAAACTGAAAACACTGCTATATCAAAACAAACAAGCCCCCTCCTAGAACAATACAGATAGACAAATTGAAAAATTAACCAAAATTTGTCCATCAAAAAACTTTAATTAAAAGCTTTTATATTAGCAACTAATGCCGTCATTCTAGGGTATGGGCCACCCCACCACCTGTTTAATATGCCCTCTTACAATTTAAGTTACTAGACGTACAGTAAGCAACACTTGTAACAAACAAATGTAGAAATGCATGTACATGTTTATGTGCTGATCAATGCAGCAACGAGGTGTTCAATGTGTGCACCAGAAAGCTTGCATACATGTGTGCATGGTGTATGAGTGTAGTATGGTAAGTATATGTACTTTGAGATTTGCAAAACACACATGACCCCATAACTAAGTGTATATATTCTTACTCAAACAATACCAATTGTTATTCCACTTTTTTGACACATTCAAAAAACCATAAAAATAAATGGGTTAATAGAATAATCCAAGCATGGACATCAAAAATATAAAACAGATAACGATTCACTTAAAACAAGCCTTCAGCCCAGATTTAAAAAAAAGGAGTTTCTGACACATGGCACCTGGTAATACACTGAGTGAAAATTAAAAAAGAATGAGTAAGGCAATTGTTCTCCGGAAGGAGTGTTAATAACAGATTAAAATATTGAAGAAAAAATTTAGGGCAAAACAAATATATAATTAGATTATTTGAAGAAAAAAAATTAGGGCAAAAAATATATAATTAGATTATTTGAAAAAAATTTGGGCAAAAATCTGAAAAATTGGATTATTTTACAATTAGGTAAAGAATATAGTTGTATTAAGAATTATCTAAAACGATGTGGTATTTTTTAATGTGTTACCATGAAACTAAGCTAGTATTGTGATGAAGTGGAATGGAGTAATGAAGGGTCAAGATTCTTTCACTTATATCGAGGTGGTCAATTCATAGATGGTAGAGAAAACTGAAGTACCCAGAGAAAAAAAAATATGAAATTCAGCAAGCAAACTAACAGACTTCTTAGTTACCTAGTGGATTGTCAACAAGGAATGCATTACAAACCATCTCAATGATTTTCCCTCTTAAGAAAGTTGGTTGGTTGAATGTTGCTTAACGTCGCATCAGCAATTTTTCAGCTATTCGCGACGAGAATTATTTTATTAATCTCTATGGATTAATCTATGAACAATTTGTGTATGCATGTGAAGTGCGAGTGTGTTGTATGGTCTGCCTTGTACTAGCTCGCACTCAGGGCGACTTTAACGTGCTAGCTCACAGAGTCAGTACGCTGCAGACAAGCGTACCACTCCCCCAGTCCATTATACTGATACCAGGTGAATCAGTAAAGGCTCTTAAGAAAGGCAATGGCAACCACATTAAATAGAAGACTTAAGTACAAAAACTGGGCTCGGATTGGTTGATAATGGCCGTTTTTTCTCCAAGGTGACTAATTTAGAACACTTTGGCCTCAAAACGTTTTTATGTATCCCGTCTTAATTCATACAAAAATATTATTCACTAATATGCATTAGCAGTAAATTGACTTTTGTCCCACCAACTCACAATGCATTTAATTAAAAGTACTTAACATTACTCCATAAATTATCCACTAAATAAAAAAAACATTTATGCAAGACATTACCTTATTTAAAAGCTTTCGCTGTCAATTAATTCCATTTTTTTTATTTCATAAATTTCTTTCTCTTTTCATTTTAAATAAGTACTTAAAAAACAGTGCAACTGTTACTTGGTACGAGAACTCAAACGTATTTCAAAAATAACCTCAAAAAGAGACACTTGCATGCCCAAACATTTGAAACAACTTAATGAGACGCAGGGTCATTTTAGTTCAGTTATCCATTTAAAAAACACCATAACAAGCTAAATTTTATTTAGTATTTTAATGATTTCAATAATGGTTTTAAGAGAGAAAATATTTGGTATTTTAGTGAACTTTGGTGGTTTTCACAAATGTCACAGCAGTTTTTAATGACCTAATGTTAATAGTATAATTCTTGGTCATTAGTCTTTAAGTACTCTCAAGTACCTGCGTAAATTTAGATACTTAAATGGTGTAAAATACTAGCGATCTTTTGAAGTAGAAATTCAAGACCAACAGGTGAGAGTTCTACGAATACCTGGATAAGGAAAATTATAAAATATTTCTTTAATTTTAGGCCTAATAATTATAAAGTTATGCAGGAAAATCTGTTCTTCAATCCTGAACAAGTACGGAATTAACGGTTTATTTAAATTTCGGACAGGTGAGCGGGTCTATACTTGGGATCAGTGTGTTTTTAAATTCACTTATCGTTAAATACATGTATATGTACAAGATTTGTCAATTCATCTTAAATTTTTTGCTAAAAAACAACATGTATATAACAAAAATAAGAGTTAAAACAAAATATTTTAACATATCTTAATTTGCAAAAAACTGTCAAACAGGTGTAAATTTTAAAACAAGATATTCATAAAATTTAAATAACAAATGGCTACGGTAGATTTTTGTTTCATATCCCTTGTTTAAGAATGTCAAAGAGTAACTTGATTTTTTGAGTTAGTAGGCAATAAATCACTATTGATTACCTGTGAAAAAGCAATTAAAATAGAAGGGTCCTTGTCAAGAATATTTCAGAATATTTCAAATTTTTGAAAGATTAGTGAAAGGATCTATGGTAGAACACATAGAAAAATCAATTATAAAAAAAATGGACAAAAAGACAGGAGTTTTTTAAAAATTAGGCTAAATTTTGTTCTTCTGTGATGAGCGTTTTTTGCCAATTTGTTTTTCAGTTGTCCAATTGTTTAAAAAGTGACAAAAAGAACAGGAATTTTGGAAAAATAAAAATTGATCAATTTTGTTCTTTTAGTGCTAAGCGTATTTTACCAAATTGTACTTTACCAAAATTTGTTTTGAATTGCCCAATTGGTCATTTAGCCTACTTTACTTCTATATATAAATTTTAAAATTAATTATGATATTTGTATCAAGATGTACATGTACTGTTAAAAAGAGCATTATACAAAGATAATTTACCGAAATATAGATTAATAGAATTTAAAAGTACACATTTTATCTTCTTACATGATGCTAACATGATAAATGTTGTCCATATTTCATTTATAAAAATCTCTTAAAATCAATTATCTGAACTCATCCAAGATTTTTTTAATAAAAATATCATAAATATCTGCATAAAATCTGAAATATTGAGGCTTTAACGAAAAATAGACCTAAGTGCCGACAGCACAACAAAAAGTCGGAACAATAGAATATGTCTAATATACAACACTGGTGACAAAGTGTAGAACCCCAAGATAACGATCATGGTCTGGGGACAGTCGGATTTGGTGTTCGGGGATTAACGAATTAAAGTTATCTTAAGATAATCAAGCCACTTAATTCAGTTCATTAAGTCAGATATATATAGTTAATAGTGCTGACAGTATATCTTGATAGCCCAAGAGCTAGTGGGGTTTGAAATATGTGTCAATGGCCAAAAGCTTTGAAGGTTGTTTCTGATAGAAAAATGTCTGTAGTTTTCGAATTTGGGCGTCTTGTGAATGAACTCGTTTCCGATTTTTTTTCAGACGCGAGTTTTTACACTAGAATCGCATTTTTCAGCCGGTTTTTCGGTAATTTGATAATTCTGCATTATGGACGCGATATGGCCTTAAAATGTCTTATTACTGATGCGGTTATCAAGAATTATGATCATTGTTGACATTTAAGTTAAAAACTTCTTGATACATTTCAGATTTTTTTTTAAAATAACTATTTTAGGAAAAAATAGACCAAAAATTTTGCGTTTTTAATATTTTGCCCTCTTTTATGTCTTATAAAAAAATAATAAAAGCATTTAAGTGAAATGTTTTACCATATTGTCACAGCCTAATGTGTTTTGCATTCAATAAAAGTAGCTGCATATCATTTGGTAGGAAATTGCGGCACCCACAGTGGAAAAACTTTCCCCTACCCCAAAAATTGCAAATTTCTCAAAAAATCGATCTTTACTACAAATTTTGCTATTAGTTGCCATACTGATTGTTATACCGTGTAAGCTTTAATACTTGGGTGACAACATTGAAGACCTCTAACTAAAAACTTCTTGTTAAGCATTCAATCTCAATTTTGTGGCCAATTTTAAACAACCGAGTTTTGCGTTTTTACTTAATCTTTATTCGTTAAAGTCTTGTAGCGCATTCAAAAAAGCCTGATTATCAATATACTATTTTATTTAGAATCCCTGATGTTTGTGCTTTATTGTGCAAGTATAATGTATAACACAATCGTCACACAAACCCTTTCACCACAATTTATTCTTCCCCCTACCCCATATGCAATAAATAAGCGAGTTCGCGAGATATTGATTTTACACTTGTGCGTTCTCAGGCAGTGAGATTTTAAACACGGTAGAGTGTTATAACGTAAATTTGTACTTGAAACATATAGTAAATTACGCTGTTAGCTTGTTTATTCAATGCTTTGATTTTTTGTATTATTAAGCAATGATAGTGCCACGCCCTTTTGTATGACTCGGCAGATGGCGCTGCGCAAAGCGTTTGTGTTACGTTTTCTGTCATTGCAAATCACACGTGGTTGCAATTATAGATACTTTCATATGGTTGTTGTTTATGATAAGTAAGAAAAAACTATTCACCCCTTTTTTCTATTGTTTTGTTACCGTTTATATTTCGTGTGAACAAGTTGATTTTATTTAATATTTGTTTTTAAAAAGAATCCGTGTTCACAATAGAATCAATGAAGTTTTGACGCAGATAAGTAATCTGTTTGTTAATTCTATTTGATTCCGTGACTGAATTAAAATCACTGTAAATAATATTTTGCGATTTGTTTGTGATAACTCATTGTCATTTCAATTAGAAGTGTTGCAAAATGGCCAGCACACGGCTGGATACATCTAAGGGGAAACAGATATTACAGGGCGATAGCACAGATGAAACAAATCTTGTTTGTTGCCTTCATGTCGATAAACGTTTCCAAGATATAGAAATTAAACCTTTTGATGAAACAACATGGAGTAAAGTGGCAAAAGTTGCTGAATATCGTCTTTCGAAAACAAAATCCCACAAATATAAACAAATTTGTCAAGATCTTCCTCAAAACTTTGATCCTAAAACCAATGGTTATCACAGAATGTGTTACAAGAACTTCACTGCTGTCTCAAAAAAAGAACTAGAGTCTTTTTCCACTGTAGAAGTAGAAGAAGTTTCTTACACTTTAAGATCCCACACTGAACATTTATCGGACGAAACTTCCTCCTCCGGTATTTTTCTTCCCGTATGTTTGTTTTGTGGCCTCCTGACGAAGGGTAAGAAAAGGGAACAGTTAGGCAATTGTGAAAGTTTGGAAGCGGGAGAAAAAATAAAAAATGCTGCAATGGTTCTGGGTGATACAGATATGATTGCCAGAGTTTGTGATATAGATTTTGTTGCTAAAGAGGTTAAATATCACCATAGCTGCCGAAAACATTACTTAAATCTTTCTGAGAGGTGTATACCCGGGTCTGCTAAGACAGAATATGGCAACATTAGGCTAGGACACGAAAAAGCATTTAAATGGTTGACCGAATACATAAATAAAAACGTTATAGCACAAGGTCAAGCTGTAACAATTGCCTCCTTGTATGAATATTACACTACAATGCTGATGGACATTGGTCTTGATTGCTCCTCATATACCATCCAGACTTTAGAAGTAAAACTTCTAAATCACTTCAAAGATGATATTTGCATGAGTAAAATAGGTAAACGACAAGGCAAAATATTATATCCAAGCTTTCTAGATACAGATCAGATTATAGGTTTCCATAATACGTTTTTATTAAATTCCAAAGTCACTGAAGCTGCATACCAGTTGCGAAATACAATATTAGAAATGTCAAAGACATGTCCCCAATTACAGAACCCATTGACTGTAAATGAAATACAGAAAGGCCAAGCTAACCCCCCAGACATACTTATGCAGTTTTTAAAACTCTATATACAGGGTCTTCAACAAAAGAACCTTCTGAAAGAATGAATAGATGCATCAGTTCAGCAGCAGATGATGCTTTGTTTGCTGTAACCAATGGCGAAATAAAGCCATCAAAACATTTATGTCTTGGACTGGGTTTTAAAAGTATGACTGGTAGTAGGAAAATTATTGAAGTACTAAATCATTTAGGGCACTCAATAAGTTACCATGTTGCGGAGACACTTGAAACTGAACTTGCAATGACAATATCAGACAGGAATCAGCTAACTCCTGATGGATTACTGAAAATTCCAAACTTGTCAACCGGAACGGCTTGGGATAATTATGATGAAAACACCGAGACTTTGTCTGGAAGCGGAACTTTGCACGACACAGTTGGAATATGTTACCAGAACACTCCCGACGAACAACATTCAATGGGGGACTCTCTAGGAATTCCACAAGTATCCACTACACAAACAAAGTCATTGAAACGTAAACGCTCTTTAGATATTGAGGACCCTATTTTAGAATCTTACAGAAAGCGTCCAAAAATAACAAAATTTCAATATCCCGTAAAAGCAATTTCGGACCCCTCTAATTTAAATGAGACCAGAAAAAGGGATTTAACATGGGTGATTTGTCACCATTTATTTTCTAATATACCCATGTGGTCAGGATGGAATTCTCTAATCACAGTAGATCATCTACCAGAGCAAGTGATAGGCTATATGGACAATATAAGTTTGCCACCGACCCGATTAGATGTGGTGTCGGAAACATTACGTCGATCGCAGATTGTGGCACGGGAATGTTCTGATAACACAGCAATTGTCCACTATGATCTTGCCATAGCTAAACCAGCGATGCAGATACAATCGGAAGAATCACCAAAGTACGACAATATTTTCATATGTTTTGGTCCTTTCCATATAATGTTGGCATATTTTGGCGCTCTTGGTCACTTAATTGAGGGCTCTGGCGGACCATATGTGCTAACCGAGACCAAAGTTCTGGCAGAAGGGTCTCTAAATGGGTTCATAAAAGGGAAGCATTATAACAGATGTCAGAGAATGCATACTATATTATCTCTTTCTTTCCGTATTCTCCATTTTCGGTCTTTTCTGGAAGAGCATGGTCAGATATCTGAATCTTTATACGAGCAGTTAGAACAATTCATTACAAATACTTCTTCAGAAGAAATGCAAAACGTTCTAGAGCAAGAAAATTTAAAATCTATTTTTGATATGTATGAAGCCTTTTCCAATGACACAAGAACTGGAAACCATGGATCAACAGCACAGTATTGGTTTATGTATATTGAATTAGTTGAACTTCTGTTACTTTTCAGTAGATCTTGTCGAACTAACGATCTACCTTTATTTACTTACTGCTTAGGAAAAATGTGTCCAGTATTTTTTGCAGCTAATAGACCAAACTATGCAAGATGGATGACACGCTATCACTTAAATTTACTTAACATTGATATAAGTCATCCACAAGCAAGAGCAATGCTTGAGAATGGTGGTTTGTCTATAAGACGCTCGAATAAATCATTTTCCAGAATTCCAGTGGACATGACACTTGAGCAGACAATCAATGCTGATGCTGCATCTCGTCTAACTGGCATTTCTGCATTCAGCCAGTCATATACGGCCAGGCGAAGATGGATGATTACACGAAGTGTCCGCAGTGCTATCGTTGGTGCTCTTCTCTCAAAAACTGGAATCCGGAAAAAGGGGGATGTGAATCAAGAGCTCAAGCCGTCGCGAATTCAGAGAGATAATAAAGATGTAAGTAGTTTGATCGACTGTATTAAAGCAACTAAGAATCCGTTTGATACAGAGATAAGAAATGAGGATCTCCTGTGCATATCAACTGGTAACAGAGTCAAAGATGATGTGAAAAATGAGATACTTAGTTGTGTAAAATATGGCGAGCAATCTTTTCACGACTTTAGAAATGGCTGTTTTGCAGATCCCTCTAGATTTGAAAAACCTATTACAAGAAACAAATTGCGCACTTTTGCATCTTTGGCACTTAAGGTTCGGGTTGAGGTGAAAGCAAAGAAAATCATACAGCTACAGTGTTCACGTGATCTATTTGGTAGGCTTTTGTTTTTGGCAACGACAACAGATATAAACTTGCAGAAAGTTTTTGAATATCCTCTCACTCCCGTGCCGCCAGCTCTTGCACAAATTGACGGGAATATGAATAAAACCGACAAATCAATACTTATGAAAATGTTAGAGAGCAAGGCTCATTCTGATCCTCCAGCTGCAAATCAAATTGATGCTTATGTCGTTGATGCCATGTTCCTTATACAGTTGCTGTCAAACCTACCAGATACTTTTGAAGGTGTAGCCAAAACCATTCTCAAGCTATTATGTAAACTGGCAAAAGAAATACACTTTGTTTGTGACACATATGTCCATCCATCCATCAAAGATATTGAAAGAGATATGCGAGGAGAGAGCAGTGGACCAGATATTGTAGTAATGGGCCCAAAACAAAAGCGACCTCATGATTTCCGTTCAGCTTTGAAATCTGCTAATTTCAAGAGGTCATTACTATCGTTTTTGCTACAAGAATGGAAGAATGATAACTATGCTGACATTCTTGCAGGCCATACATTATATTATGCAACAGAGGACCACTGCCATCAATTCTATTGCGAAAATGATGCAACAGTAGTGTGCAGTGAAGTGTCCAATCTTGCCTGTACCCACGAGGAGGCAGATACCAGGATCACCTTACATGTGCAATACATTGCCTCAAGGTCCGATTCTCCTAACGTAGTGGTTAGAGCAAATGACACGGATGTAATGGTTATTTTATTGTATCATTGTCACCAAATACATGCAAACATATGGATGGATTCAGGCACTGACGGCACCAATACTAGGCGATTTATTGATCTAACAAAACTGTCCAATGAAATTGGGATCGAAATGTGCCAAGTTCTTCCAGCTATCCATGCTTTCACTGGATGTGATTATACTGCAGCATTTCTTAGAAAAGGTAAAATTAGGCCTTATAATATCGTTGAAAAAAGTGCAACTTTCAGAAGCGTTTTCTCAAATATTGGAACAAATCAAAGAGTTAATGAAAGAGATATGAAGGTAATGGAATCTTTTGTCTGTGAAATGTATGGCAAAAAAAACATTAAAACAGTAAATGAGGCACGATTTGCCATTTTCAGAGAGAAATACGCTCCAACAAATCAAACTGACCCATTAGAAAAGCTCAAAGGAGCCGATCCGAGTTCACTACCTCCTTGTAAAAGTGTTCTTGTTCAGAAAATCCTCCGAACAGAATATGTTGCATATTTTTGGAAACATGCCAATTGCAGTTGTCCTACATTAAATACTCCACAAGAAAATGGATGGAAAAAAGAAAATAACAAGTATGCGATTCACTGGTTTGAAGGTGAACAGATTCCGAAAGATATAAGACTGAAGATGGACAGTACAACTTTTACAGAGGATGACATGGGAGAAGATGAGGATGTACGTGAATCCGACAGTAGTGATAGTGAAGACACTGATGATGAATGAAATTATAATTCTGAATGAATACGAGTTATTTTGAACCAGCCTGTCTAAGAGCACTAACACAGTATATCCCGTGAATTCGCATATCGTTAGCATATTGGGGTAGGGGAAGAATAAATCGTGGGTAATGGGTTAATGTGACGATTTTGTTACACATTATACTTGCACAATAAAGCACACACATCAGGGATTCTAAATAAAATAGTATATTGATAATCAGGCTTTTTTTGAATGCGCTACAAGACTTTAACGAATAAAGATTAAGTAAAAACGCAAAACTCGGTTGTTTAAAATTGGCCACAAAATTGAGATTGAATGCTTAACAAGAAGTTTTTAGTTAGAGGTCTTCAATGTTGTCACCCAAGTATTAAAGCTTACACGGTATAACAATCAGTATGGCAACTAATAGCAAAATTTGTAGTAAAGATCGATTTTTTGAGAAATTTGCAATTTTTGGGGTAGGGGAAAGTTTTTCCACTGTGGGTGCCGCAATTTCCTACCAAATGATATGCAGCTACTTTTATTGAATGCAAAACACATTAGGCTGTGACAATATGGTAAAACATTTCACTTAAATGCTTTTATTATTTTTTTATAAGACATAAAAGAGGGCAAAATATTAAAAACGCAAAATTTTTGGTCTATTTTTTTCCTAAAATAGTTATTTTAAAAAAAAATCTGAAATGTATCAAGAAGTTTTTAACTTAAATGTCAACAATGATCATAATTCTTGATAACCGCATCAGTAATAAGACATTTTAAGGCCATATCGCGTCCATAATGCAGAATTATCAAATTACCGAAAAACCGGCTGAAAAATGCGATTCTAGTGTAAAAACTCGCGTCTGAAAAAAAATCGGAAACGAGTTCATTCACAAGACGCCCAAATTCGAAAACTACAGACATTTTTCTATCAGAAACAACCTTCAAAGCTTTTGGCCATTGACACATATTTCAAACCCCACTAGCTCTTGGGCTATGATCTCAGGTGTAGTAGTGGGCTAGTTACTGTGAGGGTGATTAAATCATCAGCCAAACAGTGTGTTGGTATGTGTGTGAAAGAGAGAGAGAGAGAGAAATATCTAAATCCCCGACTATAAGACCGGGGTGGGATTTCCCTGTCATTTTTAATGATTTCAGGCTATCCCATGCCTTTAAGACGACCATAATTTTTAGTCAAGACCATACCGGTATCGCTATTTGAAGCTACCGATCGGACATGTCCCTGAATGTGTACTTGTTGGTATGTATCTGTTGTAGATTGGATTGGATTAATGGTGTTTATGGCCAAGTCAAGATTCTTTTATTAATATCAAGGTAGTCAGGCCTTGGATGGTAGAAAAAACTGGAGTGTGCTGAGAAAACCAGCAACCTTAAACAAGTGAACTAACAAAGTTTCTCACACTAGGATCTGTCCGAGTGGGACTCGAACCTAGGCAGTGACGTAATAAGTGTTTGACTTCCCATCAAACTTACGGCAGGCATTTATCGTGTGGCGCAGCAGAAAGGCAGAGAAAAGAAGCATGATCAAAACAATAATAATGAAATCAGAGAGAGAGAGAGAGAGAGAGACGAGAGCAAGAAATAGAAAGATCATCATATAGAAAATGACAACCGATGGATGGCTGGAAGGGAAAGAAGAGATAGAGTGCATTTTACAGAGAGAGAGGGAGAGAGAAAGGGGCAATGAACACACTCACACACACAAAGAGCGAGAGAAAGAGAGAAAGAGAGAGAGAGAGAGAGAGAGCAAGAAACAGAGATTTTGTGTAAAATTAACAAGATATTTTATTAAACATAACAATGAATGGCCATTTTCTCAGCCCAGGTAGGTCAGTCAGGATTGTAAATGAATTATTTTACTTAGTGATCTCACCCAGGTGATAAGGTGAAGATTATAAAGTACATCAATTCATTCATGGTCACATACAGAAGTACAGGCCTGCCCAAAGTTTAACACCAAGTTAACGAATAGGTGCCAAACTGGCAGCTCATCTCATGCCTTGTTAGCTAAATCATGACAGCTATCAGTCTCTCGTTATCTTTTCCGACAATAGCTACGTGTATCAATATCTCGGCAACTCGGCACTCAGGTCTTCAACTCCTTCTCGTTAGCTCAGCGTTAATTTTTCGAAAGGTCTGTACTATAAAACTGCTTATCCCTACTCAAACTCACTGACTGGCCAGATATCCTTACTCCAAATATATCTATACAGACTTACTGTAATTTATTATACCAAACCACTGGACAGTTAAGAAAGTGGACAATCATTATGACCTTTAGTCAATCAAGTGGACAACCTGTCCAAAATTAGGAAAAAAAACTTGACCATTTGAGGACAGAACACATTAATCTACAACACCGGTGAGCCCATACCAAAACTGTAACATATATAGGTATGGAAAACCCTTAAATCTTAGATGAATGATCTCTAGAATACTCACATCCAATCTGTTTTTAAAACGGAAAAACTTGACAAAAAGATGTATAAATGATAGTTAAATCTTTCTTAACAAGAGCACCGCCAAGCGGAGCATTATACGCCCGTGTTATATTGATCGAGTAGTACTATTTACTGAGAAGTATAAGTACAACTAGGATATATGTATGTAAAAATATATTACCAACTCCGTGTTCGGGCCATAACTCGTAACCAAAAAAAGTTGTAATTCAAATTTGCACGAGATATTACCATGATTAAGGTGTAACTGTATAACAAATTTCATTTAAATCCATGTTTGTATTGTCTACTTAATGGAATACAAACCACATGGTCATACATACAAAAATTTCTAAGTTAAAAAAGGGGCATAACTCCTCCAAAAATAATCTGAAAAAGTTGTAATTTGAACTTGCACCAGATATTAACATCGTAAATGTGTATACCAAATGTATAACAAGTTTCATTTAAATCCATGTTTGTATTGTCTACTGAATGGAATACAAACCACATGGTCATACATACAAAAATTTCGAAGTTAAAAAAGGGGCATAACTCCTCCAAAAATAATCCGAAAAAGTTGTAATTCGAACTTGCACCAGATATTAACATCGTAAATGTGTATACCAAATTTCATTTGAATCCATAAATAGTTGTAGGCTCTAATGATCGGAAACCACATGGTCATACATACAAAAATTTCTAAGTTAAAAAAGGGGCATAACTCCTCCAAAAATAATCCGAAAAAGTTGTAATTCGAACTTGCACAAGGTATTACCATGGTAAAGCTGTATACCAAATTTCATTTGAATCCATAAATGTTTGTGGTCTCTATTGAACGGAATACAAATTGTTAACAGACGCCCGCCCGGACGGACAGCACCGTAACATAATACGTCCCGTCATATGACGGGCGTATAAAAATTGAAAGTGCAATATACAAGAAATGTGTTGGGTAAAATTATAAATGAATGAGAGAGTAGCAAGATGATATAGATTAAACACAATATGTTTCAACATTTATTTAGAGGATAATATAACTGGTATTTTCTCCAAGATTCTTACTTAAATATACACTCATGAGAGAGAAAGAATATAACCGTGTTTTTGCATATTGGGAACCTATGGCAAGAGGTCCAATCCTATGCTATATGATAGGGAAAGAGATAAAAAGATCAACTTTGAGATTGAGAATGAGACTGAGACCAAGGAAGAGAGAGAGACGGAGAGTAAATGAATGTGTGTGCAATTTGGATAAATATCTGCTAGTTTCTTTGGGTACAGTCTTTGACAGAAGAAAGAGAGAACATGAATGTATTTGAATATTTGGGAAATCTGTTTTAGCGACTACGGCCATAAGCAGAGATTCAAGTCTGAATTAGAGAGAAAGATAAGGACCCTTGTTACTTGCACTTACATTCACAAACACAGATAGAGAGATTGTAAAAGGGGCGGGATAGTCACATTACAATCGGCATAATATGAAATGATTAGAACAAGTTCTCCAGATAAACCACAAGTATTCAAATAAGAGGTACTGATAAAGCCAGTTCATAAAATTTGTCTAAGTATGTCAAAATTTTCAATAAGTGACTTTATTTAATAAGCATTTTGTCTTCTTTACCCTGGAACAGTGATAAGATGATTATTTGAAAATTGATATATTTAAAGTTTTATCTGTAATAAATATGCTATTACATACATGTTAAATATGCTTTTAAGTTTAAGATTTATAATATAACTATTTATTTAAAGGGGCATTTACTTAACAACTCCAGGTAATCAGTAATGACCAGACATGAGAAGAAAGACAGGCTATATAGAAAAGTCTTATTGTATGTCAATCAATTTTTATACATATATTTATACTGTAAATCGAAAAATTTTGTGTCGGCTATTTTTGGCAAAGTTTGTATTTCAAGATATTTGCTTACTCAATTTGCTCCATTTGATGATGGTCAGTGCATTATATTAAAATACTCTAATAGTTATAACAGTGTGTCTTTTTACTCTCTCAAATGCACAAAAATGAAACAAACGAAACAGTTTCTCAAATTACAGTATGTAGGTTGTCAATGCCACAGTCAGAAGAGTTTCTTATTGGCATTGGGTGGGTCAAGGCTCTGGAAACTTGGTTCGCTTGTGGCAATTTCCCTGTTACCTGTTACTTATAGAGCAACAACATACGGGAAATGCTGTAGTTAGGAGATGATTGTAATTATGATGCAACAGTCAATTTACACAAATTACAGTCGGCGGCGCTATCACCTGTTACTATATACTAATTTGTACAAATCGGAGCACCTGTTCTGAAATTCTTAAGAAATTCTTACCTCATCAGATCTAAACTCTACTATTTTTACCACGACTACGTTAATGAAATTTCCTATGGAATGATCTCTGTATATACTTGCTACCTGTAAAAATACACAAATACAAACACTGTAATACGATAAACAGGAAATTAATTACATACCTATGTCAATGTTATGTACACATGCATGTAGGTCTGTCTCCCCAAGTACAATGTTTACACTAGTCTGATACGTAACACCATACCATAGTAAAACTGACCAAAACAATACATGTTAGTGGCTCAGGAACAGCATAGCTCACATGTACATGTATCAAGTTCATCTAAAACTTTGATCAAATCTTGAACAAACTTTGACCAAAACTTGAAAAAAACTTTGACCAACAATAATTTTTAATAAAAACTTTGACCAAAACTTTAACAAACTTTGACAGACTTTTACACCACAACTTTGACTTAAAACTTTATACAATGTGATCAAAACTTTATTGAACTCTGACCGAAGCTTTAATAAACATTGACCAAAGCTTTAATAAACCTTGGCCAAAGCTTTAAACAATCTGACAAATTTTGTCCAAAACTGTAATAAACAATGGCCAACGCTTTAATAAACTTTGACCAAAATTTTAACAATCTTTGGCCTGTGTTTTGAAGTCCCAAAGTCTATGTTTTTTATGTTTTTCTTAGGAAGTTCCAATCATTTATCACAAACCCCTTTATAATGCCAAAATCTAGCTGAACAAATGGTGACAATAAATTGAGGTTTTACTGTATTATTTTTTTAAAATCAGCTGCAACAGATTTCTTTTTGAAAGAATTCCCTAGAAATGATGTAGCTAAACAATGGCCATGAGCTATTTTGGCTACTGGTACTGTTCTGCACACAGAAACAGTTCCGTCCCTTATCTCTTAACAGTTATCTTTGTTGCATGTTAACATTTTGATAAATGGTTAGATCGCAAAGACAGCATAACATGCAGGATGCCAAGTGGAACATCATTTTGGTGCCAAGTGGGACATACATACATATAAATAATGGTAAATATTATATCAGAATAAATATCTTCACATGTATTTTGAAAGTAATCTTCAAATGCATGTTTATCAAATGGACAATACCTCATTTAATTAAAACTTTTAGCAAACAATCAATATTGAACAATATATATAACGGAAAAGATTTTTAATACATTGAACTCCTTCATGGAATGGATTTTTTTTAATAAGTAATGTCAAAGAGCAGCTTTGCACTCAAGCACATCTTTACAAAATGTCACATTTTTCCATTCAAAAACTTTAACAAAATGCTTTATCACTGAATGGCAAAGCTTGTATCATGGTTATAACAAGCATGGATTGATTAAAGGGGGGTTTTATATCCCAGTCAAGAATAATTCACTTATATTGAGACCTCATCAGTTGTAAGCGAAGTGGCAGAAATTTTTACCTTTGCAGTACACTCTGGGCAATGTGCAGCATGTGCAGGGAAGGTTCTTAAACATGCCATGCCTGCCTTGACATGGAGCATAAGTCTTTAAGGTCTCTCCTTAAGGACCTTTGACTTACATTTTGTACTTGAAAAACGAATAGTCACTATCTATTTTGAAGTCTTGGAAAACCTGGTGGGGGTTTAGACCCATGGCCTGCCACATACAAAGTGAGCACTCTACTAACTGAGCTACCGCAGTGGTGTATATATATAATTTATAAACATATAACAGTCTTTTGAACAGACAAGCTATGAATGACACAAACTTTGTTTTCATGAAAGAGAAAAATTGCATTTAAAGTTTTAAAGTATGTCCGACACGGTAACCTAATTCCGAGCATCGCTACATCATGATGAAAATTACAAATAATAACTTAAACAAATTAAACAATTAATTGTAATCAGATTAGATTAGGTGTTTCATCATTCACGTAATTACATTCCCAATTAAGGAAGAAACTGGGGCATGTAATGACATAATTATTGTTTTTCCTTTATCCACAAGCTAAAAACGAATATTTCGATGATGTAAGGTGTACAATCAAACGGCTTCAAATTTGAGCTATTATTTGCTCATCAAATGTCTTTTAACCTCATGAAAACAAATTGCAATAAAACTGCATTATCTTCGTATAAATGTCAAGTTGACTCACTCATTCACTGAATCAAAAAATAGCTCAAAAACGTCCTTAAAAATTCATGAAATACCAGACAGTGTTAAATGCTTATTACAACATCTAAATATACTCATATATAAAGTGGCCTCTGAAATACGACTTTAACCTTATGTGGTAATAGCTCTGAAATATTTGTAAATTGTCTAAAATTTACATTACATGAATGTTTATATTATCATATACTTACAATGGACATTAAAGTTAATATATATTTTTGCAAATTTGCTCCATGGTAGCGGGACATTTGGTAATCCGCTGCCACCATCATCTCGACGTGTCTTTTTAACGAGGCTGAGCGTTTATGTACACTATGTTTATTATTATTATTGTAATTATTATTATAACTATTATTATTTTTTGATATATTATTATTACTATCTATAGATATATTAAATGTATTTTGTACACTAAATTTTTTATTATCACTAGGTGATGACGATGATATACTATCTGTCTCTGATGAAAATAAAGATGAAAAAGATGACGACGATGATGAAAAACTAATGTCCTCTTTATTTTTCCGTCTTGTGTGTTTATAATTTCCTGAAAATAGAAAAAGACAGTCATTTAGATATTTTAAATTAAATTTAAAATTTAAATTGAAATTAAACCAAAAGCTGTTACATCTATACTTATACCATAATCAAAAATATCTGAACAGGCTTATAGAGAATGTAATGTATGTACAGTAAAACCTCGTTATAATGCCCCTCGATAACTTTGCCACCTTGCTTATCGCCACACTATTTTGAAGTCCCAAAATCCATTTTGTTTATGTTTTTGTTAATCTGCCTCCCCCGATTTATCGCCAAACCCCTTTATAACACCAAAATTTGACTGAACAAATGGTGGTGATGAATCGAGGTTTTACTGTATACTAAATTCAAGTCATAACAGCCTTCAGTTTGGCACAGAACATTTCTCATGTATTCTGATGTTCTCAGCCCAACTAAATGTATAAAACTTACAAAAAGTCAAAGAGAAACTTTTGGTTGCTGAAAACAAGAGTGTTTGAGTTTAATGCGAGCTTCATTAAAGAAGCTTATGTTATTTAAACAATGCAGCGGCTGAGCTCAATCAAATTCTTCTATCGATTGTGGCATTATCCACTGTCCAACACTACTAGACTTGCCTAGCTACCATAGAGTCTTGCGATGTTCTTTACAGTTTGTCATGCTTTTGTTCAAAAGGGCAATAGAGGGAAAGAAAAGTATAGCATATTAGTGTGTCTATTAAAAACTTAAGACTATATCTGGACATTGTCCCAATCTTTCTATTCTTTCTCTCCATCAAAAACAAGTTTAACACTGGTCATTGCTTCTCTCTCTCTCTCTCTCCTCACACACAAACACACACACACACACACACACACACACACACACACACACACCAAGACAAGCTCAAATGTTTTGACTGCACTCTGTTCATATAAATACAAAAAAGACCTTATATTACATGAGACACCACTAAGATGTATTCTATCATCAGCATTTCAAGTAGTCATGTGTGCAAAATATACATTTTGATTAAATTAATATCATTTATATATAAACTGTGCCACTAAAGTTATCAATAAAATAAAAAATATGACCTCCCGCAAAATTTAAAATAGACACAGCTTTGTATATTCAACTTAATGTTGATAAATATAGATATATAAATATCGCTAGTCAACCTAAACAATATGTCAGAGAAAAATCATCGGACAAAAATCGTAACATTCATACACGAATTTCAAGGTTTTATAAGTAAAAAATTTGATTAAAGTCAAAGATTATTATATCTTTAGAAAAAAAAACTGTGAAAAAAGATCTGGCACACTGAAAGTTAAAAGTTTAATATTCAAAAGTTGAGACAACACAATCTTTGAAGTTTAAAATTATATATCAAGCTACCAAACAAAAAACCCCTCATAAATATGAATGCCAGTTGTAAACTAACAATGCTACTGGGAACAAACTATTAATTTATGAAAAATTTAATTGATGGTTGAGGTTTACACACGATTTTAAAAGCTAATAGTAGAATTCTTATGAGAGGATGATGGACATGTTCAACGATTTGCATCATTTAAAGAAATTAAGAAATTGTAAAGGTGCGAGGGTTCGTTGGTGTTGAAATATGTCATTTTAATACGGGCTCGTTAACATCATCGCCAGATTTTTATATGATTATCAAGACACGCTTGTTATGGTTTTAATTTTCGTCATTTTTCGCTTTAAATATGTTTTCTCGTAAAAATGGTACTCAATGACCTATAAAAATGGGTTTTCATTGAACAGAATTTCTATAGTATGTAACAATAGTAAAATCCATGTAGACATTAAAATAAAACAATATCAACATGTTCCAGTGGTGTCAGGATACACGAAAACTCAAAAAAGAAAAATGACATGCAAACTTTCAGTTTTTTACAAAACAGAAAAAGACAGAAAAACTTAACTTTTTTGAAAAAAAAACTTGTATTTTAATGGATTCCAACTTGTCACAAAACACTTTAATATCATATATACATCAAAAAGTTTATATAAAAATTTGTATTCTGAATGAAATAAATGCCATTTGTACAAAATTTATCGTTTTTCGGTTAAGACTTTTTACTTGCACATTTTAATTTTCTTTTTCCGGACATGACTTTGTTATTTTATACACACTTTAATTTCTTTATGATGTTTTTTGGTAAAAAACTTAATTTAAATCACTTTGTACTCGTTCCTTTATAATTTATAATTTTTATTTCATTCAAAAATCACAGTACAGGCCTGTCAAAAGTTTAACACTATACTAATGAATTAGTGTCAAAAGTCCAGCTTATTTTGACCCCTTGTTAATTATATCTTGAAGACTTTTTAGCAGCTGCTATCTATCTCTTGATTGCTTTTTGGTCGCTAGCTATGCATATCTCCACCACATAGCAACCAAGCTTCTATTCCTAATCAGTGTTAAACTTTTGACATGTCTGAACTGTACTTAAATTTCTATATTGCAATGCTCGTCACATTTCTATTAGGAAAGGAACCATGCTTCAAGAAACAAGGGATGGCTTCTCTGAAGAAGAGCCCTGAATCATTGTCTACAGAATTCTCCCACATATGCTAAATGCTACAGTAAAATCGAGTTGAATAGAAGGAAGTGGAAAAGAGTAGTGCTGATTAGTGCTATTTAATATCCAAGTCATGATTCTATCACTATGACGGTAGTTAAGTTTTGAGTGATGGGAAAACCTGAGTGCCCAGAGAAAATCAGATTTTCGACAATTGCACAAATTTCCATATACTAAGATCTGTCAAAATAGATGAACTTAGGTGAGTGGAGGTGCTGTGATCGATCTGTAAGTGAATGATTTAAGCCGAGTCAACCACTAATGCCCCTGCTCTACTAGTGGGAACAAAACTGCACTAGATACAGGTACAAAGTTGAACTGTACTATGGTATGTTTGATTGGAAAAATGGGGCTGGTTGTAAGATCCTGTCTGTCATCATGCCTCACGTATGCCAGTCGTACGCCAGTCGGAACATCAGTATCAGCAGCTTTGGCAACAACGGGAGCAACAATAACAGATGTGTTATGTAACCTGGTGGTGTTACGTTTTTACTAGGCTCTGTTTTATCAACAAAACGATACACACAAATAAGTTAAATGGTTAAGCTGTTAAAAAATGATATCCCCTGATACATTCTAAAACATCCATCTTATAAAAAAATCGGAAAGGACTATATTTGATTACGGGCTATTTTTGCCCCAATTTTTTTATAATTCTTAACTGTTCTTCAGAATTAAAAATAGTGTTTAAAGTAATAAAGGTATATGTCAGAATTTGTTTACGATCTTTTTTATTGAGCTTGATGGTATACTTTTTATATTTACCTGTTACAAAGATGGGTATGGTTACAGAAAATTGGAGAATTTATGCTTATTCTCGTGTTTAAAGGCAAATTTCAATGTCAGCGCATTCGTGTTCAACCTTTTTATTTTTACCACAGAAAGATATTGTGAAAATGATTCATTGGTGAAAAAATCAAGAGTGAACACAAGTGCGCTCTATGTTAAAAACACTGAAAAAACGCAAAATTACGCGTTGACAAAGGGAGGTAACTGCATGACAACTCGATGTTTACATTGCCGATAGGGGCCAGAAATGGGAATGGCGAAAACAGCAGTCCAAGTTTATATGGAAATGAAATATTATACAAAGATCTAGGTAATTATAATTATTATTTAGAATAATTATTTCACATTTTCGTTTATTTTGCAATCTTAAGTGTAGCGTGATCTTTGTGACGTTGTGATAGAAAATATTGAACAGAGTTATAATCTTGAATGACGTCTGCGTCACAAACACAGCCTGTCACAAGTTTTTTGTACCACAATAAAAAATACGATAAATGTTTCCAATGAGAAACATCAGAAGAGCTCTTAATTGATTGATGACAAGCTTGTATAAATATAAGTCTATTTTTAGCATTAATACTTGTAACAAGACCGCATCCTGCCGCGATCAATGTCTTCCATCTTTTAGCCGTCCCGAGTCCACATGCCCGTGTTAAACTGATCCAAATATAACGAAGCCCGTGTTGAACAGCTTTAAATATAAGACAAATATCCCATATATTTAATTTTCCAGAAAAGATTAAAAATAAGCAGATTAACTGCAGATTAACTATTTTCAAGAATGTAAACAGAGAACCTACGGCGTACCCCATTTTAAGTTTGTATACAAGTTCTAATGCTTATGCAACAACACAGGGTCATAGCCGCGAGAGTTAAACAGCTAGGATTTAGCGGTGGAGGTAGCGAGTTCGCTCCCGCATTGCGGTTGAATTTTTTTTTAATTATTATTTTTATTTATTTATCTTTGATTATTATCATTATATATTTATCATTGATTATTGTTATTATTTAAATAATATTAATTATGTATATATTATTATAATTTTTTTGGTTTTGATATTATATATCCCTTTTTATAGGAAAGTCTCAATCACATGAAAGTTATGTTTTTATTAAAGCCTGAGAGAGAGGTGATTGATGCTTTTTCTATGTGTGTGTGTGTGTGTGTGTGTGTGTGTGTGTTTAACACCTTCAGGGGGTGTTGTTTGGGGTATAAAACATTTTGAGACCTTCTAATTCTCTTACATTTTTTCATGATAATACGAATACCATTTTTCTGATGTACATGTAGTTTAACATGTGCAAGGTACATCCGTGGCCGTGTGGTAACGGGTTACTAATCAACGCTCAGCAATGGTTTAACAAGTCGGAGTGAGTTGAGTAATGGTGTATAACTTCCAAGTCAGGAATATTTTATTTATATTGAGTCGTCGCCAGCTATATATATAGGCGAAGGTGCAGAAATTTTGCCTGTGCGTTGCGCTGATGGCATTATACAGCAGGATTCTTTAGCGTGTCAAGCCTATCATAAACGATGCGGTAGCTCAGTCGGTAGAGTGCTCGCTCCGTAAGTGGGAGGTCGTGGGTTCGAACCTCGGCCGGATCTGATCCTAGACTTAAAAGTGGGTAGTGACTGTTCTTTCGCCAAGCACTCGGCATAACGAAATGAAAGTCACGGTTCTTTCGGATGGGAATTTAAAACAAAATAAGGTCCCATGTCACGGTGGTCTTGGCACGTTAAAGAATCCTGCTGCATAATGCCATCAGCGCAACGCACAGGCAAAATTTCTGCACCTTCGCCTATAGTCATTAGCGCTTTACTTCACATTATTAGTATTTTATTAAGGACAAACAATACAAAAATAATTTGGCAGACAACTCCGTCCAATATTGCCACATCTGTTTTCTTAAACTATTTTTAAGCATTTTTTGTTTCTTTTTTTTTTAGACAGTCATCATGCCACCTAAAGCTATTCATTGCTGTCTCTGTAAAAGAAGATGTAAACCTGGCGCTAGGCGAACTGTTGTTAATGTTAGTCTTAAAAAATATCTAAAAAAGTGTTTAGGGCGCAGCATTGAAGAGAGGGAGATTATCTGTAATGCTTGCTATGCAGCATATCAACGTTCTGAGAAAAATGTAACAGCTAGTCGAGTAAACAGCGATGTCAGTAAAGACACACCAAGTGACCCATTGATCAGCCCAAAGTCAATAACTCTACAGATCAGGTCTACCCCAAGAAGTCACAGATGTTGTGTTGTTTGTAAAAAGGATGGATCACCCCGTATTAAATTAACAACAATTCCAAAAAATGCGCAAACACAGGCCTTTGTTCAATGTGCTATTTTTATAGATTCAAAGAATAGGTGTTGTCCTCATCATCTAGTCAAAGTTATTTTAAGACAGAGGCTCTACATATGATATCAGCAAATAAGGACTCTGACATATTTTCCAGGACTGATATTATTCAGCTTTTGAATAATATGAGAAGTATGATGAAAACATCAAAATATTTAAATTTTGACATTCCATCTGTTATTAATGATGAAGATTGCTTTTCACTAACAGGACTGTCAAATGAACAATTTTCAGATTTGGTATCACATCTTGTAGATATGAAAACAACTAGCAAGAGATCAGTTAGAACATCACTGGCTATATTCTTAGTTAAAATGAGAACAGGATTACCGAACAAAATATTGTCAATTTTATTTGCATTAAAACTCTCCAATATTCAGCGAGCAATTCAATCAATAAGAGCCTCACTTATGACCAATTTTGTGCCACACAACATAGGGTTTCAGCACATCAGCCATGAAGAGTTTTGCCAAAATCACACTACTCTCTATAGCAAAACAACTGTTCACAACACAATCTAATCAAGCAGTTTTAGTCCTCGACGGTACCTACATTTATATACAGAAAAGTTCAAATTATGTTTTTCAGAGACGCTCGTTCTCAATGCACAAACATCGACCTCTAGTAAAACCCATGATTGTTGTTGGAACTGATGGTTATATTCTTAGTATACTAGGCCCTTATTATGCAGATGGGAAGAATAGTGATGCCGCGATAACAAAACACTTTTTATCACATAATCTGGAAAATGCAAACACATGGTTACAGGAGCAAGATGTCTGCGTTGTTGACAGAGGATTCAGAGACTCTGTAAAGTTTTTAGAGGAACACGGACTAAATGTTCAAATGCCAGGATTTTTGAATAAAGGTGAAAAGCAACATTCTTCTTCCGACGCTAATGCAACCAGAATGGTCACTAAAGTCCGTTGGGTCGTGGAAAGCACTAACGGGAGAATAAAACAGTTCAAATTCTTTGATAAGGTTGTTCCAAATACACTTGTACCTTATATTAGCGATATCTTACAGATAATTGGAGCGATCTGCAATAAGTACAGAAACCCTTTGGCAAATGTTGATCCTGAATCTGCAGACATAGCTAAAAAGATGCTGGAAAGAGCAAAACAAGGAAATGTTCTTCAAAAATATCTTGAAGAAAACAATCTTTTACGGAAAAGATCAGTATATAAAGATGTTGGTGCCACCTCAAGTGATTTAGATAGTTTTCCTATACTGTCTAATGAGCAATTGCGAGATATAACCATTGGAGTGTATCAGCTTAAACAAGCAGCATCATATACCAATGAACACATCAGCAAAAATGGTGATTACAAACTTATGTTTTATGAGGAAAACCCATCATTGCTAAAAGTACAACTGCAGTCTCGCCATTCTAGTAATACAGCACATAACATATGGATAAAGTATACAGATTCTTGTGTAACTGGATGGTATTGCACATGTAAGACGGGCGCCAGAGTTGTGGGTTGTTGTGCCCATATAGCGAGCGTGTTATGGTACCTTGGGCTTTGGCGACACAAAGAACACCGAGAACGACCAAGTAAACAAGTGTTACTGGACGCCAGTGCTTTGCCTTCGACAAGTGCTTTTGTCAGAGATGAAGAATAAACATTCTTTGAAATGTGCAGCATTATGGATAGACTGTTGTGTTTGTGGTTTTAGCCATTATAAATATAGCCATTAATGCCATGACGCCACTTTAAGTCCATAATTCTTCATTGGTTGGTTGTACAAGTGCTAAGTTTTCCAGTTATTTCCGTTGAGAATATGTTTTGTTTATATTTGAGAATGTATCTAATAACAATATATTTAATGTAATTATGTGTGTTTTATGGATATTTTTTTACTGGTCAAACAACACATTTCGACAGTAGATAAATATGAAAATGCCAAACATTAGACTGATACAGTACATTTGATTTTGCTGAGACAGTTGGAAATGCCAATTGTATTGTCTTGGGGTCAAATCCATGGCCTTCTGTAAGTTATGCATACTTGTTATTTTAGCATTTTTGTTGACATGGTTTTATGCTTTCACTCCAAAAAGTCAACCTGTCACTCTTTATTCTATAAAGGTCTTGTTTCGCAAAAATGCAATATATTTAACTTTAGTAGATCAAATGTTAATTTGTTAAATTGTCATAAGGTGAGAAATATTTTATATAGAATCATCTGTTCTTATGTCCATCAGATGATATCAGGTCAGTAATGGAATTTGTACATTTTTGTGTTATTGAAAAGTGAACAAGACATACACAAACCAGCCGGTTCAAATTTATAATATAGTTTATGATGCTTCTGCCATTTAGTGTAATGGTGAAATGTATATGAATGACAATATGTGTTTAAATTTACATTTAGTGATTTGTTCCCTTTGCCTCCATAATAACCCTAACATTATGACACTTTATTTGACTGGAATAGCTACTTCAGTTATAATACCATAATAACCCTATCCGTTCAGTGCTAAGTTTTAAGTTATGGACCTCCGATAATAAATATAAGTATGATTGATAAACATTTAGACCAAGATTACCAAAATTGGTGTATTGGTATACTTTGTTCCGAGTTTGATATTTGTGCCTGTCCATAACTTTTCTTGACCAGAAGTGTTAAATTACTGATGAAATAAAAATTGTTGCATAGTGTTTATCACACACACACACACACACACACACACACACACACACATGTAACCCTGTATTCTATAGACATTTTCAAATATTCTTATAATAAAATACAGTTTAATTACTATGTTAACATAATGTGCATTTACTTAACGAATAATTTCATTTTAAGCAAGTAATTCAATCTTGGTTTTCCAATCGCTCAACAATTGTTTATTATGTTTTACATCAACCATGAACTTCAAACCACACTTGAAATTTTGAACGATAAAATTGAATAAGTTGTTATTTCCTGGAAATTTTCAAAACAAGTATGTTTTTATTTCTTGGAAAAATAAAAAAGAAAGAAAAAAAATTTTTTTTAAATAAATTTTCCTAATCGAAAATGTACGAATTTCTTCCAACGGTTTGTTTTTAATCAGTCATTACCATTTACTGTTACAGATTTGTCCCATCGCTGTATTAAATGTTATTAGATTTGTCCCATTGTCTCGTTTAATAGTACATGTACCACAATGAACGATTAAAAATTAAAAGTTAATTCTAAAATAAAAATATAATTTTTGTAGCATACAAACCATGCTATATAAACAAAAACGACAAGTGAACGTAATTATAGGCCAAAATGACGTCATGTAAAAGTAATTATCTGCACGAAATGACGTCATTCATTGGCCACTAATATGAGAATGTTTTATTTTTTGAAATCAACCATCAATCATTAGTCAAATGTAATTTATTGTTGCTTACTCAATGTGCTGCTTAAGAACTTAACATGTTGATAATGTTAAGCTATTGTAAAAATAAATATTATTTAAATTTACAAGATGATTGCTCTTTTGTACACAAAAAATTACAATTGTTGATTTTTCTTCAAATAAGGGGTCCCCCATTTGAGGCCCCATTTAGCGCATGCTTTATTTCAGAACATAACAAAAATTTTGCAGTTGAACCACAAATTGGTATCCTTGCAAAAAATACCATTAAGAATTGTTTTGCAGTTGGGGCAAAATATGGCCCTTTTCCAATATAGTCCTTTACAACAAATAACCTGTTACAAAATGACATCTTTATAATTCTACAACATCTAAACTCAAGTAAATTCAGAAATTTATAACAAAAAAATTCAAAAGGTTGCAATGTTAAAAAAACTTTAAAAAATGAGAGAGAAAAAAGGCAAAAATTATGTTTATCAGGAATTTATTCAAAAACATCATGTTTTCATCAATTCCAAAATTCAGTAATCTACAACTTTTAAAACTAAAAAATTAAAAAATTGTTTCAATTTTCCATAAAAACTTACCAAAAAGAAGAAAAAAAAACAAAAAAAAATTATCTTTCTGGATTTAATTCAGAAACATGTTTTAAACAATTCCGAAATTTACAACATCTACAAAAAAAATTCAAAATGTTGAATGAAAATTTAAGAAAAAAAAAACCCAAAAAATTTACTCTGTATCTGGATTATTTGTAAAAGAATTTCTAAATAGAAAATAAGTTATCTCTAACTGATAAACTGACCAGATAAGCCTAAACTAAAGTCAGACCACCCACCATAACTGCAACAATTAACATTTTTTGGCCTTTTAATTATTATTTTCAACTGATACATTTAAAATTTCACAAATTTCAATAATTGAGATAGGTATTTCAATGAAAGTGGCTATTGAGTTTTTTCTCCCAATTTTTCTGTTTAATGAAACATATCTGTAAAGAATATTAGCCAATTATGTTGGCCGAAATTAGTAGAAATTCATTATAAAGCGAAGAAATTCTTAAAGCCTTCATTACTACCACTATTTGTATGAGTCACATAGCATTTGGCCGAAATATAAAAGACTGCCAAGTGGTTAAGGCTATAGACAAAAGACTCAAGAGTTGTGGGATCAAGCCCAAACAAGGTTGAACTGTATGTACTTAAGCTAGTTATTTGGTTTCACATTGTTCCAGTAAACCAAATTGCAAATTAATTGAATAGGTATCAACTTGGAGTAAGTTCCAATATGGATTGGTCTTTCAACCAAGGTCAGCCTTATAATTTTGTCATTTCACACAAAACGAGACCAGGATAGACCACGGCTTGATATGTCCAGTGTTTAATCTAAGATTTTTCAGAGGGGTCATTTTCAAAAAACTTTGTCTAAAACACAATAACATCAATGTTGTTGTATTCAACACTGGGATCATTTGGCAAAATAAGGGGTCAATGGCCTCATGACACTGTATGTCTATAGGATAAGGTCAGATTTTAACTTTTCATTAGTATAGACTTGGAAAAACTGCTGCAGTAAGGCCAAGCCAATGAAGGGCATTACAAGGAACTTTTACAGTACCTAACTAAACACAAAATGTTATGTATTTGATTGACAGATCACCAATAATACATGTCAAAACCATCAACAATTTTGGTGTGGGGAACATCACAAACAAGTTTGATTTTATTTACCATCTCTGATTAATTAAGAGTACCAGTATATGTAACTTACTGAAAGAATTAAGTAGAGTTCCATTCCTTACAACAAGACCCAAATGATTGATGAATATGAACATTTTCTTGACAGTTCAGATTCACTGTCAACAGTAATTTTTTTGTAAAGGTCTTGGCTGTTTACTAATCTAACGAGAATTGTATCATACGTGTATATATCTTCAGGTTACTGATAAATATTTTACCCCGGATTTCATAAAAATAATGATTGAAAATGTTGAAAGTTATTGTTTCTATAATATTAGCTTTTGTGTCGAGAAAAGTTCCCTTGGTTTGCCTAAAAGAATGCCTATTGTTTGGAACAAGAAATCACAGACCTTTTAGCAGTAAACATCACCAGAACTCATGCTTTATGTGTAAAAGAAGTGTTCTCGGCTATGTTCTTGATCAAGGTGTCCTTAGACCATTTGTTGCTCTTCTAATGACATTCTTGCAATTTGATTGACTCACTGCTAACCCCATTATAGGTTCATTGCAATGGCAGACTTCAGTAGATCATTAGGGTGACTGGCTTTATGTACCTGACTGGATCTCTATATACCACAAACAATCTCACACACTTTTAACACTCTGGAACTAGGATCCCTTATTTTATTTGTGAGTTGTCCTTGTTGGCACATGTTATGGCCAAGTAGGTATGCAATATTTCGTTAAGCAGTATTTTTCTATTCCCATTTTGCATCATAATTACTTAAAGTAAAAGAACACTAGACTAACTAATTGTTTTGTCATGAGAAAACCCACAAACGAAGATGATCTTCAAACTGCTGAAAACTTGAAATAGTGTAGTGATTATTTTATTGAACAATAAAAGGTATCCAAGTAGAACTTTATAAATATCCTCGACACATGTTGATTTCTAAAAATAAACATTTCTAAAATTAGCCCCTCAATCCAAGAAAACAATTAACACTATTACTATGGCACAATTAAAACTTGTCAGCTGTTAATAATTTCCACTTAAATAAGTGTGTACATCAAAAGTTTTATATTTCTCAAAATTTATTTTATCAGTAAGGCTATCTAAATAGTCACAGATACAAAACTTGATTGTTTAAATATGTTCACAGTACAATAGCCTACAGACTAGTATTTATGTAGTTATTGTATATTTACACTTCCATATCCATGGCAATTTCACTTTTTCCTATATTTTGTTTAATTAACACATTTAACTTTTAATCACCGTCTGTCTTCACAAAAGTTCTATTTAAGATTCAGATCATCTCTGCAAGCTGAATGCAATTATACTCAAAACAAATTCTTTTAACATAGTGCAGATATTTTTATTGTAAAATGTTTTTGTTGTCCTCGAAGTCCACACTCACATGTACTTAATGAAATTCTTAAGTGTTCTGTTAATAGAACAGGACTTCTATTAGAACCCTGAAAATATGTTTTTGGTACATAGATTTGTATGTTTGTTTTTGATTTTGACTAAGTGGAATTGAATTTGACTTCGGTTTTCAGTAAAAACAAGTTCTGTTTTATGGTTTGACTGTCAATATTTTGAAGACAATCGGATTTTACCCCTGTATGTCAAAGCTCAAATACTCGATAGAAGCCCTGTGTTGTTTGACTTGTATCAAGCAACAACTAGTCTTTGAGTAGAGAATAAAAATTCAGAAATTCAAACTTCAATGATATGATTTTGGTTGTGTAATGAAGTTTTTTTGTGATGTGTACAGAGCTTAAATTTGCAACATTGCTATTAAAAACAACCTGACATATAACACTCACAAACACCTGTTGATTACAAGACACATACCGGTAGTTACAGCATGGTCATTGCCCTAGAAAAACAATAACTATCTAGGTCATAGTTTGTTCCATGACCCAATTTTGAGGCAAACATTTCAACACTGGAGCTACTTTCATGATACCCTTAAGGCTATTACTCTCCAGTACCAAGCACTGACCCCTCACATGTTGCAATCCTATAAAAACAAACCAATCACATGTGGCAATCATATAGAAAACCAACCACTCATGTGTGGCAATCATTTGAAAAAACGGACCCCTTGTGGCTTAACAGGATGGTCTGACCTAAACATCCATGACCATTACAAATGTAGTAAGATACAAGAGGACAAGCATAAATGACATTTTTATCCTGAATGGTACTTGTTCTTGACATTCTGAATAAAAACATTCTCCAATTCCACACCCCTCACAGCAAGAATCTACTCAATACAAATATTCAGGCCAATTGACTGGATTAGTAGAGTTCAATAACTTGTCTCCTTCTAGTACACACTGTACATGTAATATAAATAAAAATTTTCACCTATTTTAGTCATCATTTTAACCATATTTAAATACTATAAATAAATGTATATATATATACATGTATGTATATGTAGGTGTGTATATCTTTAGCAACAGAATCATTCTTAAAAAGTCCCTTAAGGTATGAATGCGCTAAAATAATTGCAAAAAAATTTAAATTGTTTATCCTGGTCTGTTTTCTATTTATAATACAAATCCTGTCCAGTATATAAAATGCTGCACACCACTTTCCTTCATTATGGGGATAAGGAGACATCCAAACCCATTAAAAAAATTTAACTTCTAATGTAAAAAGCCCAAAAATGATTAAATAATGCCACCTTGAATCTTTCTACTGCCAAGTCCAACCCCAACCCCCCAATTGCCCACAACTTCTAAATAGCCATACTTAACAATGTAGAAAAGGACAAATTACCAGGCCTAATCAGTGATCAAACACTAGACCTCCAACATACAACAGGAAAGTGATCTAGCTACTCAACCATCCAAACTGGTACACTGGCAGAGACATGCTGTAAATGTTGTAGGAGTATATACATTTATATAATGTTGTGTGTAACTTAAAAAAAAGAAAATTTACCAAGCCAAATCAGAGATCAAGCACCAGACCTCCGATACTACAGAATAGTGATCTAGCTTTTGCGGCATCCAGACTGCTACACTGGTACAGCACTGCAGTAAAATGTTGTAGGAGTAGAAGACATTTATATAAAAGAAAGGCCATGTTTCAACTATGAGATCAAACACTAGACCTCCCCTACCACAGAATAGTGATCTAGCTTTTGCCGCATCCAGACTGCTACACTGGTAAAGCGCTGCTGTAAAATGTTGTAGGAGTAGAAGACATTTATATAAAAGAAAGGCCATGTTTCAACTATGAGATCAAACACTAGACCTCCCATACCACAGAATAGTGATCTAGCCTTTGCCGCATCCAGACTGCTACACTGGTAAAGCGCTGCAGTAAAATGTTGTAGGAGTAGAAGACATTTATATAAAAGAAAGGCCATGTTTTAACTTTGAGATCAAACACTAGACCTCCCATACCACAGAAGAGTGATCTAGCTTTTGAGGCATCCAGACTGCTACACTGGTACAGCGCTGCAGTAAAATGTTGTAGGAGTAGAAGACATTTATATAAAAGAAAGGCCATGTTTCAACTTTGAGATCAACACTAGACCTCCCATACCACAGGAATAGATCTAGCTTTGCAGCATCCAGACTGCTACACTGGTACAGCGCTGCAGTAAAATGTTGTAGGAGTAGAAGACATTTATATAAAAGAAAGGCCATGTTTCAACTTTGAGATCAAACACTAGACCTCCCATACCACAGAAGAGTGATCTAGCCTTTGAGGCATCCAGACTGCTACACTGGTAAAGCGCTGCAGTAAAATGTTGTAGGAGTAGAAGACATTTATATAAAAGAAAGGCCATGTTTCAACTTTGAGATCAAACACTAGACCTCCCATACCACAGAATAGTGATCTAGCTTTCGCAGCATCCAGACTGCTACACTGGTACAGCGCTGCAGTAAAATGTTGTAGGAGTAGAAGACATTTATATAAAAGAAAGGCCATGTTTCAACTTTCAGATCAAACACTAGACCTCCCATACCACAGAATAGTGATCTAGCTTTCGCAGCATCCAGACTGCTATACTGGTACAGCGCTGCAGTAAAATGTTGTAGGAGTAGAAGACATTTATATAAAAGAAAGGACATGTTTCAACTTTGAGATCAAACACTAGACCTCCGATACTACAGGAAAGTGATCTAGCTTTTGCCGCATCCAGACTGCTACACTGGTACAGCGCTGCAGTAAAATGTTATAGGAGTAGAAGACATTTATATAAAAGAAAGGCCATGTTTCAACTTTGAGATCAAACACTAGACCTCCCATACCACAGAAGAGTGATCTAGCCTTTGAGGCATCCAGACTGCTACACTGGTACAGCACTGCAGTAAAATGTTGTAGGAGTAGAAGACATTTATATAAAAGAAAGGCCATGTTTCAACTTTGAGATCAAACACTAGACCTCCCATACCACAGAAGAGTGATCTAGCCTTTGAGGCATCCAGACTGCTACACTGGTAAAGCGCTGCAGTAAAATGTTGTAGGAGTAGAAGACATTTATATAAAAGAAAGGCCATGTTTCAACTTTGAGATCAAACACTAGACCTCCCATACCACAGAAGAGTGATCTAGCTTTTGCGGCATCCAGACTGCTATACTGGTACAGCGCTGCAGTAAAATGTTGTAGGAGTAGAAACAGGCATGTTATGTTCTACTTCAAACAGATAGTTATGTACGTTTTGTGTAACTTATACATCACTTATATAATAACGCATTACTTATATAACAATACCTTGTAGTAAGTACCACTAATCCACTATACATACTTACATACTGTCTTCCATAAATAACTTTACAAATTTATATTTCCCGTAGATTTACATTATAATTATCATATCAAATTTTGTTCATACAATTGAAATATTTAAGTTTTACATGTGATATCTAAACTTTATGATCTAAATGTATGTAATAAAGTTGTTTTTCATGAAAATCAATTTTCTTGGAGTTTCGGGGGAAAATCTAAAATTTGGTGGAAAAAAATATTTTTAAGATAAAAACACTATTTTAGCTGAAAAACACTCAGCTTTATCAGTATAATTATTTTAACAATTAAATTTTGTTTAGGTTGCCAGTCTGTAAAGATAAAACCAGTTTCCAAGTTCCAAACATAAAATGTATGGCAGTGTATACTGTCTTCAGGTATCGAAATAGAAGAAACTATAACAGCAGAATACTTATTATATAATCCCCGCTGCTGCAGTGTGACTACTGTTTATTTTTTCCCCTGAACATACAACCTGTGTTGTGTTTTTTTCTGAATAAAGATGTAGGTTTCGTTACGGAGTCATGTGAGAATATAATCTCATTATGATCTATATCAGAGACTCGTTAACAAGCCATACATCTTCCTAACATGTGAATCAGTCAAAAACTATTGTTTTGAGAAAACTGATGCTACATACATGAACCTGTTGGTATAAATACATACTATGGCAATATTGTCTTTGATGGTTTTTTTAAGAAAGTTTGTCAGTTAATTTTCTAAAGGTTGAGGATTCATTCTGGTACTCCAGTTTCCCCATCATCTCAGAACTTACTACCTAGATACAGTTAAACCTGCTTTAAAGGCCACCTCTATATAAGGGCAACCCGCTTTAAAGGCCACCTCTATATAAGGGCAACCTGCTTAAAGGCCAGTGATATTTTATCCCAACTGATCTTTAATCGTGTTATTTAAACCTGTATAAAAGGGCCACCTGTCCATAAAAGACGCCTATACTGGTTTCTTAAGGTGGTCTTTATAGAAAGGTCTCACTGTATATGTGAAAGCATCTTGATTGTAAAACACCATTACTCCACTCTATTTCACTCTTACCTCACTCATATACACCAATGGCCAGAAAAACAGATTTGACCATCTCATATATAGGTAAATGTAAAGTTTTCCCCGACTTTGATTTCATATGTTGTATACATACGTCATATATCTAAAACCAGATGGAGCTCGTCTACGGTGCTGACTTTACGTCATTAGTAAATGTGTGTTACTGTGAAGTAGAACACGTCGTCGGGTCTGCTGGCCTGTGTAGTGTTAGCGAGTGTAATTCTTTTAACTGTTGAGATTTATTTTCACAATTTTCTCTTCTATTTACTTTTTCGTGGCCAATGATGGCAAATGTTTTACAAAATAATGAAAATTCTCAACATTCTTAAGATGGTTAATGACGTAACTAAAATTGTACTAACTTAACATGATACTGCACTAAAATCATAAAACTGTGTCAAGTTTTAACTTATCTAAAATTACCAAACCAAAACAACATAGGGTAAAACCTCATTATAATGCCCCTTGAAACTTTTGCCACCTCACTTTTTGCCACAGCGTTTTCAAGTCTCAAATTTTATTCATTTATTTATTATTAATTTAGTTTTTTTTGCAAAACCCCTTTGTAATGCAAAAATCAGAACTGAATGCTGCACGCACAGCAATCGTCTGTTGCGGCAAAGAGCATTGTGTCAATAGTCAACTACTATGCACTCAGAGCAAAGCTCTGGCATGGCAATAAGTGGTACCAAATCCTTGAGCAAGACAGTGGTACCAAGTGTTTTCTCTGGAGAAGACATGCTGCATCATGATATTTGATATACAAAATTGAAAGGGCTAAAAACAAATCAAAGTACTGAAAGTACTAAAATTCGCGAAAGATTAGAAAGACAGGGAGTTCAGTGTCTCCATCAATGTAGTGTCAGGTATATGAAGTTATCAGGTAACTGAAAGGAGGTTGTTATGTTCACCTTGCATTGCTCCCAAGACAACATAGCGGGTTCATGTAGTGTGCAATGTGCAGACTATGAGCATGGGGTTGTTTTAATATTCACACATTGGACCAATATTAAGGAAATAGTTCAATCCGAATAAATGCATGTATGGAACCATCAAGGATGGTCAAATTTACTTCCATCGTCATGGAGACCCTAATATTAAACAAGAGGTCCATGAGCCTTAATGCTCACATGCAGCTGAGTACATATCTCAAGCAGAGGTTTAATGGTCATTGACATTAATTAAAGAGAATGTCCAAATAAATTTTCAGCAGTAAGGGCCAATTATATGTAAGGATTTTTTGCAAATTTATTATAACATAACTAGTCATAAGAATGCTACATATAACATATCTGAAATCTAGCTACAATATATTGTTTATAAACAACTAAAAAGGTAAAGAAAAATTTGAACCCATGACCTTAATCTAAATATCACAATGAATATTAGGTCAATACCTACAATTTAGAAGCCTATACAAAAAGTTTATAGTTTTTGAGATAATTAACCATGTCAGTATTTGTTTGCATCAGTGACCTTGACTTTAAAACTCATGTCCTTCATTCATATATCAAAATGATCGTTAGGCCAATACCTACAATATTCTAACATATATGCCTATACAAAAAGATTATAGTTTTTAAGATAATTAACCATTTCAGTATTCATTTGCATCTATAACCTTGACCATTAGACCTATGACCTACATTCATATATCAAAATGAACATTGTGTAAATGCCTATAACATTCTAATATACATGCCTATAGAGAAGGTTTATAATTTTTGAGATAATTAACCATTTCAGTATTTGTTTGCATCTATGACCTTGACCTTTGAACCTATGACCTTCATTCATATATGGAAATGACCGTAAGGCAAATGCCTACAATATTCTAATATACATGCCTACACAAAAAAGTTCATAGTTTTTGAGATAGTTAACCATTTCAGTATTCGTTTACATCTATGACCTTGACCTTTGAACTTGTGACCTCTATTCATATATCAAAATGACCGTTGTGCAAATGCCTACAGTATTCCAATACACATGATGATGATGCCCATACAAAAAGCTTATAGTTTTCAAATATATTGACAAATACATTAATTTAGCAATTTCCCCCTCGAGTACCTTGCCATTATCTCATTTTGGCCCCTACAGCTACAATATGTGCAAATCTAAAACTAGGTGCCCATAGTGTTTTACATGAAATATCTAAGTTATATCTCTTGTAGGTTCAGAGCAGATGATTTTTAAAGATTTTCACAAATTTCCCCTTTATGGGGCCTCAAGGGAACATAATCCTTGCATTTGTGCAAATCTGAAAACCCCTTACTTAGGCATCATTACTGTCAAATATCATCCAATTTGGCTCTGTAGTTTTGGAGGAATTGATAAAAAATGTGAAAAGTTTACACATGACGCACATCGGACAAAGATAGATGGCAATTGCTCGTCTGAGCCTTTGGCTCAGGTGAGCTAAAAAGTTTATACAAGACGGATGAAGATAGATGACAATTGTTCATCTGAGCCTTTGGCTCAGGTGAGCTAATAGGCTTCTGATATTTTTCATGTCATAATTGAGGATATTTTTTAAATAAATTAATAACTTGAAAAAATTAACTATTATTTTATTATTATTTATATCACCAGAGTTGTGTTTTAAGAATTTGATAATTTTTGGAAGACTTTTTATTCCTGAGACCAGCATAATTTTAGTAAACCTTCTAAACAACAATTTTTTCAATCGGGTGGCCGTTAGGATCCCCGCTGACTGGGTTTGACAGGTGACCCCTCTACAAAGGTTCTGTACATGATAAAAATGTAGTTGACAGATGACCACTCTATGAAGGTGATCGCTATCCCAGATTTCACTCTAATCAATTCATAATTTTTTAAGGATGACTTCACGGAAGGCTTTGAAAAACGGGAAAAGCAGTATGATAGCACGAAATTTCAAAATTTTTGTCTTAATATGGGGAGACTCCTCACATCAGCAGGGATTGAGCTTAACTTTTAGATGAGCCATACAATGAACTGTCAAGAGTGATGGTTGATCTGAACGCAACAAGGCCCCAACTCCAGCACAACAACCTACCATAACACCTGCACCATCACAAGAAAATGCTGCCAGTTTGGTAATAAATGCTTCTTTGCATACTTTCAATTTGTAGACAATATAGAATAAAAACAATTAACAATATTTTCAGCATTAACTTTCTCTGTTGATTCAATGCCTATAAAGTTACTTGCCACTTTTCCTTTGTTACAAGTGCGAATAAACCGCATTTCCTGCTATTTTATTGAAGAATATGTGCTCCCATCTCCTATCAGGCATATACATTTGGATTATTCTATCCCTTGCTTTACTTTTCGATATTCAACATCTGCAATTACATTGACGAATAGTTTTGCAGAAAACGTTGATCTATAGGTATTACCAATGTCAATGACTGTATAATTTTGGCAGCTTTTGATTTATGAGCAGGAACTTGTTTTGCATTACTTAAGGCTTGGGCCTGTTTGTGAGATTCAGAAATTTCATGTTTATTTACACTGTCAAGTTTATAACTAGTGCAACCCTCGGTAAATACAGATTTTTTCCTGTCGAACTCTACACAAACGGCACACTTCATTCCGTCCTGCGTATCATACAACCAAGGCCTGTCATCTTCCCATGACTTTTTGTATGCTCCGATGCGTTTGGACTTATCATACTCTTGATAGTACTTTTGTTTTTCCGCAGGTCCTTGTTTAGCCTTTGGAGTCGATGCTCCTAAATTCCACATGGCAGAGAGCCGGAAGTATCATTTTATACATAAATATCAGAAAAGGAAACGAAATGGCACCATATTTGAATTCCGGTCGGAACACCGGTCCATTTACACTTTTTAACTATATGATACCCATTTTTCAATTTCACTATTATTGTCGCCAGTCAGAAATAAACAGGAAATCGGTAAACGGATCGCAATGTCAAATACACTAAACTGAAAATTCTAATCGCCACCAGGCAGCCCTGGGCGACCTGTGTATGACACATTTATCGCCCAGAGCGAAAAACTGGGCGCCCGTTAATCTCGATCCCTGATCGGGAGGGTTGGCAGGTATGATAAAACCATTAAAAGTTAATTACTGCTAAAAATAGCTAACATCTGGGTCAAGAAGACGATCTCAACCAATCAGATTTCAGATTATAATATATACAAGGAAAAAAAATCTGTTGACCGGGAGGGGGGATCCGCGTGACGTCATCAACATATTCTATCCTCAAATACAACAAAATGCAGCGTTCTCTTTTCAATCTCGTATCAATGTCTTACTAAATCAATATTACTCAATAAATAAACCTCATTTACATGACAATTTACCCATCAAATCCATAGAATACAAAAGTTATTGAAATTTGAATTATCTCCCTTTATTCAACTTCGACCTACATACGAGAGAGAGTTGATTTTCTGTAACGGACGAATATTCGGGTTGAGAAATCTGCATGTAACAGCTACATTCGAGAAAGATCAAGATCTTTCGCGAATAAAAATCATAACAGCATCTACACGAGGTTGGTTACTTTTACACATCTTTACAGTGTTAAAGTTTATTGTTGCTTGACAATTTTTTTCATGAACTTCAATAATAATGTCCAATAAAAGTCAAAGTTTTCAACCGGTTCTTTTCTTGATAATATTGTCTAATATAAGAGTATATTAAATAAAGTAACCAGTCCTTTCCAAAAGTTGCTAGTCTCGCACTGTGGAACTGGCAGTTATTGCGACCACCATCAACAACAATTGGCCAATCCCCCTTCTTCTTTCACAGCTGATGGGGATATACAATGCAGAAAGGTCATCATCCACTGTTAGCCAGCCAAAACTGTAAAGTTTCTTCACCTATTAACACCTCATAACACCTCTGCCAGTAATCAGATGGCAATCATAAGTACTCCAATCTTAAAATTTAATCACAAAAATACACAGAAATTTAAGAAAAGTTTTTTAAAAGTAATTTGAAACTTTTTATCTCCTAAAATTCCATAATAAAGCCAGATACTAATCTCAAAGCTAATTCATAAGAATCATAAGAATATAAGAATATAAATATAATTTATTAAAAATCTGATATAGGTGTGACCATGTCCAGTGAGGTTAACGACATCTCCATAGATAGATTAATTAAAAAATTTTGTTTTGATATTAACCATAAAATACCTATTTGACCATAATAAAAAAAAATCAACTTTGAAAATATAACATTTAAATAAAGGTGTGAGAAAAAAAGGTTGGTCAAAGGTGCTAGTTGTTTGTTGTTTTTTTTTAAAACTGAAGGACATAGATTTTTATATTTTGATTTGTAGATTCATAAATTTACCATAAATAAAGAGGTTGGCCTTTAAGAAATTTCAGAAATTCAAAAAAAGTGTGAGAAAATGTTTGGAGAATGGTCAAAAACAAGGCTTATCATATTAATATCATTGGACAGATTGGACCATTGTTTGGGAATGTCCATTAATAGTCAACATTAAAAATAAGTTAATCTTTCATTGCTTGTCACTTTTATGTTAAGAAATGAAGGCCACTTGTTAAAATCTGATTTCTTTTGTGGAGACAGAAAGAAGCCCCTTGTAAAAGACTAGTAAAACATTTAGAGAACTGATTTTTTTGTACAGATTAGAAGGCAATAAGATAGATTTTCATGAAATAAGAAAGGGGTGGAGCTAGCGAGGGGTCTAAATTTTAATGTTCGGACATTAGCATAAAGTCCAAGGTGGTGTAAATGACCATCTGGTCATCTGTTTAACTTGTTGATCTTAATGGGATGCAGGCCAGCCAAGTGACCAATACCTCATCAATCTTTAGGACAATCACACCTGTCTTAACGCCAGGACTATTAGAATACTGACCAAACAATAATATCAACAGGAAAAATAATTCCATTTCTTAATTATCTTCATATTCCTCTTTATCAATACCACCAACAAGGAATGTAAAGTTACCAGTACAGTAAATGACCCTGATGCTGAGATGAGTGCTCTTAAATACTAATTTTTCAGTGCCCACTAAGGGTATGGATGCAAACATAAAGTTGTAGAAACAGGACACAGTGATTCAAACCTATGTTAGTTTAATCAATGATAATTTTACAAATTGTTATAATAACAATTAAAATCAATGTAATTTGCTGTGTCTCATTGGTCAGTTATTATCATTATTTATCATCCCAATAGAAATCATACCAATAGTCTTAAAATAATATGCTTCAGTTTGATAAAATACCACGCAATTATGATGTTTTTGACAAATAGTTGCCTAAAAAAATTATCCAGGTGGGGTAATAAATATACAAGTAACAAGTTTTTGAGTGATCATAAGCCAATCAAGCATTTTGTAATTGGGCCCAAGTTTTCAACTAGTGATGTAAAACAAATATCTTTTCTGAAATTATTGGGTTTTTTCAGAAATCAAAAGTTTGAAAGGTGTCAAATATTCATTTTTGGTTGTCAACAAGTTAAATCTACAACTACATTCATCATGAAACAGTTACAGTCTCATAAAACAATTTTATTGTCCAGGTTTATGGTCAAGCAATCAAGCACCTGCTGAACAATACAACTAATGTCAACGGGAATGATGGACTATCTACATACATATAGTCTTACCATTCTTGCTCAATTAATCATCTTTAAGACAAAATTAAGACTTATCATTAAACAATCAAAATCTACCTCTTCTTTCACAGATGAAGTTTCACTGTACAAGATCCCCTAACTGTCATAGTAGTTCTCACCAATAATGAGGGGGGTTGATGAGAAGAGCACTGACTTTTCCCAGATGAAGTTTCACTGTTCAGGACATTGTTCTCTACAATTATGAGATGGGGGGATTGGGGGTTGAGTGAGAGGAGCACTGACTGCCATAGTTCACTAACAGCCATTATGATGAGGTTATCTAACTATCATTTATGTAACAGCCCAGCGGGACCACAATGAGCCTGTCAGTTAAGTACACAAAACTCATCACAAGATACATTTAATACTGCCACTTGAGATTTCTGATAATTCTCAGGTCTAGATTTCAGACTTAAGTGCTATCTATTGGTAAACATGTCTTTTTTGGCAAAGTGCAAAATCAGGAATGGATTGGACTCCAGGACTGTCACTAATTTGAACTCATGGATTGAACTGGATTCTTGGGATGGCTTGGGCTCTAGGACTGGACTCATGAACTTAACTTTTGGACTAGCCTTTTGGACTCTTCAATGATTTTTTTTTCCTTTTCCTTTTAGTTTTAATCATCTGGAATTGAACAAAGTTAAACAAAGCAATTTCTTAATGTAGAATCTAATAGTTATTCACAAGTCAAGTTCATGAGTCCGTTCCAATCCAACAATCCAATTCATGAGTTTTGTCCACGGGGCCAATCCAATCCACATTTTACACTTTGCCATCTTTTTCAGATCTGCTACTATCAAGTAACTTAATGTAACACAATGATAGCTAATTGAATATTTTGACATATTTCAAGATTAGGCTGTCAGGTCCCCAAGATATAGTTTAACAATTCTGCACAAAACCAGATACTAGTGTAAAAGATACCAATTCATTCCTACATAGATGCTCCTGATAATTTTTATTACTCTTGTTGCTGTTAATGAGTCTTTTTTTAAATTTGAATTGAAGAAAAAACGACATTTTTGTCATTTCAGGTATTGTCAGTTTTCTAAAAACAATATGACACTAAAAATTAGTAACATTCAAAAATGCTTATTACTGGTAGTTTTAATGACAACCTAATGAAACTCCCCCTCCCCCACCAAGGATCTTAATTTTTTTTCTATTTATTCTCTACAATCATACAAATATACCAGTGCATGTTAATTCACAATCCCAAAGCAAAGTAAAAACTTTGAAAACATGTAAATTAAACACGTGAACTTCCACTAGGGAAGTGGTGCTGGGTGCTCAAAAGGGTAGTAAGAATCTGTTGTTTAGCTAGCTTCACTCACTACGAAATGAAAGTCACGGTTCTTTCGGATGGAAACTTAAAATAAACGAGGTCCCATGTCACGGTAGGCTTGGCATGCTAAAGAACCCTGCTGTATAATGCCATCAGCACAACGCACAGGCAAAATTTCTGTACCTTCTCCTATAGCTGGCGACGTCTCGATATAAGTGAAATACTCTTGACTGGGACGTTAAACACCATTACTCAACTACTCAACATCACTCGCCACACATGGAATCAAACTGAGAATCAAACATACATGGACTGACTATGTGACATCACATATATCTAGGACAACCTTGGGTACTGAGATTTATAATTAAGGTCCAACAGAAAATTGGCTACATACTTTGAAAGTGAATTTATAAGCTATTCATTCTAGTTTTGTTTATTTCAATGAGGTTGTTATCAAATTACAAAGCTAAAGTTTTTTGGGTTTTTTTTTTTTTTTTTTTTTTGAAAAATCTGTTAAAATGTTTGGTCTGTATAATGTGACACTGCAAAAACTTCGTTATCAAACTACAAGATCAAAAACAACATTTAGTTTTATAATAAAAATCCACTTGATTCATAAATCACTTTTAACCAAGGCCACTGAATTATCAACGAAAAATGCCTCAACACTTAATACAGTAACATTTGTATAATAAGGCCAAACGAAACAAAATGTGGGGTTTTGAACAATTTCACATGCAATCTGTAATATACCAAAAAGAATGTTTTTAAAATAAAGCATGCAGCAACACAACAATAATGGAGATTATAAGTATGTACAAGTTTTTAAATGCACGCGAGTGTTAGTAGATCTTTTTTTTTCAATATTTCCTCTCTTGTGTTGTCAATGACCAAGACAATTTCAGAAAAAAGGAAATACCTAACTATCCTAGTTTTTTTTAAATCGAAACCAGAAACACATATTATTTTTGTTTGGCCTAAGATAGATGTGTGATTGGCATGTTACCTAATTCTGCAGTTATTACACATGGACAAATCATCATGTAGGTAATATTATCTACCAACAAATTGTTTAACAAAATACTAAAATAAACGACTTGTACTTCACTATCTAAATAGGGGGTATATCATTGTGAAATAGATCAAAATGTCTGCGCTAAAATAAAATGTTGTGATTCTTGTTATCATCATGTAAAACAATTTCTCTACTTTTCCAGCTAATGACTGATGGATTTCAAGACTAGACTGGTAACAAGGCAATAGAGGGAAACCTGATTGCCTAGAGACAACCACTGACCTTTGGCACAAATCTGAATGGAACTGAGGTGACTGCAGAAAACCTCTGACCCTAAGCATACCAAAATGACAAACTTCCTTCCCTAGGATCTGCTCTGAGCTTAGAAGAACTGCTGTCTGTAACTTGATCCTTTAGACCACTCAACCCAAAGATTGCAAGAATTGTAAAAGATCACCAACAACAAAGGCAGATGAAATGATTACTTGTTGAGCCTTACAGTATATGCAAAAAGCTACAAAGAGTAAAGTAGAGATTCTTTCATTTGTATGGTGCATTCATTTCAGAGATGGTGGAAGAAACTGGAGTGTCCAGGCCCCAGGCAGAGGAAACCACCAACCGTCGCAAATAAACTGGCAATACTTCATAACATTTTCTAAAATTATGTCTCCAGAGTGAGATTCAAACCTATGCAGTGAGAGGTGCTGTGATCTGTAAGTGTGCGCTTTCGGTCACCCACTTCAAAGAGTTAAGTTGAGTAATGGTGTTTAACATCCCAGTCAAGAATATTTCAGTTATATCAAGATGTCACAAGCTATAGGCCAAGGTGCAGAAATTTTGCCTGTGCATTGCACTAAGGGCATTATACAGCAGGGTTTTTTATCGTGCCACACCTGCCGTGACACGGGACATGTTCCTATCTACAAGAACCATAACTTTCATTTTGTAATGCCGAGTGCTTGGCAAAGGAACAGTCACTACCCACTTTCAAATTAAGGTCAGACCTGGTCGGGGTTCGAACCCATGACCTCCCACTTACAGTGCCAGCACTCCATCAACTAAGCTACCACAGTGGTCTTTCAACATCAAAGAGAATGAATATTAAGTACAAGATAGTTAGTACCTGTTAATACACCTATAGCTAAATAAAAAATCCATGTCGATCGACAACCTACGTAATACCATCATACCATCGTAAGTAATATAATCAATTAAACAAGTTGAAGAAGTCAGAATCACAGTAAGTCGTTACAAACATCAAATCTATCAGGTAATGCCGTCTGCTCCAATGCTGAATTTATTTGATAAAAACTCTGAGTGATATTCCAGACAATGTTGATCTGTTTAGTCTGCCATAGCTAAACCAAAGTTCTCATGCCCCTAAATCTTTGTAAAAAGTAATTATTTCAAGTATTTTGTCACTTAGAAAACCTCACATGTAGAGGTATGGAATAATCATTTCTAATATATACAGTTTCTGGCACAACTTTATACTCAGCTATGCCTGGAACTTAATTTTTGAGGTTTTTTTCATTCTTTCAAATCATAAATATTGTACAAACGACCTTAATGTTTACTCTTAATGTTCATTTCAGTTTTATAAAAGATGTGTTTGTAAAACACTTTTGTCTTTGAAAGTAGTTTCTATAGAGTAAGTCAAAGGTCAAGGCTTTAGTAATTAGGTCATTCCCATAGTGAATAGTGTTTTCTACTTTTGACTGAAAAAGCCGAAAAATGACAGAATGAAGCCACTTTGAACATTTTCGTGGAAAACAATTTTTCAAAAATGTATTACATAGAATTTAATGGTAAAAGCACAAAAGTCTAACCAAAATTCAGAATTTAGGGTGAAAGACATTAATTGGTCACTTGTTTTCATTCCTTGGTCACTCTCAATTTTGATTTGACTTATAAAATTTGACAATATTCCCTTTATTAAACTTATCACAGGCTATCTCTAAGCCCCCTCTTTAAAATTTAACAAGAAGAATGTGAATGAATTAAACCATGATATTGTTCTATTACATATTATTATCTTGATAAAGCTATCAAAAGTCATGATGAACACTGAGAGCTAAAGATTAACCCAATTATAGCCATGTTGTTTAAATACAAGAGCAAACATCAAAGGTATAAACTTATGTCACATGTATTTAAACAGATCTTTGAACAAGTATAGTGTGTCAAGTTTGACCTGTCCATTTGATCTTTAATTTGAATACTAAATTGGGTTAACAGACTGTGTGATTTAGGTAAAAAAGCATGTTTAATTACCATAGACTCCCGGTACCCAGTATTGCTATCATCAATCCTTATATATCAACTTATATAGCACCTAAATTACACAATGAATATGACTGTTTGAATTTTCAAATTAAAGGTCAAACAGCCAGGTCAAACTTGAATTACCATACCTATATGATAATGAGCAGGTATAATAAAGTCTTTACTGGTCATATACCTGCTTCATAAGATGTGGATTCTCTTTGATAATTACAAACTTAGAGTTAATAACATGTATCAAATACCCCTGCATGCTCACATCACAGAACTCACAGCGGAATGACACTTAAAAGGGTATAAATCACACGCCACCTTGTTCAAACAGGATTATATAACATAGAGTAACCGCAAACACTCGAGATTATAACACAGGCATCCATTCAGAACATATACAGCACTGCAAGCTAACAATAAAAGTCAAATAAAAACTTAACCTAGGTCCTTAACTTTATTTGATAAAATAAACCTTTGACCAACAGAATAATAAAGCTGATTCAATTCCTTAGTGCATACAAGGGAATTAAAATTATGACAAAATATAGAATTCCATTTGATTATTTAATCTAAGGGGGGAGTAGTGTTACGGTGTTTCCAGAGCATCTTTAGTGAAGATATGTTGGCAGACCTCCCAGTAGTATCCTGTATCACAAATTAAGCAGAAATCCTGGTTATAACACATTTTTTATTTTTTTATATTAAAACCACTATCTAATGGACACTAATTATATGTGTATTATCGTAAGAGAAACTTATAACAATATATGTCAGAACATTGCTCCAATTAAAAAGATGGGCTAACCCACAATTAGAACACAGAACATTGCTCCAATTTATAAAAAGAAAGGGTTAACCCAAGGCATAACATAATTTAACCCAAAGCATAATATGTTATGCTAATATATAATTGTTTATAAGATACTGAGCATTGTTTTTTTGGCAAACCATTGAAAACAGGATGGAGGTTTGGATGATATAGACAAAACAAGAAATGTCATACTTAAACAATATTATACTAGAAAGGTCAGAATGTCAAAATATATGTGTAGTATGTGGTAACCATAACTTCTAATTACAGTGAAGTCTGCCTATAAAGGCCACTCAAAGGAAACTGTAAAAGTTGCCTTTATGGGCAGGTGGCCCTTATATACAGGTTCAAATAACTTGAACTAAAAGCCATCAGGATAAAATTTAACTGGCCTTTAAAAGCAAACAGAGGTGACTTTTAAGGCAGGTTTGACTGTATAGTCAAAAGATTGATTTACTGATTGAATGAATGTTGTTTTATTTCCCTGTCAAGAAAATTCACCTTATATTGAGACATCACCAGCTATAGGTGAAATAACAGAAGTTTTTTTTACTTTTGCAGCATGCTTAGGACAATGTACAGGGAGTCTTTTTGCGTGTCATGCCGATGTTTAACCGAATGCTTTGCAAAAGAATAGTCACCACCTGTTTTCAAGTCTTGATCAGACCATGCCAGAATTCAAAACCCAATCTCCAATATGATAGCAAGCATTCTACCAACTGAGCTGCTACCATAGTATAGTCAAAATAGGGTCTGTTTAAATGGAATTTGAACCTAAATGGTGAGTGGTGTTGTGAGGTGTAATGGTGCTTGAGACCACTCTATCAGTAAGCTGTTAGAAATCTGTTGAAAGAGGGCATACAAACAGAGAATGGTTGTATGAGCTGTAGGTCTGTGCTTTAGACCATCTGCTAGCCATTCTCCTTCATTTGGTAAAGGCAGGTGTATTACTGGTATATGATGTACTGAGGTAAACTGTCAAAAAGAGTATTAACAGAGAGTTATACAACTATACTGGACAACCACTGTGTTAATGCCATTAGCCAGACATAATCCATAATGAACACACAGCAGTAGTAGTACACCAGACCTAAGTCATAACTGACTGGACATTATAATGAAATAAAGAGACTGATTACCATGTACTAATTACTAAGCTACATCATCACACATTAATCAGGGGTAAGGATCTACTCCAATCTAGACTCCGTCCAGGGGTCAACTGAGATAATATTAATGTAAGATCTAATACTGTTTGTCATTTGTAATGTTTTACAGGTCTTTAGAGACAGAAATAATCACAGTCAAATTAAGTCCTAACCTTTATCTTGGCATTAGGAACATCATGTCTAAATGGACGTTAGCCATGTGTAGAGTAGACCATTTAGCCAGTACTATATATACATTATAGTACAATATATACGGTATATATATTTTTTTCTAGTACTCTCATAGCAATTTTATTCATGTTGTACAAGTATGGCTTTATTTTTTTCATCATAATTATGACAAAAACAAAGAAAATCCAAGAATAGAAAGATATCCAGACAACACAAATCTTTTTTGTGTTTTTCTTTTCTCTTTTTTTAAGATACATTTAGACATATTCTAGCCATGTCTAGCCATGTCCAGCCAAATTTAAGGTACAAGTGCACTTTAATATCAAACCTTTCCAATGAAGAAAAAATAAGCAACAACACTTACAACAGTCTTCACTTATAACAGAAACACATTTTTCCCTGGAAGACATTATCTATCATAAATTATTCATTCTATGTTCATACACCTTTCATAGGAGGAAACCCCTTTAAAAAAGGTCACCTTTTAAACTGTATAGAAATCGAAAGGGTGGTCTATTTCCTATATAAGTTTTAAACAAATTATGTTAAGTACCATTGAAGTTGGTCAAAATGTGGCTACTTATGGGAAAAATTTAGAAGCGTTGATTGAGAAACCGAGGCCTCATTCAGTAATTCTGAGTTAAAAAGTTCATTCAGGTTTAGGACATGTACCGGTATTTTTTTGACCAATACACAAAATCCACGGGGTTATATTAGTATATCAGTAATGAGATCAGCATTATTTTCATAACTGGATTAAAATTCCCCCGTAAGAGTGGTATGGGCTTAAAAATATGCTCTCTTTAATTTGAAATTTAAATGCTACCTTTCCTTTAGCAAGTCAAATAAATTTGACGAATATATAATGAACTAATCATGATTATATTTTATTTTTTTATTTTACTTAAATCAGGAATAAAGATTATTTTTATATGCCTTTTTAGTTGTCCCAAGTAGACTTAGGGCCAGATAAACCTATTACTATTCAGCTAACACAAACTTAGGGCTGCATAACCTTATTTTAATGTTCAATGTAACATTTTTAAACAAGGCCTGGAAGCCCTGTCAAATCACATATAATCCCATTTAAATATCAGTCATAAAAAATTTAAATTGTGTATAGTAAGGTCATCATTATACAATTCAGCATGGACTGAATATATTATTTGAGGGGAAACCAACAAGGTCAGCGATTTTTGCAGCTCTGAAAGATAAATGGTCATGTTACAAGGGTCTGGTCAACCATCATTACTTAAATAAAATGATGCAATTCTGGAAGACCAATGACATTTATCTGGGGTTTTGTCCATCTCCAGAAGAAGGCTTTTTCTTTCCATTGAAGGTTTTTATCTATCCAATGTTAATGAAATACACAGTTCTGCATCAAAATGACGTAATCCAAGGAAACCTTTAGGACTCTTCTGAAGACCAAGAGCCTCTTATTTTTTCTTTTGGGTTTTGTCCATCTTTAGAAGAATGACCTTTTCTTTCCATTGAAAGCTTTTTTTTCTCCATTGTTCAAAAAAGACATAGTTACACTCACTTTATTTGGGGGTTTGTTCATCTTTAGAAGGACTTTTTCTTTCCATTGAAGTTTTTTCTCTCCATTGTAAATGAAAGACGTGGGATTCTGCATCAAGAGACAGTTAGTGTCTATACTATGATGTCTGATGACGATTTCTCATAGATGACCCCTAATATTGGTCATCATACTATACCCATAATAAGGTGACCTATAATAGTGACATAGTGACTCGGGAAAGTATCGGAAAAATGAATTAATTCTCACTTAATCTGTAGTATAAATTTTGCCCCAGACAGTTAATAATAATGATATAGAAGTCATTTATAGCTTGGTGATAAGTGACCTAGTTCCATAAATGTCTTACTTATCCATATCAAAATAGTTAACTCCAAAAATTACCCTAATAATATCATATACCTCATAACTAGGTCTCAGTTCTCTGACAATTATATAAAGACATTTTATTCATTTTTTAATTCTTTAATTCTCAAGACATTTCTTGACAATTTAAAGACATTTTTTTGTTTTCTTGAAAAATTAAAAATTCTTTATGTTGAACATTTTATTTGAAAATTAATAGAAAATACAGTACATCTAAACCACCTAAATTTCTGTAACTACATGTATATTAATTTAAGTGTAAATTATAACTTGGGTAAGTGAAAATATGTATGTATTTGAAAATGCATACTGGTTAGTCTCATGGATCACCTTGTCCACTATGATCGTATTTAATTTGGCAGTAAATTCAAATTGGCCACACTGTACCATTGCAAAAATCGCTGAAAAGTAAACTGCTAAAATTAACAGAAAATTTTTCCGAGGCACAAATTTCTGAAATAGGCGATAATGATATCATTTGTTTGCTCTTGAAACTATTATATACATATTCTGTAATTATCTGAGAGAACCATGGTGTTTATGCTGTTAATTTAAAGGGGCAGACTCTATATTAATGAACAGATTGAGAACATACCAGATAAATAAATACTGGTGGTTTTATCCATAAACATTTCTCTACTAGAAACCACAGACAATTCTCTATTAGAAACTAAGACATTTCTCTATTAGAAATAAAGAGTTAAGAAACAGACTTACTTGTACTGGGTGAGATGAGGGATAAAAGTTTCAACTCTGTAATGAGAATAGGATTTGAGGGCTAGGTAGTGTGTGTGTATGTGTGTGTGTGTGTGTGTGTGTGTGTGTGTGTGTGTGTGTGTGTGTGTGCATGTATGCATGCATGACAGAGAGAGGGGGACGGAAAAAGAGAGGGAGGGGTAGAAAGACTAGTTTAAATCATAAAAATTTCTCTATTAGAAATAGAGGGTTAAGAAATAGGATAACTGGGCAAGATGAGGGATGCTGTTTTCAAATGGCTGCTGTTTTCATTACATAAGTCTAGAAACTGGGGGCTAGAGGGTGCCTCTGTGTATATATATGTGCATGTATGCATGAGAGAGAGTAGGGGAGTTAGGGAGGAGGCAAAGAAAGAGGGAGAGAGAGATCCATAATAGAAGTTTACAGACATACAATCAGGATATTAAGTGTAAAATCTAGCCAACTCATCCAGTATACAATTCTCGGGTTCTCAGGTGAGCATCTAAGCAACATGTAACCAATGTTCTTTTGTGCCCATAGCTGTGATATAAACAAGAATTTCTGCCATTTCTAGTCAACACAATATTTCAGAAAGTTACAAGGAAAACTTATGGTAAATCATTTTCAAACAACATAGAGTGATGCAACATATCAGTGATGGATGTCAAAACAACAGATATTAAACTGACTGTTATTTAAGCAAGAACTTTTGTTATTTCTAGTTAAAACAATATTTTAGAGAGTTAAAAGTTAAGAGGGAAAACTAAATCATTTTAAAACAACATAGAAATCTTTAAGACCATATTTTAGAAAGTTACAAGGAAACTTAAATCATTTTCAAACATAGAAATAAATAATATTGAGATATAACATATCAATGATGGATGTCAAAACACCAGATATTATCAAACTGGCTGTGATGTAAGCAAGAATTTTTGTTATTTCTAGTTAAAAGTTAAGGGGGAAAACTAAATCATTTTAAAACAACATAGAAATCTTTTAAGACCAAAATATTCAGAAAGTTACAAGGAAAACTTAAATCATTTTCAAATAAGCACAGAAATAAATAATATTTAGATAAAATATATCAATGATGGATGTCAAAACACCAGATATTATCAAACTGGCTGTGATATAAGCAAGAATTTTTGCAATTTCTAGTTAAGACAATATTTCAGAAAGTTACCAGGAAAACTTAAATCATTTTCAAACAACATAGAAACTATATTTCAGAAAGTTACAAGGAAAACTTAAATCAAATTCAAACAACATAGAAACTATATTTCAGAAGGTTACCAGGAAAACTTAAATCATTTTCAAACAACATAGAAACTATATTTCAGAAAGTTACAAGGAAAACTTAAATAAAATTCAAACAACATAGAAACTATATTTCAGAAAGTTACAAGGAAAACTTAAATCAAATTCAAACAACATAGAAACTTTATTTCAGAAAGTTACAAGGAAAACTTAAATCAAATTCAAGCAACATAGAAACTATATTTCAGAAAGTTACAAGGAAAACTTAAATCAAATTCAAACAACATAGAAACTATATTTCAGAAGGTTACCAGGAAAACTTAAATCATTTTCAAACAACATAGAAACTATATTTCAAAAAGTTACAAGGAAAACTTAAATCAAATAAAAACAACATAGAAACTATATTTCAGAAAGTTACAAGGAAAACTTAAATCAAATTCAAACAACATAGAAACTATATTTCAGAAAGTTACAAGGAAAACTTAAATCAAATTCAAACAACTTAGAAACTATATTTCAGAAAGTTACAAGGAAAACTTAAATCAAATTCAAACAACTTAGAAACTATATTTCAGAAAGTTACAAGGAAAACTTAAATCAAATTCAAACAACTTAGAAACTATATTTCAGAAAGTTACAAGGAAAACTTAAATCAAATTCAAACAACTTAGAAACTATATTTCAGAAAGTTACAAGGAAAACTTAAATCAAATTCAAACAACATAGAAACTATATTTCAGAAAGTTACAAGGAAAACTTAAATCAAATTCAAACAACTTAGAAACTATATTTCAGAAAGTTACAAGGAAAACTTAAATCAAATTCAAACAACTTAGAAACTATATTTCAGAAAGTTACAAGGAAAACTTAAATCAAATTCAAACAACATAGAAACTATATTTCAGAAAGTTACAAGGAAAACTTAAATCAAATTCAAACAACATAGAAACTATATTTCAGAAAGTTACAAGGAAAACTTAAATCAAATTCAAACAACTTAGAAACTATATTTCAGAAAGTTACAAGGAAAACTTAAATCAAATTCAAACAACATAGAAACTATATTTCAGAAAGTTACAAGGAAAACTTAAATCAAATTCAAACAACTTAGAAACTATATTTCAGAAAGTTACAAGGAAAACTTAAATCAAATTCAAACAACATAGAAACTATATTTCAGAAAGTTACAAGGAAAACTTAAATCAAATTCAAACAACTTAGAAACTATATTTCAGAAAGTTACAAGGAAAACTTAAATCAAATTCAAACAACATAGAAACTATATTTCAGAAAGTTACAAGGAAAACTTAAATCAAATTCAAACAACTTAGAAACTATATTTCAGAAAGTTACAAGGAAAACTTAAATCAAATTCAAACAACATAGAAACTATATTTCAGAAAGTTACAAGGAAAACTTAAATCAAATTCAAACAACTTAGAAACTATATTTCAGAAAGTTACAAGGAAAACTTAAATCAAATTCAAACAACTTAGAAACTATATTTCAGAAAGTTACAAGGAAAACTTAAATCAAATTCAAACAACATAGAAACTATATTTCAGAAAGTTACAAGGAAAACTTAAATCAAATTCAAACAACTTAGAAACTATATTTCAGAAAGTTACAAGGAAAACTTAAATCAAATTCAAACAACATAGAAACTATATTTCAGAAAGTTACAAGGAAAACTTAAATCAAATTCAAACAACTTAGAAACTATATTTCAGAAAGTTACAAGGAAAACTTAAATCAAATTCAAACAACTTAGAAACTATATTTCAGAAAGTTACAAGGAAAACTTAAATCAAATTCAAACAACTTAGAAACTATATTTCAGAAAGTTACAAGGAAAACTTAAATCAAATTCAAACAACTTAGAAACTATATTTCAGAAAGTTACAAGGAAAACTTAAATCAAATTCAAACAACATAGAAACTATATTTCAGAAAGTTACAAGGAAAACTTAAATCAAATTCAAACAACTTAGAAACTATATTTCAGAAAGTTACAAGGAAAACTTAAATCAAATTCAAACAACATAGAAACTATATTTCAGAAAGTTACAAGGAAAACTTAAATCAAATTCAAACAACATAGAAACTATATTTCAGAAAGTTACAAGGAAAACTTAAATCAAATTCAAACAACATAGAAACTATATTTCAGAAAGTTACAAGGAAAACTTAAATCAAATTCAAACAACTTAGAAACTATATTTCAGAAAGTTACAAGGAAAACTTAAATCAAATTCAAACAACTTAGAAACTATATTTCAGAAAGTTACAAGGAAAACTTAAATCAAATTCAAACAACTTAGAAACTATATTTCAGAAAGTTACAAGGAAAACTTAAATCATTTTCAAATATGATAGAAATAAACAATATTGAGATACACCATATCAATGATGGATGTCAAAACAGCAGATATTAAGCCGACAGTAATGTTGTTAGTGTGATAATTCATGTGTAGAATGACCACCTAATGTTACAATTATCTGACCACACTGGACATATTAACCTGTTATATTGTCCAGTTAGACATTGACTGATGGCTATATATATTAATTTCCTGGTACTTCAGTCTTATTAAGGTGTAATTAATGGTCATATATTTACACCTTACTACAAAATGAAGTAAATTACCTCAATGTAAACCTATCAGGTTCTTGAAAGACTTATCATTATGGGGCACAGGGGTTACGTCTTGTGATGTCTCACTTTCAGGCACAGTGGTTCCTTCTTGCGAAGCCTCATTTTGGGGCACAGGCAGTTTCATCTTGTGATGCCTCATTTTGGTGCACAGAGGTTCCCTCTTGTGCCATTTCGGGGCAATAGGTTTCCCTCTTGTGAAGCTTCACTTTGGAACACAGGTGGTTCCTGCTTGTGAAGCCTCATTTTGGGGCACAAGGGTTCCGTCTTGTGAAGCCTCGTTTTGGGGCACACGTGGTTCCCTTTTGTGAAGCTCCATTAAGGGGCACATGTGTTCCATCATGTGAAGACTCTCAAGTTGAGAGGGACCGATGGTGTGGGCAACTTAAAGCTGTCTTGGTAATTATGAACACTTGACCAGCAAAATAATACATTTGTGTTTAATATTTGTTATAGCTAAAATAGCTTCGGGTTACTCAACCCTGAACCATTTCATGAGTGAACTGTCTCAAACTATAAAATACTATATTTAGTTTATACATACTATAAAACCCTTACTGACCACTTATTAAATTAGGTCAAATCTAAGTGCAAAAAGGTCATCATATAAGAGGGGGAGGGGCATTACGGACTTGCTTCCTTATTGTCAGTGGTGAATGAACAAGAGGCCCATGGGCCTGATATGCTCACCTGACAACTAATGGCTAGCTGATAGATTTAAAGAAAACATAAATACTAAACCCCAATGACTTTTTTCTTTAAATCATGATAACTGTTGTATCAATACCTACAACATTCTAATATAAATGCCTATACAAAAAGTTAATAGTTTTTAAGATAGTTAACCATTTCAGTGTTGTTTCACATCTGTGACCTTGACCTTTGAACTCATGACCTTTTTCTATACATCAATATGATCGTTGTATCAATACCTACAACATTCTAATATACATGCCTATACAAAAAGTTTATAGTTTTCGAGATAATTAACCATTTCGGTATTGTTTCGCATATGTGACCTTGACCTTTGAACCCATGACCTTTTTCTATACATCAAAATGATCGTTGTATCAATACTTACAACATTCTAATATACATGCCTATACAAAAAGTTTATAGTTTTTGAGATAATTAACCATTTGGGTATTGTTTTGCATCTGGGACCTTGACCTTTGAACCCATGACCTTTTTCTATACATTAAAATCATTGTTGTATCAATACCTACAACATTCTAATATACATGCCTATACAAAAAATTTATAGTTTTCGAGATAATTAACCATTTTGGTATTGTTTCACATCTGTGACCTTGACCTTTGAACCCATGACCTTTTTCTATACATCAAAATGATCATTGTATCAATACCTACAACATTCTAATATACATGCCTATACAAAATGTTAATAGTTTTCGAGATAATTAACCATTTCTGTATTGTTTCGCATCTGTGACCTTGACCTTTGAACCCATGACCTTTTTCTATACATCAAAATGATCGTTGTATCAATACCTACAACATTCTAATATACATGCCTATACAAAAAGTTTATAGTTTTCGAGATAATTAACCATTTTGGTATTGTTGCGCATCTGTGACCTTGACCTTTGAACCCATGACCTTTTTCTATACATCAAAATGATCGTTGTATCAATACCTACAACATTCTAATATACATCCCTATACAAAATGTTTATAGTTTTCGAGATAATTAACCATTTGGGTATTGTTTCACATCTGTGACCTTGACCTTTAAACCCATGACCTTTTTCTATACATCAAAATGATCGTTGTATCAATACCTACAACATTCTAATATACATGCCTATACAAAAAGTTTATAGTTTTCAAGATAATTAACCATTTCGGTATTGTTTCACATCTGTGACCTTGACCTTTGAACCCATGACCTTTTTCTATACATCAAAATGATCGTTGTATCAATACCTACAACATCTAATATATATGCCTATACAAAAAGTTTATAGTTTTCAAGATAATTAACCATTTCGGTATTGTTTCACATCTGTGACCTTGACCTTTGAACCCATGACCTTTTTCTATACATCAAAATGATCGTTGTATCAATACCTACAACATTCTAATATACATGACTATACAAAAAGTTTATAGTTTTCGAGATAATAATTATAATCAGAGGTAAAAAAAATTAGGTCACGACCTTCACAATTGACCTTGACCTCAATTTGAAGATACTAACAAGAAGATGTCAAAACTGAAAACCCCATGTCATTATCTGGTCAAATAGTCAAGTTATAACAATTTGAAGCTATTTTACGATTTTTTCAAAATTAAACGCAAAAACGCGTAACCTATTTTTTATCCGAATTTCACAAAATGAACAAACTATAGGCTTAAGACCCTAGAGAAGCCAAATATCACATCAGATTTTTTCTCCAATCAGTACTTTCGGAGAAGAAGATTTTTTAAGATTTTTGCACCCCTAGGTCACCTTGACCTAGTTATGGTAGCCATGGCAACGCCACGAACAAATCTGAATTGCACCGGCCCATATATACTTCTGACAAAGTTTCATTAAAAACTGTCCAGTAGTTTCAGAGGAGAAGTCGAAAATAGGTGTTAACGACGCACACACGCACACACGCACACACGCACATACACACGCTGCGCTATGCCATAAGCTCACATGACCTTCGGTCAGGTGAGCTAAAAATGACCATAAGTAATCCATACCCTATAAGCAATTAAGTAGTAGTATTTTCTCTGCTTTAAATAAACATTTTCTATTAGAAATAGAGGTAAAGTTTTATCTTAAAATTAAATTTAAGGCCCAAAAATTTACTGCCTGTGCATCAACCCTTAGTCCATTTTTAAATCTGTGCAGATTGTTAAAATATGTTCAATTACAGCAAACCCTCAATTCATTGCTTTCCGGTAGTCAAATTTGGCATTATAAAAGAGCTCTGCCAATAAATACAGGGAGATATTTAAAGAAAGACAGAAAGCAGAATTTAAATTAAAATCATCAAAAATTTCTATTTTAAATTTCATGATACCGGTACTTTTACTTAAACAAGGAGACAGAAACCTTTGAAAATAAACTTTCAAATCTTAAGTAAAAATGATTACAAAATTCACAAACAAAGGTGGGATCATGATGCAAGTTTGAAAAAAAAATGCAAAGAGTACTAAATCAAAGTATAAGTACAATGACAGCTGAATCATGTTGAACAGTTAGTACTAATACTAGTAAGTACACAACAAGTACTCCCGACATTATCTCAGTATACCACAAATTTTACTGTCTATCTATCTAGTCTTAACGAAAATGAGCTAACACATTATAGCCTCATTTATCAAATATTAGTTAACTTTGTGACAATGTGTCAAAACTTACAAACCTTAACATATCATCGTTATAATGTTATCTTGTCCCTCACGTAAGTGTGCTGGACATACTAAAACTTTTATCAGTTGAAGGAATTTGATGATGAGGTCAAGCCGGTTAAAGATAGCTGTGGATGACCAACAACATATCTATTAAAATGTATCGAAAAATTTTAAAAGTATTTTACTAAGAATGTAAAGCTCTTATTTGCAATGACCGACAACCTACCTTATAAAAATGAAGAATGGTATTTTTAAAGTGTTTAAGTAAAAATAAGAAGATTTTTGCAATGACCAACAACCTATCTGCCATATTAAAATGTAACACAAAATTTTCAGTTTTTTTAGGTAGAAATGCTAAGTTTTTCTTTACAATATTTTACTTACAGATTTATCCATGAGACCTGCCTGGTTATTCAATCTAGGAGGTTTTTTCTTTGCTCTAATCTGACCCTGATTTTGTGCCCTAAATTAAATGTCTTAAGCACATTCATAAAGAGTTGATGTGAACTGCAGTAAAGAGTGAACAGCAATATAAACAGATGTCAACAGAAAACAGAAATGTGATATAATGTTCAATCTTGGAAGTGTTTCTATGCTCTATTCTGACTATTGTGTTCTAATTAAATGTGAGGCCCTGAAATATATAGCCCCTTTTTTCTAGGTCAGGGCCAAGAATACTGTGCTAAATTTCAGTTTTAAATTGAACACTGCAATTTGGCTTAATGGATTACTTTTGAATTAAATGCAAATTTTCAATTAAAATGTATTATCCTTACACCTCTACAAAACAACTGCAAGATATCAAAAACCCTGTTAAACCAATATTGGAATATGGAAGGGTCACTCAAAATCCCCTTCCCAATATCCATCTGAAGCGGTAATTCAAAATCCCTAACATGACTCCTATCATTAGACATTTCAGTTACAGACCCTTTAATACAAACTGACACAGCTCTTCCAGACTAACTTAAATACTGTAACAAATTTCAGAATTAGTTATGTAATAGGCTGAGACGATATCAGATATTGCAATGAAAATTAATCAAAAAATTAATTACAAAATTAACACTTTAATTAGCCCCTATCAGCCTATATGTAAACTTGTGAATTTGTCATAAGATTTTGGTGGAATTATCTTATAAGCTCGGTATAAATGATTAATGAATTCCCTGCTCGTAATCACAGACTAAGTGTCTAATTTAATTTGGCACACTAAGTACATAGATTTCTGATTATATCAATACCACCAGTCTACTATAGTAATGACCTATGGTCAAATCATTGCTTGACCTCTCAATATCAGATGAAAACTTGGGAGAGTGAAAGATTAAGAAGAAAGTATATCACCAGTGCTGGTATATATATATATATATACTGATACTGGTTAGTATGTTGGAAATACATGACATGTTTCTTTCAGCATTCACTTTGGTCATTATTAATAATAATTTTCTCGCTAAATACTTTTTAATTGTTTTGTGTTCAATCAACAAAAAGTGATCCTGTCTATGTTAAAATTGGGTATAAATGAATCAAACATTTCCAAATCAGTCCTAAAAGCAAAGTAAAAATTTTGGAAACTGGCATTTACTTTAGTCATAAATAGTAATAATTTTCTCCCTAAACGTTTTTTAATTGTTTTGCGATCTATCAGCAAAAGTGATTGTATCTACATTGTATCCTAAAATTTGAAAACGAAAGGTGTGATTGCTCTAGATAGAGCAAGAAGCATGGACCATTAGTGAATCTTTGTTTTGGTTGGTAGAAATTATGTTTCAATGGTATCGGGTACTCCCAAACAAGATTATCGATACATCACTCATATTAAAAAGTCAATTCTGGGATAGTGGAGGAAACCAGAGCATCTTAGAAAACCTACCAACTTTTAGCAAGTGAATTGAATCTATTAAAGTAGCAACTTAGGTGTTGAGAACCCCCATGACTTGTAATTCAGTACAAATGCAATTAGTGAAAAGAATTACTTTTGGTGAAAGTGAAGAAATGTTTTGCCAAAGAAAACTGATTGGTCAAAAATCATGAGGTTAGTCCAATAGTCTGACCTATATACCAGTACTGTAACCGGTATTAAATGCTAAAACTGAATATCATATGCTGTATATATGCCAAACAACATGATTAAAAAATGTTTAAATTTCATCAAAATATTTGTCTGGATATAAGGAAAAAGTCAGTACTAAAAATAGTCATTCATAAAGTTTTAAATAAATTGAATTAAATTTTAACTTTCCTTTAAAATCCACTAAAGCTGGTATATAGCTTGATTTAATGTAAAAGTGATTAAATTAATCCATGAATGTGATCATGTACACAGATGCGAAACATTACATAACTTTAATTTAGAATAAATACACCATAAACGTTGAGTCATCGAATTTTCCATTTTTGAATGAAAATTAAATTAAATGTTGTCTATAAAAATTTACTGCCAAAATAATGTGTATCATCACATTTTCACTGAATACATTGAAATATATCTGTGGGTTAACTGTTATAAAACTTCATTCAGTAAATAAATACACCTAGGCAGGTATATGTAATATATTCTTACACCTAACACCTATATTTATTTATCAACACAACCAATATACCGGGTAAACCACCTTGGTATCTTAGGGTGCCAAAATTCATCAACTTTGTAAAACAACAAGCATAGGAAAACCCTTAAAGATTGTGCTTTATCATCATCTTTGTAAATATGGTCAACCAAAAGTCCAAACCTTGGCATCATGTATCCCATTTTTTAAGTTAAATGTGGGGCAGATAAAAAACAAACAAAAATTCCTGAACTTGCTTCCAACAATTCGTTCAAATATACCTATGCTCCCTGTCAATACTAATCTAAAAATATCTAATAAATATATGCACAAGTGAGAGATTAAGAATTTGCAAAACTGCATTCCTACACAATGGTACGCAACATTTTTTGCCTTGGCTTAGTCTAAAGACAATTTTAGGTCTCTTTAGAGGGCGGAGTTTTTCAATGCAATGTGTTTGTCAAACCCTAGACTTTTAACTCAAGTCTGTTTCTTCTTTGTGTTTGTACACAAGTAAGTCTCCTTAATTTATTGCTATACATATTGTTTATGCAAAACTTTGACTGAACAAATGGTGGTAATGAATTGACGGATCGCCGGCTATGCCCACAATGTTCCGACACTGGCCACCATCGTGACGGTACCAAAGCAGCGCCACGGCAACTGATGACGTTCTTTGTCAGTGACATCATTAAACAACACAATTCAGGCAGAGTTTTGATTCATTTCGTGTGTAATTCAAGCATGACGGGCATTTGTCGGAACTTTGTGGGCGTGGCCGGCGATACGTCAATTGAGGTTTTACTGTACATGTTTAATAAAACGTTTGTATGATATAATTATGACACATCTGAGCGTATATTTACCATGACGCAAAATAAACACATAAATTAAGAGTTCATAATTACTAATTAAGAGTTAGTACTACTTTGATAATTAACTGAAAGTGGAGAAAAACTTTATCGCCTAAAATACTAATAACACTAATGCAGAACAAAAAAAAACAAAAAAAAAACCTTTTTGTACTGAATCATAAAAACGCTATGAATCATATCAGAAAAAACCTTGAAAAAATGTCCTTTTTAACACAAAAATTGAGATTATATTGCAAATCCTAAAGCTATAATGATAACTTACATTAATATAGCAATTAACCTCATCTAATTATAAAGAATAATGCATCTTTGTTCAAGATTGTGGGAAGTTGTCAATTCAATGACCACCTTCCGAGGGATAGTTGTCAACCCCTAAGGCAAGCAATTTCCGCAGATTAACACTGGAGATTTCGGGAGACAAGACCTGTCTGTAATCTAAACCTATAACTCACAATAACTGTCTTCTACTTTAAAGACACTTCCTTACAATTTTCTGATTGGTAATATAAAATTTATTGATACAGGAATTTTATGTTAAAATACCAGAATTTAAAAAAAGATCAAAGGCCACTGATATCGTACCTATCATAATGCATCTTATAACAGCTAAAAACATGCACTCCCCAGGTGTGAAGATAGAAATATTAAATAAATGTTGTCAATAATTATGGACAGTATCGGATTATGGATGTTTTTAAAACCCCTGGGTAGAAATCTGGTCGGGAACTGTAAAAAGAAACCCTACTATGATAGAAGGGCCACCCTGGCAGGGTATAATATACCGGTACAAAATGTATATATATGTGTTATACTGCTAATATAACAAATCTACAGTATAGTCATGTGGAAATTTTGACACAGAGCTAACAAAAATGAGTCTTAAGCTCAGCTGTCTAGTGGCTGAGGTATGAATGACCAGTGGCCCAAAAGCTGCCGACAGATAGATGACATATTAGCATATACCAGTAGCTGACAATGGGCAAAGATGAGCCATCTATTTGTTGCTAATTTATTAGTTTTATGTTAAATTTTTGACAGGTCTGTACTGTAGCCCCATGGGGAATATACTTATGTCTTAATCCTTGTAACATAAATATGTTTTTATAAATATCCATGCTTATTATGAAATAACAGAGAGTGAGGTGAAAAAGCATGTATACTAAATCTTTAAAGAGGAATGGCCTGCATACTAAAAAGTGGCCTTTTAATACAACAGTGCTGTAAAGACCAGTAATGGAGGGATATAACTGGCCTCATACTAAAAAGTGGCCTTTAATACAACAGTGCTGTAAAGACCAGTAATGGAGGGATATAACTGGCCTCATACTAAAAAGTGGCCTTTAATACAACAGTGCTGTAAAGACCAGCATAATACAACAGTGCTGTAAAGACCAGTATTGGTTGAATGTAACTTCTCATTAAATCCAGTTGCAGGCATTTTTATGTAATATTCTGCAGAAAGAATGCACTCTGATTTAAAGCTCATAAGTTTGAGCCTCTGAAAATTGACAATACAAGTTATGGAGGTTCAAACCTACTACCCTAGACTTTTAAAGTCAGTGACTCTACCCACTTAATTATGAGCACCCATTTGTTCTTGCATATATACCGGTAATCTGATGCAAAAACAAAGCACTGCGATTTAATGTAGATAAGTTTAAGCCTCTGAAAGTTGACAAGTCCTGTCTGGGGTTCAAACCCACAACTTCAGACTTGAACAGTATCCATAAACTACAACCACCCACTGTTTGCACTGTTCATAACTTTTTCTTTTACATTCAAATTCTCAGCCATATGAAAAATCAATTACACCAGTAAGTAGAAATCAAAAGTATTTAAAAAGGCATATAAATAGAACAATTAAAAACTATTTAACAATGAAAGAGCCAATAGGATTATGTATTAACAGTCTGACCTGCTGCGGGCTCAGCTCGGAATACCGGGGAATATCGGGACATTAAATAAGGTCAGACAGGATTGCTACATTAGAGCATTACCAGACATGATCATATGGGGGTCAGACATCAGTCCAAGATGGACCACTGCCAATGTAAGGAAGAAACTATAATATTCACACAAATTATGTATGTTTTATTACTTTCCTCCATGGTGAGGCTTATAACCAGATCGTAAAATGTCTACCTGCTTTGTCCTCCATGTTTTTGTTGTCCCCAGTCTCGTCAGTTAATACACTCACCTTCTTATATTTAAATTGTCTGCTATAACAATAGAATTGAAAACAATTTAAACACATTTATACCATAGTAGTAATAAAAACTCTCATACTTACTTATATACCTTAGTAGAAGTCAATTATTTCATAACTGATTTCAAATATATGTAAATTAGTAACACTCAGTAAATCAGTGATGGTAATGCTCTGTAAAATAGTTATACTCATAAATCCTCAAGGACATACTACACAACTTGGATAGAGCTAAAACCAAAGACAGTCTGTAGCTTCAACCACTTGACTACACATACATTGTATATCCAATGACCATGTACATGCCACAGAAAATTAACCATTTTGGTAACTATGGCAACACTCTCATAGGACTTCAAATGACATGTACATTGGTGAATTCTAGTTTTGTTTTCTATGGTCAAACTTTAATAGGACTTCAATCTGAAATTTCATTTATATCAACTTCAATTTGATGTCAATTTGAATTAATATCAACTTGAACTGATGTCAAATTTGAATTGATTTCAAAGAATAGCCATTGGAACTAAATGATGATTTTGATGCATTCACGATAATTAAGATGTTGACCTCAAGAAGTACTTCATTTACTCTATACCCCTCATCAGTACCCACCACGGGCCACAAAAAATTACAGATATACAAAATGACAATATTTCCTATTTCCATATGTTTCTATTGATAAATTTTCAGAAAATTTCCCTTGCTGATGATAACCATTTGTCCAGACCACCTGAGAGAGGGAGAGAGAGAAATGCTGTAATATACTTTTAACTTGGTGTTGATGGCCGGCCCTTAGAGTTAGCCATTTCCTCAGCTATATTAAACAAACTCCAAACAGGCCAGATAGATTTTGGTTAAGTTGATTGAGATGTGTGAATGGCATTACAGTGTGTTAATTACCCAGAGAAACGGAATTTTTAAAACCAACTTGTAACTTTTAATTTAAAAGATATTGATAGCCTTGCAAAGTTAATAGGCAAAATTCCAAAAAATACAACTAGTAGTTATGAAGTGGTATTAATATTAAGTGGAACATCGCCTACATAGTAACTTTGACCTTGACCTTAAACAACTTCTATCTATACCAAGAGGCATTAGATTTTTATCATATGGGGTTGAATACCCAAGTCAAAAGTATTTTACTTATATCAAGACACCATCCGTTATTATTTAATTATAGATGCAGCTTTATGCATTATGGTGTTATGATAGGCAGCAGGCGGATAATCTGACTGAGAAAAAATGAAAAGTTGTACACAGAAGCCAGGAGATGAAGACACTGCAATGCTTGGAATAATTCCTCTTTGAAACAGCCTTGCAAGTACATTAAAGGTTCTTTTTCCACTTTAATAACCTTGCCAATGCATTGAAGCTATTTCTTTTTTTCACTGTAATGGCCAAAGCCATGGTTCTTTTGGATACTTTATAAAGGATTAGGAGATAAAGGTTCTGCAATGTTTGGAATAATTTGTCTTTGAATTAACAGCCATGTCAATACATTAAAGGCTCTTGTTTTCACTTTAAAAGCCAACCCAGATGTTCGAGATGTTATAATCACAATACATGGCTTTTGTCACTTGATGGCAAGTTTTAATCAAAAGCAAAATTAGTGAGAAAAAGGAATAAAGCTCTCACTTGAGCATCACTATAAAATCCGCAGCCTAAATTATCACTTGATGGCAAGTTTTAATCAAAAGTGAAATAAGTGAGAAAAAGGAATAAAGCTCTCACTTGAGCATCACTATAAAATCCGCAGCCTAAATTATCACTTGATGGCAAGTTTTAATCAAATTCAAAAGCAAAAAACAGTCAGATAAAAGACTAAAGCTCCACTTGACCAACATAATGTCACTATTTATATACAGAAGAATAAAATCCAGAGCAAAAATTAAGAGGTCACACTGACCTTAAAATAGTGGGGAGGGAGGGAATAAGTAGAGTTAAACTCAACATGCTCACTACAATACAACAATACTTATACCACTGATACTATCATATTATATCTCCTCATTTAATTATGAAAATAAAAGACAAGATAAACTATGGATTACAAAGGGGAAATCTTAAAAAGGATAGGTGTGGTTTCCTTGTACCTATAAAATTGGTGCTCCTACCAATTAAAGAAACCTACTTTCACTCTATATATAAATAACAAAATATGACAATAAGTAATAACCACCCACTTTGTTATAATATACTCTACTGATGTCAGAAATTATAACTCTACTGTCTCTCTTCAGGAAAACTAGATCAAGTCTCTGGCTCTCATGCTTTCTATCAATGAAGATTTTTATCCACCTACAATGTTAAGTAGTGGTCTTTATCCGCATACCGTAAATCTTTAATTTCACAATACTTGTTTTTCAAAAATTATCTTGCAACATGAATCTCTATCAATGAATATTTTTATCAACTTGTACTATTTATTTAGTGGCCTTTATCCGCATACCATAAATCTTTAATTTCACAACACTTTTGTTTTAAAAATTGTTTTTCAAAAATTGTTTTGCAATGTGATATTGACTTCAAGATGCTATGGACTTCATGATGCTATGAACTGCTGCCACTTAACATTAAAAAATTTTTATTTTCCGCACACTTATTTAGAAAATTAGTAAGAACATCAAAGATAAAGAAAAAGAAAAAATGCAAGAAAAAAGCCAATTTACAGATGCAGTTCATCATCATCATCATCATCATCATCATCATCATCATCATCATCATCATCATCATCATCATCATCAAAGTATCAAAATATCAAATTGTTTTATTTTCCTTCTGAGGACAAAAAAAATCTAAGATTCTTTTACTATCTAGGCAAAAAATATTGCTACAAAAGATTCCTGTACTTCTATCATGTGTACATTTATTGTTGTTATTATTTACAATGTTTCAATATTATGTAATGTTTTATTACATCAGCAGATTATATGCTGATAACACAGTTTATTGGTAAAATAAACTGCAGTGCACACAAAATAACGTAGCATACCGTAGCCAGACAGATACTGTGCATGTTACAAGTTTGGCTGCCTCAAATCACCTGAACACCAGAACCAATTAGTTTAACACCTTAATATTAATCATATCCATGAGTTTAATGTACGATAATATTTTGGCTAATATTTTGGCGGCTAACATGAGATTCCTGGAGTTTGCCAGGATCAACATCCCCAACCGTTAAAACTATTTATATACGGGAATCAAACATAGTTTTATTTCAAACTTCACCTTACTACAAAATGTACATGCAGTGAAACATGCAATTTAAATGTCATAAATGCGTGTAAATTGGGAAATTTCCGAGGGTAACGAGTTATTCTGGTATTTCTATTTTCATGTGGCCGCATGACAAATCGTGCAAATTCTAGTTAGTAAGAGACATACAGGAATTATTGAAGGTCTTTGCTTGGAACCCCAAGAAACATAATTTCAGATTGGTTCAGTTCACCATTATTCTGGTATTTCTATTTCAGTGTGGCCAGATCACAAACAGTGCAAATGCTTGTTAGTTAGAGAGACATAATATTGAAGGGTCTTTGGTTGGAACCCCAAGACACAAAATTTCACATTAGTTCAGTTCACCATTATTCTGGTATTTCTATTTCCGTGTAGCTGGATCACAAACAGTGCAAATTTATGCTAGTTAGTTAGACATACTATTGAAGGTGTCTGGCTGGAACCTAAGGCTCATAATTTCACATTGGTTCAGTCCCACTCTGCTGCAAAACAGAAATGATAGGGGGCAAGCTTGCAATGGAAAGTCACCTTATCTGAGGGGGGTTTTGGTTCTCTTAGTTGCTTTCTGCAAGTGAACGAAGATACACAGATTCAATGTCAAGTTCAGCTTTTGCATTACAGTCCTTGTTTTAATGTCTCTAAATATCGTTGCAACCTGGCTAATTGCCACACTATTTTGAAATCCCAAAATTTATTTCTTTTATGTTTTTCTTTACAAGCTTTGAAACATTACCAAACATCTTTATAATGGACTATAAAATTTGTGGCATTAAAACTTGACTAGAAAATAGGTGGTGCCAAAATTTGACTATTTGACTGGAAAATTGGTGACGCCAAAATCTGTCTGAAGAAATGGTGGTGGGTGATGAATTCAGGATTTACTGTAATTCATGTCATTAATTGATAACAATATATTTAGTAGTAATTATTCTTCATATTCATGCGGAGTACAGTACAGGCCTGTCAAAAGTTTAACACTAGGCTAACGGACTAGCGCCGATTCAGTAGCTCATCTCGGTCCCTTGTTACCTATATCTCGACAGCGATCATCTATCTCTCAGCAGTTTTTCCGCCACTAGCAAATAATATCTCTACTAATCGGTAGCCGAGCTTAGACTTTTATTTTGTTAGCTTAGTGTTAATCTTTTGGACAGGTCTGTACTGTATGTTAAGGTTAAGTAAATGTGTTCTGACATATTATAATGACCAGTGGGATGTGTATTGTCAGGTTTCATCTAACTCTCTACATCCATGCATCAACTTAGGTGGTATTACACACAACATATATCACTATACACCTCAGGTGTAAAAAAATAGACCAAGACACTTCATATATTATATATACAATTGGACAAAACAGGCTACCTACTATGAGAAATCACTGTAGATCTTACCCCCTACTATATCAGTTATCAGTCACAAGAGATGGAGCAAATTGCAAATGTAGCAGTCTGGGTAGCAAAACTTGAAGGACATTTACCATAGTGTCTATTAAGACCCTTCACTTCACCCCACCCCACCCCCACATACACTTTATCAATTACCAGTCACAAGAGATGGAGCAAATTGTAAATGTAGCAGTCTGGATAGCTCAGTTGAGCGAGCATTTGCCAAGACAGTTAGTGTGAAAGGTTTAGTTTTTGAGTCCATTGAGACCCTACAAATCCTCCATTGTATCCAGTTATGAGGGGTTTACATTGGCTCTAGGATAGAATATACTTTAATATTGGTAGAAAACTTAAGTTCAAAGGGAGCCAGGCTAGATCTCACACAATCTCCATCACCACCACTGCACCCAACCCCCAAGCCCAAAAATATGTATACCTTAATAAATACTTAAGGTGTCCTGATTATTTAGACATCAACCTGCATACCTCTCTCTCTCTCTCTCTCTCTCTCTCTCTCTCTCATCATTACAAAACACTCTGTTATACAAGACAATATGATGACCTAATGGTGCTTTAGACAAGGACCTGACCTCCTCTCTCTCTCTCATTACAAAACACTCTCTTTGTTATACAAGACAATATGATGACCTAATGGTGCTTTAGACAAGGACCTAACCTCCTCCTCCTCTCTCTCTCTCTCTCTCTCTCTCTCTCTATCTCTCTCATTACAAAACACTCTCTTTGTTATACAAGACAATATGATGACCTAATGGTGCTTTAGACAAGGACCTAACCTCCTCTCTCTCTCTCTCTCTCTCTATCTCTCTCTCTCATTACAAAACACTCTCTCTGTTATACAAGACAATATGATGACCTAATGGTGCTTCAGACAAGGACAACATACCCCCATCTGTTAACAATAGTTAGCACATGGTTCTCATAGTCAGACTGCTCTATATCTGTAATATAGCCAAACTACCGGTAACCTGTCTGGTGATGATGTTCTGTCACTAGGGTAGGATCATTAAGTGCAAAAGCACTTTGTGAAACCAAAGAAACTCTTACAGACACGGTAATCTTAACAAAATTTGTTCAAAAAAGCTTCAAATAAAGGTTGTAAGTATTTCCAAAGCTCAGTTCTTGTATCTTAAAATGACAGAAATCCCAACAATAAACCCCCCCCCTTCCAATAATGAATAAAGTTTTCTCTGAAGCCTGATTTGATAGATTAAAAAATCCTTCCAATAAGAACCTAGAAAACAAATGGGTTTTTATCTGCAATAAATTAGTTAATTAATTAAACTCTCAATGAATCTTTAAAGGCCCAAAACTCAAGTCCAACTCAAATGAATGTAAAGAAACTTAAAATTAATCTGTAACTTGAAAATAGATAGACAGGCTTACAGATAATAAAAAACAAACATACTAATCCATGTCCGAATCACAATCCAGAAGCAAAGTAAAAACTTTGGAACTGACAAGTTAGGTTAGACACGTGAACTTCCACCAGATAACAATGTTCTCGATGCACTTTTATTGGAGAGGGGGGTTACTAATCAGATATGTATGTAGGGCAGACAATAGCCCCCCTCTAGTTAAGGATCAAATAAAATATGCAGCAATAATAAGTGACATGTATTTAGTAGGTTGATTATCTTATATCTGATGGAAATAAACCAGTAGTAGTGTTATATGACACATCAGTAATACCGTTTAATAGAAAAACAGATTCCTCTAATTCCTGGTCGCACAGATAAAATATCACTTCCATGTTTCCAGGCTAAAATAATGCAAATGCTATTATATACTGTCGGTATTTCATATTAATGATTCACACGGAATAAACACAAGAATAAGTAAGTCTAATTCTTTGTCTCGCAGAATAAACACAGGAATAAGTTAGTCAAATTCTTTGTCTCACGGAATAAACACGAGGATAAGTTAGCTGGATTCTTGTCTCGGTACGAAACTGCGACATAATGCGTTGATTAATTACACGAGTATTTAGTCCTGATCAAGAGAAACGGTAGCAATAATGTAACAAAATGTTATCAATGTTGGTCTATGTTCTAGCTTTTGATCAGACACAACAGACCTTATAATGAGAAATATATGAGATAAATCATGTACAGTCAAATAACATTGACCTGTCCGCTTGACCTTTAATTTCAATATTTATAATCCATTTTAACATTTATGTATAGAGAGCTCAGGTATTAATTTTGTCTAAACAATAGGCAACATACATTATTTATGAATTAACTGTGAATACTAACAATCCTAACACTACCAAAGTACTGGTTGGATCAACATTTGAATATCCCTAATGAAAGGTCAAGCAGACAGGTCAATGTTGTTTGCCAACAGGTTATCATTAGAGAACACATCTATTTGTCGTAGAGATCAAGAAAAGGTGTTTATTTATTGGACTAATAAATCAACTACATGATATCCTTACAACAATCATCTCTTTACAATGTAAAAATGTGTACATCATAGTTTTATAGTTTATCTACAAAGGGTTCTGACTGATGTCAGTTCATTACATTTCAAAGTTTTTCAAAGTTCTTTGGGGTTTACTTAAGCAGTAAAACCTTGTTATAATGTCCAGAGATAACTTTGCTACCTCGCTTATTGTCACACAATTTTGAAGCATAAAAAGCCTTCTCTTCTATGTTTGTCTTTAAAGGCATCCTCGGAATTATTGCCAAATCCCTTTAATTTTGATGCTAAAATTTCACTGAACAAATGGTGGTGATGAATCAAGGTTTTCAAAGTTTTCAAGTGTTTGGGATTCTATATACATGTATAATACAGCAATATGCTTGTACTTTAATAGGTTGAATGTAAAACATTGGTAATTACATTTTTTCAAAATTTCTCAAAATAAAGTTGGCAGGTTTGTGAAAAGGAAAAGCAGCAATGGTGTCAAAATCAGCACACGATGGGATAGTATCAAAAATTAGCAAACACTTTAGCATGATTTGGTTTGAAAATGAAATTATGTTAATGAGCTGTCAATTAGAGACAAATTAAGCAAAAAGGTTTTTTACAAAAAGCTCTAGAACACAAAGTGGTTCTACTCAAAGCTTTAGAACCCTAACTCTACATTTTATACACTGTTGTGTGCCTTTGAACGGGTGAGCTATCTTAGCCTATATTTTCACAAATCACAATTGTTACTCTAATAATGTTTATCCAGCTCAAAAGTTACATGAAAGGTTTATTGTTTAAAATCCATTACAAATCAAATAAATAAACAATTTAATATAAATAAATCCATCTATGGTTGATAAGGTACAAAAAGTGAAGTGAGAACAAAAGGTGAAATATGATACACTGGTACCTGATTTCCCCCTCGTTACAGAATCAAATCAAATTATGTTCAAAATTCATTATTTACAATTCAAACTTAATAATAATAGTTTTTATTTGAGTTTTTGTGTTTTTATCTTAAACAAATCGGGGTAAATTTTCCACTTTACTTGATTAAAGATACACAAAATCTAATTATAAATTATGTCACAATTTATTTAAATATATATCCCTCAGCCAACCAACACCTTAGGTGCCTGGGGTAGTACAATACCAAAACAATCCAAAAATCTGGCCTGATAAAAACAAATAAACACTATAGTGCGACAAGTTTGACATGGTCATTTGACCTTTAATTTGAATATTCAAACAGACATACCCATTGCCAATATGAAGTTGATATATATCAGGAGAGATGATAGTAATACTGTGTTCTGGGTGTTTATGGTAATGAAACATACTGTCTTACCTAAATCACACAGTCTATTAGCCCAATCTAATATTCAAATTAAAGGTCAAACGGCCAGGTCAAACTTGACACACTATACTTACAATCAGTTCATGAAGACATAAACAGGTTAAAGTTCTGTAAATTAATTTTATAAGTGCTTTTTCTGATAATACTATTTATATAACTTTAGAATGAATGTAGCTATTGGCAGCTTGTATATACATTTGCTGCTATAGGTTTAATTTAGTTAGGGTTGCATTTTTTACAAATGGCATTAACCTGGCTAGCGGTATGAGACCCAGTCATATAGTCAAGGTTTTCATGCATCAGTCTTGTACCTAGCTCATGATGTTAAACTTGAACTATGGTACTATAGTCATTAGATCATTTAAACAACCAGTAGCACCAAAATCAAGGGCACTTTAAGAACTACTTCTGTCCTTACATCCTTAGAATGAAACAATTACCTGTAGTTCAGATTGCTACAACACTAGTTTCCAGGTTCAAACCTATTCAACCCACCTACCCTCACAACCGTACATCAGCTAAGTCTAAGGTGCAAACCCCATTCAATCTACCAAACTCAAACGACACTACATCTAGCCTACAAGCCCACACTAGATCTATAGTTCAAACCCATTCAACCCACCACACCCCCAAAACCCTATATCCCCTGAGAACACATTAGATATAAGGTTCAAACCCTGTTCTACCTACCACACCCTAAAAACCCTTCATCCATCCTGCCAGATCATTTTATTAATGATAAAGCGTTAACTTTTGAAGTATAATTATAACTGTAAAAACTCACAGGTTTCTTTTCAATTTTACACAAATTTATAGAGATCCATTCCAATAGGGGGAGGGGGTGTGTGCCTCTAAATACCCATAAATTAGTTAGCAGAGAAGAAGGAACCAGTTGTAGCTGGTGAAGTGCCAAGGTTATACCTAGACCCTGATTTTTTTTTTCAATATTTCCAATACACAGTACACCTGCAATTACATGTATTTCTGTAGTAGTTTTCCATTTAAATGAAGGTATTATACCGACAATTATACTCGACAGATAACTCCTGCTGACCTATACAAACTTAACTTTTCTAAGGTAAATGAATCCCATTACATTTTTCATTCATAAAAGCATGGAACATGTACGCACAAATATGGCATTTAATCAAGGTGCATGTCTACACTTGGCCATGTACACTTAATAAGAAGTTCGATGACAGGACCACACACACCTGAAGACAGTGGTCAATCATTGTTGTGGTCATGTATGTACAACTTGTTTGTGGTCAGTATTATGACGGTTTTTGATAGCTATATGACTTAAATAAGTATTCAATAAGTAGCCACATGTCCCGAAGCTTCACAACACAGCAGGACAATGTGTACATGTGTGATGATTTCCTTAATTCAATTATTTATATACTGGTACTGTCACCCACTGCTTCATTTTATTTTAACATGGCATTAGACAAAATGGATTTTGAGACTTTATATAAAAATCTGCTGGTTATAGGCAACATAGTGCCCTCTGTCACCGCAGTATAGCAGATTTTAAGGTAACTCAGTGTACTGTATGTGTGTTACTGCAACATAGTAGATTTTAAAGTACCGGTAACCCCATGATCTCTGCTATTACACAGTGGCCTAATGGATAAAATGTCAGTCTACAAATCCAGGGTTTCTCACCACTGTGAGTTCGATTCCCGCTCAGACCACATGTGGGAAAGTGAATTTTCCTTGTCGTTGGCCTTTACTGGTTCACCTGGTATAATGGACTGGGGCATTGGTACGCTTGTCTGCGGCGTACTGACTCGGTGAGATAGCACCCTAAAGTCGCCCTGAGTGTGTGCTAGTACAAGGCAGACCATACAACACACTTGCACTTCACATGCATAAACAAAATTGTTTATAGATTATTCCATAGAGATAAAAAAATAGTTCTTGTCACATATAGCTAAAAATTGCTGATGCAACGTTAAGCAACATTCAACCATCCAATCTCTGCCATTACAACAACTAATTTTAAGGTAACCCAGTGTATTGTCATCGTAACATACTGGTAGCAGATATTAAGGAAACCAAGTGCCCTCTGCCATTGCAATATAGCAGATTTTAAGGTAACGCAAGTGTTCTCAATTACTGCAACAAACCCTAATTTTTAAGGTTAAACAGTAAAAATATACAGATAGAACCTCATCAATATAAATGTATATAAAATAAAATTAAATTCCAGCTATTTCACACCGCCATGAATGAATTGATATTTTTTTATTTAATATAAACTAAAGAGCCCTTTTATTCTTTCATTACCAGAAGTAATTTTACGGTAAACAATATACTTTATAAATTTATACCTACATTATGTTTATACTACAAATAAATGTAATTTTTATTTGAATGTTATTGCCTCTATTAAGATCTTTATTGGGTAGAAAATGTCCTAATTTCAACACAATATACCCTCAGTCATTCATAATAAACATAACTTTCTAAAGGTTTTTCAATGGAAAATCAGTCGGGACTAAATATGTACAAGCTAAAGTCTTTTTATAAATAATTTATGAAAGGATAATGTATTTAAAATATATCAAAACTTTATTTAAAATACCAAATATTAAATATTAAATACCACAACTATTTCACCCCATATATCAATACTAACTTTTCACCTCTTAAGACAGTGGTATAACCAAAATTCCCACATTACTAAGGCTAAATATTGTATATTTAGGGGAAGAAAGGTTGAAACACAAAGCCAAGGGCTAATATACTGCATACAGTAGCTATCAGAGGCATATCTCTATACCTGGGCTAATAATAATTAAATCAAATTAGGAGTTTTGATGGAAAGGGCGGATACAACATTTTCCCAAAGGCAATAAGACACCTTATTCTCTGTATAAGTGTCATTTAGGTCAGGTTTCTAATACCTATCTATTTATCAGTCAATTCAGAACAGTAACGAGACATTTTTACCATGAAATACTGCCAAATTCAAATCTCAAATCTGTCCACATTTTTTTCTTTTCATCACAGAGACTTAAACTTTAAAGATCAGAGATTACTATTCATTTGAATGTCATGAATGTGACAAAATTAAGAAATAAAGTAAAGGGTTTCCATTTAAACTTATTTCAACTTGCCCTCCAAGAAAATATACTGACTGTTGCAATTTTTCTGTAAATACCACTATTTAAAAATGATGTTGGGTAAAAATTGAATAAATTCATGGAGTAAAATTTGAATAAATGTGGTTTTATTTCCAATTTTTCTTTCTCTCAACAAATCTGCTTCACTTGTTTCATACGAATTGTACAGTAACGATTTGACTTGTATCTTGCATACACTCTACTTCTGAACTTGACCTTCACCTTGCATACATCCTACTTGTGAACTTGACCTTCACCTTGCATACACTTGACCTTTATCTTGCATACATCCTACTTTTGAACTTGACCTTTACCGTGTTTATATCATAATTCTGAATTTGACCTTCACCTTGCATAACTTGACCTTTAACTTGCATCGCCCTACTTTTGAAACTGACCTTCACCTTGCATACATGCTACTTCTGACCTTGACCTTTATACTGCATACAAACTGCCTTTTGAAATATACACACACACAGTTTATATCTTGCATTCATTCAAACAATCTGCCCATGTTACAGGAAAATATTTATTCATAGTTGAATAATAACTACTGCATCATATTCAACACATTTGAAAGATTCTTTAGGGTTAAAGTTAATAGTTCATAAACGAGAATTAAGTCAAAATCTAGATCTTACCTTTTACACCACAATGGGATTGACCGTCATCCCCATCATCGTCATCATTTTGTTTTGTAGCATGTCTATACATATAATGAGGTTTTATCTTGTCCGTATTATTACTACTTAACTCGTCACCTTCAGCTAAAGGCTCAACTATGAATTTATCTCCATTATAAAAAATAACTCCCATCTGAAATACGAAATAAAATATCATATATTTTTTCTCATTTAAATATTTTAAATTTGATTCAGAAATAGGTGTTTTAGTGCTATGGGATTTAAACAGTTTTAGTAATATACAGCTTAAATTTGAAGTAAATATTAGAGTTCAGATTGTCTTGTTCTCAGGACATAAAAGTTTAGAGTAAAATAATTGTATTTTTTTGTTTCCAAGTCAAGATTCTGTTACTTACATTGAGCCTGTCAGTTCTGGGACAGTGGAGAAAACCAGAATGCCTCAAAAAACCATCAAACATCAAGAAACAAACTGATGAAATTTCTCACACTGGGATCTGTCCCAAGTGGGATTTGAATTTTGGTGGTAAGAGCCACTGTGGTCCTTTATTTGTTTGAGACCACCGGGCCACCGAGACCCATAGGAACATTATGTTCTGCCCAAGTGAGCTTCAAACATAGGTAGTGAGAGGCAATGTCATAAGCTGATATTTTAGACCAATCAGCTACTAAGTTCTGCTAATGAGTATGAATAAACCCCAATATGAAACTTCACAGGGAGAATAAAAAGACCTCACATGGCATACTGGTACATTTTATCATACTAAGACACTATCGACAATTTATCCCCTTGGATGCACAATTGTTTACCTGATTTGACATTTTTTATGCCAATGACTTTACAAATCTGTCAACAGAACCAATAAAATCTTACACAAGTGAATGATCTAATAATTTTCTTCTATAAAAAGTTTAAAAAGAGATTTAAGACTCTGGGTTTTTATACTAGCACAGTATATGTACATTCACTGGTGAATACGATTTTGAGTCATTCTCGTATTAAAAGCCGACTACAAAGCATCTTTTAATTGCCCATATATAGGAGCGAGAAGGTTAATTAAGATTTCTTTTCTATATCAAAAAGATATTGTCCGATTTACCATAAAATAAAGGCTCTTTTTATTGGTAGATGTAACTTAAAATGGTTGAAGTACTCTTTTAAAACCATCATGTAATGTTCATGGTGGCAAGTAACAGTAGGGATCAAATATTAAAGCGTAAGGACAACAACCTTAGATAAAGAAACAAGCAACTCAACTGGAAAATTAAAAAACATCAAACTTGAGAGATAACAAGAGTGGAGGAGTGGGGGAGGAGTAATGGAGTATAATGCCCCAGTCAAGATTCTTTCATTTATATTGTTTCAGACAACTCGGGTATAGTGGAGGACCTCGGGAAAAACCTTCAGCAAGTGAACAGACAAATCTTTTTACACTAAGATCTGTCCCAAGTTGGATTCGACCGAAGGTGGTGAGGGGCACTATAATCTGTAAGTCCAGGCGATCAGTTTCGAGATGAAGGAGGAAACCAGAGTGCCAAGGGAAAGTCCCCAAGCCTTGGCAAGTGAACCAACAAACTTTCTCATACTAGGATCCTGTCCCAAGTAGGATTTAAACCTAGACTGTGAGAGGCACTATGATCTGGAAGTGCAGCATGCTTAAGATCACCCCCATTGACAGCATTGACAAAAGTGCCATCAATGTATAAAAACTGTGTTCTTGGTTGTATAAAGTGACTAAATGCTTAGCCGACACATAAAATCACTGAAAAAAGAATTATTTTAGAAGCTCCCTGTTCAAGTGTGAAAAGAATTTAAATAGCATGGAATTCCTAGAAAAATAAGCAAACTAGAAATAACTTGTATTCCATCTAGAAATTTTGAAACCTTTTCCCTAAATGAATAAATTCAATAGAAATCAAAATAGCATGGAATCCCTAGTGATGTAAACATACTAGAAATCATTTTATGGCATCTAGAACTTTGGAAACATTTTCCCCAAATGAACAAAGTCACTAAAAGGTGAGAAATGCCTAAAACAATGTCACTTTTTTTAAAATTAACTAGTTGGATTTATTTATAAGATCAACTCCAGTAGTTTTTATATAAGAGATAAAAGACATTGACTGAATTTGAAATAAACTGGTAAGATCCTGTGATTAGAGAGGTATTTTATCAAGAGATGTTATCACTGGATATATAATCACCTTGTAACCAATAATATTATATATACAGACAGAAACACACAGACACATTAAACAAAAATTGTCAGACCAGTCTACTGATGATTTGGCTGGAGGATATAGAGGCTATTATCTGTAAACACCAAAATAAATGACCACAGGACACATTTACATGGCTAATTATGTAACCTTAACACAAGTAATTAACTAATTACATAGTATCTTTAAATAATATTTGACAGGATGATGTTAAGAGTCTTGTAAGACATCATATGAACACTGATTCCATCATGTCCATACATCCACTGAAGTAAACAGAAAGTAGAAAGAATGAGGTCAGAATGTGGAATTACAGATGTGTGTCCACTTTTATCTGTAGGCAAAATGCTTAAAAATTTTGACAAAAGCCATTTGACAATGCTCATTCAACCTGCTGCCTTAAACATGTATGGTTATCTATGGAAACAATGACTATCTACCCAGTTTTAACAAATTAAATTGTCTAAACAGATAGTCAGATACACATTTGACAAAATGTTCGTAATTATTTATTTTTTCTATTTTTTTTAACTCTGAAGAGAAACAAGATGCCCTAGGACATAGATGTGTTGCATGACACTTCAGTGATCAATGTTAACACTTAACTGGGTTATCATATAGACACTACTGATCAATCAGTATCCTTGGGCGATTATGTGTTTATTGCGGTGCATGTTTACAGAACCATAATTGCCCCTGCAAGTCTTGCAATGTAACAGACTGCATGAATTAACATTTCCAACAGAATCCCCAACTAAAATATTTTAACAATTTACCATTATTAAAATGACAGAACAATTTTAAAGTGACAAGCAATATTGGATTAGGTTAACAAGGAGGGAATTTGTATGACACCATGGATACAAAGGCATAGGACTAAACTTTACTTTACACTCTTGTATTAATTCCTTGTGTTTGTTATCAGAATTCTTGTGTTTGTAATCCACAAAGGTCTAATAAAATTTGTTACACAACCATGTTTAAGACAAGTGGACAAGAGTCAACATTTCATGTTAAAATGTCTGTTTACTTGATACATAGTTTATTGTTGACCACCCTATCTCCAAAAGAAACAACAAATGAATTTATTATCTCATATCAATCAGTAATAAAGATCATGTATTGGGAAACCAGAGTTTCAGTCAGATACTACTAATCTTAAGGTAAATCATGTTAATCACACCTTATGTAACTCTCTAATATGAATAACCCACATTTACACCAAATAAATCCCACGATCCAATAAGGACAATTTGTCTATAGATTATAACAGTAACATGATTTCCTCTAGACTACTTGGCTTTAAAACAAGCTAAAACTGATCATTCAGGCAGCAGAATTATGTTCTGTTTCTGTTTAGGATTAACAGTAAATTCTGGGTCAAATTTTGAAATGGTTTTTATTGCAACCGCTGTATTATTTGAATATGTATAATCAAAGCTCTGTTGATTATGTTGTTTTTTAAACATTTAGAACTAGGTACATGATGGCATAAAATTATGGAAGCGTCACTACTACACTAAGCCTGAGTATGTCTACCTCCTACCCCAAAGTTTAGGCGAGTTGATGATAACATCAAGACATGTGTTACCCTAACCGACATTTATAACTCCCAAGTACCAGATTCAATCTGCAAGATAAGTTTGTTCAATACCGGAACGTTCGTACAGGTGTATACGTGGGATGTGTACCCCGTCAATTTCGCTATCTCGGCAATATTTATGTTCTTTGCCAGTTTGTGTAAGTTAGTTCACGTGTGCGACCATAACCGGATGTGACTTTTGCATCGTATTTGGAAATGGATAAAACGAAAAACGATCTAACGATTATTCCAAGAAAATCCCGGGATATGTTTTTATTCACTAAATGAGAGCAATGGAGTTAGGCCTAACGTTATAAGTTTTGAAGCAACAATTAGGCCTAATTACATAGCACACAGAAATAAGCTACTTAACAATCCGTAGGTCAGGTGCTACGGATATAAGCACCTCCCTGAGGACTGATTTTAAATAGAGAGTGTGTGATATCAAATTCGTCACGTATAAAATCAGATCCTAGATCCCTATACCAGGAGACCATAATCTAACATTTATATATGTTAGATTATGGTCTCCTGGTATAGGGATCTAGGATTAGATACATAAAAAACATTTCTAAAAATAAATTGCTCTGGCATCGTACGTAAAATTAATTGTTTCCATGTATACAGGTAATAAAGCACACCGCCGCCTCCCCCCGACGGTTAACCTTGGTCCCCTCAGACTCCCACACATATTTAGCAAAGTCATTTATCTTTATGACCTGTTGTCAGTGTAGCCGTCAAAAGGACAGACAGTGAAGAGCACCCGGTCCTGTTACAATACTATAGTGTACCTAAGCTACACTGAGTATATACAGCGTATAAAATTAATGTAATTTTCTAACTTATAAACATATATCTCTATATAGATATGGCATTTATATGCAACAGGCTGCAGACCTACACCTTCAGACACGTGCTCCCCAGCTGGAGTATGTAAAATACACAATTTATACTATACAAACGAGCCATTATCACATCCAGAAATGACCGTGTTTATAGTGAACTAAGGTAATCTCCGGAACTTACACACATAGAGCACCAATATCGCTGAGTTAGCTAAATCAATGAATACACATCCCGCTTATATATATACCTATATAGTACAGTACGAGATAGATGTGCGGGAAACTTGAGTGCGTCAGTGACGATAAACCAGTACAGATCCAGGTGCCAAGAAGATTAACATAATCTCTCCCTCGTTTTTGATTTATAAGTCAAAACTAAGCCTCATTGATATTTACAAACTGCTGTTCAAACTTCACCTATATATACCACTTTGTACCTATGAGGTCATATAAAACTTTTACAGTTATCTGTCCGTTTTTCAACCCTCCCGATCATGATTCTCCTCCAGACACATGTCACAATATATTCCAATTTGGACCCAACCCTACCCATATAGACAGGTTAAGATACACTATCAAGATGTTAAAAACCAGATTAAAACATGAATTTTAATAACTGTTTGCCCTCATCTCTGCCGTTTTATGTCTAATTCCATCACATGTGACTGCACCTGTTACACCTTTTTGTCCTTAATGACCTTAATAAAACTAGGTCACTGCAGCAACAGTATGATTTTCTCGCGAACAGGCTATATAGGCTGGTAAACCTATGGGCAAATTACACGCCAGGATTTTTGTGAAATGATAAAATTTATAAAATTTACTTACCATTCCGTCACAAAGATTAAAAACTGCACGTGAATGTGTATCCCTGTTTACTTTTCCAGAATAAAAACACTTTTCTAATCCTTCAGAAGTGCCTTCTTCTATCCAAGAATTATTCTTATCATATCTCTGAATAATTAATGCAGGTGATATAAAATCCTTAGTGAATGTCAAATCCAATAAAAATTCTCTCCCGTAAGCCGGGAATATGTAGCTTACATCAGCAGCATCGTGGTTGGTATTCACACTTCTCTTATGAATACGTTTTTCATCATTTTTATGCACATTTTCATTTTCAGACTTATCCACGCGTACGGGAAATATTACCTCTTTCTCTGCACCTGTAAATGCAAAATTAACAATTATTTACCTTTAAACTAACATTTTCTGTATCAAAAATGATTAAAATTATAAAAATTTATTATTTTTCATACAAAAATGAATACATACCCGATCCAATAGTGTAGCCAGTGGTTGTTTTAAAGTGGATGATCCCTGTTAGCATTAAAAGGCAAGTTAGGTAAAAAGTTGCCATTAATGCCATACTCAAATCGTACCCCTCACCGAATTCATCCAAACACTACTTTTTGCACACTTTTTTGAAGATCCCTCCATACGCTTTTGCTACATAGAGTCATACTTTCATAGTAAAGTATATTACAATATCTTCTAGTTGCAGTATGTGTTAATAATGCCAATTTCTCTTATGCCACGCCTACAACCGTTCTGATTGGTCGTTCATCTTATAAAGTGCCGTCTTTCTTTCTAGTGGATTTATTTTCTCTATGAAATTACAATTGCACTATATGATACTATAGTAAATATTTGCGGTTTGCTACACTTGGTATTCCAAGCGTTTAAACACAATTTCATGCATATCAGATATTAATAAAGAGAACAGTGAAAGCATTTTTACCGTAACATTTAAACACCAGTGTCCACTGTAGTTTACACGGTATATGATTCATAACACCAATGACCGCAGTGAAATGGACTATTGATGATTTTATTATGGAATAAGTTACCCGTGAATTTTGGACAATTAAGCGTTAACAAAGTTTTGTCCTTTTTCCTTTACAACAAAATATTTCATTTATTTGTAAATATATGGGTTAACAAAGTGTAACGGAAGCATTGTGAATTATATGCCTGGGAACTCATGCAAAAATCTAGAAAATTGGCTGATTAAAACATCATTATAAGGTAGTCCCCTTGACAACTTTGCCACCTCGCTTAAATCGCCACACTATTTTGAAGCCCCAAAAACATATCATGTATGGTTTTTTCTATATAAGCCTCTCTCGATTTATTCGGTCGTCAAACCCCTGTACGACGTTAAAATTCGATTGAACAATTGTTGTCCACGAATCGATGTTTAACTGTACAGTAAAAGTTTCAGAAAAACAAATCAAAACTGAAATGAATGATGTTTGTTAGCTAATAACGAGTTTTATACACTAAGTTCTGGTTTCATATTATCGCATATTCAATCTTTGACTAAAATTAATTTCAAAGTTATTTTATAAAACGGCGTTGGATTTCAATTATAATACATTTCAATGTTCGTAAGTGATTTTTTATTCTTAATGCATGTATAAGATGCTACCGAATTACTACTGGATTTCGCTTTGCATGTCGTTGCTACATTTACTATGGTCGAAACTATTTTTGAAAAGTTGGCTGTCAATTTAACCACTTGTTCTCTTTTTAATAAATAAATAAAATTAAATAAATAAATAAATAAATAGATAAATAAAAACACACAATTGTTTCTGACAATGTTGCACTGTCGGATAATTTAGCGTTATGTTCGTTAGCCTATAGTATAAAATACATCCATGCAAAGGGAGACAATTCAATCAGCTTTTTATTAATATTTTTCAGGCAAATCAAAAATGGTTATGTCCCTTATCTAATCACTACAAACTTAATGAACGTTCTACAAAATCTTGTATGTACTAGTTTCTTTATTTGCTAAAGACGTTTTCTCCACCACATTTATTTGATGATATACCTATTTTTAAAATTTTATTGAGAATTTTCATATTTTATTCAAATCCCTTCACCTGAAGAACATAAGAATGACGCGTGGGCATTTCGGGCGGTTTTTTAAATCGCATTCTATCCCGACAATATCTTCATTTGAAATCAAACACAAACATCAGCACAATCCCAAAAAGTAAAGTAAAATCTGTAGCAAATAAAGTTCCACCAGGGAAGTTAGGCTGTGTGCTCCGAAAGAGTAAGCTAGCTACATCAGCCGCGTGTGGAACCGAAATTGTGATTTTTTTTCCTATCATATTTATAGTGCTAATATCTTCCATAATACCATGTCATGTTCAGTACAGATAGCATATAAAATGCAACAATTTACATTTTGAAAATGTACATGTATAAGAAATTTTATTGATTATTAATCACTGAAACAATGGCAAACGGGTTGAGAATACCCTAAATTTCAAGAAACAGACTGCTTGCAAAAAACTGTTGCCCAATGGGATATTATTGGAAGCCTAGGCTTATCTAGGCCATCAAAAAGTTTTATGGCCGTCATCACAGTATTGATGATAAATTTGGTGTCTCTGTGCCCAGGATATAATGACGTCTTGTAGTCCCAGGTTCCTTTCACATAATTTTGATTACACACGTGGCGGGTGTAGCTAGCTAAACAGTAGGTGCTTACCCTTCCGGAGCACCCGGTCTCGTGACTTCCTTGGTTGAAAATTCACGTGTCTAACCTAACTTGTCAGTTCCAAAGTTTTTGCTTTGCTTCTGGGTTGCGATTCGGACATGGATTATTATGTTTGTTTTTATTAAACCAAAACCACAGCTCGGCTTCTTTAAACATAGATTTCAATCATTACTTTAAAGGTTTTATTTTATTTTATTTTATTCTTATTTTTTTATTATAATTATTATTATTTTCTATTCTTTAAAATAAAAACCAACCAAAAAACCAAACTACTTATATAGCGTTTTGATTTAAACCACAGTTCATAATTTTCAAATTAAAACAAGAGATCTTGGTTGAATTTTCTAAAGATCTATAGATTACAGTGGTTCTAATAGCCTAGGATCGAACTCAACTAGGAAGTTTGTTCGTTTACCGATGGTCAGTTTTTTTCCAAGTTTCAAGCATCCAAAAACTGACCTTGAGCATCGATAAGTGAACTAATCTTGACTGGGACTTAATGCCAATCAAACAATCCAATTAAGTAAAGATTTACCCAATGGTTTGGCACCTGGTCCTGGCCCTAAAATAATTTTCAGAAGATACAACTGCATAATGAAAATCAGACATTCAAGTGTGGGGTCATAATTCAACGCCCTATTAGAAACGGGAACAGTGGTGGGAGGCAGCCTTGTTCCATGGACGTGATAAATAGGTTAGTATGATTCATAAATAATTGATTTTATAGTCTAATTTCTATGGAATACCTTGATGCCCAACTTTAGACTGGCACTGGATAAAATGATAAATGAGCTCTTGTGTTGTGGTTCACTATTTTATAGGGACCTTAGTTTACCTGACTTTTACTCAAACTGTTGGCAACCGTTGACGATTACACAGGAGTGTTTTAAGGGACCGTCCGTTGCGACAATATTTTGGAGTGGCTAGCAGAGTTTACAGCGATGCTGTTCTTATGCGCGTACCGGGTTTTTGTTTTCGAAGCGTATGCGACGTGTGATGATAAGGAAATGGGGGTTCTACGCCACCATGCTTTATAATGGGCAATCCTAATTGCGCTAGGATTGTATATATACCTATGGGAGACCGTCTGACCGTAACGTTATCGAGTATTTCACTTCGGTAGATAATCATTTATGTGGTATTGATGTCTATTATTATCTAATTACATTATATGCAATGTTTAAACGCAAGTGGATTTCAGGTTTTCGATGAGATACGGATATCTCTACATTTATTTTTAAATCAACTAATATTTAAAATAAAAATTAAATAAATAAGTTTGATGTATAACCATACATGTTTAGACATGAATGAACACGTCTATTTTAAAGGTTGTTTAAAGCTATTGTGAAATTACAGGTCGTCATATAGCGTTTCAAAGGGAAATAATTTCGCCTTAGTTTCTTAGCATCACTTGGGGTTTATGTAAAGAAAGACAAAACGAATATATGTAATCTAGTATTTATTTTCTCCGTCAATAGGTCATTATAGGTCGGAGAACATCCATATAATGCCTGTACACTACATTTTAAATATACAGAGTTTTAGTCCTGAACATCAAGTTCATTTTGTTCTTCAGAGTCCTTATCTTCTGAGGTAGTGCTTACATTATCATTATTATCGTCTTGCCAATATTCTTCTAATATATGTCTATATTTCCGAATTGTCATACGGATGGCCTTTTTCCACTCATATCCTTGATCAATAAGTTCATACACTTTATTCATGATTTTGGTATGTAGTTTTCCGTGCTTTAACTGCATGATATTTAAAATCAGTTCGGTGTATTTGTTTAAAAAGATAGGAATGTCACTATCCTTCATAGATTCCTCAGCTTTCAATTCGGCTTTTTTGTCGGATAAACCTTGCTTTCTATATTCATAATATTTCTTCTGCCATTCACACTCGGATTCTGATTTTACTGCTTTTCTTAGTTTGATAAAAACTTCGTCTTCTTTATCCTCTTTAGTTTTCTTAAAGTCCGGTTCTCCCCATTCAGGATCTCTTTGTCTTTTAAGTGGATTTTCTATACCGGTATTGTTTGCTGAGCACCAAGACTTGATATGTTGTTGTAGTGACGAGAGATCTGCAAAAATTATACCACAATCCTCACAATAAGGCATCTCTTCCAGATCTGTATGCTGTGGAAATAAGGAAGGTTTTTCTGACATATGGCTCATATGCTTGATTTCTTGAGACTGGGGAAAAATGCTGTATCCAGTATCGATTCTGTTTTAAATGTAGGAGTCGGTGTGTTTTCTCTTTGACTTCTTCTTGTAACTGATAATTTGTTTTAAATTCACTCTCTTTTATATCAGCTGGAGTATGAGAACATTCTTTATTTGACTGTGGCATTGTTTGTTTTGTTAAATCGGTTGATTTTTCGTTAACTGTTCTAAATTTGGAGAATTTACCTCGGTTGTAAAAATGTTTTCTCTCAATCTGTTGGTTTCTGATGTAGTCGGTTTTAAATCCACTAGTAAAAATCCCCTTTCTTTACTCGTAGCCTTATCAAATTTGTCCATGAATATTTGGCTTTTTCCGGGGTACATTTGCCTGGCTAGCGTCATGATCTGTTGTTTATCAATCGGATTTTTAAACAGTACTAAATAATGACAGTTCCTTCTCTGAGTCGGGTCTTTACTAAAGTATAAATTCTGATTTAACACAATGACAGATAAATTTCGATGATGACTCCCTTCTGTAAACAAATCATTAAATCTGATGTCTTTGACTAAACTGGACATCAAATCATCTATTACAATCAAATTGTTCTGATTTGGATTGATAAAACTGTCTTTATCTAAATCTATTGGTATCCCTTGTACGAATTCCACCTGTGGGGAAACAGAAGACTTAATGACGTCATACAATGGTTGCCATCTTTTGTACAGCCAGATGATTCTTTCAGGCCTGGGTTCAATCATATTTCTTTGTAGCAGGTCTTTCATTAAATGCGTTTTTCCCGATCCAGTCATACCCGAAATAATCATAGTGAATGGATGAAGAAATTGAAATGACAGTATAACGTTTTCTCTCCCTCCTCCGCCGCCTCCTCCTCCACCTCCTTCTCCGCCTCCTCCTCCGCCTCCTCCTCCTCCGTCGCCTCCTCCTCCTCCGTCGCCTCCTCCTCCTCCTCCTCCTCCTCCACCGCCTCCTCCTCCTCCGTCGCCTCCTCCTCCACCTCCTCCTCCTCCTACTCCTCCTCCACCGCCTCCTCCTCCTCCGTCGCCTCCTCCTCCACCTCCTCCTCCTCCTCCTCCTCCTCCTCCAGAGTGTTGATAAAAAGTGGTTGTTGTTTGTGATTGTTTCTGATGTACATTGAGAAAGTGCCTTTTAAGATTATCAACCCTATTCAGTGTTTTGTAACAAAGGTTACATGTAAACATTTTGTCTCATTAACAATACGTGGTTAAATGACTTACGATATTTTTTTTAGTATATAAATATATTTTTACATGAAACAAAAACAGCTGTTCTCCTAAATTTTACATTGACTTGAATACAATTTTTACGAAAACAACAGCTGTTCTTCTATATTTTACATTGACTTGAATACAATTTTTACGAAAACAACAGCTGTTCTTCTACATTTTACATTGACTTGAATACAATTTTTACGAAAACAACAGCTGTTCTCCTAAATTTAGATTGACTTGTATAAAGTAATAAATATAAAATAAGAATGCTTTATAAAGCATTGTGTACTTAGCATTCAGAGAAGCATTGCGTTACAATAACATTTTATCCTTATTCACCCACCAGGCACTTGAATATCTTGGATTATTATGAAGATTGATTATTATATTCTTATAGATAGTGAAGATTCTAAAGCATACTTTCCACAAAATACTGCATCTGCTTTTCGTGTAGTGTTAGATACGAGATTGTATTTCAAAGGACAATGGTATATTGGTTTATGTGAAGTGCAATGTACTAATATAACATCTTCAGGCGAAATTTATATATGCAGCAACATTTGTGGTGAAACGTTACTGGCTGGTAAAAAAGAACAACTCTTAAGAAGAATTGTAGTAGAAAAAGATAAAGATATAAGTACAGTGTTCACCGCACCGTTTTATTTACCGTTGACGACGTCTACCTGGCAAAACATAGAAATCTATATAAAGGATAAACAAGGACATTTGTCTACACTCATAGGAGGTAGAGTGAGCTTAACACTTCATATAAGAAGATATCCTTTTTTTATTTAAGTATGGCAGAATTATATATACCAGATACTAATAAATGGATCAAGTTTTTTAGACAATTGAATTCTGGAAAAGTAGATTCTTATCAATATGGCCGAGGGCAAAAAGGAAGTGGGATTGGCAATTTCAGTCGCGGGACCTACATGATTCCAATTGATCCATATATTTTCGAGCATGATAGAAGTGAAGATAATCCTAATGATGCCAAAGAATCACTGAAACCGATTATCAAAATGGTCTCACCAGTAGCAGCTAATCTTGAGCAGGCTAAAAGTTACTTAAAACAGGAACAAGAACAAGAAGGCGGTGCACGTACCATAGGAATAAGACGAAAACCTTCCGACTTTATGGCATATTTTCAACAGAAAAAGCGTCGAACATACTAAAACTCTGTATATTTAAAATGTAGTGTACAGGTATTATATGGATGTTCTCCGACCTATAATGACCTATTGACGGAGAAAATAAATACTAGATTACATATATTCGTTTTGTCTTTCTTTACATAAACCCCAAGTGATGCTAAGAAACTAAGGCGAAATATTTCCCTTTGAAACGCTATATGACGACCTGTAATTTCACAATAGCTTTAAACAACCTTTAAAATAGACGTGTTCATTCATGTCTAAACATGTATGGTTATACATCAAACTTATTTATTTAATTTTTATTTTAAATATTAGTTGATTTAAAAATAAATGTAGAGATATCCGTATCTCATCGAAAACCTGAAATCCACTTGCGTTTAAACATTGCATATAATGTAATTAGATAATAATAGACATCAATACCACATAAATGATTATCTACCGAAGTGAAATACTCGATAACGTTACGGTCAGACGGTCTCCCATATGTTAGCATAGGAAAGCAAAATCCCCATCCTTTAAAAGTCTATTTAAGAATATTATTAAACCACACTGACTTTTTTCCTAAAAAAACGTCCTTACATATGAATAAAACTAAAATCAAATATCTTCTTAATATCGGTAAAATAAATGGTGCTATGCAACGTATATACGTCTATTAATTAGCAAAGATAATCTCCAAAGGTAGAATAAATTAAATTCCCCAATTAGCGAGCATTTAAATGAAAAGACCTGTTTAAAAATAGCTACTGAAAATCCCCAATCGATACATAGGCATGTTAAGACTCGATAACTTCACGGTCGGGCGATCCCCCATAGGTATATATACAATCCTAGCGCAATTAGGATTGCCCATTATAAAGCATGGTGGCGTAGAACCCCCATTTCCTTATCATCAGACGTGTTCAATACAAGTTTTGACCACAAGAACTTGTCATTAATGTCTAAACTATACTATCCAGACTTTCTTTAATATCCACCGCCAAGAAAAAATAAATCTTTTTAAATAAGTTATTTTTCTTGGTCCTAGATAGTATAGAAAGTCTCGATAGTATACTAGTAGTCTACATTTATTATAAGTTCCTGTGTTTCAACTAGAATTTTCTTCTCTGCTGTTCTTCTCGGAGATGAAATAGTATGTACGGGTTGTAAAAACTTATTAATTTAACATGCACAACTGATCTAAAACATTACAACACGCATACAGTTTCCTACATTACATCTGCATAGTGTCGCTGGTATGCCAGTTTGTTCAGCCATGGTGTAACTGGTTTTTCTTTATTTTTCAGTCTCGTGACCTTTTCCTATACCGTTTATAGATTCTATGTTAAAGTTTCATTGCAGTCCACAATACGCCAATATGCATTTCAGTAAAATACTTAAAATATTTCTCATCCTCATCACATTGTGAATTATCATTCATGGACAACCTGAATGGATGCTTTGACAACTAGACCACTTCGGTTGGTAGCGAAATCAAGGTTCAATCTCTTACTATCAAAGACATGGGAATGGGTAATTACTGTGCATCTGCCAAGTAAATGGGGTTTGAAAATAAACTCGCTTATCGATCTTTACATTCATGAGAATTGGCAATATAATGATTCCTTTTTGTAAACTTGATACAGAATGCTCGCGTCTAAATTTGCTTCTAGTTACTCTTAAATGCCTCAAAAACTAAGGTATACTCCCTCATGCAAAGTATTTCCTTAGCTGAATATAGTAAAATATATTTTGGACATTTGTGTATCTTTTCAACGTCTTGAAAAAAAATGGTTTCGCAATTTTGGTTAATTTGCCAATTTTCAAATAATTTTACTTGAACATTGACTGGAATTTATTTATTTATTTATTTATTTATTTATTTATTTAAGAAATATGGATAGATTTTTTTTAATAGAAATAGTATTTCGAGATTTTAAAATTCGCGGAAAAGTACGATGTTTCATTCGGCATTTTCCGTATTGCATGCTGTTTGAAAACGGGAACCTGTCTACAATAACAGGAAGTTAGCAGGTTTCATGCGCGTAAATGATGCGCACAAATAATTCATTCGATAATGGAAGACGCTTGTGTGAGTATCCGTTACAAATTGCGGACCCATAAAATGCTTTACACCAATAATCCAAGCATTTCATGGATCTAAAATGTTTGCATGTTTAACATCCAATGTATAGATATCTGATAGTTATTTTTGTATTGAATTTTTAGCTAATTTTAGCCCGTAAAATCAGAGTATTTTCAGTTTCATTGTCTGCTTGGCAGGTTAGCGGTCGATTTATTTATCATGTTCGGCGTCGTGTATAAACAGGTAACATGCTGAACTAGATAAGCTGGTTGCTTTGTATGCTACATCATATACCGAAATGGACGCATCGATTTTTAGCGTAGGCCTTTACAACGTCTTTGTGTTGGGGAGGATCATCACGGAAAATCTTTCCGGCTTGGTATGGTTTCCTGGAGTGGTGATTTCACGTGTAGTAAAACATGAATCATTAAAACTGTAAATACCGTGTATAAACTGCTACTTCCTGTAGTATGTAGCTGCCTACAGCTATACATGTCTAAGTTAAATCAGATGTTAAAATATGAATAAATGTTAATGATGTAGACCTATTTCTTCTCCCACTAAATTGTGTAGAAAACTCAATAGCCAGGTTGGGTTTGAGGCCAATTACTTTCTCAGATAGCCCTGGAAAAGGGATATAATATATTTTAGGGCGACACTCGGGGTCAAGGTTTGAGTTGCTAATTATCACAATGCAGATTCACATTTTTACCACCTGTTAACATTAATTAACAGAACTTGAGTCAACCATTTAAGCTGTCGAGTATGTAGGAGACAATTTATTGATATATCTATCTGTGAGGCAAATTCTGCGTCAAATTTTCAAATGTTGGTACAGATCACAGCCATTAATATTGTTGTAATTAAATTCAAACAATATTCTGATAAATACAAGTTAATAAACAAGACAATACCATTTACACAAATTTTTTACTTAAAATTTCCAATCTATGGTAAATTTCATTCAAACACTTTATCAATTGTAATGTTTCATATGAGGGGTATATGGAAAATTAAAAAAAATATTTAGAGTAATGGAGTGTTTTACATCCTCGTGGTTATATTTATCAGTAAAGTAGGTACAGTTGGCTTACTAATTTTCAATAGCCTTATTTGAAGGAAGGAAAATACTATTAAAACAAAGTTTCATCTGCCTATCTCACCTTTTTTCAGAGTTATTCTCCAAAACCATAAGGCACAATTTTATGAAACTTTGTGCAAAACACCAATATTGATAGAAAATGCACATATTTTTTATTAAATTTCCTTGGAGTTATGGCCCTTTGCGTTATTCACTGGTTGGGAATCTTATCTGAGAGTAAATCTCTAAAACCATTTAGTAGAAGTGCACAAAACTTGGTGGACGGTATCATCATTGATGAGAGATGTGCATATTATTAACCCAATTTGGTTTAGCCTAAGTGGCTATGAAGTTTCCAATGGGGAATCCAAATTTTGTCAGGGGTAAATCTACAAAACTACTTAATGGAGGTTTACAAAATTTGATAAACAGTATCCACCATGGTTTGAAAAATGCATATGTTTAACCTGAGTTTGTTTGCCAATTTTCCTTTGAGTTATGACCCTTTGAAAATTTCAGTTTAAAAAAATTTGATTGTTTTCTTTGGAGTTTGTGTGGCTTGCTAAATTAGTCATAAAATAATGTTAATTGCTATAATTTGACTGTTTACATTTCATGTACACAATTAATTCTTTTTAGACTACCATAACTATTAAAATATTTTGCAGTTTTAGATGAAAATATAGCCATTCTGGCATGATCTATGATGTATTTGTTATATTAAAAAAAAATTTGGTTTGTTTATTCTAGGGTTGTGCCTGATATGGAAGAACTATCATCATGGTGTATGATTTTGACGTAAAGACCTTCTGCCAGAACTTAAAGGCTACCAAGCCACCCTACGAGTGTCCCGTAAATGGATGTGGCAGGATCTACAAGAGTTACTGTGGCATCCAGTTTCATCTGTATAATTTTGACCATGATAATCCAGAAAACAATAGTCCCTCTCCTATGAAAAAACCTAAATCGAAAAAAGCAAGATGGCATCACCGTCAAATGAGAAGATCGCCAACACCACCAGCTTTTATATCTCCACCCAGGCGAGAAACACTAACATATGCTGAGGCACAGAGATTGGTAGAAATAGATCTAGAAGGGAAACTACACAGAATTAACATATATGAGCCACTAGAGATTATCACGCAAGATGAAATTGACAACCAGAACAACACAGAGAAAGAAGAGAAGGCAGAAAAACCATCACCAAAAACACAGAAAACAAATGGAGCTAAAGCACGGAAGGAAGTCAGCAATTCAGCTGCACCTGCAAGTGTCAAACTGCCAGAAGCTCAGTTCAAAGTGGTGGATGATTATATCAAACCCATTAATATTAAGTCAAGGCCTAACTCATACTATCGTTACATGGAAAAATCAACAGATGAGCTTGATGATGAAGTGGAATATGACATGGATGAAGAGGTAAAGCTGTCATATGTAATATCTTCATGGTTAAGTTCTCAGGTTTAGTGGTGATATGTTACAAAGCATGTCCTCGTGCAAATATTTCACTTGTAAAGTCTTAAGTTGTTAACCACAATTTTTGTCAAACATAAGGATCTTATGCACAATGGCATTACAACTGATAGAGAGTTTTACATGTAGTTCAACCATGCATAGTGTTGACACTTTTACCTTTGTTTTAGTTTGCACTTGGATCGGTAGTTTTAAACAAATAATGTCTTCACCAGCTTAGAATTATACTTTGCATTTCAATCACCCTTGTCAGACTGTCTAGAATATCGAATTATACTTGTTTTATTTATTTATTTTTTTTTTTTTTTTGGATATTATGAGTTTCTGTAGAGTTTTAAATTATGTGGTCACTAGCATACAATTTTACTATAGCGTTTCCATCATCTTTGTCAGACTGTCCAGAATATCAATATCTTGTAATTTATTTTAAAAAATTTAAATTATACTTGTTTTACATAGATCATTTATATATCTTTTTCCTTTGTTTTTATTTTCAGGATCATGCCTGGTTGGAAATCTCAAACAATAAAAGAAAGGATGATAATGTTGCGTTAGTACCTCAGGAAGATTTTGAGTTAGTAATGGACAGATTTGAAAAAGAAGCATTCTTTCAGAGTCAGACATCTGGTAAAGATCCCGTACCTTCTATTGATGAGGATGCTGTATGCACCATCTGTATGGATGGTGAATGTCAGAATAGTAATGTTATCTTATTTTGTGACATGTGTAATATTGCTGTACATCAGGAATGTTATGGTGTTCCGTACATCCCTGAGGGCCAGTGGCTATGTAGAAGGTGTTTACAGTCCCCCTCAAGGGCTGTGGACTGTTGTTTGTGCCCTAACAAGGGCGGAGCTTTTAAACAAACTGATGATGGGCGTTGGGCTCATGTAGTGTGTGCATTTTGGATACCTGAAGTAGGATTCGCTAACACTGTGTTCCTTGAGCCGGTTGATAGTATGGACCACATACCTCCAGCTAGATGGAAGTTATCCTGTTACATATGCAAACAGAGAGGTACTGGAGCGTGTATTCAGTGTCATAAAACAAACTGTTATACAGCATTTCATGTTACGTGTGCACAACAAGCAGGACTCTATATGAGCATGGAACCCATTAAAGAAACTAGTGCTAATGGTCCAACACTCAATGTGCGGAAAGCTGCATATTGTGATGTACATACCCCGGCTAATTCAGATTGTCAACCCATGTTTGGGGATAGTTCCGACGATGACAAGTCTGCTTCAGCGAAGAAAGCTAAAGAGAAGTCTAAAATAAAAATGAAGAAAGCCAGAAAGATATTAGCAGAAAAAAGAAATGCTATGCCTGTTGTATCCATTCCAATAATACCTCAAGAAAGGTGAGTCTAATATAAATATTTATTTATGATTAATTTAAGTTAGACCTGGTTTAGTTCTTTCACATGTCTTTTTGCATCTCATTTTGTTCTGAAATGTGTTTCATGCAGATGAGTGGAGATGTATTGTCAAATTTTTCTTACTTATATTGAGAAGGCAAGTGGAAGTTAACCTTATAAATACACATAACTACTAAATTGACATCTTTCTGAAGTTTCTGTAGTTCGCAACACTTTCTTCTCATTTTGTTTACAAAGACTCAGAAGAAGAAAGTACAAGGGAAATAATTCTCAAATAGTCAACATGACCTCCCAAGCTTATGTGTCAATATTAATCAACCTTGTTTCCATCCAGTTTAACTGGCACCAGAAGTCCATTATACAGTATTCATAGACTTTTGCTTGCATGGGTTCAGCACCTGCTCTTAGTGACAGTAAAAACAACAACCTACTAATATTAACTTTTATTTATGCTTTTATCAGAATAATGAGCTACAAGAGAATTTGTAATGATAGGTGGTACAAATTCTGACAGAAATCCTAAGAGTTTTACCTATGGTACTTTCCATTCCTTCTTTTCTATACATTTGTATTTACCAATTTAAAGTTTACAGCTTTATAGGTGCAAAATTTGAATTGCATACAGTGTACAACAACATAATTTTCTTACCAATTTTAGTGCTAATTTGTATTATTTCCTCTTACCTGTTGTGATGTTTTTGCTGAAGCCATAATCAACATTTACCCATGTTTTAACATCCAATATTTACAATTAGAATTGACCTTCTTTAGATGAACCTATTTGTTTTTACTGGCATTCAATTGCTCTTGAATACAGTGTGGGGTCATGACCTCCGATTACGTAACGTTTAACTATTCGATTACGTCACAGAATGACATCTATTACGTCATGCATTTTTTGATTGGTCAGCATTTAAGTCTACCCCTGACGTAACTTTCCTTATTTGGAACAAGGCTGTTCCGTCAATCCCGTATGTTTGCTTTGCAGTTCATTGAATATGCTATTCCTGACTCTCATTCATATTACCGAATGAATACACTCAAATAGAATGTTATTTCTTAAATAATGCACTGACAGAAGCGCACATGCAACAGAATACAGCATGTGTTTAAATTCTTGACTGTTAGCTATTAAGTTTCTTTAGTCTACTCTAGTACTTATAGGCAGGTTTTACAGTTTTAAACGAGTAAGTTTTCTATTCATATTTATTTTGTCATGAAAATGGTAATGTAATAGTTAGCTATGTTTCATGTCACATTCCTTCCATGTGACTTCAGGACCGCCTTGGTGGCTCATGGGTAGATTTCCTCCTCAAGAGAAGAGGGCCTTTTGTTCGAACCCATGCTGGGTCATACATAAGGCTTTAGTTTGAGTTTTTCAACTTATTGCTTTAAGTTTAAGCCTTCCTCGTCTGGCATTCAGGACAGAGTATTGACTTGGTTCATCTATTGTCATTATGATATCCTTGTCCTGCAGCATTGCAGCTATATACAGTATTACAGACTTGTAAGCTAGCACCTTTCATAAAGTCATCCCGAGTGATTGCGAGTACACTCCATTTAACAAAGGTTTTAAAATGTGTTCCCAATTTAAATATTGTAGACTGGAAAAGATTGCTAACTTGATAAATTTACCAAAGAAACAGGCATTTTTGTCCAGATTGTTAAGTTATTGGACATTGAAACGTCAGTCAAGAAATGGTGTTCCATTGTTACGGCGACTCCAGTCGAGTCATATGACCCGCAATAAGCATGAGGTAAGATTTTAGTTGAATACTTTCATTGAGTGGTAAATGAATATGTATTTATTTACCCCACCCCCAAAAATATTAATTTCATTCATTAATAGTTTGATATAGGAAAATCATGCTGTTTGGCCTGTATATTGCTGAATTTTGAGCTTCATATGCTCTGCATATTGATGTCCCAATTTATTGAAATAAACAATAATTGGTTGATTACATCATCCAAATAAGCATGATTATTTAGTTAGTGCATAACAACTTATAATAATTAAGAAAATTGACTTCTAATGTCATTTTATCTTTTTGATATTTATATACAAGACTAATTTTCAATCAGAAGATATAAGATGTATAAAATGCCACCAGTCTATTAAAATAAATGTTTGATTGGTTACACTGAACCAGTGACTGATTATGTTTTTGCAAACTATTCCTTATGAGCTTTTTATATACAATATATCACTCCACTTTAGGGGAAAATTGTAATAAAGATGTTGATGCAAACTATATTTGATCTTATTTTCTGTTATTTAGACCAAGAATGATAAACAGAGCAAGGCATTGAAAGAACAGTTGAAATATTGGCAGAGGCTACGGCAGGATTTAGAAAAGGCTAGATTATTAGTGGAACTTATCCGTAAGAGAGAAAAACTCAAACGAGAACAGGTAAGAAAAATGACAGATTAAAGTTTCATTTTTTTAGCTCACCTGACCGAAGGTCATGTGAGCTTATGGCATAGCGCAGCGTGTGTTTGTGCGTGTGTGCGTGTGTGCGTCGTTAACACCTATTTTCGACTTCTCCTCTGAAACTACTGGACAGTTTTTAATGAAACTTTGTCAGAAGTATATATGGGCCGGTGCAATTCAGATTTGTTCGTGGCGTTGCCATGGCTACCATAACTAGGTCAAGGTGACCTAGGGGTGCAAAAATCTTTAAAAATCTTCTTCTCCGAAAGTACTGATTGGAGAAAAAATCTGATGTGATATTTGGCTTCTCTAGGGTCTTAAGCCTATAGTTTGTTCATTTTATGAAATTCGGATAAAAAATAGGTTACGCGTTTTTGCGTTTAATTTTGAAAAAATCGTAAAATAGCTTCAAATTGTTATAACTTGACTATTTGACCAGATAATGACATGGGGTTTTCAGTTTTGACATCTTCTTGTTAGTATCTTCAAAATGAGGTCAAGGTCAATTGTGAAGGTCGTGACCTAATTTTTTTACCTCTGATTATAATTATTATCTCGAAAACTATAAACTTTTTGTATAGGCATGTATATTAGAATGTTGTAGGTATTGATACAACGATCATTTTGATGTATAGAAAAAGGTCATGGGTTCAAAGGTCAAGGTCACAGATGCAAAACAATACCGAAATTGTTAATTATCTCGAAAAAACTATAAACTTTTTGTATAGGCATGTATATTAGAATGTTGTAGGTATTGATACATCGATCATTTTGATGTATAGAAAAAAGGTCATGGGTTCGAAGGTCAAGGTCACAGATGCGAAACAATACCGAAATGGTTAATTATCTCGAAAACTATAAACATTTTGTATAGGCATGTAAATTAAAATGTTGTAGGTATTGATACAACAATCATTTTGATGTATAGAAAAAGGTCATGGGTTTAAAGGTCAAGGTCACAGATGCGAAACAATACCAAAATGGTTTATTATCTCGAAAACTATAAACATTTTGTATAGGCATGTATATTAGAATGTTGTAGGTATTGATACAACGATCATTTTGATGTATAGAAAAAGGTCATGGGTTCAAAGGTCAAGGTCACAGATGCAAAACAATACCGAAATTGTTAATTATCTCGAAAACTATAAACTTTTTGTATAGGCATGTATATTAGAATGTTGTAGGTATTGATACATCGATCATTTTGATGTATAGAAAAAAGGTCATGGGTTCGAAGGTCAAGGTCACAGATGCGAAACAATACCGAAATGGTTAATTATCTCGAAAACTATAAACATTTTGTATAGGCATGTAAATTAAAATGTTGTAGGTATTGATACAACAATCATTTTGATGTATAGAAAAAGGTCATGGGTTTAAAGGTCAAGGTCACAGATGCGAAACAATACCAAAATGGTTTATTATCTCGAAAACTATAAACATTTTGTATAAGCATGTATATTAGAATGTTGTAGGTATTGATACAACGATCATTTTGATGTATAGAAAAAGGTCATGGGTTCAAAGGTCAAGGTCACAGATGTGAAACAATACCGAAATGGTTAATTATCTCGAAAACTATAAACATTTTGTATAGGCATGTATATTAGAATGTTGTAGGTATTGATACAACAATCATTTTGATGTATAGAAAAAGGTCATGGGTTCAAAGGTCAAGGTCACAGATGTGAATTAATACTAAAATGGTTAATTATCTCGAAAACTATAAACTTTTTGTATAGGCATGTATATTAGAATGTTGTAGGTATTGATACAACAATCATTTTGATGTATAGAAAAAAGTCATGGGTTCAAAGGTCAAGGTCACAGATGCGAAACAATACCGAAATGGTTAATTATCTCGATAACTATAAACATTTTGTATAAGCATGTATATTAGAATGTTGTAAGTATTGATAGAACGATCATTTTAATGTATAGAAAAAAGTCATGGGTTCAAAGGTCAAGGTCACAGATGCAAAACAATACCGAAATGGTTAATTATCTCGAAAACTATAAACATTTTGTATAGGCATGTATATTAGAATGTTGTAAGTATTGATAGAACGATCATTTTGATGTATAGAAAAAAGGTCATGGGTTCAAAGGTCAAGGTCACAGATGCAAAACAATACAGAAATGGTTAATTATCTCAAAAACTATAAACTTTTTGTATAGGCTTGTATATTAGAATGTTGTAGGTATAGATACAACGATCATTCTGATGTATAGAAAAAGGTCATGGGTTCAAAGGTGAAGGTCACAGATGCAAAACAATACTGAAATGGTTAGTTATCTTGAAAACTATAAACTTTTTGTATAGGCATGTATATTAGAATGTTGTAGATATAGATACAACAATCATTTTGATGTATAGAAAAAGGTTATGGATTTAAAGGTCAAGGTCACATATGCGAAACAATACCGAAATGTTTAATTATCTCAAAAACTATAAACTTTTTGTATAGGCATGTATACTAGAATGTTGTAGGTATTGATACAACGGTTATCATGATGTAAAGAAAAAAGTCATTGCGGTTTAGTATTTATGTTTTCTTTAAACCTATCAGCTAGCCATTAGTTATCAGGTGAGCGTATCAGGCCCATGGGCCTCTTGTTTATTGCACGCCATTATAAAATTTTTACTGTTGTAAATTTATATGTTTCATAATAAAATTTGAGGTAAAATTAAAACTTTATAAAAATATTGTTCGGCTCTACTCTGGTTGTTCGAGTTTATTGTTTATGTTTTTCAAGATAAGTGGATGAAAGGTCCATTGCCTTGCTGCTAGCAGAAGCAGGTGGATCCTGATGTTGAGTACTTCTTGAATTAACATGGAAATATAGTAGTAAAAAAAATCTCTAAATACAAAACAGAAAACCATACAGTAGTAGATATTGATTTCTTGCACCCCAGATAGAAAAATCCATAAAGAGAGAGGTGCAAGATATCTTTATCTTGTACCACCCTGTGCAAGATAGCCTACACGCCGTTTTTCCCGCAACATTTTATCAACAAAATCAGAGGTGTATCGAAGGTTGAAATTGGTTTTAAATTGAAAAAAAAAACTTCTTGATGCAAGAAATAGAATCAATCACTACTTGTAGTGCCAGATAAGGAAATCTCAACCCTGGTTTTAATATATTTGGTCCAGAACTCGGCAAGCCTTGTTCTGGACTAAATATATTAGAACTCGGGTTGAGATTTCCCTATCTGGCACCACAAGTTGTGATAGATTCTGTTAATCTTGTTTTCTGTATACAATTCTTATAACTTGAATATATGTAACCTTCTTTTTCAGTTAAGAATACAGCAGCAGGCAGTAGAGATGCAGCTACAACCCTTTGCTATTCTGTTACGACATACATTGGATCAGCTGCAAGAGAAAGATACTGCTAATATATTTGCAGAACCAGTATCCCCGGAAGAGGTAAGAATGACTTTTTGGTTCTATTGGTTTTTGCATTGATAGATATTAGTTATAGCTTGTTGTTTATTCAGAAGAAAAATTAAGCTATCCGGTACAACATTTTGCTATATGTCTACTCTCCATTTCATTTTCTTTGTGAATATTGCAAAATTTTATTGTAATTCCAATAAAATTGATTTTGTTAAGATGTTTTGTTTATAATTGTACATAGAATTTTGTAATACATATTTAAGGAAGTATTTTCCTCATTATGTTAACATTAAAATTTTGTTCAAATTACAATTCAATTTGAACATTTTCTTAATTTGAAAATTATAATTTGCTTATTTTCTAGGTGCCAGATTACAAAGATTATATAGAACATCCTATGGATTTTTCTACCATGAGGAAGCAGATTGATAGTCACCACTACAGAACCATGGATGAGTTTGAGTCAGACTTTGATCTCATCATCAAAAACTGTATAACATATAACGCTAAAGACACCATGTTCTACAGAGCAGCCATCAAACTCAGAGATCAGGTATTTACACTTATTTGTAATTCATTTAAGGGTGGAAGTAATTGTCAAGATTCTTTCACTAATATTGAAGTTGTGAGTTTAGTTATGGTGGAGGAAACTGGAGTACCCAGAGAAAACATGACTGACAAACAAACTGACAAATATTTTCACACTAGGATGTGTTTGAGTGTGATTTTAAGCTAAGTGGCATTGTAATTTTGTAAAACACATGCTTAAGACCACAAGGCCACTAAGTTAAAGTAAGTCTGTCCCAAGCCATTAGGCCCATCAGGCTGGAGCTTATCCCGGTTTCGGTGGCGTTAAGCGACTGAGATTACAAGACTCTCCCCTGAACGGGACGAGGGTCCATCGCAGGGTTAACCCCCAGCATTTTGATGGTACTCATTTATTTTTAAGCTGAGTGAACTGGGACAACGTGAAATTAAGTGTCTTGCTCAAGGACACAACACATCGCCCGGTCCAGGGATCGAATCCACAACCTTCGAATCATGAGTCCAACGCCTTAACCACTAGGCCACGCGCTTCCACACAAGGCCACTAAGGCCTTATTTATTTAAAATTTGAGTTACAAATCCATTGAGCATTGGATGAAAGCAATTGATCAGGACGTTGTTGTTCTTTAATACCCGGTAATAGTCAATTGCATGTAGTCAATATAAATGCTTATAACACAATAGGAGGAAGTGATTTGACAGGCTTCATTGCTACCAGTATATGTTTTGGTAATGTTAACTTGATTATGATAATAGATATTGGCATGTTTTGTAAATAAATGCAGGTGTGATGTTTTGTTAAACCTATGTAATAATGAAACAAATACAAATTATATATAAATACAATTAAGTGCTAGGAATGCAGTTTGATTTGTTTATTTTTAAACAGTTGATTGTTTTGATAGGTTTATTGCTGACCTAAATGTGTCATTTGTAATAATGTTGTGTAACTTCATTACAAATAAATGCAAAGGTCAACCATTATTATATTTAACACTGATTAAAATTAATATTCAACTAATTTTAATTATTTATTGTTGGAAATTCAAAATATTGATTTAAAATTGTTCTATGTTGTCTTTCTCTGATTCGTCTTTATTTATAAGTAAACATTACTTAATAAATTAAAAATTAAAAAAAAATTTACTTGGGACTTAATAGCACTTGTATGGACATATATGTAGAAGAGAGATAGAGAGTCGGAGATCGATTGATCAAATGGTGTTTACATTATTTCACTTATATCTGTACACCACCGGCTAAAGGTCAGATGACTGAAATTCAACTTTTTCAGTATGTTGGGGCAATGTGCAGGGAAGTTTCTTTATTGTTCCACAGGTAACATGACACAACACATCAGTTTTAAGGTTTCTTGCAAAGAAACCCATGACTTTCATTTCTAAATATCAAGTGCTTTTCAAATGAACAGTCACTATCTACTTTCAAGTTTTGGTCACACCTTTGCAGGGTTTAAACCCTGACCTCGGATATAGAGTGAGCACTCTACCAACTTAGTTACCAAAGTTATCTAAGAAGAAAAATCATTTGATCCACAAGAAACAAACATTCTTTTTAAAAGCAATCTTTCTTGACTTTTGAAATAACCTCATTCTTTTCAGAATAATATACATATTTCTTATGGCTTAAAATGATTTTGCTACATTTTAGAAAGCTCTTTTTATTTCATTTATAATATATTGTGGTTTTGATTACAGGGTGGTACTGTGATAAGAACAGCTCGTAGAATGGTTGAACGTGTAGGATATGATCCTGATACAGGTTTACATCTGAAAGAACTACCAAAACACATACAAGATCCTGTTATATTGGAAGATTGTAAGTTGATCCTCCATATTTATAGCTTTAAGTAATAAGATACTATGTCAAAAAAGTTCAGATATTAGCAAAATGGGATTACTCAATCAATGCAAGAATCCTATAGAAGCATTCTCAATTAACCCCATTTATTTAATACTTCAATGTATTAATTTATGACAAATGAAATTAAAATCAAAATACATGACATAAATATGTGTAAAGAACTTGGAATTGACCAAGATTCTGTAAAATTTATCTTGAATAACCATCTCAGTTGTGACACTCGACTGAAAATATATACACAACATATAAAGACATAAACACCAATATATTTATTTATAAATTTTAGTACTAATCCATATTGAATTTATAATTGGTATGAAATTTAGACACCTGAATTTTCAGATGACTTAATACAAAATGAAACATATTGTGCTCATGATTCAAAATCATCAAATATTTTGAGTAATATTTAAATAATTGTCTTTTCAGTTGATACATACCTACAGAAAAACAAAGATTCTATGCCCTTAGAAGAACAGTTGAGGATTCTATTAGATAAAATGGATCTAGCTAATTCACAGAAAAAGGGTGGTAAGTTTGCTTTATATATGTGTACATATCTACATGTATCTATCCAACAAAAAAAAAGAGGGAAAAAGAAAAAAATCAATAAGTTAAAAAATATCAGAATTTAGATTTACTCAAGAAATTTTGGGGGGAAAAGAAAGAAAGAAAAAAAATCAACTGTGAAAAGAAAATGAATAGTTTAAAAGCTTGTTATAATAGGAGAAGGAGAATAGTTTTGCCATACAGTGGCTTTTAAAGTTTCAAGCACAATTAGAAAGTACCAAAGTAATGGGCCATTTGCTTGGTTTACAGCATGTAGAGGGGCCTTTGGGCCACTGATTTTTTTTTTTTTTTTAATGCTAAATTATTGATCTTATGGTGATTTTGAGAGAAGTGACTTAAAATGTCTCTATCTGAACTTTTCTAGAGTGAACACCGCAGCAGGGCATTTAGTTATAATGGATTTTACCACAAGTGTGCAGATGATTAAAATCAGTGTCCCAAATTTTGCACATTCAGATAAATTTAGAAATATTATTATGTTTCTTAAGATTATCATTCCATAAAGGAATATTTGAGTCTAACATTAAGCTGTTTATTTTCAGCTAATTCTAAACTTGCCAAAAGGATAAAGCGAGAGATCATGAATGTCAGACGAAAACTTGCGATGCAGCGAGGTCTTTCTGATGTTGATGAAAGCATGGATACTGGTAAATATAGTTAATTACATGATCTTTTGAAGACCTGGGAGGTCATGGGTTTAAACAAAGACCGGGTCTGACCTACGACTTGAAAGTGGATATTGACTGTTCTTTCACCAAGCACTCTGCATTACAAAATGAAAGTCATGGGAACTTAAAATAAATGAGGTCCCATGTCAGGGTAGACTTGGCATAATAAAGAACCCTGCTGTATAATGCCATTAGCGCAATGCACAGGCAAAATTTCTGCACCTTCGCCTTTAGCTGGTGACATCTCCATATAAGTGAAATGACTGGGGCGTTAAACAGCATTACTTACTCTTGCAAACCAAAAGTCAGTACATCTTTTTGCTGTTGTGTAATGATGCTTTATGCAAACCATACTTTCTGGAGAGAGTTGTTTCCCTTTCATTGTAACCAGAATTTCTGTCTCAAATTTTTTGCATCTAATTTTTGCATGGATGGACATTTCTTGATTATAGCATCTTGATGATGAAAAAAATAGAAATATTAATAAAAAAAATATAAAAAATACATTTTTTGAACACATGGAAAAAAAATTCTAAATCACTCACCTAGGGAAAATCTGGCTCCTGAGATCATACAATATCCTTTGAAAATAAATAAGCAACAAAATGTATTCATGGTTATGTTCTATTTTCATTTTTAGCATCAGATACTAATTATGATTCAATGAATGAAGAAAGTCATTGTGAAACACCAGAAAGACTGAGTAGTAGAAAATCTGATAAATCTAAGTTCTCAAAAAACTCACCAAGTGGAGATAAGAATGTGGACTCGCCCTCAAGATCTTCTAAATCAAATAGACATAGTATGGAAACTCCACAAAAATCTCATAAAAAACTAGACAAGTGTTCAGACTCTCCGTCACACAGGCGGCAATCTTATAGTAGTAATAAATCACCGATAAGTGGTGATAAAACTCCAGACATACCTCATAAAAGTGCACATAAACTCTCTAGCAGATCCTCGGTGGATAATTCATTAAAAGGACAGAAATCACCAGACAAATGTTCATCACCAAAATTCTCATTCTCTGCTGACAAGTGTTCATCACCGAAATCAAAACTTGGTAAAGATACTCCAACACGAGGGAGAGGTAGAGGAAGAGGCAGGGGGCGAGGGAGGGGAAGACCCCCTAGTAGCCACAGAAGTGATTCCGAGTCTGAACCACCTAGTGCAGCAAGGCTACCTGCAAGAGATATAGGTATGTTATATATTGTACTAATTAATGTTTGTATGTACCAGTTTTGTTCTATGACAGCTGCGATGACATTATGTGAAAACATTGCATTCATAAAACCTTCTAATTCATGTTTCACTCTTTCATTGTTTAAGATTTGATTTTGAAAATACAAAATATAAAAATTATAGATAAAGTTAGGAATATGGGAATTAGTTTCACAAATACTGTTCGAAATGTATGTATGTACCTTACACTTTCCAAATTGAATTCAAACTATGAAAAATGTTTAGCTACTGTTATTGGAAATTTGCAGTAATTTGAAATATTTGTCTCTTATTGGATTTAGTCAGAGAATCTTAAATTCTCTTGAACTGGGTTGAACAGATAAACAAAACTTTACTGTTTTTAATTCTAAAAATTTCTTAATAAATGAATGTAAGCTATATTTTGATTATCTTTATTTCAGATAAAAGAAGATCATCGGACAGTTCTAGAACCACAGAATCATCTACGTCTTCAAAAAACGAGGATAGTAATTCATCCCAACCTACACCGAGTGGGGTGAATAGAAGAACTGCAGTGTTATTTAGTAAGAAAGGAAAGGGTAATAGACAAGATGACTCCAGACCAAGTAGTCCAGTCACACCAAGTGCTACTCCACCACGTAAAGGGCGTAAACCAAAACACCACGTAGAAAATGCTCCGTCTCCTCAACCACCAACTCTAGAACCAGTTAGCCCACCATCAAAATCCACAAGGGGACCAGGTAGTCCAGCAGCTAGGAAAAGGTCGGCCAGTGCAATATCATCTCCAGAAAGGGATGGGAAACCTTCTCCACCAAAACGTACAACTTCTTTAACGGAACCTCTACATCCTTTTTCTGACCCTCCTGATATTACAAACCGAGACAGTTTCATGGTATACAGAGGACCAGATAATCTACACAGCTCTTCGGAGTCAGATAGCACTTCTGTGATCAGTTCTAGTGATGATTCCTTATCCGATGACTCTACAGGAAGTTCCAGTAGCAGATCAGGTAGGAACAATCACTTAATGTTCAAATCACCATTCAGAAGTGCATGATACTTCACTTCTCACACTTAAATGTATATACTGTTGTGCTGCACTTGTAAGTTGTGTTTTGTACTGTATTAATTAGCATGTCTTTACAAGACGATCACTTAATTAGCAAGATTGTTAAAGGATGCACACACCTCTCTATTAGTTTGTTGTGTTTAGATATTTGAAATAGAGGAATAAATGCTTTTTAAAAAGAAATAAACTGGAAGATGGCCTTAGGGTTGAGGAAAATTTTTAATTCCTTGGTGATTTTGATTAAATGGTCAATGCACTTATAATTAGCTAATACTGATGTTTTTGATTTGGTACGATATAGATTTTTGATTTCATCTGCAAGAAAGTAATTTTATGTTCATGCACAATCTGAAGCAAACATGAAGTCAAATTAAAACACGGAACAATCTAATATATATGAAAACACATCACACATGTCAGAATTGACAAATTTTGAAGCAAGTTTGCAAAAAAATAAAATATAACTAGAACTTCGGTATGTTGACTTGAAGGTTGTATGTTTGATATGTTGTCCATCTTGCTTTTTTTTGTATGTAACACTATTGTGTTATTGTCATGACGACTCCAGTATTTGTGTTTAACATCCCTCGCACTTAAAAAAAATTGTGGTTATTACTTGTATACATGTTCAGTTACTTACACCTTTAACCTTCCCAAACCAGTAACAGTTCTTGTTGCACTTTTCTAAATTCCTGTAACGAATAAGGGAAAATAATTCAAATAAATTCAATCTGACAAAATGAAAAGTTGGATATTACATGTTTAATTTGAAATAATTGTGAAAAAATGTTGTTAATTTTTTGTTGTACTGCATATACAATACACATGATTGTATGCATGGCTGTAAAACTTCATGCACTGCATAATTCTTTAAGAATATCAATAAGTGTACTGAATATTATTATTTCCATGTTATTAAGAAAAAATTATATTAGGATGGATTCATTTCAGACCCAAGTAATATATTACCAGAATTTGAATTACTATGTTAAAACAATTCTGAAGTTTGGATAATGGCTTGCAATTTGATATTCTTATTTTTGTAACACCTTCCAAATGAGTCATCTGTGATCAGGTGTGCTTTCTGTTAATATTATATATATTAAAAGGAACTGTTTAGAGAATACTTTTGTAAGTGAATATGTTTGTGAAGGCGTGTGTTAGTTCTGAAATAGACTTGTCTCCAAAGATTAGGTATGGGTGCAATAAATATGCACTGTATTTTCATATTTATTGTAAAAAGTCTGATTAAAATAATACTCATGTCTTATAGAGCTATTAACTGTCAAGTGATTAAAAACTTTCCAGTGTAACAATGTTCAAAAATGAAATATGGAAATTTGGAGTCAAATAGGCTTTTTTGTTTGTGAATCTATCTGTCAAATTCTGACACAAGTCTTGTTTCAAAGTTAGCGGGCCATTGGAATAGAATGAGTGCACAGTAATTTTATGTTTATAGTAAACAATCAGAAATAAAAACATATTACATACATATATTTATTTGATTCTTGTTGCTTCTGTAATTATTATTATTATTTTGTATTATGTTTTTGCTTGCTTTTAATTTTGTTATTATAAATTGAATGGCACGTACGTTTTTATCTTTGCTTGCTGCCTTGCCTGATTGCTTCTGTCACTGATGTGTTGGTGCTGCTGGTTGGATTGGTTGGTGGTGACCCTATAGATAATAATTCAAATGGCCTCCCAAAGCTCTCGGAAGATGGCACAGAAAGTGACAACTCTACCTCACCCGGCTCATTATTTGATAGTAAAGGAAGAGGTATGATCAATCTGTTTTTGTGCCATTTGCATGCATTTTAATACACATGTGTACTTGTCTTCTAACCTGTGTTTTGTATGTCCATGTATAAATAATGTGTGTATATGCTGTGCTGTGTGAGTGGAGATATATGTGATTACTTGTGACAACATTTGTAGAACATTTTTCATGAGAAATTTAGCATCATGAATTTAGATTTTCAAATACTGTGATGAAATGAAATAGATGATTAAGCCTTAATTAGTTAAGATGTACTTGTTGTCATCTGTATGGATTGGTTTTTAGTTATTAATGATTTGATATACAAGTTGGAATGGATTTAAACTACCATTAATATGGCTATACAATTGAGCTTTGGTAATTCAGACTTCTATTTGTTGGAATTCCAAAGGTTATTCGATTTTGCTTGACATGTGCTATACATCTTGTTTTAAAATAATTCTGTTATTTGAACTTAATACATGTTTAATAACCTGATTGTAGAATAAGATGTAGTTACATTTACATATCTGTTTGCCTGTACAATTCATCTACATAGCATCTAAATTCAATGACTTTACTTTCTATTTTCACTTATTCAAACCTCCAAATTGATCGAACCAAGGATAAAAACACAAAAACTTTGAATTACCAATGTTCAACTGCATAAAGAGTGTCTTTATATTTTGCTATAAAATAAACATTATACATGTAATAAAATATACATGTAGTATAAATTAAGGATCTTGGTAGGTGTAAAGTGAAATCAGTTTATAACATTGATAGAGAATATATGAGAAATTTTGAAAAGGACATCATGTGTGTGGGAGGGAAAAAATATTCAGGACATGACAGGAACAATCTGAGTGGAGTAGAGGTACCAATGGCTATTCGTATTTTAATCAATCATGCACATGACGGGGGTTTGTTTCTGAAACTTTTGAAATCCATTTCAGTCAAAACTTATTACTCTCATTGTTACTTGTGAGTGTGGGTAGGGGAGAAAAATAATATTTAATTTACTGGTACCCATTATTAAATAGAATTACTGGTATATATTTCTTTATGATGCAATAGTCCAGCCATAAAGGCAATGGAAATCCAAATAACTTGTTTGGAGAACAGCATATAATCCTTACATAAACCTAACTACCATTTTGGTAGTCTAGTTGGTAAATTGCTTACTGCAAGTGTGATGCTGATGGATTTGACCATTTTCAAGCACCAATATTTAGCTAATTGATAGTATCAGGGTTTCTTTGGATAAGACCTAAATGCCAGATTCTACATGACCAGGATTTTCTTTGCATGTAACATGGGGATACATTTCTGCGACTTAAGTCTGTGATTTTGTTTGTTTTAAAATTATAACATTATAAAGGTAATATTGGGCCATATTTTCCAAACTGACAAGAACAGAATAAAAATGGTTCGAAAACAGAGTAGTATAATTGAACTTGCAAATTTGAAGACGTCAAATGTTCATATATCTAAAACCTTTACCAAACTTAAACAAGTCAAATGTTCATATATTTCAAACCCTTCACAAATAAGATTGATTCATTTGTGTTGTATTTGGTGGCATTTTCCCTGTTCTTATTGAGAGGGTCAAATTTGACCAGCCAGTTTTACAAGTTTGAGGTAGTATGGTACTTCAATGTGATAAAAATAAAGATGTTTTGGTATTTAGTTAAGCTGGATTGGACATTGCATCCAATCGTATTAGTAAAGTAAACAGTTTCTTGCATGGGTGTACCTTTAAACTAAGAATACTTTTAATGTTTCGATTTGGAATATGTTTTGTTATATAATTTAAGGTGAATAATGAACATTTATGAAAAATAGTACATGAAGTAAATAAGGTTATACAGTTCAGAGACTAACATCCTTGTCTGGTGTTTTGAACTAATTATTGTTCATGGCATGGATGTTGCTTGGAATTCTTGGATTTGCTTGACATTTTACAAGTAGTAGTCATAATATTTATTTAAGGAGAAGCGATTTATGTTAATTGAGATGAGTAATAGTATCAGAATACACTATAAAGATTTGTTTCAGTCAATATGGAAATGTAAATCAATACCTATAAGACAGAAATTTGCAAGCACCTACAAATTATTTCAGCAAGACCTAAAGTTTGTTTAGAATATGTTGATTTTGATGTTCATTAGTTCAAATTTGAAGTTTTAAGTTTTCTTTTGGATTATTCTATTGCCACATGTATCATACAAAATGAAAGTTATTTGGACATTAAGCTAAGAACAGATGTGGACAGGGTATACACAAAGACCAGCAATACTATATCCAATCATTTGTAGCCCTTTGATTCTAATACAGTAACGCCTTGATTCATTGCCACCATTTGTCAAATTTTTGTGTAATAGACAGATTTGTGATAAATCAAGGGGCTTATCTAGAAAAACATAAAAGAAATGGATTTTGATGCTTAATTGTTACTGTGGCAACAAGTGAGTTGGTAAAATTATAGAGAGGCATTATAATGAGGTTTTACTGTATTGCATAGTTTTCACATTGCAGCATATTACACAAAAACTAATTCATTCACAGTTTTGGCTCATCATATAGCATTGTATTTCTGTTTTCTTAGCATCCATTCTGCTAATATTCTTCTTCATTTTCTTTTTCATTTTGCTGTCTGTTTATTTATTTACATGTGCATGAAGCTTACTTAGGTCTGTTTGCACCATATAAGTCTCTCATACTATATTTCATTCCATGTAAACCATGACAAATTTTGAAAAATTAAAATGTGAAATATCTTACTCTTAGTCCTTATATTCAGACTTCAAAGGTGTTGTTTTACACGTATCATTACAATATTATCATTTTCATACTTGATGGATAGAGACTACCTCGTGAAAACAAGAATATATTTTTCCTGGAAAAATAATTGAAGTAAATGGGTGGTACATGGTTGCTAGCCTAGTTGGTTAGGTTAATGTTGTTTGACATCACATCAGCAATTTTTCAGCTATTTTCATTGATTGTGATTTGTTTTGTATTAGTGTATACTAAAGGTGAACTATTATAGAGTGTTTCTTTGCCCTTAGTGTTGCAGATATACTGATTTAGAATTAACCATTAATGCGAGGCCTTTTATTCCTCATTTAAGGTCAACCACAGACCAACCCACAGCAGTGAAACACCTTGTGCTTGAAGGCTAATGCCTTAACCACTTGACTACAGAGGCTCCAGCTTTCTAATGACTATATTTTACAATTAGGTGGAACCCTCACAGTCCCTTTTTTCATTGTTTATGATGGTTGCCATGTTAAAAAAAGTGAACTGGGGCACTTGTAATTTTGAAGTTATTTGGTATCAGTTATATATATTGGTACATTTATTAGTATCCATCTGTGTATGGGAGACTTATAATTAGGTGTGAATAGACGTTAAATATATGAATAACAATTTGCTTTCATCATCAAACACAAACCGTAGCTAATATGAGAACTATCTCCTTCTCTTTGCAGTGCTTTCCCCAGGTAACCGAAGGCAGTTATGACAAGTAGTGGATTCCTCAACATGGACACATTATAGTGCTACTTTACAACAAATTCAATGAATAAATTGACATTTAACTTCTACAAAATTTGACATTAAAGCAGTTACTTCCTATTCCTTACTGTGGATAAAGTTTGGTTTTTTATAAGCTCTTACTGGGGAAATCACTGTTTATTTTGCATGCTGTTGTTATGTATATATCTATAGATTAATTAGAGTCGCTATTTATACTGATGACGACCAACAATGACAATATCATTTTATTGAAAAATATACTGCAGCCAAAATTATTTATTTTTGAGACACATCTTTTCAAGAAATATCCAAAATATTTCTTTACATAAAATTTTCAGGATATCAAATTCGCTATTTTTGTGACATTTCTTTACAAGCAATATCAAAAATATTTCATAACATAAAATGTTCAGGATATCAAATTCACTGTGTATTTTCATTTATGCTCAATGAATCCTACATATATTGTGAATACCAATATTTTGAGGAAAGTGGTGCTCACAAAAAAGCTGCAGTATTGAAAAAGGTCACAATTAAGTCTCAAAATAACTTTTCGAACATTAGTGGTGCTACAATGGTGCAAATAAGACTTGAATGGGCATAATATTGTTTTAGTGCATTTCAATCATATATTTATCTGTTTCATCAACGTCATCGTCTTTATAATATTTTGGTGTCATTCATCATGCTACATGTTGATAGTAATTGTTTAATGTTTGTCAAAGTGATATTCTTGTTGGTCAATTCAGTTTTGTTTATCAAATCTTTCTTTATATACTTATTTGCTCATTGGTAAAATACACCATGTTTCCATTCCTGGTTGCTAAAATCGCCGTTGGCTCCTAATTTCTGAGAAATTCTTACAGAAAGTAACCTTTATTACTAAATTTGTGAGAAATGCCTTAAAAGGTACTATATTTTCACAAATTTAGGAAATTTGGCTACTAATAAATTTACAGTTGTGGAAACAATATATATACTTTATTCTGTAAAGAAAGGTTTGGTATAGTATATGTAGTTATTACAAGGTGCTTGGTATAATGCATGTTTTAATCTGTGAGAATCAAAACACTTTCAGATAAACTTGGTGCTGGAGATGATATTCTAAATAAATCTAGTCAAACTAACAGTGTAAGAAGGGGCCATAACTCTCATGTCAACCAAAATAACCTGTGCTTATATGATTATCAAAGTGCTATGCATGTCAAGCTTTCCCGCAATGCAGATTGCTTAGAGCTTTATCTTCATGAGGAAAATGATTTGTGTGCTGGTAGTGGGCGTAGGGAAAAGGTCAAACAGCAAAATATAGAATTGAGAAGTGAAAGAATTCATGAGCAAAAATTATCCATGAAAAATGTAAGAAGGCAAATTGAAGGTGCATTCAGTAAATGTAATGGATCGGGTGATAGCAAGGATGAAAGGTTGGCTTCTCACAAAGAAAAACAAGGAGATTTGAATGATGGTAAAGTTTCAAATAAATTTGATAGCAGTTCTGATGGTGTGATCACACGTCGAGTGAGATTAAATAATCAAGCTAAAACCAATAAAAGAAATATGGAGAAAAGTCATGTTAAAGATGAAATGCCACCCTCTTCCAATAAAATATTTACAAATAGTAATACACAACCTAAGTCTAAAATTGAGAGAGAATCAAAATTACAAAAAATGAACACGAGTGGATATAGAAAAATTGGAGGAAAGACTGTGTGTATATTAGGTAACACCATGGTAACGAGAGTTGGGTTGTTTTGAGATTTTGATGTTTTATTATTAATGTTACATGTTATATACAGTATGAGATTTTTAGAGATTTTATAATGAACGTTTTTGTACAGCGTGAGCAAAGCGAACCTGTACTTTGTCATCGCTTTCTTCCAAGATATCGAGCTTCTTTGCTATGAAATTATAAGATATGAGTACACTTGGAAATAGTGCGCCTGATAAATGAGCGTGAAAGAAGTATATCTGTTTTATCGTGAGATATGTATTCTGAGACGGGTAATGCATTTGGTTACATATGCACATTTGGAATAAATTTTAAGAATACATTTCAGAAACTAGTAAAATATTGCGACGGGATGCATCTAATAATTTCTGCAATTTGGCGAACTGATCTCATGTTTACAATAAAAAGTAGTTCGAGAAGTTTGCGTCCTACGATGTAAAATCATAACTTTTTAAGAAATGAACATCAACGGCAGGTTGTTTAATTAATTCTTCGTGAAATCTACGGAAATTTAAATTTATTTTGAAGGTTATGATAACGTATTTTAATGTTGAGGCAATTGTGTCATATTTTAAAATGTTTATCGATTAGATTTTACTTTCGTGAAAGGGAGATAATTCGTACAGTGTTGTATGCAAATTTTATATACAGTCGTTTTACCAGTTCCGAACAGGGTTTCATATCCACAAGCAGAGGAAATAAAATTTATGTGGTGTAATAATACAAATATTTACTGATTCCAAAATATCGACACCTGTCCTCAAACACGTGGTAGTATGTTTTCTTGAAAAAAGCATTTCCGTGATCACGATTTGTTTACATCGTTAAACTAGGTCACCAACAATCTGTCGTACATTTAGGAAGCGGTTGAAGAAACAGCAAATTGAGAAAGTTATTTTGCGATTCCTTTAATTGAACGGGATTGAAATTTTAGATTATTCGGTAGTAAAAATTCGGAACTGGTAAAACAACTAAATGATCCAGTTATGCATACAACCGCTAGAATGTACCCCCTCATAGCGACGGTAGGATCTGCAAAACTCTACTTTCTCTCTAAACGATCGGGTACAACTTTTTAAATTTTAGTTACCGATTGTCTTTTTCATATATTTATGAAATTAATTTTTTCTACCATTTAATTCAGCAATACATGGTTTGGTACATAAAAATTTGTTTCTTTTTCCAAAAAAAAAACCCATCCGTCGGATTATATGCATAGATCAACGACACCCCCCCCCCCCCCGAATTTTCGGTTATATTCTGTCTTGCCACAACACAATTTTCCCAACTACGCTGTACAGCAGCACGACAGTGCTATGTTTGTGATTATGAGTCTATTTACGTTTTACATAGTAAGCATGACATTGTGTTTCTGTTTGTTCTTCATTCTTCTCAGTCAGGAGATTGTTGTTATGTGTTATGTGATATTTGTTAGACAACATCAGATTTCAGGATATATAATGGTTATTGAATATTAACAGATTTTGTCTACGCATGTTTATACGTTTTACAAGGAAATCTTTAAGTTACAGCGATGAGATGAGCATCATGTGATGGTCTGTTTAAATGAAATTGACAGAAAAGCTGTAAAGACCCTCTGTATTACCTTACTACGTTTGTTCAAAGTCTACAAGTTTGGAAGTTGAACTTGCAATGAAATGTATGTTCACTTATAAAGCTCTGTGCTATAGTACGGAATAATCTGACATTCTCCACTCAACAAACATAACCTTTGACTGTAATATCTCAATATATACCACTCCAGGATGTCCTTTTCTTGCTGCAATGCAAATGCTTGGTTTTATATTGGTCTCTGCCATTTCCATCAATTGTCTGGAATAAAAATCATTGTATGACTTGAAGGTAAGAGTTCCTTTTGTAACCCCCCCCCCCCCAATTCTATGTTAAATATTTGAAAAATTATTTTTCACAGAAATGTTCAAAATTGCTTGATTTCGTCATTTTAGGCTTTTCAGTCGAAATTAACTTTTTAGTGGAGGGTACAAATGGAACGCTTTCCTGCATGAAAGTTATCAGCCTAAAATGAGATCCTATTATGCATATTTGTTTGCTGGTTGCCTCATCATGTATAATGCTACGGGCACATTATTAACAGCTTTCCTCCCTATTTGTGGTTTGAGTTTAGACATAATTATATTATCCCTGAAATCTGATGATAAAGATAATTTATTTCATGTTAGTGTTGAGTCGTTACATTGATGTTACATTTTAGCATGTTCTGTGTTATGTCTTTCAATATAAGTGTCTCGTCATTTCATTTTCCATGTCAGATAGACATTAAGTGTGGAAAAATCATGTGTTATAAATTTGAAAATGAAAACCAAACCAAATTATGAATACTCAGAATTAATTCCAAAAATCAGAATAATTTCCTCAAATAGATTATGAGAATATTTACTTTTTTATTTATCTTTTTATATCAACTTTTGCATGAAATATGATATTGTGAAATTTAGATTCTACATTTTTTTGCATTCATTTATTTATAAAAACGTAGTTGGCTCTTTTTTCAATATGTCGGTCAGCAATTAAAAACACAAATTTTATGTATTGAGATTTTCATTATTGTAATAAAACCATAATTAAAAATTTTATCGTAAGTGTTCTATATTTATCCATAATTACATATGTAAATGAATGAATAAGGTGAGTATAGACATGTTAATATGTATATGCCAGTTTCTAGAAATGATTGTATTATGGTAAGGTGTTGGCTGTCTGTAATAGTTTGACTGGCCTACTCCCATAACACTGCTGAAGATATTTTTATTCAACTTTGTATACAAAAATTACATGTACCAGGATATTAAATTGTGTACACCAGAAAAATATCGTGCCTTGACTACATATTATCTGTCAAATTGTACACATTTATATAAAGACTTATCTGTCAAATTGTACACATTTAAAAAAGACTGGTACTCAAATGTTACTGGCTCTGTATATGGAGGTTGGATGGGTGTGACCAAGGCTTAAAAATAGGTAGTGACTGTCCTTCGTCAAATTGAAAGCCATGGGGTCCTTCAAAAGAGACCTTAAAAACCTATGCCCTGTGTCACTGCATGCTATAGAAACCTCCTTGCACGTTGCATCAAGTACAATACAAAGGTAAAAATTTCTGCTACTTGGAAGTACATCACCTACAGCTTGTAAAGTCTCCATATAAGTGAAATATTCTTGACTAAAAACACTGTAACAAGGAGTTTTTTGTAGCTTTCATAAAATGGCTTTTTGTGATCCTGAATAAATCACTGAGCACAAACATGCTTGTATCTAATAAATAACCTTGAACGGTTAATTAAACAAGACTTGAAGCATATCAGTTTCATGAATTAAGACAATAGCATCAATCATAATGAACCTATAAGTCTACAATGACTTGGACTTTGTACAAGATCTGAGGAATACTACATTCACAGTATTTTCAAAGTTTTTGCATTTAGGATTGTGATTTGAACAGGGATTAGTATGCTTGTATTTGTTGATTATAACAATCTAAAATCTTAAGTTAAATATTGTTGAATATTAAAACGGCCAGCATACAGATAGCCAAATCTGATTTTGTCCAAATATTTGTCATATAGTAGTCACATGAATTATGTACAGTGCTGCATACCAGATTTTGCTAACAAGGGCAATGTCTGTACCTGTTTATTAGCGTTGCATAAAGTAAAGTGGATGTTCTTGCAAACTTGTGATCAGTTTACATGTCTCACCAGAAAAGTGCTGTTGCTTATTGAAATATCTATTACCTGGTTTTCTATACTTCATCTGTAGCAATGTTTAACATTCTTTATGATTGATCCGACAAATTCTACTTTTCTATCACTAAATTAGTTGAAAAATTAAACCAAAACATATTTCTTCAAGGATACTGATACAATATGTAAGTCAAAATTGAATGGATTGTTTTAGAATAATTTATCTCAAATGCAAAATAGATATGGGAAAAAAAGGTTAAATAAAACAATTGCAAAATTTGAAGTGTTTATTTTGAATTTAAAAAAAAAATTATAAACGATACATGATACATGTTAAGCAAATTCATGATACATGAAATGTTAAAAAAAAATACCCAACAAAATTTTTTGGTCATTTAGAACAATTTAATATAATGTACATTTAATTATTTTTGGCATAAAGTGACCAACTACTAGTAATGGCAATTATAATAGACTTGTCAAGCTACTTGACATTTAATACCCTAAAACACCTGACGAAATACGCCCACAGGACCTATAACTAGTTTTTGGACAGGTCAAATTGATTTATTCATATCATTTTTAAAGATAAACATAACAGGCTTTATGTACGGTATATGATATGTAATCATGGTATAAATACTCATAATCATGAGTCTTATTGAGAGAATAGATCAACTTAAAAGTTGACATAGGGACAAGGGTCATTTTGAAAATTTTGGTCAAAGGGGTAATGGTTATTTTGAAAAATTTGGGTCTTGTATGGCCATTACCGTAACAGTTAGTGATTGGGTGATATGTCATTAGCACACCAGTAAACTAACTTGACATTAGTTCTCTTAATTTGTTGTAAGTACCTGTATTAATTTTAATAATTTAGTACATCCTTTATTGACACTTGACTGCCAGACCTTGTGTACAGTCAAAACACACACCATAGTCCTGTCTACATGTACTACCATGACATTGATCATTATCTAAAACTTGTGATAAGCAGGTGAGAAATTTACCACAGGATTTGAATTTATACCACATGTGTTAAGAATTACTTCCCTTCTTGAGAATTCTCTACTGATTGAGGAGAGGATATTTCCTTTCATATTGAAGTTAGAAAATTAGAGGGAGAACATGATGATTTATTTCTGTTAAAGTTTTCTCCGGCTTATTTAGTTTGATTAGATGGATTACGTTGTGTAGTGGTTTATACCTATGTTTTAAGTTAATTTTAGCACTAAATGGAAGAGGATAGTAAGTTTATAATCTTAATGATCACAACTACATGTTTATCTATTGTTGACTTGTCTAAGGTCAGGGATATATGGGGTTACTGTATGATTAAAGATACCAGTATCTAGCAGTACTAAGTAGCTAGTTCTACTCATGTTGACTGTTTAATCTTCAGCTATATGTGTAATTAGTACCGGTCTACTATTTGTCAGAAATACTCTCTTACACATTATGATTGATTTTAAAACGCAGGTGCTTTTTTCACAGCTATCCCATAAGACATTTCCTGCGTGGTTAGACTTGATTGTAAAACGAGATATAAATAAATACTCTTATATAATTTTCGTAATATTTAATATTCTACCTGGTATCTTATTTTCTAACGTGATGACTTGTGTGTTTATGCAAAAAATATGTGGTGTCGTGTGTTTTAAAATCTTAACGCATTTATTGTCAATTTAGACATGTAAAGAAAAAAATTAAGTGATAAAAACATTTAAATTATTCATGAAGATTATTTATAAGATGATTCAAATTTCATTGTACATGTATACATAAAAAGTGTTCTTGTCTTCAGTTTGTGGTTTGATTTAAATTTTACAAACACAACATTGAACAAACAATAATTCAATATATGCATACCGTATATTTATGGGTTTACATTAATTGGTTACGGAAATTTTATTTGCAAAGACAAACGGTTTATTAAAGTCAGGAAATAGATCTATACCTATGAAAAAAATCTGATTAAATTTTGAAGTTTTTGTCAACTTAATGTTCTGAATATTTTTACTTGAAATTATTATTAAATATTAAACTTTTGTCAGTTGATACTCCAAATATTACAATAATAATTCTGAACTCATCTTGTTGGATAATGTATGTTTTTATGTACGGTAGGCCAAGGTCACACAATGTTTAATGAAGTCAGTGTGTTTATCACTATTTAACTTTCGGGTCTATCTAAGTAATAGTGTACTATAAAATGTTAAACATTCTGCTTCTCTACATCTGTTAAAATAAGAGAAATAAGTGAATACATTATGCAAATCATTATACATGCACCTGTTGTTGATTTCTGTAAAAAATTAAAAAGAAAAGCGTTGTAATACATTTGTACTTAATCAAAATGGATATAAGTATATGATCTTAAGTTGTGAAATTATTTTATATAAATTTATATTATTATTATTATTACTGGTATATTAATTTGAGATCTCAATCAGTAATCTACACAGATTTTCATTAAACTTAAATTAAATATTACTATTTTGATATTATTTCAGCACGGACAAGGAGAAGTACTAGCTGTGATTCAGATGACATGGTCCCTTTAGAACCACTAGATCTGGTGTGGGCAAAATGTAGGGGATATCCATGGTACCCTGCTCTTGTAAGTATTTATATTATCATTAAACTGAAGAAGTTCTTTAATTGATAACTTTAATTTAAAAACGGGTATTTTGTAAGTGCAAATAAAAAACTGTGCCATGGAAAATTCAGGTTGGGATGCAAGTTATGCAATGGATTATTAATAGCAAACTTGTCAAACAGAAAATACACATGTATAAAAACCTGCATAAATTAGCCAGTTATATACAATTTGAGCATGCTCTCATGATTGTGGTATTGTTCTGTTGTAACTGATTTACTAGTAATCAGTTATTAGTTAGTCTTAGTGTGAAATAAATATGCTTTCTCTGTCCGATGATGCCTTAGAATTTACTCTTCATAAAATATTAACTTATTTATTTGACTTTTAGTGGAAGGGTATCCTGACTCCATTTGGCATCAATCAGATAGGTGATGAGATTCTAAAAAAAAAACTGACTGCATTTACCATGCATGTGTTTGCTTCAGTTAATCCTGCAACTTCTTCTATAATTGGTGCCAGTGGCCCTTAAAAATATCGGCATTCTTGAATGTGCTACTCAGCTTTAAAAATCAATTGTCTTAGAACTCGAAACATTGAACTTTAATGTATGTAATGCACTTGCCTGTATTAAGTAATTTTCATATCCCAGGTGTCAATGAGGGTATCATTGCTCTTATATGAAATGGAAGTACTCAGTAGATGTGAAAGCATATCATAGTATCTCTGTTACAAAATCTTAACAATTCTTGTCTTTGTTTTTTCCCAGATAATAAATCCAAAAATGCCCAAGACTGGCTACTTCCACAATGGTGTACCAATACCAGTACCACCAGAAGATGTACTCGCTTTACAAAAGAAATATGATGAACCTGTCTATCTAATACTCTTCTTTGATACAAAACGCACATGGTAAGTCCAGTATTTGAGCACAGTAAACAAGTTTAATGTCTCAGTCAAGATTCACCTATATCATGGTGGTCAGCTCATGGATGACATGAGTGCCAAGAAAAATTACCTGCCTTCAGCAAGTGAGCTGACAACCTTTCATGCACTGTCCTGAATGGGATTCGAGCCTAGGTAGTGATCTGTAAGAACACATTTTAAACCACTTCAGTATTTGAAATCAGTGATGAAATAGATATAATAAAGGAAACTTTAGAAGTTAAGGAATTTAGCATATTACTAACTGAAAATTATCTGTGTTATTGTTGTTGTTGTTTTTTTCATAGTAAATACATGTATTGTAATTCACAAACATTAAATATTTATGTCATGTATTTTGTGAATATAGGCAATGGCTTCCGAGAAATAAATTAGAACCCCTTGGAGTGGACTCTGGTCTTGATAAAGCTAAATTATTGGAGAATAAAAAACCTAATGTACGGAAAGCTGTACAGAGAGCATATGAAAAGGCAATCTTACATCGATGCAGTGTGACTGGAGAACCAAACCCTTTGTCTGGAGACTCGGAGATAGAGGACTAGACTCAGAAACCCCAGATGTTGTTTCATAGTGACCCCCATTTGTCTACATGTGTAATATTCAACTCATAGATACTTGTTCATGATTTATTTATTGTGTGTGTGCGTTTTTAATACTTACACATTTTTATATGTCATGGTCGTACATTTACATACATTTACTACACATAAGAAGAATGCATACATATGTTCCCATTTTACACATATACATTTTACTTTGTCATCCATTTTACGCACAGACACACGTTATTAATGTGTCATAATCAACTCAACTCATTTAAAGAATGCATTGTACAATGTTCCATTTTACACACATACATATATGTTACTACATATGTAAATGTCATTGTCATACATTTTCAAAGAACACATAGAGAACACATACAAGTGTTCCATTTTTAACATACTTTGTTTAAGAGTATTTTTATCCATTTCCCATTTTGTGGTGTGTAATTACAAGTCAGATTTAGTGCTATTACTGGGGATAAATGAACAAGTTTGATCAAATAAATGTTGCGTGATTGAATGTGTTTGTATGCGAGTGTGTATGTAGTAGTCATGGTAACTTCTAAAGCTGTCTTGAAACAGCTTGTTAGGGAGTTTGATCAAATGCATGTTGTGTGACAAGACTAGATGTTTTATGTATGCGAGTGTGTATGTGTAGTCGTATAGCTTCTTGAGCTGTCTTAAAACAGCTTGCTGGGGTATTTTTTATGTCAGAAATGTTTTTAAATGTGTAAGTTGTAAAAATATATATTGCCATTGATACAAAATCCAATGAAATGCTCATCCATCTCAGTCTATCAGTTTTGTAGATATTTTGATAAACAGTGTAATTCATTTTCATTTCGTAAATACCACCATTTAAATAGTGTCCAAGAATTCATTGAACATTTTTTAGACCACTGAAATTTGGTTCTTGTCCAATAGAATAAAAGAGGAAAACCTCCTTTATCTTCATGTTTATTTGGCTGCAGATAATAATAATAATACAGATGTGGCTTAAACTACAAATTCTCTTTTCATTCTTTTATTTTGTCTCTCCAAAAATTTAAAATTAGCCAAATTTTCTAAATTTGAGGAAAAAATGGTCAATTTTAAAGTATTCTTTCATGTATTTGATCAAATAGGATACTTTTGGAAAGGTTTTCTCAGAAATTAGTCGCCAGTGGTGATTTTGGCTACATGGAATGGAAACATGATGATATAGTTCATTAATAATGAAATAAGTGGTGATTTTTTCGCCGATTGTTATAGCCCATTAATGATGAAATTAGTGGGGTGAATTTTTCCCTGGGAGTTTGTGAAGTTAACATTGTAAATATAAAAACTGGAGTATAGTAATTCTGTTGTTATATTGATGAGATGTATGTGGATCTATAGTCATGTTAAATCAATAGCGGTGATTTATTATTATTATCTTATTCTGGCGTGTCTTTCTTTGTTTTCATTATTATCCATACACATAGAGTTGTCTGTCCAGAGTTAGTCTTATTTATCTGTTATTTGTTTTAGTTTTATCATAGTAAATATTTATTTATTTGAACATATTGTACATTTGATTCTGAATGTATTGGTAGAAAAAAAAGATTTATTTAATGTACAAGGGCTCCGAATTAAGGTATTCTTTAACAGACGAATATCAGTTTCTCCATTTCTGGTACTATATTAACTATTCAAGGAAATTTTGAATTATTTTGTTCATGAAATATTAATATATTTAATATGCAAGGCTCAGAATAATACATTTAATGATGAACTTCTTCAGATCCTCAATTACCTTTTTTCCATTATTTATACTATAAAAAATTTATGTTTTTTTTAACTGATATTGAATATGATTTGAAGAAAATATATTGCAAGTTATTGATTTTGTAAAGTTAAAAATCTGGCCCTGGTTTCAAAGTCATGCATATACAAAGATTTTCCATATTAAACTTAAATTTAGCTTATTTTGGAAATATTTTTGGAGCTTATTACAAATTTTTAACAAAACTAGAACATAGTTATGCACATTGAGCTGATCTTCAAAATTAAAACTTAAATTCTCAAATATCTGAAAATTATTACAATTTTAATTTTGCTAGATTTAAGAAACAGATATGGGACGATAGTAAAACTGGAGCCAGAACCATTTATTTATTTTCTCTATAATTTCATCTCCAAGTGGTTAGAAGAACACAATGAAATATTTTTGTTTAACTACGATACTTTGAAATGAAGTAAATGGTCCAGTTTCAGGGAAATGAATATTTATTAAATAACAGATTTTATTTTATTTATCCTTAAATGTTGTCAATTAATATGAAAGTTTTGAGTGTTGTTAACTTACTTATCGTAACTCTCTATCTAGGTTTCAGTCTCGAAAGTTAGAAATTTCTGACTCCCATAATTTCAGTAAATGAAAATACATTGATCTTTAATGATTTGAGTTCTGATAAAAGAAAAAATAATTGTTAACACCCGGCGATGAACTTCTATGAATATTTTTAAATTTTCAAAATGACTAGATTCTGTCTGTTTTTTTTTTCTCAAAAAAGAATTTTGGTTGAGGGCACAAATGACAGTCATCCCAAAACATTTCTGTGTGGTTAACATTATGTTTATAATTTGCAGTGTATGTTGTATTCTAATTGAATATGGTTATGGTAACTTATTTGTCTTCTAGATTTCGATCCTACAACTGCCATGATTGTGCCAAACTGGTTACCATCAGCCACAAACCACACCTGGCCTTGTTCTATCATACAGAAATTACTGTAATTGCTTTCCTGTATGTGAAAGATACAGATTTATTTTTAAAAATCTTTTAATACATGGACTATAACTATTACTAAAAGCAATTTTAGAGGTGGTATCAAAATTTTTAGTGGAAAGCAGAAAATGGTCATCCTATTTAGATTTAACATGGACACCAAATTATTCATCCTCATGTAAGAACTTTGTGTCAATGAAAAACTTGAGTTCCTTTTACTTGTTGGCCAATCAATTTTCTTATTTCATTCTGAGAGAGAGAGAGAGTGTGTGTGTGTGTGTGTGTGTGTGTGTGTGTGTGTGTGTGTGTGTGTGCAGACATAGATTTTCTGTTGCTAATGTTGCCATTGTGAAAAGAAAACATTTTGTTCTGTTAAAAATAAATACCGGTATTTATGTCTAAATTGTAATTATTACAAATATTAACACAAGTGTGTTGGTTGTACATTACATTTTCAATTGTTTTTACATTAAATATCACACTAGAAATCATTTAAATCAGAAAAGAAAATTGCATTTATTTGAATTCATACCATCATATTCATCTGATCATATTTTGTACATAATATTTAAACATATTAAATAAAACTATCCCAAAGTTGACTTAATTTTGTTCTCATTATTGTAGCTCACCTGAAGGAATACTCCAGGTATTCTTTTACACATTATCTGGTCACAGAAAACAGAAGTACAAATTGAGTTATTATAACTCTTTATCTAGCCATGTAAATTGTTTGGCAAATATGTTGAGATAAATTTTATTCTGTTTTTGGCTACACATGCTAAAATTTTAGCATGCTCATAAGCATGTTGGTTAGAGACTTTGTAATGTTTCCAAAATTTAAAATGCTTCAATTTAAATTGAGTTTAAATTGATTTACTGAGTATTCCTATATGCAATGATATTGTAATATAAATTCTAACTTGCGCCATCATTAAATTTTGGTGAAATTTGAGGGCTAGAATTAGTTGTTATAGCTTAATTTGTACTTTTGACAATGAAGCCTTACAGGCTTGGCATGTTCTCTGGACCTTCTAATCCTTTATATTTTGTGTTTGCAAAGTTGGTCGACTACAACTTCATTCAAGGCCACAGTGACCTTAAATACTGATATCATTTTCATAAACTACAGGAAGGATCAAGATTCTTGAAACTAAGGTGTTTGATGTCAGCTTTAAATGGTGACAATAAACTTACAAGGTGAAATTAAAAACAATGATACCAATCCTTGTCTAAACCCCAATACCAAATCAAAGTTTACAGAAAACCTGGCAAACTAAGTAACACAGATGAACTTCCACCAGAGTAGTGAGGCTGAGTGCTCCCAATAGGTACCTCCTGTTTAGCTAGGCTTCACCTGTAAAAATATATTTGATGTACCAAATTCTAATTGAGAAAAAAATATATGATGTACCAAATTCTGATTGAGAAAGAATATATCTGGTACGAGTACCGAATTATGATTGAGAAAATGACAGAAAATGGTCCCATGTGTAATCAAAATCGAGAATGAACTATTGAAAATTGGATACTACCAAAAATATTGTGATGACTGCCATTAAACTTTTTGAGGGGGTTATAAGTCTAGGCTTGCAATATCCTTGTCCTTGAAACAATTAAAAAAGTTTTACATGTACTATAAATAAAAATGTTTAAAAGCTTTACATTTTATATATCTGTGTAGTAATGGAGTTTTAAGCCCTTGTCAAGATTCTTTTACCTTATATTGAGGCAGTCAGTTATGGATCACAGAGGAAACCAGAGTGTTTGGATAAAACCACCTTCTTTTGGCAAGCAAATAAACAAAACTTTGTCACTCTAGGATCTGCTGGTAGCAGAGTTGAACCTAGGTGATAAGAGGCTTTAGAAGACCACTCAGCAATCAAGGTCACCCATCACTATTCGCATATGAATCCCTACCTAAAAAAATTTTTAGTTTGTGAAACTTTCAAGTACAATAACATATTTCATGGTAAATATTGACATCATAAGCACAAAAGCAGGCATAACAACAGTTTGGCGTGTTTAAAACCAGAAGGGATGACAGACGCCAACGGAGGTGTATCTGGAATGATGTACCCGTAGAAAACCAACGACTTTGCGGACCTAGGTGGTGAGAGACACCGTGGTCTTGGATTTCAAGACCAAATAAATACAGCAGTACCAAGCCTTTTAATGAAATAATAGATCTTAGTTGTATAGAAGTCGGGACAAAATACATGATTGCATCACCGTAATATTATCGTAGCAACAATTCTAAACAAGATGTGAAGTAAACATTTAGAATGCAACAGGTTTTAGTTGAAAAGCAAATAATTTTTATTGTTATATTCATATAAAATTTCTTATACATAAATTAAAAAGAAAAAAACCTCATCAAAATTACTATTCAACCTAGCCAGGAAAATAGTCTTTTCGGACCGGTCAAATAGTTTTTGCTGTTGGACTGCGCGTGATTGTCAAGACAACGTTTTGAATTTTCCCGCAATGTCAATGTCATCGGCGATTTGATTGGTTGAAATTTCTTGGTATATTTAAATTGTTTTCATATAACAAAACAATTATTGACTGGTGGTGCGGGCAATAGCAATTTTGTTGGCACCCTCGGTCCTGACTATTACCCTCCGCTTCGCGTCGGGCAATAGTCAGAACCTCGGATGCCAACAAAATTACTATTGCCCGCACCACCAGTCAATAATTGTATACTATCGGGCCGTTCATTTGAGATGTTCATCTAGTTTTACCAGCAAGGAATTTAGGGATTTGTTGTTCAAAGCACCGTTAGCTTTACCAGTTTGTTTACCGAAATAGGTATTTTGTGTTTTGGCAATCTTTCTTACACACAAATGTGTATATCAAATAGAACCACGGATATTCAAAATTACTTTTAAATCAAATGTTTTGAATTTTAAAAACATTTTAAATTTTCACTAGCCATTTGGTTATGCTAACGGAGAGTTGAAAAATCGGACTCTTATGTACCTGTAAAGATCTGGAACCATGAGCAAAATAATCCACATTATGATGTTTAAACTATTCAAAGTTATAGATCTGCTACTGTAAGTATAGCAAACATGAAAATGTGTTACGATTGTTATACAAAATATTTAAACCTTGCGATGAATACCCAGTGTCCAGTTTTATGATCACTTAGTCCAGTGCTCTCAATGTTTGCCTTGTGTCTTATTATTTGTTGTGGTGTATATTCTTGATTGCTCTAGGTAATCCGAGGTACAATATGTTATTCAACTGCACAACTGTTACCACCATTTTATCGTATCCGGTGGTGCACGTTCAAAGTCTTGACTCAATACATTTTATCTTTTACCTTGGAAGCGCGTGGCCTAGTGGTTAAGGCGTTGGACTCATGATTCGAAGGCCGTGGGTTCGATCCCTAGACCGGGCGATGTGTTGTGTCCTTGAGCAAGACACTTAATTTCACGTTGTTCCAGTTCACTCAGCTGAAAAATAAATGAGTACCAGCAAAATGCTGGGGGTTAACCCTGCGATGGACCGGCGTCCCATTCAGGGGAGAGTCTTGTACTCTCAGTCGCTTAACGCCACCGAAACCGGGATAGGCTGCGGCCTGATGGGCCTAATGGCTCGGGACAGACTTTAACTTTAACTTGGATTCAACATCGGACTATATCTGATATATAAACGTAGTTAACAGGAGTGCGAGTAATGGAGTTTTACATCCCAGTCAATTTTACTTCACCTTTAGATCGAGGCTACCAGTTCTGAGATGGTAGAGGAAAACGGAAGGTCAACTACCGACCTTCGGTAAGCGAACTGGGTCACAAAAAGATAGTCGGCTGCATTAGAAATTAAATTAAACACAAAAGGGTCATCACATGTTTGTTGATAAGTTGCTGTACATAATGCAATATACTATATCAGTTTGATAACAGGTTATCTCCCAGTCATATTTTAGTAAGCTAGACGCCTTGGGTATTTGAAACGTTGTTATCTACCACCGTGGTGAATATAGTGTTCAAAATGACATACCTTGGATGAGTGAAAACTCGCCACCTAGTTAACAGAGGCGTTCATAAAATGATGGACCCTGTTACCGAGGCGATGGACATGTTAGAAGTACAGGCGGCCGAAGAAGGTCAGTGAACTATCATTTAGTCAGTATATATAGTGAATCTGATATCAGATCAATATCAATATCACTACTTGAAATCGATGCATTGGTATCAATAAATAAATTATGATATCGCGAACAAGTGATCTCTAAACTATAGTGACATTACGGCTGAATAGAATAGTGATATCATTACAAAAATAATAATTAATAATAATAAACGGCACTTTAACTGTTTAATGACCGTGAAGAGAACTAGATCTATATTTTTTATGATTAATTTTTGGCATTCAATAATTGATATTTATAAAGGTTAATTACTGAAGTTTAGGCAATATTTTTATCATTTCACGTTAACCCTGTTATGCGAAAGTATATTTTTAATATTGACATACATGTATGGTATTTTTCGCTACATAAAAATAAGTTAAAAGTTAAATCGAAGCTGACACCCTTTTTCCCGGATTGCCTGTATTTCTTGAAATCATCATACGATTCTGATCGGTGGTATTAGACAACACTGCAACCAACCATATTTAATGATATTTTTTGCTTGTGGTTTAGAATTTCAACACGCTCTTTCTTTTTTCTTGTTTTTTTTTAAATTTAATGATAAAAGGGCAATATTATTTTTGTCAATATCGATCAGCTGACGCATCCCGATCCTTACTGTCCGTTTACTCTGCTGGAGAGAATATCTCAAAGATTTGAATGGCACGGTTAAAAATCAAATAATCATTTACTTACATGAGCCGAGTCGTTGCTAATAATCCTTATTTTGATCTAATCAGTGCATTATAACTCCTTTAATGCACCAATACGTGTTTTGGATAGGCGTTTGAGAATGGTAAAAATTTTGACAAAATGGCGGAGTCTTTCGTGTTACGTTATGATGACGGAAGAATTTATTATGACGGGTAGTTCAAAGGTCGGGTTGAGTTTAAAAGTTTGAATTTACGTCAATTTTTTCAAAAGTTTAAAAATGCAGAAATTAAGGTAGTTCACTTTATTACTTTATTAAATCGATTTTGGTCATCCCAGTTACGCAAAAATCAATCCGTCCTTGAGCTGCACTTGCCTACGTAAATAGGTGACTCTTTCGTCATGACTACGTAACATAAAGAACCCCGCCCATGATTTCGTAAAAAAGATTACCATTGTAAACACCCACCCAAGTTATATTTTGTCGCATAAAATGATATATTAAGCAAGGATGGAACCGAAACAGAAATTTTCAGTTACGACTCGGCTCACGTAAGTAAAAGAATCATTGATTTGTACCCGTCGTATTGAAATTTATAGAGTATTTTGCGATCTTGCTTTCTCTGAAATAGGCTAAATAAACAGCAGCAAGTTGCCAACATATTATATATCACAGGAAAACCTATCTTGATTTACTAAAGCCTGCTATTATTAAAACTGTCACTTTAGAGTGTAAAAATTAAATGAATTTAAAAATGCCTGTTTTTGCTTACTCGTGTACACTACTCAAATATATGGCGGGAAACAGTTTCAAATCCTTTTATCGACCTAAGGTCATCATCAGAAACAAAGTTGTTATAGGAGTGCAAAATTTATGCAAATAGCTTGAAGGACAAGCTGGAAATTAAGTATTCTGTGTCAATATGGTTCTGTATTTTTTCTAGTGCATTATTTTCGTATAAATTAAAAACGAACGTTTTTAAAAATAATGTGTTTAATAAATGCTCCCTTCATTAACCACTACAGTCGTCATTCTTCATTGTGATTGGATGAAGTGACCTATTACTTCTCATTGGTTTGTTCACACAACATCCGGGACCTTGTGACGCACTGCCTGGCTATTGAGGGAGGTCGCCATATTCTCTCTCTGCACAGATTATGGCAAACGGTTAAATTGATGTTTTTTCGGCTTTAGTCAAATTGATTTATTTTTCTACTGCTAATTTTGAACTATTTACAAATATTTCTATTTATTTACAGGTCAACAAATGGCTGTCAACCTCGAAAACCCGGAGACCACTGTTCAAGTGCGACGTCCGTTCGATCCTGTGGCACACGAGTTGGATGCCAGTTTCCGACTCACAAAATTTGCTGACCTAAAGGGATGAGGGTGTAAAGTCCCTCAAGATGCTCTGGAGAAGCTTCTTGAGGGACTAAGTCAGGACGGCAGTGCTCAGGATGCAGAACAGTCGCATTTCCAATACATAGCTGCAACTCCCCGCATAGGTATGCATTAATTTATTGAAAAATCTTGAAATTTTCATTTTGTCGGAGACGAGATTTGTGTACCTCGCGTTTCAGTTCCGACAACAACAAGGGGATTTTTGTTCTTCTTTATGTATATTTGCTTGGTGATTTTAAGCAGCATCGATCATTATGTTAGTGTTTATCCTTTGTCTGTTCATTTAGAGGGAAATTATTTGGTTTCTTAGTCGTATTGACGAACTGGATGCATTTCTTCCTTTCGTTTCGCTTTTGATAAAAATGGCGGATTTTGCCGGTGACGTCGTTTGTAAATACCGGAATTAAAACGGAGATGGAATTGGTTAAAGCCGGAAATTATTTTTCTCTTCGAAAATATTCGCTCTTCTATTTGTCATTTTAGAGACGCACACCTTCTTTAAACTCTTTATTTTTTATGTTTCAATAATTATAATTTATTTTTTTTCGGTTGAATAAAATTTATTTTATGCTATTTTTTAAAAATTAATTTGCTTTCTTTTTCAAGATGGATTGCAATTGACAGTGATTTGTTGATGAAATGTCATTTGCATTTATATCTTTGTAACAAAATGTAAATACGAGTTGACTTTATAACTATTTTTGCAAAATTTCTTTTGCTAAAACACGAATTTTAATTTTTATTGTTCAAAATTTTTGCATTGGTCATATAAAAAATTGGAAGTTATTTTAGTGAGTTTTAAAATGTTCAACTTAAAATAATGTGTTGCTACAATTGCTTATTGAATCTATTTCACCTTTTGTGGCAATTAATTTTGCAAAGTTTTGATGGTACTTTTCAATTACTTGAGCCAATTTATAACCAAAATTCATGATGTGCAACTTCGATTAGGTACGAGTACCATAAGATTTATCTGTATAAACGTTGCCATGGGAATATTAGTTTTCCTGAAAAATCTAAATACAATGTGGGACAAAGAGTGATATTTTGTAGCGATCTTGCATTTGCATAATTGCATAGCAATTTTCCTGCATGTCTAGACTTGGGTATGTGGAATATACCAAACTAAGTTTATTAAATTGGATTTTGATGAAGAATTCGTTGTTATGCATTAACGCTGACAATGGGAACTTTATTTTATTTTTGTAATGTTTATATCACTAAAAATCTCAAATTTTGTACTGTTGTAGGTATTGGAATGGATGCGTCAGTTACTCCACTGCGTCACGGCGGACTGTCATTAGTACAGACAACAGATTTCTTCTATCCTCTTGTAGATGATCCTTACATGATGGTAAATCTCATTCCTTTATATGGTAGCTCTGGTTTAAATTTAAGTCTTTTAGATTAGAATTTAATAAAGTGAAAAATAATATTAATAAACCCCCAAAAAAACCACACCAAACTGGCAAAAATGTCTTGAACATGGCACTCAAATGCCTAAAGATAATGACTATGTAATAGACATTGATGATGACATTTGTGTTCTACAGTATTTATTTTGCAAATGTACAGTACACGGAAATCTTATTTGTTACAATTTCAGTATTTATTACAATAACAGTAGCTACTGATCTCTGAAAGCTTATATACAATTTAAACAAAACCTAATATTATAAAGAAATCAAAGGGGAACAACTCCAAGTAAAAATTGGATTTCTCCATTCTTTAAATTGCAATTATATATATGCATTAACTAATTTAACTATTAAAATTTTGATGTATGCCTATTGAAATTTGATCATTTTCAGGGTAAAATAGCCTGTGCAAATGTGTTGAGTGATCTCTATGCAATGGGTGTGATGGATTGTGACAACATGTTGATGCTGTTGGGCGTTAGTAACAAGATGAGTGATAAAGAGAGAGACACAGTCATACCAATGATCATGAGAGGGTTCAAGGTTTGTAATCAGGGGTTGAAAATTCTCCAAGCCCGAAGCCCGGGACTAGAAATTTAGCAAGCAGGACTGCAAAATTTTTACTGAAAAGCCTGTCGGGCTTAAACACTCAGAAAACCAATTAATTTTATTTTCGACTGTCACCTGGTGACTTGGAAAAAATCTTGAAAAACCATCCGTAGTCATGTTACCCTGTTGTTGTTTACATTCAATCTTGATCATTACAGCACTTGTAAGAAATGCTAGTCATTAGGTAGGCAACTTAAGCGTTCTGCTGATAAAGAAAAATCTAGATTGTTATTGCGCTTGTAATCACTTCCAATGTTCAGTCTTGTCCAATGATGTAGTTGTTTAATTTAAATTTCACACCAACAAGCAGGCTACAGTGACAAGAAAAGAAACTGGCATGAAAATCGAGACACCAAATTTGATTGGAGAAGTGTGTGCGATTGTTTCAACAGTCGTCACATGGGTTGTAAATACTACCAAAAATACCATTTAACTGCCGATAGAAATAATACATATTGATTTCTGGTTTTCTCCTTCGATTCTCGTTAACCAAACTCAGGACTTGATAAAAAAAATTGGGCTTTTAATTTTCTTTATCAAAAAGTCCCGGGCTTTATATTAGCTCATCTGAAAAATTTAAACCCCTAGTAATGTGTAATTATTAATATATTTAGTATTACTTTATTTGAATATTTAGAGTAAGGTATTTAGGGAAAATGAATGTTTTGATTTTTTACATCAATAATAAATAATTATTGAAAATTGCTACCGGTAGTCTGTAACAAAAGATTTGTAATCTTGTCTAAAAAGTTATGTTGATGAAAGTAGTTTCACCTGAAAGAGCAATAGATATGAATTCTTTACCAAAATTATTTGCACCAATGTTGGTTGTAGAAAACAATAAACCATATGGCTGTTTGTTTCACACTTAATGTTGATTTGTTGTTCACTTTAAAATTTCCAACAAAAAGTAGCAAGAAAAATTTTGCTCAAGACAGACGATGAGCTATATTGAAGTTGGTATAGTAGAATCCTAAATTAGTTTGCCTGTAAGAAAATAGTATGATAAAACAATTCATTCATGGAAAGCTTTTGAAGTCTTCATATAAATTATCAATTTGACATTTTGTTTTATTTTATTTCTTTTATACTTGGAATTTATTTACAAATTTGATATAGGATCTTGCAGAGGAAGCTGGTAGTCAAGTAACAGGTGGTCAGACAGTCATAAATCCTTGGTTAACCATTGGTGGAGTAGCCACAACAGTTTGTCAACCAAATGAATTCATCATGTGAGTATTTTGTGTTAGGTTTTTGATGTGTTTTACAAATTTTCTTTGAGAAAATATATCACTATTGCTAAAATATGTACAAGTTTACAGTGCTTTAAAATAAGTTGCTATTGTTTATATGAAAATAAAATTATAGAAAACATGGATCAATTTGCAGTTTTCAGATTAATCTGTTATTATTGTGAAATTCCCATGTTCATGTAACTTGAAATTAGTTCAATATGGCTCAACCAACAATCCATTTTCAGTTTAAAAAAATCACCAGATTGCCACTTACTTTTTTATTCTTAAGAAGGGTAGTGTTTTCTTCTGGATTACTTTGCAGAGTGGAATAGAATCATAATGTTTGCCTATTGATATATGATTAAAAATTTTCTGTATGATTATGAAAAATTGACTGTGTATAATTTAAACAGGCCAGATAATGCAGTTGTTGGTGATGTTCTGGTATTGACCAAACCACTAGGTACACAAGTTGCTGTAAATGCTTATCAATGGTTAGACCAGCCTGAAAGATGGAACCGTGTGAAACTTGTTGTCACTGAAGATGATGTCAGAAAAGCTTATCAGAGAGCTATGTTCAGCATGGCTAGACTAAATAGAACAGGTAAATAATAATCCATTATAATAAATATCAAATAATAAAAGATGAAAATAAGTTCTTATGAGTTTAATATGTAAATGAACAATAGAGAAAACTGTTTTACAATAGCTTCTCATCTTATTTGAGCAATTTGGTAAGTTGATTTGTAAAAAGAAGTAACAGACACCATACACCAAAATTTCTTCAAACTTAACGTGGAAAAAATTAAATGGATTCATAAAATTTACAGAACTTATGGGTTATCTCTCTTTGTTTTAGAAGTGGTGTGTTCTAACCTGCATAACCAGTTAACAAAAACATTAAGCATCCACAATTTTGATAACTTAAAAAGCAAGTTTACATTGATTGCAAAAGCAAGTGTACATTAATTGCAGTCTGATAAGATGTATTTAATATTGACCCCATCTTGTAATTTTGGTGAATGTCATTGTCATGCACTTTAAACAATCAACATTTTATGTTTAATTTTCAGCTTCAAGACTAATGCACAAATACAATGCCCATGGAGCTACTGATGTTACTGGATTTGGTTTGCTTGGTCATGCAAAGAATTTAGCAAAAATACAGAAAAATGAAGTCAGTTTTGTCATTCATAACTTACCAATCATTGCAAAAATGGCATCTATTAGTAAAGCTTGTGGAAACATGTTTGGACTTTTACAAGGCACTTCAGCAGAAACATCAGGTGAGAGAGAGAGATTAAACATCTATTATTTATTTGATTCCGCTTGAATAGGTTTCAGCAAATTTGTGAAATGTGAACATTTACATTTATTCCCATATGTTTAGCAAGAGATTAAGGCAAAAATTAGGAGTTCTTTAGCTAGCTTTTATGATGTACAAAAGAGGCTTGTGTCTTAAATTCATTGTTTGTATTGGCCTATGCCTCCAGTGAAAAGATTAATGCTGAAGAGTACAAATTCACAACATTAAAAAATTATTGCATTTACAAAAAAAATTAAATGATTGAATGGGAATTTTTCATCCCATTCAAGAATATATTGAATGTATTGAGATCTCGTGGCTTATAGGCCCAAGTGGCAGAAATTTGGACTATCGCAGGATAGGGACAGTGTTCAGAGTGGGTTCTTTAGGGTGACACACACCCCCCACCCCACCCCTCTTACCAACTGAGCTACTGTAGTGGTGCACAAAAAGTAATAAATTTGAATTGTGAGACCTTTTACCGATTTTCATCTGATAAATGTCAATGATATAATTTGTCTTTTACATTGTACAGGTGGTTTATTAATGGCATTACCCCGGGAACAAGCAGCAGCTTTCTGTAAGGATATAGAAAAACAAGAAGGATATCAATCCTGGATTATTGGCATAGTTGAAAAAGGAAATAGAACAGCTCGTATTATTGACAAACCACGAGTAATCGAGGTCCCAGCTAAAGATAGAGACGGTGAACTATGGTAGTACTCTGCTAAAAAAAAATTCAAAAATGAACAATGTAAAATGAACATTCCATGGATATTTTCTACCTGATCATGAAAAAAGAGATTGGCGACTTTTTTACCAAAGAAACTTGCGACTTTTTTTGAGTTATTAATGGTTGGATTACATTTTAGTCGTTAGTTGTCTTAATTTTGTTGTTTTCAGTTTTAAACAATTTGATACATTTTGGACTTTCTTGTTTTTGTTGAACAAAAGGAAGTATAGTGCTGTCTTTGAATTTGAAAAGATCTTTGAATTTGTGAAGATCATGGAACGCAATTGTAGTTTTTATTTTCATCGTTAGATTTTATCATTTTATTTCATTATGTTCTGTTATTAGATAATTGTTTGTATTTTGATGTACAGATTTATTTTAAGGTTGATGAAGTTGTCTTTGTTAAACATGTTTTCATACATGACACAGATGATGGATGTGTTTAGCTTAAAAAGTCTGTACCTTAGAATATTGACAATTTTTATTTTCATTATATGGGGAGTATCATGTATCAAGTCATAAATCAGAATCATGTCATTATATTGAACAGAAGATATTGAAATACCTTTGTATGTAAAAATTAAAAAAAAACTACAAAACAGAATTTTGATTTTTAGTTATTGTTCACCTAAATTAACATAAGCCAAGTAGTTTAGTGTTAAAAAAGGCCAAGGGGCTTTGTGTAAGTCTTTCATACCCAACAAGTCTCCCTGCCTTGGGGTTTATAATATGAGACCAACATGAATAGTGAAAATTTATTTTATCCTTGTTAGACTCTTTTGGTAAGCCCTGTAACTGGGTTCAACACTTTTTATGCTCCCGCCACGAATATGGCCATCGTAGCATTACCAATTAACATACATACATACATGTATCCCAGAGTCGGTTTCTACTCTTTAACTTATGATTAAAATGAGGTATCAAAATTATATTAATAAGAGATATACAGTATGGAAAGGGAATGTGTTGCATACCAAATTCAGGTCGTAAAAGTCATAGGAGCATAAATGGAGAGGGAGCATAAACCCCAATCAATCTATCATAAATGAAGGAGGAGGCATATTGACACTTTACTCTTGTAAAGAGATATTACATTTTAATTCTCTAATGGAGCTACAGTACCAGTTTAACTTCAGTAATTATACACCACCACCCCCACAACGAATTTAGGGGGGAGGGGGGTATACTGATTTTGCTGAAACTGCACAGATGTTGAGCATCCTAAGAACCTGTGAACTGGCAATTGTCAGTTTGATCTGATATATTTTGCAGATTTTATTGTCATTGTCAGACTGAATGTTTCACACTTGAAATTAAGCTGTACATACAATTTGTACAGAGGTTTCGTTTATTATTTATTTATGATTCAATTTAACTGCACAGATGTTTGGTATCATCATAGGACCCTATGTACCTGCAATTATGTTTGATTAGATGTATTTTGCAGAATTTTTGCCATTTCCAGACATAATTTTTCACATTTAAAATTGGCCATACATACAATTAGTCAGCAGAGTGCAGTTTTTAGCTCACATGGCTAAAGCCAGCTAAGCTTATGGTATGATGGTGCATGCGTCCATAAACTTCACTTAAACAACTTCTGAACTGCTTGACAGATTTTAACAAATCTTGGGTGGAACTATCCACTAGATTCTCAGAAATGCCATTTGAAGTTTGTGAAAATTGTTTAAGTTCAAGGTCACAATGGCTGAAGTGACTGTAGGTGTAAAATCACTAAAATGGCTTCTTCTGATGAACTGACAGACCTAGGGATTCCCAAACTGAATACATGTATATATATGATCAGCATGTGTAATTCTACAAAGTTTGTGAATAGATTTTACCTTGACCTTACTTCAAGGTCACAGTGGCCTTGTATGTAAAAATGCTAACATAACTTCTCATAATTAAAAGGCCTATAGATATCAAACATAATAAGAATTAGTATGTTGAGTTCAAAGTTCCCGAATAGATTTGACCTTGACCTTAGTTCAAGGTCACTGACCATGTATGTATAAAAATGCTAGGTATGACTTTTTCTCAATAACTAAAAGGCCTATAGACATCAAATTTCATATATAGAATCAGTGGGTTGAGTTCTACAAAGATAGTAAATAGATTTAACCTTGACCTTTGTCAAAGTTCATAGTGACCTTTTATGTAAAAATGCTGAAAATTACTTCTCTTGACATTAGTTCAAGGTCACTGGCCTTGTATGTAAAAAATGAAAGTGTGTTGAGTTCTACAACGTTTGTAAATATATTTGACCTTGATATTAATTTATGGTCACTGTGACCTTTTATGTAAAAATGCTAAAATTACTTCTTATGAACCAAAAGGCATGCAGACATCAACCTTTATATATAGAATCTCTGCCTCGAGTTCTATAACGTTTTGATTGTATTTGACCTTGACCTGCATTAAGGGTCACAGTGACCGTTTGTGCAAAAAATCCTTAAAATGACTTTTTGTCATGACCCAAAAGGGATATATTTATCAAACTTCATACATAAAATCAGTGTATCGAGTTTTAAAAAGTTACGAATAGATCTGTCTATGACCTTTGTTTATGATCACAGTGACCTTATAAATACATAAAAATGGTAAAATGACTTCTTACGAACCAAAAGGCGTATACATGCAATAACCAAACATATTTAGAATCAGCATGTTGAGTTCTACACTACAAAGTTTGACCTCCATTCAAGGTCAACGTGATCTTATATGGCAAATGTTATAAATGACTTCTCGAGAGGCTTGTCATCATCAAATTCCATATATAGAATCAGAAGACGTCCACCACAGAAAATTGCTTGCGCACCAGGTAAGCGATAAGGGCACTATTGGGCCTCTTGTTCTGAAATATGCACAAATATTAAGCATCATAAGAACCTATGCAGAATAAGGTAGATTGCTCATGTTTTGCAGAATAAACACAATTTTTTGCAATTTACGGACATGGCCATAAACATAGTCGTGTGCGCTTTTGTCATGACTTTGCGTCCGTCTGTAAACTTTCTTTTTTCAATCGGTGCTGTATCGATTTGTTTGAAACTTGGTAGCAATGATCTATGACACGTTGGAAGATACCTCGTTTGGAGGGATCCGACAAAAAAACATGGTGGTCGTTACTAAAATAGTACATAGGGGTTGAAATTAGATTTTGCTAAATTTTACTCAAAAGTGAACAATAGAGGTGATTCAAAGATGAAAAATGATATGCTGGTGACAATTTTTTTTCTCCGAGCCGAGCAGCCATTTTTAGCCAAGTTTTCATGCTGATCGGATTTCAACGAACTTTGGTTTACATGAGAAGCATGGTATCAATATCTTTCCATCATTATCCTTATCACAGTTGTTGTCCTCCTTGGCCTATCATTGCACAGTCTATTTGTGGCATCGTATACATCTTTCAAGATCAAGAATAGATGGAGAGAACATTTCTCAGAGGTGTTGAATAGACAAACACAGGAGTGTAAGCAGAAATAAATGAGGAATGGATGAACAAGAAATACAGGAAATTAACACCAATAACATTATAAAAAAGATGAGATAAAGAATGCACTGAAGACATGGAGAGCAGCCACTGTCGAACGAATAACAGCAGAACTTCTAGATGTGGATGTAAGCACCGCGACCAAAATGCTAGAAGAGTTATTCAGAATGATATCGGATGGTGAAAAGGTCACCGGAGGTTTGATTGTAAAGTTGCCAAAAGAAATGAAACTTGACGGGCAGTGTTTGAAAACTGGTATTTCAGTACCGGCAAAAGTAACGAGTGACGGATATTCATAGGAAGGATAAAATCAGGAATTGACAGAAAGTTAAGAAAAGAGCTAGCAGGATTTAGATCTGGAAGGAGTACACTGAACTAAACAAATATTTGTGTTAAGAAACATCATAGAGAAGACAGTAGAATGGAATTCAAGTATGAATAAAAAACAAACATACTCAGAATCCTTGTCCGAATCACAATCCAGGAGCAAAGTAAAAACTTTTAAACTGACAAGTCAGGTTAGACACGTGAACTTCTACCAGGGAGGTTTAGACCGAGTGCTGCGGAAGGATAAGCAACTCCTGTTTAGCTAGATACACCCGCAACGTGTGTTTACAATCAAAATTGCGTAAAAGGAACATGTGATTATGGAACGTCAAATATGTCCAGGACAATCCTAGCCCTGATAAGCCTAGGCAACCAGCTGGAGGAAAAGAGGACGGTCAAAAGAGACTATATAAAGAGAAAGAAAAGAGCTAGGAATGAAGACATGGGGAGAGGTAATTAAAGGAATGTTGGCATTAATATGTCTTTCAGTTCAGTATTTTGTGATATTTCACATACATAATATATTATCATTGATGTCCTTGGTATGTGCATCTAAATCCAAGTCAAACTTAGCATAACATACAAGATTGGTTTTCCACTGACTAAGCCTATGTACCCGACAGAACGAAAACTGTTAATGATGGGCATTTGATTGGTGGAAGTTATTTGAGAAGTCGAAGACATTATCTCCCCCGAAAGTAACTCTTTAGTGCACTGCTTGTTTGTTAGCATTAGCTACCTAATTTCCCATATGTTTTCTTTGTTTAGCGTTCTCATAAAAGATATCAATATATATTATAAATTATGCATTATTTAAAACAGCACTTATATCCACAACAAACTTAATAAGATCGGTAGAAATGGAAATGACTTACTGATTTGACCTTTGACCTTAACTTCCTGCATACCTTTAGCGTTGGTAGCAGCAATATGTCAATAAGTGAATGGTTGGTAGGAAAAACAGGATGCACGTTTTACCGATAGCAACTTTTACTTGTTTATATTCGGAAAATTATTTAGTGCATGGCATGAATGGCGCGGGGAAGTTCCGATGCTTTGTTTAAGAAAAACAGCAAACTTGAAAGTTTTCTGAAAAGAACTCTCCAAGAAGAAAGCTTCGAACGTGTGCGGGCATATGAATCTTGTATTGTGGTATCGGACAAAGAAAATAAGGCTTTCAAATATGTTGTTCTGGGTGACGAGTGGATTTACTTGACAGAAAACCCACCTAAATCTATTCAAGAAGCTGTTTGTCTGAAGAATATCGTGTCTGTGGAACTGGTAAGTTGTTTTTTGTTTGTTCACTTTTAGCTACCCGTGGTTTACCTGTGTGGTTTTTTTAACAGTGCACCTGTACCTATATATACAGGTGATATATTGTATGATCATATTGTAAGATATTGACAAATAGGCTTTACAATAAAGTTGTTATTATTAAACACAGTATAATAAGTGTGATAAACATAAGCTACCTAAAATCCATTGTAATTTATAATTTAAAAATATTTTAAAAGTAAAGAAGCCTGCACTTTATTGAATTTTTAATTAATTTTAAATTTTAAACTTGACATATTAAACTCCTTACTTGTTTACCTGTATAGATGTATGTTTAAACAATAAGACTTCCTTTTAATTCTATGTAAAATGTTTGATAAGTTATATATTTTTTCATAGAAATGTTCAAAATTGCTTTTAAAATAGACTTTTTCTGTTGAAATTAACATTTTTGTAGTGGATACAAATGCAAGTATTATACGTTTAAATAGAATATTTCTGAAAATGGGCTGAGCAGAGTGGTTAGGGAAGATAGTTCAGGAATAGAAACTAAGAAAAATTCTTAAGGAGTTGAGTTGAGTAATGGTGTTTAACGTCCCAGTCAAGAATATTTCACTTATATCGAGACGTCGCCAGCTATAGGCGAAGGTGCAGAAATTTTGCCTGTGCGTTGCGCTGATGGCTTTATACAGCAGGGTTCTTTAACTTGCCAAGCCCACAGTGACACGGGACCTCGTTTATTTTAAGTTCCCATCCGAAAGAACCGTAACTTTCATTTCGTAATGCGGAATGCTTGGCGAAAGAACAGTCACTACCCACTTTCAAGTCTTGGGTCAGAACCGGCCAGGGATCGAACCCACAACCTCCCACTTACGGAGCGAGCACTCTACCAACTGAGCTACCGCAGTGGTTAAAATTCTTAAGGAGCCAAAAGGACTATTAACAATTTTAATCCGGTAGTCCTTTACAGTTTTGCACTGGTCTTTCCTTGATGGACTCTTGATGAACACCACAAAGGTGATGGTCGCATGGCCTTTGCCTCAAGAGATAGTACCAAAGTGCACCAAAGCCTGAAGGTGAGGGTTTTTGGAGACCTCCCGGAAAAAAATTGTAGAATGGGATAGAAGCCTTTTTGGAGCTTCTTGGGGCACAATTTACAACTTTGGATTTTGCCTCATATCTCGCATGTAAATATTCAGTATTCCACATGATGATGCCTGAACATCTAAAACTTTTCAGGTTGGCAGTGTTTCTCTATTGGTCCATTGGACCAGCCACTGATGATGTTTTACTGGTCCTTCCAAATTTTTACTGGACACAGTCTAACGAACCAGCATTAGTATCAAACTCTGTAGTTGAACAGATGGTGATTTATATACAACAAAAGAGTTTGGATAATGATCCACTGAAAATAACTACTAGCATGTCCAATTAATCATGATAATTGGCTAGATAATGTAATAATAAGCAATTTAGTATTTATCTGGCTATTTATTTTCTGTCTATCAAATCTACATGTATTACCAAAATTGAACGGAGAAATTTGTAATGGAAAAATGTACATGTATTTGGCAACAGCCAACAAGACAACAAAAGCCAATAATAAAAGCAGCGAAACAAGACAAGAAAAGAAACACAATATGGAGATCACTGATTATAAAATATCCTGGCTTTGGATGGGCACTGGAGTAAATGTTTAGTGGTGTCGTTAAACTGATCATAGTATGTCATGTAAAATAGGAGGGAACAAACCCATTTTTCTTATCTTGCTCAGTCTGTTTCAATTGCTTGTAGTTGTAATTGTTCTCTGTAGCGGCCACAGGTGGCCTACTCTTTTTCAAACTCTTCAGAAGTGTCTTCAGCATGCACTGAGACACAGGGCCTCAGTTTTGAGACTCATCAGAAAGACTATTTTAGTACTTTAAGCTTTTTACAGCTCTAACATGGACTGGAGATGAAAATCATCTCAGAAAATATCCCAAGTCCTGAGTGAGGTTCCAACCAACAACCCTTGACTTCCAAAGCCAGTGACAACAGTACCACACAGTCATCATGACATGTCCCCCCATTTTGAAAATATAACCCCTGTTTTTTGGCCGGGATGTGCACAAAAACTACAATTCTGGATTGAACTTATAAATTGTAAATGTTCAGGTAGATCATGTGATGTCATAGAATTTGTTTTAAAACTCAATGTAAGTCACAGAGTTTTAAGTACTTTATTGCCCACTTTAAATCTAGTTATATTCAAATTTATTTTTACATAAATTATTAAGTAAGTACCAACTAAAACTACATTATAAATTATAATATATTCTTTGTAAATCAGGGTTTTATTTAAAATATTATTTCCACTTTAAATCTCAAAAGTTTCTAGTTAATTTTTACATAAAAGTAATATGATATCAATGAAAACTGGTATACCCCTGGCATACATTGTAAATCACTTGGCTGTGCACTGGAATACCCAGACAATTTGAAAAATAGTACGAGAATGAATTGATTGTGAAATTTATAATATCCAATGTACACAAAAAGTGATGATATATAAAACAAAATTACAATAACTTATCCAATGAATTTTTAAATTGGGTTTGGCGCTGAACCACATGATCAATAGTTCTTAACATTTGTTTGGAACATTTTGGAAAATGTCATGATGACAGATTTTTGGAATGATATTGTTTTGGTGGGAAAATGTCATCTCATGAGATTCCATATACATTGCAAATAAGTGTTCTGTATAAACGTTAGAGGGTATCACATGGTACAATGGCAAACCCCATTTGATAATGAATAGAGGTGTTATTGTATTAGACTATCATGATAATTGTCATGAAATAATATTCCTGTCTACATAGATAGTATTGTTATGGTTTTCATTTTTTATTGTCATTTCATGTTGCTTATTTTATCTATAATAACATTTTTAATGATGGATACTCACAGAAAGGTAAAAATCAATTTTGCAATATTTCTGATTTTTCTAGGCAATTTAAAAAAATATATAATTATAATAAACTTTATTATGAAAACTCAATATATATGGTAAAATACAAACATTAAACAAGCATAGACATATATATATACCGGTAAACAATATTACATGCAATATCATATACATGTATATATGTGTTCATAGCACAATATTCTCGGATTAATTTGATTCATTAGGTACATGTAGTTAGTTTATTATTTCACATTTTATGCACAAGTGAAATATCTTTAACAAGAATAGATACATATATATACATGCACAGCATAAATTTTCTCAATGCTGTCATTCTTTCATGTAATCTTTTATGATTTTAAGTTGATTAATAATGTCTACATATTAAATTGTCAATGTTTTCACAGTTGTCAATCTTCTTTATATGAGGTAAAAAATGAGCCTTATTTCCATTGTTCAAAACCTATATTTTTTCCTAATATTTTGTTCCAAAATTGAATAAATTAATTATAAAATTTTAACTTTTAAATTTCTACCATATATTTTCTGCATTAGATTTCCCCCCAAAATTGTACGAAACAGTGTTTGTTTTCCCAATGCCAAGGGTCCCGTACCTATTACCGAAAAAGGTTTGATGGTCCTAGCTTCATTATTGATGTATTAGAAAAATTATCATGGTAATGAATATTAATGATTTATTTTATAATACATGTATACTAATATCCATAATTAATCTTTTAAACTGATAGTAACATTATTTATTTAGTTAGGTAATTAATTAATTTTATTTTATTTTTGAAGGTAAATGATTATCCTGACTTTCTTTTTGGAGAAGAACGAGAAAACACACAACACATTGCCATCACACATTGGACATCTAATCAGAAACGCAGGTCTATAAAACGTTCAAAAAAGTCACGACCTGGTTCAGTCTCGGATCTTCAGGGTGATAGGTCAAATTTATCAACACCCTTAGGATTTTCATCTCAAGATAGTAGTGCTAATTTTTCAGAGGATTATGGGTATGTTACACAGAGTTTGTCCAGCCTACAGGTCAGTGGGCGACCAGACAGTCGAGGTTCGGTCTCATCGTTCAGGGATTCAAAGGGTGGCAGTAAAAAGAAAAAACGCCTTGGCGATAGTTTGGACGAAAATTTGTTAAAGTCTCTAAAAGAAGAGATTGAAGATAGTACTTTGGAAGACATTGAAGAAAAGGATGATATTTTATCGTCAGGTGCTATTTCTGTTCATCCAGCTTCAGCGAAAAAGAGGGAACTACCAGACAGGAGCAAGTCACCAACTGCCAATGGAATAGCTAAAAAACATTCAATCAGCAGCAATACAAGTCAGACAGGGTCAGTACGCAAATTGCCACCATCACCTTCAAAACTCGCTTTTGCGACTCCTCGGCCTGACGATAAAACACCAAATGTCCAAAATGAAAAATCTGGCGAACTTGGTTCTGTATATGAAACCGAAAAGCCAAGTATTTGTTGTTGTAATCCGGGACTATTTTGTTTTAAAAAGAGTAAAGTTAAACCCTCTTCTGAAGAAGAGGCTATGATGGACACTAATCAAAATGATAATAATATTTTAGGTCAGTCTAATCACTCTGATCAACAATACCCACCTGATATTCATGTTGATGCTACCTCAGACGGCCTTGGTGGGAAGGGTGGTTTTAAGGGGTCAGTTGTATCTTTACAAACTGTAGCCTCTAGAAGGTCATCTATAACTACATTAAGAGGACAGTCAAGGGCTGGTACTCCATTTGAGGGAGAAGCTATCAGAAGTGTCAGGTATGTCAAAAATTCCATTTCTTGTTGAAAAGCATTCCTGCACAGTTCTGTAGATAATGGCTAGCATTCACTGTTATTTTCATGGTTTTTGACCGGCGTTTTCACACTACTTGTGTTAACCTAGGTACTGTATAACAAACTTCCATGCATGTAGTGTTTTAGTCTTCAGCATAGTTCAGTGTTTCTTCTTACTATACACACATTGTTTGCTTATTACTTCTGAACACGGATAGACTCCAATAGGGGCAAAAATGCTGGCCAAGTCCAGTTAAAAAGTCAGAAAACGGTCCTATGTTTAGTGGGTAAGTGCATGGTCTTCAGGTTTTGTGTTATGATACTATCACAGAATCTCAACATTTTTTGATTATTCACTCTGAACACAGAAAGAGGTATGAATACAGGCCAGGTCCCTTTACATTTTAAAATTTAAAAGATGCACAAAATGATCCTTTGTTGAGTGGGTTGGATGGGTGCATGGTTTTCAGATTCTGGTGTTGTCACACTGTCACTTCATCTTCACATTGTAACACCAGTTTAACCGTAACTCGCTGGTAATGCCTAAATTTTTGATAGGAATATTGTTTTTTCCCGCAGCAGCAATTATGTGTGTGTATAGTATACGGGAAGCCAACTTTGATGTTAGGTACGTTTAGGTGCTTAACCCCATGGTGTGTCAGTTTTAGGATCGACATGACCATATCATATTTACAATAGTCAATTTACATTGACACATCTCTTCATAGAATTAACTGATGTGTTAAAATATCTAATATCAAATCATTTCTTTTCCTTTGTTCCGAATCATGTCTTTTCCCTTTGAACTAACTTTCTTGACAGACATTATTGGTATTTTGGGTTCCTGTTGTATTTTTTTTTCTTTAATCCTTTTTCTCCTTTTGATGTTTTTTCTCCTTCTCCTTTGATAGCCATTGCTTAAAATATGTAGGTAGGTTATTTATACATGTATTCAATGCAGTAAAACCTGTATATTAAGACCACTCAAGGGACCCAAGTACAGAATATAAAGAACCTTTGAGACCTAGGAATTATCCAGTAAAACCTATATATAAAGGCCACCTACAAGATAAGCAGTATAGCTTTTTAGATAGGAAGTCTTTATATAAAGGGAATTTTTGGTTGAAATGTGTATCAAAGGGACCTTAAACACAGATCTTAAAGGACAGTCGGACCTTATATAAAGGTGGTTGGTATAGCAGGTTTTACTGTATATAATATAATGCTATCAAATACCAGTAAAGCAATCATATTTATAGCAAACATAACTTACTGGGTAGTTGCCTCATAATTAAACTTCAAAATACATATACTAGTACATAATTTTATATACTTAGCTTGATCAAGTATGCCATCAATATAAACGCATTTTAGGTAAAAAGCCATGATTGCAGTTTTTAACAATATGATAATAAACACCGCTTTGGTGCTAGGATTTGCTTCATTTAAGAACACAGACACACACACATATACATAATAAATGGTAAATTGCATTGCTGCAGTGTGTGTATTTTTTCACTAATGATCAGTTGATTTTTTTTCCTAGTATTTTCACAGAAAATTTTTATCCGGCTTATATCCAATACAGAAAAACTTACATAACTTGTTAACATATCATTGGTGTAAGCTTAATATCTACATTTTTTTCGATAAGCAAATATTTAAATTTCTGTTTTAGTTTTTTTGAAAATTGATATATGTACTATAACTCGGTAATACTATGCACGCAAAAAAAAAAACAAAATATGAAAAAATAAAAAAATATGTGTTTCCGCTTTCCACAATCGTTCTTAGAAGAAATTAGGGTACCATTAGTTAGATAGGCATTTTCTTTTACATTGGTGATATGGGACAAGGATGTGAACTTTAACAGTGCTTATCAAAATATTGCCATAAAAACTTTAGGGTAGGCATCAAAATTTAGGGTCGGTCGGGTTAGCCGACCGAAACACACATTTTTTTAGGCGGTGTTGATGTTTGTTTGTTTAAAATGTACAATTAGTTTTTGTTATTATGATTTACAAACAGTAATCTAGGGATGGCGTCATACTCAGATTTTGGAGAATCAATGAGTGGCCTGCAGGGTATGGACGGAATTACACAGCCAATAGAAATGAAGAAAGTTGTTCTCAATATTTATCTGCTCAATTTACATTCTCCGATGCTCATGTTGATCCGCAGTGCCTGGAGTAATAACCTCATTGTAAGTATATCAATGATTTATATGATGGGATTTTGTGAATCTTGAACTTTTTGTACACAAATAGTTATTGAAAGGCATTCTCTTGGTAACATGACTGAGCTTAAGTGGTCATGTGATCTAAAGCAAGCGCTTCAGAATCTTGGTGCCTCTTACATCCTAGGTTCGAATCCCACTCAAGACAGATCATAGTGTGAGAAAGTTTGTCAGTTCTCTTGTCAAAAGGTTGGTGGTTTTGTCTGAGCAGTTTTGTTTCCTCCACCATACTTGAACTGAACCTTGATATATAAGTAAAAGAATCTTGACTGGGTTGTAATACTCTGTTATTCCACTCCACTTCACTCTGTAATGTCTGTTCATTCAATTGTTTTTGTCTTCTAAACATATGTGTACCCTTGAGACTTAATTTTAGAAATTCTACAACATAGAGCCCAGTGATTAGAAAAAAAGTAAAAGAATTTAATATAAAAACCAAATTCCCGCCCATCTGCTACTTTGATAGATGCTAACACTAGTAGAACCACAAAACATATTTTTCTAGGCTGTACTGAGACAACCGTTTTCCTTTCCCTATGAAAAACCAAAATTGGCTTGTTGTGAACATGTTTTTTTCAAATTCATTAAATTGATATCTGGAACAAATGGTTTTCAGCAGCATTGTCAAGTTACAGCAAAATTTGTTCTAACTTGTAATAACATGCTATAATTTGTAAATTTCAGAGGTCAACAGTAACTACAGACACAGAATTTGACTTTAATAAAGAATCTAAATTGCTTTCATCCAGTCTTAAGAGCTCTCAGAATCAGAGGTAGGAATTGTTTTATTTTTGTTATTTTCACTTTTAAAATATCATGTACATGCTATTTTAATAAATGTGACATAAATTGCCATAGAAATATTGTATTAAATTTTTGTGCAATGTGCAATTAAGAAGGGGTCAAGAACAGGTCATGGGGCCATTGACCCCATGTTTTGCCAAATGACCCCATTAATAAGATATCTAATATTAAATGAATGCAAAAATATTGATTGTTATTGTGTTTGAGAAAAAGTCTCTCTTAAATATTCTAGATTGTATTTGTCAGTTGTGATAAATAGCTTCATAATTGGAGCATTAAAAATAATATTGATTTTTGCTGAAAGTATTATTGAAAATCTTGGAGTGCACAAATATTGAAGAGTGAGTAAATCAGTGATGAAGCTTAACTATTTTTATTTGGAGCCTAGCTCATATTAGAAAAGAAGTACCGGTAATACATGCAGTAATGAATGGCTAAAATGTGTAAAATTTAGGAACCCACGTCCCAGTTCCACAATCATTTCTTAACTAAGATTTTCCTAAACTTAAATATTGCAAATTTGAAATCTGAATAATTTTGTTAGTTTTCAGGATATTCATAAGTTTAAGGTGCCATTTTGAAGATTGTTCTAAGCTTATTACATCTTTATTCTAATTTTACGGTAACACTTAATTCTAGTTCCATAAAATATTGTCAAAACTTGCCGGATATAAGTTAGAAAAAGCTTATTTATTAGGAACGATTGCAAAACTGGAGTCAGACCTATTTTTAGAACCTATGAGACTTCTGTTGATCAAAGTCCCATGAGGTGTCTTCATGCTATCTAAAATTATGTCAAAATTCAAAGTAGTGGGTGATCAAATGAAATAAGGAAATTTAAAAATAAGTATTCAGGATTAAAATTAAGTGTTCAAATTTAAATTTTATTCAAACTAGAAGGTCTCTAATTGCTAGGATAATGCTTCAGTGATTTTCTAATCTTGCTCAAGGACATGCCACTCAAATCAAATTAGTTTTAAGTCTTTCTACTGAATTGATTGCAATTTGATACTTTTAAGTACAACTCGCCTTAGTATTATGGCCTGATTTCTAAAACTTTTTAACTGCAGTAAAATCTAGTTGTTTTGCCACTGTTGTTAACCGTAAAAATTTGAAATACATGCATATAAAAGGGGTTTGGTAAAATATCCAGGGAAACATAGTTTGGGAAGTTGTATAGCAAAATTATTTTGAATACATGCACTGGATATATAGAGTGTAATTTTGGACTTTATAACTGCGAAATGTATTTAGAAAAGTATTTTAGAAATGGTAGAAATGGAATTTTAGACTGGCAGTTATATGTTGTAAACCAACTTTTATTCGTATACAATTAACTTTGGCATATTTTGCAAGGACAAAATAATCGCGAAAATTGAATGCTGCGAACTTGTTTCTGAAAATGGTTATATTAATATCAAATATTCAGCTTAAGTCCATATCGCGAAAGTTTATTGTCACAATTTGGTTTTGGTAAGAGAATTGTGAAAGTTTATATCAGTAAATAAAAGTTGGTTTACAGTAGATGACAAATCCTGGGTGGGGATGGGTGGTTGGCTTTATGTGTCTTCAGTGTTTTAGTTCCCAATACTTGCTTCCTCTGTAATTAAATGTATGTAGACGTGATTATCGTATTAAATGATAATTCATGGTCAGACATGGATTATTTTAACCTCAGGACACCATCTTGTAAAAATATTTTGTTTGATGGAATTATTATATTGGTTTGTGTGGGGTTTGTTGTACTGGGTTTTTCAATACATGAACACCTGTTTGTTGCCAATCTGCCAAATAAAAGTGGCTTATTATAAACCTCAAATTATCCCAAAGTTTACCACAAGGTTGACTGTTTGAGAGATCACCCTTATTTCTAAGTTACAAATTCAAGTTAACCAGTATACCAGTTGTCTCTATATCATATATATGTTTTCTTTTAATTAATACTTAAATTAAAGTTCAATCCTGTTGGTACTTGAATTAAATTCCACCAGGTAGAATTAATAATTTTTCATTAAAATTCTTGTAAAGAAACAAAGATCCATAGTACATGTATAGTATAACTAAAACTGGGGTCTTATTTTATCATTTATGGAATATGTTGACACATGCATTATCCACAAATTTATGTATATCATAGATTTATCTACTTTTAATGATATAGGGACATCTGTGGCCAAGTGGTCTAAAGCCCATACTTACAGATAACAGCAGGGATTTATCAAGGCCTTATTTAGGGCCGAAATTCGGCCCCTTTCCCAATGGAAAAAAAACATTGATTTTTCCCAAAATTGGCTGAGAAAATTCCCAATTAGAAAATTATGTTGTTTTTAAATGAAAACTAAAGTAAACTAATCACTGATTAACACTTGGCGTCAGAATAAGATTATTCTGATTCAACAAGTGATCATGAGAATTATGAATTCCCGGTAGCTAAAAGTAACGTTTTCTGTTCTGGGGATGCAGAGGCCAGTGATTTAATCATTAATGACATAAAAAATGATGTCAAAGTTTTCCCTAAATGTGCAAAAAGTTGATAGTTTTTCCCAGTTTTTAGTTTAGGGTCTTTTCCCAAAAGACCCTGATAAATCCCTGAACCCCACCTTTCACTACCTATATGTTCAAATCCCATTTGGGCAGATCCTAGTGTGTCAGTCTGCTTGAGGAAGGTTGGTGGTTTCCTCCAGGGACTCCAGTTTTCATCATCATCCTAGAACTGACTTCCTTGATATAAACAAAAGAATCTTGACTGGGACCTTAAACACCATTACTTCATTCCACTTTTGACGATATCATGAACAACTGATAATCTCTTCATTGAAGATTTCATGGTGACAAACTAATTAAACATATCTAGTAAAACCAGTTTTAAAAAACTTTATTTTTTGTTAAGATACATTGTCATCAGAAAACATTTTTTAGGGGGTGGGCAGGCTCAGCTCGATGACAAGTGGTCCTAAGTGTGCTTTTGGATCAAAGCACCTCCCATTGCCTAGATTCAGGACAGATCCTAGTGCAAGAGATGTAGAGTTGGGATTCTGATTTCTCAAACAAACTAATTTGACTGTTTTTACATTTTAACCTGTATGCATGAACATTGGAATGATGTAGTGGTATCTGATCCCCTTTTGTCAGTTGAATCAATCCTGCTCCTGAAGCAAGGTGAGGGATGATGTCGATTAGGGATTCTGATTTCTCAAACAAACCAATTTAACTGTTTTTACATTTTAACCTGTATGCATGCATGAACATTGTATTGACGTATCTGATCCCCTTTTAACAGTTGAATTCCTGAAGCAAAAGATGGGATGATGTTGAGTGGGGATTCAAATTTTTCAAGCAAACCAATTTTACTCTATACACACCTGAATCTTATGAACATGAATATCAGTATATATAGATTTTAGAATTACGGTAATTATTATATTTAGACTAAGATTTTAATACCAGATTAATCTGTATTTAACAGAGTAACTTTATGATCATATATTCAGGGATATTTTCATACAGGTATATTTATTGGGGAATATTACCTGGCAAGACTTTTAAATCAGTCTGTAGAGTAATCCTTTGAGACTAAAATGTCAGTTAAATATATAAGCTTAAAGTTGTGTAATGTAAATCTATACTGTAATATTGTTGTACTACTGCACTCGTTCATGGACTAGGGACTGACCATTTTGGACTTAAAAAGGAAGTGTTTCTGACCAATGATTACCGAACTGTTTTTTTTAAGATGGTCATCAGGGGTTTAAACTTATGTTTTGTAATGGAAGGTCTGGATCGTTTTGCCTTCATTTTTGGCAGGTCCCACATTAACTCCAATATTCACATGCAATTATGTTATCAGAGAATAATCTGAAAATAGGAGTCCTTGTAATTGAAAATGACAGGTACATCATACATTTTCACCTAAATATCAAGAGTCCCAATGTAAAATCAAAAGTTGAGTTGAGTAATGGGGTTTAGCGTCCCAGTCAAGAATATTTCACTTATATCAAGACGTCACCAGCTATAGGCAAAAGTGCAGAAATTTTGCCTGTGCTTTGTGCTTATGGCAATATACAGCAGGGTTCTTTAGACCTCGTTTATTTTAAGTTCCCATCCGAAAGAACTGTGACTTTCATGTCGTAATGCCGAGTGCTTGGCGAAAGAACAGTCACTACCCACTTTTAAGTCTTTGGTCAGCTCCGACCGGGGTTCGAACCCACGACCTCCCACTTATGGAGCGAGCACTCTACCAACTGAGCTACTGCAGTGGTAAAATCAAAAGGTCCTGGACCTTAGACTCAGGGAATTTTGAACCCCTGGGTGGTGTGAGCTTATATAATACATTGACAATTCATGTATCCTATGCAGAAGACAAAATAAAAAACTTACGATACATAAATGTACTACTGGTCCATGGTATATTTTCAAAGTAAAGGTCAAGCAGACAGGTCAATGTTGTTTGGCTATACCAAAAATCCATAAGGTAACACATGTTTTTTCACTTAATACAGAAATGACATATAAATTTTAAATATTTTAAAAATCAATTTAAAATTACATTTAAATTTGTTCTTTTCTTGTGTCAATAATTATTGATTCAATAGACAAGTTTGTTTTTCTTAACAAAAAAAAATTGATTCAATAGACAAGTTTGTTTTTCTTAACAAAAAAAAAGAAAATTTGATTTGAGACACTTTATATTTCTTTATATCAATATCCAATATTTGATAGAGATTAAAAAAAATATACTCATATATACATGTAAATACCGTATATAATATAAAATGTTTTGATTTGCCACTTGTTTCCTAATGTCAGTACTCAATATGTTTTTAAAATTTTTTTTTTATTTGTGACAGTACATATTTCTTTATAACAGTATCCAATATTTGAGACAGAATGTTTTGGAGAAAAAAAATGATATTTAAAGAAAAAATATTGTGATTGCGACACTTATATCAATATGTCCAATATAACCGATTGATTATGCTGGCTATATTGTATATGTGTCTATCAAGTCCTGCTTTATCTGTGAATCAAGACTTTCTTTTTATAGGAAAATCATTAAGCCTTGAAAAGTTATAGATATAAATTCTCTGATTGTATAGCTGACAAATTTCAAGCTGTCTGTTTGACTTTTAAATTTAAATATTAAATCAAGCACTCCCATGGTGCAATTTATGGAAACCTGACCCTTAAATCCCTGTAACAAATGGTTGATTTAAAAATAACGACTTCTTCTTTACCTCTTAAAGTTTTAAAATTCAAAGTCCAGAAACCAAGCACTCCAATGGTGCAATTTAGGAAAACCTGACCCATTCTGTAAAAATGGTTGATTTAATAAACCCTTCTTTTCCAAGTATTGAAGTTTTATTTGTTGCAATTTGGAATTCAAAGCGAAAGGTCAGAAAGCCAGATCAAATGTTTTACTTTGCCTACATAAATATATTATGATTTGTTTATTGGTAACATAATAAACAATGTATTGAAAATGAATATTTCAAAGTTATATTTGAAGACCAGATCTCGTGCTATTATATATACCTATAGATTGTGTGAGGCTATTGATAAGGAATTGTTTCATGTATTGTTCTTGGGCACGTTTTGACTTTAAAATTCATTTTGCAAAATTTATCAATCATTTCATGTTACAGAATTTGTCATGTAAATAGTTAATCTACAGTATTTGATTAAAATTTATAGGATTTCTAAATTACAATTGTCATGTAATAAGTCAATATATGTGTTATTGATTTTGTCAGGTAGTTAGTGTTTGATGTACAGTCAACTCTCTTTACAACGGCACCCTTTATAACGGCATATTCAGTTAACGGCAAAAAATTGTTGGGAACAAAACCATCACAGCGTTATTATAACACTTTATAACGGCATATTCGGCTACCGGCTCCGGCAACGAAAAGTCGGGAACAAATGTACAAAATAAACACTAATTTGGTTCGTTATAACGGCACTGCTAACCGGCAGAAGATCAGACGGTTATAAACACACCATGCCTTCAGGCATCGCTGCACATGGCTTGATCGATTGTGTATACAGGTGACAGTGACACTGTTGATAGAACACCTGCACGCGTTGTGGTCAGTAATTAATAGGTACCCATAATTAAATTTACCTGGCGGTAATTATCGGGATGATTATCACTCGAATGAGATATACCGGCTAGTGAGCAAAACTTTTAAGAGCGCGTATAAATCACCATTTTCAAGTAAACTCAATAAAATCATACCTCAAATAAGTACTTTAATTTTCTTTGAAAGCGAAAGTTGGTTAAGTTAAACATTCCAGCTGAGAAAAATCGTTTGTAACACGTTCTGTCGGCATACAGACTCAACATCAAAGACATTTTTTCAGGATATCCCTTGGAATTTAGGAAGTGACGTTATCAATGAATTTCATTGGATTATCAGACATGTGGTGATACACATTGCAACAGGAATTCCCCGAATCTTGTGCCCTCTTTCATTCATAAAAATGGATCAATAATACTGTAAAATTATAACTTTTTATTGAATAAATAACGATGTCAGGTGAAAATAATGGTATGATGTACGTTGTTATTTATTTCAAATTAACGAGACTTCTTTCATTTTTTTTTTACTTTCTCTTTTCGTGAAAGGAGTGCCGTGTGCAAATTCACGGGAAATTGCATGCCGATTTGGAAGCAAATAAATTCAAAACGGGAATGTTGCATATGATAAGCAACAGTTTAATGAATACTAGGCATCAACAACAAAAGTTCCAGTTGCATACAAACACTAGAACGAACTTAATAGCGATGGTCTGTAAAAAAGCCCACCTACACACTGTTTGAAATTTCATCTACCGGTAAATATGACAAAAAACGATCAGGTAGAATTTATTAAATTTTATTAAAATTATATAAGTGATAATTTGTTCATATTTTAAAGGAATTAATCATTTTCTGTTGTGTCTACATTGCACTACGTTGTCTTGTACATTGGCTCTCTACTACAACCGGCATGTCTAGCGTATGTACATAACTTGAATCAGGGGACGTAACTCTTACAAAATTATGCTAAATTCATTACAACAGCATATTCTTTACAACGGCAAAACTGCTGATCACGGAGATGGCCGTTATAAAGAAAGCTGACTGTATATTGTGTCTTACCTGTACATCTCTGTTTGTAATCTCTAATTGAATGATTGGGTGGGGTTTAATGTCTTGTCCAGATTATATAATTTTACATATTTATTTTGAGATGTCCCCAGTGTTTGATGTACATTGTGTGTTACCTGTACATTCTAATATATGTAACCTTCAATCAAATGATTGAGTGGAACTTATGACTAGTCTAGATTATCTAATTTTACATATTCATATTGACATGTCACCAGCATTTGATGTATATTGTGTGTCACCTGTACATCCTAATGTTTGTAACCTCTAATTGAATAATTGAGTGAGATTTATGTCTAGTCCAGATTATCCTATCCTATTTATATTGAGATGTTACCAGCTTTAATAAGTCAGTATATGTTATTGATCATGTTACTGTAGTTAGCGTTTGATGTACATTGTGTGTTACCTGTGCATCCTTGTTCGTAATCTTTAATTGAATGATTGAGTGGGATTTATGTCTAGTCCAGATTATCTAATTTTTCATATTTATATTGAGATGTCACCAGCATTTGATGTATATTGTGTGTTACTGATACATCCTTGTTTGTAACCTTTTAATTCCAAGTTTTAACATTGAATGATTGAGTGGGACTTTATGTCTACCATAGTCTAGATTATCATAATCTATTTATATTGAGATGTTACCAGCTTTAATAAGTCAATATCTATTATTGATTTTGTCAGGTAGCTAGCGTTTGATGTACATATTATGTTTTACCTGTACATCCTTGTTTGCAACCTCTAATTGAATGATTGTGTGGGATTTTGTCTAGTCTAGATTATCCTAATCTATTTATATTGAGATTTTACCAGCTTTTATAAGTCAATATACGTTATTGATGGTGTTACCGTAGTTAGCGTTTGATGTACATTGTGTGTTACCTGTACATCCTTGTTTGTAACCTCTAATTGAATGATTGGGTGGGATATATATCTGGTCCAGATTATCCTAATCTATTTATATTGAGATGTCACCAGCTATAGACGAAGTTGAAGAAAGTTTGTATATGGGCAAATTGAACAATTATCTTTTTCTTTTTACATTGAGATGTCACCCACTGTAGGTGAAGGTTTATATGTATTGTCCAGATTATCTTATTCTGTTTATATTGAGATGCCACTAGCTATAATTGGAGTTGCATTTTTATTGATGGTAAATAATGAAGTTGTTTCATTTATAAACTATAGACCAGGTTGCAGAAGATTATAGAAGTGGTTATATATAGATGTAAAACAGGAGCATAAGTCTTGAAAAATCATATTGCAAGATTTGATTGGCTTTCAAAACAAGATATGATTGGCCAGATGTCTTTGACTTCACATTTTTGGCTAGATCTTACAGAATAAATGTGATTGACCAGTTGCTTTTTGACTTTCACATGATTGGCTAGATCCTACAAATCTAAATGTTATTGGCCAGATTCCATTTAACGTCACATGATTGGCTAGATCTTACAAAACTAGATGTGATTGGCCAGACAGATTTTGATTTTGATTGCCTTTAGTGATGTCGCACAAAATTGTTGTCCTAAAGTAAGGCCAGATCATGCACATGCTTTGAAAAGTTGATTTAAAATCTTTTCTGAAATGTCGTGTTGATTTTTAAAGCACATGCAAAATGAGTTTTAATGATATTTATTGTCAGAGCCGGGCTATTAACATGCAACATGTATAATTTTTAACAGCAAGGCCATTGAAAACTAAGTCTATTAACTTGATTGAAATGACATCTACCGGTAGGTCATAAGGGATCATTAGGTTCTAAAAGTGTCTGATCACTGATGGCTCCTGATTACTGATTTCATCATAAACATGCATTTAAGCACGGAATAAATCTTCAGCTCGGCTTATTACATAATTACTCTCTATGACATTTATAATCAATACTAGTTACAGGTAATTTACCTGTACAAAACAGGTAGTTTGTACAATATATACATTATAGATGTTTATTTATTACATATATAAGTAGAGTAAATTGTAATCATATATATATATATATATTATAAACTGGTATAGTATGTTAAGTTTGACCTGGCCGTTTGACTTTTAATTTGAATATTCAGACATCTATTGTGTAATTTAGGGGCTATATAAAGTTGATATATGAGGTGCGTCAAGCGAAAACCAGGCTTAGGGTAATGATAGACAATAGTAATACTGGGTACCAGATGTTTATGGTAATGAAACATGCCTAATTTAACAGTCTATTGACCCAATCTAAATATAAAAATGAAAGGTTAACAGCCAGGTCAAACTTGGCGCACTATACAAGGGTACATGTACATACTGACCTTATGTGTTAAAAACGTAATCTGTTCATATCAGTAAAATTTGATTTTGTACCCTCATTCATTAAATTCTATGAAAAAATTAAAAAAAAAAAATTTAACATTAAGCATACAAATTAGTGCCAAACTGTCAGGTCATCTTGGCCCCTCGTTAGATATATATGGTAGCTGCTATCTATCAATCGACAGCTTTCCAGCTACTTGCTTTCCATATAGCAACATCTTCAGAAGAAGACCTTAAAAATCCATGCCCCGTGTCATGGCAGGCATGGAATGTTAAAGACCCCCACCCGTACATTACCCCGAGTGTACAGCATAAAATAAAAAAATCCTGCCACTTCACCTATAGCTGGTTAAGTATCGATATAAGTTAAATGTTCTTGACTAGGACATAAAACCCTATTCAATCAGTCAATCAAATCCATATATTTATTAGCAGCAGAACTTGGACGATTTCATTAGCTCGGTGTTGAACTTTGGACAGGTGTATACTGTATATATAAAGTCTCCTACGACACTTACTGTAATATCAAATAGAAATATTATTTATATAATACATAAGGACATGTGTAATATGATCAGCCGATACAATCAGACCATTTCCTATATTTAAGTCAGGGTGTATTTGTTTATTTTCATAAACTACTTTAAAAACTGACTTTAAATATAGATCTCATAAGTTTAATTCATGTGTCAGCTTGTCTCAGGTTGTACACTTGGTACATGTGTATTTAAATAAAGGGCTATAATCTAGCACTTTTAATATTATATGGCATATTAATGATTAAAAATTATTAATTTTTAAGATTGAAAAAAAAATAAAAAAAATAAATAATTAACTGCATCATTAGTCGATTAATGAGGGGTAAAATATAACACAATAGGATCATGCAACAAATTCAATAATTTAAAATCAAATGTATCATTAGTTGACTAATGAGGGGTAAAATCTTGCACTTTTAATTAAATAAATAACTAAAATCATATCATATGGCAAACACCACTGTATAATAATTAATTAGTTGACTGATGTTTCATTTCCTTTTGTACCGGTATATTCAATTTTGTGGTATTTATGTTGTGTCTCCATCAATTTTGTATAGAAAGGTTTTGGTCCCAATTTCACATTTCTTTAACTTAATTCTGGCAAATTTGATACTTTTAAGTATTAAATTTTGTAAATTTTTAAGATATTTAAAAATTTAAGGAGTCGTTTAGAAGATCACTTCATGTTTCTGTTTTGTCAAACATTTTTATGTATTCCTAGTACCTAAAGAGGTTGTGAGAATTTACTTTATTTAAGTTAAGGAAAATCTTAGTTAAGAAATGATTGTTAAACTGGGGCCTGGTTCTTATTATTATAAATATGCTATGTTCAAGAGTTGGTATTGTTTAGTGCTTTATCAATACTAAAGAACAAAATGTAACATCAGGATAGTTATGAAAAATATAAACAACCAAGTTGAAGATCACAAACTCGTCTCCATGTATTCACAAACAGTCCTCACTGGTAATTGTTATGATGCGAAATTTTCTACTTACAAAAATAAAAAATCCACAATATCAATATGCATTGTTCTATTGAAGAAGTCCTAAGTTGCTTATTGTCCCTTAAAATGTTCTTCTTGCTCATCAAATCAGGGGCCTTAATGACTGAGTGGCCTAAAGTGTGTTTACCGATCATAGTCCCTCTTATTATCAAGGTTCGATTTCCACTCAGATCAGACCCTAATGTAAGAAAGTATGTAAGTTTGCCTACCACAGGTTGTTTGTTTATTGGGTACACCAGTTTCCTCCTCTATCCCCGAACTAAATGAAAGAATCATAACCAGGGATGTAAAACACCATTACTCTCCTCTACTCCCTTTGTACTGTGTCATCATTGCAATCTTTACCGACAGTTTAATGACAGAATGTAAATAGGGGTATTTTGCTCTGCCTAGCATCACTCTTGTTGTCTGTTATAGTGATGTTTATCTCTGATTTTTTTTATTACTTAATTTTACTTATTTTTTTCTATTTCTAGGGAGAAGAATGAAGTTTTGTTTAATCAACTTAAAAGAGAATTATTAAACCCAGGAAACTCCATGGAGGAAACCTTCAATCTCTTAAATGAACTCAAAATGGCTACAGAGAAAAATTTTACACTGAAAAAGTTGTTTTGGAAGGTATTTAGATTAGATTAATTTTTTGCCCTTAAAAAGACGAAAAGAAGAGGTCAATTTGTTGAATGTTGTTGTTACATCAGCAATTTTACAGCTATTAGTTTTATTAATCTAAACACAGGTTGAACTGGTTTGCATGTTGTGTGCAAGTGCAAGTATTTATGATCTGCTTTGTACTGTGTGCACTATTGGCTTTGAATCCATGAAAAAGTATGCCATAAAATGTATAAGTGAGCCAGTTAGTTTCTTTATTACAGAATCTTAATTTTTATTATGGAAAGTTACTTTCCAGTGTTTTAAGATCTGTTTGTTTGATATTTCAACCAAACAAAAACCAAATAAAGTCCATATTACATGTACTTAGATCCCACCAATGGTTTTATATACAGATTTACTGTATTAATATCTTGCATCAGTTTAATGTTTAGAATCCTTTTAGAATACTTCAACAACATCACATGACACTTACATTCAGTGTCTATTCAAAGTCAGGGTGTGTTTAATTTGTAGTTGTAATTTTCTCTTTCCTTTGATATTCAATCAGTAGTTAGGACAGTCCTGATTTCTGCTGAGAGTGCTTTAATTTGTACCCATACTATACACCATTCTAATATTTTGACTTTATATATTTCAGAACATGGATTTATTTATGTTCCTAGTCAAACAACTACAGCGATATCTACCCAGATCTCCTATTAATATTAACACAGTCAATGGAAGGTTACAGAGAGTGGATGAATTTGAGTATGTATCCTAACTCTAATAAGAAAATTAATGGCATTGTGTTATTAAAATCATTAAAACAGACCCCAACCCCACCTACAAAAAAGTGGCAGTGGGGTTCATACTGGAATCACGTCCGCTGGTCCATAAACACAATATTGTCCAGAGGTTTATTCAGTTATGTATGATCCAATTCTAAAATATGCACAATTCTTAAACATCATAAGAACGTGTGCACCTGTGATTATTAGTTCTGTTTGATGTATTTTGTGGAATTATTGCAATATCCAGACTCGGAGGTTTTCACACTTAGAATTTGGCCATAGATACAATTTTGATCGAATTTTTCACACTTACAATTTTGTCCATGTATGATCCATTTATTCTGAAAGTATGCACATATGTTAATCATCATAAGAACCCATCAATTTCATCTACCAACAATGGGGGTGGGGGTGGTGTTTGGATATTAGTCTCCTTCAGTAACAGTTTTAATTAAATTAAGTCTTGCAGTATCTTTGATTTGTTTGTATAATTGTAAATCATTTATTTTCTTGTTACTTGGCAAGTCATTGTATTTTCGTTTTGGTTTTAGGATGGTATATTAAAGTTAATTTCATTTACTTTTACTAACATTTCTTATTTAATTTCAGACTTTCCATACTAATGATAGAAACACTGAGTTTAATGTTCAGGGAATCAGAAATTATTCCATCTAGGATACAGGCTTTAAAAGCTGAAAGGTACAAATGATATCAAACTTTTATACACCTGATACTGTAAACGTATTCAATTTCGCGTTTATTTATTTTCGCGGTATAGGAAATTTAAACATATCCACGGAGTTCAATTTCCGCAAGTTTGAAATGTGCCTCATAAAACAAACTGCATAATGTAATTTCACTTGGTATTAATTTTCGCACAAATAAAACTACCGTGAAATAAGCGAAAATTAGTTCACCGCGAAAATAAATACGTTTACAGTACTGCAAATGTTTTTAATTCCGTGTGCATTTATTTCCGCAACATAGGATATTTAGACATATTGGCATAGTTAAATTTTCGCATTTTTGAAATATGCTCTATAACATAATAAGTATAATATAATTTTAGCTTTGTATTAATTTTTGCGCAAAACAAACGATGGCGAATTAAGCAAAAATTAATAAGTTTACAGTATACTTTTTTACACTAGACAAAAAAAACTTTGTGAAAATACATGAAACATATAGAACATGGTCATAAGGGATGAAACGATACTCTGTGACAATTGATGTTTTGTTGATGAAAAGTATAACAGTTTTTATTGTTGATCAGAGTTGCCCAGTTTGATTGAACTTGTTATTATCATGGTTGTGCTTGCTATTAAATTAGCAAGAAGTACAAGAAATGATCTTTTTGGACTCAAAAAAAACTATCTATTGTGTTTCAGAAAACAACATTAGGAAAGTTCTACTACCCTTTAACGGTTTAAATAACACAAATTACAACTGGTTGAAGTTGATACTGGGTTTGATATCATGTTTAAATGTCTACCAATAAGGAATGTTTTTTGTGTTTTCATTGCACACAATTTTGAAATATAGAGTGCGTAAAACACAGATCTTTGATAGAAATGAAACAGTGAACATCCTGAGTTAATTCTTTCTATATTTCATTGTAGAGGGAAAGCTGTTTTAGACTTATTAATGGTGTTAACATGTAAACCAGAAATACCAGAAAAGTATGCAGCACCACTAAAACGTCAGTCAAGTCTCAGAGGACCTCTTACACTGAAAACAGATGATGGGTCAGACTCTGAAACTGAGACAAATAAAGATGAGGTAAGTTATTGCCAGTGGCTCAATGGTAAAGCGTCTGCCATGAGAGGGGGGATTGTGGGTTTGAACCCAAATTGGAACACAAAAAACGCTTCCTTGCCAAGCCTTTGGTATTAAGAGGACAGAGTATTGACAGTTTCATACGTTGTTATGATAATGTGACTAGGGGAATGGTATGCTGGTTTGAGGTGCACTGACTCTGGGATAGCGCTTTAAAATTGTCTTGGATGTACACTAGTACAAGGAAGACTATAAAATCTGGGTTGCTGAGTGGTCAGAAGTGCATGCTTACAGATCACATTGTCTCCCATCACCTTGGTTTGAATCCTATTAGGGTATAAATTTGTGTGAGAAAGTTGTCACTTGACGAAGGTTGGTGGTTTTGTTTTGGCATTGCATTTTCCTCCACCATGCATAAACTGACTGCCTTGAGTGATAAGTGAAAAAATCTTGACAGGGGTATAAACTTCATTACTCCACTCAATTCCCTTTGTTTCCTTCACCACACTAGAATGACTGCATTGATATACCAGAAAGTGAAAATATCTTGACTTGTGCATAAAGAGCACTATTACATAACTTCACTCCTAACTAAACTTGTGCTATTTTATTTTGTAGATTGACAAAAAGTTGGAGGAGTTTACTCAAGTTTCATTGATAGCTGTGTTTGAGTTATTCTTGATGGCTCAGCAGGTAATTTACATTATTATTTACTGTACTTTGTTTTCACACTTACAGCCAAGTCAAATTGAATGTTTGTAAAATTAATCTGATGTATCACCCAAGTCACCATGAATGTTTGTAAAACCTGTCATGTGTTATTACACTGAATTTCAGTTTGTGTTTTGTGATCACTGGAATTTTTTAACCACTTTTGGTCTTGTTATTTTCAAACATGAGAAAATCACTTATGGAGAATGCAATGATAACATAACCCCTGTTGATCTCAAACTCCACCAGCAAATGTATGCACTGTACACTACAAGTTATACAGGGTATCGGCTGGTTGCACAGCCCCATGTACCCTGCCAAAGATTTATTTACCCTGACCTGCAGGCAAACTTTATCACCTGTTTGTTTACCATGACAAGACTTCAGCAATGTAGGAATAGGTTTCCTTTTACTGCTAAACGCTGTGTACGAATACTTATGTACCCTCGCAGATTTACGAACACAATTTCATGTACTCTGGGAAGTTAACCATTGTCATCACTATATAAGAAATTTCTTTGAAGGGTTACGAAATATATAAGTATGGTTTATAAATACTGGTACATACTGTATCTATTTTATTTTGTTTGTACAGTCAAACCTGTCTATAAAGGCCACCCAAGGGAACTAGTAAAAGTGGCCTTTATGGGCAGGTAGTCTTTATATACAAGTTTAAATAATATGAATAAAGAACAATTGGGATACAATTTTTCTGGCATGTATAAGCAGGTGGCCCTTATATAGAGGTACCCGGTAGCCTTTAAGGCAAGTTGGACTGTATTCTTATTTGTGCTATATATTTTTACAATTAATGCAAAAATATATACATAAATATTTAACACAGAACGGTACATGGGGTAGATGTGAATTAGCAGAATAATATTTTAGTCTTTTGTCAGTTACAGTTTAGTAAATATTTATATAAACTTTATACAAATATTCAGAATTTGCAATAAATTATTCATTGAATTTTTTCGTAAATTTCACCAGCTTATCGTTGCAAAGTACAAAAAAAATTTTGTCATTATTTGGACACTAAATTCAATGGTAGTGGATGAGCTACTTTTTTTCTTCAGACAGCTCTTGTTTTTGTCTATGTTGTTACTTTAGAAATTGTCTTAAGATTAATAACTGTACTTTAATAGCATTGATGACACAAAACGAGCAAATATTCCTCACAGCAAATTTAGTTATCTTGAATGCAAATTGTGAAAAAATCTTTGTCAAAACAAATTTTTTTTATTTATTTATGGTCTTCAAAGTTTAAACTCAATACATATTGAATCATGAATCATTGATAAAAAGAAAACTGTAATTGCCAATTAGACTATTAATGGTTTTGGTTATAAATTATATATGGTATAATATAGATCTTACTATTTACAGCAACTTGTAATGGATGCTTTAGTTAAGAAGGTATCTTTTGTCAAATCATTTATTTATAAGTTTTTTTCTATCTTATTGCAATTTTAGATTCACTTTACACACATTTCTGCAGAACTTTTTACTAGAGGTTTTTTAGATTTTATATAGATAGTGACAGTCCTAGTTTTTGACCTGGCATGGTATAGCGTGTAGGTATAGATGGCTGTTTTAGGTGTGCATAGACCCGAATTTTAGTTTGCCTGGTAGAGATACAAAGAGGCCAAGGTCAAGTGATACCCCTTCAGTGAGCATTGCTTTTATCCAATTTCAAAGTACATACAGTGTACATAGGTCAAGTGATATCTTTTCTATGAGTATGTTTGTTAACGGTGATTTTATCCAATTTCAAACTACATGTACATGCAGTGTTCATTCTATAAGAGGTCATGGGACTACAGATCCCTCATTTTGCCAAATGTAAAGAAGGCCTTAGAGGGCCATATTTGACATTAAATGAATGCATGTTATGGTGTGTAAGAAGAAAGTTTATGAAAAAGGCCCCTCTCTGAAAAGATTGAACACTGACTAGATCACAGGTAACTATGGTCATCCGTCTGACACCTCTTGTTTCTGATAGCTGTTCCCAAACTTTTTAAGAATCAGAATGAACTTTTCATCAATTTCAAAGGATTTAAAACAGAAAGTATAAAATTACCCTATTTGGTTACCTTGGTTTTAGTATGACTGAATGAATATTTGGTAGATAGCACAATGTTGTGAAGGAAATTCTCTTTAGGATCATTTAGGAGATCACTGGGCTTAAGTACTAAAGGTACAGGAATGGTTTTCTATCAAGGTTTTTGAAAAAATACATGTATTTATATACTTGTTAAATATTGCAGAGATCTGCTAACATTTTTTTTCTTGTTCTCATTTTGTGATGGTGTGAGGATATACAGAGAGGTATTGTTTGAGTAATCAAAGTTCAGGTGTATTGTAGAATTTTGTAAATGTTGTACCCATGAATTAAGTTGGTTTCCTGTACAGCTTTATACACAGTTTTTGGAGAGACATCATCTAATTGATGTTAAGTAAAATAATGTATCTTCTGTAATTGGCTGCTGCTCAATTGGCCACAAAATAATGATATTATCTTCAAAGAATACTGTCTGTGGACTGATTCTGGCTTATTATTTTAGTCTTAGTTAAGTTTTGAATAAATCTAATTCTGCCTCTTTCTTCATTAATATTTTTCTCTGACTTAACACTGGTATTTTCAAAAAAAATGCCTGAAGTTTTGTTATTATTTAAACAAAATTTTTAAAAACAAGACCCTTTTTTCAAAGCCTTTGCAAACCAACCATATTTCTTGATTCAGTGGATTGAACATTTTGGTTTTCAAGTTGGTCTTTTGTTGCAGTTATGTTGCAACTTGCAATGAAAAACAGTGTTCATGCTGCGCTGGGCTTCACTAATGTCTCAAATTGAGATTTTTCATTAATTTGCGATGAAAATTGACACTTGGCGATTTTTAGTGACTGATTTTCCAAGTCCACTTTAAAGATTGAAAGACTGCTGAAAAGACTGCAAAACATTTAGTACTTTTATTAATATGCCTTCTCTTCCATATTTTTGCTGCTTTTTAATTAATAAATGCATCATGCTTTAGTAATATTTGGTCACCAGCGAGCAGATGCTTGTTAGCAGTGCTGAAGGGGATTAAGTCTTGCTTGTTTTAGTTGATTATCGTTATACAATCAAGTCGCAGGGAGCATTACTACTAAATCATGATTTATTTTATTTCCAGGATATTTGCTATAAAAATTGTATGGCTTATTCTCATTGTCACAAACTTGTTAAAATATGGTTTTGTATTTAGGATAGCAAAGTTCATGACTGATAATTCCCAGCTTTGTTGCTTCAATTTTCATGTGGTTTATAAAGATTGGAATGGAGAATCGCCTGAATGAGGCATTTAGGAAGGACAAGACTGGCCAATTAATTATACATGTATATACAGTTTTCCAGTTCCTGTAAAAGTCATGAGAAAAGGCAGAGTACTTTTATTTACCGATAGGTTCATACAGATTTGTGATAATGAGAGTCGGCTATATGATATATGATGCCTACCCTTTTAATTTTGACATTGACTTACCTTTATTTAATTTTTAAGTCACTGTATATTAGTATATGATTTGTTTTCCTTTATCTGGTACATTTGTAAACAATTTTGTAGATTTTTGCAGCACATTATAATAATGTAGATTTAACATGTTCTTTATGTTATAGTCTGTGTGTGTGTTCATTTATGTGTAGTTAAGGCGCCCAAACAAAGTTTGGCGACTTATTGTTTTTGCACCGTTTCTTATTATTATTATTATTCTTCCTCTTCTTCTTCTTCCGGCCATGAACTTGTCCAACCAATTTCTCGAAGACCGTTGGTCCAATCTTAACCAAACTTCACATGAAGGTTGATCCCCATCTCCTTCCCCAGAGGCCGAGGTAAAATGCCCATGGGGTATTTTTGCTATTTATACTATATTTTGTACTATAAAACCATATATATTCATGATCAGTGTCTCGAGATGTACAAGTCTGTATCGCAAGATTTTCCCAGGGGTATCAGGGAGGGTGGGGATGGGCGGGGCAGTGTGCTAACTTTTAAACGGTTAAGATCCCCACCCATAAACTATATATTTTCTGGTTCTACATTAAAAGTTGAATAGAGTGATACTAAAGAAAGTCCCATGGGGTCATTCCTGATGGAGGGTGGGGATGGGCGGGGCTTGGTACTAACTTTTAAATGGTTAATATCCCCATCCTGAAACTATATATTTTCCGGTTCGGATTTTAAAGTTGAATAGAATGATACTGCAGAAATGCAAATGACGTTATTCCCGAGGAGGATGGGGACAGGCGGGGCTGGGTACTAACTTTTGTTCAGTTGAGATCCCCACCCCTAACATATATTTTCTTATTCTTTATGAAAAGTTGAATAGATTGATACTAAAGTAACCCCATATGGTCATTCAATAGGAGGGTAGGGACAGGTAGGTCAAGGTACTAACTTTGAGATCCCCACCCTCAAACTAAAGTTTTCTTCATGGGATGATTGCTATCATTTTGTTTAAGAATTAAAACCATAAGCTTGAATTTTCATTGTAAAGCATACTTAAGTAATCACTGATCCATGTCTAAAAGCTCTCAAGCTAAATCTTTTTTATAAGCAACACTAATGGTCATTTATCCCTGGGGTATGATTCATTATTAAATTCGATAGAGTAGCTGTATTTAGTTATCAATATGACATTATATTGGTAAATGCTTGGATTAATTTAAAATCAACACATCATTAGCTCATCAAAACAACAGGTTGTGATATTGGGTATAGGTGATGTCAGTCAACTCTGCCTATTGTTTGAATTTCAACCAATTGGATTCATGTACTACTTCTACTTTCATTTGACACCAAGACAATATTTTTTTAGAATAAAATTTCAGAGAGAGAGAGAGACCATACATAGACACGCTTGCTCCAAGAATATATTCTAAATGACCAAAAAGGTTACATCTCTTGAATCTTTATTTCATTTAAACCTTGAAGTAAAAAAAACTGTTAATTTCTAATAATATGAGTTTTGAATACAGGGTTTGACTTTTATTTGTTTGGGCGCCTTATTTGTAATGATGCATCCATCATTACATTAATACTCGTTTTTCTTGTGTTTGTGTCATGTGACTGTTCTTCTATTGTGTCATGTGACTGTTCTTCTGTTGTGTCATGTGACTTCTATGTTGTCATGTGACTGTTCTATGATGCCATGTGACTGTTCCTCTATTGGTTTATGATGTTCTCAGATTGATGCAGTGTATTCTCATTTGACCTCTCTGTTTTGTATCTGGTATTGGTGTCCATCTTTATATGATTCTGTAATTTCTGAATCTCACCAATTGAGACTTGTTATCATAGGCAATATCTTATTATGAATGATTATTGTCTGCTATAATTGGTCAGTTCGCCTGTCGGAAGTCAGTGGTTTTCTTCAGGCATTCTGGTTTCCTCCACCATACAAGTACTTACCACCTTAATATACCTGTAGATGAAAACAATTTCAACTTCATTATTCTACTCCACTTTGGTACCATAGGTGTTACTGACACTTTAATATAAGTTGGTTGGCAACCTTTGGCAGTACATGTATTCCTTATGGTATAGTGTATTTTGAGGAATTATATTAAGGTGATTTGTACAACACCAATCATTTAATTATTTACATCATATGCTGTTTATAGCAAAGCAATTTGGACGAATTTCAAAAACTAATTTTGTCACTTCAGTGACTAGATTATACCATTATATGTTACATGATTAGGTTAATCCATGCATCACAAAAGCTTTTAGCTGTAGACATACATTTGGATATGTGATAGACATATATAGTTAATAAGTAGACAGGCACTCATACTCATATAAGCATATTTTGCTTACGCTTTTTTCAATTTTTAAAATTTTTGAATTTTTATTTTTTAAAATCATTATTTATTTATCTGAGACAAAACAAACAAACAAACAAATATTTTGTGATCTTCTGAAAAAACACATGAGTAGACAATCGCTCATTCTTTTAAAGCAAATGGCAAGGCATGAAGAAACTAAGAATAAAAGTTGACTGATTGAATTGGGTGTAACTTTCCAGTCAAGACTATTTCACTTATATCAAAACATCACCAGCCATAAGCAAAGTGACAGAAAATTTACCTTTGCAATTTGATCAGAGCAATGTACAGTGAATGTTCTTTAGCATGCCATGCTATACAGGACATCGGTTTTTAAGGTCACTTCCAAAGGACCCAGTGACTTTCATTTTTAAATGCCGAGTGCTTGGTTAATGTCATGTCACTACTTCTTTCAAGTCCTGGTCGGACTTGGTTGGCTTTTGAACTCTGACCTCTTAATAAGGTATGGGCACTCTAACTGAGCTACCTTAGTGGTTGATAGAATGTAAAAAAGACATAAAGCTGAATATGGATAAATGAATTTTAGCATGCAAAAATAGATATATAAATAAAAATGTACCCCCTAAATAATAATAATAATTATATTTTCTTCTAATTTTATGGTATCTGCATGTGCATCTCTGCATGTTAACTATATATCATCTTCACTTGATCACGTTTTGATCACAGATTTCTCAGACTACATTTTACTACTGTAGTTTAATGTTTTTATTGGATTTTCTGTCTTGTATTTCTAGGCTAACTGGGGATTTAGTGAAGGTAATTTCTTCAACATTAGTTGGATGGTAAAAACATTAGAAGAGATTCGTACAACAGTAAGTACATAACACATACAATACTTTATAAGTTTTAACATAAATAGTACAGGCGTGTCAAAATTTAAACACTAAGCTAACGAATAAGTGTAAAGTTCATAGGTTATTTTGCCTTCTAGTTAGATATATATCGTGGCATATAAGAATCCATTATGAGTATCCATGTAGGATAGGGAAATCTCACCCAAGGGGTTGAACATTTCAGTCAGAGACGAGGTTGTCGAGTCTCTGAACAGAAATGTTTAACCCCGAGGGTGAGATTTCCCTATCCTACATGGATAAACTCATAATGGATTGTTTTTCTCCCATTTAAATGCTAATATTTGGCTTCAAATTCGATTTACATAGACATCGACGCCATGATGGAAAAAAATAACTTTGTTATTCAACATTCTACTTTAAAATAAATATCACCATTGCAAAGAAAGTACCCGATTTTGGTTTATACAAATTGTATAAACTACAAAACAAAGTTATTTATTGTAAACTCCCAAAATGAACATTTGAAACACAATCAAAGTTTCTAAATTTTAAAGACTTCAGTGTCTTTTTCCTGCAAAACGACGTCATGTTCCCTACATGATGACGTCACACAATTGTCTTTTGATTATGACGCCACCAAAGGTAGTTCTAGCACTAATTTGCACGCGTGGTCCATAGAGGATAGAAGTATCCACCATGGGTATCTCCAATGAATATTTCTATATTACATGACTTGTCATGGGTGAAACTGCTATCTATCATTTGGCACTAGCTATCCATATCTCAGCCGCTTGACAGCAGAGCTTTGATTCTTTTTTTCATTAGTTCATTGTTAAACTTTCAACAGGTCTGTACTGTATACTTCGCAAATTTGTTCAGAAGTTATATATTAAATGACCGTCAGTAAAACTTAGGTAAATGCTTATCTATAAAGGGTAATTTTAAAGACTTAATTTTTAATTGTACTGAAGGTACATTTACATCTTAAGTTCACAACAATTTCCAGATAAAATTTTGGTGTTTTTGTTTGCATTTACAAAGTAGGAAAGAGCAAATGCCATACCTCTGCCTGCCCCAACATAGCACGTCAGGCTTACATCGTAAGCTGGTGTTCATTGATAAATATTGTTGAAGTTTTTGGTTTAAATTTTTTCTTGCATGTGAATACTTTACATGTATATTATTCTATCCTATTTTCAGGAGCAATTTGTGGACCGAGTCATACAACAGATGATGAAGCTGATAAGTCCATCCAGGTCAAAAGAACTGTCTCCAGAGGAAGCCTTAGTCTTGTATCATCAGTTTTCTGTCCTTGAAACATTCCTGCAATATAGTCCTAGAATTAAAGTCTTCATACGCAGTAATTACTCAGAGGAGTTCAAGTAAGCATGTTATACATTGTTTTCTTGTGAAATACTGTAATATTTTTGTGGTGTACAAATTTGCGTTAATTTTGTGGTATTGCGCAAAAATAATACTGGGCAAAAAATTATATTATGTGCAATGTGTTCATGGTGTTATAGTGCATGTTTAAAAAATGCGGATATGTCTAATTTTTATAAACCTCGAAATAAATACACACGAAAATTAAATACGTTTACAGTAAATTATGCACAATTGAAGTACAACAGACTTATAAATATCATTATATTGTCATAATTTGGCTCATAACACGATTCCTCAATAGAATAAGAAAACAGAATTTTGCAATGCCTACTATGCCAGTGCACATGTAATAGAAGAGTTTTAAATACTTGTGACTTTCACTGATACTAATTTGCAAAAAGTTTTCACAGTCCATTTTCAAGTTTCAAGTCAGATCTGGCCAGCATATTTTCATGCACCTTTCTGGAGTAGATATACGGATGAGCTACAGGTCCTTGTTTCATAATTATTCCTTAACTTTCACTTATTTTTTTTATTGCACTCAAAATGGTTTTACAAAACTAGAAACCATATGTTATAAGGCTCAAGAGATCTTTTTAAAATGGCATCTTTATTTCCTGAATATTTTGAAAAATAATGAAAATGATTCAGATTTCAATTTGCTAGATTTAAGATAAGGTAAATCTTAGTTAAAGAATGATTGGAAACTGGAGCCAAGTACACTGGTTTTTGTACAGCGTTCACGATAGTGAACGCGTGTACTATGCTGTCGCTTTCTTCCAAGATATCGAGCTTCTTTGCTATGAAATTATAAGATATGAGTACACCTGGAAATAGTGCGCCCGGTAAATGAGCGTGAAAGAAGTATATCTGTTTTATCGTGAGATATGTATTCTGAGACGGGTAATGCATTTGGTTACATATGCACATTTGGAATAAATTTTCGGAATACATTTCGGAATGTAGTAAATATTGCGACGGGATGCATCTAATAATTTCTGCAATTTGGCGAACTGATCTCATGTTTACAATAAAAAGTAGTCCGAGAAGTTTGCGTCCTACGATGTAAAATCATAACTTTTTATGAAATGAACAGCAACGGCAGGTTGATTTAATTAATTCTTCGTGAAATCTACAGAAATTTAGATTTATTTTGAAGGTTATGATTACGTATTTTGATGTTGAGGCAATTGTGTCATATTTTAAAACTGTTTATCGATTAGATTTCACTTTCGTGAAAGGGAGATAATTCGTACAGTGCAAATGACCACATGTGGATTTTAAATACTTCATCATTAACATGAAACGGGAATATTGTGAGTGATAATCAGCAGTTAATTAAAACCCAGATTAACAGCAAATGATCCAGTTACATACAACCGCTAGAATGTACCCCCTCATAGCGACGGTAGGATCTGCAAAACTCTACTTTCTCTCTATCCGAAATGACAAAACGATCGGGTACAACTTTTTTAAATTTTAATTACCGATTGTCTTTTTCATATATTTATGAAATTATTATTTTCTGCCATTTAATTCAGCAATACATGGTTTGGTACATTGTTTCCTTTTCCAAAAAAAAACCATCCGTCGGACTATGCATAGATCGAACCCCCCCCCCCCCCGAATTTTCGGTTATATTCTGTCTTGCCACAACACAATTTTCCCAATACGCTGTACAACAGCACGACAGTGCTATGTTTTCAAAGTTCTTGTTTATTAATCTGTTTTATTTTGTTTACAGATATTTTGTACAAGTACCTGCTATTATGAAGAAATTGCCACAGTCTTACCCATTATGCAATATGATAACAACATTGATAGAGAAAGTCATGTCCAGAGTACGAGATTTCACCGGATTTTCAAAATCACCAAGATAGCATTTAATTTAAATTTTAAACATTTTAATTAAAATTTCCCAATAATTGTGATAAAAACATTAAGGTTATTTTTGCACAATTTTTGTTGATTTTTAAGATTTCTTAAACATATGTCATGTTTTGTTTCAAAAGCAAATTTTTTTTAGATAATTTAAAAAAAATGGTAATGGGGATATGGATTGTATTCTTAAAAGTTGAAAAATTATATTACCCGTTACCCGGTATTTTTAAAAAGAATTTTAATGATATATATCCAGTATATATAACTTATTTATAGTCATTTATCGTCATGCCTAGCATGCTTGTAAATGTTGGTTAAAAACCAACTATAAATAAAGCTACTTGAAGATCAATACAGTAAAACCTCGATTCATAGCCACCATTTGTTCAGTCATATTATGGCACTATAAAGAGGTTTGGCAATAAATGAAGGGAGATTTTTAAAGAAAAAACATAAAAGAAATGGATGTTGGGACTTTATATAATAAAGAGGTTTGGTATAGAAATGAAGTTAAATTTTCTTTTTGTAATGGAAGTATGAAAGAATTGGACATTTTGCACACTGAATAATTCGTGTAGCGAATTACGTTACGTGTGCAATGTCCAATTCTTTCATACTTCCATAACAAAAAGAAAATTTAACTTCATTTCTTATAATTCAATTTATAATTTAAAAAAAAACAACAAATAAGTGTATGTGATACTTTTACAACTTATGTGTAATGTGTCAACAATGTAAACATTGGGATGTAGGTCAGAAAAGTAGTTGGAGAGGAGCCAATTCTGTCATGGAAAAATAAAACAAAAGATCTGACCAATCAAAATGCTTGAAACAAACAGATTGAATTATAAATAAATGAAGGGAGATTTTTAAAGAAATGGATTTTCAGACTTCAAAATAGTGTGGTGATAAACAAGATGGCAAAGTTATTGATGGGCATTAAAACAAGTTTTTATTGTATAAAAACATAATGAATTTAAGTTTTAGTATCATATTTAAGTTTATTGAGAGAATGTTTTGAATTGAGAAGATATATAAAACAGGAATAGTGAAACTGGGACCAATGTTTTAGTCAGATTCGTTTAAGCTGGACTACAGTATTTTATTGTTGTGAACATGTCCCTTCATTAGTGAATATGAATGTATGCAGTCCACAGACTTTTTGTGAAAAGCTCTCTTTTCATTTTTGTGACAAAATAGATGCTATTCATTCCAATATTTTGTACTGTCTGCAGATGTTTATTTATTTTTTTTTTTTTGGTTTTTTTTTTTTTGCATCGTCGACAAAAGTAATGGTACCATACCAACACTTAGCAACCAACTTGATATTGGCAACCAAATTCCATCAGTATGTACTTATTGCAGAAATATAATATGACATACCAAAATTTGACTACAAAATTAACCTAGGCTCAGGACTGAATGAGAACTTGTTATAGTTAAAGTTGTATTTCAACAGTTATAATTGTTTTGTTTATTTATTTATTTTTTTGTTTATTATCACTTCTATTTTTAGTTACTTGTTTACAGTTGGTTACTTAGTTACTTATCACTAGCGACATTCATGACAAGTTTTTTTTTTTCTTTTCATTTTTTCAGACATATTTTTATTGTGTAAACAAGGATTTATAATTTTTTATTTTTCATTTACTTACCATAAAACATATAATTAAACTTATATTTGTTAACTACCCTTTTATTTTATTTTTTATTATTATTATTATTATTATTGATAATTAATATATAAAAAAAAAAAATTTCAACATAAAATTCATTATCTGGTGAGGGATTAGACATACTCATGCTGTTTCTTATAAATAATAATTTTCATGGCGAAGAGCTACATGGATATTGAAATTTTTTAAAGTTTACTTAACTTTTTACATTTTTTCAATTCTGTACATGTAAAATTGCATTAATATTTCTTGAGACACTAGAATAAAATTATAAAATTAACATTTTGTAAATTTTCATGAGAATCATTTTCATGAACAAAATTTGTGGGACCTGGCAAGTGAAATTGTTTTGCGGGTCATAATAAAAATTTCCAGGTGTGACCCACCATTATGAGTCATTTGAAAGCACTGAGGAAAAACGTTAAGTGTCTTAATTATGTTACTCTTCATGTTAATATCCAATAAGTGCCAATGTTACAGTGTCTTCTGGCCAGCCATTACAACTGTGCCATCTTAATTTATAAACATACCTCCTTTCACTGTATAAATCACCTTATGATATTACTGGTATATATATCGTGTAAACAATCATTTGTATAACCTTCCTGAGACCAATGGTAAATTTATGTGACAACTTTTATAAAATTGTGCATACATATTAAAGAGCTGTCTGGTGCCATTTTCTGTTCACTAGTTTACTTATATAACCATATAGATATATTCATTTTGTACAAGTTTGGGGTTTTGGGATCACTATTACTTTCATTTGTATAAACCTTTGCTGGGGATTGAACCCACAACCTCCCACTTGCAGAGCAAGAGCAACTAACGGGGAAGTGATATTTGCATAAGGTAAATAGTTTTATTTGGGCACTCCTGATTTCCTTCGCCATTCGTGAACTAAACCTCTCCATATAAATGAAAGAATCTATTAATTAAACTCACTCCATGCTATATATAAACTTGGTTTTCATTCTTCAACATCCTTCATACAAACGATAGGTTTTCAAATTTTTAAAAATTAAAAAAAAAAATATTATGAACAAATAGGATTAGAATTATTCTTAGATAAGCAAGAAAAGTTTTATATTAGTTATGTTGTATGTAGCTCACCTGAGCCATAGGCATTTTGCTCACCTGGGCCATAGGCTCGAATGATTAGTTGTGATGGATGGCAAGTTTGAATATTTTATGTATATATCCATATTATATTTATTTAAATATTTGATACAGTATATATGCTTTTTTAGACAAAAATCTAATTTTAGTTACAGAATCTCATGTTATTTATAGACATTGTTTATCATTGTTATTTTTAATCAACAAAAAACGGACAATATGCGAGTTAAGTATTGTGTAAATCTTTAATTTACTTACATGTACTATTGACAGGATGTAATTTGAATGTTCTGTAAATCTTTATTTTATGTACATGTATTACAAACACAAGGTCATGTTAATGTTTTGTAAAGCTATTTATGTACTATGGACAAGATGTGATGTAAATGTTTCGTAAATCTTTATTTTACGTACATGTACTACAGACAGGATGAAAGATGCGAGTTTGTAAATCTTTATTTTATGTACATGTACTATAGACAGGATGTAAGATGCGAGTTTCTAAATCTTTATTTTACCTACATGTACTACAGACAGGATGAAAGATGCGAGTTTGTAAATCTTTATTTTACGTACATGTACTACAGACAGGATGTAAGATGCGAGTTTCTAAATCTTTATTTTATGCACATGTACTACAGACAGGATGTAAGATGCGAGTTTGTAAATCTTTATTTTATGTACATCTAGAGATTTCAAGGTACTGTAAAAAATGGTAAAATACATTGAAACTGGTAATATGAAGTGTTTTAAGATGGATGATTATTGGTTATCAGGGTTAGAAATAAGAAAATAGAAGGAAGGAGTCAAAAGGACTCCCAAAATAGTAAATGAAGGAGTCCTGCACCTTTTGAAGGAGCCTGTTCAGCCCGCAAAGCGGGCTGACCCACTGCGCTTGCGCAGTGGTCTTTACGGCGAGGGGTCTGGGGGCCGCTTAAGGCCCCCAGAAGCTCTGGGGTATTGCGTGTAAAATCCTGCATTCTGGCAAAATCCTGTGACCATTTAGACCTTCTTGTTTTTTCTAACAGGCTCGAAACTCCTGCCTAAAAAGTCCATCGTAGACGCATGGACTCACAACCGGAAGTCGTATTCTAAACGATTTGGTATCACTTATGAAACACTTTATGATTGGTCGATACACAGAAGGCTGAAAGAATCTGAACCGAATTTGACCAATCAATTGCTTGTAACAAATTACTCGATAAATTGTAAGAATAGAAAATGGTACGACTGGATAACGATTCCGGTTAGATTTTCAATGGGACCCGGCGGACCCTGTACACTAAGCTCAGGGAGCCCTTCAGGATTTTAGGGAGCCTCGGGCTGCCGGGCTACGCTTATTTCGAACCCTGCGGTTATGTTATCTATATTTTACTATATTTTGTTAGTAATCATCTAGATGTTGTTATAGGTCCTATTGTGACACACACACACACACGCATACACACACACACACACACACACACACACACACACACACTGATATTTTTATTTTTCTGTTGTAAGAAACCCAATTTGTGAAAGTCATCTAAGCATTTTTTTGGTATAGGTGTATTGAAATTATATCTATTAAATTTAAAAAAACAGACACATACAATTACTGGTACATGAGTTTTAACAAGGCATTGTGTCACATATATTTAGTTTTTACAGTTGTTAAAAGTAGAAGTACCAGGTACTTAATATAAAATTATTTTAAATTTTAATATTTATATTGAAATTGCATCATGACATCATCAACGCCAAGCTTTGCTCATAATATTAACTATTTTGACATTTATATTTATGTATATTAGCATAATTTATAATGTTTGTGGATCTTGTCCTCTTTCTTAAATTTTGTATGGTAGAACCCTCATCTCTTATGTGACAATTCATTGACAGGGTACATATGTCTGTCCATATGAAAAAAACATTTTGTTATTGAATAAGTACCTTCCTAAAAATTATGTGAATTTGTTAAAGTTTTGATTTCCATGGATAATACAGCCGACATATTTTAATGTTAATAAATATTGTAACAATTAACTATATATACAGTAAAACCTTGATTCATTGCCACCAGTGATTTTGTTCAGTCAAATTTTGGCATTATAAAGGGGTTTGGCAATGAATTGAGGGAAACTTGTTAAGAAAACAAAACAAATCGATTTTTGTAATTCAATATACTGCGGTGATAAGTGATGTGGCACAGATATTGAAGGTCATTATAACTAGGTTTCACTGTACATGATTGCATGTATATATATATTGATAGTGAAAAGTTTCATCTACCTAAAGGGTCAGATGTTTTGGTCAAGAACAAGTATAGACCATAACAATTTGATAAAGTTAATTTTTGGGCTGTAAAGGTCACATATTTTGTTATGAATTTAAAAATGGCAATTTTTATTATTTTACAAGATTATTGATGACATTGTATTGTGATATAAACTATGTTGTTTATACAGTTGTATTGATTAAATTGTGAAACTTTTGACCAACAAAATCCTTTTAATTTTTAACTACCACCACCCCTCCATCACTAATTTTTATCAAATTTATGTCTTCATGACAACTTCAACAATAAATATTGTAATATTGTTATATCCCCATGACAACCTCAGATAGGGATATTGTAATTGTTTTTCGTAATAATAGTTACTTTTTGTTATTCTGATGTTCTTTTATCGCCCATTGTTTATTTTTAAGCAATTTTTTTTTAGTTATGCCCCCTTAACAACTATGTCCCCATGACAACAGAACTTCAGATAGGGATATTGGAGATACATACAACTCTTTGTTTTTCTTCTGTTCTGTTATCATCCATCGTATATTTCATGAGTTATGTCCCCTTGACAACTCTGTCTCCATGACAACAGAACCTTGTTTTAGTATTTTGAAATGATGGTAAATTTACACACAGATTAGTTTTTGTTATTCTGATGTCCTCTATCATCGGTCTCTTATTGTTTGTCACATTCTAGAATTTTCTGTCTTACAATATTATATATTGTGAACTACATATTTGTTTCTGGACCAAGAGATGATATAGCAATAAAGTCCTTACAGAATACAGTAAAAGGTCTGGTGTTTTTGTTTAAAGCTCAGCTGCACAAATGGGGCTCACCAGTGTACCACACAATGGATACCCTTTAATGTTTGTGCAGAACGTTTTAAAAAACATTCATGACTGTAATTCCTGGAATAAAGTTTGTGTCATCTTATGCAATTCAATAAATGTTCCACACAAATGTTATAAGGCATCACATGGTATGACAGTGAACCCCATTGCAGAGGAATTTTATTTGAATGTATTAGCATTTATTATTATTCTGCATTTGTCTGGCCACAACGTAGAAGCAGATATAGGTAAACAACATTGACCTGTCCATTTGACCTTTCATAAGGAATATTTATATAGGAGGCTCTCAGGCTCCACCCAATAAATAGGTAGTGTTAAGATACACAGTGCAAAGGTGTACTCTATGAGGTTAGTATATCTCATGATGTATACATACAGAATAAACACCTGTGTTCTCTATACACAGATGTACTTGGTCCATGATAAATATTTGAATAAAAGGTCAAGCGGACAGATCAAATTTGTTTGCCTATACAACTTACGGATTACAGTGCCTTGATGATATCCTCTCTGGCTGATCCTACTGTAGGAACCACTGTGACTGTGACAGTGAAATTCTCTTTATATCTATAGAAAATCAAATAAATTTGAATAAAGATCAATAATTTTTCACTTACTTGTACCTAGTCGTAACAGGAAATCTGTATGCGCATCCACGATTAGCCCAAAATATATCTGCATAGGGAAAAACGTTGGTGCTATGGGGATTTAACATGTTGAAAAACCATGCAAATGACCGCTTCTGTTGCACATATGACGTAAAACGTCACCAAGGACATCACTTCTGGTGTAAACATCGTCATTTTCGCATGTGTAAAATCCCCATACTGCCAACACTTTCCTTTTTACAGACATACTTTATGACAATCGCAGTGGTTCCTACAGTAGTGTTAGATACATTGATTGAATGGACTTTTCTGTCCCAGTAAAGAAGTGAAGTGGCAGAAATTTTTACCTTGGAGTGCATTCGGGGTAATATGCAGGGGAAGTTCTAGCATGCAACACCTACCATGACATAGGACATCTAACTTTAAGGCCTATTATGAAAGACCCTGCGACTTTCATTTTCTAAACTCGAGGGCTTGCCATAAGAACAGTCACTACCTACATGTATTTTCAAGTCTTGATCAATTATGATTAAGGTTTGAACCCCAAACTCCCATATAAGCTACTTGTAGTTGAAAAACATGTATGTATTTGGAAATAGCCAATGTACATGTACAATGAATCAAGTGATTAAACCTGGAAGGGCCAAAGGTTTCTTGTATCTCTTTAACCAGGGTTCAAACCCACAGCAGTATGGTTTCTTAGGGTTACAGACTTACATTTTGTGCTTGAAAACTTGGCCATCAAAGCTTCTGCTAACCTTATAAATAGCCAAAGATGACAAGAGTGAAGTAGAGTAATGGTGTTTTCTGCCCCTGTCAAGATTATTCACTTATATCGAGACAGTCGCGGTTCTATGAAAAGAAGTCAAATAATGGAGTTTTAAGCCACAGTCAAGATTATTTCACTTATTTTGAGGCCGTCAGTTTAGGGATGGTAGAGGAAACCATAGTGTCTCGAGAAACCAATGACCCTCATCATACCAACTTACAAATGTTCTCCTAATGGTATCGGTCCTCAGTGGAATTTGAACCTAGGTGGTAAGAACCACTGTGATTTGCAAGTGCATGCTTTGTAACACTCCACCACCACAGCTAAGCCAGTTACACAGGTAAAAGTGCTATGCACAAAAATCGTGATCTTAAATATTAGCATGATTTTTTCGTATGAAAAACATGTCAAATTCATACACATTTTGCATGTGCTTCTTTCAGCTTTTTTACACACAAAAATTTGACACGGAATTCATGAAATATTTTGATGATTTTCGTGCATAGCACTTTTACCTGTGTAGCAAAGAATCCATTTAAAATGACAAATTTTGTGTTATATGGAAAGAAAACAACAAGTTCGTTTGTATATTGTAATTTCATTTACTGTTTTGTGTACATTATGGCAATATGTATAACAGCTACATTTTGTTTCTTACAAAAAAGACGATAATAAAAAAATGATGATGACAATAAGGAAAGTTTACAACATATGACACACTGAACACTGTAAACCACAGCTTCATAACCACGCCACTTAGCTCTCTATACACATATATATAAATATGGCATAATAGAAGTTATACCACAGAATATTCACGATTAAACACGATTCATAAAAAAGCTACGATTTTTAAAAACGTTATACATCTAGGCATAGAAATATAGGTTAAAGGAATTAACTGTGCATATGGTTCATGGGGTGACCAGTATAAAACATTGTTTTTGTTAATAAGTGAAATAACTATTTATTCTCCTATTTCTATAAAATGTTTAACTGTGGTTTCAAAATGGATTTATAAGGTTTCTGAGTGACCGCTTGAATATCAAGACTTGATCTATAAAGAAATATTGTGATTCTAATATCATTTTGTATGGGGGAAACTTGCTTGTCAAATTCATTTTCCAGAAAGAAATACTGTGATGTCATTAACATCACCGTATGATGTCATTAACATCACCGTAGGTATGACAAAATCTGCTGAATAATTTTTCATGGAAAATGTTTCAATATTAAATTTGGCTCATAAAGGATCATTTTGTTACCAAGTTATAAGTTTGTTTATAAATATTAATACCATAGTAAAAGTTTTTTAAAATAAAACTTAACTGGCATAAAAAGAATTTTAAAAACCTCCTGTTCTGTTTTAAATTGTAAATGAAGGAAAAACTTCAAATACTGTGAACTTATTACATTACTTTTATCAAAGTATTCATTTAATAATTAACTGTAATTGCCTGTAACTATTAAAAATTTAAATGTTAAAATCATAAGTGGAAATCAAAATTATATAATCATTTCAAGATATGTAAAGGAGAACAGGACTCATTTGTTCAAAGCTTGATTAGCTTAATCAATGATCAATGCATATTTAAAATATCATTTAAAATCAACATATCATTATCAAATACATAGATTTATAGCCATGTGCTTCAATTTGTTGAAATTATATTCGCTTATGACATTTTCAACATTAATTTCACAACAGATTTTAAATTATGCATTATTTAAATTTTGACTAATCAATTAATTAAACTAATCAGGGTTTGAACAACTTACCCCTGTTTGATAAACAGGAACCATATACATTACTTGCATGTGTATGTATGAAATACCGTACATTAGTAATAACATGGAATCTATTATTTTCCTGGTGTCCAATTTTCATGGTTGTAAGAAATTATATCATTTTGTTGGGTAATTATATACTAATTAATAATTTATTATTATACATTAATTACATTAGTTATTCATATGCTACATGTATTTTACTGGCATGTAAATTTTGTGGGCCAGGGTTTCCACAAAAACAACGAAAATCGGTACACCACAAAAAGAAATGATTTCTTAGCAATATTAATGATTTACAGGTATTTATTATATTATTATGTAAAATATAATGCCAGGTAACACATATAATTATATATATAACCACATGTATAACATATAATAATGTTATATATATAAACTTTTGACTTTATTTGTAAAGAAACTGTTCATCAGTTAAATAATATATTGTCACTAACCTTCAGTAAAAATTCACAACTACGTATCCAGCACGACAATATACTCTATATATATATATATATAAAGACAAAGACATATATATTCACAACTAACACAAAGAAAACCCCCACCCCCAGTGTATAACACTTCTTGTATCTGTTAAAACTCTCTGGGAGGGATCCTATAAAACATGCACACAAACACAAAACCAAAGGTCTCCTATTTTGAGAGCATGGGGTAGAGTGAAGGTGTAAATGTACTACGCCTTAATATTTCTTTCAGGTTAAAACTCTCTAGAGCGATCCTATAAAACATGCACACAAACACAAAATCAAGTCGGCACATTGACCACGAACCACTTGTAGAACATTGAACTCTTTAACTGCCCTATATAGTGAGACAGTGGAGTGAAATAATGGTGTAATTATGCCCAGACCAGTAAAGATTTTTTCACCTATTTTGAGGTCAGTGCAGGGAAGGTGGAGGAAACTGGAGCACCCAAAGTAACTGAATGTTTAGCAAACAAACAGATAAACTATCTTGCACTAGGATTTTTAAAAGTGGGAAGTGAACCTAGACATTAACCTGGCATGTTAGATCACTCGGCCACATCCCCTCGCCTTTCCAATTTCCAAATATACCTATTTGTGGCCCCAATAGAATGATATGTTGCCTCTTCAATTGTTAACATAACAAATTAAGATTCATTATATTAAAGACTACATTGTATATCTATAAACTTTGAGGTCAGGATGAAGAAAATATGTCAAAATTTTGAATCAAAATATACTGAAATAATAAAAGTAAACATTGATACTAATCATGATATGGAACTAAAGAATAAAACAGACCAAAAACTGGTGAAGGTATTTCATCTAAACACAACCGAAAATAAAACAAATAAATAATCTATATAAGAAGTTTAATATATGAAATAAATAAATAATAGTCTCAAAGCAACTTTCTAATACAAAAAAGTCTTGTTTTTAAAGTCGGTTTATTCAAGGTGTGTATAGTATACATTACTTAAGCTACTGCAAATGATTTTCTTTTCTATTGTGACCAGAGACCTTTCTAATTTGAATGTAGTTTGGCAAGATAATGGACCTGGGAAGTCATTAGAAACGGTTTACATGGGTATATAGGATTGATTATGGACCAAGTATGACCCGTCTTCAAGGGGCCATAACTCTTTTTAAAACATTTATTGCTAAGAAGTACATGTACCGGTAACCATTCAGCTTCGTGATTTTAGGTATATTAATTGAAATCCAAATCACAAACTATATAATGGATTACACATCTTTTCCTTCAATGGTAGGGTCAAATAATGAAAACCTTACCAATAAAGTGTAAATTGTAATTATTCCTTTGATCAACACATTTTTAATTTAACTGGTATTAATGTAAATTTACTAAAGCAAAATTCGGCAGTTTCAAACAAGCATAAAATTAAAGCAGTTTTTACAAGCATTTAGTATTCCACAGAACCAGCTTTTAGCCATTTGTGGAAACACTATGATAATTTATCAATTACATATGGATAAGGTTTGACAAGATCTTCAATTATACAAGGGAAGGGTTTGACAAGATTCCCCAATTACACAAGGGACAGAGGAGGGTTTAACAAGATTCCCCAATAACACAAGGGACAGGGAAGGGTTTGACAAGATTCCCCAATAACACAAGGGACAGGGTAGGGTTTGACAAGATTCCCTTACAACACAAGGAAGACGAAGGAAGGATTGACAAGATTCTTCGATTACACAAGGGACAGGGAAGGGTTTGACAAGATTAATTTAATGACTAGCAAGGCGGGATTATCATTAATCATAATTAATATTAATATATTAAGTGCATATTATGTATTGTACAAGTGTTATATTATCTTGAACTAATTCCTACCTTTCCTTCTTTTGAGTATACCATACACATTTGTATTACAGTGAAGTTTTAATAACTTACTAGGGTTATTTTTGGTCAAAAATCCACTGGCAGTCAAAATCTAATAATAAATTATTATATTTGAAGTACCAAGAGATTTTAATAAATCCATATCATTATATATTTGTATGTTAATATTTAAGCCAATGAATATATGTGAAGTATACTTCAAAATTCAAATTTTCAAGGGAGATAACTACATGTATATCAATTAAACCAAGATTTTTGCGCTATATATGTGTTAATACAATGCATGTAAATTAAATGTGATACATGTAATATTAATTAATTAATTAATCACAGACTGTGAATAGAGGATATTTTTAAATATGGTTTCATTTAAATGGAACACAAATAATGGCAATATAATCTTTTTTTTAATATTACAGTACATGTACAATGATATTAGGTTTTATCAAATGGATGTTGTTAATCTTTGGTAAAAAAGCAGAAAATACTGCAAAGTGACTGGATTGCTTCAAGCAAAATTATTAAATAATAAATATAATGATAGTTTAATAAACAAAATGAAAATTTAAAATGTGACATGAACTAAGCATTGATACCTGCATAATGCATATATACCAGTAATTAATGTAAAATCATGAAATAAAGCATGAAATTAGAAATGCGACCAAAATTTAGAATTCTTAGCTAGGCTGTGTAGGCCAGGAGAAATTATGTAATTACACATACTATACCATTATTAATTTTACAGCTCTAGGGGATCGTCTCAGAATACAGTTCATCATCAGTAGTGCTTGGTCCAAAATTGTGAAACCAATTTTTTTAAAAAAGGTTGAAGAAATATCCGAAGGACCAAGATATATATCAAACTAAATTTACCAAGGAAATACTTTGCATGATGGAGTATACCTTAGTTTTTTTTAGATTTTTCGGTTTTTAACTAGCAGGAAATTTGAACAGTAGTATATTTCTGACAATGGAGGGGTACATTATCATTTTAAAGGATACATATTTTTTGGCAATGCAATGTTTTATAAACAATATTTTGCCAGTAAAAATCTTATATTTTCAGGTTTTTCTGAAGATCTTTCACATTTGTGAAACATTTTTTTTTTTCAAATGAGTTACTGATCTGTAATATATATGTACGTATAAAAAGCATACCAAATCAAATGTCGTATATAACACCCAATATCCCCACTTAAAAATGTACTTATCAATTGAATCAATATGTATGTATTTACATCATAAAATTATAAATGTAAAAATCTACCGCTATGAACACAGTATAAAAAGGGAAACTGGAAAAATACACAAAATATATGTGAACACAGTATAAAAAGGGAAATGCGAAAATACACAAATATATATAAGACAAAATCAATCACAAATCACAAGAGAAAATCACAATCCAAAAACATAAAACACAACAGCTCACTACATATACTGGTACTAGTAGGTTTATATTAATGTATTCTGTAAATTGGGAAGTTTTTGTTTTATTTTCTGAAAAAACTTATTTTCTCATATATTTGTAGGAATAACTAGACATAAAATACAAATACAGAATCAAAGTACTGAAAGTACTGAAACATGATCTACTGAGAAACAATTCCCTTCTCTTTAAACTAACACATCTCTTCTAAGATAATCTAAAAACATATGTGTCATTTACTGTTTTGTAATATTTTAAATTTCAGACCTCAGACATGTCCCATATAAATTTGTTTTCATCCCCCATAGCCAAAAATGCCATTGGCTACTAATATTTGGGGAAAAAAAATCTATCAAAAAAGTAACCTAATTTAACAATTTTGTGAGGAAATACTTCAAAAAGAACAATATTTTTACAAAATTTTGAAACATGGCTGCTATAATTTTGAAATTGTGGAAACCTAGTAAATTGTCTTACACTGAGGCATTTGTGTCCTATTTTTTTCTGCACCTGAGACCAAAAAATTATCATCTTTTACTGCCAGCACAAAAATCACAACCTTGCAGAGACAAGCTACACAGTTATTATGCCTTGTTTTTCATATTTGAGCTTCATTAAATAATCTATGCAATATACTCTCTTCAAAGAAAGGGGAAGACAAAAACCTCATTTTTGCACTTTTCTTTCAGAAATTCTTTCAGAAAGTAAGCTATTTTAGCAAATTTGTGAAAATTCCTTTAAAATGGACTATATTTTTTACAAATTTGAAAAAAGATTTAGCTACTAATAATTATAAGATTGCTAGGCATGGCCCAGAGCCTTATAGAAGAATCAAACAGGGATTTAAGTCATACATCTATATAAACTGTGCATGTATTTCTTTTACATGCATCTGCGTCTTCCTATAGAATATCTAAAATATACAGGGAGGCAATATACTAAATAGCAAGTATATATACAGATCTATAATCACGCATATCAATATAGAGGAATTCCAATTCTGTTGATATGTTTCATTAAAATACTGTATACTTGGTCTGTAATTCTCACCCAGAGTTGTTTAACTTGAACTTCACAAACTGAAGTCATTAATCAATGAACCAAGTTTTCAAACCAGAGTTCATTGCAAGCATTCAGTCAGCATTATGAATATTATACAGTAACTACTATTTTTTCAAAATTGTCCCAATGTTACAAAATCGGATTCTGTGTCAAAGAAATCATTACACAGAATTATCTTTATCTAGTAAATTTAAACAAAAGAAAATTCTAACAAAATCATCTCAAAAATCATTCCAAAATCCAACACATTATATAAAATGGAATGTTTTATAATTCTTAACAAGAAAACACTTTTAAAAGATTTTCAAATTTCTGCATCATAAATTTTGTTTGAAAATATATATATATTGATATCAGTGTGTGTGTGTGTGTGTGTGTGTGTGTGTGTGTGTGTGTGTGTGTGTGTACAGCTTGCAAATATCTGCATTTACTTTTAATGTAGTGTGTGTGTTACATGCAAAAATCCTTCACACTCTGGAAGTGTTCTTTTTTAATTCTTCGTCAAATCGTTTTTTTTCCCCACAAAACAAAGCTTTAAAAACATACAAGAATTCTCTGGTAAATTTTGTGTGTGTACATTCAACAGTGAAAAAAAATGAGATTCCTGTCAATAATAATATCAGATTTAACTTCCATAGAGGCGATAATGGTCAAGGTCGAAGTGAATAAGATCAGCTCATATATGTACATCTTAATAACGATTATATGTTATAAACATGACAGCAGACGACACAACACAGAACAGTCTAAAAACTGGTACGAGCACTTTCAAAAATTCATTAAAAATCACAAACATTCACAAAAATCATTGGCACTGATGAAAATGTTCAAAGTTATTATATCAACATTCAAATTGAATACACATACATGAAGATGGGATTTTTATTAAATATTTGGGAGACACTAATTTGTTATTTCAGTCACGATAATTAAGAATAAAATGGCAGCATATAGGTCATTTAAAACACTATCTAATTTATCTACTTTGTAATCATTAAAATTGTGATAAAATACAGTGGTCTGACAAAATATTACACTCATATTATATTATATTTGACAATTTCCCTATACTTTCCGTGCGGAATCATGGATTTATTCTTGGGTCAATTTAAGAGATATTTCCTCTATATGCTTGATGCAGAATTATTCAAAGTTCTTCCAATAATTTGAATTGTTGTAAAAAATATCAGAAGCTAAATAATGCGTGTTCAAATATTTTACGATAAATATTTATACATGTAGTAAATTTTATTTATTTATCTATAAATATCAGAATCTGATCACTGTTAAAGTATTTTATGATAAACATATACACATGTAGCAAATTACCGGTAATTATCTTTTTAAATAATCTGTTGATCTTGGATACTTTTTCTTGTCTGCCTCCTTTGTTCCAAAATAAAATAAGAGCATCCAGATGAATTTCTGAGATAATTAAAACACTCAAATATGAACCATTCATATAAATTTCACACCTATCTGATTGTTGCTAATTAATTGTTATCATTTTATGATCCTGATCACATTAACTTCTTGTACTGAACGCGTAAAAACTATCAAAATTTTCTCTGTTGTTCGATTGGTAAATGGAAATTACAAAAATCTTGACGCTTAAAAAATTTGCTAGTTAAAGCACCACTATTATCAGTTTGATGTATTTTTCACAAACTTCATGGGGGAGGGGCTGTGCTAACTGTAAATGTGCATATGGATCACTATATGTATGTCTCTAATATGAAATCTCCATTTAGTGACTCAAATTGTGCGACTCCAATATGAAAATCTTCATGTGCTTAGACTATCTGCTTAACACAAGAATGATTTCTTGTACACATCAAGATACTTTAACCTTAAGACATTTATTAACACTAAACAGATATTGTTGTTTTTTTAACATAGCATCCCTTTTGGGTCCATTACACATAGTACATATGCTCTTGTTTCGTTAGGAATTAGTGCCGGTATTTTATGAACTCATGAATAATCTGTTTCTTCTTGTTCTGGTAGGTAAATCCTTTCTTGTTAGGAGCACCTCCAATAAGATTAAAACACTATGGTGGGTTGAACATGATTTGACATCCAATAATTCATCTAAATACATTGTTCACGTTACAACAAAATACTAAGATCTACATACTTTTTTAGTTTCTATACAAAACTAGACAATATTGCTGCAATTATCAACAGTATTGACATTTTAGCATTTTACCAATGGTCCTTTTAGAGCTCACCTGACCACACACAAACAGATAAAATTGTTGAAAATACTAAGTTGTTTACTAGTTATATGTAAATCATATAACATTTTGCATGCGGAATTTTAATGGCGCCTGTGTCATATTGTACAAGTTTTATTTCCACAACTTAACCTAATTCTATAGATAATATATGAGAAGTACAGTTAAGTTTTTAAATAAGATGACATTTGTTTGCATTTCCACAAAATAACCTAGATCTATAGTTGATTAAGACATTTTATCAGGTACAATTTATCTCAAATTTGGGCCTTTTATCAGGTGAGCTTTAAATACATGTTACATCTTAGCTTCATCTAACACACTATCAATACTTAATACCCTTATATATCTCCATGTTGATAAATTCAATCACATTTAAATTGCAACAATGTGATGCTTTTAATCACTACAGAGATTTTACATGGAACAATCTGTACCCTTAAATATCAATGTTGACGTAATCAGTCACAACACCGATATCATTTGGGACATAAGGTTGACAACACTGCAACAATGAAACACTGGGATCTGGGTGACTGGCAATGACACAACCACAAGTTGCTTGGATTTATCAAACATTGGTTTCTATTTTGGCACTAAGGGTTGGACTTTTCGGTAAACTTCCATTCTTCTTAGAAGAACCTCTTAAATGAAGGTGATGAGAAAATGAATTTGATTCTTTTTCTGTTTGATCTTGGTAGAAACTTTCCAAGGCTTCATACAAAAACATGTAATCTTCCTGTAAACAAACAAAAATAAACAAATAGAATAAATGTACAATGTAATTTATAGTCCTGACATCACATGTGATTACAGTTTATATCAATATTGTGTTAACCTGAGTATAGTTTTACACTGCAATTGCAATATAACTTATGTACCATGATGACTTGATCAGTTCTGTTTAGATGGTGAGTCATGGTGTGTGCGTGTGTGTGTATGTGTGTGTGTGTATGTGTGTGTAAATTATGCCAACCATTTTTTTAAGTATCATTAATGCTCATTTCAAAAATAATACCGGTATCAGTGTGTTCAGTTTAAATCAAGTTATAGCTGAAATTAGATGACATTTTAAAAGTGTCCCTGAACTGAACTGCAATCTTTTTGAACCCCAAACAGCCAGTGTAACATCTACTCCACAAAAAGATTCTTCCTGTGAAGTTTGATACAGATCTGTTACTGTGAATTCATTAATTTTCGTGGTTTTCCAATTTTCGTTGTTTTCGTGGATACCTTGACCCACGAATTTACATGTCAACGAATATATATGTACACTTGAACTTCGATGGCTCGAAGTCCATGGGACTTTGGTCAAGTATTCGAGCAACCGAACATCGAGCGGCGATCTTCATTAGATTTTGGTTTCAGTCACTTTAAAAATATTAAATTCACGATGATATCTCGAAGTTTTCAAATTTCATTTGTAAATAAAATGTTGAACTTCGAACGGCAAATCTATCGATATCGACAGTTCATTTGAATTGAATAAATAAATAAATTTTATTAAAAGTAAAAGTAAAAAACAACAACTGACGATATAAAATAAGAGATTACTGAACTGATCACGGTTAATTACTAATCTTGAGTAACACTCCATGTTCCAGGCGAGTTATTTCGTTTCGCTCTATTACTTTCAGTGAAATCTGTATCATGGCTTCAGCTTGTGTTTTGTTTACAAGGACTGGCCACATGTCATTCTCATTAAATTGTATTCAAGCGAAAGAAGTTGAATTTTCACCAAATTTACACCTTCGAGAAATATTTATTTGATCGGAAACAAGTTAAATCTAAGAGTCAACTTTGCTCAATGAATGAGGTCATTTTTTATTCTACCTTTACGTAAATATCTAATGAAGAAATTGATTTAATTTTTTTTACCCGGGTGCCTGATTATCAGCTCACCTTAATGAATAATTTCGATTACCTTCTGCATAAGACTGATTTTTACTCACCTGTTTACATGTATGTAGAGTCGTCAACGGTTCGCCGATCTTCAAAGGAAGTTACGGACAATAGAAGAAGATATTAACAGGTGCTTTATCCACGAATTTATCATCCCACGAAATGGTATTTTTTCTCAGAACCACGAAAATTGGAGCCCACGAAATTAAATGTATTCACAGTATATAGTTTTTCAAACGATTTGTGGATAAAATGTTGGCCGGAAGAAATGGAGCAAATACTTTATCCCCACTTCGTTTGAGAGACATAATTACTACCACATCTGCCAATAACTGACTTTAAATAGGGCTTTGGTTAATTTTTCAATGCTAACTTTTTTGTTCTCTCTTTTGATATTGTGATTTGAACAAAGACCAGTATGTCTGAGTTGGATTATATGTTTTTTTCTTCTTTATATGGTCTATATTCTGAATTACTTACCTTAGAACCAATAATACCAGGACGTTTAGTGTGAAACAGTTTACATAAATGATACACATCTACAGCTTTATCGTGCATCAGTTGATCATGTAGTGCACATAGAGCACAGAATTTACTACCCTGGACTCCACCATATCTGAAAAATAAATAAATAAAATGTTATTTTATTTTTATGGCAGTAATACAATAAAGCCGAGTCGAATGAATGGTTGGCTAACATGGAATAAGTCACAGTTCAAATGTTAACATCAAATTATCAGCTATCAAATTTTAATATTTCGAATGGGAAAGCATACTTAAATACTGTGTATTTTTGATATAGTAGGATATAGTAATATAAAATATGAAGAACCGCAACAATTTTTTCGGTGCCAATAGCACTGTGGTACAGCGTACACGGGATATTAAAGCATAAAGTGAGCAAAACAGCCAGTGTAAACAACACCAGCGTGAGTCGAAAGCCGATTTTTGACTTATCTGTTCATTTTAACATGTGATGGTGTATTGGGGCGTCAATCGGACACATAAATGATTCTATTTAAATAATTAACTGCATCTGATACACTGTTTAAACTTTGAAACAAATTGATAAAGCGCAATGCTCACCTGTGATTTTGCCGTCGCCGGGAGTTTCTGTTCAATATTTCAATTTTCACTTCTTAATTAAAAATTCTGAAGCGTACAATTCCTCTAGGATGTTAAGAACTACATGTCGACCAAATTTCAGTTCAATGTATTGAGATATAAAGGAGCAGGAGACGTTAGGGAATAACATGCGGTGTACTGGGAATTGCAAAAACGTGTACTGGGTATTGGAAATTAAGGAGCAAATAGGTGTACTGGGAATTGAGAGGTCAAATATCTTGCCAGCTGTGCGATTTTCATGTTTTAATGAATTTGTATACAAATCTATACTTCTTTTTCAATGACAAACAAAACAATTAATTATCTAGTGAAAATCTTCAACATCTGTAATTATTAATCATGCATTATAGACGAGATGAAGATGAAACATACATAGACCACATCTTAAACACATATTTCCCCGATATATGTAGATTGAGAGAGATCTAAGTGTTACCAAACCATTACAAAGGCCCATGTGTAATGTCAAAATATAATCCGTTCTTAAATGGTTAAAGTTTGACAGTGTCATAGCAAATGCAACTAGTGAAAGTAAAGGAGAAAAAACTTTGTAGTTTGGAACTGAGCAGGAAAATGAAGATTACAATTTGAGAAATTTTTTTAAATATTTTATAACCTAATGTCATTAGATCGAATCGACCAGCTAAAATATGACTTATTTATATCAAAGGTCAATACAACATGAGACAGTCGTCGGAAGGAGGTATCTGGTGTAAAACAGATCCACAAATGTGACGAGAGTAAACGTCTTGAAACTGATTTATAAATAAAAAGTTTTAACAATATAACACATTTTTTTCATTTTTTTGTCATGTGTTTATTTTGAATTTTTATTTACGACGGCGAATCAATAAGAAACCAGCTTAACCTTTTTTCAGATTAGATCCACCTCTTCTTTTTAATGTCACGGTGGGCTTGGCACGATAAAGAACCCTGTTGTATAATGCCATCAGCGCAATGCACAGGCAAAATTTCTGCACCTTAGCCTATAGCTGGCGACGTCTCGATATAAGTGAAATATTCTTGACTGGGACGTTAAACACCATTACTCTCTCTCTCTCTCTCTCTCTCTCTCTCTCTTTAATGTAATTCAGTGCCCTCTAGTGCGATGCACTTGTCCATCACCCCAGAACTGAAAAAGACATGATCATTTCCACAGTTCCATTGACCCACTCCTCAACTGTCTTCACGACTTCTTGGTCAGACCTGAAATGACGTCCTCGGGTATCATTTTTCAATTTTGGGAAAAGAAGTCGCTACGAGCTAGGCAGAATGTGGTATTTCGCCCCACAGCCTTCATTGTAACTTTGCAACTGTGTACTCATGCGTTTTCCTGTTGCGGCGGTTTCACGGATATCAGTTCTCGGGTGGTCTAGCAAGTTTGCATATAGTACACTAAAGTTATCATTGTACTTCTCTTTGGTTAAAAGTCACACACAATAACACCTTTTGTGTCCCAAAATACTGTGGCCATCACCTTGCTAGTAGGCTAATGCTTCTTAACCTTCTTTGACCTAGGGGACCCAGGCCCCATCCACTGACGACTCTGTGTTTTATTGTCTGGTTCATATTATTGTACCAAAATCTCGTATACAGTCTTTAGAATCTTTTGACATAAACGCTTCAACAAGGCGCCGTATACTGATGCTTTGGTTGTCAAAAATTCGCTCGATAGATTTTTTTTTAAATTCATGTGTTTAGAAAGCAAATATAGTTTTATCAAATAATATAGAAAAAATCCCAATGTCAACCGATTCAATTTTCTGCAAATCCACGATGAAAGCTCAAATTTCATGTACATGTATTCAACATTTCCAGTTTTTAGACCCTGCGATTTTAGGCCTGTTAGTTTATCATATTACTACGCGAATAACCATAGCATTTCAGAAATAGTGCACTTGGTAAAATATTATATAATTTTTTTTAATTCCTTAGTATCGGATATGCAACTCAAAAATATGTATTCCGTTACGCTCTGCAAAAAAGTGCCTAAAACTATACTGACACCTCGATACGCTCCGGGTATAACACATGTATTGAAACAAGGCACAAAAATAATGACCGTGTCGGACAATCGGAAATGGGTTGGTTGGTTGGTTGGTTGGTTAACGTCGCATCAGCAATTTTCCAGCTATTCGCGACGAGAACTATTAATTTTATTAATCTATGAACAAGTTCGTGTATGCATGTGAAGTGCGGGTGTGTTTTATGGGCTGCTTTGTACTAGGACCCACTCAAGGCGACTTTAACGTGCTAGCTCACAGAGTCAGTATGCCGCAGATAAGCGTACCACTCCCCAGGCACATTATACTGATAACAGGTAAACCAGTAAAGGCTAACGACAAGGAAAAATCACTTTCCCACATGTGGTCTGAGTGGGACTCGAACACACAGCGGTGAGAGACCCTGGATTTGTAGAATGGTGTCTTATTCATTAGGCCACCGCGGCCTCTCAACCGGAAATGGGATAGGATGGTCCCTCGTAAAATGAGATATAAAAAACTCTACACATTCTATATAAATGTTTTTATAATGCTATATTGTCTTTTTTGAGTCTAGTGACATTAACGTAAAGACCACCTCTAAATAAGAACAGCTTGTGTATTGAAGCCAGTATGTTCTATGTAAATGCAACCTACATACTCATAATACTGATAACGTTGCATAATTCCGGCCACTCATAAGTGATGCTGTTTAAAACGTGATATATTTTACATTGAATCATTTTATAGACAAGAACAAGTTCTAATAATAATGAAAATAAGGTATTACACATATATCAAGCACCAACTGGCTGCAGTTTCACTAACTTTTCTTAAGATTTGTCTGATTTAAATAGGCTACTTTTGGTGGAACAGTACTGAGCTTTCCCCAATTTCTTGAATTTAATAATTGTCCGTAACTGCATCATAAGTGATGAATTGTATGTGTCATTGATTGTTTGTCCCTTTTGGAGATAACCTACCACCAGATTATGATCAGCATCACTGGAAGCCGAGGTCATACCCTCTCCAGCTGATGTAACAGTATTGGTCTTTTTTCAGGGTGATAAAGTGTAAACTTTGGCCACTGGGGTTAAATGATGAACCCACGTTTCATCCATAGTAACTAATCTATGAAAAAGCACACAACAAAGTGCACTTGATGTGCTTCCGACCAATTGTCAGATGCCTTGGTAAGTTGGTACCCAACTGAAAGCATTTCTCATTGCAAGATTTTCTGTCAGAATTAAATGTAATACATGCATTTCCTGTGAAATGCTAACTGGCTACATACCATTCTGTAACTCGCTTGTCAGCCGTAACAATATCATAAACTTTATTGACCTTTTCTGGGGTCGCATCAATGGCCGACCTTCTAGAACAAGGGCCTTTCTGTTGCGTTTAAATCCCACAACCCACATTTTTACTTTTGAATTTGAAGGTCATATTTTCCTAGTGTGGATACCATATTAGTTTGGATATCTTTAAGTGTTAAACATTTTTATGAAACTATTGAATCACTTTATGTCTCTTAATATTGGCAATCTACCTAATTCAATTTTGAAATCAAGGTTAGAGCCTTTTCTATGAACACCTAATATTAACTTGCACCGTGAAACTTATTTATTATTGTATGCACCATGCATACAAACTGTATCATACATTCGCAATCCCCGATATCTTTAAAAATTGAGACTTGAAATTAATGTTATACACGATTTCCGGTAACCGTAATTTTGCAATTCCCAGTACACTATAACAATGATGAGAATCAATTCCCAGTACACCACGTCGATCTTTCAACGTCTCCTGCTCCTTTATTTCGCAATACATTGAGCTGAAATTTGGTCAACATGTAGGTCTTAACATCCTAGAGGAATTGTACGCTTCAGAATTTTTAATTAAGAAGTGAAAATTGAAATATTGAACAGAAACTCCCGGGGAAGGCAAAATCACAGGTGAGCACTTGCGCTTTATCAATTTGTTTCAAAGTTTAAACAGTGTATCAGATGCAGTTAACTATTTCAATAGAAACGTTTATGTGTCCGATTGATGCCCCAATACACAATCACATGTTAAAATGAACAGATAAGTCAAAAATCGGCTTTCGACTCACGCTGGTGTTGTTTACACTGGCTGTTTTGCTCAATTTATGCTTTAATATCCCGTGTACGCTGTACCACAGTGAATAGCATTTATCCATATGTTACTTCAAAATTGATGACATGACACTGAATGAAAATGACAAATTGACAGTAATGATAATGTCCTAATTAAAAACAAAATATATTTTAATCTCCAAAGACAAACTAAACGAAAGAAATTGTGCATATTGTACAATATTCTTATTTGGAATAGATTTTTTTAGGTAAATCTGAATAATTCTTATTTGATCATTTGTACTTCAGTATCAAAATTATGAGGAAGTATTAAAAAGAGTACCATCTACAAACTAGTTTGTAATTTTAGTACTGAATTTTTTAACTAGAGGCTCCCAGGAGCCTGTATAGTTCACCTAGGTAGAGCTGTTGCAGAATGAAAATCAACAGATTGTCTAATGTTTAAATAAATGCTTGAAATTTATTACACAATATTTATTTCTATCACAAAATTTCAATATTATTTCCTTTCAAAACTAAACCATATTTCAAAATTTTGAGACAATACATACCAAGTATCATAGACTTTTCATGTATAATACCTGAGAAATTTTCCTTATCCAAAAACTGGTCAATGGACCATGAAATTAAGATCAAGGACAAAAGCCATAAGGCAGTCTGACTGATGTACTATGGTGGCCACCTTGGATTACGTGCAAACATGTCGGACACAATATTTCAAGTAGACCACACAAGGACTATTGTCACAAAGTTTGGTTGCAATTGGCCAAGTGGTTTCACAGGAATTGATTTTTAAATGCAGATGTTATTTTAAAATACCAAATGTAAAGATCCAATGACTATTGTGGCTGAGTTTGGTCCCAATTAACTCAGTAGTTTCAGAGAAAAATATGTTTGAACGTATTTTCAAACAGTATATGTTCTCCACTGACGGCCATCTTGGATTTTGTGTGGCCCTCAAAAACACCAATGTTGTAGGGGGCCACCCAAAGGCTATTGTGGCCAAGTTTGGTTCCAATTGGCTTTGGGGTTTTAGAGAAAAAGATCTTTGAAATTGTTCCCATAGGGTCCAATGTTAACCTATGTTCCCCATTGGTGGCCATCTTGGATCAGGTGCAGACTTAAAAAAACACCGGTTTCAAAAGGTACCATCTAAGGACTACTATGACCAAGTTTGGTTCCAATTGGCCCAGTAGTTTCAGAGAAAAATATCTTTGAACGTATTTTCCCATAAGGTCCAATGTTAAAATATGTTCTCCGCTGGCGGCCATCTTGGATTTGGTGTGGCCCTAAAAAACCACAATTTTGTAGGGGGCCATCCAAAAACTATTGTGGCCAAGTTTGGTTCCCATTGGCTAAAGGGTTTTAGAGAAAAAGATCTTTGATATTGATCCCATAGGGTCCAATGTAAAACTATGTTCCCCGCTGGCCGCCATCTTGGATTAGTGGAGCCTTAAAACAAACACCGGTTTCAGAAGGTACCATCTAAGGACTACTGTGACCAAGTTTGGTTCCAACTGGCTGAGTAGTTTCAGAGAAAAATATCTTTGAACATACTTTCCCATAGGGTCCAATGTTAATCTATAGTCCCCGCTGGTGGCCATCTTGGATTTGGTGCGGACATGTCGGACACAATTTTTAAAGTAGACCACCCAAGGACTGTTGTGACAAAGTTTGGTTGCAAATGGCCCAGCGGTTTCTGAGGAGTTGATCTTTAATGACGGACGGACGAGGTGGACGACGACTACGACGACGGACGCCAAGTGATGGCAAAAGCTCACATGGCCTTTTAGGCCAGGTAAGCTAAAAAGGCAACTATCAAATTCATAAATACTACTTAGGTAACTAGATACCCATCTGCAGTTTCTATTTAAATATTTTAGATAGGCAACAAGTTTACCATTGAATTTTTCAGATGAGCAACTAACCAACTTACTTATCTATTACTATAATGGGTCCTATGTCATTTTGTCTATGTAGATCTTTGACTGTTTCTACCATATCAAAGGCTTTATAAAGGGCTAAGTCCTTCCTGGGCCATTCTTTACAAGAAAACACTCTTGTCATCAGTATATAATCATCCTGTAATAAAGGGAAGTAATCTTAAAACAAAAGAAATGAACAAACTCAAACTTGACCTAGATATTCTCAAATGACATGTTCTTTGGTAATATATACAATTATGTTATTCTCTCAGGATAATTGAATATACTTATAAATATTATTTTTAAGCTCAGTTATAGTCCGATCACCTAATCAGTGATGAAAACTGATGTGGCCTTAAAAAGATCGTGGATTACTTACCGCAAATTTCATTAATGCTATATGTAGATCTGTTATTTTTATAACATGTGTTTAAATAATTTCATTAAATTTCTTATATTAAGTCTAAAAATCAAATAAAACCCATTTTTATCAGACGCGCATCTGAATTCAGGCAATGCGTATCACGTAGTAAAATGCATTATCGCCAATAACTACATCTTTTGAGACAAAAATCTCGGTTTTGTTAGATAAGCTTACAGGATCTGTAGTTTTAAAACATTAAATTGAAAAATTGTGTCGTTCTAGGCCAAACATGTGTAATAAATGAATATTATTCATTATTTTGATGTTTGTGCTGTTCTCCATTCATAAACAAGTGCAATGGGTTAGTCCGTGACGTGTACTGGTTAGGAGTAGAAACACCTGTATAAACCTGTATCGCGTGATTACGTATTAGCCAATCAGAGCCCAATAATGAATGAAACTGTCGAATATGCCATATCAACATATGAGAGGGGCAACAGCTACCTTTCAATTAATTGCTAAATTTTGACTCCCAAAAACTCAAAAACTACAGTGAAAATTAACAATTTAACCACGGAGATAGAAAAATAGTATGTTTAAATACTTATTTTTAAAACAAGACCTGAAACGAACAAGTATTAATTTCTCAACAAACTTTTATCGAAAAAGTTTATTAAAATTTATTCATATAAATTAAAAGGAAAAAATTGAAAATGGTGAGAATATTTGCAAAAAAAATTGTAAATATGAAAAATATGTTCTTAAAACACATGTGAAATTTAAAGTCTAGTGAAGTTATATCAACCAAGATATCTATGTTTGAATCACACCACCCATTCAAAACATGTTTTTTTATCACTGAAAATGTGACCGGACTATAGTAGAGTGTTAACTTCATATGTAAGGAGGTTATGCCAGGTCTGACCATGACTTAAAAATAGGAAGTGATTGTTCTTTTGCCAAGCACTCAGCATTTAGAAATAAAAGGCATGGGGTCCTTTGGAAGAGACCCTTACATCAAGTCATGGTAGGTTTAAAAAGAACAAGCCTGCACATTTGCCCTGAGTTCACTGCAAAGGTAAACAATTTCTGCCACTTCACCTTCAGCTAGTGATGTCTCAATAAAAGTGAAATATTCTTGACAGTCATACTTGCTTGCTCCCTCTTTCCCCTCACTCACTTACTCAATCAATCAAATAATAATAATCCTTAACTAAACTTATTTATAAAATATTATTGAGAAAATTAACAAAAATACTTTTGATACAAATGAAAGTCACCCAAACTATTAAGATTTTTTCAAAATACAATATTCAAGAAATGACAGATTTTACAGGTCAAACAACTACTATTCATGCATTTTCTCTGTCAGGTAAAATGTGTAAATTGTTATTTTACCTGAGTTGACTCTAGTAAGAATTCTCTAACAACATAATGTGCCGTTTCCTCTTCTTCTCGGAATCCCAACTTAAAGTTACCAGTGTCTACTTCTATAGGTTCATCTTTCTCAGGCCAAAACTTTTTAAACTCCTGTAAATACACATAATATAGCTGGGGTAAATAATACGAAATTGTGGAGATATGTTGCTTAGTGGCCAAGTGGATAAGGCTATGTTTCTTTTAATGCTAGCCAAAATCGCTATTGGCTACTTATTCTAAGAAAAATCTTTTCAAAAGTAACTTATTTCAGTAAATTTGTGAAAAATATTTTATAAAAGACAATATTTTCACAAATAGTGGAAATCTGTGTACTAATATTTTTAAAGTTGTTGAAACCTAGTTAAGGTCACAGACTCATGATTCAAGGGTTGTGGTTTAAACCTGGTCTGTGTAGTATGTCTCTGAGCAAGACATTAATTTTCACATAGTTCCAGTCCACCCAGCTGCCAAATGAATGAGTAACTAGGGGTTACTGCGATTGACTGATGTAAGATGTAATGTTGTTTACAGTTGCTTCACATCACTAAAACTGGGGTAAACGTCAACCTACCTTCTAAGCCCTAAGCCATTTGAGCCAAAAAACAATCTTATTCCCCAGTTTGCAATATAAAACATTGTCAAAAACAATTCTGCTCAAAAGTTTTTGGTTATTGAATAATCATGTGGTGGGCTGGCAACCCCATCACCCCCACCCCACCCCCCTCGTGGGACCAGAGAACATTGTAATAGAACTTATAACTAACACACTGCACAAACATAACTCACCCAATAAATGCTTAAATACTTACATCATCATCAAGAGGGGACAGAAGAAGGATAACAGAGCTATTCTGATCCCAGACCATCCTCCAGAAATCTTCTACAGTTGACTCTAATGGATGTTGTGTCAGGATAAACTCATCAGTTTTATTATAGCCCTGTAAAAGAAAGTGAAATAAAACATAGACTACATGTACAACTACAGTCAAACCTGTCTATAAAGGCTGCCCTAGGGAACCAGTAAAAATGGCTTTTATGGGCAGGTGGTCTTTATATACAGGTTGAAATTATATTAATGAAAAACAATTGGGACACAATTCTACTGGCCTTTATAAGCAGGTGGTCCTTATATAGAGGTTGCCTTTAAGGCAGGTTGGACTGTACTGTAATCCCATGTAATTGTATAAAACTGTTGATACTTATATACCTTCGCTATTTCTATGATTATTGAATTCATTATAGCAATAGTAATAACCTGTTTTATTCTTAGATTAGAGTGGAGAGAAGTTTTATGCCCCAGTCAAGTTACTTCCAATCATATAGTAGCAGTTAGTCCTTAGATGGTGGAGGGAATCAGATTGCCCAGAGAAAAGACCTTACTGTTGGCTTGAAATTGTCAAACTTTCTCACACTTGGATCTGCCAGAGTGAGATTCAATACCTTCTTTTTAGACAATGACTCGTAGAATCTGTCATGTTTTGTAGTGAAGACATAGAAATCTTAACCATAGGGATCAGATTCTTGTCTTTACCTTTGGGTAAAACAAAAAAAACATATTCAGGTAAAACTCAGGATAATCGATATGAGAAGAAAAGGAGTCTATATGACACTTACCTGTAAATAAGTGGCGTTTATATAATTAGAGCCTTCTTCCCCTGGTTTAAATGGTAGTGATACCCGTTTAACATTCAGTGGTAAGAGGTCCTGGTCTCTATTTTTATCTGTGTTGAAGTTTTTCAGTGCTACTGATTTATCAGCTTCTTTAGGCTTATAACTGGTAGCCAGCTGAAATATAAGAGAAAATATATTAATATACTGTAAAATCACAAATGTTATTTTCCAGGGTTAGCCGATTCCATGAAATCTATGTCAAGGAAATTTTTTACTTACTGTGAAATCATTAATTTTCGTTGGGGATCAATTTTCGTGGTTTTAGTGGACAGTCTGAACCACGAATTTACGACCACCACGAAATATTAACCTCAAGTAAAAAGACAAGATATATGATAACTAATGGACATGCATATATGTACCATATTTTTTTGCTCTAGCGTAACTCACACATAAACACAAACTTTTCACAAGGTAAAGATGCGTGGATGTTTGATTTAATTATGAAAATTATTTAAGTACATATATTATGTTTAATAAATTCTTCATTAATTTTTTAAATGTTTGTTTTCAATTAGGACCTGGTCGGGACGATAGGGACAGACAGGTTTCTAACCGTAACTTTCATCATCAATTATGACCCGTCTCATTTAAATTCCAATCCGATTACATATTAATTAAATAAACATTTTAACAATCTCTATAAACCTGTTTTATATTTATTATTACTAAGTCAGCTGTTTGATTTCTAAAAAACGAAACTTCATTCGAATCGGTAAGAGCCGCCATTGTTACTCTCGTAAACAGCTGATTAGGTCATCAGAGGTCAATAATTAGAATTTTTATAAAGTTGCCGATGTCACAGAAAAACATTCAGTTTCGTGTAAAGTGATTATAAAACACATTATAATTGATGTTCTATGCATAAACTTTTAAATCTAAATTAATTACCGCTTATTTGTACAACGTAACAGGTAGATCTACTCAGGCCAGGTGTCACATCGCTTGTGTAGTTAATTGTTACTGATATAATGATTACAGTTAATTAGCGCCTATCCGAGACTTAGTCATTAATCCGCGTCTCTGTCACGGTTTATTGCTTTCTTATTTCAACAAATAACTTTTTCTATAGGTGCCGATAAACAAACAAAGCATGACTTCCTACACGTTATCAAGGCTCAAAGGACAAACTACATTTTTGACATAACAGTAAAACCACGAATTTACGTCCCAACGAAATGTTATTTTTTACCGATTCCACGAAAATTGGACCCAACGAAAATTAATGATTTCACAGTACCTAGTTGAGAACAAATTGAATGAAACCAAAAACAATGAGTTTCACCAGTGTAACACATTTGTATGGAATGATTATTTCAACTGGATATGGAATTGCATCAGTTGACATTTTCCTGTAGAAACAATGTTATTACGGGAATATGCAGCATAAACGTTTTCCAAAACATTTCACACAGACGTTGAGGTATTGATCACATGTACACTGGCAAAATCCATGAAATTTTCTCCCAATGAAAAGCAGCACCATTAAGATGTAATTTGTATAAAATTTTAGAATGATGATGGCAACTCCAGAATGGCTGGCATCTCTGCATTAGCCATAGGAAGACTGTCTAAGATAAATGTTATTAACAAAATATGATTTACCATTCATATTAATGCATAAAATATATTTGAAGAAATGTCTTTGGATGCATTGCCATAAACAATTTCAGCAAGAAACATTTCCCTACCTTATACTGTTTATCCAGTAATGATTCCTCCATACCCTCTTCTTTATCTGTGAGTTTACCAATACCAGCCAATGAGTGCCCTCCTCCCACCCCTCCCCATTATGATATGAAATATAAATGCCCCTCTATGAACAATTTTAGTAAGAAACATTTCCTTTACCTTATACTGTTTATCCAGTAATGATTCCTCCATACCATCTTCTTTATCTGTTAGTTTACCAATAAATTTAGTTAAATCTGACTTCTTGACTTCTGTGTCACCTCCACTTATAATGTACTCTACCAGAGCATCATGTATCAACATATACTGATCCTAAAAAATCACAAAGTATCATTTATTTAGCTCTAATATATGCCACTATTCAAAACCAGAAATATACACCTTTCCTTATTAATTTCATTGGCCAAAATATTATCAATACTTTTTCTTAAAAATATTTTCATTGGTAACAAAATGTACTTTTTTCTCATCAAGCATTTTAATTGGTCAAAAGAAAAACAAACCATTAATTTCTTTTTATTGGCCAAAACAAAACCATATTATTGAAAATGATTGCATCAGTTCAATTTTTAAGTATATATAAGTTTTTATACAGCATAGACAAATTCTGCCAGCTGTTGCTGTAGAACATGACAGTTGTCATTTATATTTTTTAATTCAATTTATCTTTTTAATTAATTTTTTTTAATCATATTTAAATATTTAAGAAACAATACTGAATCTAAAACTAATATTTCAAGGAGAACATCCACTTGTTCAACACTTGATTACTTTGATCAATGATTAACAAAAATGAAATTAGTCAATTAAACAATGCATTATTCTTAAAAACAAAATGCTTTTTTCATTTTTTATCAACAGGAATGTCCAGATAAAAAATGTTTTATAAATTATAAGAAACACAATTACGTTAATCAAATCTAAATGAATGGGTCCTGATAAAAATACACATTTGAATATGATATGAAATAGACTTACCTCTGTTTGAACTAGGAAGTTTCGTTGTTTTCGTATGTGTAGTAAAAACTGTGGTACGTTTATTGTACCAAGATCTTTCATTTTCTGTATCATACTGTCTATCAGTATATAAGTACCTGTTCTACCCACACCAGCACTACAAAAACACAAAGATGTACATTATAAATAAGATCTATATAGAGTAAGACCTAAATTCACTGCTATGTTTCCATTACGGGTCGCCAAAATCACCATTTGCTACTAATTTTTGAGAATTCTTACAAAGTGTAACTTATTTCAGGAAATTTGTGAAAAATACTTTAAAAGGGGCTATTTTTTTCTATTTTGTTTTTAAATTTTGATACTAATAATCTATATTTACGATCACATTGTTTTTGCTTCAATGCAGTGTTTGACCTCGATTCTACTTCATGACTCGATGCAGTTGAATGGAGCACGCGAGCAGGGAATTGTACCATTTAATGACGTCACTGATACTAGTACGTCATTAGTTGCCGTGACGCTGCTTTGGTACCGTGATGTCAGCCTTTGTCGGAACATTGTGGGCGTGGCCGGCGATACGTCAATGATGCCGACAGTTGGAACAGTCAATTTTTAACGAGGTAGTTATAGCTGTTTTTTTTTAAAATAAAAAGTGTTAAAATGTCAGTTTATATTTTGTGTTCATTTGAAAAAGTTACAAATGATTGTAAATATAAGGAATGACATTTACTTTGACTGTACTGCATGGAGTTATGCAGTAGAATGGACTGTCTCAAATAACCATGAAAGCCTTCGGCTTTCATTTAATTTGAGACAGTCCATTCTACTGCATAACTCCATGCAGTACAGTCAAAGTAAATGTCATTCCTTAATTAATTTGTGGAAACCTAGTAAAGGGGTCTGGTGATAAATGAAGGGAGGCAGTTTTAGTTTTGACAATTATTTGTAACTTCTGAGTTCCGATTTACAGATCAAACTGTACATTTGCATTTTATATACACAAGGAATATCATATATCTGGATTATATCTTTTTTAACTTCAAATTGCTCTGAACTTCATTGCAGAAATTTATTTATATTGAAATATACTTATGACAATGAGCAGTGTAGGCCATTTTTAAATACCGTGCTTACCATGGCAACCGAATGACATCAGTTTTTAAGGTCATACCTGCAGTGAATAACAATAGGACCTTGTCCAGGTGGATTGTGTGCTGCTGCTGAAGACTTCTGGACAAATTTAAGAACAGGTAAAGTAAAATCAGGTACACCATGATCTGGCCACTCTGTATAGTGAAACTGGTGAACTATTCTTTCTGAAAATTGCTGAAATGAAATATTAACAAATACTGTAGAATCACAAATATTCATGGGGGATTAAATTTTGTTATTTTTGTGGGTAAGTTAAAACCACTAAATTTAATGTCAATGAAAATATTTACTTACCAGGTCAGAAAGGCACTAAATGATTCAAACACAGGTATGTAAATATCCTTTTAGTCAATAACACCATAATGCATAAGTTGACTCTCGTTAGCTCAAACTCCATGGGGAAACCAAAATAATTCAACTTATCCAAAGTTCAAGATAAACAAAGTTGCTGACGGCAGTCAAAGTGGAGGGCTCGTAATGCATATATAAATTGGGGGTCCACACGGGATTTATTTTCCATGAAATTTTCTCCGAATAAAATTTGTTAAAAATTAAAAAAAAAAACACGAAATTTTAGCCCAACGAATATTAATGATTCTAAAGTAATCAGTACATGTGTTGTTTTTATGAAATATTGTAATATTGGTATATGGTGTTTGATCGGGGTCTACATGTATGACATAAAGGCATGGTAAAAATCTATTGATTGAATGGGGTTTAATGTCCTAGTGAGAAATATTTCAGTTATATTAGCACATCACCAGCTATAGATGAAAAGGCAGAAATTTTTACCTTTGCAGTATGTTTATGGAAATTGTAACACAGAACTTCAATTTTTTAAGGTCTCATCTGAAAGACTCATCATGAATTTCATTTCTAAATGGCATCTATTAGTCAGACAGCTTGACTTAATTCCATCTCTTCTGGTGGAGAATTGGGCCAATAGTTTTTCTATTCAGCTTCTTTTTACCGAGAAGAATGATTGATCCTATGTCAAGATCCCAACTTAGAAGACCAGTTGATTTCAATCAGGTTTTCCATCCTTAGGCAAGTTGCCTGCCAAGGTCAGAGGGGTTGAGATCTAAAAACCTAGACCTTCCACACTACCAAATGAGTTACCATAGTAGTACACAAGATAAATATGTACATTAACACTGGACGTTTACATCAAGGTTCATGGGCACCATTCACCATAAGCTTTGTACTACTGTATGAGCAGTTTAGCTAAATACTTATTTCATAAATCTTACCTTTTTAATTTTTGTATTTTTCAATGAAAATATTCTAACTGTATAATGTGACCTAGAGAATGTATTTATATGTTTAACACTTATTGGTCCATGTTGTTCTATTCCTTCTTCTGGCCAGTATTTGTCACATTTTCTCTGCAAAATTAAAAAAATTAAAACATTTTATTAAAAAGTTCATAAAAAAGATACATATGTATTTTTCGAATTGTACACCAAAGATTTCACATCAACATGTCTACAAATAAATTTAGAAAATTAAATTGAAAAGATCCACCATGGTTGACCAACAGACAGTATTTTGGGAACAAAATTATTAATTTTTAGTCAATGACGCAAAATTGATCATTGTACATTTGTATATATATTTCTACTTTTCATTCTTCTAATGGACCATTTGTTTGCTAAATATTACAAATGTTCTTTTTGTGAACCATTGCAGTAACATACAATTCTACAATGCTTTGCCCAGCTCGAAAGAGTCTTTTTTGTGTAGCTCGACTCCAGTTTCAAAATCTTTCCTTTAATAAAGATTTCCCTTAACTTAAATCTGGCAAATTTTAATGATAATTCATATTTCAAATTTGTCAGAATTAAGTTAAAAAAAATCTTGGTTAGGGAATGATTGTGAAACTGGAGCTAGTAAGTGTTTTTCACATTTTTTCTTCTACTTTTCTAAGTAATATACATAAAATTGAGACACATGTACAAGTAAGTATAATGAAAATTGATGTATCACCGGGCATGTCTATTATGTTCTGACACTGGCCGCCAACATGGTACCAAAGCAGCGTCACGGCAACTAATGACGTACTAGTGTCAGTGATGTCATTAAACGGCACAATTCAGACCAAGTTTTTATTCTTTTTGCTTCTTATTCAAGCATGATGGGCCTTTGTCGGAACATTGTGGGTGTACCCTGCGATCCGTCAATTGCAATACAATGTGTTCAGTGAAAAATTCATAATAAGATTCATAGCTAAATCATTCTATATTTTCTATTATACATACCCTTCCTCGCTCCATAATGTTTGTTATCATGATTATAACTAGAGAATTTTGTTCCCAGATCATCCGCCAGAAGTCAGCAAACGTTTGAGGTAACGGACCTTGTGTTGCTATGTATGCTTTCTGCTTACCATAACCCTGAAATTATATTAACTGAGCGTATCATTTGCTATGTAAGTGAATAAAATTGATTTGCACTAGTTAAGAATTTCTCATTGAAAACTTCAAAAGACCACAAGTCCTAGAAAAATTAGCAAACAAACTTGGATTATTAATATAGAAATCTTCTATCTCCATTGTTTATTCTTGCATTAAGTTTAGCAAAATTGTGACATAGTTTTACAGAAAATTAATCCGGACAAGTAGTGGAATGGACAGAGACACAGAAGAAAAGAACTTTGAATTTAATATCTCCATTTCTTTAAAAGGTGGGTTAAAAACATTCTGGATATTGTTATACATTTAACCATTGAACTGTCTAGAAATGGTGTTTATAGTGCTATAACTTCTTCTGCTATTCAAAGCAAACGAAATAACAAGCACTTGCTTTACATGGCAGTGGAAGTTACAGCACTATAAAAACCCATTCTAAGCAGTTCAATGGTCATTCTATATTTAAGCATGCTTTTGAAAACATTACATGTATTTTGATTTTGACATCACTATATTAATGTTAGTAATGGTCACATAATATTACATTTGGCCTTAAACAGTTTCACAGAACAAAACACTGCAAATGTAAATACATCATTATGAAATTATCATCAGTAAACTTACATCTACATAATTGGCATTTATATAATCTGAACTTCTAAGTCGTCCATTTATTGGTCTTAACTGTACTCTGGAATGATCAACTGTGGATAAAAAAGTAAAATGCAATTTATTTAGAATACAAAATGTATTAAATTAATGATTACATAAGTATAGGTTTCCAGTCAATTCTGTTTTAATATTTTATCTGTATTATACGGTGCAAAACACTAATACATGTATAATGCCACACATTAGCTTTGTCACTTTGCTTATCATTCAGCATTTTGAAGTCACAAAGTCCATTTCTTTTCTCTTTCTCTTTGTCTTGCTTGATGTACATGTATATGTATCACTAAACCACTTTATGACATCAAAATCTGACTTAACAAATGGTGGCAATAAATCACGCCTTGTATGACTAAACATATATAATTTCTAGTGTTTATTCTCGGATTTTTCAGAAGGGGCCAAAAAAGAAAAAAACAACTTTTCTTAAAAACACCATAATATCAATATTTTTGCATTCATGTTAGGTTAAATATGGCCCACCAAGGCCTTAATGATGGGGTCATTTCGCAAAATAAGAAATCAATGGCCACTAAGGCGCCCTTTAAAAATGAACACTACTGTCTAAACGTTCAAAGTATACTGTCAATATTAAAGCCTATAATATCTAGCTAAACATTATTTTAAAGTCAGCAACATCATAAACATTTCTAGGCAAGAAGGTAATAATATAGATTATAAATTTAAAGCATAAGATTTTATTTGTCAGGTTCCACTAAGTCACTTAACATTTACTTACATGCAGTAATATTTATATAACGGTTTTTATTTCTGTTTTCTGGTTGGTTAGAACATTCTGCCTTCAAATCTACCCTTGTATGCTTGTTAATATCCTGAAAATATAAATAAAAACAGGAACTTACATGACAAATAATGGTGTTTTAAAACCCTCAGTCAAGATTCTTTCACTTATATTGAGGCAGTCAGTTTTGGGATGGTGGAGGAAACCAGAGTACCCAAAAAAATCTACTAAACTATAGTAAGCCAACTCACAAACTTTTTCACACTAGAATGTACCCCAGTTGTATTTGTGAGGAAATGGAGGAATATGAGGATCTTACGTGGCAATGGTTTTAATACTAAACTCACACATGAATTAATAAATTTTATGCATTTCATTTTTATCTTACTCTTTTTGATGGAAAGAATTAATGAGCAATGAAATTTTTGTAAAATATTATTAAAGCAGCAAAAATAAAATGTTGTCAAAGTATTTAACACTGGATTGCAACATAAACACCAGGGTATATAACATACACTGTTTTCTTTTGTACTTTGTAAAGGCCATGAAAAACTAGAACTGCCTCTTGAGAGCCAAATACCCCCACCTTCAAACATTGATCTCCTGACCTTGATCTTTGACTTATGACAAAAATTTGATATGTGACACATCGTCTCATGTTGGTTTACATTTGTGCTAAGTTTGATCAAAATCCATTAATAGACATGGAAGATATGGAGCGGATAGGATATTGGGACGGGCAAACAGACAGGGCGATTCCTGTATACCCCCATAAACTTCGTTTGCATATTATAAAAGCACACTGTAATGTAAATTTAAAGTTGTATGATAAAATTGATAAACAATTACCTCAAATTCCTGAGAAAATAAATCATCACTATTAGCATGTAAATCCTTGACATGTTTGACAAAATCTTCTACTTTTACTTCATCATAAGTATGTTCTTCTGTAAATATCAATAATGAAAAAAATAATTATAAAAGTTGTGTTGAGTAATGGTGTTTAATGCAGCAGTCAAAAATATTTCACTTATATCACTGATGGCATTATACAGCAGGGTTCTTTATCATCCCACGCCTACTGTGAGACGAGGCCTTGTTTACTTTAAGTTCCCATCCGGAAGAACTGCGACTTTCATTTCATAATGCTGAGTGCTTGGCGAAAGAACAGTCACTACCCACTTCAAAGTTTTGGGTCAGACCTGGTTTAGGGTTTGAACCCACAATCTCCCACTTACGGAGCAAGCACTCTACCAACTGCGCCACAGTAGTTGTAATTAATTATAGGAAGAATAATTGTATGTCTGAATATTGGCAACAACATACATGTAGGTGTTAATACATGTGTAGCTTGCATCCTTTTCAGACACTAAAGTTTCTATTTCTGACTCTGAAAGTATAAAAATCCAGTCCCAAGATCTTGTTGCCATGGTTATTCTGAAATCTAAAGAAATAGGAGTCATGTAATATCTTGTTGCCATGGTGATTCAGAAAAATATAGATAAACATCAACTTTACATAGGAGTCATGGAATATCAACAACAAAGATCTTGTTGCCATGGTGATTCAGGTGAAGTACTTACCTGGAGCATCAGCTACTACTATAACAGTTGTTGGTGGACTATTGGAATTAGTGGGCACTGCTAAATAGTTCCTGGCAGTATGATAATACTTCTGACATGTCATAGATCTAAAAAATATACAATAATACACATGTAAATAAATACATCAATGGAAAAGAAATAGGCAAGAAATGTCAGCATACATGTCTGCATGATCCCATGTATATGACAACTAGAAGCCTGGTTGGTGCTCAAACCATTCCCTTGAATGGGGCTCAATAGCATCCCACATGATAGCCAATGTTAAACTCTTATTTTGGTTGGATCATATGGAACTGCGAAAGTTGATAGTTTCCCATAAAACAATGTCATTCCAGGAATTTTTGACAAAAACATTTTTCCAAAATTTCCACACAAATGTAATGGGGTACCAATCCCTTAGTATACTGGCAAACTCCATTAATACTGTGTGTCTGCAGCTTTAACTAGTTGATCTTGCATTTCCAATTTCCCATCATGCATCTCCACATTCCCATCATTCTCCTTTAACTTACCTACATCCTATGAATACTAGTGAACCAAGCAGTATAAACAACACAACACATACAATTCCTGCAATAATCCCAGCTGATGTTACATCTTGTTCTTGTTGGGCAATAGCTGTTGGATCTAAAAATACAGAAGACACTTTACTTAAAACATGTCAATTAGACAAGCAATTATAGTTCGTCAGCGATATTGTGGAAGAGTGTTTATAAACATGGAAGAGTCTATATAATGTATATAGCCTAAGATAGGGATATATAAAGGTGGAGTTAACAATGAACGCACAAAGGCGTGAATAAACGTATATGATAAGACTGTATTAATACCTATTGGTGTATAATAAACTCGCCTCTGTTTATAAACACTCTGCCACAATATCGCTGACAGACTATAATACACTGTATGAACAAAGTCAAAATCTGTTTCCCGTTTTATACATTTTATCCCAGTATGAACCAAGATTAAATGCTAAAAGTTAAAAAAAAAACCTTGATGACTCAGTAATTTTAATAACTTTTTGCAGGTGTCTGTCCACATCTGCATACATTTTACTTTTTGGTTGTAGTCTCCAATAGCAAAAACTCCTGACAGCATTATTATTAATATTTGTTTATTATAATGCGACATAAACCTGTAATTAAAATACTGGAACGTTGTGGATATTGAATAAATGTTATGATGGAGTTATATGAAGTAGGAACATGTTGATTGAAAAACCTCATTTTTTATGGCAAGTGATGCTTTTTGAAAATGAAATTTTTATATTTTTTAAATTTTGGTTTTATTTTTATTTTCATTTTTATATTTGAACAGTTGAACATTATATTTATCAATATTTATGTACTTGTGTGTTAATTCACACAGCTAAACAAAAAGTTTTGTATTTATCTACCACATTGTTCTATCTGGATATAATACAATGTACTTGTCCTGAACTCAGAAATTTTTTTTCACGTTTGTTTTATTTTTGTGTAAGTTCACAAGAGTCACGAGACATAAAGATAAAACTTGCAAATATTTTACTTTGATATTATTAACTTATATTTTCTTTGACCATCATCCAGCAAAACCAAAATAAAAGTTCATGAATATCTTGATATGTCGAGTGACAGGCAACACTTAAATAAAAGGACACGCATATATTACAATGAAAATTCCTGCGAAAATAAACTTAACCGAAAATTTTTCGATATGCAGTGTAAGATGTATATTATTTCTAAATGCAACATCTCATTATAAGTGATAGAAACTTTGACTGGAACATAAAATATATCTGACACAATTCACCCATTATCTCAATTCCTAGAAATATGTAAAATGGATAATCTGATGGTCATAAGACATGCTAAATTAAATTCCACAGCATTCAAAAATGTTCCTTCCACAGCATTCAAAAATGTTCCAACAATAAAGGTGGAGACTGCCATGCTGTATCATGCCAAATGTGTCATGACAGTGATTCTGAATGAAATCACACAGGCTAATGCATAGAGATGAATTGATACTAATGGTCATTCAAAGATTACTTAGCAATAAAACAGAGCACTGGTACTGTATTCCATAGCTTGCCTGTACATCTTTTGAGAGCCAAATATCCCAACTCTTAAAATAAGATCTCACCTAGTGGATGTTTGACCTATGCTTCAATTTTGATATATGACACTTTATTTCAGGGTTACATTTGTGCCAATTTTGATTAAAATCCATCCACAGATGTAAAAGTTATGGAGCAGACATGATCACTTCAACCTTATCATGCCCCATCCCACTTTGAAAATGTCATTCCAAAACTGATATAATGAATTAATTGTTCAAATAATTCGTGATTAAATACATGTACTAAAATGTAAAAGGTGTTTTTAACGCTATTCAAAACAATGTATCTGAAAAAGTTTTGTCCTTGTGTCAAGTTTGTGGCAAATAAAAGTTACATATTTACAACTAAATTTATAAAAGAACTAAAATGTGCTAGTACATGCTACCAATAATATGAGTGATTGAAAAACAAATTTAACTTATTAATGAACAACATTAACATAAACATACATGCAAACACATACTTATTCACAAATAGTGTGGCATTAAAAGTAAGACTAACAATGGAATTCACCATCAAAATTGAAGATCACTTATCAAATGTTTTTTTAATAGGCCACATGGAATCCAGTAAAGCCTCAATCTATTGCCATAATCAGTTTAGTCAGATTTTGGTCTCATAATCCGGCTTTGGGGATAAATCGTGGGAGAGTAATATGAACAAGATGACCTATGATCTTAGGCTGGCTTAAAAACATGAATGAAACAAATGTTGGGAATCACTGTATTGTGGCAATAAGGAAGGTGGCAAAGTTATCAAAGAGCATTATAACAAGGTTTTACAATTTTTACTTTTAATGCCACTATATTGAAAAAAAAAAAAAAAACGGTAACAACATCAACATAAAGTATAAGAAAGATAGTCTCGCCTGAAACATTCATCATAGCCATGAAGTAACTTGTTTGAAAATATAGGTCTTGCTATTTCCCCTTTGATTGCAAGGTTAAAGTGGAGATTGCAGGATTGCAAGATATGCTCAAAATTTGAACACTTAACTAAAATATTTGTTTATGATGATAAGCCCCATGAAAGTGATGACAGAAGAAAAATACTCATCATTTCTGTTCCTTTGATGTGGTGAGCCAAAAATTGTACTAGAAAAGTTGATAACAATGAAAGAAAAAGTCAAAATTCTCGATTATAATCTTTGTTTTGAAAAATTAAAAATTTTCTTTTGTGTTAAAATGAGACAAATGAAAAAGATAATAGTGCTTCCTAAAAGTTACAAGTCTCAGACTGTGTGACTGGCTGTTATTTCAAACAATGGCTATGTATGACACTTTTCAAGGGAGACAACCATGAGATCAACAACTAAAAGAAAGAAATGAAAGGTTAAATACAATAATGAAACAAGTGAACAAATGAAGATATGGCTGGGTAATGAGAACCACCAGGGTGTAAATGTGTACACAAATATCAAAATAAAAATGACAAGAATATTAATTATACACGTTTTTTAACAAAATATATCTAAAAAGTTAAATATTAGATTTCAAACAATTCTATCGTTAAACTAAAAATGTGTTAATTTTTAATTAATCAGAATTTCAGATATACAATAACACCTGCTTAAAAGACACATTTGTGTAAAAAGCTTTGAAATTTGGTTTTTATCTTCAACAATTTGGAAATTTCATAACTTGTGTCAGGGTAAGCTATGGCACCAAATATTTCGCAGTAAACTATATAACCAATAGCCAAATAACGTGGTAATGATGCAAGATTAAAATCTTTTCAAAGTTTTGTATATTCTGATTCCAAAATCTTCTCACTGGTGTCTTTCATACCAATTCCTACATAACCATGTTGCCAGAGGGCAAATGTTGTCGCCAGCAATATCGCCAGAAGCATAAAATTTTGACACCAATTTTTACAAAAATCACAATTGGCAACATTTGCGAATCCCAGAGCTGACCCTGTGCAGAAACAAACTCCTGTGTTTCTATTTTGCTTGACTTTAACAGGTTTTACAGTATATTTTTCAAAATGGCGATATTCTCTTCAGAAAAAGCAGTTTAAAATTTAGCTGTGGACACAATTCTACATGTTCATCTAAAAATAAGTGTTATAATTGGTTAATTCTTATTGCCCTGCCATGATTGGTTAAAAGAACACTACACGTAATCATCATCACCTGTGGCTGTTGTGTTCTCCTCCCCTGTAAGTTAGAGGTACAAAATGTGAAATACATACATATATACAATGACAATGATATAAATGATAGAACAGAAAATGACAAACATGAGAAGAGAAGTTCGAAAACATAACTGAAAAGAAAATTAGATTAATGCAATAGGAATCAAATGAATGGGTTAATAATGAGTAAGACATACAATACTTTGATGCTATTACAATGCAGTTATGTTATCAATTTAAGAGCAAATGATATATGAATTAAAAAGAATATTTCAGGATTGATTTATTAGACAATCATGACTAAATTATCCAAAATATTTCTCCACTTTCTGTCAGCTGCTTTTGCTCAAGTTTATATCTGTGTTGAATAGCATTAAAACAGTAAATGGTAAATACTGCAAATACCTGCTTAAACCATCAGACCAGTATAATGGCCCAATCCTTTGCAAATAAATAATTTCTAAAAAATTGAATAATGAAAATCTGATATCTAAAGAGTACATGTGCATTTACGTCGTTTGGCACCAAGGTTGCTGTAAAGCTACTAATGACAATCTGCCATTAAGAGCCAACTTCATGATTGCCTGTCATATACGATGTAAACACAAGTATTTGTGGTAAAATTGAGATTTGAAGGTCAGTTTTGCCAGATATGTGGCATAATGGTCTAGATGAAAGCCTGTGCTTTGATGAAATTTTAACAAAGATATTTCAATTATCACATAATTTTCCCTTAAATTCTTAAACCAATGAACTATTATGGCCTAAAAGCAAGAACAAAAACACTTGGGCATCAGAAGCTCTGCCTGCTACAAATGTCATTCATTAAGGATACTCAGTAAAGAAAACTCATTAGGTATGTTCTCTACATAAAATATGACAGAAGATTTAGATTTTTGATTTGTGAAACTAAATACCAGTACCATACTTTTCAAACGTGTAGTTAGTTATTTCTGAAGCATGGTAAAATGAAAGGAAAATTCATGCTTTTACCATAAATTACCGGTATTTAAATAAAATAAAATAATTCCTTTCCCCATAAAAGGTTTCTATGAAAAATCTGAGGTTTGGATTTATAAAAATCAAAACTCCAACACCGTTCAACCATTCCAGTGAAGAAATGAAGTTAAATATCATTCAAAACATAACAGACTATCATGCTACAAATCGACTAAATACCTGTAGCTGTTACATTTTCCTCCCCTGTATCTTGCATATATACAAGTACATTGTCCTCCCCTGTATGTTGCAAATATATAAGAACTTATAAATGTTTTTCAATTGTGTAATGCGTACATTGCAAAGATATTATGCCTGCTATTTCACCTAGCCTTTAATTAATAATTCACTTGCCCAGTTGCTTTGTGATTTTTGCTAAACCTGATAATACCGGCTATTTCAGCTAGTCTGCTATGTCCTCAATATGATTGAACTATATGGACCTTTGGACTATATCATCGACTTTTGGCATGCAAGCTGACAAACTTTCTCACACCATGGGAATGGGATTCAAACCCAGGCAGTGAGAGAAGTTGTGATCTGCAAGTGTGCACTTTAGACTGCTGAGTAACCCAGTCTCATACACGCCCTCCCCCTTGATGTTAGAGAAACACTCTAGAATCAGGCCAAACACCTTCTCATATATGTCTCTGAGACTTAAACCATATTGGTGACAGGTGACATCTTTAAATTTTTTTTTTTTTAACAAATTACATATTTTAGGTAACTAAAATACTAAGACCATTGATATAAACAACTGGGAACAACACAGTAACACAGGTACAAATAGATTACAATAACAACAGCAAAAGCTTAAAACACACACACACACACACACACACACACAGGGTACTGAAAACTGAAAATAAAAATTTCCACATATAATCCCTCATAAAAATTAAGAACCTCCACCAAATTAAAACAAATAAATTAACTGTTGCCAAAATTGTTGTAAGATAAATAAATACCATGTATTAATGCATGTATAAAAGTTTTCAATTTATTTTATGATATATCTACTGGTTTTTTTTTTAAACTATGAAATTAGTTTGGTATTAAAATTTTAACAATTCATTGTTAAGCAAGAATTTAAATGTACACATAAAAATCCTATCCCAAAACCATTGATTTATCAAAAATAAAATTATTTGGATGTTAATTTTTTTCAAAATAGACAAATAACTAAAAGCATTACATGTGAATTTATCTTTTTTTTAAATAGAGGATTTAAGTGTTAAATTTGAATTTAATTTCCCACTACCATAGTTACGATCATTTCTCTAACATTATTTACACTATGCGGTCAACATAACATTAAGACAATAAATAATCATATATAAATGTTTACAACAACAAAAAGTAAACATGAAAATATATAGTCACCAGTATCATTTTTGCCTGAAAAAATAGGTCAGATAGATAAAATATTTATTTATACCAATAACTACACTTATTCCCAGTTGTAGTATGCAGCTAGGCTATTACTATCATTTGAAGACATAAATCTCCAATTATTTAATTTTATATTGATTTTTAAAACTGTGAAACTGACTTACACACATACCCTCTGCATAAAAAATTTGGTATGTAACACATCGTCTCATGTTGGTTTACATTTGTTCTAAGTATCCATAAAAACTCAAACTATGGAGTGGACAGAATATTTGGAAGGACGGTCAGACGGAGAGGGTGATTCCTATATATCTACCTAAACATTGTTTGAGTGGGGGTAAAATAATCAAAAGGAAGACTACGTAATTAAAATACAATACATGTATTAATACATGTATATATCTAATTAGCTAAAAGGATGTACATCAATATGTGGTGTGTAATGATAATTATAATTTTTCACCCCATCATCTCTATAAGATTTAAGAATGTTCTAAAAAAAAATCTATGTAATATTAACTCTACAATCAAAAGATAGACAAAACATAAACATAGTACTAATACAAACATTTGTGTAACTTTGGTTCTAAGAACCACCTATGCCACCCACCTCCAAAGCAGTCATGCAATCTGTAACTATAGTTTTTTATATTCCACATTAACCTTTTTAGAAACCTACTATTTTCACTATACACAAAAGTTGAGCTTCACATGAAAGCTAAGTGCGATCACATAGTACAATGAACCACATGAAACCCCAGTGTTTGTGTGAAACAATAACATGTAGTCATATAAACAGACATTATTTTGCTATAAAAGCATTATTGTTTTGGGAATCCTTCAACTTGCAATGTCAGCATTTCCATGTCATTCTGCACAAACAATGAGAGATATTAGTCACAGGTGTGCTGTGAACCCACTCGTCCTATCATACAAGGACTGTGATTTTATTTACCCTTAGTACAACCAAAATCAAACAGTTAACACACACACTATGTCAAAAAATTATTTCTTGTTAGTTCAACACATGAAATGATGAAATAATCCCACCAAGGTAAAATTTATTCAGCGTTTGAAATGACAAAACAAGACTTGGCAGAAGAAAAGCATGATTTGCAAATAAAAAACTTGTACTAAAATCATTGACACTGATATCAACATGACTTCAAAAATATCTGAATTGGAGTTTCAGAGACGGATGTTAGTTGTTACATATAAATATATATATTTTACAGATAAAACAGGCAGTTAGTTAAACTGCACGGTTATCATGCTGATGAATGCTATAAATTTAGTTATAAACATAATTTTTATTATCATGGAAATGAATTGTCACTCTCTTTCCAATATTGGAAAAGAGAAATAAGAAGATCTGCTTAGGCCTACACCTGTGTACAGGTAACTAACAAAAATACTATAACAAGGATGACATGACTAAAACTTTTATTAAATGATCATTAAGATGTGATTGTGTAACTAAGAACCTTTTTGAGATTTTTTGGATAGTTTATTAGTTTTCAGACTAGGAATTTCTTGAAATTTAACCTGTAATTAAACATGAAAACCCCAACGACAAACCCCTCTAAAATTTAGTGGAAAAACACAAACACAGCAATTATTCAAAAGTTGATAGTCAATCTCACTGCCAAAGAAATGAATCCTTATGCAATATAGTTCCACTGTTGTTTTAAGGAAATGATAGTTTAGTGAGTCAAAAAATACCAAACCTGACATTTCTGAAAAAGTTAATATAAGGAAGTGTGTTTTACCGATAAGATTGATGATGACTGGATCTGTGAACTGTCCCACATATAAAGTCTTGGATGTCATGGTATAGAGACTCTTGGTAGCACCTGCTAACTTCATATTGTATTCACGATTTGTAGGTAACCCAGTAATTATTGTCTGAAAGAAAAAAGATCAAGTTAGTTTTCAAGGGAGATAATTCATTAAGGAAAGTAAGGTGCAGTAAGGCTTCTTTATCATGTAATATTTTTTGGACAATTGGCATTAACTAAATAGGTTATATCAAAAACACCTATTTCTTTCATTTCTAAATTCTAGTTGGGAGGTTAGCCAATATTTATTTTCAAGTCTGAATCAACCCCTGACAAGGATCAACATGCAGTTTCCAATATCTATGTATCCATTCCTGGTAGCTAACATCGTCAATAGCTACTAACTTCTTTGACCTTTTTTCAAATAGTAACCTATTTTAGCAAAATTGTAAATATATAAGGACAATATTTTTACAATTTTTTTTAAAAAAAATTTGGCAACTAATATTTGCCAATATTTGCCACATACAAGATTGATCGATTGATCGAATGATTGAATGGAGTTTTGCGTCCCAGTCAAGAATGCTTCATTTATATTGAGAAATCACCAGTTAAAGGTTAAGTAGCAGGAATTTTGAACTTTGCAGTATACTTAGGGCAATGTGCAGGGAGGTTTCTTTATTGTGCCATGCCTGCCATGACACAGGGCATCTGTTTTTAAGGTATCTTACCAAAGACCCTGCAACTTTCATTTCTAAATGCAGAGTGCTTGACGAAAGAAGTCACTACAGTTTTCAAGTCTTGGTCAGACCCCGGCTAGGGTTTGAACTTACGACCTCCAACATACAAAGCTTGCACTTTATTAACTGAGTTACCATAGCGGTCGACCTACAAGAGTAACAACTCTTATCAAATGAGGTTCTGCAGTTAATCCATAATTTTTTTTTAGTCAATTGGATTTAGATGAACAAGACTTACCTCCCTTACAGAGCCATTAACTGCTACTTGTTTACTAGAAAAGGATTTTGTGTCACTGAATGTTACAATGTATTTATCCACTTCTCTATAAATCTGCTTCTTATCTGGTGGTGCCCATATTAAATATACACTATCAGGGCCTAGGACTGTATAGTTCAAAAGCAATGGAGGACCTGGACCTAAAAAAATGTCAAAAGAATGCAAATTACAATGAAAACAATGTCTAAAATGCAAAAGAAGACATATTTAATTATAGCATCAGTATTTAAGCAACCTCTAACTCCCATGAATGTCATCATATCTTTAGCTTAATAATATTTCTAGTTTTTTTTTAATTAGCTAGTAACAAAAGCCTAATAAACAAATGATTTAATTAATTCTCTAGTAAGAAAAGAGAAGGTGGAGTGATGGTGTTTAATGCCCCAGTTGAGATTCTTTCAGTTACATTGAGGTGGTCAGTTCTGGGATAGTTGAGGTAACTGGAGTGCCCAGGTATGACCAAGGACTTTGCCTGCTAACTGATAAGCTTTCTCACACTAGGATCTTGCAGAGAGGGATTCAATTCAAGCAGTGAAAGACACTCTGATCCGTAAACCAGTAATTAAGATCACCTGGCCTCCAAAAACCCCATTAAAGAAAAAAAAAATATTAACAAGGGAAATAACCAACCTGCTACATCTGTAACTACAGGATAGGGTTCACTATATTCACCAGGTCCACCATTAGTTACTGCCCGTACACTTATCTGATATTGAGTGTAGGGTTCTGAAATTAAATATCATAAATGTCACATACATTATATTTTCAGTTTTTTAAAAAATTTCTTATAGACATGAATTTCTACATTTTAGTGCTTTTAAAAATTACAAGATCTTTCAATTTTTCTACTAAATCTATGTATGGCATAAATTCTTAAATCTCCTTAAAGAATAAGTTTTGGGACAATACAGACATGAATTGAAAGAAAAAACCCTCCATAGAAATAAAACTTTGTCAACTATTTTATTTTATATAATTCACCTGCATATGCACTGATCATCATCTGACAATGCAAAAATAAAAGTACTGTTCATGGATATTTTGAAATGATGATTCTCACAAAAATTACCTGGCACAAAAACCTCCCTATCTACAGTACAGAATTTGGAACTTAAGAGCCTATCTGATTAACCAGGTTATACGTAGTTAACAATACATACCTAGTTTAGATATAAAATCAGTCATAGGGTTACTAAAGCCACCAAGGATGGTTTTAGTTCGTATGATGTTATTATGTTTCAACTTCAACTCATATCTTATCAGATTGCCATTTAATTTCTGTGGTGCCTCCCACTTCACATAAAATGATGTTGACATTGTGTTATGGACCTGAATAATCCGCGGCTGTGATGGAACTGAAATAATAAAAGTCTTTGTAAGTGGTGCTCAAAAAAGACAATTAATATTCATGAATCAATGTTAACCTCAAAAAATTAATATTTGACTGCATATCATTCTAATCAATCTAATCGAAAAAATAACAGAACACAGGAACAGTTTACAGATGTAATAGACTCAGGTGTGCTTAGTGTTTGAATACAGAAAAATTGTCAAACTTCCAGGGTTCATTATATCTACAGACCAGGGCTTTGGAAACTTCGGTCTGGCCCGTCAAGACATTTTTTGTACCAAAAAAAAAAAAAAAAAAAAGTTGTCTGCACAGGGCTGTTTATGTGCGTTATTAGACCACGATGTTTATTGCAGTGTATTAGGTAAAATCTAACTACACGACGTTTACCGCGATATGCTGTTATTATCAATAGGCGTTACTGTCCACGATGCTTCATATTGCATGTCCGCCATATTGTTTACCAACAATCGTGAATTTCCGTATTCCGAAGATACACAAATTGTAATTAGAATTATGGCGAGAGGTTCTAAATACGATATAACGGGAACGGCTTGACAAGGTTCCAATATATTTATGTGAATGAAAGATATTAATGGCTAAACTAAAATTTAATCACGTTTCTGTATTTATTGATAAAGAAACAGTTACGAAGCGCGTAGTAGGTAATTTTCAACACCCTGTGTGGAACCTCTTTGATAACAAACCGTCACCCTTGACCGACACTCGTTATGGCTTCTGTAATCAACACAGTTACAACCATGCACTTATTATTAAACAAACATAAGTTTAAAGAAAGTTATTATGATTTGGATTGTGAAACAAAAGAAATAGACAGTAAGACACGTGGCATGCAACTACTTAAGCCCACAGGTATTTACTGATTAATAAACAATCACCTGATAATTAGATCGAGTTGTAGTTGACAGGTAAACACGTTGTAAGGACAATACACTTAGTGAAGTCAGGTAGAGTTTAAAAGACCGACAGACAGACAGACTAGCGGTAGTTTACTTTTGTCGGACCGAAAACTGATTTGTCCGTTTAATATTCCTGTTGTAAAATTGAAAATGTCCGAAAACAAAAAATGTCCGACTGGTGATTTTTCACGTCGGTCAAAATAATTTTTTGTTAAATATGACCGTTTCCGGACCTCTGCTACAGACATAATATTTAATTAAAAATTTAAGCCATTATCAACTTAAAGGTATTTATTTTATCAATAAGCTTCATAGCAACATTGGTCAACAGTGTACCATGTGATAACCTCTAAAGTTTGAACGAAACATAAAAATGAAAGTTTTCCAGGAATTTTCAAAATACTTCAGCACAAATATAAAGGGTATTAATCATGAGGAACAATAACGAACTGCATTCAAAACAAGACTAGTTTATTCTACTTACTTCCTTCTGCTGTGATGACGTATGTTACAGCTTCTGGACCAGCACCTGCATCATTTACTGCCTTAACAGACACAAAATATTCTGTGTAAGGACGCACTAATGGAACTAATATACTCTGTAATATAAAGTTATTAAAACTTAATAATTATGTTTCTAGTAACAATCAATACATTTGTATTATTGAAAAATATTTTCAATTTTTATTGAAGCCTGTCCAAAATGGTGTTCGAGCCATGACCAAGATGCTCTACAAATTGAGTCAATTATTTAACATATAATATGCTTGGCACAAATTATTGCTCTCTTAAGTTGTCCAGGGTCGTGACGATGAATGGTCTAGAGTGTTGGCTTATAGATCACAGGGCCTGCTACTGCCTAGGTTCAATTCTACTCATTTTGTCAGTTCCCTTGCTAAAACTGGTAGATTTCTCTGGGCTCTCTTGTTTCCTTCATCATCTCAGAAATGATCGCCTCAATATAAATGAAAGAATCTTTACTTGGACATACAACACCATTAAAATAATTTTGCTCTACTCTTCAATATACATTTTATTTGTCTTTAAAATCATCTTATTAAAACTACAATGTTCGTCCACTGCTGAATTCTATTTGGTGCCTCTTATGTTGTCCGTTATACAGTAAAACCTCAATATACCCCTCAATAACTTTCCCACTTCACTTATTTCCACAGTATTTTGAAGTACCAAAATCCATTTCTTCTATGTTTTTCTGTGTAAGTCAACCTTGATTGTCAAATCTCTTTATAACACCTAAATTTGACTGAAAAAACGGTGGCAATGCATCAAGATTTTACTGTACTATATTTACCGTTTTATCTTTATCTTCTACTGTTAAAGGTTGTGCTACATTTTCTCCTGTTATACCATATATTATCTCATAACCTTTAAGTATGCCATTTATCTTATCTTCCTCTGGTGGTTCCCATTTTATATCTATGTACGAACTCTTCTCACTTATAGCCCTAAGATTCCTAGGTGGTGCCTCGGGAACTAAAATAATTTCAACAGAACAAATTTCAATACAATTTAATTGCAAAAATACATTTTGAGAATCATTTTTAATTCCTTTGACAATTAAGGAATTTAGAATGACTTATTGCCCTAAGATTCCAAGGTGGTGCCTCAGGAACTGAAATAATTAAATAGAACAAATTTAATTAGAATTTTAAGAAAAAGTAACCTTTGCAGATAATTTTTAAATGATTTTGAGAATGATAAAAATATAGAATGACTGCAATTATTAATGAAAATAATGCTTATCAGTTTATTGATAAATGTACACTAGTTCATTAGACGTTACATTTAATTCAAAATGCCAATCAATAATCATCTGATTGATTGATTAATTAATTTAGATTTATTATGTTTCAATCAAGAATATTTCACTTACATAGAGACATCAACCGATATAGGTGAAGTGGCAAAAATAGGCAGGGATGTTTTTTTAAAAGCATGCCATGCCTACCGTGATACAGAGCATTGATTTTTAAAGTCTCTTCCAGAGGACAAAGTACTTGGCGAAAGAACAGTCACTATATATGTTCAAGTCTGGGTCCAACCCAATCAAGTTTCAAACCTCAACCTCTGACATAAGGAGTAAGACTTACCTTCTGAGGGAGTTACAAAAATGTCACTAGCACCACTGGGCTGACTTTGACCACAGCTATTTATAGCTATTATCCTTAAGACATAACTTCTATATGGCCGTAGATCTATCACATTTATTGTAGTAGTTGGGGAGCCTACTGTTATATTCCTCGCTGATTTCCACTCGTCTGAGAGCCTCCTAAAATACAGAGAATTTATTAAGACATTGGTAAAATAATACCCCTTTTTTGTTTTTTTAATCTCGACCAAAGCTTAAGTTTTTAGTCTCAAAATTCTCTTTTCTATGTTTCTTGCAAAAAGTTTCATGTAATTTTTTTGTAAATTTATATATTTTGAGTTAAATGGTCTCCTTCATCTTTGATATACACATTTATTAACTACCAAACAAAGACATGCATATATATCCACACAGAATTTATACTAAATTAATGATTGACATAGTTTTCTTTGTCTCAAACTGTGATATCATTGTCCCCAGACACCTTGTTATAGTCTCCCTCAATAACCTTGCTATATTGCTTATAGCCATAAGTCCAAAATTCAATTTCTTCTATGTTTTTCTTTTAATAACAAGCCTCCCTCAATTTATTGCCAACTTCTGTATAACGTCAAAATTGGACTGAACAAATTATGACGAGTTGGGGTTTTACTGTTTTCATGTGATGTACTGATGTAACTGTATACTTTTATTTACAAAAAATTAATGCAAAAAGACCGTCTAATCATTACCTGACTTGAACTATATAACCAGTAATAGGACTGTTATTTTCTTTTAAACTTTTATCCCAGGATATAGAGACACTCCTAGACTGAAGGTTGGACATCAAAGGGCGCCCTGGAACACTGGGTACATCTAAAACAAAATATAGTAGTGATAATTATATAAGAGCATGAATTACAATCAGCAGGGGACTAGTAGCTCATGGCTCCTAAAAATAAGTCTAGGTCCTTAAATAATTTTGGAGATTTCAGTTATCTATAACTACTAAAGCTTTCTTTCTGAAGCGAAATAGCTAGACTTCCAACTCAAAATAGTAAAACTTCATCCCTGAAAATGAAATCAATATTTTATCTTTAAATATTTTAAAAAATCAATTAACTTCCTGTACTTAAACATTCAGAAATGAGATACATCAGTGTGATGGACAATATCCCATAACTTTTTGTTCAAAAACAAATACTTCCAATGAACTGTGTCTCATACTCAGAAAATGCCATAAAAATAAGAGCCTTTCAAAAAATTTGACTTCAAAATGCATTATAAACTTACCTTGTACCAACAGTGATGTTGTATTTTGGAATCTTTCATCGATGGCTCCACGGCTTTCGTCTAAAAATTTGATGACCTGGCAGGTATAATCTGACGAGTCTTGCATTACGACGTTCAAAATCTCTAGCTCAAAGTCTTGTTTTACTTGATATTTAGTCTGCAGACTTTCTGTTAAATAAGTGACACTTAAGGTACCATTGTCTTTCTGTGCTGAGGCGAGAAATAATGACGTTTCCGACTTTTTGTTCCATGTGATGGTTAACACAGCATCAGGTTCTGTGGTCAGAATTTCAATATTACATGGAATTATAGCGTTAGTATTGACTTTTGCATGTACTAGTTCTGTATTCTCCTCCCCACCCGCTGCAGCATCAGCTGAATAATGAAATAATAAATAATAATATTTAAAAGAACATGGTTAATTTTACTGCCTGATTATATATACTGTGTTTAATACTTTTTAGTCACAGACTCATGAGTCATAGGTTCAAGTCCCAGCGAAGCTGTGTGACATATCTTTGAGCAGGAGATTTATTTTCATATTGCTCAAGTCCAACAAGATGTCAATTGAATGGGTAGTGGTACAAAATGCTGGGTGTGGGATGAGGGGAGAGAGAAGGGTAAATCTTGTGATGGACCAATATCGTATCCTAGGGATATGTACATGTAGTATTGTGCTTCACACTACTGAACCTTGAATAAGAAGAACTCTTAATTCTAATGGTGAAGGTTCTAAGCCACCAATTTTTTATGAATCAATATATCATTGTTGACCAGTAAAACATTAATGCATATTGCCAATTTCACAGAATAATTGCAATTGAAAAGGTTATGGTTGTTCTAGAGCAGTAGAAGACTACTTTGGATTGAAAAAATTCTATTTCCGAAAGTTACAGAATGAGATCCAAGACCAGATAGGTCAAAAATGCATTTTCCAGTCTTCCTAAGGCCATGTATTCTTTTGTCAGTAGAGTGGGAGGTTGTGGGTTGGAACCCTGGCCAGGTCTGACCCAAGACTTGAAAGAAAGTCATACTTCTTTCGGATGGGAACTTAAAATAAACAAGGTCCTGTGTCACAGTGGGCTTGGCATGATAAAGAACCCTGCTGTATTATGTCACCAGCGCAATGCACAGGAAAAATTTCTGCACTTTCGCCTAAAGCTGGCAACGTCTCGATATAATTGAAATATTCTTGACTGGGACGTTAAACACCATTACTCAACTCAACCCATGTGTTCTTGTATAGTACAGCAATTGGGTCACATCAGGATAGCTTAGTGCGTTTTGGCTGACACAAGCATCATGGTGTGAAATATCAAGATCTGCCAATAAAAGCCCAAGGCCCACTAAAGGGGTATAAATTGTGAGTAATAATACATACCATGTTTGGATATGAGGAATATCCCATGCAGAAAAAGGATAATACAGAATTTCATTTTCTTCAAACTTGGTCTTCCTTCATTATGAATCTAAATTGTCTGAAAGACAACAACATAGTTTATATTATTATTATTATTAATTTTAGAGTGTACATGTTTGCTATGTACAACTGACTAGATGTAACAAACTACATTCTTGTGATACAGAATACTTGGGCATCACAGCCAACATGTAACATTAATAATTTACAAGTTGATTTGTGTATGCATGGCTAATTTAAACTTTAGTGCCTTGAAAAAGTTAAGAGCTCACAAATCTTTACAATATCAATCAACGGGTGATCTGCTTGTCATTGTGTCCTTTAGCAAATAAATTCAAGCAGAATTGTGTTTTTATTTATTTGTTTTTTTTTTTTTTGGGGGGGGGGGGGGGGGGGGGGGAGGGGATATAAAATCTTGACTTTAAAATCTAGTTAACCTAGTCAAGTTGAAATCCTAACCTACTGTATTCATATATTCATATGCATCATAGGGCATGTTTTCATTTCAGAATTTAGGGTAGCAGCTGAATCCCATTACAAATGCTAGCACGGATTTTAAAAGGCTCTGTTTTATTTAGCAAATGCCAGTACGGATTTTAAAGGCTCTGTTTTATTTAGCAACTGGGATGGTATGTACTTTGGTGTTTATTAGTTATGACAAAATGCTCATGTCACAATGGTATGTCATGACGCACATTACTGATTTTCATATCCAAAAGCTTGATTAACTAACGCCAGGCTGACCAATCAATTCTATTAATTTATCCCGAATGGTACATTTTTAAGCAGCAAAGCCATAATTTGGTACATTTTTCACTTGATGTTATAATGTTAGTACATTGTTACATCTGTTTTTGTGGTACATATCCGTCCAAAACAGACAAATTTGTCAAATTGGTCAGCCTGTAGAGCTATGATACAGATGAATTATGGTGTACATGCATTAGCCATTTATAAGCCAAAGGCCTAGTTATGATTATGGTGTAGTCTTGATTTTTAGTCTTGGTCATTATTTTCTGACAAAAAATTATGAGGCAAATTATGCACAATGGCATTTATTCCAACAACAAAATCAAATAAATTTAATGCATTCATAAAAAATTTTAAAAATCTATTTTGGGATAATTTACCCAAACCTCAATTGATTTGCCAACCTAATTTTGAAATGTGCAGATCTACATACGAATCAAATGTCACAAATTTCATCAAATACAAACTTGAAATGCCATTTGCCACAGTGCACAATATACTAATTACCACAATTACACTAGACAATGGTCACTATATTTCTGTATATATTTGTTTGGTCTCTCTAACCATGAGTCATACTTCAGACCTAACAGAAGGATGAGCGGGTAGATAATCAGTTTATCAACATCGGTCATAAATTATAAACCGCATCTCATACCCCTTATTTCAAACATTTCGGAACTAAATATCCACCATATACTTCTTATTACATTGGATATTTTTATCTTAAGCAAAACTATACCATATAAAGCTATAAAAGATTATAAATTACACATTTTATCCATTTTTCCAAGCCTCTCAGTCCGTCAATACAATCCCGTCGCCATCTTAAGACATTAATATCCACAACTTCCTGTTTCCTCTCAGATCACGTGACCGCAGGTGCGTCTAATCCTCATTACCTTACATTTCCCAGTGACCTGGTAACACCATGACCAATTAGATTAAATCCTGACCTTATTTATCAGATTTCTCAAGAATTGTGTTTTTTAGGCATTAACACATTTTAATTTCGTTTTAAAGGGGAGTAATTTAGTTGGTCTATTATGTCCCAGAATAGCTCTTAATTAATAATCTGGATAATTACTGAAAAAGGCCATTGTAACACTGGTAACTTTAAAAGTATTATTATTAACCAAATTGACTTCTGTAATTATTTTAATGGGCTTTACGTGATCGAGACTGAGACAAAATAACATACATTACTTATATTCATTAAACTAGTACATTATAACAATTATTGCGAGTCTAGAACATCCAGGTGAAGTCAATTTAAAAGGAAATATTTACTCATTAATGTGTAAAGTTTCTATATAATAATCCAATTATTTCATTTTTTAAACTTGTGACAATATGACTCAAGTTGCACATTCATTTTTACATTAAAAAATACATAATAAGTATTGTGACAAAAGGTTTAAATTACCATGATGGGTTTTGTTTTTCATGAATTATAAGGGATTGATAAAGACGCATCTTCATCATTCTCGAAACTACTACTTTCGCATTTCAAAAAGAGATTCTCCGGGGGAGAAAAGGTTAAAAAATATCAAAATGTTAGAAGGCAAATTCTGGAAAGACGTCCATTTGTACCCGCCACTAAAAATTTAATTTTGACTGAAAAAGTCTAAAAATGACAGTTTCAAGCCATTTTGAACAGTCTGTGAAAAATGATTGTTAAAAATCTGACCATTAAATAGCTAGATTATTGTTATTATTACATCATTTTGATCATCTCACGGTGGCTTATACCTTCAGTCTGAATGAACCATCTATTGTGTTTAATCCAGAAAAGTGTAAACAATTGACGAAGACCCCCACAGTAGCTGAGATTCATCATGAAGAACACAACACTGTCTGAAAACACTTGCAAATAGAAAGCTTTTTGGTTTACATATGGTGACATATGTAAAAGACTATAATATATATTATGAATTTAAGAATTATTTCTCAAAAATCCTGATATCTGGGTTTTCACAAAATTAAAATTATCAGTAATCAAATTTTCGGCAAAATTTGTGAAAATATAGATTTAGTCCCTTTTCAACAAATTAGCTAAGTTACTATTCAAAGATTTTCTCAAAAAATAGGAGAAAATGGTGATTTCGGCTGCCAGGAATGAAAACATGCCTATAGAACATTCATGTGTCTGTTTCAATAGTGTCTCATAAGTCAGATGTGGACAGAATATATAGTTACAACTTACAACGTGTTACAAATTGCACAATAATATAACTGACTTACTAAGATGTATTCGTTATCCGCCACAGAAGTAAATAATCAACCGGAACTTAACGATCACACCAACTCAAAAATTATTTTTAAATTAAAATCTTTAATTGGAACAAGACGAGTAGGATAAATGGGAAGGTTGTATTTGCTATCAACTTTCATTTGGTGATTAAACGGTGCAATACAGACCTGTCGAAAGTTTAACACTCGGCTGACGAATACGCGGGAAATCGGCAGCTCATCTTCGTTTCTTATTAGCTATATCGTGGTAGCTTTTCGGCAGCTGCTATATACAGTACAGACCTGTCAAAAGTTTAACACTTAGCTAATGAAAAGAAGTCGAAGCTCAGCTGACCGAGACATGGATAGCTAATGACCGATAGTCAGCTGTCAAAAAGTTGTACAGATATAGACTAACGAGGGACCGAGATGAACTACCTGTACCAGTTCGTTAGCTAAGTGTTAAACTTTAGACAGGTCTGTACTTTATCTCTCGACAGCTTTTCGACCACTAGCTATCCATATCTCGCCAGTAGAACCTCGTCTTCCTGGTGTTAAACTTTCGACAAGTCTGTACTGTATCTCTCGGCAGCTTTTCGGCCATTAGCTATCCATATCTCGCCAGCAGAACCTCGTCTTCCTGGTGTTAAACTTTCGACAAGTCTGTACTGTATCTCTCGGCAGCTTTTCGGCCATTAGCTATCCATATCTCGCCAGCAGAACCTCGTCTTCCTGGTGTTAAACTTTCGACAAGTCTGTACTGTATCTCTCGGCAGCTTTTCGGCCATTAGCTATCCATATCTCGCCAGCAGAACCTCGTCTTCCTGGTGTTAAACTTTCGACAGGTCTGTACTGTATCTCTCGGCAGCTTTTCGGCCATTAGCTATCCATATCTCGACAGCAGAACCTCGTCTTCCTGGTGTTAAACTTTCGACAGGTCTGTACTGTATCTCTCGGCAGCTTTTCGGCCATTAGCTATTCATATCTCGCCAGTAGAACATCGCTTCCCTTTTTGTTAGCTCGGTATTAAACTTTCGACAGCCCTGTGCTGTACGAAGTGATTAATCTTTAACTTCATGTCAAAGTTGACTTAATTTGATTAATTTATTTTTTGCAATCAAACGTTCAAGTGCATTTTTTGCCGCACTATTATCTTATTTTTGGCACACATTCTAAAAAGTGTTACTGAATTTCCGATAATAACATTAATACGGTTTCATTTCCGAACGTACGAAACCTATGACACTTTAAGATTTAAGCTCATTCCATTGGTTGCTATTGAAGGACAAGTAAAAGGTTGCTGTTTATTTAGAACTGTTTCTGAACTTATGGCCAAGTATATACTTATTTGTAAAATCTTTATTGGATGGTTTCGGATGTTATGATATATCGGAGGTGAATTTGGTGCTTGGTGATCAGAGTCGGTAGGCAGTGGTAGGTGGTTTTCTCCAGATACTACGGATTTCTCTACCATCTAAGAATTGACAGTTTCGATATACATGCAAGTGAAAGGATCTTGACGGGATAACTCCACTCTTTGTACTAATTACGGGGGATGGGGGTGGGTGGAATTTTCATCCAAAGACCCTGAGTGTTTTCAAGTCTCCAGTCAATCCGGGTGCCTCTACCATGCAAGTACTGAACAGTCTCGATATAAGTGAAGAATCTTGTCAGGATTACTCCACTCCTTGTACTAATTGTGGGGGATAGGGGTGGGATTCCCAGTTGGCTTGCTAATGATTGGTGTTTTCTCCAGCTAACTCGGCTTCGATACCATTTGAAAACAGGCGTCTCAATATAAGTAAAACAAATCTAACTATGAACGTATGGTCATTAATAGACCATAATGTAATTCATTCTCGGTGCCAATATATTTGTTCACCAAACAAAGTTCAGACTGGTAAAGTTAGCTACTACAAAAGAAAGAAAAGTTAGCTATATGTAGCCAGTTACTCGTGGGAGAAAGGTTACATACTACATGTACTAGCGAGTTACGTGTTAGAATTGTTTAGATGAGCTTTTATTTTCAAAAGAAAAATGAATGTTAGATTTAAAAAAAATTAAGACATAAAGTTATTTATCATGTTTATGAAAATGACTGTCTCTAAACATGGTAGCCAGTCACTAATAGCTAACTTTACCAATCAACAAAGTTTACCATTATGAACAGGTATACGACCTAAATGTAATATCAAACAGCACCATACATTTGGCGATTTGTATTATATTGGTATATTGAACTCGATCCAACTTGATGTAAATACCCATAAATCATTCCCGTTTATATTTTATCTTAAGATTTTTCTTGATATTTAATTATGGTGTTTATGTTTGAATAGGGAACTCAGTGCACAGAACACCTCTTTAGGGGCACGTTCAATTCGGTACTCTATATCCTATGGTACCATATTAAATTACCTTAAAAATAAACGAATAATGCAAATAAAAATGACATTTAAAAATAGAAAAGTTAAGTATTTTCATTTCATATTCTGTATTTTGATGAAACTACAACTACCTAAATATAAATATTAGGAAGATAACAGGCGGTTATTATCTTTTTATAGAAGAACGATTGTTAAATCTTTGGCTGCGGGATGATTTTAACATAGAAGAACGATTGTTAAATCGTTGGCTGTGGGATGATTTTATTATGGTTTAATTTAAACGTCTTTAACCTTGTAGTTTTTATGTTTATTTTATAACTTTATATGGGCTTTTAATCTTCAGTGGCCAAACTACTAACAGTTTACAATTATCATAGGATATCTCGATTATTTCCCTTTATACATCTAATGGCATGGGAATTCTGAACTAATCTCTCACTGACTTCAATTAAAACAGTTTTAACAGTAAAAACAAAACAATGGTCAAAAACTGAATCAAATGAAGAAAAAAACAAAAATAATAAAGAATTAAATTAAAAGAAAGAACCATATCGATTCTTTCTCACACACACACACACTGAAGACTGGCAAATTCAGTTAAACACGCGAACTTCCACCATGTGAGGCCGGGTGCTTCAGAAGGTAAGCAATTCCTAGCCTAGCCTTAGCCAGCTGCAGTACCAGACAATAACATTTTTTGTGGGCCTAGATAAGCGTAGGCTGTTATAACTTTCGAATTTCTGTACTACCGCAAGAAATCTAAAATCTATTTCCGGGCTGTCTCTTATGATGGGTTAAATGGGGTTTTACGTCTCGGTCAAGAAGATTTCATTTAAATCGAGATGTCACAAGCTAAGGTGAAGTGGCAGAAATTACCTTGGCAGTGCATTCAAGGCAATGTGCAGGTGGGGGTGGGGTGAGGGGTTCTCTAACGTGCCACGCCTGCCTAGACAAGCGGCATCGGTTTTTGATGTCTCATCCGAAATACCACCTCGGTAACTCAGTTGGTAGAGTACTCGTTCCGTAAGTGGAATGTTGTGGGTTCGATTCCAGGCCGGGTCTGGCCCAAGACTTGAAATGGGTAGCGACTGTTCCTTTGCCAAAAACCCGGTATTACGAAATGATAGTCATGGTTCTTTCGGATGGAATCTTAAAATAAACGCGGCGACAGGTCACAGTATAGGCTTGGAACAGAACCCTCCTCTATAATGCCATCAACGCAAACACACAAGCAAAACTTCTGCACCCTATAGCTGGCGACGTCACGATATAAGTGAAATATTCATGACTGGGGCATTATACATTTCTCAACTCTTCCAAAGGACCCCGTGACTTTCAGTTTTTAATGCCGAGTGCGTGACGAAAGAACAATCACTACCTATTTTCAAGTCTTGGTCAGACTCCGGCCGGTGTTCGAACTCAAGAACTCCCACATACAAATCAACTGAGCAACCGTAGTGGTCCTTGAGGTCTCTTTACGTAGGTTGTTCAGGAAATGCGTAGCTTCTGGCCAAGCATATTTATTTATCACTTGAAAGAGATTGAACCAAAACTGTCACCATGTGCACCAGGCTCAAGATCAGCAACTGCATCCAACACAGGTATACCCTTCACCTTTATAACAATATTCTTTCTGACATTTATAATGAATTTTATACAGGATGCATCGACATTAAATAAATTTCACACACGAGAAGCGGAAAACAGGATGACATTTAAATTTATATATATTCTAATCACATCATGAATTAATATATATGTTTTAAACATTTTAACTTGTTTATTAAGTTGTGTTCATGCATATTGCTGTATATTTTTGTTACAATGTTTAAACAACCAGTACGGCGGCATGTAAGGACCAAATGAAAAAAAATCGATCGAATTGGCTATCTTTATGCGTTAGAACGAATTAGTAAATCGTTCGACGGAAGGAATTAGTATTTCGTACGGAGTTAGTATTTCGTCTGAACGAATTAGTTAAATCGTTGAAGCGAATTAGTAAATCGTTCAAACGGACTAGTATTTCGAACGAACTTTTTTTTTTCATTTGGCCCTTCCACGCCGCCGTAAACCAGTATCAGTTTGCAAGACATTCAGTTAGTTGTTTGGAGTATCAAATGTCGTATATGAAAGACAATATTGTAACTTCTGTAAATTTTAAAACTTTATATTCTAATTCGCTTCACTAAAACGAACATAAAGATTTATGAAATAAAAAACACCACAGCACTCAAATATGTGACACATACTTAATATGGGTGATTTCAGTATTTTACACGGTGTAACCAAAAAACTTCATCTCCTAACAAAAATTCTCAATGACACGCGACTAAAACTACATTATGATTTTACCCATTAAATCTATAAAAACATCAGAAATAATTGTAAAAATGAACAAAGAACAATGATTCGGACGAAAACTCCTGGGTTCTAACCCGGCCAGGGTCTGACCAATACTTGAATATAGGCAGAACTTGTTCTCTCGCCAATATTTTCTAGTAACATTCGCGTGACCATGCAAAATCTTTCGCGTTAGCACACGATAACTTTCACGTGAGCATAAAGTAACTTTTGCGTGAGCATGCGATATAAAAATATTTTTATGTCACCTATGTGGCGCCGTACAATAGTACTTAATAATCCTATACATACCCGTAACAAACCTCATCTATAAGACTTAAAATATTCCTGATACAGAAGGCACATGTACGATTTAATCCTATTCCAAGATGTTCCAAACAATCTTTTCTCTATTTTTCTCAATGTTTTTCCAAGCTGATTTTGGTCTTTTAGGCATGTATTTGTTTTTCATGCTGACTGTCATTTATTTTGATGATATTTTTGTGATATTCGAGCCGTTCTGTCACATTCCTATTTGTTTTTCTCTTTTCTAATGTTTGTTTTTGATGCTTCCTTGAGTCATTGTCCTTCAAATGTCCATCTTTATTAACATGTAAGTGACCAATGGAATTTCATCTTCGTCTTCTTACATCACAACTGATGCCATTCGATAATGACTGATGTCATTGATTGATATATTTCTTTGCATTTTCCTTGTTTGTTATTTGTCATTTCCCGTTGTCATGCTTTTCCGTAGCTACGTTCGAGGCACAACCGAGGTACAATGTAGTTGCCAAGCATTACCGTTGCTACTTTTGAAGCAACAGAGACAGTTGCCTCGGTAAAACAAATCGCCAACAATACATCACATGTATTTCACACTACCTGCTGATATATTCATACATATATATTTTTGTAATGTAGAAATTTAGTAAATAAAGAAACCAAGTGAATCAAGAAATTTACAGTGGATAAGACAACATGACTTGACTTAAAAACCATTTGGTTTATAACCGGATTTGAAGCTCGACGGTTTCCGCTTTAGTTTCTAGAACCGATGCAGATTTTTGTTGTACAGGGAAGTCCAGGGACTTCGGAAAATTCTCATTATAAGCGTGCATATTTATTTTTCTTTATGCCCAATTTTAGACGTTGCCATGGTTGACTGGATGAACGTTTTCAACAAAACCAACCAACTCGGTGGTAGCATAACTACAGCCCAGTTTTAGGTGTTCGTCACGGCTGACTGGATGAACCAACCAACTCGGTGGTAGCATAGCCACATTATTACCATCATGCTTTTACTTATGATTTGTACAGGTTGAACTGGATCTATAGTTTTTTATGAATAAAGCACATAAGTTAATGTTATCATACAAATAAGTAGTTGCGACATGGAGCATTTTATAATTATTGGCCTCAGTATGCGTTTGCCTGTTCGCTTGCCGAAGGTCGGTGGTTTTGTTCAGGTACTCTGGTTTCTTCTGTCATCTAAGAACTAACCTCCTCGATATGAATGAAGGAATCTTGACTGGGATGTAAAATAACTTTACTCGAGACCATCCCACAGCTGACCAACTTAATAAAAGTGAAAGAATCTTTACTTGGGTGTAAACAACATTTATGCTACTACTCGTCAATAGGTGTTTTTGTTTATGAAATTAATTTGTTCATGCACAAAACAAACACGTTTCATCCAAATCCATTTGTGTTTTGATTATGAAAGCCAGTAAATGATTGTGCATTAACGTTAAAAATTTAGCTTGAGAAGCGGAAAGCCAGTTGACATTTATACGCAAAGGATGTCGGCAATTACTTACTGTACAGTAAGTGGGTTTGATTAAAATTATAATGCTATGTATAACTATCTCTACTTTTATCTGTGAAAGTTAGTAAGTGCGAGTTGCTAAGCCTTCGGGCCTATAGTGTCTGCAAGATTATTGTTTAGCTTTTGTGTGTTGGTTTAGAAATTTAGAAACTCCTTTTTATGTATAGACACTTTTGTAGCCATTGCAAACTTCTGTTTTTATTCACACCAGTGTGTACGTAGAAATCGAAGTCATAACATTTTGGAATCTTATGTTTGTGGGTACCATACATTGATAACTAACAACTAGATTGACAAGTGACTAGTGACTATGCAAACTTAGCCCTGCAAGTACAATAAAAAAACAAAAACAAACAAACTTACTAATCCCTGTCCGAATCACAGTAAAAACTTTGAAACTGACAAGTAAGGTTAGACACGCGAACTTCCACCAGGCAAGTGAGGTCGGGTGATCCGGAAGGGCAAGCACCAATAAAATTCAAATAACAACATTGCTACAATAGCAATAGTAGTAGTAGCAGATATGGCGTTTTAGGTTACCTATATCGAGGCAATCAGTTAAGGATGGTGGAGGGCATCGAAGCACCCAGAAAAAAACCACCGACTGAAGCTCGAGCCTGGGCGGCGAGCGATGCTTTCATTAGTAAGCACACATTTAAAACTGCTCGGCCACTGAGACCCTAAAATGTTAGGAGCAAAAAGATAACTACCCTTTACCCAAAATATTCAGCACTTTTTTGTTATCTATAATGTCCCCTTGTTATACAAAATTATAGTTTAAATTGTAGATCATGTTGCGTTATTGATTTGCGATAGCGCATGCTTTTATATATTGGATGCCGATTGTTCGACGTAATTAACTGGACACGGTCGAAACAATTTCTAATTGGTCTTGAAGGTTACAATTTTCTATTATAATCTATTTTATTGTATAAATTCCCGTATAATGACCAGCATTCACGGCACTGACATGCCTTGGAAGTTAAATGATGCAGCTAGCATTTCAAAAGTTGAAAGTGGCGGAAACGTGTAACGCGTGAATACTGGAAAGGAAAAATCAAGCTAAAGATCGCAAGTCGTTTAATTTCCAGATATAAAAGGTAGTCATTTTTTGTAGGCTACATCTGTTGCGAAACATAAACTATTTAAAGCAAAGGTTAACTTATGTATTGGCGAAAACACAAACATATTTTAAATTAAGAGTTTAGATACATATACAAGACAATTTTTATGTATCTTCACGTTAGATTTTACAAATGATGTTACAACAGTGATAGTATGATAATGAAACATAGCAATTTGTGACCGAAAAACACGAACCAATAACCAATGCAACTAAGAACATGGCCGGACAAAACAATAAAGTAGGAAAACAAAATCAACCCAATCATGTCACGTGCACTGGGTCCACCCAACTTGAAACTCCGTCAGGTACAATTTCTGTAATCCAGAGATGATGCGTCCTATTGAATCAAAATTTGCTCGCAAAACACTTTTATTGTCAATAGAACATTTCATAGAACATTCATTTGTTCTCCTTTTCTTACAATAGGTTATTCAAGTCTTGTTTGAAATCCTTTTGTGTCGGATACCAGTGATTTAAACATTTTGTATGTAATCTGTGTGCGTACAATAAAGTCAAGGCTAAAAGTTGCTAGCATCTGCCGAGAGATAACATAAGTAATGTAGCATAAACTTCATTTTGTTCAATTAGTGGAGCGCACTCACATAGACCTTTAAAGATGAAATCATATGGTGTTCTTTCAGTATTCTGCGATTTGTATGTTTGTGGATTTCTGCTTGTATTTTGTTAAGTGTTTTCCGCAATACCGTCAATGCTAAATATAACTCTAGCAAAAACTTAATTTAGCTCAAGTAGCGGACTACACACTTGGATCTTTGAAAATGACATTGAAGTTCAAAAAGGTTTCTGCGATTTGCATATACGTGGACTTCTGTAGTATGTGTGGGTACAATAAACGTCCTACGAGTATTCCGAGATATGTATGGTTCTGAGCATCCGCTAATGTAGTTAGAAGTATTTTTATGCCCAGATATAGCGTTTCCTTGTACATGTGTGCATACAGAAAAAATGCTAAAAATTGCTATGAGTCAATAGACTCAAGAATGCAGAAATTCATTTGGGCCAATAAGTGGTAACCATCAGTATTCTGCGATTTGCATATTAATTTTGTAGTTGCGATTTGCATATTAATTTTGTAGACTTCCGTTGATATAGTTTGGTGCGTTCTTGTGCCTGCATACAAATGTTTTTAATTAACATTATACATATGTATATGTGTATACAAAACAATTAATGTTAAAAGTTGCTAACATTACTAGTCATTCATGATTGGATTTATCATTATATAATTCAAGACTCATTTGGCTCAATTAGTAAAATACACAGACTTGGATCTTTGAAGATTTTCATTAATCGGGGTTATTTTGGTAGTCTGCGATTTGCTGGTTTGTGGACTTCCTTTAGACGAATGTTTTCCTCCATTTGAATGAATACTGTACACGTGATATGAAATTAATGTAAAAACTCACTAACTTAAGTCGAGAGATTATTATGTAACCAAAGCATTCGCCAAGAATCCCTTTTGGCTTAATTGGCGGAGATCTTTGAAGATGGCATTAATTGCGGTTCCTTTTATACATTGGTTTGCTTTTGTGATGGTTTGACATATCTAACTGGGGCATCATAAATTCTATTTTACAATCTGGCTCGTGATGGTACTCCATGTTATCCTATTTCCTTTATGCTGAATATATTGGAAACGACAGATAAAGATTGTTATCTAGTAACATGGATTGTTCGGAAAGACAAAGTGAAGATTTAAATCACGTGTATGATAAGGCACGTGACTATAAACAGTTGTTTGCTGTCTTCCAGATCATTACACATGTACAGTACAGACCTGTCCAAAGTTTAACACAAAATATGAATATCACCTTTGTGATTGGGAATGGTGGCATACAGTATATACATGCAAGTTAAAACACTGAGCTATCGAAAAGGAGACATAGTCCGACTGCCGAGTAGTCAAAGATATGGAGAGCTAGTGACCAAAACACTGCCGAGAGATAGATTGTTAGCAGTTGCCAAAAAGCTGTCGAGATATATTACCTATTCATCGACGTCTTTGTAAGCTTTAAACTTTTGTTGACGCACATATCTGCCTTCTTCACACGTGGGGTCTTGGCTGTTCTGTCTAGTCTGTTGTTGTGTGGTAGCAGTCAGAATTGAACTGATTTGATATATTTTTTTCCAGTACATATTCAATCTGCCTTTAAAAAAAGTTTAATGTCCGATCAGTTACAGTGTCTACTGTTAAGTTATTCCAATTGTCTATTGCTCTTACACTGAATGCGTTCCTTGTTTGGTTAAGTCTAACTCTCCGTTTAAATTGTTTTTTATTGTGCCCTCTAGTTGAAGCAAGTGTTGCTGTACTTCTTAAGTTTGGGTGTTAGAAATATAGCTATAGAGTTGCCAGGGTGAGCTGCCGGATTGGGCACTAACTCATTAGACGCTTATATTATTAAACTTTTGACAGGTAATGTATGTACTGTATAGATCAGCAATTATCTTTAACACACAAGTTCTGACAAGTCCAATAATTGTATTATGATTTATTGTTATAAACCTTTATATATCAAATCAACATGAAATAATAATAAAGACTATGTCTTTACATAAAGAGTATAAAATTAATAATGCGTTAAACAGTCATTTCCAACTTGAAATGGTCAATGAAAAACGTCTGACTATGGCAGCCATTGTAGTGACTTTATTCTGACTATACTTGTTCCCTGATATAACTATATGCTATATGGGTTGTTGTTTTATGACTGGTGTCCTTGTTGGGCTTCATGATGGTCCTTGTGTCTGGTTACCAATACCGGAACGTGAGCATGATGAATGATATAGTCACTAACGCTACCGAGGAAGGTACGTCTAATCTTGCCCATACCACGGGTACCTGTCACAATCAGTGAAGCCTTCTCCTCTTTGGCTACTTGTATAATCACTTCACCGGGAGCGCCACCTACACTCTTGACTTTTCCTCCGATCTATAAATAAACATAGAAAACAGGATCTTAGCAATAACTAAAGGAACCACAGCCATTAACAACATATAGGTGGAAGGGAGTGGAGAAAATGATGTTTTTAATTTATGCCTCAGTCAAGGTTCTTTCACTAATATTGAGTACCACTTCTCTGATAGCGAGAAAACTGAAGCGCTTATAGAAAGTCACTGGAGAAAGAAAACCCTACAAACTTACTCGCATATGTAACCTAGTGGGGTTTAAACCTGGTCGACAAGATGCTCTGTAATGGGTAATTCAGTGCTAAAGGAAATTAAGTCATCCAGGCCACATCTTCCAAAACATGAATGGTATTAGAAGACAGAACAAGACACACTCACTACTTTGAATCACAACAAATTGAATGCATTAACTTTAAGCACTGTAACCATACTCAAATCAATAAATCCATTATTTCGTTTTCCACCATATCCTTTTTACTAGATTTATATCGATCCTTGAGTTTATCATAAAATTTTCTGACGTTATAACAAAACAACAGCTGTTGTATTTTATCCAGTATCTTTTAAAATATATACATCAACCAAAAACTCCGCAATTAATAACTATTTGAAATACATTTATAAGTACAAAGTACATGAATAAAATCTCTGACACAATGTAATATACTGTGAAATCGTTAATTTTTGGGATGTCCGAATTTTTCTGTGTTTTGGTGGATACTCTGACCCACGAATCAACGAAATTGTATATATATATACCATGTATTACAAACCACCTTAACCGGGAAACACAAACCAAGAACTAGCCTCCTCACAAAAAAGTGTTTTCTTTTGATCACGAAAATAATTGGTTTCACACTTCATTTACCAAATTGTAAATCTAAACAAAGATGACGACCAGAAAGAAAATACAGCAAGTTTAAGTTTAGAAAACGTCTTCTGTGTAACTCGAAAAAATGCGTGATAATTACCCCGTGATCTTTCATATTCTGGCCTAACTGTTCTAACAGAGCTTTAACTCGTTTTTCTTCCTCGTGCCATAGATCTGTCAATACCGTCACGTCGGCCATTACCATTGCTGAAATACAGAGAAGAATCCATTAAAACTCTCCAGGGTTTGGTGATTGATTGAATGTCCCAATTCTTAAGCCATGCATGGCTAGACCATAGTTCTTATTATCTCATTGAATATATACCCTACAGAAATTCGTGTGATGCACGAGATTTACGACTTGTTATGTATCGGTGCACGTGGAACGAATGGAAAGAATCCTGAACGCTATGGCAATGATTCATTACAATTTGTAATCATCAAAAACAAACATACCAATCCATGTCAAATCACAATGCCAAAGTAAAACCTATGAAACTGGCAAATTAGTACCAATCCATGTCCAAATCACAATGCAAAAGTAAAACTCTTGAAACTGGCAAATTAGGTCAAACACACGAGCTTCCACCAGGGAAGTGAAGCCGGAAAGGTAAGCACCTCCTGTTTTAAACCAGCCATGTGTGTAATGAAAATTGAGAATGAAAGGAATTTATGGGGCGTCAAATATATCCAGGATAGTTTGGATACATATAAATCAACAATATTGTGATGACGGCCATAAAACTTTTATGCGTATATTTTTAAAGAATCTTTGAATACTCACCAATGCAAACACTGAACAAAATCTATTATAGTTGGGTTATTTATAAATGGTCAACTTGTTTATAAATGACTACTCGTAAAAATACTTGACAAGCGGTTGTAAAGCAATTAATGGAACATAAATATTGAACAATTTTGAACTTTTACAATTTTATTTTTTGTTTTTTTCATACCAAGTAAATAAATTTATCTACACTATAAACTTATTACTAAGGATATACATTGACATCTTTAATTTTACTAAAGTTAATGGGGTTTTACGCCCCAGTCAAGATTCTTTCACTTATATCGATGTCGTCATTTCAGGGATGGTAGAGGAAAACAAGGGTAACAGGAGAAAACTACCGACCTTAGGCAAACGAACTGAAAGAATTTCTCACACTAGGATCTGTCCAGAGTGGTATTTGAACATGATGGGAGAGGCGTTGTTATCCATTAGCTCATGCTTTATTGCTTTTTATTACTCGGCCACCGATGTTTAGTTATAATGCCATGTTCAATATTATGCACATTATGTAATAAGCCCTCTGGCGTTTAAAACTAGTAAAAAAGGGAGAATTTAATACAAGGACTTTTAATGAAGTCATAATACATGTAATGTAACTTAATACTGTATATACACATCTGATGTAATGTGTTTAAATACCTGTCTGTACCTTGATACATTGTAATTTATTATGCACTTATTTTTCTTGCATTTTATGTGTGCAATATAAGCTGTATCAGTGATTTTGTTTGCTTAAAATTACTACTGAATAAAGTAAGTTTCCCCAAGGGAAAATGACTACTTTTTTCAATTTGTTCCCTAAAAAGTGATGCATTGATAAATTAAATCTAGTTGTCTTTATCGGCAAAATATCAGGTAGTACCACAATATAGTGTCTTTGCAACGAAAATACTAGCTATTACCAATATATTATAATGCAGTTTGCTAGATCCTCAGAACTAGAGCTTCAATTTTTCCCAATCTTAAAGGCAGATGGTAGTTTTTTTAACAATGTAACAAAAAAAAACACTGTGTATGTATTGAATAAATTACGCAAGTACTTATTATGTTTACAAAGGGGGGGGGGGGGATGTTTACTCCATTCCAGTCTGCCACTATACTCTAAAACTATTAACAGATCTTTATGAAACTTCAAGAAAACAATCATCGGGTACAGTAAATGTGTCATTGTCCATCTGTATTTTGAGCAGAAAACATGGATTTCCCAGTTGGGATTCGTTTGTGGTGAGACTTTAGAAACGGCATCTCATTGCAATTATAACTTCTTGTTATTATAATGAATACCACATCAATAAATTATGTTTAATTATAAATTCTATAATATTCGCTTATAAGGAAGTATGACTGATTATGTTGTTCAAGACATGCCATAATTACGATCCGCTTTAAATGTCGATAGTAAAATGAAAAATTCTGACAGCAATAACGTGTAAGTATTCCGCCTCTAGCAAGTTAATTTGCTTATGCAAATGAAACACTGAGTAAACATAATTAACATATACCACATTTAACGTAACTGAGGTCCGATTATGGGACAGGTTACTGAAGATAGATAGATAGAGTGCTAATAATGTTTTAGCCCAGTAAAAATATTTCACTTAACCGAGGCGGTCAATTCCCAGAGAAAACCACCGATATTTGGCAAGCGAACTGATATTCAAGAAATTAATATGCGAGCCTCGAACACTAGCAAAATTAGTTACATATAGGCATACATTTCCTCTGGTTTAACCACAAAACGTGAGTGTGAATATGTCGAGGTACTGTGATTTAAATACATACGTGACTGAACAACTGTGTGGTATTCTGGGCAGTGTACAAATATAACATGATCATCCTTTCTGTGAACATTCTTCATGTACCCTGGAAAAATAGAAAAGGAGTTTAGAAATTTTGCATTGCAGCAATGTCTGTTTTTGCAACAGACGTAGGGACCCAGCTGTTCTTAGCTTAGATAGTTGTATCGATTAATAAATTAAATAACTCTAAATCATGACGTATAAAACATACTTTTATTAAATGGACTGTTTCAAACAACATGTTTCACTTTGATGCCGTTCTATTCATTTTTTGGACGTTTTAACAAATAAAATCGCAAAATATTTGATAGTATGGAAGACAACATTTGACTCATCAACTGATTAAATTAGAACGCTTTCCAACAAATGAACCAGCTGTTCTTGTCTATACAAATGGCATTTCAGGTTGTGCGTGGACATCTTAATGGATATCACATGCTGCACTTGATATTTTAACAGCTTTGTATATACTATATTGTTGTAGCAATGGTTACATTAATAACTACGAAACAGTCATATTATCCCTATCTGTGAAGAAGATGCCGCGGTGGGCTAATGGATAAGACGTCAGTCTACAAATTCAGGGTCTCACCGCTGTGAGTTCTAGCCCCGCTCAGACCACATCTGGGAAAGTGAATTTTGCTTGTCGTCGTTGGCCTTTACTGGTTCACTCGGTATCAGTGTAATGTAACGGGGTAGGGGTAGGTGGTGGTGTCACGCTTGTCTGTGTGACTGAGCTAGCACGTTAAAGTCGCCCTGAGTGCGCGCTAGTACAAGACAGACTATAAAACACACTCGCACTTCACATGCATACTCGAACTTGTTCATAGATTAATCCATTAGAGATTAATAAAATAGTTCTCGCCGCGAATAGCTGAAAAAATGCCGATGCGACGTTAAGCAATATTCAACCAACCATTTATGAAGTGACACCAATCACAACTCATGACATCGTACTAATTGTTTAGTACTTCTACTGACAAAGCTATAGAAGACTTGATGTCAATGGCCTTTTTCTAATTGCTTGACATCTATATATAAAAGCATTGTTACCATAACCAGCGGTTATCAGCCCTAGAATTTAGGTCATGTTACCAAGTAATCACAATGCGAGTATTTAAGTTGCCATGTTTTGCCAGCTTAGTACTATCTGATACTATCTTCAAGTATTTACATTTTGCGGTGAAAACACTAAATGTAAATACTTGATAAAGCACTAGTTTACAGATATCAGTACCTATATAATTATATACTACAGTACAGACCTGTCGAAAGTTTAACACCAAGTTCATGAATTGATGCAACTCATCTTGGCATATCATAATCTATGGCTTGACAGCTTTTAAGCAGATGCTGTCTAGGTCTCGGTCTCTAGCGATCAATATCTCTACCATTCAACAGTCTAGCCACGACTCCATTAAGCTTTCGAAAGGCCTCTGCTGTATGTGACTGGATATACTAGTCTGAAGCCCGGACTTCATTAGGCGTTGGACTTCATTAGGAGTTGTTACATGGCACTATTGCAATATATTCTTATTCCATCGTTAAATACTTTTTGCATAATTATAGACACACTTTGGTATTTTGGGATTCTCGAAAGTAATGACAGCTACAAATGGGTTACTAGATCCAGGCCAAATAGTGTAACCGGAGAAGGTTTCTAGATCAAAAATTGAAAAATAAATAAAGAGTATTGGATGGAAATTATGACGATTGTTGATAGTAATAAGTATGCATGATTTTCTAGGTAATATGTATGGTAGAACACTCGAGAGGTCTTGGACGCTAGTCCCATGGGACCAGGGTGCGTTTCCCGTACTTGCTACACACACATTCTAAACCATAACCAGTAACATCTTGACTTTTTGTTTAATTATCCATTTAACCCTTTGAGTTACTTGACATTTCACAACAAAAAATGGTGAAATGTATATAACTAGTGATGACTAAATCTGCATTTTTATAATATCTGGGTTGCCTCTGCTATTCCCCAAATACAGGGTTTTCTTATATATGTAGGGCTACATAGCGATATCACATTTTTGCATGATACAACCAAGTTATGTATGTATTAAGATACGCCAATCTGGTTTTTTTCTGTTCACGATACAATATCTAAACCAACTTGAACCGGGATGTCAGAAAGGCATTCATTGTCATTTAAATAACAAAATTGTGATTATCTTCACAATAACTCCATTTAAATTTTTAAGTTATGATTTTTTTTGGTTTGAAGTGTTTTTGCTTCTTAGAAGAGTCATGTGTCATGTGAGCGTATCGTTACAGCCCTACACTGTACACACAGGCGATCAATTAACTTCACATCGGGTTCAGAAAGTTGACGATATAATATGTTTAACTAAGCATTACAAAATTATGATATTTACAACTTGCTGACGTATGAGCGAGGTCACTGTTTATTTAGAACAACCGTTGACAGATTAATGTACATAACATCTATATATGATAATTCTGTAAAACATAACAGAAAAGGGGGCGTGGTTTTGCATTTATATGAAAATAATTTATTTAAAAAATAATGACCCAATTTCACCACAATGATTCAACTACCACCAGCAGCACGCTCCATAAAATCAGACGACAGGTCACGTACATGCAATACAGGCCTGTCTTAAAGTTTATCACCAAACTAAAAACAAATGTCAAATCGGCAGCTCCTCTCCGCCCCTCGTTAGTTATATCTCAACTGCTGTTTTTTATCCCCCGGCAACTTTAGTTTGAGGCCACTGGCTATCCAATCTCGACAAGTCGAGGAGCTTCGATTACCTTTCATTAGCTCAGTGTTAAACTTTTGACAGGTCTGTAATGTACATTTTAATACATTCATACTCAGCTGCTGTTAGATCAACAATATAAGTCATCTGGGTAAAGTCTAAAATTATATTTTGTGAATGTTATCAAGTAGCTAACACTGGCATGTCCCACATATCAGCTAACAAGATAAAATAAATCATGTTGAGTGAGGGTCGGTATTTTACAACATTAAGATTTTTTCTGTGAAGGTCAGCATTTACACCATTAAGATGTTCCCCAAGTGAAATATACCGTAAATACAGATATTATTACAGTCCCAGAGCTTTTAGTGAGAAAGCTTTTAATTTAATCAAATGTTTATGCGATAGAGGTAAATCTGGTGTAAAAATAATTTATTCTGACAAAAAAATCGTGCTTGATTTGTAAACAGGCTAATAAAACCATCAACCACAGGAGTTAATATTTGCTTTTAAAAACATGACCCTTACTCAAGTCATATTAAAATTCTAATTTAGAATAGGTCTAAATTTCTTTAAAAATCTTAAATTATATAGCCTAGGCATCATTAAAATTTAGCCATCACTGCAAAGAAATGATCCAGCCGTCGGCCTTGGGCCACTATCGTTGATCATGTGACCGAAATGGATCACTTGATTTCCACGTCATGTAGTATAAAATTCTGATACAAATTATCTTTAAAAATAATTCTACTTACAATCAAAGGCATAATTTGAAAAGTCACTACCGTCCATGGCAATAACCACATTTCTGCCTTTTCCCTCTGCCATGGTTCTTTCTGCTTGCTGTACTGAGATGTGCTACGTATTTAATCAACAACTAAAGGGTCATGAACTGGATAATATCTAAATAGGAAAACGATAAACCGGATTTGTAAAGATAGCCAGTAACACTGTTATGTCACAAGAAAAACAGAAAACGGTTGTAAAACCCAAATCCGTTCGAACATTGATTTTGCATAAATCTAAAAATAGATTTCATTAAGCACATTCAAATAAAAAAATATTCATCTTGTCTGTGAATTGTGAGACTCGATTTCTTTACAGAGTAATCTCGCTTATCACACAACTTGTCCTTAGAAGTTAAATGCTTATAATTAAAAAACCCAAAAAACCTTAAACAAATGCATGTTCAAACCAAAATTCCAAAGCAAAGTAAAATCTTTGAAGCTGGCAAATAAGGGTAAACACATAAACTTCCACCTTTAAATTAAGTGAGACCAGGTGCTCCGGAAGCAGTTCCTGTTTAGCTAGCTCCACCTGCCACATGTGTAATCAAAATAATAGAAATGGATAAAACATAGAACTATGGAACGTCAAACATATCAATTGTAATTTTGGATACAGAAACATCTGGGGTGAATAGATCTTTGGCCAACAAAATGGTAAAGGACTTAATAATCATCAAAAATGCTAACTAAAAACTCCACAAAAATTCTTAATCAGATTGTAATATGCATAACATTTGATTTTTTAAAAAAGATATATTCAAAATTCTGTGATTTTTTACCAAAAGAAATATTCAAAATCATAGTGGCTGAGATATTAATTGATTCCTCTAGTTTTGCTTATCTTATGTACCTCAATCATGACGCCCATGAGAGTGCTGCATTTGAAGCTGTATGGCACACGCGATGAATTCAATTTTTCTATTCCTAACTTTCCTTTTCTATACAGCAATATGCCTGCTTTTCCTGCTTATAGTGTGTTTGTTTCCCAATTAATACGTTATGGTAGAGCTTGTTCCCACTACGAGAACTTTATACAACGAAGCAAGCTGCTTACTAATAAATTGTTGACATGGGGATAATACAAACCTAGGCTTATCAGGCCCTAAAAAGTTTTACTACTGGCACCACAAAATTGTTTTTAAGTATGTTGTCTCTGTATCCAAATTACCCTGGAGATATTTGGCGTCCCATAGTTCTATGTTCATTGGATATGGAATGGTATGTTTGGTTTCGATATTGCATTATTTTTCAACACAATACCCTTCTTTATTATATAATCTACTCAATAATCCATGTAATACGGTCATACAATAAAAATCGTATTGAATGAATATGACGTCATAAAAGCATAATTTAAGTCATTCCAGAGTGACGTCACATAATTGACCTAGTTCACAATTGTTTGTTTCATTTCACACTGTTTGTTGATTCTAAATAAGCTGGTGTTTTTCTTCTAAAAAGAAGATACATTGTATTTAAATTGAAAATGTTTGTTTTTTGTATCTTGCGGACAGACTATTGTTTACTTTTAATATTTCAGTAGGATTGCTTTTTGGCGCATGTACACAGTTACGTGAACTTGTTGTGTTTCGGTCAATCAGCTGTTTTCTTATAATGAGAAGACAAGTTTTAAATCTACGAAAAACCCGTTTTTATGGGATTATATAATAAATAGAATCTTGCATTCTTGTTTATGCAATATTGAATTTATTAAACTCGTTGAATAATGTTTTATGCAACTCGCCAAGGCTCGTTGCATAAAAAATTATTCAACTCGTTTAATGTTGAATAATTTTTTATGCAACGAGCCTTGGCCTTGAATTCAATATTACATAAACACTCATGCAAGATCCTCTATGTATTATATAGCAATATATGTTTCGCGTAGAAATTAAACGATACATCCCAAAGTGTTAGCATGCAATAAATATCGATATTTGCACGCTTACTTTGTTCCAGTTCGAGGTTAACCGAATCATTTTTTTATATTGCACGTTCTGTCACATGACGCTGTTGTTTATGACGTCAAACGATTGTTGCGACATGGCTGAAGACGTCATCGTTGTCATATTGCACTAGTTCTTATATATACCCATTTACAAGAACTAGTGTAATATTTTTGTATTGTACGACAAAATAGAATTTTAGATGGAATACTTGACATACTAAACGGAATTTGTTTTGCTATATAATAAAAAGGTTATTGAACTGATATTGTGATATCAGTGTTACTCGCAAGCTCGTGCAAATGTCGAGTCAACTTGGGACAATATTTCACAATATCAGTTCAATAACCCTATAGTATCATAATTTTGCCACAGATGTTTAAGATCTTCAATGTTGCATTTAACGAAGTCCTTTTCTTGGCCGTTCAGAAAGTATTGGACACTGAATGTATAACATCATCATATTCAGGACCTGAAAATGGCATTTCAGAGTTGTGAACAAGGGCATTGTTTGGTAGAGCTGGCAGAAGTTTTGGTACCAAATGGACTGAAAACTTTCTCATTTCAAGAATCTATATATAATAGTCAGAATGTGGTATCCCAAAATTTTGTACAGGGCTATTACTTCCAATGCGATTCGTCAGTATACCACATTGTGCCCAATAAGACAGAACAATAATTTTTACAATGGATATCGAATAAGTTTAGGTCACACATTACCAGAAAAAAATCATTTTCAAACATCGAATTATGTCATTCCGAATCGTTTCGCTCAACCATTAAGGAGCACCAAACAGATGGTCCGCTGATGAACCCTATTGATTTGGAATAACATTATTTAACTTTTCCAAGACTTGAAAGTGACTTTTTACTAGGACATTGTGACGGTTCCAAACCTTCATAACGAGTGTAAAGAATAGTATCACAAAAACGACGTAGGTCTACTACTTTCAATATTCAAAATAACGTTAACAAGTGTGGTAAGATACGGAAACTCACAGAAATAATGTTGCTTTTTCGATACTTTTACGGGAAAATATCAACTCATGTGGTTCAATGTATGATCTGTAAGTCTTATATAAAAAGAATTCGGAAGCGTACCACATGACGGATGTCTCTTATTGCGTTTGTTTTAGAAAACGTTCACGTTGCAAATCCCCGGAATAACACCGGTTGTACTGGGAAAACGCCTACTTGTGCCATTCCATATCGTTGTAAAATGGAGTTGGCCGCCGAACCAGGGGATCAATACCTCTTAACGTTTGTGCGGAACGTTTTGGAAAACGTCAACGTCACAAATTCCCGGAATGACGTCGGTTTCACAAGAAAACGTCATCTTATGGGATTCCATATCCATTAGAAATAAGTGTTCCGCACAAACGTTAGAATGTTTCACGTGGTACAGCGGCAAACCCTATTGCTTTGCACAAACGTTATGAGACATCATGTTGGCGATCCCCATTTAAAAAACCACCCCGATATATGAGAATTTGCAATATGGCGTAAGAGAACTACAATTGGTTATCATATGTCAAAAGATACTAGATGGATCAATGACGTCAGTGAACAGGGTTTCTAAGCAATCTGAGTATTTTTGTACCACTGGATAAATCGACTATGTTTAATGGAAATAACACAGACGATAAGTGGTATCACGTAGTACACCTGGAACACCATTGGGATACCACGTGGTGCATTTATAAATAGAATCCAATCCATTGCATAACATGTAGGCCTATTATATGTGAAATTACGACTTGCTACAGGCATCATAAGACCGTGAAACAGAAAAAAAGGAACTTGAAAAAATAATATACATTGAGGTATTTAAAATGATAAAATATAAAGCTTACCAAGAGAAGTAAAGCAGTACTTAGTGCAGTCAATATTTCATTGTCTGTGAAACTGGGCGTTTCCTGTTGGCCCGTTCATAAAATATGACGTCACTTTTGTAACTTTCTTTTTCGCAAATTCTACGTCACTTGTAATCAAACAGTGTACGTTGTAGATTCATTGCGTGACGTCATTAAATAGCAACGTCATAACAATGACCACAGCATTATTTTGCACACATGGTGGAAAATAATAGGGTTAAAAGCCATATATATATATATATATATATATATATATATATATATATATTATATATATTAATATATATATATTATAATATATATATATCATAAGTGATATCCCACAGCGTTTGTGCGTTTCAAAAAAGACATTTTCCACTATGAGGATTATAAAGCACTTTATGTAAAAATTTGCGCCATTTTCTTGCTCTACACTATGATCACCTCACGGGTTATAGACCAATTCTACATTTCTGATGTGTATGTACATACGGAAAAAGAATGTATTTTCTCTGGATGACAGCTAATTAATATAACGAGGTTCGCCAGCGTACCACGAGATAAATACCATTTAACATCGCAAATTCTTGGAATAACGTGGGAGAGCTTGAAACGTAAGTTATTCAATTTCTAATTAAAAACAAAACAAACGTTAGGAGTATCTCGTGGTACGCAGACGAACCAAATTTGGGACGTAAATAGTCGGTCGTTTATTTAATAGACTTGAAGCCGCGCCCACATTTGTGTCTTTGTGTGACGTAAACAATTTTGTCGACAGTGTCGTCGATGTGGTAGCAAAGTGAAGGTTTACCCACATCCGGGCGTGTTTTTGCTCTTATGACGCAATGCTCGGTTGCAAACGTGAGTATGTCCTTCTAGTGATAGTGACTGTTATGATAAGATGTTTCATATAGTGCTGTAAATACCTCCAAGTTGGAGTAAGTTGAGATTTTCTGGTGGACGACATTATTCTTGGAATTTGCAACGTAAACGATTATGAACTCCAATTGATGTAATTTCCTCTACATAAAAATAAGTAAAACCGTTTCTGAAAAATAATAAAAATGCAAATTGTTGTTTCCAAAAATGAGTTAATTCTCTATTTAGGTATTCATTTGTATCTAGTCGCTGTCTTTGATATGTTTAAGGTGTAATGAAAATTTCATATATTGAATATATGGACATCACCAATAATACCAGAGATAGTAAGCTATTTGCATAGTGTACATTTTTACCCATTAAACATTTCGCAGAACCTCTTGATCAAAAGATCACATACTAAAATTACATGTAATATTATTGTTTTGTTGCGACCCTTGCTAAATTTCTGACTCCATGCTATGTTAATGACCGGACATGGCCGAGTGGTACTGCCACTGGCTTTCAAAGTCAAGGGTTGTGGGTTCGAACCTCACTCGAGAATGGGAAATTTTCTGAGATGATTTTCATCTCCTGCCCACACTAGAGCAGGTAGCCTAGTCTTTCGGATGAGACTCAAAACCGAGGTCCCGTGTCTCAGCGCACACTAGAGACACATGGAGCTGTAGAGTTCGAAAAAAAGGAAGCCACTACAGAGGGCGCTTACAATTAGAAGTGATTGAAACAGACTGAAGAACATAAACTAAACAAATCCAGGGGTATGATGTTCATTTATGAAGATTAAGTATATCATCCGGTTGTCTTTTTATTGGTCATGCACCTGTCTTAATTCTTTCGTTTTATTCTACATCATAATTCTAAAACGTCTTTTTAATTGGTTTATAAATTAATCAGCTTCCGATTTAAAGATTTTTCTTTCCAAAAAATTAGTTTTTACGGATACAAGTAATTAAAAAATATCCGGACATTTCATTAAGGTTTTAAATTGTGTTTGTAAACGGATAAAAAAATTCAGTATAATCTGGGCATTTTCTTTTAATTAAAAGGTCTTTAGTACCCTTACTTTAATTACAGAATTCTGTCTAAGCCGCTAAAATATTTTTTCTTATTAATTTTGAAAAATACATGAGTTATACAAAGAACTGTAACGTAAGTTAATGACACATTAAGCATATTATTTCATTCTTGCGTAAAAGTACTTTATCCCATCTATAGAATATTGCTCTAAATAGGTTAAACATCTGATTTCCAAGAACTTAATTCATAATCCGGTATTAACGATGAAACTCTGTATAATATGTACTCATAACTTCTTGTTATAAGCACGTTCAATGTAGCGGAGGGTTTATAATTTATTTTGAAATTATTAGACCGAATATTCAACTAGAACTGTCTCTTGAAAGCTAAATACCACCCCGATCAAACATCTACAAGGGTTTAATGTTTTCCTGCGACCTTGACCTTTCCGATGTGACCTTGGTTCAAGGTCATGACACAATGGTAAATGGGGACTTTATTGAAAAATAATAATAAAATACATGGTTCGTTGCGGCAATATATACCCCGTTCTATGAAGTTTTTGACCTCCCCTCGTATTCTAATCCGTTATACGCTTTGATTCGTGTAAGCGTGATCAACCCACAAACTTCGTGAAAGCGTGACCATTTTTCTTAATTTGATAAATATAGACAATTTACGGTGTCTACTTGCATGAACATAGGCGAAATGATTTTCTGATATAATAAATATCTAGTGAATACAGAAAATCCGTGTGTAAAATGCGCTAATTTTGTTGATTAATGAATTTAAATTAGCATAAAAGTGAAAGCGTGATCAACCCGAATATCTAACTTGATCAAAACATTGTCGAAGTGTTCGCAGAAACTACGGGGATTTGAATGCTGTCATTTGGCAAGGAAACTCAATGCACATATACATCTTCCGTAGGCTACATTTTATTTTCAAATTCATGCGCTATACAAAACTAAGGTAAACTTACCATCGAAGCGAGCGTTTTCAACTGGAAGCGTGATCAACATAAGTCATGTGATTGTACCCCGTGATAAAATCCGTCCAAAGCAATTGGCGAATTTACATGGACAGACAGAAATTGTGATTCCTAAATACTAGTTTGCGTCTGTATCAAAATGTATCTAGTGAACAGCAATCGATTTTGAGTTCTAACTCATTGCGAAGAAAATCCTTCAAATTAGAAACGATGAAGTTATATTAACTAACATGCTATTGGGTTTTGCACAATAAACTTTCGTTTTTAAGTCTTTTTGATATGGTTAAGAGGTTATTGTTATGTTGATGGAATACTACAAGTTTCCTTAACTTTGGCAATGATCGATGGCTTCTGGAACACATCGTGGGCGTATGCATAAAAAAATTGTATAATTTGTAAAAATTGGGCAAATAGTTTACAGTTACTTACCAGTAAAAACCATATAAGCTATATTCATATTTTTATATTTTCCTCATCACTATAAAGGTTGTGTTTTGATATGAATTCAGCTGTTTAATTTTGCCTGTGTAAACCAAATACCATTCTAAACCGACCAAATATATTGTCAAGAGGTAGATCCATTTAAACAGGTTTACTTAAACCTATCAAAATACGGTCTAAAGAGTGTTCTGTTTAAACAGGTTCTGCTGTATATATACCGTTTGTTGGTCGTTAATTCATGGTTTGTTTTGTAATATGATACTTATTTTTTGTTTAAATGTGTGTATTTATGGACAATGATGGGCGGATAAGGTTTTCATAGGTTTCTTCACTGTATCATAAATACGATTTATGACATATTTGTGTTTTTTGTTGAAATGTGTGTATTTATGATCAATGATGGATAAATCAGGCTTTCCATAGGTTTCTTCACTGTATCATAAATAAGAGGTTTGACATATTTATGTTTTTATATCGTTACAATAATAATATGTTTTCAGTCCTTATACAAACTGTTATTAGGCTCAGGTGGACATTTTGTGGTAATTATTTTTTTTAATCTAGGCTAGAGTTTTTAATAAATCAGTTCTCTTGAGTGACAATATATTCACTAACTTCATGTACATATATGACTAGAAATAGTCGTATTTCATTTTTGCAATCTTTGTTTTATTTTAAAAAAATATAATTTCAAAATAAATGGAGTTTCAATAGTAGATACGCAATAACAAAGTCCATGACGAGGCTGTGCGATTCTATCATACCTTATATGCGAATCACACGGGCGCTTCAGCGATTCTTACGTGGAAAGAGTTGTACACGGTGATTTATTTGTTGAGAAAAATATTGACAAAATGTAGCATGTACGGTTTTTACTGGTAAGTAAAAGAAAAAATCATTATTGAAATCTTTCAATAAATAGAAACAAAAATAAAAGAAATAAATAACAAAGAGTAATAAAAACCAGAAACTTATGATAATCATGGTGGATACAGAAAGTCAGGTAGATTATGTAAAAATACCTCTATCCTGCATTTCAATGCTTTATTGATCAAGTATCAGCATTGGATTTTACGCAGAGCACAATCAATGCATTGTACCATAATCCTGTATTTCAAATGCAATACTATTGTAGTTTTATTGCAAGTATTAGAATTGAATTTTACACAGAGCACAATCAATGCACTGTACTGGATAAAGGACACAACCTGAGCCATGGCTACACAACATAAAATAAAACGACTTGAAAGCAGTCAAACATGTTATTAGACAAACATACTCATCCATGTCCGAATCACAATCCAGAAGCAAAATAAAAACTTTGGAACTGAAAATTTGGTTAGACACGTGAACTTCCACCAGGGACTCCGAGTGAGGCCGGGTGCTCCGGAAGATTAAGCACCTCCTGTTTAGCTAGCTACACACGACACGTGTGTAATCAACATTGTGTGAAAGGAACATGAAACTATGGAACGTCAAATATATCCAGCGCAATCCTGGACACAGAGACATCAAACTTATCAACAATACTGTGATGACGACCATAAAGCTGTTTGAGGGCATTGATAAGCCTAGGGTTGCAATATCCCTGGGTCAACAATTTATTTGCAAGCAGCTTGTTTTGTTGTACAAAGTCTCCGTAGTGAGAACAAGCTCTTCCATAGCGTACTAATTGAGAAACAAATACATTATAAGCAGAAGAAGCAGGTATATTGCTGCATAGAAAAAGAAATTTGATAATAATAGAGAAAATCTTATTCTTTATAAACTAAGTATAGTTTGCCGGATAATTAAGGGTGAATTTTTTTGTAAAGGCTTTATTAATCATTGGATGCTATTATTGCGGGATATTTTTGATTTTGGAATTTAAAAAATGTGATTTAAGCTGTCCAAAATGATTTAAATTTTTATTGTAACCTGATTTTCATTCAAGTAACTGAGAAAGAATCCTAGTGAACGATGTGTACACTTTTGCGTTATTCACTTTGCAACGCGTACAACGTTGTTTGTGGCTATATTTCAATTTCCATGACCCGGATGAAAACAGATTCAGAGCAGAACAAATTTTCTTTCACTAGATAATGTAATACTACACAATAGTTCAATTTATTTTATAGTCCATTTTTATATAATCTTCCTAATGTTCTATCCAATATGAAGCCATGTAATTAAAATCATAATCCGATAGTATAATATCGCATTCGTCAGTGACATGGGTAATCAGCACGCAAGGATTTAGTAATATGTGAAGTTAGTGCAAAAAAGTTCTCACTATCTATGTCGCTATAATAAAAAACGAACATACTAATCCATGTTCAAATCGTAAACTTTCACCAGGGAAGTGAGACCGTGTGCTCCAGAACAGAAGAGCATTCCGCCATGTGTGAAATACAAATTGATAGTGATGGAATACGGAACTATGGGACGTCAAATCATTAGATAATGGAATACTACACAAAAAAGTTCAATTTATTTTTTAGGTCATTTTTATATAAATTTTCTAATGTAAAATCATAATCCGCCAGTATAATATCGCTTTCGTGACCTTGGTAATCAGCACGCAAGGATAATGGACTGTGTGAAGTTAGTGCAAAAAAATTAGAACTATCTATTTCGGCTATAATAATAATAATAAAAAACTGAACATACTAATCCATGTCCTAATCACAATCCCAAAGCAAATTAAAAACTGGCAAATTAGGTTAAACATGTTAACTTCACCAGTAAGACCGGGTGCTCCGGAAGGGTAAACACCTACTGTTTAGTTAACTACAGCCGCCACGTGTGTGATCAAGATTGAGAGTGAAATGAATATGGAACTGAAGGACGTCAAATATATCCAAGGTAATCCTGGACATAGAGACAGTGACATTATACTTAATAATGTTGTGATGACGGTCATTAATTAGCTTTAAATCCATTTAAACGAGTTTTATAACCTTAGTTCTAAATCTGAAAAGACCAATGACGTCAATAAAATATGGAGATCATGAGTAACGCATCTGAAGAAATAGCTAGAATGACGACACCCGGACTCACTTCGCTGGTGGAAGTTCACGTGCCAAACCTAACTTGTGATTCGGACATGGATTCGTATGTTGTTTTTGATTCCACATCTATTTTAGTTTCATAATTAATTTGTATTTTTACAATTATAAATACGAAAACGTGATCTTAAATTCTTTTTGATCTGAAATCCAAATAGAAAGAAAACAATGTCTTCATGATAAAAAACGGCCAAATGTTGTTGAAAATGTTTATATTTACGCAATGTTTCACATTGAATATACATGTGTTGCGTAAATACTTGTCGTTTTATTAAATAAAAAAACCATACTAATCTATGTCCGAATCACAATCCAGAAGCAAAGTAAAAACTTTGGAACTGGCAAGTTAGGTCAGGGTAGTGAATTTCCACCAGGGAAGAGAAGCCGGGTTCTCCGGAAGGGTAAGCACCTACTGTTTAGCTAGCTACACCCGCCACGTGTGTAATCAAAATTGTGTGAAAGGAACAAAGACCTATGGGGTGTCAAATATATCCAGGGCAATCCTGGACAGAGACATCAAACTTATCAACAATACTGTGATGACGGCTATAAAACTTTTAAATATCGAAACTGAAATACTTGCAAGGTTACAAATATTATTTATTGTATTTATTATTTGAAATGAAATGAAATTAAAATTTCAGAAAAAAACGTTTAACGCACTATTTAGACATTGTTCATCCAAAAATTCTGCTTCTTTAAATTTTAAAATTCCTAAAAAAGGCAACTTGGCATGCTTAATCGTTCAAAGTATTGCCTTAGGTTGATTTAGTAAAACACTGGTTGGTTCTTCTACCTTTCTCATTTCAACATCGAAGATATTAGGATTTACACAAATCTGGTCCGAGCAATAACAATGAGGAATTTTTCCGAAATGGTCGTCTATTGCTGCAAAATTAAATAAGGTTTAGAAGGTATGATTGGATTACAAGAGCTGCTATAAGCTAGACCTGCCTGTTTCTAATACAGAGTATATATGTTTCAATCATGTTCAAATTCTACCTGTCCTTTATCAAAACATTAAATAAATTTTTGTATTTACTTTCATCCGATTTTTACACCTTTATGGAAAAGAAACCTAATTAAAGAATGTTAATTACAAAATATCAAAGTCCCAATAGTTTGTCAACAAAATACCGTTCTCTTTCTGAGAATACGGATATATCGATCACGTTTTAATAATAATTAAGCTGACATTTACTTAGTACTCGAAAAATCATAATTATTACTCATAATCGTTTTCACTTTTGAAACAAGCGGAATTGTAAGAACCATATAAAATTCCTCGATATGGCCTCAATTTGTTTTTCGTACATGCCTTTCTTCTTTGGTTGTTCCCTTCATTCGGTTTTAATGTTTTGTGCTCTTAGTGTCGTTGGCTGTTGCTAAGTACTTGTTTTTCAGTTACAAATTTATTTTTCTTATTTTGAGTCAAGGTATCATTACGATTACCAGAGCTAAGGATGGCTGTCTGTTTTAAATAAAGTTTAATATTGAAGAATATCTTTAAATCGTGTTCAAATTCTACCTATCATTTATCGAAATGCCAAATAAAAACTTTCATTCTCTTTATCTTACACCTGCAAATATTAATCTTCTTTGCGAAAAATAAATATTGATTACATTCACCTTTTTATACCTATCACTTGTAAATTACCGAAGATATTTTTTGCAAATGAAATTTTGATTCATCCCCATTTATACACCTGTCACTTATAATTGACCCATCTTCTTTATGGAAAAGAAACCTAATTACAGAATGTTAATTACACAATATCAATGTACCAATGGTTTGTCAACAATATACCGCCCTTTTTCTGAGACACGTCGTCATTTGTCAATACGGGTGTATCGATCACGTTTTTATAATAACTAAGGTGATCTCTACTTAGTACTTGAATAGTTGTAATTATTAATCATCATCGTTAGAAGGATTTCATCTTTCATCTTGACAACACCTTTGATGATCCAAGTATAAGTCGCACAGCGTGCCAGCAGACGACACAAAGGTTATACAATTTGAATAAGAATTTTTATTAGAGATGGCTGAGATGAATACAACTGTTGTAAATCCAGGTCCTGATAATTATGTATTGCAATGGACAGATATTTTCTTGGGAGTGTTCCTTTTCACCATTGTTTTAACTACTATTGTCGGCAATGCTTTTGTCTTAGTTGCCATATTCAGAGAGAAAAGACTACAAACCAGTTTTAACTATTACATTGTAAATTTGGCAGTTACAGATATTTTAGTTGCAGTTACAGCCATGGCGTTTTTCACCATTGACAATATCCTAAAATACTGGCCTTTTGGTGAGTTTATGTGCGGTGTATGGATATTTTTTGACTACGGCATGACATTTGTTTCGGTGTTCACCTTGTTGGTGATATCAGTGGACAGGTTCTGGTCAGTGACTTGGAGTATGCATTATAAAGTTCATCATACAAAGAAGAAAGTTTTAATCTTCATACTCTGTATATGGTAAGTTTTTTTTAAATTATCTTTGTAAATGGTTAAACATTATTTTGAAAAAAAAAAAAGAAAATAAGAAAAAAATTAAGTAAAAAAAAGTTATATCAGAATCTATTTATTGTTTTTCCTCAGACCCGTTTAATATTATAAGCAGTTGCATACAGTATTCAATACGTTTGCTTATTTACCAGGATGGCCAAGAACACTTGCAGATATATGGAAGGTTCTGAAAATGTGTCTTTGATGAACCAGAACAACACAACTTAATGTCTCATTTAAAAAACAATAACTCTGGTTGGTTGGAGGTGTTCATTTAGTTACTCGTTATAATAAGACTTCAATACACGTGTCTTTCATAGTTAACAACTAGGCACTACAGTGTTTTTATACTGTAAATTTCGTATCACAATATTTAACAACTTATTAAAACAAGTGTAATTCACCCTATAGAAACTACTTATTATATGGTTCTTATACTAGTATCCTTATCCGTTCATGCCTTGTCTTCTATCGCTGTTTCTATCTTTTACTATACTGTTTCTATCTTTTACTTGTGTAGTACCCTTTTCCGTTGGTTAATTGCTAAGTAGATGTACCTCTTTTTTAGTTACAATTTCTCTCTTTTATTTTGAATCACTGCTGCTACCATTTCTGATCAATGGTAAAACAAATATACAAGTAGTGTGTCGGAATTCAAATCCTGACAGTTTGGAAGGTCAGATTATGTAAATGAAGCTAAAAAGGACCTTCCGAGTCAAGGTAAGGGAATGGTTTACATAAGTGGTGATTGCATTAAGCTGCTGTATGTTTCGTTGTTGCAACTTGTTTTTGGCATGCTTTTTCAAATTATAAGCCTATGTGAGTTTTGTTATAGCACCATTTTTATATTTGAATTTTTGACACTCTTTGAAACATTATTCACATATTCACATTATTTTTGGGTTAGCTTTTTTCAAACATACAATTGACTTGATTCGTGTTCGTCGCTAAAAGTACGAAATAAAAGAATTACCGTGCTTGTTAATCATGCATATTGATTCCAAATAAAATATCAATGATGATGTAGTGACAAAAAATACCTAAATGGATATGTTTTGATGGAAATATAGTTATTCCTGAACTAATTTAATCAATGTATACAATGCCATATGATTACCTTTTCCAAATATATCATAACGTATAATCCAACAGTATTTTCGTAGGTGCGCTGATTATCAATTGCAAAATAACCAAATCAACAGGTATTCAAAAATGCTAAACGCTATAGTCTTTTTGAAAAGCAGTTCACATAGTTATTTCCTCAATCGTAAAAAATACTTTTGCCGGAAATTCTGATGTTTCTATTAACCATTGAAAATATTCATTGCTCTCATGTTTTTTTCAAATTATTGACGTTTGATTTAACAGAATAAACAGGAAAAACAACAATTACCCGTTCTTCCAAAAATATTTACATACAATTTATGTGTATTCAAAATGATTGATATTCAAGAGTGGGAGTTATACTTATAATGGAATAAATGATTCAGGGAAGAGACTACAGTACAAGCCTGTCGAAAGTTAAACACTAAGCTAACGGGAAGGGCAAGAAACTGGGATGCCGAATGGCCGAAGTATGGATAACAAATTGCCGAAAAGCTGTCGAGAGATAGATAACAGCTAACGAGAAGTAACAAGGGGCCGAGATGAGCTGTCGTTTCGCTACTGAATTCTTTAGCTTAGTACATGTTAAACTTTCGACAGACCATTACTGTTTGTGTGTTTCGGATCTGTAGGTGTGTTGGCTTATAATGTTATTCCACAAGCGTTCATCTTATTAGTTCTTCATTTCATCGATTGATAAGTCAATATATCGACAACGCAACTAATGATTCGATTTAAAGATGTATTGTTATTTCTGAAAGCTGACATTAGTGCATTGAATTTAGTCAGAACCAGACTCTAATCCATAACTTCAATTATTCTTTTACTAGCTAAATATTACATAAACTCATTGACAGCTTACGTGGTGACTTATTAAACATGTATTGTCCTTAATACTACCGCGATGCCGTAAATACCTAATTAACTAGTTAACGATGGGATAAAGACTGTTATATTTCAATTGCATGTACTAAGCGATAATAGTATATGTATAAAGAATTTAGGTTTATTTTAGCCTGTACTTATCCATCCCCATTTCAGGGACATGAAGTCACTGAGAGTATAATTGTATAGGACGCGATTCAAACTCCAAGCCAACCCCAACTGTATTCGTCGGAACCAATTGGTTTGACTCCTGGTTATAGGCATGATCGGTGTAATTAAGCGTCTAGCTGAAGTGTATACTGTGTAGTCTGATTGGGATTGAGGTCAAATTTTGCAATAACAAAAAACAATACACAACAACAGAACTACATAGCTGAATAACTTGGTAAAAGCAATAGCCACAACAGACAAGATCATGTTAAAACAAAGTATAAATACGAACTTCGTATGTGGAGAAGTTTATATAACCTATTTATATATTATACCAGTTTCAATTTTACAGCACTAGACCGTTTCGGAAAACATTTACTCATTATTAGTGCTTGAACCAAAATTATGAAACCAAAATTGTTTTCAAGATGTTGAAAATATACCCATATGACTAAAATAGAGCTAAATTATGATCAGTCTCTTTCTTTTTATACCGAATGAACGCTGCAAAGGTTTAATGACATGGGCAAAGCTTTTCAAGGGTGGGTAGGTCCTGATTGCTACCATCTTCGTACATTGGTCAGCGTATGCAATGTTCCTATAATAATGTGGACCACTAGTGTGACAATGGGACCCTGTAAAAAAACTATAAATACACCACTGAGCATTATTTTGTCATATCAGTGTCCGTCTAAAGTCAGAAAATTTATAATCAGCGGTTCGGATTTTGTTTTTTCGTCTTGTTTCATTGTCATTTTCACTCATATTGTATTCTATGTTGAGCAGAACACTACAGTTGAGGTGTTTAATTCCAAACCAACCCTCTACTGCTGCGTAAGTAAAACAAGTTAACTAATAATTAGCAGTTTTAAACACAGGTGTTTCGGTTACAAACTAAATATATACAATTATATACAAACTATGTCTCGTCTCGTCTTATAATTCTCTTTTTTATAAATTGTGTTAAATACTCATAGTATTACAAATAAAGTACAATTAGCCGACATCAAAGGCATTTCATTAGATATATGATCCATCGACTGTTCGTATTCTGACTGATTGCATATACCTTTTGCCGGTCAAATTATGTGTGTAATAACACACACACACACACACACCACACACACACACACACACACACACACCACGCCACTTTATTCTTAATACATCCAAAAAGACTGAAATTCTATGAACTGTAAATGATAAAAATCTTTCAAATACTATCCATGGAATTAATATTACACATATAATTAGTGGGGTATTATATTAAACACACACACACACACACACACACACACACACACACACACACCACTTTATTCTTACTACATCCGAAAAGACTGAAATTCTATGAACTGTAAATGATAAAAATCTTTCAAATACTATCCATGGAATTAATATTACACATATAATTAGTGGGGTATTATATTAAACACACACACACACACACACACACACACACACACACACACACCACTTTATTCTTACTATATCCGAAAAGACTGAAATTCTATGAACTGTAAATGATAAAAATCTTTCAAATACTATCCATGGAATTAATATTACACATATAATTAGTGGGGTATTATTTTAAACACACACACACGCACACACACACACATACACACTTTACTGTTAATACATCGAAAGAGACTGAAATTCTATGAACTATAAATCATAAAAATCTATTAAATACCTCTGAAATTACTATTACACAGATAATTAGTCAGGTATTATAGGAACAAAACAATTATAGATTGTATGTCGTTAATGATACCGAATGACCGCTTTAAAAGAACAAAACGAGGAGTAATGGCAAACTATATTGTAATGAAATGACCAAATATTAATAAAAAATTAATAAAATGTATTTAAAGGGCTCTGCACATTAGTTAACAAAAACTAATTTATATTTTATTAAAAATCAATGTCCTTTGACGAATGAATACTTTTTGCCCTTTATTTACCTAGTAAATGTGGAAGCAATAATGTAAGAGAATATATTAAGTGTTAAGAAGGTGAGCAAAATATTTATGTAATTATTTCTAAACCCCTTTTAATTTTGCGGCACTAGACGGTCGTATCGGAATTAAAGTCCTCATCAGTAGTGTAACCCAATTATACAAAACTAATTATAGGTTATTCAGCTATAAGTTATAAAGATCACACTCACACCAACACCTGCCAATTTACCCATCGGTACATTTCGCTTGGTTTTTACACCATGACAGCGAAGTTTTTCTTTTTGGAGCATTTCTATATTGCAGTAGTTTTACAACAATTTTAAAAGAGGAAAAGTTTTTCCCACTCTAAACTAATAGTGAATAATCAATGTGCAAAAACGTTTCTGTAGAGAACCCGAGATTAATGATAATCTTTATCGTGAGAATTAGGTGTGAATTTTTAAGATTAGTATGATGTCTAAACTTATCCTGAATACATTTAGCGTCTTATGCTCCTTCCATACTCAATTTTAGTTTAACACGTCGCAGGAGTGGCTAACTAGACAGAAGGCATTTACTTTATCGGAACACTCGATCTTGCTTCCCTGTTAGAAGTTCACGTCTTTCACCATATATACTTCTCTTCATTTTGCTTTACTTTTGGGATTGTAAATCATACATGTTTGTTTTTTGAAAAGTATGGAAAATAGGTTGTGAATGATATGCTGCTTAATTTTCTAAAACAGGAATGAACTTACATACTATACCAGTATTAATTACAGACTGTCGTTTCGGAATATACCTCCTCACCAGTAGTACTTGGACCAAAATTGTGAATCTATTTCAAGGGTTTAAAAATATCTAAACGAGCAAATGATATTGAACAAAATATAGATAAGGAAATACATAGCACGAGGGAGTATACTTTAGTTTTTGAGAATTTTAAGATTTTAATAAACAAGAAGAAAAACGCACACACATTTGTTTGTTGTTTAGTGAAAAAAAGTAATTTTAATTTTAAATGGACATTGTTTTTAGTACAATGTACTGTATATTTTCCCAGATTAATACCAGACAGAAATTTTACTTTGATTTTTACTTTCAAAATCTGTCCACATACACTCGGTTCTAACCAATTTACAATAGAAACTTAAACAAGCAAGCCCACTACAAAAGTGTTTATGTTACTTTATGCTATAGTTAAAGGAAATACATCAAAGAGTTTTCTGTTGGCAGTAATAACTTGCAATAGAATAGGCGTATGTATGTCCATCTTTTAAAAATCTAAAAAGATGATTTTAGACGGATTAAAATGTGGGTATCACTGCAATATTTGTAGATATCGATTTGGTATTTAACACAAACATCTGGTCTATTTCCAAACAACAATCCCAAAAAGTAAACTCTTTGAAAATTGACTCGTGGATTTCAACCAGGGAAGTCAGGTCAGGTTTTCTGGATGGGTAAATCATCCCCTGTCTAGGTATATACACCCTCCATGTGTGTAATCAAAATTGAGAATGAAGGGAACATGGATCTAATGGACGTCAAATGTATTCAAGATAATTTTGTATAGAGACATCATATCATACTTAACAAGAATATTGTGACCATGGTAACGAATTCAAAAATTGGCGTGGTAACTACGATAATATAGCCACTTATATTTTTACTACAACATGAAAAAGTTTTACAATACGAAATATTTACATTTTTAATGTAAAGATATTGGTACTGTATGTCCTAAGGGTCCTTTTGCCACTGGCTCTCTAAAATGTTATTCATTTTCTATATTGGTATAAAGTGTCGTTTTGCCACTGACTCGCTGAAATGCTATTTATTTTCTATATTGGTATAAAGGGTCATTTAGTCACTGGCTCGCTGAAATGTTATTCATTTTCTATATTGGTATAAAGGGTCGTTTTGCCACTGGCTCGCTGAAGTGTTATTCATTTTCTATATTGGTATAAAGGGTCGTTTTGCCACTGGCTCGCTGAAAAGTTATTCATTTTCTATATTGGTATAAAGGGTCGTTTTGCCACTGGCTCGCTGAAATGTTATTCATTTTCTATACTGGTACAAACAGTACTAGTATTTACAGTTGTATTCCTTTTATTCATGTAGAATGCAATTAAGTTATTTAAAAGTACTTACTTTCGGACTAGTGGTTGTAAAATATGTGGCGGTGGCCTAGGGTCTTCCAAAGCTATGGCCAAACTACCTCGTAATAATAATTCTAGTGTCAAAAGTAGGAAGTAGACTCTTTCAGTTATCGTATTTCGTACCTTTTACAAGCAAAAATACCTCTATAAAATACAAAAGTTAAAATTAAAATTTAAAAGATAAAATTAACATTTATTTTGAAGTTATTGTATTTGACCATACAACTTTTTTGGTGGATATAATCGAACGACTAGTGCAGTGTTAACAATTCAAGTGATATAAAGTCCCAGTTTATGGAAGACTTTCCTCTCATCAACTAGTTCAGACCCCGCTAAGAAAGTCAACAAGAACTTTTACCAAAAAAGTAAGCTGCTTACAAACAAATTGTTGACCCCAAAATATTATATAGATTTCATATTAGTATGATGTCTCTGTATAAAAAATTATATTGGATGTATTTGGCATCCAATAGTTCATTGTTTCATGATATTTTTATTACACATGTGACGGATAAAACTAGATAAACAGGAGATGGTAACCCTTCCGGAGCTTCCGGTTTCACTTCCCTTGGTGAAATTGCATTGTGTAACTACCAGTTTTAAAAGTTTTAAAGGACAAAACTTGCCACTGAAGAATCATGTCAATTACAAGCAGCAAGAAATATATACATAAGGTGCCAAATGTAAATTCTTAGCTCCCTTCCGGAGCACCGAGCCTTCCTTCCCTAGTGGAAGTTCACTTGTCTCACCCAACTCAACCCATCTTGTCAGTTCCAAACTTTTTACTTTGCTTCTGGGTTGTGATTCGGACATGGATTAATATGTTTGTTTTTGATATAATAATTAAATAGCAATAAATACCTACTATGAAATGAAAAACAAAATACCGTTCCATATTCTAATGAAAATAAAAAAGTAAATACTTTGAATACTGGAAAATCATGTCAAACACGATATTTTTCAAAGGCCATAAAGAAATGACTTTTTCATTAAACATACCATTTTCTATATTTGTTCGTGTGGTTTCAATTAATTGTAGATATAGAAAGACAGAAAATTAAAATTAATTAAAAGAAAACAAACAGCATGATTAAAATTACAAAAAGTTAAATTGCTCAAAATTAAAACAGCCATTAATCTTAATAGATACACAAAAAATAAATTATATATAATGATAAAAGTTCCAAATATATTTCAAAATTGCTTCCGGATTAAATTATTTATTTTACTTATCAAAAGAATATGTTTGACTTAAAAAATCAGTTTTTATAGCAACGGTAATTAGGTTTTATTGTATATTTTCAAGTTCCGTGCTTCATTATATCAGGAAATGATTTCTTTTAACTTTTTGTAGCTAATGTAGCCAATAATGAGTTGATTATAAATATCTATCTCTATAATTAAAATATTCCGATTTTTTTTTCTTTTTACAAGAAAAAAATGTCCGAATTACAATCCAGAAACAAAGTAAAAACTTTGGAACCGACAAGTTAGGTTAGACAAGTGAACTTCCACCAAGGACGTGAGACTGGGAGCTCTAAATTAGAGAACACAAACTTGTTATTATATCAATCAAAATACCAAACTAACATTAAACCGACAAGTAAGTTAGACAAGTGAACTTCCACCAAGAACGTGAGACTGGGAGCTCTAAATTAGAGCACACAAACTTGTTATTATATCAATCAAAATACCAAACTAAAATTAAAGCACACAATTTTTTCCATTTGTATTGTTTGCTTTCTAACCGTTCAACATTATTTCAACTTGTTATTTTGTTTTGAAAAAAAAGTTTTATTGTATTTTTTATTCTTAATTATATATTCTATCAACGATTCTGGTCAAATGAATATTTTTCAGAAGCTTTAATATTTATAGTCTATCTATTATTTAATGCAGATTGAAGCAGAAAAATAAATACAAGATATTATTTTTTAATCTTCAGATATGTTTATTTGATCATCACTTATTCAATTATGAAGCAAACTTCATTTACCCTGGCTGATTGTACATTTTCTTGGTCTTATAATTCTTTGTCAGGTATTGCACATTTTCTAAGTGTGATCTAATCTGCATTTTATAATAAGGAGATATTTCAAAAAAGTTATGAACACTTTTTGCTTTGACTTTATATAGGTTTGGTAGACTATAACCATACCTAATAAAGTAAACAAAATAATTTACTATCTCCGGTTTGATCAGATGCAAATCCAGTCAGTCACCATGACAAACAAAAACAATTTCGTGAATATTTCATGAACGGTATTCATTTAGTTTGCGTTTTTTTTATTTCTTTATATAAATTAGATATTTTATCCAGTATCTACATTTAGAGAAAAGATAATCTTAAATTTTATAGTACAGACAAGTTCAGTAAGGTCAACCGTCTTAAGTTTTTGCTGGTTACCAAGGTGTTATAATTTTAAACCTCGCGTGAAATGTTGCGGTCTAAAAAAATGAGATGTATTTTCTTAGAATTTATTATTTTGATGACTGCTTTTAAAACATATATAAAAGATGTCTTCAAAACATATAATTTATTTTGAAGGTGACAATTTCTGTATTACATAATTACTAGTTTTACAATTAGGAATGTCTTGTAGCAATCAAAATGGTCTCTCTGTATTCAATATATTGAATAGTGTTGTTGCTAGGCATGAATATTATGTTGTTGCTAGGCATCAACATTACAGCTGTTTGACATGTTAATAATTGGAGAACATCAGACCTCAATGCCCTGATTGAAGTTCACAAGTTGAATTCTATCGCAAAAATGGTATATTTTTAATGTTCACTATACTGATTTTTAAACAATATTAAGACAGGCCAGTTACAGATATACATAACTTGAACTAATTAAGTAATACAGGTCTCTAGAACTATCCGTATAAGATAATTCTGCAATTATGGAAAGGCAGCGAAGTATTTAATCAAAAACAAACTAATCCATGTCCGAAGCAGAAGCAAATCCAGAAGCAAAGTAAAAACTTTGGAATTGATAAGTCAGGTTAGACACGTGAACTTTCACCAGGGAAGAGAGGCCGGATGATCCGTGTTATATTTTGAGTGTGTTACTTATGTATTGTTATATGGTATATCGGTCTTGTTATTGCTTCCCCGGCTAACAACAATTGCTTTTGATTGAGATGTGTAGAGTAACGCTGTTATGTACCAAACTATGAAATCCCTCAGAAAAACATACTACTTTCATTGTCGAGTGAAATGAAATACAATTATTAAATTCACAATTAAAAAATGAACTGCTGACTCTATTGATCGTTGCAAGTTGCAGCTGAACCACATTAACAACCACATTTACAAAAGGACCTGGGCAATCGCAAAAAGCAAGGAGAAAATAGTTCGGAGTTCCAATAATTGCAGAGCCTAATATTATATAAGGGCAAAAAAGCAATAATGAAAAAAGCGAAGCAGAAAGTGTAAGGTTAGTTAAATGCCAATACAAACTTTCCTTTTCTATTAAACATTTAATTTTCAATATTTTATAATGAATTTGATATATTTGAAGTTTGTTCATGCCGTTTTAATTTATTGTATACATTGAAAGACAACAACTAAATCAATTAAAAGAAAACAAACAGCATGATTAAAATTACAAAAGTTAAAAGTTAAAACAACCATCAATCTTAATAGATACATAAAAATAAATTATATATAATGATATAAGTTCCAAATATATTTCAAAATTGCATCCGGATTTATTTTACTTATCTAAAGAATATGTTAACTTAAAAAGATAAGTTTTTATAGCAACGGTAATTAGGTTTTATTGTATATTTTCCGGTTTATTAGCTCTGTGTGTCATTGCATTAGGAAATTATTTTTTTCAACTTTTTTGTAGCTAAGGTAGGCAATAATGAGTTGATTAGAAATATTTATCTCCATAATTAATCCAAAAATGTATAAACTTTGTTTCCGGAACAATTGTAATTATCAAAAGAATACGTTTAAATTTAAATTATTTTTAATAGCAACGGTAATTGTGTTTTATTGTATATTTTCAAGTTCCATGCGTCATTGCATCAGGAAATTATTACTTTCAACTTTCTTATATCTAATGTAGCCAATAAAGTTGATTACAAATATGAATTTCAAATTGATAATAATATAAATAATGTTTTTAAGTTCTTTTACAAATTAGAAAATACATAGGGGTACCAATTAAATTGCCAAATTAAATAAAAACAATATTTTACCCTTGAAATTATTTGTTTTTTAAGAGATTTCATATACCTCATTTCAATAACATATTTTCTGCTTGTAAAGTTTTGAACAAAATATTTTGTGTATTATTTAATGCATGTATTTTGTCCATTGTTTGAACATTATCTAGTCTGCATTTTAGAAAAAGCTTACAAATATACTGTCTAAGTTTGCTGCTAGTTAAAATATTAAAATCCTCAAAAACGTAGGTATACAACTGTACTCTTTCATGTTAAGTATTTACTTAGGTAAATTTGGTTAAATATTTTTGGTCCTTTGGGTATTGAACATCTTGAAAAAGTTGTTTTCACAATTTTGGTCGAAGCACTACTAATGAGGAATTGTATTACAAATTTTGTCTTTTGTGTACAACACTGCTTGCTTGCAAGGCTGATATGGTCCTACAAAGGCGATTCAAATATTTTGAGACTTACAATTATAAAACATGAGAATTGTTGGACTTTGGTTGCTCTTCTGAAATGGATGGTTTGGGACGCATAGATGGCTGATTATCAATTCATTTCCTTTATTTTAATGTGTGACAAAAATATAAACTTTTAATTTGATTAGACACGCACAAGCATCCATAGGAGAAAAAAACCTGACAAATGTATTCGTTTGTTGGACCAGAATCGTACCAAATAAGGTAAATGAAATAGCTTATCATTTACGATTTAATTGGATATGCTCATCTCTTGCCTGTCATTATGAAAATTAACATTGATTGATAAAATGATTTTTACCCTTCCGGAGCACCCGGCCTTACTTCCCTGGTGGAAGTTCACGTGTCTAACCTGACTTGTCAGTTCCAAAGTTTTTACATTGCTTCTGAATTGTGATTCGGACATCGATTAGTATGTTTGTTTTTTCAATTAAGTTTTCCGTATGCTTTAGTTTTCTGTATGCTGTATGCAGGTTTTAGCATTTCTATGAGAAAGTTGAATTATTTCTTGAAATAAATTAGATACTTTATCCATTATTTACATTTTAAGCCAAAATAATAATAAATTTTATAGTGTAGACAAGTTCAGTAAGGTTAAACGTCTTTAATTTTTGCTGGTTACCAAGGTGTAATAATTTTTAACTATGTGTAAAATATTGCGTTCTGAAAAAATAACAGATGTATTTTCTCAAAACTGACATCTGATTTCTTCTAAATTTATTCTGAAAGTGACAATTATCTGTATAACATAATTACTAGTATTACAATTAGGAATGTCTTGTAGCAATCAAAACGATATCTTAATTCAATATATTGACTGTTGTCTGTTACTAGGTATGTTTATAAAACATGTTTAACCTGTTTTTTGAACGAGTATCAAATTAACCAGATATGCGATTTCTCTGTATCAAAAACAAGTATGATCTGAATGTGTTTGTTGCCTCATAGTTCAATGATACTTCCACTAGCAATTTTTATACCCCCCGCTTAAAAAGTGGGGGGTATATAGTGATAGGGGTGTCCGTCCGTGTGTGCGTCCGTCCTTCCGTTACACCTTAGGGTACATATCTCTTATCCACAACTCCTCCTAAACCCTTCAATGTATTTTTATGAAACTTTCACACAATCTTTGTGATATAATGTAGATGTGCACCTTCTACATGTATATAAAATTTTGATCCGATGGATGTTTTTATGTGGGGGAGCGGGGAGCAATTTTTGTGAGCTTGTGGCTCGCAGTTTTTCTAGTTTATTTCACACATTGCGAGTGTAGCTCATCCAACCGGAACAACTGGCCTAAATTCCCTTGTGAAAGTCTACGAGTTTAACCTAATATTACATTTTCAAAGTTTCTACTTTGTCTTTGAATTATGATTCGGACATTGATCGATCTGTTGGTGTTTTATTATAATGATAGACCTGTATAGCTAGCTAAATGACAAATTTTGCAGTTCAACATGTTTTCGAATAATCAAATGCGATAAAAATTAATAACTTTATTGAATGTGATAATTGAAACTATAAGACTAACTGTGTTTTATAATGGATATCGGTTCCATATAAAATAAATATTAATAGTTATGATAATATATGAAAGGGTTAGACCTAAAATATAATATCAAGAAACAGCACGATATTTGCTTTGACGTCGGTCATTGGTACGTAATTCCTTTTAGATCTAAAATGTTGGTAGTTTTTTTAAGTATTTCTATGTTTGTTTATAAATCACGATGCATTACAAAAAGGACTTACAGTCAATTGTAATTGAAAATCGATCGAAGAGAGCAATGGTCACACATGTTGATAGCAAATTTCAGGACAAGTTTGAGTTCATTGTCAGCAAACGATATCAATTATGTGGGCATCAATGAATTCTTGGTGCGTGGCATGTTACAAAGACGAAGACCACATGGTTCCAACATTTATGTTTAATCTGTTATGGAGTGCATTACTGGTAATTCTATTATGGTCTTCACTTCGAAACATGTTTCCTCTGTACTTCACGATGTCGTTTTACGTTTATTTATACAAGTCCAAAAGATTATATTTGAATCAAATACTAATTTATTTCAGAAATATTGTCTAAAAACGGCACTAAAGAAAGAAATTTTATGAAAATGCCTTTATCAGGAGTAGGTCTTTCTCTGTATATTCAAAAACCAAAGAAAATTGTGATTTATAGACAGGATCCACTTGATTGTGTACTTTATTCGTTAATGAAATCTGTGTTTTTTTCTTTGGAAAAACGTTTGCAGAACATTATGTACAGTAAAAGAAATTACCAATGTCATCAAAAACGATGCAATCAATCGTCTTAATTCTAAAGACTTTATAGTGCAATCAATATTATAATATAGAGGTTTCAAAATGCTTGATAGACAGGAAACATGTAAATACTTACATAATTAATTGAGCACCCGTCCTTACTTGTCTGGTGAAAGTTCACATGTTTAACTTGATTTGTCGGTTTCAAAGTTTTTACCTTGCTTTGGGATTGCGATTTGTTCATGGAATAATATATTTTTAATTGATAATCTATTAAAATCTAATTACTATGTGTATCTTTATATGGGATGTAGAATGAATCAGAATGAAAAATAGCTCAGCAGAATGTGCAACAAATATTGCAATTATCAGGCAAACATAATACTGTTGCGGTTTTTATGGTCGCAATTAGAAATTAAAGTACTTTCATTAAGTTTCAATTGTGATTTGGACACGAACTGATATGTTTGTGTTTGATTTACCCTTTTCCTGTTATCACGTATTTCTGTCTTTGATTATAACTACTTGATTTTATTCGGATATATCAGAATTCTGGAAATATATGATAGACTAAAACCATACCTGTAATTTTATATTTCTGAAACCATTAGCGGAGATTACCAAGTTTTTATAGCTCATACAGCTATTAAAGACGTATTTGGATCTTAGGGCATGTAATATTAACATTGCTACAAAAAACTATATAAAATCCATTAAATGGTACTTCCTGGAAAGGTTACATAGAGGTCATCGTGTGTAATCCTATAATAATTACACCGAGAATATATCCGTAGTGCTGTTTCATTAAATGTCATAACGTATTAATGTTCTTTAGATTTTAAACCAACTCATCTTTTTACACTATTTTATTAATTTAATGCTTCTTGTTGTCTTTTTATTATTTTTTATTTTATTATTACTACTGTGAAACCTATCTAAAAAGGTCACCAAATGGTTACCAGTAAAAATTGTCTTTTTTGGCAGGTGATCCTTATATAGGGGTTAAAATAACACAAGTGAAGGACAATTGAATAAAATACAGGTTTTTAAAAGCAGGTGGCTTTTATATAAAGGCTACCTTTCGGGCAAGTTCGGCTGTATTTTTATAATTATTATGATTATTTATAACTATTGATACGGAAATAAATTACTGCTAAACAACATGTTTTATTTATAAGCGCATTCATAGGTCACGTAAAGATCACGGGGTATAATCCTATTTTGATTATACTTTTTTCCATACATTGCATCAGAATAAAAGTCAATTATTAACCGTATTCATTTTGACAATACAAAGCACTGGATAACATTCGGATTAATTTTTCTCTATTTTCTGCGTATTTCCGATAAAATTATATAATTTACAATGTCTTATATTGCAATACAGCGTTATATTTTATCGAAATTGAACTAGCTTCATCAATTCTTATATAATAAACAACAAACATACATGTTCAAATCACAATCCAAAGGTAAAGTAAAAACTTTGAATACTGGCAAATATCTGATAATATATGATATTTTTGACATGGATTAGTGTGTTTGTTTTTTATTTTTCTCAGAAACAAGTGAATTATCTGCAATTTAAAAAAAAATACAAATCTTCATTATAATTCGTTCGCATCGGCAATCAAGAGTTTATACTTAGCCACCTCACTGCGTATTTATCTTCGTTCAGTTGACTCTGTCCTAGTAGATGTTTTAAATTAAAATTCCTTTACTATATATTCAAACATTTTTTTTTGGTAACAGAAATTCAAATAATCAAATATTGATATCACTGTGACTTTCTTAATAATGGAATACTGATAATATAACAACTAAGGTATATCGAATCTATTCCAGTATAACAAATATACCTAGCTACGAAATAAAAAGTAGCGTAGCTTTTGTAATTTTATAATTCTAAAATTTCATAAAACCTTTACGGATTATTAAATTGCATGTTCTTGGCAATGACATGCAACAATGAAATAACGAAAACATATCAAGCAAAAACATGTCGACCATGTTTCCAACAACTTTGAAAGCTTGCAAATCTAATTAAAGCGTGAACTTTCACCAGGGAAGTGAGACTGGGTACTTTGGAAGGGTAAGCTCATCATGTCTAGCTAGCTACAACCGCCACGGTTAAAATTAAAACTGGGCACAAAGTTTATTTTATTCACTAGTTTATATAACTTGGACAGATGGACAATAAGAAAACCAAGTCATAATAAACGAGGTCACGACTAAAACATGAAGTTACTAACGAGAATTGTTATGGTATTGATTATGATTTTGAGTTCAAAAGAATTTCGCATTGTTTCTAGTTTTTACTATTCGTTCCAAGGATTTTGTAATTTGTATATAGACAACATAATTGTTTTGCTACTATTTATAGTTATAGGCTAGGGAAATATTTCAATAAATTCTCAAACGTACGAGCATTAAAGGATTAAAAGATAATATAACACATAACATGTTATATGCAAATGTAAAGTTCAATACACTGTATACTTGACTTAAGGGTTGTCAAATGTATCTAATCACGTCCCTTTATGTACACTCCTTTCAAAAACATGACGAGAAGATTAAAGGCTAAAATATTATTATGATATAGAATTTAATATTTTCATGTCTACTAGAAGGAGATTTTTTAAAATAATTTCATTCTCACTATCTGTATTTGAATTTGTTTTGGTATCAGAAATAAACTCCAACTACTACGCTTACATTCTATGAATTATTTCAATCAACGTATTAAATGTAACTGGACTGGCTTCAAGGTTCTGTATGTATATTTTTATTAAGCCTCTTGTGATGAGACACAAATAAATCGGTCCATGTTGAAACCTGAATCTTAAAAGCAAAAAACTTTAAAAACTGACACATTTTAGTCAAACAACTGAATTTTCACCACTGAAGTGGGTTGGGTAGATTGAAGTAATTCATAGCTTGAAAACATTCATATTGGTATACAGTCAAACCTGTCTATAAAATTCACTCAAGGGAACCAGTAAAATTGGCCTTTATGGGCAGGTGGCCATAATATACAGGTTTAAATAATATGAATAAAAACAATTGGGATACAATTTTACTGGCCTTTATAAGCAGGTGGCCCTTATATAAAGATGGCCTTTAAGGCAGGTTAGACTGTTCCCCATATAACCAAGAACGCGGATCAACAAGAGAATGGAAAAAGAAAACAAGACAAGATAATACGTATTACAATCTGCGATTATTAACTCTCGACTTTGGATGGCTATAAGATCTAATGACAAAACACGCACGTTTAAAATTTACAAATAAGTATTGATGAATTTAACAAACAATGGAATGTATATAATTTACAGAAAAAACAAACATACTAAACAATGTCTTTAATCAAAATTCAGAAGCAAAGTATAAAACTTTGGAACTGGCAAATTAGGTTAGATACGTGAACTTCCACCAGGGAAACCTTTCAAGAGAACATCATTAGATTGAGATAATTACTTTATGAAGTAGTTTTATTATATAAAATACATATATTTGGTCACATCAGCACTGTTTTGTGAATAACATATTTTCTAAAAGTAAGATAGTTGAAACACTCTTTGAAAATTTAGTGAAGAAGGAGTTAATATCAAACATACCAATCTAGAGGTTCAAAGTACTAAAATGACAATTGTGCGAGGTTTAAATGATTGATCAAAATGATATTTAAGTTAAAGGAAACTTCATAGATTTTTAAATGTTCTAAGTCTCTAAAAGTATCTTTGTAATACCAATTTATAATAAATGTGTATGAGTTGATTCCTAGAATGTAAATGTACTTATCAAGGTTAAAATTATAGAAAAGGTTCCTATTTCAATTTTATAGGTCAAAACATATTGAATTCACAAAACTATCTCAAAACATTTCAGAGAAAAGTTATCATTGCCAACAATTCAGTTATATATATATATATTTACCTTTTAATATAATAATAACAAAAAAAAAAAAAAAAAAAAAAAAAAAAAAAAAAAAAAAAAAAAAAACAAACAAACACAAGATCACATACATACAGTCTATCAAACACCGACATATAAATATTATCTTACAATTCAGTTATATTCAGACACATGGCGCACTAATAAAGGTTCAGGGCTATGTACAGGTGTATATTATGAATTAAAAAGAAAAGTTAGACAATTATTAGTTACTAACGAGACGAAATAACACATTTGTACAAAATATATTTTACTTGTAAAACTGATTATAAGGATACTAAAAAAGAATGATATAAATCGCCATATTGATTACTCTCTTCTAGTATGATATGCCGTACTGGGATATGAATCGTTAGAAGGTTATTAATTATTAAGGTTATTTAGTTATTGGCAATTTATAACTGACCTAGTTTTCAGAGCTTTTTTAAAGATGTATACATAGTACATCTTTCACACTTAATTCGATCAGCATGTTTTTAGATGGTTACATTGGCATGGTGCTTTAGGCAATTTTATCTTGCAATTTTTCAGAGCTTTTTAAAAATATTTATGATACAGATATACTTGTACTACACCTTACAGTTTTCACTTGACTAGTACTTTTTTAATGATTACATTGGCATAGTGTTTTTAGCAATTACATTTTGCAATTTTCTTTGTTCGTAATGCAAAACACAAATTTAGATTTATTCATTAAAACTCTACCTTGACCAGCGTAAAGAACCTGAACAGAAAGGATAAGCAAAGCAAAACATGATTTTGAAATCAAAGGTAAAAAATTATTTTTCTGAAACTTTTAAAATTGTGGCTTTTTTATTTGGCACGTTGTATGGTGCATTTGATTCTTGAACTTATAAATATTGTCTTTTTCCATTTTGGCACGTTTTAGGATGCATTTGGTTCGTTGCTTGCTTCGGTTATTTATAACATTTTGCTTGACTTTATATCTTTATTGTATTTTATGCTTCTTTGATAATTGTCTAGAATCTAAGCAACATTAGAGCAATTTTTTATTATTTATTATTATTAATATATTATTATAATTCATAACATTTAACATTTTTATTTGCTTAAATTGCGTCACATGGTGTGTGATAAATATCATATTTCACAGAAGCGAATGCATCATCTACTTGAAGCAGGTGATTTGTAGGTTTGTGCTATGGGTAAAAACGGATTTATTTATTGGATGCAAACAACACAAAACTGCAACAATAATAGACATCAAAGTGTTTCAAGAGTAGAACAAATTAAATGTATGGGTCAATTTGGAAACAGTGTAAAGCAGAAAATTGGACCAAACACTGACATATTTTTACTGAGAGGTACAGAAGCAAAAACAAAGACATGTAAGAAAAAAAAAAAAAAAAAACAACAATGTTTTGTGAAACACAATTCATATTTCTTCAAAGATTGTTTCCTAAACTGGAAAAAGGAAAACATTAGGCACCAGGTGCACAAGTCTGAGTTGCAATTCCATATTCTATATGATGTAAGATTTACATACAAAATCAATATTTTAAGTCACAGTTTCATAAAAAATAACTGAACCGGAGCAAACCTCAAACTTGGTCTTTAACTCATAATGGTAGACTTGCATATCAAATATTAATGCAATATCTATAAGAGTGTAAAAAGTCAGGAAAATCTGCTATTTTAAAGAAATTTCGATGAAAATAGTCCATATATTCATAAACTTGATTTGTAACGTATGATGGAAGACTCGCATACCAAATTTTTGCTAGCATTTAGAAAAAAGTCCGGAAGACTGCCCATAATTTTATAAAAATCAAGAACCAGAATAAAACTCAAACTGGATCTGTAACTCATGATGGTTGACTCACATGCCAAATATTGGTTCAATATCTACAGACGTTTGGGACAAAGTCCGGAAGACTACCCTGCCCGGCCGCACACCTGCAAGCCCGCCTGCATCTCCAAATTAATAGTTGAGCTCAAATTATGTACAGAAGTTGCATTTTTGTAACCCATGATAATAACTTTTTTGAATAATTGTTTGGTCATATTTAATAATAAAAGAAATTGTTGCATGATCTTTGGTCGGTATGTGTTATCGAATAACACATAACGCATATATGGACCTCATTACTATGCTATAATAGTAAAATATCAGACATGACCGTAAAATATTTCAGTTGTAGACTAGATAACTATATGTACAAATAAAGTAAATGTAGTTGATCACATGTTAATAACAATGTATTTTCTTTTTTATTAATTGTATTATTATTATTATTATTATTAATGGTTACTGCTGACAATATACTATGTGTGGATTTCTCCAACAAAATTGAATTTGTAGTCTAAGGACCAATGCTCTTTAAAATATTATTATCATTTTGTAAATGTTCGAACGGATATTCTTTATATGAATTAACATTTCCATGTTTCTTTATTTCTTAATTTTGAGTTGACACGTGGCGGTTTTATCGAGGTAAACTGGAGGTATCAATTCTTTCGGAGTACCCGGCTTCACTTCCCTGGTCCTAATTCACACATTTAACTAAATTTGTCAGTTTTAAAAACTTTTTTACTTTCCTTTTGGATTGCGATTTAGACATGGATTGGTGTGATTGTTTTTATTTCTTAGTCATACACCTAACGTGCTTTTTCAAATAGAAAAAAGAATCGACAGGCACTATCCTAGTGCATTAACAGTCTGTTTCATTGTTTGTTATGACGTCATGTTTTGTTTTTGTATTTGTATTAACAAGACGAGCCACCAGTTTGTGTTGTAAGTGTCTAATATGTTGATGGACATTTACAGTACACAGCTATATTAATTTATTGGACAGTTACGGGTTAGCTGATTATTCGTCTAAAACTTTTCGAAAGAATTCAAACTCAGTTAATGCCTAACCAAATAGAAAAGCGATTAAAGTATATAACAAAAAACAAAAATAAAAATTACCAAACGAATGTCTGAAATAAAATTGGATTGTTTAAAATTGCCACTTTCAATGTTTCCACATTATACGGAATCATTTAATTTATTTCCAAAATATTTAGACTCCTTCCACAGACTTATTTCACTTCACCTTAACTATCGACAGTATTACTGTATTTCCAGTAATTCAGTGCACATGGAAAATGCAAGAATAAAGTCGTATTTTCCAACAAACTCACAAAAAATTGTCATAACTTAATACAAAATATACTGACCTAATAGGGAAAAATATTTTTTATTCATGAAAAAAGTGAACTTAATTCTGTACATAGAGCATTTTTTTTAACTTTTTAACAAAACAACAAATATGACTATGTCAAAATTATCCCTTCTGTACCTTCTTACTTAGAACAACTATAAACGTTATGTCATAATTTGAATATTCATGATGATCACACCTGGAAAAAACCCGAGCAACAGTGACCTACCTGACCCTAAATGCCCTGATGTAACTTTGAATAAGGCCCCATTGGTGTATTAACTTGATCAAATTTCCACAATTTTCACAAAATTTATCTATGTACAGAAGAACTGAAGAGAACAATACTGTTTTTATTTAAAAATATAATTTGATTAGGTCAGTGCATTTTAAATGCATTTTATTGATAGTTTAATGGAAACATTTTCAATTAAAAGAAATAAAGAATAAAAACCATGTGCCATCAATTTATGGAAATACAGTAGACACATACGCTTTTTCAATTCACACTAGGTTTATCGTTTTACTCGCACATTTGAAGAATCGAATTACATATACATGTATATTGTAAAATATTTTCTAAACGCATTGTTAAAATATCAACAGCTATCCATTAAGTCCTGAATTGTAATCCCAGTTTGACAAAAATGATTTTCACCTGTATTGTTACTATCAATGAATGTTGATTTAAACCCGCATTTTATTAACGCAAAGAAGTGCAATGTTTTAAGGTAGACAAACGACTCGAACTCTCTATTCCTCGAGAATAGAAGAATTGACCTATCGTCGGTCACGCCTTTTATGTTCCGACACTGGCCGCCATCACGGTATCAAAGCAGCGCCACGGCAACTAATGACGTTCTAGTGTCACTGACGTAATTAATTATCACAATTTATGCCGAGTTTTCACTCTATTTGCGTGTAATTCAAGCATGCTGGACCTTTGTCGGAACATTGTGGGCGTGGCCGGCGATCCGTCAATTAATATCGGCATTAACTACCTCTGATAATTCGTTCTCGTACAGAATGTTGTATTCGGCTTCTTTCTATAGTTGAATATGTCTTTTTTCAATTAACGTATTTATGGACAACTGAGGGCCTCTCATAAACGGGATGGTTTACCCCTTCAAAAGAAGTGTAGTGAATTCGCTGGACATTATCTGTAGTGATCGTCCAAAGTCAGACATTTTATTGTTTTAACCCGAACTTTATTTAGTGTTAGTATTTTTCTTTATTTTTGTTTTATTTTTTTTAATTGTTTTGACTTGTTAGGGTGTGTGTTTCATTACCTTAAATTGCATTATTTTGTTGTGTTGCTGTTGCTAAGTATATATTTTTCAGTTACAGATTTTTTCATTTTTTCGAGAATGGAAATTATAAAAAAACAATTTTAAAGAACTTTCTGATTTCAAAAAAACTTAAAAACTTTTAATTTTGTTTTATTTGCAGGATTTTCATGATAGTGCTCTGGCTTCCGCCATTCATAATGGACCGGATAAAGAATTCCGTACCTCGATTTTGTAAATGGGAACCGGCGTATAATCCTGAGTTTGTTGTCGTTATAGCTGTTGTCGGCCATCATGGATCTTGCTTTATTCTTCTATTTTGTTATATACGAGTATTTTACATGCTGCGAAAGAGAAGTAAAATTAAAATTGGCAATAAAATAGCACCATTACAAACAAGCGTAGTTCCTACAAGCAACAAACCTACAACATCAGCTACAAATCAACCGGAAGAAGAAGACAGTGGGGATGAAAGAACAGCAGACGATGGAAATAAAGGAATAAAGGGCGAAGGCGTTTGGTCCGTAGAAAACTCAAAGAAAGCATTCCGTCCGGGTGCAAAAGCGCAGGTGGAGCCTATACAAACATCACTGCCGGCTAAACCTATTGAACCTTCGAAAGCAAGTTCCGGTTCAGTTTGTCAACAAGACAGTAATCCCAACGAAAAAGACTCGTCAAAATATGAACGGAGAGAGGCTAAAGTCTTTAAAACGCTTACATATATCATTGTTGGGTATATAGTGTGTTGGGTGCCTTTTCACATCGTATTTGACATAAGTGCAATTGCTCCAGATATTGTACCTGAGAAGGTTTACATTGCTACATTTTGGCTTGCTTACTTAAATTCAACAATCAATCCATTCTTGTATAATTTCAGCAGTCCAGAATTTAAACAGGCATTTAAAAATATTGTTCGTTCATGTACTAAATGTTTACATGGTAGATAGTCTGATTTGGTGACATTTTAAACAAATTTTATTTGAAAGTTGGAAAGAAAAGTAGACTAGAAAAAGATATAGAATAAAAAAGAGCTCTTTTTATCAATCAAAATTAATCAAAGCTTACTAAAAATATCAAATAAAAATAAAATTAAATCCATTTTCAGTACAGGTGTTAATTATACAGGAGACATTTTATATTCTTGAAATAAGCAGGAGCAAATACAGCTGAAGACACAAAGAGATGTAACAATATTAAAATACATGTGTAACCGATTAATAACACATATTTCATCAATCAACGAAGAAAGTAGAAAATTTCTTGCTCAAACATTTTATTATCAAAGGGACATCTGATACTCTTGGTAAGGCCTGGTTCCAGTTTATATACATGATTTTGTACCATCCTTTGTGAAACTGTTTAGCTCATCTTAATGCAAGCACAAACAGAACAACAATCCGTTATTAAAGACACAGCAATTCAGTGATCTTTAATTTGTTGACATAGCATGCATGTTCTCAAATGTAATGAAAGTCCAAGTCATCGCATTAAGATGTTTGTGAAATGGACATTTCCAATGCTCAACGTGAGTAGTTAAATGTCAGATCATAGACAAATGTTTTCAAACGAAATGCCTTATCGTGTTGCTCAAAATGTTAAATAAATTGTGTTATATTTTAATTTTAAGAGATGTATGAATGCATTTGAAATAAGCAAAAGTGTACGAAATGTGAACGTTATTATTACATCTGAACATTATATGAAGACCTATAGGATAATATTGAACTGTGATGAACAACATGTGAAACTATACCTCGTGAAATATATGACAATTATAAAGAAAATATAACTTGAATTGAAATGAATTGAAATTGAATTGAAATTTTAAAATCCTACAAAAATAGTGTCTTGCGTGATTATTTTTCAAGCATTTGATATATAATGTGTACATATAGTTGACATATTACTTAAGAAATAAATGTAGATAGATAAATATGAATTTCAAAATCTTGTACTAAAATAGTAAATAAATGTCTTAGTTCGAAAAGTAAAAAATGTTTGTAAATAAAAGATAGGTGTTTTGTTAAAAATTGTCTAGTATTTTTAACGTCGTAAATTTTAGCCTAGTGTTTAAGAGTAAGAAACCTTTGTTAAAAAATGAAACCTTACCTATATGGAAGTGACTATTTTATTTGAAACATCCTTATGCTTATATATAACGTATGTTTGGGTACTTAATACTAAATTATTACCTATTAGGACATCGAAATTATTATATATACGTGTTTTCTAGAAACATGTACCAACAATGAGTACTTATTTACTTGTTGACATCAGACTTGTTAGCAATTAGAAATATACGGAATTAGCGATACATTGACTTTGATATCAACATTATTTCGCAGTCATTCAATTAAGTTAAAAGAATGTTTGTAGCATCCTCTTCTGTTCTTTCGTTAAACGTAATAAAATTTTTGACATTGCCATGTTTCAGTTATAATTTTGTACTTTACATCCCTTTAAGTCTTTGTCAACAACCGGTATTTTTTCCGTACAGTTATGAAGTGGGAGATATGTAACAAGAAAGAAGACGACATTATTCCAAATCCTTTTGATCTCTGTTGTGGAGTAAATTATGATGTTCTTAATAGCCATCACTTTCCGACATTTTTCCGTTTTACATAATGTCGAGTGAAATCATAACAGCGTCTGTTTTAGATCCTATACTCCTAAAGATCGTCTTTATAAATGCCATCAGATAGAATCTATAAAAGTATTTACCACCAGGTGTACTTTATATATGCTGGTTAAAACGAAAAAGCCAAGACCAAACAAGAAATGAGATATGAAAATTCTTTGGTTTGATAATGACTTGGACCAAAAAGGCAAGTGCGATTTCATTAGTCTCGAATGTAAATTTTAAGGGCTTTTCTATGAATTGAGGGAACAGAAGTTTCATGAGAAATGCAGAATTCAATGTCATCGAAATATTTTCTGGGTATTAAATAGAGCAAGTTGTAGCTAAAACATGTACTTGACTCTGGCGATTGCATCAGGAAGCAAAGCAACACAAATACAATTTTAAATAAGACAGACAACCTGATAACATAAACCCTGAAAACCCTCTGACGAACGACGAGCAATGAACATAATGAAAGAATGATGTCAATTTGTTATGGGTAAAGTACTTTAAGAGATAAAAAAAATCAAATCTCTCATATATAAACGGAAAATCTAACAAAATTTATGAAAACATGAGATTAAAAATCTGCAATTTATTATAGAAGAGAATCAATGTAATGAAATGAAAAAAAAATAATGAAATAAGAAAGAAAAAGAAGGAAAGAGGGTGAAAACCCCAACTGCGCAAAATCAACAATTTCAACAATTTCATTGAACATATTCATCAAGCCGGTCATTTTCAGATAAGAATTTCATCAAATCACATCCCATGGTAAGCCCATAATGAAAAGTTCGAAAACCATGTTTAGCAACGATGATTAGTAATCTTGCAGTTTCTTGCAGTATATCTAGATAACCCAGATTGTTGAGAGAAAGATAATCTTTTTATACAATGCATTTATTGGTACTTTTGGCCAAGGTTAAACGAATGTCATCGAGTATAATCCCATAAAAACCTACCAACGATACATTCGACAATGTTTTGTTTCTATATCGACCGCTTGTGATACTAATAGAATAAGTATATCATTAGAACCGTTACCTAGATTTTTTAACTTTTCCATTGATTTTTAAAGTAATTTATTGATATTTATTGTGGTTTTTTTCTACTTAAAGAGAAAATGAATTTTTACAAGAATTAAATTTTCATTTATAAATAATTTGCATAAAGATATCTGATACAATTTTATGAATTTAAATTGCAAGACTGCTTCTATTTGCAGCATCTTCATTATTTATAATTACAATGAATCTATTTGCATACTCCGCATGACAATGTTAGTTAAAAATAATGAATTTGAAGACTTTATACAGTGATACGCTGGCATACATCATGATACAAATATAAGAAAGATAATTGAAACATTTTATTATACATGAAGAACTATGAAAATATGAATTCATTCAAACCATCAGTTTAAGTTGAAGTCATTGCCATATGCTGGAAAGTCAATACTTTTTTAAATGCAAAAATCCCATCGTTTTAAAATGAAAATCGTTAAAAGTTTGATTAAGAAGAATTCTTCAAGGTCTTACATTGAAGAATATCTGTTATTTTTTCATTGAATTATTTAACCTGGTTCAGGGTCACGTTTCAACTAAATTTGCAAGTTTGTAAAGGTGTTTCTTTGCGTTTGAAATTATGGTATCAACATAGGACAATGTGTTTTTGTTTGATATATTAATATTGTTGTTTGAACTATTTGTATATTGTCCATTAAGCCAGCTAGATCAAATGTCAGGTTCGCTGATAATAAATGGGGCACCCACTGATTTTTATTAGTGCTGTGTCAATTCTAAGGAATTTTGTATGACAAATGGTATAGTGGTTTTCTGTTAACGTTTATAAAATAAGATCAAATATCTTATCTATATCTACTGAGAGAATCTTGACGAGGGAGTAATAAATAATTATTCCACTCTGTTCGCCAATATTTAATATTTTCATTCTATCTCTTCGTATGTTCATTTATCATTTTTGTATGGCGATATTCCCCAGCCGCCTACATAAATGCGTTTGAAGCGTATATGTCTTCATTCTTCATGTTTTTCTATTTTTACTTGTGTTTTTAGAGCAACAAATATTATTCTAAAAATTAAAGATTACGTTTATTATTAGTAAACGTTTTGTTCACCAGATAATATGTTGTTTGAAGAATGTTTTATACTTATTAGTACGAATGTTTATGTTTGGACTAGTCTGATGAAAGGGTAAAAGTGATGCCAGTGAGTCTAAATGTTTGGCAGGAGGTGACAGTTCAATATATGTTTGAATGCTCATATCGTGAAATAACACGAACTTTAATGTTGATAACGGGGTTTTTTAATGATCGGAAGTTTAAGGATTCAATGAAGATTTTGTACGTAAAATACAGTTAAGAGATTTCAGCGTTGAGATGTTGAAACGGAGGAAACTACGAATTTAATAATACCTGCTTCTCCTGCTTATGGTGTATTTGTTTCCCAATTGATACGCCATGGTAGAGCTTGTTCCGTCTAGGGGAACTTTAAACAACGCAAGTTACTTACAAATAAATTGATGACATGGAGATATTGCAAGCCTAGACTTATCAGGGCCCTGCGAAAGTTGTTTGTCCGTCATCACAGCATTGTTGATAAGTTTGATATCTCTGTATCCAGGATTGTCCTTGATATAATTGGCGTCCCATAGTTCCATGTTCCTTTCAGACAATTTTGATTACCCCCGTAACAGGTGTAGCTCGCTTAACAGGAAGTGCTTACCCTTCCGGAGCACCCGGATAAGTATGTTTGTTTTGATTGTAAGTGCATTTAGTATGTATTCTATAGAACAATAATATGAATAGTTTTTTAAATTACAAAACAGAAGGCAATATCTTACATGTATAAACTTTAAATTTATTATTCCCAAATGAATGTTTAGCTTCAAATATGCTTTAAACTTCCCAGACATGTTAGTAAAATCCAATTATATTATTCAGCCATCAACGTAAAATAAACTACATTGTGGGCAAGGCTGTGCCTAAATTTGGTTTGCAAAATGTATGAAAACATTCACTTATTCTGAAATTTTAATGTTCACAATTAAAATGCATTAAAAATAATAAATATTGTATGCCAATGTGTCATTGTCCCACAAATTGACGTGATTCCACGAAAGCATGATATCAGACGATTGATATATATCCATGGTGCTGCGTCATTTCAGATAAACAGATCATCAACATGTTATCATAATGAACGATTTCGTTGGTGAAAGTGTATGTCTTTTATATGGTTTCATTCAAATATTGATTTTTTTCAATCAATCATTAGGTGATTTTTCCCAAGGACAGGAGGGGGAAGTGATCAAACTGAAGACAAAATAGATAAAGTCATAAAGTATGGGTGGTGTAGAAGTTTTGTGAGTGTATAGATGGATATAACGTGTGTGAGAGAGAGAGTGACTTTTGGATGCATATTTGTTATTAATAAGCTTCAAATGTTTATTCTCAGTTTAATTGGAAACTTGCTGATTTATAGGATTTTAAATGTTTTAGGTAATATTCCATACCAAAAGAATTAACTTATTGTCAACTGCACGTTTTCTATTAAATCTGCAATCCATATAAGAAACTTATTTTATAACCCCTATTTATGTGCATTTTAAAGTTAGCGTGACTTTTAACTTATTTGCTAAATGCATCAAACCGAGGCATTGTCATCTACTAGAAAGGATAAGCGTCTTGTAGCTGGTAAGGCTGTTGAAAACTATTTTATGTAAGGGTTTGGAAAAGTTTAACTTACTTAAATGCATCTAAGTTTTATTCTTTAAATTTTCTTTTTTACACTTGTATATTAACAACAAATATTGCTTATTCTAAGGCATACTACCCTTATATATCGACATAATTTGAGGGTAAAAACATCAGACAGCAAGAAATATGAACAGTAGAGTAAGTATGTGAAAATAAATAATTTATTTAATTTTATTTTTTTTATTTACAGGATATTTATGATAGTTCTTTGGGTTCCACCATTCATCTTGGATCGGATAAAGAATCCCGTACCTGGTGTTTGTAAATGGGAACCAGCTCATAATCCTGAGTTTGTTGTTGTTATAGCTGTGCTCGGCCATCACGGATCATGTTTTGTTCTACTTTTCTGCTATGTTCGGGTAGCTTGCTTGTTGAGAAAAAGAAGCAAAATAAAGATTGGTAATAGGGCATCATATTCTAAAGCAGGAATCCCAACAGCATCAACAACAAATCAACCAGACGAATCTTACGTCAGAAATGATGAAAGATCGGAAGTCGATTGCGACAAGAAGATTCAAGATGATTCGGAAAGCATTTGGAATACATATAACTCAAAGAAAGTTTTCCGTTCCGGTGCCAGAGCACAGGTGGCGCCATTGAAAGAACCAGTTCCGCTCAGATTTATGGAACCATCGGTTGGAAATGAATTGGAGCACCAGAATCAGAAAGGCAAAATTTTCATGGAAAGTTACGCTTCCAAATACGAGTATGAACGGCGAGAAGCTAAAGTAGTAAAAACGCTTAGATACATTATTCTTGGCTATATATTCTGCTGGGTTCCATTCCACATTGTATTTGACATAAGTGCCATTGCCCCAGATATTGTACCGGAAGCTGTCTACACAGCAACATTTTGGCTAACTTACTTAAATTCTGCCATCAATCCTATCTTGTATAATTTTAGCAGTTCTGAATTCAAACAAGCATTTAAAAATATTGTTTTCTCGTGTAGTAGCAGATAGTTGAATATATTATATGATCGAAATTCGAAACGTATTTTTACCGTCAGAATTACATTTAGCACCAGTATTAAATGAAACAACGCAAAAGAAACCGCATTATTTGTATATATTTTGACATAAAAATTACATTATTTTACATTGCATTTAACTTCAAATTTTGTTATGCACATCGTTTCTAAGCTAAGGTTTAAGAACACTTATTTATGTGTTCACAGATGCGAAACTATGCAACGTATTATATCGGTAAATCTAGTTTCAGTGACCAACGAAAAAAAAACTTTGTGGAAAACAAAATTGCTAAAACATATCACATTCAAAATCATAGTAATCTAGAGATTTATGTTGTTTTATAAACTACTGGGTAGGCGTATAAAGAACTGTTAGCCGTACTTATAGGAACAGGTGTTGTACCTCATAAATCAACTAAAAAAACAATGATAGAAAAACAAATGTGTTACAGATGAAGATGGTTCTGGTTTTCTGTGTACAAGGTAAGAAAAGTAATTGAAAAACGTTTCACATTTATTTTGATAAAATCAACGACATTGTATTACTTTTCTTCAAGATTACAAGACTTTGCAGCTTAGTGGATTAGATGCAAAAATAGAGGAAAGCTTATAAAATGAATAACGACCATTTATGATATTAAGAGGGTCTGTAAATCTCGTCATGCACCTACGATACAAGAACAATAAACGTAACTAATCCCCGCATCAAATCACGCACCAATCAAAATCCAATATTATTAAAACAGCCAATCGTTAATTCTGTAAAATGGCGTCATGTTACGGGCACTACTTTTATATCCGCATACAAAATCGAAGATTTCGAACCATTTTTACAGGCTCTGGTGTATATTACATGTCGAGGTATACCTTTTTAATGAACCATATTGTTACTAAATCTATTTTAATCGTCAGTACTAGAAGATCGTTTTTGAATATAATTCCTCGTCACCAGTGCTTGGAACAAAAATATGGAAATTCAAATTTTGTTAGAACGTTGAAATGAGAAAAACTGAAAGACCAAAATCTATTTTACCAAATCAAACTAATGCAATACTTTGAATGATTAAGCATTGTATAGCATTTTGAGAAATTTTAAAATATTTAAAGCAGGTAATTTTTATGAATTGCCTTCTTGGTATATTAAAATTGTCGTTTTCATCAACCTCTTTTTTTATATTTGCAAAAATAAAAAGACCGCTTATAAATGATGAAAAGAAATATTTTAAAGTTCAAGCGTAGGAGATCTTTTTTCCTCTTTAGCAATACCTTGATATCAATAAAAAGGTATCTGTAAATATTCTTTATAGTACAATGTATAAAGAAAAATGCACCTCTTTACAAAATAAAAGGTTGTTCAATCCAGAAATTAAAACATTTTCAAGAAAAACATTTATAAAGCCACTGAACAAGATAAATACTTATTCCAAACAAAATCCTATGAGTCAACGACCGAAGTACATTTATGCAGGTATTTGTATCAACTTTTTGATAGGGTGATTAGTGTATATCATATGCAATTGGCTTGAAACAGGATATTGTAAATACTCTTTTACATAGGTAGGACGTTAGCTTCTGGATACAATGTAAATGTCTTTAGATCTTAAATTTCCTTGAACATATATATTGAAATCTCAACCCGTGTTATTTGACAAAGTAGTATCGTAAGATTTCCATGCTTCATGTGTATATTGGTTTAATTAAAAGAAAAACCAAAAATATCTAACTACCTCTGTTACGATAACCGGCTTTTAGATTCAAGCGGTTTATTACCTTAAAAAACTGATTTTCCTTTCGCTCTATGTTAATATCAGTACAATTGTGTTAAGGTTTTCCAGCGAATAAAGTCTCCACTCTTGACATTTGGCGAAGAGCATCGTAGGATTTCCATACATTATGTTTTATTTGTATATTGGTTTAATTATAAAATACTGAAACTATCTCTGTTATGTAAACATGGTTTAAGATTAAACCCGTTTGATACCTAGAAAAATAAAAAAAACATATCATGATCAAACTAGGTTATAAACACATACATAACTATGATTTCTTAAAAATTTCACTTGGATGCGTAAATAATTTTTTTTGCTTAAAAGTTTAAAGTCACCTGTATATGCTCAAATCATAATTTAAAAAAAAACTTAGGCTATACAATGATTTGATATCAATCAAGTTGTGTAATATACTCTAATGCATGAAATCTCAACACGTGGCATTTGGCAAAGAGCATTGTACAATTACCATATGAGCCCGTCCAAGTAGAAACGTCCCTTATGGTCAAATTTTGACATTTTCAGATTTTGTTAGATTTTAATAGAACATTTCATGACCTTTCTAATGATATATGGCATTCCCTACTTTACAAATGTAAAATATATGTATTTTGGCCAATAAAAAGGAGTGTTTGTTGCCATTTTACATTTTTTGCCGCCATAACGTCATGATAACGTCACGTTTGAACAATGTGCCTAATTTCGGCGTTTTGTGATAAAAAAATTGCAAACGGTTACTGGGTTATTCATTCCTACGTCTCTTGTAATGTTTCTTATATAATCCATGATTTATGTCAATAAGTGTTTATTGTTCAAGCAAAAACATCAGAATTTTTGTCAGAGACTGCAAGGTAACAAACCATTTTGCCTGGAGTTTAGCGACTTTTTCCTGCGCATTCATTCTATGAATGTAAAAAAACTTTGAAAGTGAAAACTTAGTATTACCAGATAACAGTACGAAAAAAAAAATAAGATGACGACATTGATAAATTGATTGATTGAATAGGATTTTACGTCTCAGTCAAGAATATTTATACTTATATCCAGAAGTCACCAGCTTTATGTGAAATAGCAGAATGTTTTCTTTGTAGTGCGCTCAGGGAAATGTGAAGGGAGGGTCTTCCGTGACATAGGGTATCAGATTTTCTAGTCTCTTCTGAAGAACCTTTTGACTTTCATTTTAAAATGCAGTGTGCTTGACGAAACAGTCACTGCTTATTACCAAGCCTTGTCAGAGCCTGCCGGGGTTCGAATCCACGACCCTCCCCCCCCCCCCCCGGCAAACGGAACGATATTGAGAAATGATTGTATGTGAAAAACAAAGAATGAGAGCCGAAAGTCTAGGGACCGGTTGTCTTGATACCGACTTTCGGATTGTAGCGTCTTTTATCGCCTGCGCTCTTGATTGATTTCCACTGAGGCAGATCCTAGTTCGAACAAGATTTTGTTAATTTGCGTTACTGAAGATTCACGACGGCTTATTCCATCAACACCACCACCCCTTACAGAACTGACTGTCTTGTTATAAGTGAAATACTATTAACTACACACGGGGACTGATTAATCGTGTATAAATATGTATCAATCGAAAAAATAGTGAATAATTTGGTTCCATTTGAAGATGGCAAGTTTGAAATTTCTGCATGTTGATCAATTTATCAAAAACTTGACAAACGGTTAATTTTACAGGATTCCAATCCAAGATCATGAATTCATATGCTGTGCCTGTATTGGGCTGAATTCATACCTTATATTTATCATTTTAAAAATGTATTGTAGGTTTGATGGGATTTTATCCTAAATGGGCCGATTTGGTTTGTTTAACACACATTTCCTAAATATTCTTATAGTTATAACTTAAAAAAGTAATAGTATTACTAGTATATTTGAAGTTATAGATTTTGGCTCCGACAAATGTATATTTTATTTGCATTTCTTTGTGCAACTACATCTTCATTCTATTATATGTTAAAATGAGGGTATTTCCCGCTTTTGCTATTTGTTTTCAAATCAAGCTTCGATGGTCATTAAAACTTGCCATGCATGTATTACATAAAATTGATGTTATACTATAAGCTTAGTTAATCTGTAGGACAGGGGTTCAAATCTGAATAGCTACATGCATTACATGTATTTATTTAATTTGTAATATCCTTTAAATTTGTCTTTTCTACAAGTCTGTATTTTTATGTTCTTTTCTTTGAAAACACACTCATTCCTTTAGGTCAAGCCACTGGCAATATTATTTTGATTACGCATATCACCCCCGTGAATTCTAAGTGGACCGTGATGTTAATACTTTATCACTTATCGTATAAAGATGAAAACTATGGTTTTTAAAATTTACAAATCGGCACATTACTTCTATACATGTATATGAGGTAATGATATGTGGGCAGTACCGTAACTACCTATGAGGCAACCGAGTTTAAACGAGCAGTTCCTTCAACTAGTTACAGTTTACAGAAAACTAATTTATTGATTTAATCAAATGGTTGTCACATTAAACGTTCGCATTATTATTCAATTTGTAATTTTGGTAACTATTGTTGTATTGCGGTACCGTGTGATTACGACATTTAGCGTCTTGTCATGTGTAAATCTATCAAGTGATCTTGCTAATGAAAATCCAGGAATATTCTGAAAAATCCAGGTTAAATGATAGACCTGTTTTTGTCTGATACCCGCCCACATACAATTTAAACTTTTAAACTATCCTTTAACCGGGATTAAGAGTTTTAGTGGTGTGGTTAAACTAGTTTTCATGGCACAAAACCATCTCACTTATTTTACGACAGCTGGTCTAGGTTTGAGCTTTACATGTTAAAGATAAAAAACATAGAGACTGTTGGTACTGTATGTCATTATATATTGAGCTTCAATTCTTGCCTCAGTTTATTTCAGGGCCTAGTTACGGTACTGTGTGTGCCCTTTTGTCTTTGGTCTGTACATAATTATGCATTTTACAACCGTGTTCTATGCAAAGCTGTTTAATTGTGTGCTTCACAACGCTGAAATAGCAATCGGACAATTTTGAGTATACATACATGTAAAAAGCTATACTTATCGGTCTGATTTAAAAAAAAATTGTCAAAATTTAGATAATAAGTAGATTATTTAAAAAGCTTGAAAACTTGTTTAGTAAACATGTTCTCTTGTCATCAAAAAGAAATTGTTTGATGGGTTGAGTTTTATGTATTTGTTCACGGAAAAATCAATAGCTGATCTATCTATTTTGTAGAATTTCGTTAAAATGATGTGAACATTACAGTTTACAACGGAAAATGATAAAAATAAAACTTTTTTTCATTTTCCTTACAAGCTGACAATCGAATCTGGTAATGCCGACTTTATTGCTAACTTCGGTCAGCTCGGTCAAACGGTTATAAATATGTACTGAATGCAGTGATAAAGAAGGTAGGATGTCGGCATTGAACATTTTTAAAATTAAAAGAATGGACATGCGTGGAATGCAAGTTAATTATGTACTAAAGATGTATACCTTAATTTTATTTTTGCCATGTACCAACTGATCACTAGATTCATGATAAAAATGCATTTTTCTAGCAAAGCATATCCCCAAATCCAAAGGACACAATATGGGTACTAGCCAATAGATTCATATTATTTCATAAAAAATTCAAAAGTAGCACGGGAGTGGTGTACATGTGTATGTGTCACAAGAAATTTTAGCTAGCTCCAATTTTTCTGTATTTACCAAACAACATTAATATTTATCACAGTACTTAGCAATTGTAGGAAATAAATGTGAATTCAAATCGTATAAAAATCGATGTCGTCACGCATTACAAAAATAAAAAAAAATTGAAAATTACCAAAATGATTACTTCACATTTCAAATTCTTGAAAATTTGAGCTAAAAATAATACGAGTAATAAAAATAATAGCCAGTCTAGAATTAAAATAAGAAATTCGAAAAGGCCGTCAAATTTAAATTATCCGACAAAAAAGAAGACAATAGAAATTGGATAAATAAATACTTAAAAGTAAATTTATCATAATGTAAAATAAAAAATATGAACCCGTGCACGCGTGGTGATTTGAACTGGCAACAAACATTTTTTTTCAAAAACGTAAGTCTAGAACGCTATCCATTGCGCCACCAACGCCAACGTCAAATGGGATTGTTATTCTCAAATACATGAAAATGCTACATTGTACGGTAGCTTGTGACGTCATGTTGTTTACATTTGCCCCTCAAAACACAATATTCAGACAATGAATCATGTTTATAATAGCCGAGGAACCCATTCCATTCTTAAATCAAAGGTAATCTGCTTAGAGACATATCAATCGCAAATAACAACACTCGAAAGAACGTGTATTGTTTAATAATTCTTCACCTGCGACAATTGTGCTTTGCCTTTGCTTTGCTGTCGAATTTGACACGTTTTAATTTTATTCCATTTTATATTACCCCATTATTAAAATAATTATCATTATGTGATTTACAATTAGGTGTTCTCTGCTAATTTGGATCAAAATAAACCTTTCCGAGTTAGCCTACTAAAGTTATTTTTTTTTTCATTAGTTGAGTCATTTTGCGCAGCGAAACACACTTTTGTCTCCCGAACTTTCGACGTCATTTTCTCCGCTTACGTCACAATGCACATAAGGGACGTTTCTACTTGGACGGGCTCATATGGTATGTGTACATTGGATATTAGGTTACTTGATGACCATCATATATAGTAATTTTGCCGATCTAATCATAGGCGTTGAAGAAAAAAGTAAACTTCAGTACATATAAACGTTTTGTGTAAAATAACCTAATCAAATCTTCATAAGAAAACCTTAAATCTAATAAAACCTTTATGTAACCGAATCAAATAAAACAGTCAAGGAGAAATGATATCAAATTATTATTATCCTAATAAACAACTGACTGGACTTTTAAAGTAATATCAATTTCTAGTTACGATAGTGCGGCAGTGTTTGAATTTGTTTTCAACACATATAGTATGGGAGGCTTTGAAGAAATTGTAATATAATAAATATCATAATGAAAACAGGTTCAAAGACAATTCACATACAACTAATAATATTTAATGAGAGACAAAGAATAGGTCTTATAAATGACATTAACACAATGTCTACATAAATCGATCGTATCATGAAAAACTTCTTTTGGTCAGTATTGAAGACGTCTTGAATCTGGAGCAAAACGCCTTTCACCATGCCATAAGTGGTTTATTTTAGAATGTTTTTAAATTGGGTATTTATAAAAAAGATGCATGTGGTTATACAAGGGGGATCGTTTTACCCACTCCATACTGCATACAGAAAAAGAGGTTGATAAAATTCAAGAGAGAGAAAGAATGTGGCAGTAAAATACATATATAGCTCTCAAAACCACACAAAATTTATTAGGCATTTTCCTATAGTAAGTTTGGTTGAAACCTTTTATACACCACAAAGCGCGGTATGTTTTTCCAAGCTCATTTTATTAGAATCTTTACTTTCTCTCATTTCATACATCTTGTAAATTAATTAATGAAACGTCGCCATCTTACATCTAAAATAAATTGAACTGTACCGATATATATATTTACGAAACGTAACTGAATTAGCTGTAATGAGATAAGCAAAAGCAAGCGATTCATAAACATACAGCTTTGTTGAAAACGAACCAAATATTTAAGAACATGAAGCTTAACCTGGATTTTGGCATATGGGGGTTCTAGGTTTCATCCCGTACCCATAAACGAGGTTACCATTAAAGTAATGCAATAACGACTAAATTGGAATAAGCGATTAGTAGTTGAAGGACATGTTTTTGACAAAAGTCAAGAAACCAAGAATAATAATAAAGTTTTTTGCCTAAAATATTGAATTGTAGCTGTGTAAATTCTTCGTGTGTTTTTGTATTCAAATATCGACAAAAATTATTTTTATAGTGACTGATTATCGAATTTTTAAAACATTCGAAATAAATCGGATTAAAGGATCAAAAGATTAATTATGATAAATATAATCTTTTATATAAATATATAATATAATTTATAGTTCGTCAGCGATATTGTGGAAGAGTGTTTATAAACACAGGCGAGTTTATTATACACCAATTAGTATTAATACCGTGTTATCGAATACGTATATTCACGCTTTCCTGCGGTTATTTGTCAACTCCACCTTTATATATGATATCTTTGGCTATCTACATTACATAGACTCTTCCATGTTTATAAACACTCTACCATAATATCGCTGACGGACTATAATAAGGTGTGTAGGTCTAAGCGATAACATTGTATCTTTTCATTTTTACTAAATGCATAATATATGATAATCAGAGTAGTTCTGTCAAATTTCATTTTTGTAGATGACTTTTTTCTTTATTAAAGACAACATTAAAAAAATTATCATGTGAATAAATTTTTTCATATTTCATAGAAACTGGGAATATTTTGTTTTCGATACAATTCTGACACCCACGCAAAGCTATATTTGAAGAAGCTGCATGAAAAACGTAATGAATTTTAAATTTTCTATTGTTAACCTTCTTTTTTATGCAGTAATGTACCGGATTAAAATAGGGAATGAATTATAAAAACCGTTAATTCAATAAATAGATATCGGTTATTAATAACTGGCCTAGTTTCAAAACCAATATGAATCTCGAAGACGTATATGTAGATGATTTAATCTGCGTGACATACCTAGCATTTTACTTTGCCAATATTATTTTTAAAAACATAACGCGATGACATTTTGTGATAACTCAAATGGAGTTCATCCCTGTGAATATAGAATTACCTAGGTTGGCGTCACTCAACCTATTAAGGCTTATTAACGGAAATCTTTCTATTGTCATTGCTAAGATACGAAGATAAGGAAAAGAAGAAAATATCATAATGAAAATTCCAACAATACATATAAAAGATTGATATCAAGCCAAGCAGTAATAAGTGTCAAATCTTTGTATAGAATTTGTTTGATTTTTCTTTAACATCAACAGGATCATCAGGCTTTTCTTTTCTAGTTTCAACATGTATAGTGTATGTTGATGATTCTCGAAATGGCAATGTTAAGTTCAAGTGCTAATAAACAGTAAGATGTTATTTCATAATATTATGAGAGAATTTACATATAACAGTATTAAAACACCTTTGTCTGCAAACAGTATTATTGGATTATTATTTCTCGTGAGAAATTCAATGCAATTCATATACAGATATTCGGCATCAAATAAGTCATTTTACTAAGAAGCAACCCTTTTTCTTTAACACAGTTAATCAAGGCTCCTGAAGACATCACCATCACCGCGTGTTTTCAAATCATGGTCCAATCACTACTGATGAGGAATTGTATTCCGAAACGGCCGTCTAGTGCTGTTGAATTAAAACTGGTATATTATGTACTCTGAATATATGTCATAGTAACTTATCCGAAAACACTATTTCAATTAAACACAAACCGACCCATCTTCAATCACAATCCAAAATGCAAAGTCTAGCATTATTTACGCCACTGAAGACACTTTATACCCCAATATTTCACTATTTTAGGGTTATACTGGATTAGATCTTGGATTTCTTATAAAGAACTATTTTTTAATTATATAAATTTTTTCATATTTCATAAAAACTGGGAATATTTTTTTTTCGATACAATTCTGACACCCACGCAAAGTTATTACTGAAGAAGCTGCATGAAAAACGTCATGAATTTTAAATTTTCTATTGTTAACATACTTTTTCTATGCAGTAATGTACATGATTAAAATAGGGAATGAATCATAAAAACCGTTGATTCAATAAATAGATATCGGTTATTAATAACTGGCCTAGTTTCAAAACCAATATGAATCTCGAAGACGTATATGTAGTTGATTTAATCTGCGTGACATACCTAGCATTTTACTTTGCGAATATTATTTTAAAAAAACATAACGCGATGAGATTTTGTGAAAACTCAAATGGAGTTTATCCCTGTGAATATTGAATTACCTTAGTTGGCGTCACTCATACTAAAATGTAAACCTATTAAGGCTTATTAACGGAAATCTTTCTATTGTCATTGCTAAGATACGAAGATAAGGAAAAGAAGAAAATATCATAATGAAACTTCCAACAATACATATAAAAGATTGATATCAAGCCAAGCAGCAATAAATGTCAAATCTTTGTATAGAATTTGTTTGATTTTTCTTTAACATCAACAGGATCATCAGGCTTTCCTTTTCTAGTTTCAACATGTACAGTGTATGTTGATGATTCTCGAAATGGCAATGTTAAGTTCAAGTGCTAATAAACAGTAAGATGTTATTTCATAATATTATGAGAAAATTTACATATAACAGTATTAAAACACCTTTGTCTGCAAACAGTATTATTGGATTATTATTTCTCGTGAGAAATTCAATGCAATTCATATACAGATATTCGGCATCAAATAAGTCATTTTACTAAGAAGCAACCCTTTTTCTATAACACAGTTAATCAAGGCTCCTGAAGACATCATCATCACCGTGTGTTTTCAAATCATGGTCCAATCACTACTGATGAAGAATTGTATTCCCAAAAGCCGTCTAGTGCTGTAAAATTAAAACTGGTATATTATGTGCTCTGAATATATGTCATAGTAACTTATCCGAAATCACTATTTTAATTAAACACAAACCGGCCCATCTTCAATCACAATCCAAAATGCAAAGTCAAACATTATTTACGCCACTGACGACACTTTATATCCACATATTTCACTATTTTAGGATTATACTGGATTATATCTTAAATTTCTTTTTAAAAATTATTTTTTAATTTGACACTTTTATTTTCTGTACATTCGGTCAACGCCTTTAATTTTATCAGCTCATAGACTATCAGTATAAAAGCTAAAACAAAAATAGGAATATATTTAAAAACTGATTTACTTTATTTTGTCTATTTCCAGGAGTTTTATAATAAATTTTGGTATTCCACTTTTAACCAATGCCTCAGAGGAAGAACCCTGTGCCATAGGTATTGTAAATGGAAACCAACTGATAACACCGAGATTGTTGTACTTAGTACTTCTGCTGGCAACATATCTTGGGCTTTAATTTACCCTTGTAGTATTTACGGCTTTTTTACATGGAGAAAAGAGAAATAAAAATTGATTGGCAATAATATATAGCACTTTCGGATTGGAAAGATTAGGAACATATCATCCGACGGAACCGACGATAACCAAACATCTTTTAGTGTTAAGACAACAAGGAAAATACTTCCGCCCGACTGCAAGAACTCCGGTCATTGAAAAAAACCACTGCTGAATCTGAACCTGTATCTGATCAACAGGGCATGTAGACTTAACAAACACCATAAGACTAAGAACTCCGGCCATTAAAAAGCACTGCTGTCCATATCTATAGATTCTGAACCTTAACATTCGAAAGGAATATCCGGTTCAAATCAACAAGACATTTACCAAAAAGCATAACAGTAGCCAAAATATGAAGAGACAAGATAAATCTAAATACTTATCATTATATTTATATTGTTATTTTTACATAATTATTCTCTTTGTATTGGGGCATTATATTTGAAAAAGGTTCACCGGTAAAGACATTGTAAATGCACCAGTAAAGCACTACACATTAAATGTCATTTTTGCATGCTTATTTAAATTATACTATAAATCCTGCATTTTGAAGCTTCAACAGTCTATATTGTAGATAGTTTTAATTAAAACCTTATTCAAATATTGGTAAATCTGGAACACTGGTTGTAAAGACGTGGTGTGATTGAGCCCTCTTATGATCTAATAACCACACATTTTGTTATTAAATGCAGTACCAGTCAAAATACGGGTATTTTATAATCTATACTTATTTGTCTTTTTCTGTGTTGACTTCTTGTTCTTTTTAATATTCTTTCACTTGTTGTTTCGTATTTTGGTTGAATTGACTTCTGTCAAGTACCTGTTCTCCTTTTGGTTTTTCTATCAATTAGGTTATCCTCGAAAGAAAAATGATAAGATATATTTAAGTTAATTTCTAATTCAAGTCAAAAACAAACAAACCAATCCATGTCCAAACCAAAATCCCATAGCAAAAACCTTGAATGTGTGACCGGGTGCTTTAGAAGGGTAAGAACCTTTTGTTTAGGTAGCTACACCCGCCAAATGTGTAATTGGTTACTAAAACCTCGTTATGACAACTCAATATTTCTTCAGAGCGTTATGATAATGATGTTATCACTTATCATTTTATGGGGATAAATCAAAGGTAAAAGCGAAACAACGCAACCTAGCCAATTTCAATGAGTCGCTCATAGCGCCTATAATTACGGATTTTAAACAACATATACAGATAAAATGCAACAGTGAATTCTTTCTGCCAGAAATTTTTCAGAGGAATTCTCGAAATATGCATATACAATGATTCATCAAATACATGGTTGATGTCAGGTAACACATAAAAAATGCACATTTCCAATAATGTAGATGAAATAAACACCCGTGTCATCTATGCATAAATTAACTCGTCCATAATAAATATTTAAATAAAAGCTCAAGCAGACAGGTCAACGTTAGTTGCATATTCATTGTCATCAGATTGGGTACGACCTATATAAATAAAAAAGCAATAAAGATATTTCTGAGTGGTTCTCCACGCAACATTAAGACTGTGGTAAGGAAATGAGCAGTGAAGTAGGTGAAGCAAATAGCAATAGAGAGGCGAGCATCAAATAAATGTTGTCATGATAACAATACACTAATTGCATTTTTTAAAGTGTTAATTGTTCAGTAATTTGCGATTTTAAGCAGAATTGTTTAAATAATAGGTTCATGTTCTATAAAGAATTGTTTTAGGTTGTAATTACTTCCCTCCACGTTTTCTCTGTTATGGTTTGTGGTTTGGACATGAGTTGCTGTGTTTTTGATGATTATCACGTAAAATCAAGATGAATTCTGATGAGAACTATAGTTAGATTTCGTGTACTGCATGTAATGTTTCCGTTTTTATTCTCGTGTGTTACATTTTGCATAACGAATGGTATGTAGATAAACGGTAATTGGTCAAAGTCAGTGATCATGAAAAATTGCGTGACATGACAGGTTAGCAATACGTTAAGGCTAAAACAAAGTAAAACAATGGAAATTTATCATAATTGCTTTAATGTTGAAAAACTTAAACCTTAAGTAAAGGCAGTCTATTGGCCAGAAGCAGAGAGCTACTTTTAAGAATGAACAGACTATTCTTTAATCTTGGATTTACAGTAATCGTAAATAAATTTCAGTTTACTTAAACACAGTCGTTCTCATTTTGATTTTACACGTTGTTATCTAGACAACAGGTGTTTACCTTCCACAACACCCGGTCTCACTTCCCAGGTGAAAGATCACACCGTAAATTAAAACTGTCAGTTTTCGTACTTATTTGTCGTGCCTTTTGGATTGTGATTCGGACACTGCCTGAAATTCTAATGTTAGAAATTCAGATTAAATGAAATAAAAAAATAAAATACTTGATATAATTGTTTTATATTTAAAAAAAGTTTGACCTTTATAATTAACAAATTAACAGACTTACGCCAGGAATAGGAAGCTTTGATCAAACTATATTAAATTCTGGTTATACAGTTAAAAGTAACTCAATTTACTTAGAGATTAAAACGTTTTGTGGACATATTTACATTCTATTATATGGAAACGAAGTCTTTTCCCAAAAAAGTATACGCCGACAAAAATAAGCGTATTGGGAGTTTTTAATATACTAAATACGTTTATAACATGCCTTATGAGTATCTTCCTACATAAAAAACCAAACCAAAAATTATTTAACAATAATGTCATGTTGTTCAAGTATTTCTAACAAGGGGAAATGATCATCATTAAATTAATCTCTTAGTAGATTTGCCGCATGTGTATTCGTTCCGTGCGTTATTTTATGAAAACAAGACAGAACAACGATAATCATTTCTCAAATCTTATCATAGTTTAACAGTATCCATGTCATGAATAAGATGAGATTTAAATCTGTTAGAGTACACATTAACTCGCCAATATTAGCCATTGAAATACAATATTCTAAGAATTTTCTTTATCTTTGACTTTATTTCTATTCCTGTTTCTAGCCGATAAATAACTTACCTATTTAGAAGGGATTACATTCAATGTAGTATTGTTTCCTTGCAAATAAATAACTCACCTATTTAGACAGATTACCATGATTGTACAATACTGTATTATTTTCAACTACTTTCTTCTGATTCTAAAAAACAAAAACAAGTGTATCATGTTTTTAATCATGTTAGATTATTTACGGAAACATTGAATACCTTATTGTTGAACATCTTAAGCTGGGATAAGGTTTCTGATGGGATTGATCGAGTCATCTTTGATTATACTCCTGGATAGCTTCCGCTGAAAGAAGATAGAATCTCAACCTATTCAAAGGTAAATCTTTCTTTTGACTTAAATAGAACAAAGAATTGTAAACAAACAGGTACAAGTAGTTATACAACCTCCTCATTTTACAAGTACATTTGCTTAGTGAAATAAAATTAGGAAAAGCGGTCAGATTCAAAATAAAAAACGTCCCATAAAAATAGGATAAATTATTAAGCATATAAACCAATTTCTCTTAGTATTTGGTAGATATTTGTTCCGACAAGCGTTGCTTAAGTTTAATTTTGATATCTGTTACAATCATTTCATTTATTGTTTATTTTTTATTACATTGTTTAGAAGTAAATTATTTAAATGATAAACATATATTTTACAACGACTATTGTAACGCGAGACAATATAAGCTAACGTTACACATTTAATGACTTGTCAGGATGCATGCACATCAATTGCATACTCTAGGTGCTCAAATGCTAGTTGAAAACGAGGGAAGCCTTTACCAACCATGCTCATTTTGAAATATGTAATTGCTAGATGGATTTTGAATGCATATGTCATACGTAGTCAGTTTAATAATTAAATTATTCTCTATTAAAAGTAGAAAAAAGCAAAAGTCACGAGTAACCAGTTAAACAAATCAAATTTAGGCAAAAGAAGAAAATGCAATAGACAGCATGTTAACCTAGATTTGCAAATAAATGATTATGATGGTTTAGAAATCAATATTTGCCCCAATATGCTTAATATAAATTAGAAAACAGTCACTCAATATAATAACATCTTGTGTAAAAATGATTGCTATCTTTTTTACATTTCCTTTGTAGTTATAAATTGTATGTGTCGGACTCGTTATCACATAAATGTTTCTTATTTTAACTATCTGTACTTACGCCAGACATACAATTTCTTCATATCAATAAAGTACTGGTTCATATATGTGAAAACAATGAAATTCGTTTTAAATATGACTTGTGGTATGTTTACATATTGTGAAGAGAAACTTTTTCATGGAAAATTTTATACCAGCAATTTATTGGCACACTAATTATTTCAATAATATTAGATAAATATTTTCGTTGGTTGTTTTGTTATTTTTAATAAACTTTAAACACATTTTAATTAACCGCGTTTTATATTTTCTTTCTCCAAATTAACGTTAAACATTTCTTTACGGTCATACTGAGTTGCTGCAATAGCAACTTTTCTCTAAATTTTCTAGATGAACAAGGGTTTGGTAATCACCTTATACGTAATGTATGATTTTAAACCTCAAAAGAGAAAAAAATAGAGAATGGGCATCATAGTTTTAATTTTCTTACCCAGAGATTCTCATGATTCCTGCACAAAACTACCCGTTGAAATTACATGTTTAATGACAAAACGATTTTTAGTGGTTTGGTTTGAAGGGGTAATTTTGTTATGCGATCCTAACAATTCCACTTTATATAACCAGTGGTATCCAATACATATTCTCAATTTTAATTTTAGACATGACGGATGTAGCTTGATAGGCAGAAGATACATACCCTTCCGGAGCAACCAGCCTTACTTTATCAAAAACAAACAAACTTGTCTATGTACAAATCACAATCCCGAGGGAAAAACTTTGAAGCTGGCAAATTAAGTTAAACATGTGAACTTCCAGCAGGGAAGTGAGACAATTTTCTCCGGAAGGTTAAGCGCCTCCTGTTTGTTTAGCTAACTACACCGACCACATGTGTAAATGATGGAAATTCGCGTGTTATGCTTAATTTGCTAGTTATCAAAGTATTTTACTTTGTTTTCAGGGTTGTGTTTTGAACATAAACGGGTTTGTTTGTTTAATAAACAGTGCGTAAATAAAAAGCCCAAAAACAATACACAGAAAAATTCAAACAAACAAACAACCAAAAAGACAAAAACATGCTTATCCATGTCCGAATCACAATCTAGAAGCCATGTAAAACTTTGGAACTGACAAGTTAGGTTAGACAAGTGAACTTCCACCAGGGAAGTGAGGCCGGGTACTCCGGAAGAGTAAGCTCCTCCTGTTAAGCTAGCTACGCCCGCCACATTTGTAATCAAAATTGAATCTTTGATAATAACTAAAATGCAAAATACCCAGTACAAAAAAACATAAATGAAAACTTGAATAAAAACACACAACATTACTGTGTGCAACATCATACATGGCCGTGATCAAGTGCCATTAAGATAGCCTGAAAATATGATACATAATTAAACGCAACCTCTTTTATCCTTCTTTGTCGATATATTTATGGATAATTGAGAAGGAAAAATAGCAAAGAAAATATAATATTATCAATCAAATATATATTCTTGATTTTAATTTCACACTCAACAGAAGCGACTTACCCTTCCGAAGCACACAGCCTCATTTACTTGATGCAAGTTAACATATTATGCTAAATTTGCAAGTATTCAGAATGAAAGTTTTTACTTTATTTTTTGGGATTATGTTTGAAAAAAGACGAGTGTGTTTGTGTTTGATATACGTTTGGTGGTAATAAAATTCCCCAACAAAACACAAGAAAAAATCCCCCAAAATAACCAATACTGAGAGTATAGGTTGCAATTACACATTATACCAGTTTTAATTTACGACATCAAACGGCCTTTTCGTAATAAAATTTCTCATCAGTAGTGCATGGATCAAAATTAATATATTCGGCGAAAAAATGTTCAATTTAAACTGTTGCAGGATTGTCGTTAAGGAATATTTAAGAGGGTACCAATTAAAAATATGAAAATCAGCTGTCTGATGTTTAAATTGCGTGGCGTTTCTTAATTTCAATTGATTATTTTGAAACACAAAATTAGAGATTCTAGCATATTCTTCTCACGGCTTTATTCAGAATATTAAAGTAATAAATCGTAGTTCTTTGACAAAAATCTCAAATGATAAATTCGTTCATTTATTTAACCCATAAATCGTCATTCTTTGAAATTAATTGATAATTACCTGAATGCCAAGGATCCAGTTCGTTCATAAAAATTTAAAAATAAGAAATAAAATAAAATATAAAGCAATAATGAGTGTATTATCAAATATGACGGTCAATTACTGCTATTAAAGTAGCATAAAATATGTTACATTCAAAACACGACCTCTTTCGTCCTTTGTGTTTGTAAAAATCAATATATATATCAAATATATATTTTCAATTTAAATTTTAATTTCACAAATTTCAAGTTTAGCTAGTTAGACAGAATGCGCTTAGCCTGCAAGAGCACCCGGCTTCACTTTCTTAACGGAAGATAACATGGTTCACTTATATTTGCGAGTTTTCAAAGATTTTACTTTGCTTTTGGGATGATGATGATTGAGATTTGAGCATAGCATGTTTGTGTTTGATATAGGATCGGCGGTAACAAACAGAGCATTTTAACTCCACAACAAAACACAGAGCACTGGTTGTAGAATTTTTCATCATGCGTTAAATTCGAAATATTGCATGTGTTTTTGTTCTAAATTATTCAAAGGCTGATACTAATTACTGATGTAATATCGGCCTTCCCTTGATTATATAGATTTATTCGTGTATTGAGTAAAGGAAAATTAAATTTCTTAATAATTTGAAAGATGCAAATTAGCTGTGTGATGTTTGAATACTATACGTGATGTTTTTGTTTCATATGGTAATATTTGAAACACGAAATTAGTTTTTCTAGCACATACTTTTCTGACTTCATTTAGTTTATATGATTGATAAAACGTTCTTCTTTGATAAGAACTCAAAAGCTAAAGATTCAGTGAGCTAATCAAATAAATTAAAAAATAAAACATGAAAGAATAATATACAGCAATTATGAGCGCAACTTCAATTACGGCGGCTATGTAATTAGCATGAAACTATTATACATTCTTACTTCTTCAAAAATCGGTCCGTTGTATCCTTCTGGGTCAGCAAAACATAACAAATACACAATAATTATTCAGGGGCATTTACAAATGAAGATAAAGTATAAAATATATAAATAGATAGGAAAAATATATATGTTATTTATCAAATATATATCCTCAATTTCCATTTTGATTTCACACATGGCGGTTGTAGCTAGCTAAGCAGAAGCTTCTGAGGCATCCGCTCTCACGTCCCTTATAAGAGTAAACATAATATGCTAAATCTGCTAGGCTAGTTTTTAAAGTTTTTACTTTACTTTCGAGATTGTGGTTTAAAAATAGACGCGTTTGTTTCTTTTTTGGTATATTCTTGGCATAAATAAACAGGGCTTAAAAAACTCCCCAACACAACACAGAAAAACAAAAATTACAAATACTGAGAGTACTCGTTGTAAAATATTATTTTCCACATTTTTTATATTTGCTTTTTTAACATATAGATATATATATATTACAAAAATGAACAATACATTTTGATCTTTAAAACTACATACTTAAATATTTATACTTAATTAAGTTCGTAATGTATAATTATCTCCCTTACATTGATAGAAAATATAAGAACAGGTAATAGCTAAATATGGAAAAAAACCAAACATTTTAAAAAATAGTAAAAGAAGCTATAACAGACACGCACTTAAGAACTGATGATGCCTTTTTATTCAAAATATCATACATTAAATTCTACCCATCACAATTAAAACCAATATAAATTTTATACAATCCCTATTGGTAATTTTTCAAAAATATTCCATCTCTTTGAGAACAAATCATAGTTGCTATTCTTTTATATAAATATATTTTTCATAGCGATAATAGTTGTTTATATCTGATTTTCCAAGTCTCAAGTTTGATAGGCAGTTATTTAATCTCAGTTTAAGTATGTGAAATTTGCATAAACAGGTAATGAGGTTAAACACATAAGGCGATTTGTATAATTGTAAAATATTCATCAAAAGAAAAATGTTTAATTCGAAATATTGCAGGGGATTTATTGATCATTCGAAGTTGTTGTTACCGTGATGTAATATCAGCATTGATTATGTATAATCAGCGGTGTATTGCGATAAAGAATGTTGAATTGGGTACCGATTTAAAATATTCAAATCAGCTATCTGATGTGGATATTACGTGCAGTTTTTAATTTCAAAAAGAATATTTTGACACACAAAATTAATATTTCAAAGCTTCATGCAGAATAATAAACTAAAGAATTGTCGTTCTTTGACAAAATATCAAATGTCAGAGATAAAACAAAATATTTTTGAAATTTAAAAAAAATTAGAAAAAATTAAAAGAAAAATAATTAAAAAACGCTTGAAAAAATACAACAACCAATGAGTGCAACATCATACACTGGTAGCCATATGCTAAAAAAGGCATAGAAATACGATACATTCTTAATTATTAAAACGGTTTCATCTTTTTGTGCCCATAGACAATCAACGAATGTCTAATTGTAAATGGTAAGTTTTGAATATTCTTACAAACGAAATATTGAATTAAGTTATTTTTATATTATGGATACTAGTATCTTAACATTGAAGTGGTTCCAAAATTGACATTCATACTTAATTGTTGAAATATCGACTTATTCATCGGTAACTAGATCGGCAACGGTTGGTTAATAAAACACTATATACTATGTTTTTTCAACTTTTGAGAGCTAAATAATTAAGATTTGGTATCTTGTTATTTAGAAAATCTCATCAAAATTATTAAGCACGAAACTCAATTGATATATTGACAAAAGAGTATCCAGTGGTAGGGGTTTCAAGAGGTTCTTATAAGGGGCGGTTCTAACAATATGGTTTTTCCATACCCAGTGGAATCTAAAATGTCAAGTCTAGTTAGCTAGACAGAACGTGTTTATCCTTCTGGTTCACCCGGTCTCAGTTCCCTGAATAAAGTTCAAGTGTATGCTCAATTTTTGTCAGTTTTCAAAGTTTTTACTTTGCTTTTGGTATTGCCATTTGAACATGGACTGGTATGCCCTTGTTTTATATATAATTTGAAGTAATAAACAGAGCATGCATCATTAATAACGCCCCTAAAATACAGAAAAACGTAAATTACAAAAACTGAGAGCGTTAATTGTAAAACATTTATCAAAAGAAACATTAATGTGAAATCCAAAATAATGTAGTTTTTTTCATTTTTTAATTTTTTTTATATTTTTGGTCATTCAAGGTGCTGAATACCATTGTGCAATTTCTCTCACTTGAGTATATACATTCAGTCGGTCGTGTGTTGCGTTAAGGAATATTGAATTGCATTCCAATTAAAAATATGCCAATTAACTATTTGATGTTTCAATTTCGTGATGTCTTTATTTCATAAGATTATATTTGAAAGACAAAATTAGTGTTTCTAGCACATTCTAACATAGCTTCATTCAGAATTATAAACTAATGAACCGACCTTCTTTGATAAGAACTCAAATGCCAAAGATCAAGTTAGTTCATAAAAAAAATATACAATACTTGCATGAAACATCAAAGAAAGTGGCCATGAACTGGCATTTAAACAGCATAAAACTTGGATAAATTCTGAACTATTAAACACAACTTCGTTGAACCTTTTGTACCAATACACAGTCAAGACACATCAATTGATTATTTAGGGGTAAATACGACAAAAATAGCATAGAAAATGTAATATTATTAATATATTGTCAAAGCAGTTGTTTAAAACGTTCTTCTCGATTATCGTAGTTTACTATATTCGTTGGTGTTCGTCTAGATATCTATGGCAAAATCATATTATTTTATACTGCATTTTCTCCAAATCGATCTAAAGAACTGTTTTACCCCTTTTTAATTTTCTGGATATTATAATGAATATGCATAACGAATAAAATTTAAAAATAAAGAGAAATTGATTCTGAAATAAACTAAGCATATTGTGTAAATCAAAGCCTTAACAATATTTATTTTAGAAAAAATAATTATTAAAGTAATACTACTACTACTACTACTACTACTACTACTACTAATAATAATAATAACATAGTCAGTACATAAAAATACATCAAATACGTCGGTCTTCAACATCAAAATAGCATAAAAATATGACACTTTTTTAATTATCCAAAACTTGGCTCCTTTGATCCTTTGTTCCTGTAAACAATAAATTATGTTCATGAATTGTTCTGGGTAATTTAAAACTGTCGTCTTGATCACGTTGATGATAGATAAATGGATGTTTTTGTTAATTACATACTATAAATTTGCTCTTGTTACTATAAATAAACAAATCATCACTGAGAACCATAAGCTTCATTAGCTAGTCATTTTAGTAGCCCCAAAGTAATTTTTCATTTAGTTAGTTATTAACCGTTTTAATATGCTTGAGAAGTACAAAGAACAATGCGCTCTTATATTTTGTTTATCAACATTAGAATTTTTTTATTGCAGTCTTGGATCTTTATTATGTTGCTAAATAAAAATCACAACCGCAGTTCTTTGTGATTTCATGTCAAGTCGACGCCTGAATCAGCAATATATTTTTTTCAATTTTATTGATGTTTGTATAGGCCACTTTTTAATTTGTCGTATTACACGCCTGTGATAAATGTATGTATGTGTAAATATGAAATTGAAAATGCAAAACCTAAAGCTAAAGATGTGGTTAAAGAGACATCAATGTCCACATTTATCATTAAAATCAGGGATATTGCAAACCTAGGCTTATCAAGACCCTGGAAAAGTTTTTGGTCGTCATCACAGTATTGTTGATAAGTTGGATGTCTCTGTGTCCAGGATTGCCCTGGATATATTTGCCATAGTTCCATGTTCATTTCTCACAACTTTGATTACACACAAGGCGGTTGTAGCTAGCTAAACAGGAGGTGCTAACCCTTCCGGAGCACCCGGTCTCACTTCCCTGGTGGAAGTTCACGTGTCATTTGTCCTAGCCTTACTGGCTAGTTCCAAAGTCTTTACTTTGCTTCTGGATTGTGATTCGGACATGATAAGTAAGTATATTGTTTTGATTTGGACGCCATAGTACAGATTTTCCGAGAGCTGAACACTAAGGTTACGTATTCTTGCCAGGGCTCTACAATGCGAGTAAAACACTCGCATTTGCGAGTAATTATTTGTAAATGCGAGTGGATATGTAAAATTCACTCGCCCATGTGCGAGTAGAAAGTAGAAAGTCAAATCCGGATTTTCCTTTCCGTTTTCGACAACGAAATTACTCTCATCAAGCTTAATCTTTAAAGCGCTTTAAATCATATAGCTCCAATCTGTTAAGTTGTTAAGCATTTGTGTGATCACGTTTTCAAGCTATAAGTCGTAAACAAAATCGGCAAATATATTTTTCAAGCAATGAGTACGAATAAAAATCCAGAAGCTTGGAGAATTCTAATGTTATCAATGACCAGGAAGAAACGACCTTGTCTACGACTCGGTGCCAGTGATCACTCGATGGATAAAACAAACGTAATCCTCTAAACTGACTAAATCGTTGACGGAAAGCCGGGTCCCGAGTTGGCCTGGAAAACAGTTTTAAACCGGCAAAAGTATGTTTAAAAGATACGCTGTTAAATTTTACATGAGGCAGATGTATCTAGCTAGACAGGAATTGCTTACATTCCTGGGGCGACTCGCCTCACACCTCTGAATTAAGTTCACATGTTTTTAACTTAATTTGCCGTTTTTTAAAGTTTTTGCTTTGCTTTTGGACATGCACTGCGATTTTGTGTTTGATACCACAATAAAAGTAAATTAAATGAAAAATATTTTTTAAAAACATTGGGCCCATCTGCTGTGCCTGCATCTTCAAAATTATGCAATAATGGGAAATGTTTCCAGTCTAATAGAATCCTAGTTAAATTGTATTTATAAAACAAATTTGTGGCGAGTAACATTTTTTGCTCTGGCTAGTAAACATCTCGGGTTTACTAGCCAGGAGGCTAGTGAAAAAAATTGCAATCGTAGAGCCTTGCTTGCTGACGCTAATTCTCGACAGTAGTCTAGTTTTCTTTTAATATTTTGTAATCCGGACACAGACACTAACTAGAGCCCAAATGTTAAAAATAACTCATATCGGGCATCTGCATAGGAGTTTTGATTATTTTAACCACCCATATCCCATTCAGAATGATATAAGACCCTTGCACTAGCATATAAACACAATTTCCATTTTGATTTCAGAGTTTATTATACCATCTCTTCAGTGTGACGCCATCTTGAATTTATCGAAAATAGCGAATGTTTCGTACTCATGTGCTTGTTTAAGTGTATGTTTGCCAATGCGAAAGCGTTTGTACATATTATTGACCAGGTCATTACAGAACGTTCTGGATAAGATTCGAGATCCCCTGTCCCAATACAGGCTCAAGACACCGCTGTAGAGTTTGAAAAAAGTAAACTACCTGTTGCAGTATGCGTTCTACTACAAACACACCAAGCAGAATAAGTACTAGTAATGCATTATTGTTAACTAGATAGGGAATTATTAACGTTGTTCTATGTAATCAAAAACAAACATACTAATTATTCCATGCCCGAATCACAATCTAGAAGCAAATAAAAACTTTGGAACTGACAAGTTAGGTTAGACACGTGAACTTCCACCAGGGAAGTGAGGCCCGGAGCTCCGGAAGGGTAAGCACCTCCTGTTTAGCTAGCTACATTAAATTTATAATACCTTTTGTAAATTTCTCGTTTAATTAGTAAATAAGCATTTGTTCAAATGTAATGTAACCCTCGGATTTCAGAAAATCTTAGGTGACAGGGTGACATTACCTGAGCGGTTGACATTACGAAAAATGTCACATGCGCAGTAAAAACTGCGCATGCGATTCGAACGCATTTGTTTTCTAAATCAGTAAATCGCTTTTCTAAAGTAATGTTAAATATGATTAATGCTACAAGCGTCTCATAAGTAGCTTACAGATGACAGTTGACTGTTATGATTTTCATTTCTGTATGCTTTGGTTGTCACCCCTCGAAATTCATTGTCAACCTCGGCTTCGACTCGGTTTGACCTACCAATAATTTTTGGAAAGTAAACAAAAATGCAAAATTTCTCGGGGTGATAGTTATGTATGGACTGTCAATCTATCAGAAATGTAATATTTATATAATATTAATCACCGACACCTTTCAGTGACGCTTACTTGTATAAGCACACACAAATTCTCTAAAACAAACCTTATTTACAATATTCGCTCTTTAAGATGGCCTGTGGGAATTATTTCAAAATAGCGGGAATTATTTCAAAATAGCTAAATGATGTTTATATTTACTGGCAGAAATCGGTACTATCAGAAAAATATTTATCTACAATATTTGGTTTTCTACGTTTTCTTTCTGAAAGAAGATAAACCATTGAAAATGCAAATCGGGTTAGAACAAAAAACCATGGCAACACAAGAAACAAAAAATAGTATATTTCTTGTGTATTGTAATTAATCACTGAAGCATAAAATCTTTCTTAATGAACCTTTTGATTCTTTATTTACATTTTCACCTGAGTGGACACCTAAAACCTCCCAATAGTTTTTAATTATTACTAAAGAATCTGGCTGAATGGTGATAAGCTACTTTAGGATAATACAATTTCTGTAATATTGTGTTATCTAAAGAATATCTAACTTTGTTATATACAGTACAGACCTGTCGAAAGTTTAACACCCAGTCAACGAAAAAGAAGCTGAAGCGGTCAAAATCTGAGAAGCGTTTTGCTGAAAAGCTGCATATAGATAAATAGCAACTGCTGAAAAAGCTGCTGTGAAAACGACTGAGATTAACAGCCGATTCGAAACTTATTCGTTTTCTTAGTGTTAAACTTTCGAAAGGTCTGTACTGTAGATGCTGTTAACACTTCAAAGAAAAGCGGAAAAGAAGGTTTATATATTAAAATCTGCTAAATATCGGGTATACAGTACAAGACTGCCTAAAGTTTAACATTTAGTAATTGAATTGGTGCGGAATCGTCATCTAATCTCGGTCCCTCGTTAGCGACATATTGACAGTGTTCGGCAGCTACTATCTCTCGACTTCTTTTCGGTCAAATGTTATTGATACCTCGACAGTCGAGCTTCCAATGTTTTCGTTTGCTGAATGTTACACTTTCGACAGGTCTGTACTGTAATTGTTATTTCCGTAAGAAACGTTCCTTGTAAGAAGTGAGATAAAAGATACGTGTTTTTTATAAAAATCACCATTACAATGTCAATACATGATAATGAAGATAATTATTTTCTCTTCATAAGTAAATACCTATGTCCTAAATGACCCTCAAATTTTGTGTTTGATGCATGTACACAAAAAATAAATAATTCTGAAATAAAACGATGTAAATATCTTTTTTATTATAGAAAAAAATAGGAGATTTTTCACACTGTAATTCGCGTAGCGTAAACATTCAAATGTCTGCGCGTCGTCTATAATCACATGAATATGACGTCACTGAGAGTCTACCCTTTCATGCAAAAATAACAGAAACGATTTGACCAATCAAAATGCTTGAAACTGGTGAAAGAATTATTGGAATATTAAATATCATTAAAACTGCATTTGCAATAGTGTTCTTTTTTTTTATAAAACTATATTATTTTCATCTTTAAAAGTACGTCGTGTATGATGTATCAATTTTTTAATTTTCGACAGATCTGAACTGTATGTACGAATTGTGACGACGTATTTCTGATGAGAATGGGTTTACTAATAAATATATCAAAGTATAGTCTAAATGCCATAAAGACCACCTCTATATAAGGGCCACCTGATTATAAAGGCCAGTAGAATTGTATCCCAATTGTTCTTTATTCATATTATTTGAACCTGTATTAAGGCCACCTGCCCATAAAGGCCACTTTTGTTGGTTCCCTTGGTGGCCTTTATGGACAAGTTTGACTGTAAACAAGTCATTCAGCTGACACATTTGTGATCTGGTACTTATGGGTACTTAATAATCCATCCAAATGGTTGATTATTTTTAACCACGTTTTAACTATATAGCACGTGTTAATTTTGATATTTATAAACCAGCAATTAGTACTTTATCTTTAATTACTATTACATTAAACAATGATAATCTCTGTTTATTAAGCGTTTAAGTCCTGTTGTTTAAATTTGCGATTGCTTGTTGATAAATGCACTAACCACAATAGACCATGAAGGTGTAATCATGCATTCGGAATTAAACAAAACGTTATTAAAGCTATTGGGTATCATATGACACTATAACAGCATTTACACATACAAAAGACACTTCGTAAAAAATTCAAAGTTTTTTAAAAGTTACAGATTTGTTTGTATAAAAATATTAATATAATTATTTATTTTGCGTAAGAAGATACGGGACATTTAAAAATGAAAAATAACGGATATTGTACAGGATTATTATTTATAAAAAATGTGTATTAGCGTCTAAATTTTGAGTCAAAAGACTTGTCTATAAAGACAAAGAAACTTTAGTAATCTGTGTGCGTAAATTATGCGTGTTAAATCCATAATGGAGATCCTGTTCTCTTTGAGGTTTGTGTTTGCACTAACGTTTTGGTATGACGTGACTTCCACTTCTGGAATGAGAGTTAGAACATGTAAGTATATCATAAATATTTAGTTTTGTCTGAACATTGTGCGGTTTATTATGTAACAAAACTCTTATCAAATCTTGAGTAGGTGAGTGTTAAGTAAGTAAGTAAGTAAGTGAGTGTGTAAGTGAGTATGTGAGTGAATGAGTGTGTGGGTGAGTATGTGAGTGTGTGAGTTAGTAGGTGAGTGAGTGTGTGTTAGTAGGTGAGTGAGTGAGTTGGAAAGTAAGTAAGTTCAACAATATTTAACAACACATTGAAACAACTGTAAAAGATGGAAATTAACTCATTTTACGCCTCTTTAAAAGACCGCCGATGTCCAGCGCATCCCGTCACCATTGTAAATAAAGCAACATAATGTTTCCCTTTTAGACATGTTTTTCTGCTAGACACCCTACATCCTAACATGATAATTAATTTTATCAGTTACAACTATGGAACAAAGTGATTTTCTTTGTTAATGAAGCCATCAGATTAGCATGGAAACGGAATTGAATTCCAGAATATTTTCCGATCCGTCAAATCAATTTTTCAATTTCATATAACATGGTGGGATCTCAGTATATGTTTATCGATCGATCCTATGTGTCTAAGTATGGTATTTTGTTGGATTTTGGCTATAATAAGGTTTATAAATGGCAGACTGTTGATGGTTAATGGTCAGAAGCAATGGTAATGTAAGAAAATTTGCAACTGAAATAACATTAACACAGCAACAGTCTACGCAACCAAGAACACGTAAATTAAACAGCCAAACAAGAAATAAAACACATATGGGAACAAGTAATTAAAATTACCTACTTTGAACGGGCATTTGGGGTAATTGCCCAGTGGTGTGGTTATGTATAGATATACAGTACAGGCCTGTGTAAAGTTTAACATTATGCTTACAGAATAGTGTAAAATCTGCGTCTCATTTAGGCACCTCGTTAGCTTTATCATGACAGTTAAAAGTTATCTTTCAGCAGCATTTCAATCACTAACTATCCATATCTTGGCCATGACTCAGCAGTCGTGGTTTGACTCCTTTTCATTAGGTCCGTGTAATTCTTTTTATTTCTCTGCACGTTCATATTGATTTTATCTTGACCGACTAGCTGAACATCTCAAATCAAGCCGAAGACAGTGAACAAAATTTGAAATTTCTCAAAAACTAAGGTATACTCCCTCATGCAAAGTATTTCCTTAGCCTAATTCGGTAAAATATATTTTGGTCCTTTGGGTAGCTTTTCAACATCTTCAACATAATTTTGGTTTCATAATTTTGGTCCAAGCACTACTGATGAGGAATTGTATTCCGAAACGGTCGTCTAGTGCTGTAAAATTAAAACTGGTAAAATATGTAATTAGTATATAATATGAGTCATGGTTCTGTTCCCTTATACAATTTTCCGAACCATCTTTCTTAATTATTTACAATATTTACTAAATTTCAGTATATGTGGGCACAGGGCCTCAGGGGTGTGACTCATACAGGACAAACCATGTGAACGAACAGAAGGTGTTTAATATTATATGGAAGGAGGGACATACACCACCTTTATACTGTAAATTTGGATTTGATGGTCAAGGGAGTGACAAACAGGACAAATACAAAGTGTGCGCTGATGTGACCAGCTCAGATTTCAGAGACTGCTCCGTACACATCAAGTTCTTCTTTGGAAATTCCAATACCGCAAACGTGGTAAATGAAAAACCTTTTTATGCTGTAGTGGCAAACAAATCTATTAGATCGCAGTATTAGTTTACAATAAAAAAACCAACATACCAGTCCATGTTCAAATCAAAATCCATAAACAAAGTAAAACCTTTGAAAACTGACAATTTATGCTAAACCTCAATCACAGATTGGGTGTTCCAGAAGGGTAAGCATCCCCTGTTTAGCTATCTACACCCGCCACATGTGTAATCAAAGGAGCATAGGACTTTTCATACGTCAAATATACCCTGAATATCTTCAGATACAGACATCATAATTGTCAACAATATTGTGATGTTGGTCAAAAAACCTTTTTGATGGTCTTGAAAAGCCTAGGATTGCAATATGTATTCATATCCCGAAGTTAAAAAGTTAGAATCTTTAAAATACAAAATACATGTGCGTCAGGCAATCAGTTCAGATATCCATACATATTTTCAAGGAACCCCCGAGAAAATACATGTAGATATTTTAAATCCCCTGCAAACTAGTTTGAGGGTGTATATAGGAATCACCATGTCTGTTTGTCTGTCCATGTAAAATCGTGTTTGAGCCATATCTCATAAATACTTTGGACGACTGTCATAAAACAAAGTTCACATGGATAATCCCCATGGTCCAAAAGATGTGTCATTACCTTGAACCAAAGTCACATCGGAAGATCGTGGGAAAACATTAAACACTTGTAGATATTGAGGGAGGGGGTATTTGGCTCTCACGAGACAGTTCTAGTTTAAAATTTACTCCTGTTTTTCACTTACAGACATATGGATGCATGAGTAACATGACCAAAGTCTGTACTGATGAAGACCAGAAGCTTGATGTATCTATAGACAGTTCTGATCATTATAAAGACATACTAATGTATCCAACTGAAATGATTCTACAGATAACAGCGGTCAAAACATACGACTGTAAGTATCGTCTCTTGTAAGGAATTTGGGAGGGTAGGTGGAAAGAAGCTCCCACTGTTGAAAAAAGAATATTTTTTATGCAGAAAAGGTATTGAAATCGGTCCTTGCTCACTGATATGGCGTAGTCTGGCGTATCTGCCAATTAAAAAGTTTAACGCAATTCGAAGTTCGGAATAGTTTTGTTAAAGATAAAAAATGACACATCAAATGACGTTTAAAGGTTTTAGATTAAGCTACACCATCAGCCCACGATTTGAAGGATTTTGATGTTTTCAATGTAAAAGACCAAGCCAAACATTTCAATACAAACGACATGCACAATGCCTATAATTTTGCTGATTTTTACTTGTTTACACTTATGTTTTCTCTTTCTTATCTTTGCATCTATTTCGTTTTTCCTTTTTATTCTCTTCATGTAAGCGCTATATCTGATGTGAATAACGTATTTTGCGTACACCTAACAAAACGGCAAGCCAAGCGCGAGTCGGAAAGACCCATTTCTAGCTTTCGCGCTTTCCAAATAAACTCGGACATACCGTAATATTTCACTACTTTTCTTTAATTTCTAAAATAACAAAATTGCAAGTCAATTACTGGCTTTACCCTTTTCCTCTGATGTCTTTCTTTTTGTAACAAATGTGACTAAAATATCAGGCGCTTTCTTCGAAATATGATTTACCGACACTTTTGTGTTTTGGTGTGGTATGTGCCTATGTGGTATGCTTATTCATGTTTTGAGATGTGCCTTAAGTAATATATTTTGTGTTCTCTGTATATTTTCTTTAATTTCAGACACGGAAAATGTAATGAGCATTGTTGCCGTAGCTGCTACCGTTTTGGGTATTATATTTGGTGTCACATTCATAGTGGTGGTTGTTGTCATCTGCCTAGCAACCAGGAAGGGACACAATGTCGGTAGAAACTGGCGGAAAAAAACCATCAAGAAGTCATTACATTATAATCCGACCGGTACTGACATCCCGTATGATCAGTCTGTAGATCTTCATAGAAGAGGTAATCCAGCTTATAAGCATCGTAATTTAGGATATTTAAAACTTGAGATGCTTACCACTCCGGAGCAGCCGGTTCTATCTTAGTTTATAATATTTGAAAACTAGAGGCGCTAACCCTTCCGGAACATCTCGCTCATCTTAGTACAAGATATTTGAAAACTAGCACCTACTCTTCCGAAGCACCCAGTCCAACTATTCTGGTCTGGTCTGGTCTGGTGTTTCACGTGTTTAAAATTTGTCAGTTATCAAAGTTTTTACTTTGCTTTTTGTTGACAAGTTGGTATTTGACCCAAACCAAAACGTCATAATTTATTGGGTGTTTAAATGTTGCGTCATGGATTAATCTGAAGAAATGTTTAAAGTAATTTTAAAATGCACAAAATTAATTACAAAAAAAATTAATTAACGAAAAATCAAAGTGTTGAATTTTGCCTACAAGCTAGTTCTTAATTATTGCATATATATTACATACAACCTGTGTTACTTGAATAAGAAGAAATTATGAACAATCGTGAAACAACATAATGAATTATTAAATACATGATGTACATATTTATGCAATACCTTGTGAAGCATGATGTTGCATACCAAACTTTGATACACTATATATGTTATATAACTACTTACTAGGAGGGAATTAAACCGTTGTTCTTACTGTTATTTTATTTGGGGTGACGTTCCTTTAATGGAAATTAAGGGTGACGTTTCATTGTGGAATGAGCTGTACATTCTTTAGTGTGAATTTTAGTTTCATAATTTTGGTTCAAGCACTACTGATGAGGCATTGTATTCCGAAACGACCGTCTAGTGCTGTAAAATTAAAGCTGGTATAATATGTAATTATGTGGTACATCATTAAGAAGATAAACTATTTAAAAAACATCCATATTTACTAAAACTTCTATGCAAAGCAAAACAACTTGCTATCAACAAACTCATTGGTTTATTTGTTATGTTCAATTCCGGGAATTTTAAAATTTTCTTTTAGCTTTTTTGTTCTTTAATCATTAAATAACTGTCACTTATCAAATGTATATCCAATTACTGGAATAGCAAAACAAATCCTATTGGGTGTATAATTTCCGGACAATAAAAGTGACGTCACTAACGTGATCCATTACATAATAGCTCGTATGATATGACTGGTTTGGTCTTAAACAAATTTCATAGAACAAAATCATTTCAGATGTTTGCTTGTACATAAATGTTGTGTTAACACTGTCTTTATTTTAAATTATCAAATTATTGAATCAAATAGCCGCCTGGTATACAACATGACTAGTCTTCATATAATATGGAAGAAGACTAAACTACGATATGAAACAATAGTATAACTATGGAAAGAACGACAACTGCTAATTTCCTAACATTGTATATCATATCAGAAAGCTGATAATTACACTTCACATAATCTTCACATACCATAGGTAAAGACTAAAGTAAAACAATAACTATGGAAAGAACGACAACTGCTTATTCCCTAAAAGTGTAACTTGATGTAATAATATAAAAAAAACTTAATTTATTTGTACTTATTAAAATGTGCATATATTAGAATTACTACGTATGGTTTAATTGCATGACAAAAGTACATGAACCACATCACTGGACAACAATAATGCTATACACTTATTAACCACATATATATACCCATTGTTTTGCCACAATATGACTACAACAGAAGTACGATATTAGTGGACAATTTTGTTTTTATGCATCGCTTCTTTTCAGAGTTGGTCGTTTAGTAAACAGTGTTCGCAAGTATGTTTTCTTCGGTTTGTATTCGCTGTTTAAATACTTTTCATGAATGCCATGGATGTTGTTTATCTAATATCTAATCCTGCCCGTTTTCCTTTATTTCAGATTTGCCAAATGGTAAGAAGAGAAACAGACCAAGACACAGAAGAGAAGAGGACGATTTTGCCTCGATATCGGATATTATCATTACGGAATCGAGTCAACACGTATATCCTCCTACACTCAGGTGGAGACCGGATGCGCCGCCATCTTATGAAGAAGCGATATCAAGAAACATACCCTCTTCAGCAAAATAAATTGGAAACACTTTCAGGTTAATTCGATATATTCATTTTTTCGGAGTGCACATATACAGTGTTGATGAAACATTCAGATGGAGATATTGATATGCAGAAATGAAGCAATATTGATGACATGGATATAGTGATGACTTAGATATTATAATGAATGTACACTTTGTTTAAATAAAGTAGTATCTGTTATATGTTTTTCTTTTAAAAACTCTCATTTTAAAACAATTTTTTTTTATTACATATTTCTTTATTTCTCGAGAATTTAAATTTGAATTAAAATGACACAACTAGACATGGCTGTAACTAGGGTTTTTTTGTATACGAGGCAAACATATGATGGGCCGAAAAAGGCGCATATATGCACCACTGAGAGACGTATTGGTATAGGGGGTTGCGGGGGCACCCCCAGGGAATTTTTAAAAAAAATTAAGCTAAATTCCTATATTTTCCTGACCTTTTAAAGGCTAAAAGATGTGCTGAATTCGTGTCATGTTTTAGGTTTATTAGATTATGCTAGATCTAGACAAAAAGACCAAGTAGAGTTTCTTGTTTGTAGTTTTTTTTCAAATGTCGACTGCCTCACTTTCCTCAATGGTAGTTACGGCCATGCAAGACAGGTAATATAAATTATGTTAAACTGCAAAAACTTAACTGGGATTTCCAAAATTCTGATACCTCGTTTATACTTTTGTTGTGGCATTAAGCGCGCTGCAACATTGTAAATTTATGACAATTTCTGTCAAGTGTTTAGTATACCTTGTTTAGAGTCCCGAAGCTGGAGATCAAAATTGGTGCCTCTGTCATATACCTTTTTTCAATTAAATCATAAAATACATTAAAAAGAATGGTATATGATAGTTATAATAAAAGTTGCCTCGAGAACTTCATGTACAAAGTATATGCAATACCCATTATTAAAGTTTGTTTTAATGCGAGTTGAATACTTAATTTTTAGACGAAGTTTACCATTGTTCTTATCTATAAGAGGTTTTAAGGCCAATGCCTGGTCAAGACTGAACAAGTATTATACATTTAAATACAAAGCCGTTTCGACCGATATAAAAATAATGAGGCCCTGTCAAATCCAAAACGACAAAAATCACGAAACTCGAAAACCACAAGGACAAATCCTAGTGTGGGAAAGTTTGTAACTTTGATTGAACAACACAGGTAATTTTTTCTGGGTTATACGGTTTTTCCAACCGTTCCATAACTGACCGTTTCGATATAAGTGATGACCTTTAAATGGGTCGTAAAAACTATTACTCCATTCATTGGCTCATTTGTACGTGCTTCTTACTCAAGTGTTTATATATATTCTTAACTGTTTATTTTTGAGGAAAAAGTAAATATAGTATGACAAAAATAACAGAAAATCACTCTTGTGAGACGAATGTTTTCTCTACACTTATCTATCAGTTTCTTCAGTCAGCCCAGGTAATTTTATCTGTATATGCAAAAAACTTTAACCTGTCCGCTTGACCTTTCATTTAAATATTTATCACGGACGAAGTATATCTATGTATAGGGAACACATGTGTTTATTCTGTATTCATCATGAGATATACTCACTTCAAAGACTGTGTATGTGTAAACTTGTATCTTAACACTACCCATTTATTGGGTGGACCCTCCTATATGAATATTCCTAATGAAAGGTCAAACGGACAGGTCAATGTTGTTTGACTATATGTATATTTTAATTTAACTTCTTTTACCTGTACAATAATAAAACTGTTATTTACATATCATTTAATATTTGACGCTATAAACATCTTTAACTTGTGCTGCCTTTAATTTTCAAGTCGCATATTCAGTGTCACGTATACTGGTCCCTCCGAAGTAAAGGTTGTGCGTCATTCTCTAGGATTAAACAAGACGATATCATCGTCCAGGGCATACGACATTATCAGCAGACGACAGCATCACCCAGAGTGAAGACAGACAATATTATCAGCAGGCATCTTCCTCCAGAGTAAACGGCATTTTTCTCGCAGACGACAGCATCGTCCAGAGTAAGGATAAACGGCATTCTCAGCAGACGATATCATTGTCCAGGACAGACGACAGCGTCTCCCAGAGAATACAGACAAAAGTACTGTTTCAAAATGTCACAAGCAGTGAAAACGGTCGTAATAGCCATGGACGGAAGTGAATTTTCAAAATTTGCATTCCAATGTAAGTATTATACTTATAATTGTTCCGTATTCGTTTTTATGTGGAAATCATGACAGAAACTCTTCCAACCTCGTATGCAGGGTTAATGAACCGGAAGTTGAAACTGAAAAGTGCATGCCTAAAAGCTTTAGGCATGATCAGAGCATTACAAATTGTTTCAACAGAAAACAGACATATAAGATCATATGTTTAGATCTAATTAAAATATTTTGTTTTTAATAATTTGAAAAAAGCAAATCTCGCATAAAAAGTTGAAGTAGTTAATGTCGATCGCCACCTCGTAATATTTATGTTTGGTAAAGTTTTGTAATTTCATTTTCAGTTTATGTTGATAATCTACATTCTGAAAGCGATAAGATTATCTTAGTTCACTGTGTGGAAATGTACAATGTTGTAAACACGCCAATGTTGTTCTCAGGTAAGTTATGACAGCCCATCGAATACCATTTTGTGCCTGTTCAAATTATTGATGATTGATCAGTTGAATGGGGTTTTACGTTCAGTTAATAATATTTCACTTATCGAGACGTCACCAGCTATAGCTGAAGTGGCAGAAGGTTTTACCTTTGCTTTGGGGTCAGGGCAGTGTGCATGAAGGGCTCTTTAACGTTTCAAGCCTGACGTGACAAGGGGTATAGGAGTTTTAGGGTTTTTATGTAGAACAGTCACTATACCTTTTTTCAAGTCTTGGTCAGACCCCCGCCGAAGTTCGAACCAACGACCTCTCACACACGAAGCGAGTACGTTACCAACTGAGCTATAGCAGTGGTGTAATGTTTATAAAGGTAAGGTAGTAAAGACACCCTGTCCAGTTCCTTCCAAATTAGAAAGTGGTCCTAATTATATGTATATATTTGACCCATGTCTATTTTTCTTATTTCATTTTATAAAACGTTTTCTTGCTTTTGCAATGACATATACCGCTGCCTTTAAACAGAGTGCAGAAATAACTTATTTATTTATGCAATTTTGATCTAGAGGCGATATGATGACAGTTGACATCAAATAAAGTGATTTTCGATTATCACTCCCGGCCTTTGGATATTAAATTCGGAGTTTCCGTCTTTCGTCCGTCCAGACACTTATTGTCCGCAGTACTAGTATTTCTCCAAAACTGGGAAGCATTATTTTACGAAACTTTGTGAACTGAGCATCAATTGATTAGAGATGCACATATCATAAACCCGAGATAATATGCCTTTTCATGGAAGTAATACTTATGGACCTTCAAACAAAAAGAACCTACTGGCAGGGGATCCTAATCATTCACCGAATTCAATTATTGTAGCACCATTTGCAGTGAACAAAGATGCTATTTCAACCGTGATTAAAGAAGAGGAAGAAAAAACAAGGCATACGCTAGAAACATTTGCACAAATGTTAAGAGACGCAAAGGTAACTAAAGTTTAAAGATTTATTTTGTACGTTTTTGATTACACACGTGGCGGGTGTAGCTATTTAAACAGGAGATGCTTACCCTTCCGGAGCACCAGACCTCACTTTCCTGGTGAAAGTTCGCTTGTCTAACCTATTAGTTACAAAGTGTTTGCTTTGCTTCTGGATTGTGATTCGGACGTGGATTAATATGTTTGTTTTGATTTTCACCTTCTTAAAATATATAGATGTACACGACTTCAAATAAACTTATATTAACATAATGATAAATAATGTCACATTATGCTTTTTAACGTATATGATGACGCTAATATGACTGAAGTGTGGCCGTTAAGAAAGCACAGAAGATCGATATTTTTCCATATTCTATGCATATATCATAAATATTTGGCAAATGAAAACATGTAAGAAATTACCCGTAATATATTTTAAATGCCCTGTCTTCTTCTTTCTGAACCAAATCAGTACATAAACAAAACCGAATGACCATTAAGCTTTTAGGATTGCTACTTATTAATAACGAGGGTCATATTACATTTTGGACGTGACAGATACAATTGGAATCTGTATCATCAAAGGACCTTTAATAATAAATTCCGTTTGTTTGGTCTGGTAGTTTCAGAAGACTGAAATTTACAGACGCATGCAAGCACTTTACTATGCCATAACCTCATTTCGACCTTTTTGTGGTTTTGATTAGATTCTATCGTGTCCTATCGTGATTCCAAAGCTTTTAGTTGGGAAACACGCCTATTTTTTTTTTAATAAAACCGCACTTTCTGACGTTTTGTTTTTTTCAGCCGCATATCGACTATCAATCTTGTCTTAATCTCATTTTTAAATCGTAATTTGATGACGTAAACGACACCTGCTCAATTATTTTCAGTTACAAGGAAAGGTTAAAAGCATACATTCAACGGACCCAGGAGAAGGCATCATAAAAGTGGCGGAAGAGGAAGGCGCGACTTGCATTGTGATAGGGTCACGTGGTCTTAGTACTATAAGGAGGACATTTTTAGGTTCTGTAAGTGACTTTGTAGTACACCATGCCGATATTCCAGTGTTTGTTTGTCGACCGAAAAAGGCATAGTGTTTTATCAATATATACGGCGGCACAGTGGTGACATTTATTTTTTTTATATTGCGTACTTGCACAAAAGCTATCGCGTGCACACGGAAATTTTTTCGCATGCTCACTCGATTGTAATCGCTTGCTCACGAAAACGTTATGATGTGCTCACTCAAAACCTACCGCTTGATCACGGAAACGTTATAACTTTGTCATGGAAACGTTTACGTGTTCATCAGATACGGATAAAATTTGCGTATACATGCGGTAGCGTTTGTGTAAGAATGCGATAACTTTTGCGAAGGCAAGTTTTCATGTCACCTCTGTTCCGCCGTAAATGTAAAGTGAAAGTTATGCAAACCAAAAATGTCACTGGACTTTTGGAAGAACTTCTTTACGTCTTATAAAAACAATTATTCGATAATTAACATGAACATTGTTTTACGCAAAATGTGCTCTTAAATGATATCGTTACTGAAATGACGGTTGCAAACCCAATGAACCCAATTACAATTGTGAATACTACAAAACAATTCAATTACAAAATTGTAATTCTGTTAATGCCCCGATGTGGTAAAGCTGCCATTTTTAATGTTTCATTTTGGTAGGAAATGTCATTTAAACTTTTGCAAATAGTTAAAAAAAAAAAAAATTAACTTATATTAAGACGTCTACGGCTGTAGGTGAAGTGGCTCAAACTTGCACCTTTGCAGTGCATTCAGAACAATGTGCAGAGAGAGTTCATTTACGTGCCACACTTACTGTGAAATTGGGCATGGATTTTTAACGCATCTTCCGAAGGTCAACATGACTTTCATTTCAAAACCTGAGTGTTTCACTTTCCATTTTCAAGTTTTGGTCAGACACCCGTCTGGATTCAAACCCACGATCGTGCTCGCATAAAACATGCATGACGTCGGAGGTTACGGGTCACGGGAAAAGAGTAATGTCCCAGAAGTGGCGATACCGGAAGGGAATCCCTAGGTCTAAAAATAAATAAGGATCTATGTGCACGGGGTATGGTAGCAAGGTGTCGTTTACAGATACTATGCTACTGTCCGTTAGATACTTTATGTAGCCGGCAATTTCCAGATGAGTGGTAAAGCCAACGAACCTCTTGTAATAATTACTTAATTCTTGTATACTTTTGTTTTACTTATTTAATATAACAATAAAGTGAATATATATATATATATTATATAATATAATATATATATATATATATATATATTATATATATATATAATTAACATTGTTTTTATGTATGGCTCTAGAGAGCAACTACTTCGAACCAACTGAAATAATAAAAAACAAACATACCAATTCATTTTCAAACCAAAATCAAATGGACTTCCATCAAGAAAGTTGAGCTGGGTGCTCCGGAAGCTAGTTACCCCCCCCCCCCCGTGTGTAATCAAAATTGGGAATGAAAGGAACGTGGAACTATGGGACGTCAAATATATCAAGGGTAATAGGTAAACACATTTATATTTTCTAAATGTCTCTGTACACAGGAATGTTTCTAACACACTAGCCATAAATTGATTCTGGACATCAGACTAAAAAAGGACCATGCACGACCCAATTCGAAAGAATTTGATACTACCACGCTGCGTCTTGGATTTGCAAATTCCTATACATGTTTAAAATCGCCATATTGTAAGAACAAAGGCAATCCACTCATATTTAAGAAATTGAACAATCCCATCTTTTACAAATATGTATATCCATCGACTTGGTGAACAAACTCATGGGAAAGTTGGTTGCCCAGTATATCCTGTTATGATACTGGTACATTTTAAAAAAAATCAAAGATTGTCATTTTCATCATTTCCCATCTCTTAATTTTTCATATGCACGAGCGATTTGTAAAACAGTGATGTCATCAAACTTCCGGCCAACGACCATCATTCCAACTGGAAGATGATCCTCAGAAAGACCCGTATCTATAGATAATGCTGGATGTCCAGTAAAGTTAAATTGTGCTGTGTTTTTTAACATTCCAAACGAAAGCTGAAGCAACTCTGAAAGAAAAGAAATTATTTGTTCATTTGTGAAATATGCAAATTAATATTATTTTAAGATAAATTTAACATACAAATTCATGTCCAAATAACAATCATAAAGCAGAATAAAAACTTTGAAACTGAAAAAATTACGATAAACACGTGATTTTCAACCAGTTCGGGTGCTCCGGAAAGCTAAGCACTTGCTGTTTAGCTAGCTTAACCGAGAAAGTGTATAGTCGAAATTGAGATTGAAAGGAACATGGAACTTTGGGATGTAAAATATGTCTTTGGTAATTCTGGATACAGAGACATCATTCTTATCAACAATATTGTGATGACGGCTATAACATTTTAGGTCTTTTATAGGCGTATGCTTGTAATATCCCCGGGTCTTAATGTGATCTTTACATGATACGGTTTAAAGTACTGTGTTTAACTCTCCAGTCAAGATTAACTTTTGGCTGGTTAGTTCCGGGGTATGGAAGAAACTGGAGTTCTAAAAACCCACCAGTAGTAATGTATCCGCAGAATCATACCTTGTTCAGCTGCGCGCTGCGCCAATCCAAAATGGCGGCGAGGTCACGAAGACGTGGGAGGCACCTGTCATGTTGATAGATGAGGCATGCACCTGTCATGGTGATGGATAGACCATACAACTGTCATGATGATGGATAGACCACGCACCTGTCAGTTTGATAGACGACTTCCTGATGCATGGGACAGGTAATTAGACACCTGTTGGATTGATGTGACACTTGATGGATTGGGGTAATGAGTCATTCTGATAGATGAGACCTGTCAAACTTCCTGGTACACACATGTAGACCACGCACCTGTCATGATGATGGATAGGACACGCACCTGTCAGTTTGATGGACGACTTTCTGATAGATGGGACAGATAATTAGACACGGTGATGAATGACTTCCTGATGGATGGGATAGAAAGGACACACATGTAGGACACTGTCAAACTTCCAGATAGACACCTGAGTTGACACGCACCTGTCCCAAAAGAGACCAGATTAATCATATGACCCATATGGTGTTGGAACTAGACGTTCGCCCAAAATCGAATCCAAATGGTTCCCGTGATAAGACTATGGAACATTTTCAATAACGTCTCGCTCAAATGATCATCTTATTAATGTGTATGGATTTCCCACTCTCGAATCTGCATATATGAGTTCAAAAACCGGAGTTGTACAATGCATAAATATAATGTATGTAATAATATGTATAAATATAAAAACGAGTTTTGCGAACGTAAAAACGAATTTTAATCTCTATAGAAAGTCTATGTGAGAAGTTAAAAAACTCAAAATTTGCTAATGTAAAAACGCTATTTACATGTGTAAAAAATTATTTTGATTGTTTAATATCATCTGATTCTAGTAAAATTACTGTATTTTTATATATTGTTTGAAATAAAGACTTAATCAAACTAAAAGTACATACAGGTGTTTTAAGCGATATGGTAATCACGTAAAATGAAAAAATCAATAAAAATTTCAGGAAACTTTAAAATGACATGTTGCGTCATTTAAAAAATATTTAAATATTTAAATGACTTATTAAAATTTAAAAAAGGAATTAAAAATTTCAGGACACTTCAAAATGACATGGTGAGTCATTAAAAAATTATTCATTTATTTAAATGACTTGTTACGTCATTAATTAAAAGACGAAAATAGATTGGGTATATATTTAGGATGGACACTTGTTCCTCTCAACAAAAAAAAAAAAAATAAATAAATAAAAAAGAAAATAAAAGAAAATTTACAAAGATGGATTCCGGAATGATGGTAAAGGTAAGTTTTTTTCCCAATTACTAGACAATTTCTTGTAGCGGTTGTGTTTTGTTCATTAGGTGTTGTTTTTTAATAGTTTATTTAAGTAAAAAGCGTATTTTTAATTTTAAATGAAAATAAAGCTAATGGTTATGATTATTTACTTTCAGTATTTCGATGTGTTCACACTTCTCAAAATGCTGAAAAAGGAAGCCGAAGTGGTAAGTTTTTTTATGTTATTTATTTTTAAACGATTTCTCTCTTCTATTTATTTCTGTCGGTTTCGCAGGTAACTTCGGCGATCTCGCGTTCAATCCCGCAATTCTCTAATTCTTTTTTTTCTTTCTAGGTAATGACTACCGTGCTAGAAATGATAGAATTTTTGACACTAAGCGGTGAGGGGGAATTTTACTTTCGGGACATAAAGGTCAATTGTAAAGTTTAAATTCGATGAAAATTTCAACACAAGATTTTACTTTTGATCTGGAGACTGAATATGTTTTTTGACTATATGGACACTCAAAATTATCCAGACAGTGCGACACCAATAACAATTTTAGAAAGTTGCTTGTTATTTCAAAACATTTTCGGCCATTTTTTATCCTCCTTTCCAAATAGAAAAGATTTGTGTTAACGACTGACAATAAATTTTTTTTATGACGAAAAATGTTACGGACAGACTTTTCGATTGTCGGAAGATCACTTCCAAATTGACATAAATTTCTGAGCTCACACATCGTTTTATAACTTGGCGGCTACCATGGTTCATGAAATTGCGCACGTATTTACTTGGAATTGTCTGGAAAACCATGGTGCAGAATATCAAGCTATTTTTTCAGATATTTTTTTACTGATAATACTTAGAAAACTAGACTTACCGATGTTTGGGATTGACAAACAAGACTTAATAAGAACGTCGACAAAGTAACCAGACGGACGGACAAACCTCATTGCTGGTCATAAAGATTCATCCAAGAAAAATAACATCAAGAATTTAAGGTAAGAAAAATTTGCATTACCATCCGAAACATACTAACATACGATTTGGGCATGAAATACAAATTTAGATAACTTTCGTAACTAATGTGTGTTATTATTAAATTCGATTACTTACCTTTTCAGACGGTGGATGAATCGAAGTAAAATCAAACAGATGAGGTGGATGGTGTAGTGAATGTAAAAAAATAGGCAGTAGGAAATAAAATTGAAACTGCCAAACTACTCGGCCTTCTCGGCTGCGATGTCGAATATACAACATCCAGTCAGTCGACTTTGAGAGTGTTTTGGTCAGTTTCGTTAGCGATGATATAAATACAAAACAACATTTGATCACCTGTCCCATCCATCAGGAAGTCATCCATCAAACTGACAGGTGCGTGTCCTATCCATCAAGGTGACAGTTGCGTGTCGCCTCAGGTGTCTCTCTTGAAGTTTGACAGTGTCCTACAGGTGTGTCCTTTCTATCCCATCCATCAGGAAGTCATTCATCACCGTGTCTAATTATCTGTCCATCATCAGAAGTCGTCCATCAAACTGAGGTGCGTGTCCTATCCATCATCATGACAGGTGCGTGGTCTACAGGTGTGTACCAGGAAGTTTGACAGGTCTCATCTATCAGAATGACTCATTACCCCAATCCATCAAGTTTCACATCAATCCAACAGGTGTCTAATTACCTGTCCCATGCATCAGGAAGTTGTCTATCAAACTGACAGGTGCGTGGTCTATCCATCACCATGACAGGTGCATGCCTCATTCATCAACATGACAGGTGCCTCCCACGTCTTCGTGACCTCGCCGCCATTTTGGATTAGCGCATCGCGCAGCTGGACAGGGTATGATTCCGCGGATACATTACTACTCCCACCCGGAAAAAGAACCGGCAATCTTTCTAACACAAGGCTCTGTCCGAATAGGATAGAAGCGGGCTGCAAACATATGCTGTGAGAGGCACTTTGATCCAGCATAAGCTGCTTCTAGCCCACTGTGCCACCGACACATCTTTACAAAAGACAGTTACTACACTAAGGGTTAGTCTGGCACAAAAAAGTAGTCTGGTCTAAGGGAGACTAATCAGGTAACCTGTGGTAATGAGATTTATGTCCCTCGATGTACATAAAGCAAAGGCTGCGTGTGCTATGTAACTATTGTTGTTATTCATTCAAACCATCCATCATCTCAAACATTACAAAACTGGCGAGAGTCAATATGGCCTTTAATGAAAATGTGACTTCGTAATAAAGTAAAGGCTATGTGTGCTATGTGACAACTGACGTTATCTATCCAAACCATCCATCATCTCAAAACGATTTTACTCACCTTTTGTAGAGCTATTAACAGTCGGAAGTTTTATTGGTTTACAGGGGATTGTGGGCAAAATTAAAGCATCATATTTCTTCAAAACATCGTCGTAAGCCTTGACCATTACTCTTCTTAAATTCTGTGCTTTGCCGTAAAATTTACTTTGGTAGTTCCGTTTGATGTATTCCGACCATAACATCATCATCTTTGTTGTTAGAGGTTCGTCATGTGGTCTAAGCATTGAACCACGTGTCAGTGCTTCTTGTAGAGATGTTGGGTAATGTCCCAGCCCCAGGTGTCCAGCTGAATAAATGATATGTGCATTAAAACAAACAACATAAAATCGTGTTGATATATAAAAAATTATAATGTACTTCATATCTTAAACTACATAGTCAAAACTACCTGAAAAAACGCCTGCTTTCAAAATTTTATCCCAATTGTCTTTTATTCAAGATATTTGAACCTGTACTAAAGGGTCACCTTCCTATTAAAACCAACTTGCACTTTAAGTGGTCTTTATAGACAGGTTTTCTATTTTATGTAAACAATGATATGACTCTTGTTGATATAAAAGAAGTAAATACACTATGACAGATATGGAATTCGTATGCAAACTGATTTTTTTTATATTTCTTGGTAAATATTTCCCATATAAAAATCTTCATATATGGCCGATTAAATTAAGAGAACTACGATTTAAAACACTGCGAAAATCCAAAATTAATGTATTTTTTCGTATAATTATTGTAAAACCCAGTCATATGATTTAGTATTGAATCTAAAAGGGACCTTGCTCCCACAAAAATCTATGCCAACAAACGCTTTCCACTGGTATAGTCAAACAATATTGACCTATCCCCTTGACATATCTTTTAAATATTTATATAAAGGCAACAAAAGTATATATAATCTAACCTGCCTTAAAGGTCATATCTATATAAGGATCACCTGCTTATAAAGGCCAGTAAAATTGTATCCCAATTGTTTTTTATTCAATGAATCGAATTCATCACTGCATATAAATTTTATTGATTTTGAAAAAGCTTTCGGCAGTATCCACCGAGACTCTCTATGTAAAATTCTTCAATATTATGGAATCAACCAAAAAATAGTAAACATCATTAAAGAAATGTACAACGGATTCAGATGTGCAGTACGGCATGATGGTGAACTCACAGACTGTTTTTGATAACATCTGGGGTCAGGCAAGGATGCATAATCTCACCTTTACCTTTGATTCCTGCAATAGACTGGGTGATGAGAAGAACAACCAAAGAACCAAGAGACATTCAATGGGGTCTGGCTAACACATTAGAGGATATGGACTTTGTTGACGACATTAGCCTGTTTTCGCATACATACCACCACATGCAAAGGAAATCTGATGATATAAGTGATGAAGCCAAGAAGTTAGGACTTAAATGATAAAAAGACAAAACTCATGAAAACCAACTCCCGTCACAAAAGTCACATCATTATGAATGGACAACCAATCGTATAAGATTTTTGCTATCTCGGAAGCACATTAAGTTGTGATGAGGAAGTAATGAAAGAAATAAATATCAGAATAGGGAAAGCAACATCAGCCTTTAATAAACTTGGTAACATCTGGAAGTCTAGGAGAATTTCTTACAGAACTAAGATCAGACTGTATAAAAGCAACGTAAAGATCAATTTTATTATATGGAGCAGAGACATGGAGAACAAACAAGGAAATTGAAGAAAGAAAACTCAGAGGAGTAGAAGGCAGGTTATTAAGAAACATCAACAGCGAGATTAAGAAGAGAAGGTGGAGATTTACGAATGGACATATCTTAAGAATGGACAACATCAGGCATGTTAAAAAAGCACTAAGATGGACACCAGCTGGCAAAAGGAAACCAGGAAAGCCGAAATGTACTTGGAGGAGGACAATAGAAACAGAGATGAAAGATTGTGGATACAGCTGGGGAGAACTTGAAAGAAAGGCAAAGGGCAGAGCTGGATGGCGTACCCTGGTGGAAGCCTTATGTGTAACCTAACACGAAGAGGATATGTATGTATGTTCTTTATTCATATTATTTGAACCTATATATAAAGACCACCTGCCCTTTAAGGCTATTTTTACTGGTTTCCTTGTGCGGCCTTTATAGACAGGTTTGACTGCAATAGGAAACACCTTTACATATGAACCCCAGACTATCAATTACAAAAAAAGGTCCCTCTTTTTCCAAGATCTGAGTAACGATGACAAGTTTACCCCGGTTGTTGACTGAAAATTGTGATATAATTTTGCATGTCTTATCACGTCATGAAAGGAAAATGATTAATGGACATATACCTATGGTTTATCAATGAATATTACACGGGCCGGAGTTAACATGCAGGAAAAATTATCAAGAGATGGCTTTATACGAGGAATAGGTGTTATTTGTTTCTGTTCTAACATGACTAAAAAGCATTGACATAAACATTGTGATACCTCTCCTTAGAATTACATTTTACTATTTACATGTATTTGCAAAAAAAGATCCATTGAAAGAATACGGCTGTTGGAGATTGCCTCCATTGAAATAAATGATTTCAAATAAATGATTTCATGAATGAAAATTACGTCACAACCAATGTTCGCGACACAGACTGAGAGTATCACGTCATAAGGTAAGTAAGGGAGTAGGTCAGTAAAACGGAACAGCCATGGATTGCATTTTTCATGTTTAATGTGAAGAAAAACAGAGGTCATGTTAGAATTTTTTTTAATATTCATGGGTGTGTTTAAAGCTTTGACTTACCATTTCCGCCAGTTTTCGATGCATATTCACCTTCTAGGTTTATAACCATATTTACTGCAAAGACTACAAAAATCAAAAAAATCTTTTGAGTTCTACATCAAAAAAGAGGCCCTGGAGCATCTACGCCCACCCAAGGATATGTCCCATATCTCAAACAGACGTTCAATGATCATTTACATTAACTTTAGAGGGTTTCATTTTTTCAGCAGTTTGGTCCTAAAATGCAAGGGTATTTTAAAAAATAATTATTAATTGTCTTAAATGTTACATGGTCTAGCTAAATTATATTTATAAACAGTTGGTAAAAAGTACAAAGATGAAAATATGGACAATTTAGTACTTGTTTGCATTGTGACCTTAACTTTGAACCCATGACCTTCAAATATGTATCAAAATGATAGTTACACCAATACCTATTATATTTTAATATACATGTCTATACAAAAATATTTTACAATAAAACATCACAAATATACGAGATGTCTTACTTTGATTATGTGCTGGTATTGACACTTCCTCGATTATCGCCCCTGATTCCGTCAATCTTTTAGCAGCCTTTCTCACACACTTGTCTACCTCGGGTGTTACACCTTCGAATCCTTCTTTAAGTAATCCGATTCTTTTACCAGAAATTCCATCTTCTAGCTAAAATCAAAGGATATCTATATTCTTTTTCCGCTTAGAAATACGCCATGCTTTATTTTGAGGAAATTAATATCTAAATTACAACCCCAAAAGCTAAACAAAATCTTGCACATTAAATCAAAAACAAACATACTAAATAATCCATGTCCAAATGACAATCCTAGAGCGAAGCAAAATCTTTAAAAACTGACAAATTAAATCAAACGTGAACTTAAAGCAAGGAAGTGAGGCCGGGTGCTCCAGTACGTGAGCATCTTCTGTCTAGATAGCTACATCCGCCACACGTGACCTCGAAATTGAGAATGAAAGGAACATGAATTTATGGAAGTGGAATACGGATACAGAGACATCATACTTACCACCAATATTGTAATGACAGACATAAAACTTTTTGAATGTCTTAATAAGCCTACGTTTGCAATTTCTTTGCTACATGCTTTATTGAACACACTGTCTGCATATCAGAGAACTCCATTTCCCCACCTCATTCTTCTGTATTTTGCACATTAGCTGTAGTATACAAGATTAACGTAACCATTGTTTAATGCATTAACACAATATCAGTATTTGACTTACGTGTTTAGTATAATCAGGCACCATTAAGGAAGGGTGTTGTCTTGGATCAAGACCATTATCATAACCAGCAATAGCCTAGAAAATATAATTCATTTACATGATACATTTAAACCTGCCTTAAAGGTCACCTCTATATAAGGGCCACATGTTTTAAAGGCAGAAATGTTTTTATCCCAAAACCATTTATTTGAAGCCCACTTTTACATGTCCCACTGGGTTGCCTTTATAGACAGGTTGACTGTAATGTTCATCTTTATCAATATACTATCAATTTAAATGATTTTGCGATCTTAAACTGACTGTGCAAATACACTTATCCCCGAACTTGGGTTATGGTTGTAACTTCTTGAGCTTTAATTTTACACATGTAGTGTCTATAAAAATGCGAGTTCAAGACAAAAACCTAGACTGTTTGGTAAAACAATATTACTTCTCTATATTCTTTGGTTCATTTTGACTCTTTGTTGCTCTTGTTGACATATAAAATGGAACTTACAGTATTCATATTAAGTAAATACCGTCTCATCTTCTTCGAATGACCTTGTATGCGGATTACGAATTAGTTGGATTACGCACTATATTTGATGCAGCTTATGCAGAACCATCTACTTCGATAGCTTGACTAAAATATATATACTTAAAGGTCACCATTTCGGCTCTTGTTGACAGCAAAATGGAAGACATTACCAATCTTTGAAAAATACGATCTCGTCTCTGTACGACATGCATGCACTTCTTCGGCCAATGACTATGTATGTGGATTGCCTATTACAATCATCTCAATTGTCTGCAGACCTTCGCCGCATTTTGTCCTAAATATATAACTTATCTAAAGACGCCAATGGGAATTGATTAAGTATGTCTTTTACAATGAATTTCACAGTATAAACTAGAATTGTCTTTTAACAAATACCCCAAACGTCTACAAGGGTCAAATGTTTTCCCGCGACCACGCCCTTTCTGATTTGACCTTGTTTCAAGGTCATGACATACCTTTAGACCATGAAGGTTATTCATGTGAAGTTTTATAACAGCCGTCCAAAGCAATTATGAGATATACCCCGGACACGATTTGACACTGACATACGGACAGACAGACAGACATGGTGATTCCAATCCCCCTTTAACTAAAGTTAGCAGGGGGTATAAATATAGAACTAACCTGAAGACAAGCTGCACAATCTGTGACTGTTTTTGCCATGGGACCTAGATGATCTATCGTCATCTGCATGGATACGGCACCAGTATACGGTACCAAGCCAAACGTAGGCTTTAAACCAACAATTCCACAAGCACTTGATGGAATTCGTATGGAACCACCTTGATCTCCACCAATAGCAATGTCAACCTTACCACGAGCAACCTGTTGGTAGTAAAGATCAATTAATCATGAACAATAACATAATTTTCTATCGAACAGCATTACAACCACGCTTACAGCGTCATGGAAGGGCCAAAAAAAAGTTCATTCGAACGAATTACTAATCAGTCTGAACAACTTCCTAAATCGAGCTAACCACGAGCAACCTGTTGGTAGTAAAGATCAACCAATCATCAACAACAACATAATTGAATATTGCATTTTCTATCGCACAGCATTACAACCACACTTGCGGTGGCGTAATGAAAAAAGATTTGTTCGAACGAATTACTATTTTTTCTGAACAACTTGCCTAAATCGAACTTATTTTTTTTCATTTGGTCCTTACAAACTAACAAGAAATGAATTAATACAATTTACAAGTATATACACAAACGGAAGACTAACGTTAGCGAACTACTTTTAAGGTCTGTATATAAATTTTAATATAGATTAATCGAGTTTGTATATGAACTTGATTTCTTTTTAAAGATTTTTTTCTTCTAAAACAAGTCTATCTTGCCAATACTAGCGGACCACCCATCGAGCCTGGTAAGCCACATCCCCTCCTTTTTCGATTCAACTACCCCGATTCGAAATCACCCTTGGACCAACCTTTAATCAACCACTTGACAGGTTCAGACAAACCCCTAAATGTAACAGGAAAGGGGAAAAGTTAGCAGCTACAAGGGACTATACACATTAGACAATCCTAATCTAAAGGGGTTAAGGGATGGCATCGTAGTCTACCGACCAACCAACTCTTATCGAGCCCGGTTCACCACACGTACCATAACCACAACACAATTAAAAGGCTTGTTTTCTTCCACATTATTATTTATAGAGATAGTGCTTTCAAGAAATCGCTACTAAAACAGCATTTGTACTTCAACGTTAATGCGACTATATTATACCAGTGTTAATTTACAGCCCTAGACAGTCCTTTCGGAATACAATTCTTTATTAGTAGTGCTTGGACAAAATTTGCGAAACCAAAATTTTTGGTTGAAAAAATATTCAAATGAGCAAAATATATTTAACCTTTAGCGCTAAGGAAATACTTTCCATGAGGGAGTACATGCATACGGGTGAAACTCAGAAAGTTCATAGAACAGCGTATTCAGCCAAGCGTAACACACATTTTCTTTACTTATTTAGACAACACAACATTCCGCCATTTTAAACATATCAAGTTTATTTGTCACAACATATTTGTGTAATTTTCAAAAGCATTCAAAGTTGTGACCATCAAGCAATGATGGAAAATCAAAATGAATGTTGAGTTCAAGGCAGTAATAAAGTTCCTCACAGTAGAGGGATCAAATGCCAAAGAAATTCACCGGCGAATGGCCGAGGTGTACGGTTACAGTGGTCCTGCCTATTCCACAGTAACAAAATGGTTTCAGATCCAAATGGAAGACTTCTATTTCAAAGGTATAGACAGTCTGAAAGAAGTAGGCTAAGTACTTTGGGGTAAATGGGGACTATATTGAAAAATAATAAAATGCATCGTTTGTTACGGAAATATATACCCGTTCTATGAATTTTTTGACTTCCCCTCGTACCTTAATGTTTTTGAGGATTTTAACTAGCAACATTTAAACAATTTTTAGAGCCAAATAGGTCTGTTCAATAATAATGATGATTAAAACAGGGCTATCCCAAAACGTTTATGTTATTTTTTCGTTTCTATGGAGATGTACCATACGTATCACAGCTTATATATAATTACCAGAGATGCGCATCCTGAGCTAGATCCACCGGATGATATTGTTGGATCATGTGGGTTCCTTACCGGTCCAGTAGCAGACGACCAACTACTTCCAGTATGACACATATCTTCACACACGGCCTTTCCGAGTATTGCCCCACCTTGAATTTGATTAGAAAAACTTATTGAAACTTAAATGTTCAGATAAATGTTGGATGTGCAAGAACAAACCAAATAAACATATACACCTTATAAATAATTAAAAAAATATATTATACCCAGTTTATCAGGTCAGTGGCCGGGGAATCTTCAATAAGGACTTTAATGCATTTCATATACTGTAGTTATCAACTAGACTAAATCATGTAATCTCAGTGTATAGCAAAGTTGTAGGTTGAAATTTTTGAAATCGCACTAACAACTAAAACCTGGTTTAGTGACTGTCTCCATATAAAGACCACCTGTCAATTCACACCAGTGTTTTGATTCATATTTCAACCAAAAATGGTTATATAGATTGTCCTGAAAAAGAAATTTTCTGGGAAATGTAAAATGATTTACAAGACAAGGTCACGTGTTTATTAAGTCTTAAATTCACAGGTGACACGGATGTTATAATGTTATAAAAAGATTTTACTGTAAAACAAGCTTAATATCATTCTTTTCTTTTTTTAAAGAAATCGTTTTCCCATTTCCTTTTATTATTTCCTTTTTAAGGCAATATTCTGAAACAAACAAACTCGTTTCAACTCTGCCAATAGTTGAACCAGTTAAACTGGATTGACTCGACTTTTCCATATACAGTCAAACCTGTCTATAAAGGTCACCCAAGGGAACCAATAAATAAAGGCAGGTGGCCTTTATATACAAATTCAAATAATAATGAATAAAGAACAATTGGGATACAATTCTACTGGCCTTAATAAGCAGGTGACCCTTTTATAGAGGTGGCCTTTAAGGCAGGTTGGACTGTAATATAACATTACCAGCGTCTAATAATTTCGTCACAACAGTAGCGTCAAACTCAGGTGTATAGCCTTCTAGTAGTCTACTACCATTCATCATAGGTACACCAGCCACGGGGATACTATCCTTAATACCCACAGTCTTGCCTTTTAATATCCCCTCCTTTGCGCCTTTAATTTCACAACGCCAGTACCTAAAATAGTCAGTTACTATCAAAAACAAACATACTAATCTATGTCCTTACAATTCAGAAGCAAAGTAAAAATTTTGAAACTGACAAGTCTGGTTAAACACGCGAACTTCCACCAGGCAAGTGAGGCCGGGTGCTCCGGAAAGGTAAGCCATCTATCAAGTCATTTATATAGTGTGGATTGTATGAATAATGGAGTAATTAGGGTTTTTAACACTTAAGCCAAGTTGTGTTTACTTATTTTGAGGCGATTAGATGACAATTATACAGATTTAAAACATCGGTCACACTCATGTTCAACCAAACAAAACCACAACTAAATTCAATTTACAAAACTTGAGGAACAGTATCAAGATTAAGGAGATGTACATATCTTTATTTACATTTATTATGTTTATTGTATTAAACTTGTATTTAAGACCAAATGATGTATAGGACTATAATTACATTTCCTAATGTGACGTCACTCATCTCTTGCTTACACCTATAGCCGTGACGCCATTGATTAGTTGTTCAAGCAATTGGAATTGCATGTCGTACAGGACAGTGTTTAAAATTTATTTTAGGATTCAAAAACAAAAAGAAGATTTTCAAAAATTGCGAAATGTAAATATAACCATTGAACTGTCTAGAAATGGCGTTTATAGTGCTATATCTCCCATTGCCGTGCATTTCTGAAATAAATATTAAACACTTTATAGCCATTTTTAGACAGTTCAATGGTTAATTAAGCTGAGTTGGTTTACCAGGGCTGTGACTAACAACCTTGTTTTGGATTTAACGGCCAATACTTAAACTCCATCGGTTGATTCAGTGATCATCTTAAAACAAAGTATTACAAATGTACATAAAGTTTTAGCCATGTGCACGTCCTAACTTGGTATAATCTTCAGTTTGATGAAGTCGACCAGTATAGGAAAAAAAACAAAAATAATATTGATATACCATGAATCGTCGTTCTGTTCCCGGTGCCCAGGTAACCTTGGATACTTCACCGGAAGTTGGGGTTCTGGCATTTGATTCACCATCTGATATGCAGCACATGTCATGCCGTACATTTCTGTAAAATAAAATAAAATAAAATGATAAAATTCTAATTGATCATGACGAAGCAGGAATGGGGCTTAAAATATGAAAAATATTGGATAAAAGAGGCTTATCCTTAATTTTGAAAGCGTATCTATGTGTCGCAGGTTGTAAAATAAGTAGGGGTGGCTGAAGCTTTCAATTAGCACCATAACTAAACCCTCTGAACATTAATTCCAATGCCCTTTCAAAGCCAGGTTCCAGTATTACAACAATTGCATAACTATGGGATTTTCTTTACAGACCATGAGCTTAAATCTGGAAAAATTTCAAATCTTTAAAATTTTGTTAATTTTCAGGGATTGAAGGTGTCATTTTGAAGATTACTTTTGGCTTAAACGTTTTTATTTATTAGTAGTTCCAAAGAAAATTACAAAAAATTGCTTAATTTAAGTCGAGAAAACACTTTGTTAAGAAATGATTATTGTCCTTGTTTTGCTCGACATTTTCCGACATGAGCTTGTAGAGTGGCATACTCTTGGTTGCGTTGGTCGTTGCCAAGCACATGTTTTTCCCTTATTGATTTTTTTCTTCTTTTTCAATGACACATTGCAAATTGCTGAAAATCATATTCAAATACTTTTCTTAAACAACTTATATTTAAATGAAATTAAAATTTTACCATGAAAAGCTTCCAGTTCTTCCTGAGTACACTTGAGTCTAAGATCTGTAGATATGGCCTGTAGCTCATCCAACGACGGCTTCAGTACAGCAGGTGCTTGGTATAGTTCTAAAATGGTCAAATAATTTGTCACTGTCAATTCCTGTTGATAGACCTATCCGATGACTCTTAATATGGAGTTGAGTAGTAATGTTTAACGTCCCAGTCAGAATATTTCACTTATATCGAGACTTAGCCAGCTATATGCGAAGGTGCAGAAATGTTGCTTGTGCGTTGCGCTGATGGCATTATACAGCAGGGTTCTTTAGCGTGCCAAGTCCACCGTGACACAGGACCTCGTTTATTTTAAGTTTCCATCCGAAAGAACCGTGTAATTTATTTCGTAATGCCGAGTGCTTGGCGAAAGATCAGTCACTACCCACTTTCAAGTCTTGGATCAGACCCGTCCGGGGATCTAACCCACGACCTCCCACTTACGGGGCCAGCACTCTACCATATGAGCTACCGCATTGGTAAAAAACAGAAGGAGGTTTATTTTGCCAACATAAAATATATAAATATGTCAATCACAATTGTGCTCCTTAACTTTAATTTTAAATATTTAATTTACATTTTATACCAGTGTTAATTTTACAGTAATAGACGGCCGTTTCTGAATACAATTCCTTAACATTAGTGCTTGGACCGAAATTGTAAAACCGAATTTTTTTCCGAGGGGTTAAAAAAATATTCAAAGGACCAAAATATATTTAACTAAATTTTGCTAAGGAAATACTTTGTATGAGGAAAAATACCTTAGTTTTTGAGAATTCTATGTATATAAGTACGGATGCAAGGTGGCTTACAAAAGAGCGATTAATGTATATAGTCAAGCAATATGGACCTTTCCGTTTGGCCCTTAATTTAAATATATATCATGGATACTTACCTTTATGTATAGGTATCAAAGGTATTTTTTATCTGCATATCGAGAAGATTAATAACGTGCATTGTCCCAATGAAAGGTCAAACGGACAGGTCAATGTTGTTTGCCTAAATCTTAACATCAGCAAATGAAATTGGGAAGTCCTAAACCACTTTGAGCAAAACATTGCCAAAAAAACAGACACTTGGGTAATCTCTAGGTATTAAAATGGAAGAAAAATAATCCATTATGAGTTTATCCAGGTAGGACAGGGAAATTTCACCCTCGTGCATGTTTCGTCTATATAATGTTTCAAAATGTAATCATGTGCATTGTGTATGTATTACAACGAACGCTACCGCAACCCATAATTATATTGGGTAGGACCTCCTATATGAATATTGCCTAGGCAACATTGACCTGTCCGCTTGACCTTTAATTCAAATATTTATCATAGGCGAGTTCATTTATATGTATGGGACACGTGGTTTTTTCGTCTATAGAATGTTTTCAAAAAGTAGGCATATGCGTTGTGTAACAAAAATTGTACAAGTTGTAACTTGTATGATCTCATCGTACAAGTTATAACTTGTATGCTTATTTTGTACAAGTTATAACTTGTACAAAATTATAACATGTACACAACATATATATTACGGCGAGCCTTACCGAAACCCATGTTTTGACTGTATCCATTCAAATGAAAGTTCAAGCGGACAGGCTGACAACATTGACCTGTCCGCATGTCCTTTAAAGACTTATAATGAACGAGTACATTTATATATAGAGAACACACGTGTGCATACAATAAACGTGGGTGTGTGCATGTAATAACTGCGAATCTCCATGTATTGTGTAGATGTTCCTGTATGAATATACCTTAAGTGAACAGGTCAAAGTTGTTTGCCTGCTAATATCTGAATATGTTAACAATGGACATTTCTTACCTGGTTTTCGATCTGCATCCATCTTCAGTTTTACCACTATTTCTCAGCTTTATATCACCGAGAATTTACAAGCTGTAATATTGCTATGCAGTTAATAAACCACAAGGATTGTTGACATTCCCTATATTTACACTAAATTTTAAATATAGGTCAAGTTTACCACAGGTATTGTGTCCATAATCTAGATAAACAAACAACAATGACCTGTCTTCTTGACCTTTGATTTAAATATTTATCATGAACGAGTATATTTGTATATAGGAAACACACGTGTTTATTTCGTCTACACAATGAGTATAGGCAAACAACACTGACCTGTCCGTTTGACCTCTTATTAGGCATATTTATAAAGGAGGGTCCATTCAATACATGGGTAGCGTTAGGAATCACAGTTAATACATATACACGTTGCCCATGATTAAAGTTCACGTCATATAGATGAAATATACACGCATGATCCCTATTACTTAAATTTACTAATTTATATTTAAATATGTCAAGTGGACAGGTCAATGTTGTTCACCTATAACATTAAACATGGACACTGTTTATGTATGAACAGTGAGTGCTAATACTATCCATGTCAATATAACTATTCCTAATGAAAGGTCAAACAGGCAGGTCAATGTTGTTTGTATATAAGGATTTGAAGTAAAGCAAAACTGCATCCGTATATGACTTTTCCTAATGAAAGGTCGAGGTGGTTGAAGACATAATCACACGGGTGACAAAAACGTGGCTATGTCGATCACACAGAATTTTCAAGTCCCATGTTGATCCTACGATAAAATTGATCCCAGTATATCAGACCATTGTCAAACTTTTTGCAGAAACTGCATCTACGGAGAGTTGAATGTTATTTGCAAATAACGTCCAAGTCAAGAACATTTCACTCATATCAAGACGTCACCACCTATAAGTGAAGTGACAGAAATTATTACCTTTGCAGATCGCCCATGGCAATGTGCAAGAAGTGTACTTTTACATGTCACACCTGTCATTAAACAGTACATTTGTTTTTAGGGTATCTTACGAACGACCCGGTAACTTTCATTTCTAAATATAAAGTGCTTGGCAAAATAACACTCACAACCTATTTTGAAGTCTGAGCCAGACCCATCCAGGATTCAAACACGCTATGAAACAACTGACATCATACCATGCACTCCATTTACCGAAAGTCACAATGTCACCAAGGGCGTAGCTGAGCATACGCACATACGACCGTGCGTAAGTTAATTTTGTCAAATATCATATTAAAAAATGTTAAAAATAATTATACGACAGTCACATTTTTAAACTTGAAAGCAATACAAAATTTAAGCCTCGAAACTGAAACTATCATAATGAACGAGATAAATGCATATGAATCAATGTACAATTCAGTGGTCGTTCGAATTTCGTTTTGAAGTTTAGTCGAAAACTAAAATTTGTCTGATTTAATCTAAATATTTTCTTGCAAATAGGGGTCGAAATTCATGGAAAATTCACCTTTTTTGCTGTATTTTCTCAAAATGTCCTGGGGGAGCAAACCCCAATACCCCCTAGAAAAACGGCGCATTTTTCACGTTTACAGTGCGTAATTTACCAACATGCTCAGCTACGCCCCTGGTCACATTAAACAACATTTTTTTATTAGAATGGCAAATGTACAAAAAAAAAAAAAATAAAATAAAATAAAATAAATAAATAAATAAATAAAATACAGTTCGTCTTATTTACAATTTGCTACTTATTAACGGATTAGCAGAAGTGATGTGTCCATATATACAAAATGTTTTGAATGTCGAGGATTAAGCTTAATCCAACGAGAATAATGTTTCGTCAAGCCTTGAGGCTTCGGATTGATAAAATTCCTATTACCCATAAACTGTTTGTGTAAATAATTTGATTGCAACTTTAAGGCACCTGGCTGTAACAAAAATTGACATCCTAATGATTTTAATTTTTGAAATAATCAGGAATTAAATGGGTTATTTGAAGATCAGTTCAAGTTTATAAAATTTGTAGGTAGTTTTGTCTAAAATGTCTTTCCAGAAAGGTTGCCAAAATTTACTGAATTCAAGCTTAGGGAAATCTTAGCCAAGAAATCATTAGGAAACTGGGACCTGTGCTACCGGATACTTCATGACAATTGCACTTTTTTTTCTACCGAATACAAATATGCATCTAATGTTCTTCTCCTATACGGTTGTTCAACATAGCCATATATTAATGCAGAGTAAGTAACAATGGTAATAACAGCCGTTACTAGACAGGAAATAACGAAGCCAATGGAATCAAATATAAGTCCTATGTTGTGCCAGGATAATTCCGGGTCTTTATCATCGGGCGTGTTGTCGTCCGGGTGTTTATCCGGAAGTTTCTTCTCTCCGTCCGCAACCACTGAGTCTGCTACCTTTTGGCGACGCCGCTGGGTGCAACATGGTTTGGAACATTTGATTCTACAGGAAAGACGGAACAGGAAGTTTCTGATAATGTATTTAAGCCAATCAGGAACCGGTTTATCACTGTCTTCATGGTGACAATGTAACACAAATATGGTGGCAATGACCGACAGTACACAAATAGCAAGCATGAGAAATAGGTATATTGCTGTAAAAGATAACAACGATTGTTTATTAAATTTGTACACAATTATATTACAAATAACAATAATTTAGAAAAATTATTAAAAAAAATAAATTGACAAAGATAAAAAAAAGTTCGAAATATATATAAACATCCCTTCTAGAATGTAATAGGGGTGCTCGGTGGCCAGATGAATAAAGCTCGATCTTACGAATCAAAACGCCTCTCACTGACTAGATGCGAATCCCACTCGAGACAGATTCTAGTGTAAAAAAGTTTGTCAGTTCGCTAGGCGAAGGTCCGTTGTTTTTTACGGGAACAACCCTACCATCCGCTATGAACTGCCTAGCTTGATATAAGTGGCGTTATCTTAACTTGGGCGTAATACTCCATTACTCGACTGTATTCTTAGATTGTGAGGTTTTGAAAAAGGATTTGCTTTCTGGTATTGGATATCTAGCGAACTCCAGAGAGCAGTTTATACCCAATGTCTCAAATGCAATTTCTGACTGTGATATTAGTGCTAAAATCTAATTAAAAAAATTGGAGTGAGGCCAAATGTTCCGACTGATCAATCTTCTGTCACGTTGAGTAGTGTTAGTTATCAAAATACACTCATTCTGGTCTATGCTCAAATAAGAATGGGATTCGCCGTTGTACCACGTGATGCCTTCTAACGTGTCTGCGAAACGCTTGTTTCCAATGGACATGGAATCACACAATATGACGTTTTCCCGTAAAACCGACGTTATTCCGGGAGTTTGTGACGTTGACGTTTTGGAAAATGTTCCGCACAAACGTTAAGAGGTATTGACCACGTAGTACAGCGGCGAACCCCATTGAAAAAACCATAACATAGCAAAGACTTATGTATATAGTTGCACCGTCTACCAGGAATGTGAGACAAGGAGCTTCGTAACGGTAAGCAATTTACGTATCGCCGACCAAGCCTTTTATGTTCCGACACTGGCCGCCATCACGGCACAAAAGCAGCGTCACGGCAACTGATGACGTTCTATTGTCAGTGACGTCATTAAATTACACACTTCAGCGCGAGTTTTCATTCTTATTGTGTGTAATTCAAGCATGCCGAGACTTTGTCGGAACATTGTCGGCGTGGCCGGCGATCCGTCAATTCTTGTTAAGTTAGTTTTAAACATCACGCGTAAAATCGAAATTGAGAATAAAAGGAACATGAGCTATGGGACGTCAATTATACCCTGAGTAATTTTGAATACAGAATCATCCTACTTTTCAACAATATCATAAAAGCCATAAACATTTTGACGGCTTTGCAATAAAGTATTTGCCTCTATTATTTGTTGATCCGAAGAACCTCTCTAAAAGTATCTTTACGCTTATGATCAACAAATATCTACATTCTAGTTCATTATTACAATATACTTACAGAAGTAAGTGATGTCCAGCGATGTTGATGGAATGTGGTCAGTCACCATGGTCAAGTACAGAGCAAAGGCTAATAACACAGTTAAACAGAAACCCATCTTCTCGCCAGATGCAGCGTGGACCTTAAAAATCATACAGGTCAACACTGATAGTAATGTTATAGGTAGTAAAACATTCAAGAACTTGAAAAGTGGTCGCCGACGAAACGAAAGGTAAAACGACAAATGCCGTATAGAGTAGGAGGTAAAATTCTTGTCCACAGTTTCTGTCGCATATCCCATATACTCCCACTCCCCATTTTTGGTGTAAAAAGCGAGATTTAAAGGGTCTGGTTGAAACTGAAGCTGAAGTTCTTCTAACATCGTACCCCAGGTGGTGATACGCACTTCACAAGTTTGGGTGTCAAACGGATAGTATGTTGTACGGCATTCACAATATGTTTCATCCAGTGCCCCAGGTGTCCACGACACAAGCCCATTAACAAAAACCGACAGAACAATATTCTCATCACTCATGACTGAAAGCCGTTGCTTGCTGGAAAAGAAAACGAGATGTATTAACTTTTTCTCTTGAATTACTCTCTCTCTCTCTCTCTCTCTCTCTCTCTCTCTCTCTCTCTCTCATCCTCTCCCTCTCTCTTTCGTCTTTCCACATTCCACATCTTTTTCTCTTCTTCCACTTTCCAACCTCTTTCTCTCTCTCTCTCTCTTTCTTTCTTTCTTTCTCTTTCTGTCTGTCTCTCTCTTTCTCTATCTCCAACCAAATAAGTGCATTAGACGATTTAACATCTGGAATTGATTTGATCAAGAAAAATGTTAAAATCCACTGGAAGAAATTAATTTATCTTACATTATACTAATTTTTCTATCTGATTTGACGAAATACAAGTTTGATCGAAGACGTATGATACAGAATCTTGTATTACCATACTGTGGTGATACAACATTGGCGGTAAAGTTCACGTGCAGTTTTCATTGTGACGTCATTGGGGAATCTCCTATTTGTCAAATGGAAACAATGACACCATTAATACAGAACATGTCATAACATAGTTCAGTGGTTTTCTGTGGTAAAATGTATTTTATTCACATAAAGTATTGTTTTTTTTATTATTTTAAATAACCTAATTGGAAATGTTAGATAAAAATATCATTTACACAATGTGTATATACAACCCTTCGTTTCAGGTCTCGTCCTTTTTCCGTAGCTGTATCACTACTCGTCGCACAAGCGCGACTCGTAGTGATACGGCTACGAAAAAAGGACTCGACCTGATACCGAGGGTTGTACTTGCACACTGTGTATATAATATGTACATTCACACAATAACAAGGACACAACTGTCCTATATAGCAATAATATTCTCAACAATACTTAATACAGTTGGTATTGCAGTTGTTTGGCAAATGTTTGGGATTCTTAACAATTTAGTTCAAGCGTGAATGTTCAATACATTGAGATTACTTAATGCTAAAAAAGTGAACTTTCTGTCACGTGCTTTTGTAATCCCCTTTAGAGCAATTTAAGGACATTTAACTTATGCCTTTGAAATTCCCTTTATTTTTGATCTGATGAAAACCTTGCAACAAACACATCAGCCCATGTTCAAATCGCATTCATAAAACAAGCAAATACGTTCAACACATAAACTTACACTAGGGGAAGTTTGAGAAGGGTAAGCACCTCATAGTAGGCACCGCTAGTAGAATCGAATAAAAAATGAAAGGAACATCCAAATATATCCAAAATAATTTTGTCAACAATATTGTGATGACAGTCATAAACTTTTAAGGTATTTGATAAAGTTGGACCTTTAATATTTTATAGTTGGTCTGTAGAACCTTTCTGAAATTTTTAATTAAATCCAGAGTAATTTTGTCAACAATATTGTGATGACGTCCATAAACTTTTAAGGTGTTTGATAAGGTTGAACCTTTACTATTTTATAGTTGGTCTGTAGAACCTTTCTGAAATGATCTTTAATGGTTAAATATTTGATTTTAGAATATCTTTATCTAAATTTTGAAAAAATATAGGCATGTACATGTAGATATAATTCATCATATTTGCATAACAAAAATAGTTTGTATTTGCAACGACTTCAAACTTAGTACATACGAGTTTGCTATTGTTATTTTAGGCATCCAGACATCCTTTTCTTTCACTTCAATTTTTCTAATTAAAGAAAACGTTTTGTTCCTCGACCAGTTTAATCTTGAATCTATCCAAGTCTACAACATATAACATATTTTATTAGTTTTGTGAAAAGTTAACATTTGTCTTTTGAATAAAACACACACAAATATGAACATCTCTTAATCAAAAAACAGCAGAGGAAAATCTTTGAAAGAACAACCCTGTCCATGTTCAAATCACAATCCAAAAAAGCAAAGTAAAAACTTTGAAGGAACAAACCTGTCCATGTTCAAATCACAATATACCTAAAAACAAAGTAAAATCTTTGAAGAAACAAACCTGTCCATGTTCAAATCACAATCCAAAAAACAGCAGAGGAAAAGAAGAAAATCTTTGAAGGAACAAACATGTCCATGTTCAAATCTCAATACAAAAACAACAGAGGAAAATCTTTGAATGAACACACGTGTCCTTGTTCACATCACAATATACCAAAAAGCAAAGTAAAATCTTTGAAGGAACAAACCTGTCTATGTTAAAATCGCAATCCAAAAAGCAAGAAAAATTTTTGAAGGAACAAACCTGCCCATGTTCAAATCACAATCCAAAAACGCAAAGAAAATTTTTTGAAGGAACCAACCTGTCCATGTTCAAATCGCAATCCAAAAAAGCAAAAAAAAATCTTCGAAGGAACAAACCTGTCCATGTTCAAATCACAATCCAAAAAAACAGCAGAGGAAAAGAAGAAAATCTTTGAAGGAACAAACATGTCCATGTTCAAATCTCAATACAAAAACAACAGAGGAAAATCTTTGAATGAACAAACTTGTCCTTATTCACATCACAATATACCAAAAAGCAAAGTAAAATCTTTGAAGGAACAAACCTGTCTATGTTAAAATCGCAATCCAAAAAAGCAAGAAAAATTTTTGAAGGAACAAACCTGCCCATGTTCAAATCACAATCCAAAAAAGCAAAGAAAATTTTTTGAAGGAACCAACCTGTCCATGTTCAAATTGCAATCCAAAAAAGCAAAGAAAATTTTTTGAAGGAACAAACCTGTCCATGTTCAAATCACAATATACCAAAAAGCAAAGTAAAATATTTGAAGGAACAAACCTGTTCATGTTCAAATCACAATCCAAAAAAGCAAAGTAAAATATTCGAAGGAACAAACCTGTTCATGTTCAAATCGCACCCCCCCAAAAAAAGTAAAACAAACCTGTCCATGTTCAGATCGCAATCCAAAAAAAGCAAAGTAAAATCTTCGAAGGAACAAACCTGTCAATTTTTAAATCACAATCCAAAAAAGCAAAGTAAAATATTCGAAGGAACAAACCTGTCCATGTTCAAATCACAATCCAAAAAACAGCAGAAGAAAAAAAGAAAATCTTTGAAGGAACAATCATGTACATGTTCAAATCTCAATACAAAGTCAACAGAGGAAAATCTTTGAATGAACAAACTTGTCTTTGTTCACATCACAATATAGCAAAACTTAAAGTAAAATCTTCGAAGGAACAAACCTGTCCATGTCCAAATCACAATCCAAAAAAGCAAAGAAAAATTTTTGAAGGAACAAACCTGCCCATGTTATAATCAAAATCCAAAAAAGCAAGAAAAATTTTTGAAGGAACAAACCTGCCCATGTTCAAATCACAATCCAAAAAAGCAAAGAAAACTTTTTGAAGGAACAAACCTGTCCATGTTCAAATCGCAATCCAAAAAAGCAAAGAAAAATTTTTGAAGGAACAAACCTGTCCATGTTCAAATCGCAATCCAAAAAAGCAAAGAAAAATTTTTGAAGGAACAAACCTGCCCATGTTCAAATCAAAATCCAAAAAAGCAAGAAAAATTTTTGAAGGAACAAACCTGCCTATGTTCAAATCACAATCCAAAAAAGCAAAGAAAATTTTTTGAAGGAACCAACCTGTCCATGTTCAAATCTCAATACAAAAACAACAGAGGAAAATCTTTGAAGGAACAAACCTGTCCATGTTCATATCACGGGTCCTGAAAATAAGTAAATAATTCTAAATTCTTATTCACAATCAAAGTATCGCGAATTGAAAATTTTAGCAATATTCAACGTAAGTAGAAAAATAAATTATTCTTGGATACTCACAGATGGGAAATACATGGCTGCTTCCAAAGATTCCGTCGTAATGTCCTGTAATTTAAAAACAAAAAATACTTTACAATATCCATATTTACATCATTCATGCGGAATTGCAACAAATTTTACCACTATATCATCCTCTATAAAAATACCTAAATCAATATTTTATTCAGTTCATAGACACATAAGTAAATAAATAAATAAACATATACAAATCTAGAAAATAGGATTCGGGAACAAGCCAGGTGCTTATATTAACCCGTCTCCATATCTGAAAGTTCCAATTTGGACCGATGAATATATATATATATATGGAGAGAAAAAAAACCATATTATGAGTAAATAAAACAATTAATAAATAAATCAGTGTACCATAAAATATGCGAGTTATTTGATCAAAAACGCTTAGTCAGCAAAATAATTCTGTTAGTATTCGTTATATTCTCAATCGAATTAGAAAATCTTTAAATATTTTTTCTTAAGTGCAGAATTTAAAGATATTTTGATTTTTAAAAAATGTAAGCACAGATCATTATTGAAATTTAGTTTTGAAAATTATACTTATTTCTATCTACAGGTATTGATAATACAAAGAGAGGAAGAAGTGGACGTACACATGGTCGGTCCAGGTGAGGTATTACCGGAAAAGACACCACAGTCCGCACTACCTGGCTCATATATCTTAATCGATTCTCATGCGGTACTGTCCTCATGCTTAAATCTATAAAGTAACTAGCCCCAGTTTTACAATAACCCCTTAACTATTTTTTGTCCTTAAATAAAAAACAAACATACCATTCTATGTCCAAATTAAATCCACAAAAACTTTAGAAATTGGCAAATGAGACAGGTGAATTTCCGCCAGGAAGTAAGGCCGGGTGCATTGGAAGGGAAATTAACTCCAGTCTAACTAACTACACCGCTACGCGTTAAAAATAAATAAGAATGAAAGGAACCTGGAACTTTTTGACGTCAAATATATAATATTATATATATCTAGGATAATTTTAGATATGGAGGCACCATATGAAAGTCATACTTGTATTATATTTTTTATTGGTTTTACGTTAATAAAGAACTTGATTTTCTCAAACAAGATACAATTTTCGTTAGATATATAGATATATTACCAGTTTTTTCAGGTTGTATAAAGCCATCGCCATGCTAACCTGTACCGAACCATTTGGTCGGATCTGTCGGTTGTATTTATTTGTAATAAATAGCCATTCACGTAGTTCTTCTTCTAAAGCGATGTCATAAGTACTTGCCAATTGGATGGTGCCACAGCCTGGAAAAGTGATGTTATATATGAGTGGAATTAGTGACCAAGTTTCCTAATTATTCTTTTACTGAGATGTTCTGAATTTAAATCTTTGGAAATTTGAAACCATAAACATTTTGATAGTTGTCAGAACGTAAGATTTCAGATTTTTTGAAAATTACTTTCGACTGTCAACAAATGTACTGTAGTTGTGTCAAAAAAAATTATTACAAAACATTGCAAAAAGTTCCACAGTTTGTATAAAGAAAAATCTTAGTTATAAAATTATTGTGAAACAGACTTCAGATTACCCTTAAATTGAATTTACATTCTGATTAGTTCTATTAGTTTATAATTAAATTTTTATACTATTCAGTGTTGTAATTTTTTTATATCTATGATCCCATAGACAGAAATGTTTGAAGCATGCCGGAACTACTTTTTTATTTCTCCGATGACGTCGTTGAAGTCTTGTTTACATGATTGCCATTGGCAATCAGCTGTGTTCCGCTTTTATTTTGCTTTAGTGCGCTGTTTTTTTTCTTTTTTTGCTTCGCGTGTATAATTTAATAAAAGATTACATGAATGTTATGAATATTGAACTTATTTTTGGATTTAATTGTAAGGAATGATTGTAATGCTTTTTCTATCTATGGGGTCATAGATAAAATTATTTGGTGCACGCGTATGCATAAACCGCTTCTCGGTTTTATGCCAGGTGCACCAAATAATTTTATCTATGACCCATAGATAGAAAAAGAATTACAATCATTCCTTAAAAGATATTTTTTGAATTTAAGGCGTTCATTGGGTTTACTTAGTTTACCCGTTTTCAAAGGTTTTATTTTGCATTTTGTGATTTGAACACTGTATATTTGTGAAATTAATTGAATTAATTACTTCCAACTGACAACACATGCATTGTTATATAAAAAACAATTATTACTAATAATGTTACTGAAAAATCGATCATTTCACGTAATCGACGATAAAATCTGATTTCATACGTAAAAACTACAAAAAATACTTATATACAGTACGGAGAATTTGTACAACGAAGTAGGTTCCTTGCAAATAAATTGTTGACTCTGGGATATTGCAACCCTAGGCTTATCAAGGCCCTAAAAAGTTTTATGGCCGTCATCACAGTATTGTTGATAAGTTTGATGTCCCTGTGTCCAGGATTGCCCTAGATATATTTGACGCCCCATAGTTCCATATTCCTTTCATATTTTAATAACACGTGGCGGGTGTAGCTAGCTAAACATCAGGTGCTTACCCTTCTGGACCACCAGGCCTCACTTCCCTGGTGGAAGTTCACGTGTCTAACACTGACTTGTCAGTTCCAAAGAATTTACTTTGCTCCTGGATTTGGATTCGGGCATGGATAAGTATGTTTGATTTCAAAAGAGACTTGCACTAATATTGCATGGATTAGTATGTTTGTTTTTGATTGTACTAGTATATGCTACTTAGTAAACTGTTTTGTATTTGATGATTTGGTAAAATACATTTAACTTTCTGTCTTATTATAAAATTTTGAATTTTTTAATGAGAAAAAAATTCCTATTAGTTGTCATATAAATTTTTGAATATTTCATTCATTTTTTAAAAATTTATAATCTGACAATTTTCCTCATTTCAACATCTTAAAAATATTTGGATTTCAAAAATTTAGGCCCGAGCAGTACTGATAAAGAATTTCATTTCAAAACGGTCGTCCAGTGCTGTACAATTTAAACATGTTTAGTACGAATTACTTTTTGGTTGTAGTATTGATTTTTATACACAAATCATCATGCTTATATTTGTTTTATCGTGGTTCAAATTAAAAAGGTTCAAGGAACAAGTCATTAAGGTTAATTACACTGGGAGTTGCTGTGTTTACCCAGCTAATAGTTTTGGTATTGTATAAATTGGTTCAGTTTTATAGATACTGTGTTTTGTTTAACAAGAGTGATGGGTTTTATTATTAATTTCTGTTCAGTCCATCAATGCCATTAAAAATTTTCAAAAAAAAAAAAAAAAAAGGAAAATAATTCACAACTGTAAACTTGTACTTAGCAACGGTCAACGCAAGAATGAACATGGAACAATACAGAAAGTGGTTATTATATGTTCAATGATTTTTTCCTTTTTCTGGTTGGCTTAGAACGTGTTTGGCAAGCCTCTATTAATCGATATAATAAAGCACTCGCAGCGTTATTTAATTTGACGTAACGTTGAGGGAATAGCATAGGGACAATCATATGTGTAGACTTTCAACGGACACTAGAGAAAATGTCTAATGATTTGGTTATAGTACCAATAAAGAACCTAGATCCATCCCACTTATTTTACATTCAGTGTTTCATTATTAAACACATCTATAATTAAAATAAACCTTCTTACTAAAAAAAACCAACGATTCTTTCATTCATATGTAATAAAATTAAAAAGAACATCTTATATTACTTTAAAGTTGTTACTAATATATTTCACAATAAAAGTTTGACAATCAAAAATGAAGAGCACTCTGCAGAATATATGAATTATTTCTTCCATTGGTTGAATGTAATATAATGTAATGTTTATTAATGTAAAGAGCAAATTTAATTCAACCAAAATAGTAAACTTGAGGACAAAAATCACAAAATCTAAAAATTTGAATTTGGTCATTTATTTATTTATTTATTTATTTATTTTTTACAAATTTTTATACCAAATCACCAGAGTGCATAAAAATCTCTTTCTAATTTGAATTTTATTTCTCAATGTAATTTATATCTTGAGTTTTTGTCCTGCCATACCAGAATTGAAATATTTTATCGATTTAGATACTCTATTATTTTTCAACTATCATTATAGGAAGTAAAATCTTCTTTCAAAAATTGTCCATTCTTTTGAAATATGAATTAATTATCATTAATTATCATTAAGGTACTAATCCATGTCTAAATCACAATCCAAAAAGAAAGTGAAAACATTGAAACTTACAAACTAGGTTAAAGACTTCCAACAGGAAGTAAGGCAGGGTTCTCCGGAAGGATAAGCGCCTATTGTTTAGATGGTCATATCAGCCACTGTGTAATTAAAATTGGGAATGAAAGTACTATGCATGGATCTATAGGACATCAAAAATATCCAGAGTAATTTTGGATGCAGAGGCATCATATGTGAGTATTTTTATTATAAGTCTGTAATCGGTGATGGCGGTCATAGAATTTTTATAGGGCCTTGATAAACCTATTCTTGCAATATCCTTGCGTCAACAACTTATTTGTATGCCGCTTGCTTCGTTGTATAAAGATTCCGAAGTGGGAACAAGCTCCATCAGGCCTACACATCCCATTTTATCTTGCTACGCCCTGGCGTATTGTGAAACAAATACATCATAAACAGAAGAAGCAGGTATATTGCTGCAAAAAAAGAAAGTTGACGATAGAAAAATTGAAGTCATTACGTTTGTCCTACAGCTTTAATGTAGCCTTCTGTTGGCGTCATAATTGTGGTATAAGCCCCTAAGTAAAGCAGAATTTGAGGAAAATAAGTCGTGTTTTTTTATTATAAATTTCCAATTACATTGTTTTAATATTGTTTGTTCATGTTACATTTACTGTATGTTTTTTTCTATTAGAAACAAATAAAATATGTTAACAAAAATATTGTTTTGATAATAAATATTTTTGCCAGTGATCTGTAAATGTAAACAATGGTACAAAATAATTTTATTTTGTATTTGTTATTAATTAGGAACAAAATTATTTAAGCAATTTAATGCAATTTAATGCAATTTAAGATAGAAGATAATTTGTAACTGAAAAATATAAATTTGTCAACTGCCAACTGAACGAAGAACACACAACAATATATTTTAATAATAAATACAAAGAAACAGTACAAACATGACATGTAAATATAAAAAAAGTGTTTGCCATGCGGTAAATAGTCAAATATTTCTGCGATTATGTCTTATTATTTTTAAAATGATAGTTGGTATTTTCGGTTTTACATATTTGAAACGACCGTCTATTGTTTTTAAATTAAAACAGTTTAAGTAATAATGTTGTAACATGAATTTTAAACGCCAATATTGTCAATCTAAATCTAAAGGGAAATGTCAAAATTCAATAGCAAATTTTAAAACAAAAAGAAAGAAGAAAAGTTTCTTTCCACGATGTTGCGATATCGTATTCAAAACCGCATATTTATTGGAGAATTTAGATGTAACTAAATTTTAATGCATGTATATCTGATACATATAATTTATATTTCCTCAAATTTAAATTTTATAACTTTTTTTCAATTATATTTTAATAGAACATTAAATGTTTAAATGATTTTAAACAATACTCACACAAAATGATAACCATATACCTCTGTATCACTAAATCCATTTTAAAAGTAAAACGTGCTGTTTTCTAATTATGTTTACTCGTTTTAACTGAAAATCATTTGTGTAAATGCACTTAATAAGCAATACATATATTGATAGTTTATTTTTGTAAGGGCGATAATCGATTATTGCAATACAAATTAGCCAAACATTGACTGAATCCTACGGTGGCACAGTGGTGACATGAAAAATATTTTTAATTCGCGTGCTAACGTGAAAAGTTCCCCGTGCTCTCGCAATTATTGCATTCGCGTAAACACGCAATAGTTTTAACGTAAGAACGTAAAATATTTCGTGTGAGCACGTAAAATCTTTCGTATGAGCATGTTAAAGCTTTTAATGTGAGCACGTAAAATCTTTCGTGTGATCACGTGAAAGCTTTTAATGTGAGCACGTAAAATCTTTCGTATGAGCACGTTAAAGCTTTAGTGTTAACGTTAGCGCGTAAAACCTTTCGCGTAAGCAAGTTTAAACTTTTGCGATAGCACGCAATAGTTATCGCATGAGCACATAGTATATAAAATATTTTTCGTGTAACCTCTAAGCCACCATAGAATTCATCCCATATGCACATAAAAAGGTCCATTAAAATGTGTTTGATTTTACGGTTAAATTACATTTACAATATCAATAGGATAGTCGGTTTCAATTTATAAACAATATGATAAAAAATAGAAATTGTTGTAACTTTGTTTTAAAAAGATTTATTTATTTCAGGATATTGCTTAAGCATACAGCTTAATGGCGTTTTGATATTTAACAATTTGCCATAATGAAAAAGAAAAAACTAGTATTTAGAATGCGTCATAGTTAACATGGCTGTTTGACCTTTAATATTAATATTCAAACAGGCGTGTCTATTGTGTAATTTAGGGACTATAGCTGATATAAAAGGGTATATGATAGTAATACTGGATATCGGGTGTTTATGGTAATGAAACATACTGTCTTACCTAAATCACACAGTCCATAGACCCAATCTAATATACAAAGTAAAGGTCAAACTTGATGCACCATCGTATTAGTATATTCTCGCCAACATGCGTTTATTAGTCAAGGACCCTTATATGTGATTCCTGTTTTCAAAATATAGACTTTTCCATGTTTAGAAACACTCTACCAAAATATCGCTGTCGGACTAAAAATAGGGATATATAAAGGTGTTTTTAATACAAGAACGCAAAAAGGCGTGAATATACGCATATTGATATAGTGTGCCAAGTGTGACCTGACCGTTTTACCTCTAATTTGAATATTAGATTGGGGTTATAGACTGTGTCGTCATTGCAATATGTTAATTTGTTTTGGAATTTATGTCAAAGGCTACATGTAACATGTAAAAATGAATCTAGGCACTAAGTACTACAACGATAAACACATTGACAGACTTTGTTTCAATTATGCAATAAATTTTATATTATTTGAAAGAATATGTTGAATTTAATATCTTATTGTAAATTCGGCTCATATTAAACAATAAATATCTAAACAAACTGTTACATATAAATCGGAATGGCTAGATTTGATTGGAGATGTTAATTTTGTCGTCCAGAATCGAATCGCCAATTCAACATCTACTTTGAACTGAACTTTACATGACCAAAAACAACAAGTTGGTGGGAACGTTTCAAGCACTATAAAAAGCCTAAATAAGTGAACGACTTTTGAGAATTTTCTCCAAACAAACCGGAAAAGATAAGTTATTTAGTTCTGTTTTGGTCCGTTTTTGAACCTTCTAGTAACTAGGATTGATAGACATGAGGCACTTTCCCTTCCTTGCATCCGGTCTCACTTCCCTGGTGGAAGGTCACGTATTTTACCTTATTTGTCAGTTTCACCGTTTTCACTTTGGTTTGGGATTTTTGTTAGGACATGGATTGGTATGTTTGTTTTTTTAACACAACAACCTGTATGCTTTACAATTCTATGCCTCTTGGTGCAAATTACCAAGAATAGGGTATCATCAATAAATACTAATCAAATTTCTATCACATGTCTTCTCTTAGCTGAATGTGGTTAAACATATTTTGATCTTTTGGATATTTTTTCAACCCATTTGAAAAATTTTGATTTCATAATTTTTGTTCAAGCGCTACTGATCAATTTTATTCCGAAATGGCCGTCTAGTACTGTAAAAATAACATCGGTATATACAATAAAAATATTTTTTAATTTCAGAACAGCAGCAGCATATAATATTTATGCATATAAAGGTTAAACTTTTCATTATCTTTAGCACTTTCTAATTGGAATTTTGTGAAAATTTGAACATTAATTTATCTATAGAAATACTCACATATAATGGCAACTACATGTAATACAATCTGCATAAAGTACTTCATTTTAAAATGGAAAACACGAACACATTTCTAAATCTACTACAGCGAAATTAAATGTATATCCCAACTTTTTAATCATTTTATACTATGATTTTGATGGCTATATGTCAATAATTGATTCCACTAATGGTAGTAGTAATCACGATATAGATCTCTTTGTTATTCTCAGAAGAATAATCTTTTTGTTACCGTTAACAGTTCAAATTCATATGTATGCAATATTTCTTTAAAACCGTTTATATTAATTTATTCGATGATGGTCAAATGAATTTTAATGGCTTTTCATTTATGAATATAAAGGGTTGTGCAAAAACGTTTTATGAATCACATCAAAAGTTAGGTAAACAGAACAGATAACCATCTATCGTTACTAATCATTACGTATTTGTTTGTATTCTATAACAGTACTTAGAACTAGAAAGAAAAACAAACATCAATATCATCCATTATGAAGTTATGTATAAAACATCCTACATCACACGAAAGATATCGTGTAACTCCGTTTTACAGTGGTAATCAACCACAAACTTTATTCAAATCAGAACATAAGAAAAGCAAAGTCAAAATTATCAAGTTCAGTTAAACACGTGAACTTCCATCAGAAAGTTGAGACCGAGTGCTGCGGAAATGCGATAAAATCTTGAGGGTCTTGATATGCAGGAGCTCGCAATTTCCCTGGGTCAATAATTTATTTAAGCAGATTGCTTCGTTCCTGTAGAAGGGACAATCTCTACCATAGCATATTCATTGTGAAACAAATACACCATTAGCAGTAGAAGCACGTATATTGCTGAATAGAAAAGGAAAATTGACAATAGGAAAATTGAAGTCCTTACGTTTGTTAATATCCTGAAGTGTACCCTTTCAATGGTGCCACAATTGATGTACAAGTCTACATATGAAGCAGAACTAGTAAGGAAGGTCAAGTTCTGCCTCTTTTAAATTGAAACCAAAAAGACTTAAAAATTACCCTATGGTTGGACAGAAATCATCTTTGTTACAATTAGTTCTATACTATATAAACCAAGCTCCTTGGTAAGGTAAGGAAGGCGGTCATATAGCTTTAAATTTATGCCTTCTTTGGTGCCATGAATGACCTTTAAGTCTCAACATGAAGCAGGGCCTTAAGGATCGGCCGTATGTTTTATTTCCATTTCACAAGCATAGACGACATTATCCAAATTTGGAATTATTAAGAGCTAGAATACCATTTATATATCTGTATGTAAAGTTGAATAATTTAGGGATAGTCTTCTTTCCAAATTTAAAGCTAAAAAATTTGCCTAATTTCTTCTCTATATGAGTGATGTGAAGAAACAATAAATAAGCAATGATACACACTTTGTGTCCATTGGTTTACCTACTGTTTGTTGGAAATTTGTTATCAATAATATTGTGATGAAGGACATAACACTTTTTATGGACCATGATAAACCTAGGTTATCCCGTTATTAATTATTGCGTTAATAGTTTATTTGTAATCAGCCTTCAATATAATTCCCGTAATAGGAAAAGCCCAATCGTAGCGGATAAATGGAAGCCTAGTTATACCCCCCGCTTAAAAAGTGGGGGTATATAGTGATAGGGGTGTCCGTCCGTCCTTCCCCGTTACACCTTAGGATACCTATCTCTTATCCGCAACTCCTCCTAAACCCTTCAATGGATTTTCATGAAACTTTCACACAATCTTTGTGATATAATGTAGATGTGCACCTCCTATTTAAAAATTTGATCCGATGGATTTTTTATGTGGGGGGGGGGGGGGGGAGCGGGGGTATTTTTGTGAGCTTGTGGCTCACAGTTTTTCTAGTCTCATCTTGTGACCATCACAATATTGTTGATAAGTATGATGTCTCTGTATTCAGAATGATCCTAGATACATGTTGTATAATATGGTTCCATGTTCCTTCCGTTCTCAATTTTATTACACACACGCGGTGGATATAGCTAGACAAACAGGAGGTGCTAATCTTTCCAGAGCACTCCGTCTCATTTCTCTGGTGAAAGTTTATGTATTTAACAAGTCAGTTTTCAAGTTTTTACTTTATATTGTTGACGAATCGTGATTTGGACATTGAGTGGTATACGTGTACTTAGTTTTTATTGACTATCTTAACATTTTGCAAATATATATTTGTGTTTGCAGTCCGTATAGTCCTTGACAAAATAACCAGTATCCCTGTTCAGCACTAGATATATTGTATCTATGCTCACTGTTTTGCTACAGAATCATTTCTTTTATACGTTCATTTAATTTAAATGAAAGATAGTAGTGTGAATTGTAGATTTTTTTTTAAATCCGCATTTGGTTGAGACCAGATGGATATTGAAATATACATTAATAAATATTATACACAGCTTTTTGAAGTTATAACAAGAGTATACCAAAACCTTCATTAATTATATGTCCGTCCATACGTATAACATACATTTTGTATTGTTGGTTCACTGATTGGAGAAAAAGATTAGTTGAAATAATTTTTAATTGATGAAACTAGTTAATAGTTATATAGTTTGATGTCTCTGTGTCCAGGATTGCCCTGGATATATTTGATGTCTCATAGTTCCATGTTCCTTTCACACAATTTTGATTACACACATGGCAGGTGTAGCTAGCTAAACAGGAGGTGCTTACCCTTCCGGAGCACCCGGCCTCACTTCCCTCTGGTGGAAGTTCACGTGTCTAACCTAACTTGTCAGTTCCAATGTTTTTACTTTGCTTCTGGATTGTGATTCGGACATGGATTAGTAAGTTTGTTTTTGATTATAAACTAATTGTGTTTTGGTCGATAGTACAATAACCAAACGATTTGATATTTACTCAAGTTTGGTCAATTTCGGTCACATTTTAATCAATGCTCCAAATATGTTTCGTTTGGCCATTTCCATCTATCGGTTGGATTTTGTCGTGTTTGTGGAGATTGTCGTTGCCATGGTGCTTAACTACATACATTTAAAACCAAGACTTATTGCACCAAACAGTGAATCAGTAATCTGATTACTTTGACATTAAAAAAATGTAGGCTTTTATTAGGTAATCAATTAAACAAATTAACGTTTTGTATCAGGTATCTGGTCTTTCCCTTAATTGATTTCATTGAATAAATGTTATTATCATATCATAAAATACAAAATAAATTCATTCTCTTGTTATATAATTCAATTCGTTTTGTGTGAAATTTCACTTGTCTGTATGTAAGGTTTAAACGCAATAATTGATGTTAAATGAAATTATTTATCACAAGGTTAGTGAGACTCTGATGGTACTGTTGTTGTCTTGTCTCATCATAAGTCCAATCCACCGCCATCTACGTTTTATTTCTGCTCCGATATCCATCTGGGCACAGATTTCATGTAGCCTCTCGTTACTTATTTTTCTTGGCCAGTGGATCTTACATATCTTTCTGAGGCAGGTGTTATGAAATGCGGCCAATCTTTGAAAATCAGTCTAGGTAACTCCAGCATTCTGACCCATATAATAGCACAGATTTCACATTGCTATTATAGATTCTCAATTTGGTGGTTTTCGAAAGCATTCCTGATTTCCAGATGAAGTGTCTCACTAAAATGGACACAAGATGGGAAGAGGAAGCGGGGAAACCAAAGGGAACATGGAGGCGGACAGTAGAGAAAGAGCTGAAAAAGATGGGGATGGAGTGGAAGGAAGTGGAAAAAAGGCAAAGGACAGACAGTTGTGGCGAAAGCTGGTGGTGGCCTTATGTGCACATACGCACGAAGAGGACTAAGTAAACAAGATCACAAGGTATTGCAGAGTGAAACTAATCATCCTCTTCAACTTTAATAAGGACAATTCACAATTTTTGATAAAACACTTGCCATCGCTAGTTACAAAAAAGAAGTTTCCTTGAAGAAATAAATAAAAACTATTGTTGCGTTCTGCAGTTAGCAATGCTATCAATAATATGCAATATTTAAAAAGAACAAGGAAATAAGAACAATAATCGAAGGCCACGATTTTTTTGTTTAGATAATTTACCTGAATTTTGTTGTTATTGGTTGTTACCAAATAGGCATTTTCCTTTAAAACTTCAATCTAAACGTAAAATTAGCCAATGATTTCACTGTAAAATTAAGCACTTGTGTATATTAACACCAGCCCCATGAGAATCAATGAGCAAATTATTATAATGAATAAGTCTTACTCTTAGATGATTAAGTCGGGATATTTCACCAATATCACTGACTAGATGTGAAGATATATACAGCCATACAATTCAGCATACTTTAACTTTGGTATGTGCTTTGATTTAAACAATGACAATGATAGGTTTTATGCATGACATTTCCTCTGGAATGCAGGCAATATAACAAAATGTTATCATTTTCACATGTAACACCTTTTAAAACCGGATACAGAAATAAATGTTTCATATGTTGCTTAAATAAAACATGCATTCAAATGACAATATACGTGACATATGATCATGGTCCATTTTGCAATCTGATAGAAGCATTCTCTAGGTGTAGGTATGCTGAACTATTTTTGTAGCCTCTCTATGTGTATGTCTGTGTAGAGGTGGTTTCATTAAGACAACAGCAAAACAAAACATTTAGTTAAGTATTTAAATATCATAATTTATTGCACATAATAACATTCCTTGCAAAATGGTATTGTATTATAAAGGTTTTGTTTTCCCTCAGTCAACCTCTCACGTCAATGATATTCACAAAAAATTAATGTATGGGGGTTCTACATTTTGGCAATAATACAGTAGTACATTCCTTACATTCACTTTGGTAAAAAAAACATAGTACCCCCAAAAATCACAAATATATTAAACGATGAAAAAGACAATATAGATTATCTCCCTTTAAGTAAAATATACTCCATGTATACAAGTTTGTCACAAAACCTTTTATATAAACTTATTACACACAAACAAACAATGCCACATCATGATGAAGACTGGATTAATTCAGTGTATAAAAATTGGTTTAAGTATAATGATGCATGTGAAGGAATTAATAAAAGCATGGATTACCATATATACTCAACTGATGTTATCATTTACACCCACAACACTCTTCATATATATATAACTCGAAACTTTTGATTCAAACTTTCACAAAATATCAAAACATTTGATATCATGCCACAAATTTGATTTGTATCATCATTAAATTTATACATAAAATGTAAAATGTAGTTACCTATCTGACAAATATATAAATTAATTAACACATGATGAATGGAATCTACGGATCTAATTATGTTGATATTTATAAATAAGTGAAAAAAATTAGTGCTCAAATCATAAAATCTTGATCTAAAACCAAAACCAATTTAAAATTCATGATGTTGAAATTTTATAATTCAACCAATTATAAACTAGCTGTTTTAACTTAACCAATCAAAAAATTGGTGCTGCAATAATACTTCAACCAATCATAAATACTGGCAGTTCAATTTTAACCAATCAAAAAGACATGATCTTTTAACCAATCAAAAAAATCCAAATGAACAATCTTTCTATAAATACTAACATGGACTGTTGGTTATCACCTTCAAGATATACAAACAAACATGCTGATAAACATGAAATGATTAGGTGGAATGAATTCTGGAAACAAAACATGTACAATTAAATTTAACAATTATAATAAAACACACAAAGGGTTATAAATACATGTATATACCCTGTATATAAACCAACCAATATAAATAACTACCAGCGTTTTCAATAAAAGTTATTTCTCTCCCTTTGATAAACAATGGTACATTCTCATAATATTGTATATGGAACATACCATTCTCAGAGGTGAAAAAAGTGTAACAACCTATTTGTAATATGTTAATGTATTTTACATTCTAATATTCAATCAACTGCTACAGCAAAAAGTGAAAAAAATAATCTTTGATAAGGAACAAACAAAAATATGAAAACGAGTTACAATATTTATTTGAGAATACCAGCTCAATTAAGATAGACAGATGTTCCAAGACACCCTTCCTCTAGTAAATTACAAAACAGAAAAGAAAAGAAAAACACCTATATGATTACCTGTAATTAAGCAGAACCTCAGTACTTCTTGAACTACAGTAATACGATAATACATTTTAGAATAGTAACTTTTTTTTTTGACTTTTTATCTTAATAATGCTATTAATATTAATACTTTGGAAGCCCAACCTTAAAAATAAAATTAACATCGAGATAATGAAATAAGAGCAAATAACACTTAACACACAATGTCATGTATCCGAAGCACTGTCCGATACTAATTATGAAGAGTTTTCTGTTTTCCAGTGCAGCAATCCATTAAACTGAAATGTGCATTTTTTCAAAAAAAGGGTCAAATTAAGAGCAAAAACATGTTATTTAAAATATTAATTAAATTTTAGATGTGGGTGATTTTTTAACAAAATTTGCTGTTGCTATTAACAGTAATCCATTAAACAACATTTTATTCTCTGATGCGATTTTCAAAATTTTTCAATTGTAAAAATTCTAAAATGAACAAAAATATAGAAAACATAAAGTTAAATAAAAGAGAAATGACAGTTGCAATTTTCTGATGTTTGTTTAAATTTGTAAAATTCTACAATGAACAAAATGTAGAAAATATAAATTAATTAAAAGAGAAAGGAAAATAAATCCAAAGTTAAATAAAAGAGAAATGACAGTTGCAATTTTCTGATGTTTGTTTAAATTTGTAAAATTCTACAATGAACAAAATGTAGAAAATATAAGTTATTTAAAGAGAAAGGAAAATAAATCCTATTTTTTGGTAAAATTGTAAACTTTTTGTTAACTGTGAATTGGGATAAAAATAAGTTTCTATGGTGCATCATGACATGAAACAGCTATCCTGTGTGTGGTTGATATCACCAAGCCACTACAGACCCCAAATTATAAATACCTTAACTACCTTTTTTCTGACTTAACCCCGTGTTTGAAAACTTTAGACATATAAATAGACATCCTGTCAGTTTTAAACCAAATATTTAGAGATCATTAGTGTAAAATAAGAATTCAAACCACCGACTTAACATTTTCAATGTAACTGTAAAACACAGTGCTTACAAGTACTGCCAAAATCAGTTCAAAATTTCAACCAAGGATTAAAATTTGATCAGCAAATAGAGCTAAAAAGAAGTTTTTAGTAAATAAAAACAACCCCTAAATAATTTTGAGAAAGGGTTGTTGTTATGACAGTTGATGGGTCAGCCAGCGGAGGTGTCTCCTCTAAGCCAGTCTGTCTTTCCTTTGGGTAATTTACCGAGACGCAGCATGGCCAGCCAGCGGAGGCTCCTCAGCTTAAACTGCCTTTCCCCTAGACAATATTATAGACAGGTTGGACAACATGAGATCAACATATTTAATCCTGTTACTTTTATTTATGAAAATGGGTCATGTTTTATTCCTTGTGACTGGGTAATACTTTATAAACAGTAGTAAATGTCATGATTTAAAATGTGATAAGGGACTGTTAAGTTTACACTTGTGCGTATGCAACAATAAATGAATAACATACGCTGAGCAAAAAACAAAATAGCTAAACAGCTAAATAAATACTATATTTTACTAATAAATATAATAAATACTGGTGTCTTAATATATACTGTGCTACCAGAAATATTCCTCAGAAATAAATATTTATGGCTTAGAGATCAACCGTTTCTTAATATTACCCAAAATATTCCTTAGAAATAAATATTTACGGCTTAGAGATCAACCCTTTCTTAATATAACCCAAAATATTCCTTAGAAATAAATATTTGTGTTTTCATGATCAACCATTTCTTATTATTACACCTTATGTAAAAATCTAGCAATTTCATTGGATAAGAGCTATGTAACAATTTGTACTGTCACATAAAATTTATAATGTCACATAGCGATGCGCATGACTATGTGACAGTACTTTTGTTCGAGTCGCCTCCCTTCACTGGATCACGTCAGCGCTTTGAACAAAACATGTTTTCAGTTGTGTCTAGCGTCTCATTGTTATTGATATTGTTTACATTCCTCTGTAACAACAACAGATGATGATTGCCAAGGTTGACAATGACTATATCTTGGCAATTTGTTAGAGTCTAAAGACTCTGCATCAACTAAACGGATCATTAAGCGGGCTGTGGATACGTTTCTTAAATTTCTTGGCTCAAATGACTGTGCATTTGAGGCATTCCCGGTCGATAAATTGCCGAATGAAAATTGGTATAGACATTACTAAAGACGAAGGATGCACATCATGTATTGGTAAAATAAAACAAACATTTGGTGTAATAAAATAAATATTACATTTCTGACAGGGTGCTATCGCCTCGGCAAACAATGCTTCCTCGAGGTGACAATATGTACTGGCACCCTGTCAGAAATGTAATATTTATATAATACTACCAGAAATATTCCTTAGAAATTGTGTCTATGCTATCAACTATTTCTTAAAATATCCAGAAATATCCCTTAGAGATAATTATTTGTAAATTTGCCATCAACAGTATCTCAATATAACCAGAAATATTGTTTAGAAATAAAATACTTGTGTCATTGCAATCAATAATAACTTATACTATCAGAAATATTCCTTAGAAATAAATATTTGTAACTTTGGGATCAACCAGTTCTTACAAATGAAAATGTGTTGGCAGTTTTCTTTCAAATTTGGTACTTGGTATCCTTGAGGTACCATTTTTTCAAGAGAACATTTCTTGTGATACAGCTTTTGTGTCAATAAATAAAATACTACATATACATCTAAGTTTACCTGCACACCCTATATTCTAATAATGAATTTGTCCAACGCTTTGTTATAGAGCAAACTATGAATATCTATAGGGTTATGCAGGAAAATAACAAAATTTAAACTCTGAGATAACTTTAATACAACTTGGATACAAAAAAAAAAAAAAAAATTTTTAAATATAGTGAAAAAAAAAAGTTTGAAATATAGGCAACAAAAAAGACAAACATAAATCTAAACAAAAATCTATTTTAAGTTAATAATAATAATAATAATAATTTTAATAATAAATATGCAAGTATATATATAACTTCCAGATTATCAACATGAGTAAATACTAGTACTTTATATATTTATATGTGCAAGGCTTTTCAGAATATAATGCCACTTTGATGACAGAAATATCCGTTTAATATATAGGGATGCCCCCGTCATTTTAAAGCCAAATTTTGAACTTTAATAATGTGGAGTTTTATTAGCAAATTTGGCAACAAAGAGAGGATCTCATAAATCGAAAGTAACTGTCCCATTTGTACAATTTCAGTCTTGTGATTGCAAAACTGGTAAATAGATGTCTACAGTGTATTTCAAAGGAGAAAAATAGAGTATTAAGCCCAAGTTAAGATTCTTTTATTTATAGTCATGTCAAGGATAGTGGAGGAAGCAAGCAGGCCAAGAGAAAACCACTGAACCTCAGTAAGAAAACTGACAATCTATCTTGCACTAGTACATGTCCCATCAAATTTGAGCCTAAGCTGCCAGAGATGCTGTGATTTGGTAGCTTGGTTCACCCTAAGAGGAAACCTTATACAACTCTTTACAACTCTTTACAAATGGCTAGTTCTTAAATCACAAAATAGAAAAAGAATTTCTATATTGAAAAGGTGCATAACTACATATTGGGGCAACTATTTTTATATATTTATTTCCATGTTGTGTAGTTAAAAAAATCTCAAACAGACCTAGACAACAAAAAGGTACAATATTCAAAGAATAAGCACTATATTATCAAGAATGTGCATTGATGAACAACATTAGAATCCAGAACTGCCATGAAATACTGAAGTAAAATACACTTACAAAGCAAAACTACTTCCCTTACCAACAGTTCCTGTTGTTTAGAAATAAGTGCAAAGGACACAAAAAGTGAAATAAAACACTTTTTTGGGTCAGGTGAGCATAAAAGGTATTACAAAGCAAAGTTTATTTCCCTTGCCAACAGTTACCTCCCTTGCCAATAATTATCTCCCGTAAACAATGCCAATAGTTACCTCCCTTGCCAAAAATGATCTTCCTTGTAACCAGTTGCCATAGTTTAGAAATAAAGTGCAAAGTAAACAAAAAGTGAAATACAAACATTGTTATAATGAATGTAAAAATATATTTACAACAGCGAGTTGATACATAATGATACTGACCAAAAGAAATAAGATTTAAACATGGACAAAAACTCATTTGTAACCTAAAAAAGATATCCTTAAAACAATGTTTTTGAACTTAACAAGAATGTTAATGTGCAATGTGTCTGAACTCAATCATCAACACTGCTACCTTTTTGTCATGTCCCTTTTGTCTTTATGAAACAAGTACCACACAGACAGTATTCATCTTAATACAAGAACAAGTTGAAAAATCAAAGCACTAGATACCAGTACATTATAGACTGTGCAGTGCTGGTTAACACTACAAATCCTCCAAACAAAAAAATTAATTAAAACCAAAGATATTTCATAAGACTATGTTGTGTTGGTTTACACCACATAATTACTTAACATTGTTTTTAGAACAAACAAAAATTTCCTTAATCTAAGTGTAAGGAAAAAGATGGGAGAATATGTTTAATTCAACAATGAATGAAAGGAACTACATTGGAAGACAAGAAGGTGTCAGTAACATTGATAAATATGACATAATAAATATCACAAACAAATTTGTTCTTATATCACAAGTAAATAAATCATCAACAGACTCATTCGTGACAGACAAACAAACAAATGATGATTAATTAATATATATATATACAATGTATAAATCACTGTACACATAATGATGTATAAAAATCTCTTAAATCCTTCAATAATGATCAACATGAGATATCTATGTTGTGGCACAACGCTCGATCTGGTTAAAACCGCGGATAAATAATCTTTTGTTGATCCATAAATCAATAATATATCCACGTTAAAATACAAAAAGTGGAAATGGTCCTAGAAATATTCTCCATTGTGAACCATCCACACACACACTTAACAATAATTTACACAAAGTTTGGATTTTTGGGTTTATGATTGCATGTGAAGGCACTAATCATATCTACATAGCTCTCGACAATTTAAAGGTCCTTTTATACACAGTCTGGACCTCAAGATGTGCACTTATATAACAGCGGTCAATTCATGTTATCAGTCCACAATCTCTTCCACCTTAATTCATGCTGCTGTCTGCTGCTGCAGCATATTGAGCGATGTCTTCTGTGTTTATGAGAACGGCCGGTCTTCTACACGGGACTGTTTGGAAGCAAACTGAATGCTGGAAATACAAATCTGCAATCAAAGATGCTTCCTGTCCGACAATGAAAGTTTAAAATCCATGCATCCTGACACCAACATATCACTTATCGTATCCCCTAGGTGAGTATCTTCCAAGCTTGGACTTCTGTAAAAATGGCAGACAAAAATGTTTTGTTATTTAATCCCCAAGTCATAAAGCAAAGGCATGCTGGGTAATCATTGAAGTTCATATTCCAAATCCAAAAGTTTAATCCAACACCTAGTTTAAACAATCATGCATGCAGTTTTAGAAGTTTCCATGGTTACCAATTCTACAAGGCAAGCAATGTAAGTAAATCGCACACTGTGAATTATCCTCCACCAAATGCGTACATATAGATGTGTTAGAAATCCTTTCATGCAAAAATAATAGTATTAAAGCAATGTTAATAAAGTAAGTAAGCAATCGAACTCCCTCCATATTTTGAATCATTAAAATAGTATTTCTGTTCTTGCTGCTATCCAAAAATGATATTTTTAATCTGTCTTTAACAAACTTTGTTTTCAATACGTCTTTTAACAAACTGCTGTATGATAAACTTCAAGCATGTACATGATATACCAAACATATTACTATGCCCCATGTATCACATCAATATTACTGAAATTATCCTTAGAATAGTTTCTAACTGATATTAATTGCTAAAATATCTGAATAAAAAAATGTTATGTCAATAAAAGCTGCCTAAGATTATTTCTATGAAAATTACCATTAAAACTTTTTCTGGAGATTTCAGATTACTGTCTAATTACATCAGAGTTGACAGAATGGATAGATGTGAATAATGAATTCTTCCTTTCTGAATAAATAGAGTAGTAAGAATTTTATAGAAAATACAAGTAGTCTTTTTTTTATATCTAACAATGTGTTTAAAAAGATTCTTTGAATTAAAAAAAAAAAAAACTTTTGCATGTCCATTTTAAATTAATGCTGATAAAATTACAGTAAAACCTCATTATAATGTCCCTAGATAACTATGCCACCTTGATTATTGCCACATTACTTTGAAGTCCCAAAATTCATTTCGCCTATCTTTATAAGTTTTATAGTGCCAAACATTGTAGCAATGGATTGAGATTTTACTCTACAGTGAAACCTCGTTATAATGCCCCTCGATAACTTTGCCACCTCGCATATCGCCACACTATTTTGAAGTCCTACAATCCATTTTGTTTATGTTTTTCTTTATGGGCCTCCCCTGATTTATTGCCAAACCCCTTTATAACGCCAAATTTGACTGAACAAATGGTAGCGATGAATCGAGGTTTTACTGTACTTATTTTTAGATGACAAAATGGACATAAAGATCATGTATGTTTCACTAAAACTGTGTATGTGTCTCGTTTATGATAAGAGTATGACATGCTTTAGATTTTATCTTTTAAACTTCTATTCTTGGTCTTCTAAATGTAATCAGAAAGCAAGATTCAACTATAACACACTGGTTAAATCATTAAATATAAATCCATTCTATATAATCAAAAGAGAGCCATGGTTCTTATCGCTCACCTGATAGAAATGTCCATTATCTCTTGATGTAAATAATAGGCATATGCCAAAAATTAAAAGGTCCTTCTACAAATTTTCCCTTATTAAGCCCAAGAACCAGGAATTGTACTGATTAAATACTACTTGTCTTAAAGGACTGCAAGTCATTTATGATTTTTTTTTGTATTTTTTACCAGGCAAGCTTTGATATTTTAAAATATCTGAGGGTAGCCATTGTACATCAGTAATTTCTGATTTTTATACAATCTATAGGGACCTAACTATTGGTAGTTTCTCCATTCAAGGCCACACAGCTGAGATCTATAATAAAACTATCAATTATATGCATGAAGGAAAAAGCACGACAGACGGTGAACCACTGCAATTGCTCATCTGAGATGAATAAAAAGATAGCTCATCTGAGCTAAATAAAAAGTAAAGTTTCACACCATGCTGCTAAAAGTTACAAGTCTGAAGACATACAAGTATAGTATATGTACCTTTATATTAATGTTACATTTCTCCACAAATTAAATCAATTTTAATTCCATTAAATCACAATTATCTATTTTGAAGCACAAACACATGCAAGCCTTGTATCCTATTTATTTTTAAACCTTACATAAGAACAAGTTCCATTTATATTATCAAATGAGAATATTGCAAGTATCAGAAATAAATAAATAAAGTATTTGTCTTTAAATTGCCAAGTAGCTTACTTTAAACATTTCCACTAAAATCTATAAACAGCAAAACCTTGATTCATTGCCACCATTTGCTCAATAAAATTTTGGCAGTATAAAGGGTTTGGCAAAAAAAATGAAGGTCTTATACATGTTATAAGAAATTGGACTTTGGGACTTAAAAACAGTGTGGTGATAAGCAAAGTGACAAAATTGTTGAAGAGCATCATTATAAGGTTTAACTGTATTTTAAAAGATTAAAAAAAACCCATTGGATTCAAAAGGTATAAAGATTATATACTTAAAAATATTTGGTCCACAAAAAAGACCTTATAACCAGAATTTTCAACATTATCCATGTAATGTAATATCATACAATTATAAGTCAAGTCATATATTTAAAAGTGATAAAAAAGTGATCAGTGTTTTTGAAAAATAAATTTATCTTAATTAATTGAAATCAGCATGTTCATCAAAATGTAATATCTAAGTAATATCTAGCAATGTGAACTTTGCTTAAATAGGAAAATACATGCTGAAAATTACAAAAGTGTACATACAGTAATACCAGTGAAATTAAAATCTAAAAAAGTTTTTCCAAATTTATTCATTTGGAGAGAAAACTTGTATTTAAACTAGATAATACAATTTCTCAAAAGAAAAATTAAATTCTTTAATGAACAAGACTTTTAAACTTGACAAAATATGAATTGCTGTACATTACACTGGAAGGTGAAGACAAGATGCCTATAAATCTTATTAGATAGAGATTTTAATAAAATATAAAACGTTAAAGAGTCCAAGAATATATTTGAAAATACAGAAGTGGTGTGGAGTGGAGAAATTGGGCTTAATGCTCCAGTCTTTCACTTATTGAGGTGGTTAGTTCAGGGATGTAGAAAACCACTAACAAGCTTTCTCACAGATGGATCTGCCCTGCATGTGATCGGAACAAAGAGTTTTAGAGTTCTTTAGACCTTTTGGCCAAGGATGCCCCTAGAATACAGAAATGCACAAGGATAACGAAACACCTGACCTATAGTTACCCGGTAGATAGCTTCATGTCACAAACGTTTTTGCTTTGATTTTTCATAATTTCCTTACCTACCACATACATTGTCTTCAAATTGTAACAAAATCAATTGAAAATGAAGCTACACTGGCCATTTCACTATTATTCCTATCTGCAGTATCAGTGACCATCTTGCATTTAGAATGGCCATGTCAGATAAAATTCAAATTCAGCATAACACTTAAGATTTTCCCCACCAAATTTAATGAAAATGGCCCAGAGATTTCAGAGAAGATAAAAAGGTTGCATACAGAGACATGCATACAGGCCTTATACCATCAGCTAAGATCACCTTTGCTAAGGTGAGCCAATTAAATGGAGGAAACTAACTTCTAGTGATAACATTGTATTATGGAGTGACAAAAAAACTAAATTCGAGTATGATGAAAATTTGTGTAAATTAGACAGAGCTTTTCTATGCAGAGTTTAAAGACGGGTAGAAGTATCTTCTTTAATAATATGAGGCCAGACAATCTAAAATGCCAGGATAAAAAATATCATGAAATGAAATATGTTCTATGTCAATAAACTGGGATGTGAGAAATGGAAGGTTCTATTTCAGTAAATGAGGGTATGATGGCATGGATCTATTTCAATAAAATGGGGTATGAAAACACGGAAGGATCTATTTCAGAAAATAGGATCTGTATAAATACTAGGGATGATGCACCATTTCTAGGATGTTAGTGGCTTATTATATGAAGCAGAAGACGGTTTTTATTGCCGCCATTTTGTAAGAGGATGTACATGGATTAGTTAAGGCTATAAGCACCGTATAAGTTACATAAAATTCCACACAAAAACAGAAAACATTTGGCATGACACAACACCAAGGTTTTTAACACTGTAAAACTATTTATTGCCATATGATTCCGGAATTTTCTTATTTTCAAAACAGATATGTAAAATGGTTTCATTGTTCAACCGAGTGGAGTGAAAAAATGTATTAACTTTTTTAACAACACAGACAAGATTATTTCACTAGCTATCAAGATTTTCTCAATGGCACAAAAATTATTAACATTTGGTTGCCAATTTAGAATTTTCATATCATAATTTCAACGTATAAACCAAGAAAGTGTGGAAAGGAAAGCTTATCCATTGGCGTTTAACAGTTTTACTGGTGCTGAGACCCTGATGTTGTTTCACACCAAATTCAAATCATCACAACTTCATTGCTATTTTGAAAAACACATGCAATAACTTATATTTTGAGATTTTAAATTTAGTATCAATTCAATATCTTCAAAATAATATCTTTAATTACTTATACAATATATTATGTTTATACATCAATATATCTAATTAACATATTTAAGTCATGTGACCACCAGAACCAGCTGGATTAGTTAATAATGACGTAGTTACCATGTCAACATGGTCCAAACTTAATTTGTGTAAAACACATAAAACAACAAATATCTCAGATATTTTTTTTAAAATCTTATACAAACTTATTAATTTAACATAAAGATTTGCTATTATTTTGAAAAAACAAATTTCGAATCACAAAAAATATTCTTAACCAGATCACCACAAAAACTCAACAGGAAACAGTATAGGCATGAGCAGACTAAATTATGACCCCAACCCCAGTAGTGAAGGAATTCTATCTGTCTTTTAAAATTATTTAAATTAATCAGTGGGAAATTCTATGTGATTTGGCCATTATTTCATCATGAGTAGACTAAAACAATCAACACAGTAGAAAAGATTATTTTCCCAATATCTCAAAATTAATCTTGCTATAGTCCTGTAAAAACAAACTAAAATTCCAAAGTTTCATCATACAAAACCATTACTTGATAAAGGTTGAGTAGAAGGGTGCATGTTGTTTTAGACCCTAGGCAAAGTAACATCACTAATATTAGGGCAGCCAGCTCCTGAGATGGTGGAGGAAACCAGAGTAACCACCAATGTTTGGCAAGTGAAGTTACAAACTTTTTTTCACACAAGAATCTGTCACAGTGGAATTCAAACCTAATGAAGGGATGTTGTGATCTGTAAACATGCAGGTCATGTTTAGGTCAACTGAGCCCTTTATCTCTCCCAAAACTGGAGCTTTAGACCCACTGAGTTCTTCATCTCCACAAAATGGAGGTTCAATAAACTATTCAAACTAACAGCAAATCTGTATGTCAAACACATCAATCAAAATTATAAAAAAAATATTGGAAAAATTGGATAAATACTAATGAAAGCCATCGCTATAAAGCCGTAACATATACCATTTGTTCATCGTTAGGGTCTTCATAACTGTCTCTATATCCTGAATGCTGGGATAGCTCATCTGGTCGCTGCGAATACTGATTGTAATCTTTTAATTCCTGGGCACTATAGCCCCCTAAATGCTCATAATATGGTCCCTTAGCCCCCATCCCTCCTCCGCCCGAGGCTTTGGAGTCAGGGTGAGAGTCATGTAACAGTAATCTTGCTGCTAGGTCCATTTCTTCTTGTGTCATATCATTGGCTTCTGCTATTTCTCTTTGTAAAGTTCTTGCATCAACATATTTATTTAAACCTTCCTCTAATAAAACCTAAAACATATAAATAATAGAAACATGATTATTAGATTGATTGATTGATTGATTGATTGATTGACTGAATGGGGTTTTATGTCCCAGTCAAGAATATTTCATCATATTGACATGTCACCAGCTATAGTTTGTTATAATGTTAATATCATATCAGCAATTTTTCAGCTGTTTGTGAGGAGTAATAATCGTTACCAGCTATAGGTGAAGTTACATAAATTTCAACCTTTGCAGTATGCTCAAGGCAATATGTAGGGGGTGTAATTATTATTAGATAGTGAGTACATTGTAACCAAAATTTACTGTCCTAAAGATGATGAAATCTGCATGTTTAATATAATATAGCCATTTAGGGTAGGATAAGGATATGCTAAAACTTTGGCCAACTATAATAATGCTATTAGACAGACTTAATGTTTATTTTGGTGGTTTGAATGTGTTTTGTATAGTAATACCAATGTTACTTATACTTCTGAACAAACTATTAAACTTGGTCCGTAAATGCACAAACAATGAAGTTACTTTATCTGGTTGCTTCAGAATGTTGCATGCAGCTCTTAATGTCTAGTGCACTTCATTAGTTTGATGAAGTGACAAAACTTTTTACCTTTACAGAACACTTAGAGCAATGTACAGGGAGAATTCTTTAGAGTGCCAAGCCTAGTGACACGAGACATTGATCTTAAGGTCTCTTCCAAAGGACTCTGTGACTTTCATTTCTAAATACCAAGTGCTTGGTGAAAGAGCAGTCACTACCTTTTTTTCAAGTATTGAGTGGGTATTGCGTAAACAGAAGGTAAATCAACACATCAATTTGTAATAAAATCAGAATGCACCTAAGGTTAAGAGCAAGAATACACCATAAATTACCCTGTAAATTACTGGGGTAGTATAAACATGCAATTATTATACACTATTCCAAACTCAAGACATTAGTAATTAGTATTAGTTGTAAAATTGTAAAAAATGTCTGCCATTTTATGGCTGATAGGGACAAACAGGGGTGTCTTTATAAAATTCAAAATAAAGGAAAGTGTTAGGGGAAGATTAAAAATATAATTTTTTTTATAAATAAATTAAGACTTATATAAAGTTACAATGCTGTAAATGTGTTATGTGGCATGCTATCTAAAATATACCATAACCTGTGAATATAAAATTAGTTATTGAACAAGCATCTTTATCAATATAATAGTGTTGTGATTGTGTGATTCTATTCATGCTCTGTTGTCAATCCTTAAACCATTATCAATATCAATTATATTTCCCTTCTAAATATTGATAAATTTTAACATAAAATCTCTGGTGGTGGCCTAATATGCATATATTTTTCCGTATTTGTAATCTTTACTCAAATAGCTAAATATTTCCAATTTTCAATTTCCTTCAACATCATAAGAAGACTGGTTTTCAATTCCCTCCCTCCCCCCATCTCCCCAGGATCTTCTGAACGGGCGATTCATGATTTGCATGTTAAATAGTTACGTTTCTGACTGTGACCACGTCCACTCTTATTTCTATATATTTGCAGAATAGACCGATACCTGTTATATTGAGTAAAATAAAATTGAGCCAGAAATTGGGATATGAGGAGACCGGTTTCACTTTTTAAAGTTGTAAAATCTGATATATACAGCAATTTAGAACAATTTGAAAATACTAAAACATATATGCATCTTAGGTATGTCATAAAATATATAATTTGTCACCAGGTTTAAAGTAAAATTTAAAATGGTTGTAAAGTTAAATGCGTAAAAATGATTGTGATGCATTCCTAATAATAAGGTAGTTTATTATTTTATTAGTTCCCATTTTTATAAAAATCAAATTTTTCACATCAACCTCCTTTTTTTAGTACATCTCCTACAGATGAGACATCAGAAAATACTTTTATACTATACTCTTTACAATCCAAAACAAGTTAGTTAACTTTGGTTAAATTTGTTGATTACAATAACTGACAAACAAATAGTAGGAATTTTAAGAAGCACAGGGAAGTTTGCCTACACAAAGTGTTTGAAATTTAGCTGAATTTCTAACAGGTCAAAATCTGGTATAAGAACAATCACAAAATGTTTCAGCAGCATGTCTCAGACCCATGAAATTGTCTAAGTTTTTGTCTTTGTACCCGGTCAGTCCTTTAACACATGATGGATTCGTAAACCAAACTTAATAATTATTTCTTCAAAAATAGGTCAAGGAAAGCAAGGAAAATTAGCAAACCAACTCGGGTAAAAATATGTGTATCTCAAGTCAATGTTGATGGCTTGAACCACCTTTTCAAATAGTTCTGGAGAATTAGGCTCCAGACAAGAATGGGATAGATGGACAGAAAGAAATAAACTGCAAACATTTAAAATCATCCCAAATCCATTTTGTTGCTTAACAAATCATTGTATTTACTACATCAAAAGTTATGAAAACATTCAGAATACCTTAAAGGTTAAATGTAAATAAGGTTAAAATCAATGCACCAAAACCCAAAGATTCCATCCATAAATTATATATATTGAATAGAGATCATTACAAATAAAACTTGTTGCAAAAACACTCTTTGAATCAAGTCTAAATTTAATTCTTTTTTCTCTTTAATTTTTGCTTTATTTGATTATACAGTAAAACCTCATTATAATGCCTTTACCACCTCAGAGGTTCCATTATCCATTTCTCACTTGCCCTTTATAATGCCAAAACCTTCCTGAACAAATGGTGACAATGAATCAAGGTTTTACTGTATTTTGTATTAAAATCTGCATCTTTCTATCTTGAATCTCCTCTTGTTCAAGCAGTCAAACTCTCTAAGATGTTATTCTAAACATAGCCAGAATAACAAATGGATTTATCACTATACAATAAAGTCTATATAAAGACCATCTGTTCATTAAGAACAATATTTTAAGGTCAATTCGGTCAAAATTTCAACCAAAAAAGCCCTCTATATAAAGACCATCTGTTAATAAAGAACAATGATTTAAGGTTTATTTGGTTGATAAGAAGACCACCTGTTCAAAAAGACCTGAAACACCGGTCTTGGTCTTGATGAACAGGTGTTTCAGGTGTTTCATTAATACCGGTGTTTCAGGTCTGTTTGGTTCATATACTAGTATCAACCAGATAGACCCTACTATATATAGATGATCTGACTATAAAGTATATATTTCTGTGGTATTATAAATGGTCTTTATATACAGGTTTTTCTGTATAAACTTTTATATTCAAACTTGATCCATTACACCAGTGTTAGTATTATAGGTATTTCATATGTAAAATGTAGACAAATGGTATTTTGAAGTAATGATAAAATTCTGTATAGAAACAGATTTACTTTGCTGTATAGTAACAGGTTTTACCATAATCTTTTTCACTTGGAAGAAATAAAAAATTCTGACACTTTGTCACAATAAGGAGTTCTGTATCATTTATGAACAAGGGGGCTCACCAGGGTACCATGTGATGAAGTGATATGCCTTAATGTTTATACACAACTACTATTTCCACTTTTCGGCTAGATATGGAATTACAGAATTGGACTTTTTCCCAATAAAAAACAATATTCAAGAAATTTTGCAATGTAGATGTTTTACAAAATGTTCATCACAAACATTAAGGGGTATTCATTATGTGGTATTCTGGCTGGCATCACCATTGTGACATAATAAAAATTGGCATTTTTTGTTAAAATTTGTGGTGTAAACTGTACTTTGGAAAACCCTATTAATACATGTATTTCCTTTGTCCAACTTCATACAAAATCTTTTTGAGACAAAACTTCCAAAATACTACAAGATACACATGTGTCTACATTGATTGGCATTCTAATGAGAAAGGTATTAAAATAAAGTAAGTATACAATGCATAAACCATAAACCATTATTTATACCTGCTGAACAATTCTCTCAACTCTGGGCTGAAATACAAAGCACCAATATATACATCACATGAAACAACAAAATACATAACTCTGGCCCTAAATTATAATTTGTGCTGAAATACAAAGCATCAATATGTACATTTATGTAAATCTATGTCATAGGAACAAATACTAACATATTCTCACTTATATATCTCTCATACCACAGACACAGATCTCTACCTACTTCAACCTGAACAAGCTGACAACATCACAGAACATATGTCATCATGAAATATGGCCGTCTCTCTGTATACAACATCAGCATTTGTTCCTATGACTGCTATCACATAGAATAACAAGGTACAAATCTCTGGCTATAAAATTACCTTACCTACTTGGCACTGTTCAGTTCAGAGTTTGTGTCATTTGTTTTAACTGATTCCAACCAAGAATGCATAGATATGTTTAAAACGCATTTCTTAATAAAACAAAAATCTAAATTTAAATAAAATTTAGAGTTAAAGATATTACTAATTAATAAATTTACTAGAATGTTTATGTACAGTAAAATATAACTGCTACAGTTCGGCTTATTGTCTCCATTTTGCCTGAAAAAGACAAGTTTCTATGGTAACCAAGGAACTCTTGAATTTCCTTATATCAGATATTTACCTTTTCAACAAGACTTTCTGCACTACTTTTGACTAATGAAGGTGACTTTTGTCTTTGTTGTTCCTGTTGTGACATGACATACTCTGGAATGATTAAGGGTCCCCGGTCTAAGGTCCGAGAATAAGGTCCAGTGGAGTCGTGAAGGAATGCCGAATCACTGGCACGGTGCATTTTCTGTCTAGGTGAATCTATACTTCTCCCTTCAATAATGGAGTTGGATCGTAAAAATATGTGTTGAGGATGTGCTGAAGATAATAAAAGCATGCAACATGCAGTTATAAGTGTTATGTTAGTAAAGCTTATATAAAAACAAGCTGTGTTGAGCGTGATTAAAAAAGTCACAAATACAGAGATTTATAAAATACACCAATGCCATAAAACCATTTGTGGTGTTTCAAGACATTACAATAAAGTTACAGTAAGTTACAGAAACAATGAATATAAAATACATACAAAATTGTTTTATTTCTGGTGTGTGTGTGTGTGTGTGTGTGTCTACTGTCTGTCTGTAATGATAAGAATTTTAAAGAAAGTTGCAAAATATGTGCATGTGCAGTAATTTATTTTTGTATGTATCTAAATGGATACTGGTGATTCTCTTTCTATGTAATGATTAAGAAATTTAAAAAAGGCAACACAAAAATTTTAGATATGAAAAGTTGCAAAATTGACAATCTAAAACAAATTTTTATTCCAAGTGTTGCCACTGCATGTCACTCATCAAACATGCTCTAGCTTGCTATCTCTGTCAATATAAGCAGTATTATAGCCTATATTCTCTAAAAGCTTCTATGTCTTTAATTGCCCTCAATATCAATCCATGCTCCTAAAGTATCATAGTATCATTTATTATGTGTGTATCATTAAGAGTGAGATTGTGCTCTTTTAGAAATACATACAGTATACAGATTTTGCAATATCAGAACCATGCACTGGTACAATATTCTCAAGTTTAAGTGTTGCATTATTTGTAATTTAAAATGAAGTTTGGGACACTTGGACAAAAATTGCTAAGTTTAATATTGTACTCAGTTCATTACTTGACATTTAAAGTGATGTGTAGGGCACTGGGACAAGGCAGACAATCCCAAGTTAAAAGTCTCATATTACTTGTCAATTAAAGTGTGAGGGAAAAACAATGCCAAGTTTAAGTCCCACATTATAATGTGAAGTGTGGCCAAGTGAAAAAATTAAATTATGAACTGCCACAAAACTTAAGTAGATACATGTATTTATTCATGTAAATTTTGAAACATGTCCAGGGTAAATTGTTTTAGTCAGTGATACTGGAAATACAGATCCTTAATGTACAAGACTTACTATCTGATGTTTTGTTTGTGGACTTTTCTGACATTTTGTGTCTATAAAGTACAAGTGCTGTGTTCTACTATATTATTTTATTTTGGACTCTTCTGGAATTTTGTTTATGATAATTAGGTAGTTGTTATAAATTACAAAGTAATTAATCCAAAATTTTCAAAATCTCAATCTTTCTGCCAAATACACAAATTTTAAAATACTTCTATGTTTCTCTCTAAATACACAAATTTTAAAACACTTCCACGTTTCTTTCTAAATATATAAATTTAAAAATACTTTCATGTTCCTAAATACATAAATTATAAAATACTACAATGTTCCTGGATATATTTCATAATAGAATTGTTTACCCCATTTGATTTGATGCAGTATTTGCTTTTAAAATTTGACTTTGTCATTCAACATTCTGCAGTATTCTAAGCTCCAATCTTATTTTAGAGATCATTTCCTAATATATGTATATGCATTCATTCTTTGTTACATAATGTACATCCAATTTTAATTCAGTTCAATGCTTATGTTTTGTTTTATATAATTAATGTACTAATTTCTAAATCTGCCATCAAACAGTATTTTTTAAATGCAGAAAATATAATAGCCTTTGTGAGATTTTATTAGTTATCTGCAGCAAGAATTGATTATAAAATCAAAATCTATGTGTCTTGACTGAAAATGTTAATTACCAGTACCATGAAAATTTGGATTGTGTGACTGAATTCATGAGCAAAATTTCAAGAAGAGTTACCTAATAGCAAGACATAGACAGTGAAATTTTTACTAGAATCTTTTATGACAATCAACATGGTATTTAGGGTCTCAATTAATGACATATAAATCTCTTTAACTTTGACTTTTACAAAGATCACTAAATACATAAATATTATGACTTTATGGCTTGATATGACTTCTGACATTACTACTATGAGGTTTATCCTCAGAGGTCCAGTACGGGAATGGATTAAAAAAAAAAAAAAAAAAACAATTGACAGCTTTTAATCTCAAAATTATTATTATTATTTAAAAAAAAATTTGAGACATGTCTGAAGCTGCTTTTAAAAGAATGCAATGAAAGAATCCAGCTAATGTTAAAACGAATAGTTGCAAAATAGACAATTTAAAACAATTTTTTCCAACTGATATTAATGTTATCACTGCATGTCACTCAATAAACATGCACTAGCTATCTCTTTTAGTCAATATAAGTAGTAGTATAGCCTATGTTCTCTAAAAGTCTTGCTGCAGATATAAAAGCAGTTTTGTATTATAAAGCTTTACATTTGATTCAAACAGCAGCATTTTATTATACATAGCCAATAGATAAAACCTATCATCATTATCATTATCAAAAATTCGTATATTAAGCACTAGTATTGTCTCATCATCACAATGCTAACAAACCTGAAGGAGATTCCTTTTTGTTAATCCTCTTTTTAAAAAAGTTGAGAAGGTGACGACCTGAGAGTTACAAAATACACATTTAACGAAAATGCATAACCATTATACTAAATCTGGTGAAATCTGTGTTATAAATATTATACAAAAATTCACAACCATTTTTAAAAGTAAGATACTTAAAAACTGTTACAAACATTAAAATTCACAAAACATTTACTACAATATCAATATTTTAAGGGGGATTTTTACTAAAATGTTTTGAATAATTGCATCACATTTTAGGCATACACAAGATTCTAGATAGATTTACTTAAACGACCATCAAATGTTTTGTGCACAAATACAACAATAGTATGTTAATTTCTGCTAAGGATGTTATTAAGTCAATTTTGAAGGAAGGACTATGGTTCCAGGGTTCATGGATATTCCACAAGAAACTTTTATTTCTGGTAAAATTCATCTCATTCATTGCAATGAAGTTGCTTGGCAATTTTGTGAAAAATATTATTATAAAAACACAGTTTTCATGAAATAATAAAACACAGTTTTCAAAAAGTAATGATAGGAATCTTGAATTCTTGAAAACACATGAATATGTGACTGAAATCTTCTAGTACAAGTATGTGATGTAAACATGTAACAGATATACAAATACCATCACCCAGGCTGTGTTAACGCTATCCCATGGTTATATTACCATTTTTAAGCCTGGAAAAACTGATTTGTTGGGTACAATTGTTAAGCAAAATGAATACTTCATGATCAAGTTTTCAAACAAAACAATTTTCACTGTCTTTCGTATATTTTCTGGTAATAATATGCCAAAATAATGTTTCTTGCCATTCAATTAGTATCTGCATTTTTTTTTATTATCCTAGATAACTAAAATGGAGGAAAATAATATGAACTAAATCAAGATTATAAGACTCTATTAGCTCTGCAAGTTTTTTCTCTGACTGCAATGTTCAACCCCTCGGGTGAGATTTTCCAATCCTACATGGATACTCATAATTTATTCTTATAATCTTGGTTAAACTAGCTTATTGTTTATCAAACAAATTTTAATCACTAAGTATCAGAAAAGACTTTGCCATGAAGTAATTTTAATCAACAATTATACACTAAACCCACATTTGTTTGAATAATAAGCCATAAATATATTTTTTCTAAAAGAAAAACTAAGAATATAAAAAGTCAAGGTCAAATATAAAATCTAGAGTACCCAGCATGAAGGTCAAGGTCAACTAGTGGATTTAACAGCGCCCTCTGATCATGGCTTGACTAATGACTTTGTAATAGAATTTTAATTGGGTTTGCTGCTGTACCACATGAAAACCCCTAACATTTGTGCAGAACAATTATATCCATTGGATATGGAACCATATCAGTTTATGTTTTCCCATAAAAACAACATTGTTCTGGAAATTTGAGATGTAAAAATTTTCCAAAACAAATGTTAAGGGGTGTTGATCACATGGAACAGTGGCGAACCCCAATCAAACTTACGTTGAAAAACGGTATGTGCTAAATTTAAATGTAGGATTTTGTTTTCCCTATTTTCAGATAATACTTTTTTCGTTTATATATTTTATTTTTTGTTTTGTGATTTTGTTGCTATGGCCACTGCCAAATATATTTTTTACAACTGCAAATTTCAATATTCCATTTAAAACAAAGTCATAATAGTCAACCATGATAAAACTGAAAAAGCATAAAATAATGTGTTGATTGTAGGACTAAAGAAAAGATGAAAACCAAAAAATTTAAACCAAATACACACCATACATAGGTTGAACCTGAATAAAATATATCCCAGAGTCTGCTGGAATATTAAACCAAAATAAGGTGAACAAAAAAAGCAATGACAAACACAACAAACAAATAAATAAATAAATAAATAAAAATAACTTGATAAATAAAAAAGACAAATAAATAAATAAATAAATAAATGCTAGAGAACGATCAGAGAAGTGAAGAAAATGAATAGTTTATGGAGTTACTAGCATACCATGTGAGGATACCTCTATAACATTTGTGTGGACAATTTACACATATTTCTATTGGATATGAAAATTGCATGAGTTGACACTTTCCCATGAAACAAAATTATTTTGGGAAATCATGACATATACATTTTCATACTGATCCACACAAATGTTAATGGGTATTATATCCTGTCAAACTCCATAAAATCTTACAATATCCAAATAAAGTGATAGAGAAATAAAAAAGTTAAAGATGTAAATCTACAATAAATCAAAACAAAATTGATCAACTGTATTTAAAATATACAAAAAAAAAACTTTTCAGGAGAACAACATAGCTCTCATTTAGTCAATGTAACCAAAAACTTTAACATTAGGCTAAGCTATGTCCCTTAATCCAGGGGTTAATACCATACGCTCTTCTGCATTTAATACATGCAGGTCAGTTGAAAAAGGAGAATCATTTCACACCCAAACACAGTTTTTTCTGTCTTTTCGGTCAACAGACACTCTAGGTGTCACTGCCATACACTCTCCTGCACTTATTGCATGTGAGGAAACTGAAAGAAACGGAGAATCTTTTCATCCCCAGTCACGCAGTTTTATCTGTCTTTTTATTCATAGTGTACATACCTGCATTGAGGTAGGAAGCGCGTACACGCCCAGGTGAGGACGGAGGCGTACGTTGTACATTTGGATAATCGTAAGGTCTTTGTTGTCCATCAGATGTCATACCAGCTACTGCCATAGCCTACAAGAATAGTCAAAAGAATGTAATGTGCTATCATACTGTAAATTGGGATATTTTTGTGTGTTCCATTTATTTTGCACAAGAGTAATAATGTAATCAAACGTTCATGAGTACAGTATTATATTTTGATATATTTCAATTGCATTTAACTGACCATCATCTGATGATGCCAAATTAAAAGTAAGGGAATCATACAGGATTTTCAAAATGACAAGTTGTCATTTCTGTTAATATAATCATTCACAATGTAATAATTACAGGTGTAATATATGCTAGACTAGCCATTACAGGAGGACAACGCCTTACTATAATATGTCTAAGAGTGTATGAAAACTAACAAATTCTGCCGGCAGGTTCTTTTTTTCAGTCAAAGGGCCATAACTCCCAGAAAAATGAACAAACCAACGATATGCACATCTCCTATCAATGTTGATGCTTTGCAACAAGTTTCGTGACATAGTGATTCAGTTTTGGAGAATTTTCACAGACAAGAATTTCAGACAAATGGAAGGAAGGACAGATGGACGTAAACTGGAATTGAATGTCCCACTTTGTCTTCCAAAAAGCTAAGAATAATTATTATGACTATCAGATTTCCTGGGTTGTAAAAGAGATTTGATATATATGATGATGTATGTTATACTTTAACAATAAAAGTACCTGTGTTTGAGCAAGTTTAAGAGGTTCAGCTATTTTTCTCATTAGAGGATTTTCATCACTTTCTTGTTTGCCAATGCATGCCAGCCTTAAGGAAGCTCCTCGCCTACTTAGTCTCCTTGGTGGGGGTGTAGGTGGTGTGTGTTCTCTCTCATAATCACTATCCTCTTGTGGAAGACTGCAATATACATGTAAGTAAAATCAACATTAAAAAGCAGGCCTCCAAAAATTGTACTTTTTAGATGTTCCTGGTAATCTCTGCAAACTTCTCTTTTGAGGGGTGTACACATAGTTGTTATACATTTGGTAGTGATTCCGAGGCTCTGTTAATCAATTTCTTTGTATCATTTACGACAACTATTAAAATGTTTTAAATATATATAAGTAGAGAGTAGATAGCATGATGTATTTCCCTTATATGGCACTTGGTAAAGCTGCTCGCAATTTTCATTGTAGCTTCTAGAGACAGAATTTACCAATGCAAAATTTAAACAGTTGTCCAAATAGATAGATCAAAGGGTTACTTGAAAAAATTCATTCTCTTGTCATTTATACAAAAATAATAGTAATTTAAGCATTGGTAAATAATTTTGCCATGCAAAAAGTATTCCTTAGAAGCCCATACAAGATAATATAATGTAAGGGAGATAACTCTAAAAGATAGGGCAGAAAAAAGCACTTCAGATAATATAATGTAAGGGAGATAACTCTGAAAGACATGGCAGAAAAACCACTTCATCTCCTAATAATTATTAGTGATTAATCTTTGCTGAAAAAGTAAGGTCAAACTACATGTAAAATATGTAAACAAAGCATAAGTTTAAACAGTATTAATTAAACTTGAAATATTTCTGTGTTTAAAACTTATCTGAAATTTGCAACCATTGTCTAGACTTATGAATTTCACATTTTCAGGGAATTGAGTGACTGTTTTTTTAATAATGAACTTTGTGCTACTAATTTTGAACCCCTGATCAGAGAACTGATCACTGAACACAGTTTTCTTTGTTACTTACTCTCTATAAACATAAATGCCTTGCTTTCGGCTACCATCTTGTGATAACCCTCTGTGTATATTATTTCCCTTGACTTCGTGAGCTTTACTGATATCATTAGCGCCTTCCCATGGAGATGGAATGGTTGTTTCTGAATCAGATTCTTCATGATTATTTTGTGACGACTGTGTGACAATAGGGGGTGGTGGACTATGCTGATTCGGTAGGTCCCTTTCTTTTAGGGACTCGGAGGCAGTTGATGAGACAGCACTACAAAGAAAAGAATACAATCTTTTAGAACAAATCTTAAAATGAAACTATAACACATACATGTACTTGTAAAGTTTTTAAAACAAATCTTAAAATAGAACTCAAACACAAACTTGAGAGTGTATCATACCAGCTTTTTTGTAAATTTACATTAGTATAAAACTGATTGTCAGTTTAAACTCGAAACACAGCATAAAATTACCAAGATACTGTCAACAAACCAATCCACTCTTAATAAAAAATTGTCTCTATGAATGGGGATTCAGAAAAATCTACAAATTCTGTTTCAGAAAAATTTATGAATGCCTATTTCAGAAAAATATTTTTGTAATCATATTTTAGTTATATACCGTATATTTCATGCACTTTTCCGGAAAATGTTCACAAGTATTTTTTAATATACCTGTATCAATAAAAATTGTAATTTCTGGATTTATAAGAGTGATGTTTTAGTACAAAGATTTACTATGTCAAATATATGTTCATTTCTTTAATTCAACAACCCCTGATAACATAACAGCAGAGCTCTGCAGGCAAACTAACATCAGCACAAGTGTTTACTGTTGCATATCATAACGGCATTAATATCAAAACATGACAAAATAATTCATTCTTGTTAAATAAATGAATATAACAAATCAAACCAAACCCTAAAAAAGTTTCTTTCGACACATCGTGAAGTTTTTACAAGCAAAGAATGCTTACAAAATATCAATAAACCATACTCCGGAAAAAAAACCATATATGATAAGACGATATTACTGGTAGATTACCAGATATGAAGAAAAATGTAAATACATTCTTTGGAACGGGAAAAATTACTATGTCACCAATAGCTCAATAACCTCTCACATCACAAAGAGAAATACATTGAATTCATATATACAACTTAAAACATTCCACAGTAACTATGGTAACCCAGAATTATACAAAAACTTCAACAATATTTCAATATCCTGTGTAACAATCAAGAGGTCAACTGCAAGAGTTTTTATTCTGAGTTAGTATGTTTGAGATTCAAATGGTTAATATTAGAAAAGGGTTTGTACGGTTATTTATAAAAGTATTTCATCAACATCATCCTCATCCTTTTCATTTTTAATGTTATTTTTTTAAAAATAGGCGTGGTAAGAAAAAACGAGAATAAACACTGGCTGGGAGACACAAGCAGAGAATAAAGGTGGGGGGCTTTAAACAGGCTCTCACATACCTAAACATGTTCCCAATAGTTGTGGTAGTATTCAAATAATGAGGGAGTCAGCTAAAAAATATAAAAATACTTTTGACGGACCTCATATTTTGTTCTAGCTAAATGAGTTAAAAACATGAGTCTTATTTTATTTATCATATTCTGCATAATAGGTAAAAAAAGTGAATCTCATTTTTTGTGTTTAACTTCACGAAATAAAAACACAAGTCTCATTTTTATGTTTAGCTTAATGAGTTAATAACACGTTTTAAACCACATGAAAGAAATGATTATCTTAGCTCACTAACACATGTATGATATGAAAATAGTTCTTTTATAGTGACAATATTCTGTATGTGAAATGTTGGACATTTTGAAGTGTATAAAGTGTTGCCCTACACACATGAAGCACATCCTGTTAGCATATGATGTTATTTGAAGAACTTCCTTGGCTTTGTTTCAGAACTCTTTAAAAATTTAGTTGCTAATTTAGTTAACAGATGCTAGCTTTAATGGAAAAGAAGTACAATATGTTTGCATTAGGCCTATATTTGAGTATTCGTCTGGTTGGTTTTGCATTAGGCCCGAATGTATATTTGCATATTGGTACTGTCAAAGTTTTGTATTAATAGGCTTGTGAATAAGTATTGGTTTGGTTGCAATAACTCCTTAAGAAAAAGTCAATTCAAGTATTTCTTTGACAGCAAATATTTTTTATGACATACAAAAATCACAATAGAAAAATTCTTTGAATTACCGGTAGCCATTTACAATTCATGGGTAACAAAATAGTGATTTGAAAGGATTGTCTATCTGAAGTACACGACAGAAATTTGCTTGTGCCACTATAACATGTATAAAACCACAACAATGCCATTTTAGCTGTTCATAAGATTATTTATACAATGTCCATTCTAAAAGTGGTCATTGGGGTATTGACCCTTTTTAGCCAAATGAGCCCCTTGTAAAGACCTTAGTTGGCCATATTTAACATTACTTGACTGAAAAATTATTGATGTTTTAGCGTTTTAGATGAAAGTTTTTTGAAAATGCTCCCTTCTGAAAAACACTAGATTGAATAATGTAATGATATTTGAATATATATATAATATATATATATATATATATTTTTTTTTTTTGTTTTACATTTGTTCCTGTTGTGTTTATGTTTAAAAGAACATTACTATAACATGCTCACTAATACTTCAAAATTTTCTCCCTTTCACATCTACAAATCAATGGTATGTCCCAATTATCAGTAAAATGGAACAATCTATTAACCATAAAAAGAAAGAAGCAAAAATTCATTCATAAAACTTGTACTATGTGACTTTGCTATTGATATAATGATGATATACCTTGGGGTTTGACTTGGTCTTCTGGATTCGTTTGACACAGCCGGTGAGACCCTTACAGGGCCCACGGGGGAAGGTGAAGGTGATCTATTTAAAGCGTTACGATATTCTACATTGAGGTGGTTATGTGAATCAGCTGGTGTCACTTTGCCATTGACAGAATTCTGTGGTGATATATTTGTGTGAGGACTGTTTATGGAATTATATTCAGGTGATATTTTCGGCATCTGATTGTGGTTGATTAGTAAAGACTGTGTCCTCCCCGCAAATGGAAGTGTCGTTTTATGTACTCCTGCTAAAGCATTCATAACTGTTCCAAATAAACTATGATTTCTCTGCAAAACAATATATCAAAAACATAAACAATATATTAATCAATCTTCTGATATTTCTCTCATCAAACATCTTCCTGTTGTGATGATTGAGTGGTCATTTTGACCAAACATTTCTGTTTTATGATTGAGTGGTCATTTTGACCAATCATTCTTGTGTTATGATCGAGTGGTCATTGTGACCAAACATGTTCTAATGTAATGATTGAGTGGTCATTTTAGCCAAACAATTCCTAATGTCATGATTATATGGTTATTTTGACCAAAAATGACCACACATTTCTGTAAAATGCACATTTCTTTAAATTATTGGTATTATTTGGAAAACATATTATATTTCAACTTTAATTCACTGGTGGTCAATGTGGTCTGAAGTTAAACAAAATACCAAGTTAATTAAATTTCAATCAACCATGCTTACTGGTGGCCAAAATATTTATAATAGAATAGACATCTTAGTTTGTGGTAGACATGGGAGAGAATCTCAAGATAATTCATGTTGAAGAAGATGACCATTATCTGCCAACTAACTTTGACTACATGCAAAACCAGTAGTAACTTTTTTGACTAAAAATATGTTAGGCTATCTTATATAGCAGTATATAGTTGAGTTGTGTAATGGTGTTTAATGTTCCAGTAAAGAATATTTCACTTATATACAGACATCGCCAGCTAAAGACGAAAGGTGCAGAAATTTTGCCTGTGTTGTGCTGATGGCATTATACAGCAGGGTTCTTTATCGTGTCATGCCTACCACGACACAGGACCTTGTTTATTTCAAGTTCCCATATGAAAAAAGTGAGTTTCATTTTGTAATGCTGAGTGCTTGGTGAAAGAACATGTCATTACCCACTTTCAAGTCTTGGGTCAGAGCCAGCCAGGGATCAAACCCACAACCTCCCACTTACTGAGCAAACATTCTACCAACTGAGCAACAACAGTAGTCTGTGACTATACAGGGAACCTGGATCTTCTGTGGTGTTGATTTTTATACAAAGATTTGTCATTCTTCAAACAAATTTCTAGAAAAGCCATTGGTGAATTTTCCAGGGGGGGTACATAAACATATGTTGTTTAGTGAAAAAAGGGAAGTAACTTGTATTTGCTAAAGTCACATAGAATATGATGTCAAATTCAAAAAGGCAAAACCAGAGCCGCTTTGAAGGGTGACAAAAACCTTATACATGTTTCTGGCAGGTTAAAGGACCCCTTGTACCCTGTCAAAGATTTGTATACTATAAGCCAATGAGCAACATGTCTTGAAATTAGGCTGTGTAACTTATATTGTTTCCATCATAAAATAAGACCAAACCTTTACAAGTGAAGAGAGAATCAAGTTGGCAGATATGGTCATTTATTAACCTCTTAACATGCTATGTATGGAATGCGATCCAAACAGTATTAGTGAAATATGAAATCACTTACCAAAACCAAATTACCCCCCCTTTAATTACAACCTTGTCTTAGCTTTAATATTTCAAAAGAGGTGAGTATTTAGGATTTAGGAACAAACTTTGCACACACTACATACCCTATGCATAGGTTCTTCAATATCTTTATCTGCAAACTCCTCTTCGTCAAGGTTACCAGATATAGCTCTGCGGATTTCTGGACCCATATCATGGATCGCTCGTAATCCAGCCTAACAATTGAAAGATAATATTTTTAGTGGAAGAGGAATATTAGTTCCAGCGAGAACCTTGAGAATAGCCCTTAGTACAGACCTGTCTAAAGTTTAACACTAAAATAATAAACAAGTATCACATCAAGTTCTCAAGCCCTCATTGTTTTTTCTAGGCAGTTGCTATCTCTCAGCAACTTTCATATGGTCACCAACTGTTCATATCTCTATCAATCAAGAGTCGAGCACCGCCTTCTTTTTGTAACCTTAGTGTTAAACTTTCAACAAATCTGAATGGTATCTTCTCATTTACAACACAAGTAATCTAGAGACATGGCAGTGCTTATCATTGAACACTTAGTTCTGCATACAAACCAAGAAAATTGAACATTTTTTCAGTGTGTACCACTGATTGCTTAGTTGAGATACCAACTGATAATATTGAACATTTATTTTTCACAAAACTGAAATTAATTAATGTTTTTTTCTATTAGGATACAACAACATAAAACAAGATATTTTTTACCCTCTTTTCAAACAACTGTTAATGAAAATGGTCCTTAAAAATGTTAAAATATAAATAAATATAAATGTTTATTCATGGAGTTTGGGTTTGGTCCCTAAGAAATGTTGCAATATAAAAAAATATCAGTTTTTATAGAGTTTGGTAATAGTTCTTAAGAAATTTGGCACTATGAATAAATATTACTTTTCATCATGAAGTTTTTTGTGTCTGTTTATTACTTAGCTGTTTAATTACCTGCAAGGCATTTGTATGTTCTTGTCCTTTTTGTAATTTTTGCATTTGTTCTTTTCTTTTCTTAAAGCGGCGGAAATAATCTTGAATTAAAAATGTTGCATAGAACTTTCCTACTGTCACGTCATCATCTCCTACAAAACAAACAAATAAAATTTTACTATATATATATATTGATAATGTATCGTATAATATCTAATTCACCACACCAGACAAAATTCTTTATTTTACATAAAATCAGACTACTACTAGTAAATAACTTCTGAATTTCTGGACCTCAAAGGCAGAGTGGTCTTAAGCATTACTTGCAAATCACAGCGCCTCTCACTGCCTAGGTTCAAATCCTGTCAAGACAGATTTTAGTGTGAGAATGTCTGTCGTTTTGCTTGCCTTGCTGAAGGTAGTGCTTTTCTCTGAGTACTCAAGTTTCCTCCACAAATCCAGAACTTACTTCCTTGATATAAGTGATAGAACTTGGAGTTTTAGACTGAAGCATAAAATGCCATTATTCCACTCTAAAATTCTGTAACAATTCAATTTAATTCCTTTGCATTTGACAATTTACTGGAAAAAGAACAAATTTTCTAGAAAATGCAAATTTTTTTTAATTCAAAATCTTACCAGCAGGTGGCACTACTTGGTCCAGTAATTTAGGACTTGTTCGTTTCCATATCTTTTTGATAACGGCTCTTAACTCTTCATTGGCCTGATCAATGTTACCCTCTACTTTTATTTTAAGTGAGGTACGGACCAGAGCAAACAATGTGGCATTAAACATTACTGTACCATCACTATTTAGCGGCATGTTCATACTAACTAATCTCTATAATAAACAAACAATAGTGGTTTGTAACAGACATAAATGGTTTATAACAGAGGTTATTAATTTAACACACATTACTGATTTATAACAGACATTACTTCTTTACTGTAAATCAGGAAATTTTAATGAGAATCTTATTTTCAAGATATTCACATTCTTTTAAATTTTTTGCATAACTGGATGATAATCAGTGCAAATGTAAGTGAATTATAAAAAAAAAAAAAAAATTTGCGAAAGATTTATTTTCACATCTTGTTACTCTCACAAATTCATACAAAAATAAAATTCTGTAAAAAGAACTGACTTAGACTTTCATATTCTGAACTACAGTATTTCCTAACAAACAGATTGCAATATCAAACAAATCTGTCAGAATTCTATATCTTTTCAAACTGCTGTATGTCAAGTTAATTTCTATTTCAGCTTGAGGATCACTGTGGTTATAACTACCTAGGTGTAAATCCTACTCAAGATGGGCCCTAAAAAGTTTTTAGTTTACTTGCTGAAGGTTGGTGGTTTTCTCAAGGCACTCTGGTTTCATCCATTAGAGTGCCTGAGAAAGTGAACAAATCTTGACTGGAACATATAACTCTATTACTCCACTCCACTCCACTCCACTCCACTCCACTCCACTCCACTCCACTATACTCTATTTCAGCTCAGTGAAGGTTAATGTTTGAGATTCTGGCTATTTATACTTACTTTACAAGCTACTCTATGTGGACAAAGTTTACCAAATCCTAAAGGTGGGGATATTTTTCTTAACAAGGTTACAACATCTAAATGTTTTATTCTGCCTCTGAAAAAAAGAGATTACCTCCCTTAGTATGAAAATTAATTGTTGGTGCATAACTACCTGTTTATTGTAATATTTTTGTCATCAAACTATTTAATAACAAGTATTATGGGGGAATAAGAAAATAAAACATATCAAAATAAGACTTGTACCTGTACATTTTTCTTCTTCAGAAACTACAGTACATGTACTTGGCATATGCAGTAAAATTTAATTTTAACATTATTTTCTTGAATATGCCATTCTAATACAGTAAAACCTGTCTATATAGGCCACACAAGGGAACCAATAAAAGTGGCCTTTATACAGGTATGATAAAAGAGTAATTGGGATACAATTCTACTGGCCTTTATAAGCAGGTGACTGATATAGAGATGGCCTATAAGGCAGGTTGGACTGTAATTCAAATAACTCAAATATTAATCCTGCACAGAGTATTTGACTTGTCTTTCTGTTTGATCATGTAGTCATATAAAAGAACACATTAACAAAATTGTTTAAAATTACAAATTATTCTTTTTATATTTCTGATAAACTTCCACTTCACCTATAGCAGGTGATGACTCAATATAAATGTAATATTCTTGACAGTTCAATCAATCAACCTGATAAACTAAACATAATACTTACTTAGCTTCCGGATCATACTCCGACCAAAATCTCACAAACTCGTCTAAATGATGCGGACCAAGAATTGACCAATCACGTGTCAGGTAGTCAAAGTTGTCCATAATAACAGCAACAAATAAGTTAATAATCTTAAAAACAAAAACAACATAATGAATAAGTTAACAATCTTATCATAATTATTATACTTAAGACAAAATAACATGCCACTGTGGAGAGAGAGAGAGAGATGCAAAATTTTGACGAGAGGAGAAAGAGATGCGAGAATTTGACAAGTGAGAGAAAGATGCGAGATTTTTACATGAGAGAAATAGATTAAAGAGAGAGAAATGAATGAATGAGAGAGAGAGAGAGAGAGAGAGAGAGAGAGAGAGAGAGAGATACTTAACTTACCAAGAAAGAACAAAGGATATAAAATGAGAGGAAATAGATGTAAGCGAAGTCACTGCCACACTGCTGTCCTGGTGTTGGTGGTGGTATAGCTGATGAGTCACAGAGCACCTCATCACTACTGACACATGACAACATGACCTCCTGCCATGCTTCACCTGTAGCTGACCTACAAAGATTCAGAATTGGCAAAAGTTGACAATTCTCCATTAAAACAACATCAATGCTGGAATTTGTAATGTCAAAATTTTCCAAAATTTTAGCACAAACCTTCAAGCTGTACAAAAGTTAAAAGGCATATATATTCTTATAAAAACACATAAATCCTTGAATTTGTGGTGCAAACATTTTTCAAAATCGTCTGCACAAACTTTTAAGCTGTCCTGCACAAATGTTAAGGGGTACTGATCATATAGCGCACTGGAGAACCTTATTTTAAGTATTTGCATGATTGTAATTAAAAATGGAATTTTATTTTAATCACACACAAACATTACCATTGGTTATACAATACATGTATTATCATTTGTGAGAAGAAGTCCTAAAACACAATTCTAAATTACATATATTATTCTATTACGCACAATTTCAAATCATTGAACAGCAAATAATACTCATCAAATAAAGAAGAGATTATCAAAATAACATGAATTTACTTTATGATAAACTTTAATAAGCTTTATTCTTACCTAAATAATACTAATACTGCTTGTGGGAAGGTCTGGAAATTGTTGTTACGGTGGATCTCATGTGAACCATCAGCTGCTATCTTACCAAATATCTGATCATGTCAAAAGAAAAATATATATGTATACATATACTGAAGAATTGGCCACAAAGAAGAAACACACTGTCAGTGGGTTAACTTAGGTTCAACTTATCAAATATCACTTGTGTGTTGAGAAAATATTTGATAAATGGATTAATTTTTATTACAATGTAAATCTCTTTCTTGAAAATATGGCTCCCATTTTTGCCAAGGCCTAGACAAGATTGGCTAGACTAACTGAACACTGGACATATATAGTCCAATGTCACTATTTCGTTGCCAACCAACTACACAAAGTAAACATTTTTGTAATATTTGCTAATTAACCATTGGATAAAATGATTATCACTTCAGATTGAATATCTTAGTTACAATGGTTTTAGAACAAAATAGTAACCAAACAAATGGCCATTTTGTGACCTGCCCAAAAAATGGCCCCCTACTTCTTCACGGTCTATGTCAGAATGGATATAGGAATATCCCCTGTTTGAGTGACAGATCACACATGACCATTTTGTGACTTTCCGAAAATATGGCCCCTATTTCATCAAGGCCAGGTCAGAATGGCCAGACTAACTAACCTAGAATCTAGAGATGACAGATGAACATTTCTAAACCTTCTTACAAATATTACAGTTTACTTACCTGCATACCAATTACTGCATAGATGAAGAATAACATTACAATCAGCAGTGCTACATAAGGTAGAGCCTAAAAATATAACATATATAAATATAATGGAAAACATATAATACACATGTATATATATATGCTTTATCTACTTATTCTATTAATTGATGGATCGCCAGCCAAGCCAACAATGTTCCAACAAAGGCCCAGCATGCTTGAATTACACACAAAAAGAATGAAAACTTGGCCTGAATTGTGCCATCTAATGATGTCACTGACAATAGTATGTTATTAGTTGCCCTGATGCTGCTTTGGTACCGTGATGGTGGCCAGTGATGTAACATAAGTTCCACGATAGTTCTTCCGAGGTTTACTGTATCTGAGCTTGTTTTATAAAATTCTTTGATGACTGATTGATTGAATGGGGTTTTACTTCCCAGTCAAGAATATTTCACTTATATCGAGACATCACCGGCTAAAAGTGAAGTAATAGAAATTTTGAACTTTGCTGTTCTCTCAGTGCAAAGTGCAGGGAGAGTTCTTTAAAATGCCACACCTGCTGTGAAACGGGGCATTGTTTTGTTTAGCTCTTTTCTAAAAGAACCTGTGTAATTTCTAAATGCAGAGTGCTTGGCGAAAGAATAGTCATTACCAATTTTCAAGTTTTGGCCAGACCTACTCAGGGTTTGAACCCATGATTTCCCACATACAAAATGAGCTACCATAGTGGTTTGATTTCTTAAATGAAATATACCCAATATCAATAGATATTATCATATACTTTTAAAGTCTGATTGGTTAATATGATTAGACTATCTGATTGGTTTCTCAATGAACTTAGAATTTAGAAATCAAAGCTTAAACATACCTGAAATGATTTGATGAATGTCCAAAGTAACGTTCGGATACCCTCACCTCGGCTGAGCAACTTAACCAACCTCATCACACGGAACAAACGGAAAAAGTTTATACTAATAATTCCTTCTCCTGGCTGTAAAAACACAAGTCATATAGATATATGTATGTTAGTTTCAATATTGAAATGAAATGTAGACATTTTAGAAATTAGAAAATGCATTTCAATAGATGTGTGTATATTTCTAAAACAAAACCATTACTGAAATGTTAGAGGTATAAAGGTCATGCAGAATGCCTTAATGAAATAATTAATAATTTGTTAGTGTACATGAGATGGATGCTGCAGTGTTGGTTAATCTGCTCAAAACTGCAAACAAAATGCAAGAAACAATATTCATAAACCATTAAAATTAAATTCACTCAAGTAAACTAATGATTTTCCTCCAAAACTGAATTAATATTGATCAAACTGGTTGTAATACAGTCCAAAAATTATGAAAATAATAACGAACTTACTAATAATAGAGAATTACAACTCTGTGCAATCATATTTCTCATTCTAAAAATCTTAAGAAATGTGTAGCATTTTAATTGAAGAAACCATTCCTTTGCAAATCAAACCCATTTTCTGTGACCCCATTTTCATCAAAACCAACAATAAAAGTCTAAAATCATCTAACACTGGACATCAATACACAAAATGAACTAATGACATTCAGAGGAATTTCAAAAACATCTATCAACACTGACATACAGGACAAACACGTTAAAACACACGCCCATTTATCTTTTCAGTTTCCTTGTTTTTTAAATGGTGAGGGGATACACAAGAAACAGGAGCCTTCATAAGAACAGAATGGGACTGCCTATAAAACTAAACATTTGTAAAATCCATAGTCTACAATCTCTCTACATGTAGAAGCTATCTCTTAACAATTATCTTAATACAATCCTTGTATTTCTTATAATCCATTGCAATATCGACAAAATAAATCATTATCCTTATTGAACTATCGCGATATAATCAATTGTCAGCTTGCACTATCTGCATACAATCCATTTTAAACTGACAAATGCATATAATCCAATGCCATCTTGCTCTATCTAATGTGTACTATCGCAATATTATCCTTTTTGAGCTCACACTATTTGCATCATATTCTTTGTCAGCTTGCATTGTCTCAATAGTATCCATTATAAGCTTACACTATCTGCATATAACCAATGCCATCTCAGTACAATCTATTGTTAGCATGCATTATCTCAACATAATCCACTGTCATCTTGCACTATTTCAATATAATCCACTGTTTTCTTGCAATATTACAAAATAATCCATTATCATATTGCATTATCTCAGTATAATCCATTGGCAGCTTTTAGTCACAATATAATCCACTGTCAACTTGTGCTATCTCAATATGTTCACTGCAGGCTTGCACTGTCTCAATAAAATTCATTGTCAGCTTGCATTATCTCAGTATAATTTATTGTCATTATGCACTCAGTATAATCCATTGTCTGTTTGCACTATCTCAATATAAGCCATTGTCAGCTTGCACTATCTCAATATAATCCATTGTCAGCTTGCATTATCTGAATATAGTCGATTGTTGTCTTGCACTGTTTCAATAAAATCCATTGTTTCCTTGCACTGTCTCAGTATAATCCATTGCAACTTGCACTATCTCAATATAATCCATTGTCATCTTGCATTATCTCAATATAATCCAATGTCATCTTGCACTATCTCAATATAATCAATTGATGCCTTCCACTGTCTCAATATACTCCATTGTCAATTTGCACTGTCTCAGTATAATACATTGTCAGTTTGTATGCTTGCACTGGTTCAATTTAATCCATTGTTGATCTGCACTGTCTTAAAATAATCCATTGATGGGTTAAACTGCCTCAAAATAATCCATTGATGTCTTGCATTGTCACAGTATGATCCAGTGTCAACTTTCACTATCTCATATAATCCATTGGCATCTTGCAATATCTCAATACAATTCACTGTCAACTTATATTATCCCTATATCATCAAATGCCAGCTTATCACAATATAATCCATGTCACATGAGTATTCACTTGTAACACAATCGAGTCACTGTTCACATATCTCCATCTAATCTTCTATTTTTGGGACTTGTAAATCTATTCACAGAATTTTCTATAATGCATAGTTGATGTGCACATTTCTATATAAAATCCAGTTTTAAAAATTATTAAGTCTTCAACATCATATAATCCAGTAACTAGCAAACTCAAAAATGTAATCCTTTATCTGATATACATCTGTGTGTGTAAATTATAGGAATATGAAGTAAAACCTCAATTCATCACTATCATTTGTTTAGTCAGATTTCGGCATTATAAAGGAGTTGGGGAAATAAATTGTGGTAGACTTAGAAAGAAAAACACAAAAGTATTAGACCTTGGGACTTCAAAAATACTGTGGCTAAAGGTGGGGTGACAAAGTTATTGAAGGGCATAATGATGAGATTTTACTACATAGTGTTCTTATTTCTTTTAACCTAATTCCTGGTTGTAGTTTACCATGCTTGTAATAGTTTCATGTATTGAAAAATTCCTTAAAATGGGGGTGGGGTGGGGTGATATTTATTTGAAGCAGAGTTCTTCAACGTATAACCATCGATTTAACCATAATTGTAGACTTGTAGTTTACCACTGATGTAATAGTTTTATTAGTTAAAATGAGTCCAGGCTTAGTTCTTCGGCATATAACCATTGATTTTACCATAGTTGCAATTACTACCGTTGTAACAGTTTAAATTCTATACATCATTGATACTTGTCAAATAAGAAATTCTATATGTTTGCTGTATGATGAGAGCATACATTATACAGTCAAACATTTCTATAAAGGACACTTCAGAGAATCTGTAAAAGCGATTTTTACAAGATGATTTTATAGATTTATATAACGTGGAAGAATTTAAGAACCTGAATTTCCTTGCCTGTAAACTCTTGATGTTTGTACCTTCCTACCTGGTAAAGACAAACATTTATAAAACAACGACAACACTTCTCGTCACAGAACTTCTAGAAAGAATTTCCCTCCATTGCGGAGACGAGAAACTAAAAGACACCAAACAATAACACAAGTTTCACAGTAAATACACACTTATACCCAAAAATTAGTTAAAATCAGACAAGAAAAAAAATATCACTTAGACACGAACATTCTGAAATAAATGGAAAATAATCGTAATAAAAATCAAAAGGGAGGAGGTCACATGCAGTAGTTGTGCAACTGTGTCGTCTTCAACAAAAACCTCAATCTACTCAAAATAAAATAAAGAAATTAAAAATTATTGAAATGAAAATACTAATATTTCTGCATGACAAAACATTTACATGCTTCAGATTAATCATGCTCCAAAACAAGCTTTATGGTATCCTAGGTAACATGCTTTGTTTCTATGGAAACAATGGTGCCAACAAGACATTTTTAATGCACATGTAGATTCAGAATTGTTTTATAAACACAAACCTCTGCTCTCTATTAGTTGGATAATTAAAATAAGTAAAATGTTAAAGTTAGTTCTATCATACGTGTGTACCAGGTCTTGAATGCATATCACAAAATATTAAATCAGTAGTCATTGCCTTTTCAATTAACTTGTTTGGAAATTTCTCTCAAAAAAAGTGACTCACAAAATGATAAATTAACACAAATTTTCAAATTTTCTCTGAATGACTTTAAAATGATAATTCTAACAAAATTTTTAAAAGCATAACAATTTAGTTAAGCTGTTAGGAATTTGTCTCTAAATAGTGACTTCAAAATGATAAATATGGCAAAATTTTCAAAACCATAACAAAGGTACATGTTATATGTCCAAAAATCTGCTTTTTCACCCAGTTTGATGACAATTAACAAACTTTAAATTTCATCAAAACAGAGAAATGTGGCATATCAGTAATATCTATTTATTAAGGATCCATTAATCAAATATTGCAATCTATCAGAATTTTCAAAAACTATATAAATACATATATATCTTTCAATAATTTGTAAAACATATTTCAAGAAATCTGTTAAATCAAATCCCTTTGGTATTTTATGATATGCATTCATCTCCTAGAGAAGTTCATTCCATAAATAATACATCAAAATCAATCAACTTAGATTACATATATTTAAAGTGTTACAATTCAAATTTGATGTTGATTTACAGAAAAAGTTGGAAAATGTGTACTAACTGTGTAGGTTTAAATGTAAATAATTTATTTCCATTAAAGGAAATTTTAAACTTAAAATCTGCATTTCAATTAAAACAATCATAGAACTGAATATAAACAAGGCCTGATTTGTTGTTTTTTATGTTATATGTGGATATATGTACAGTAAAACCTATATATAAAAGACCACCCAAGGGAACTAAGAAATATGGACTTCATAGACAGGTGGTCTTCATACTGAAGTTCTTTAATATTAAATATGAGACAAAGAGGTCTTTAAACACTAGCATGGTCTTAATGAACAGGTGGTCTTCATAAAGAAGTTCTTTAAGGATAAAATATGAGACAAAGGAACTTTTAAACAATGTCTGGTCTTAATGAATGGGTGGTCTTCATATAAAGGTTCCTTTTGTTTAAAATATGGAGCAAATGGACCTCCACACTCTCGGTCTAAATGGACAGGTGCCTTTATACAGAGATGGTCAATAGAGTAGGTTTTAATTTAGCTTGCTTCAAAGTCAAGATTTTTTGTTTGCTGCAATTTCATAGTAGTATAAAACTTGTGTAGATTTTTTTAACGACACTTTCTCATCAAATAATGAAAATACACTACACCATATCTAAGGGAGTGAACTCTGCTAAGAAAATATACAAATCTATGGAAATCTATCAATCTCTGAATAGATTTTCACTATATACAGTTTCAATGCTGAACTCTATAATAGGTAATTATAAATCATAGATGATGATTATGGATTTAAGACAGGTCTGAAGGTATATTTTCCCATTCCAACCAAAAAAAAAACAACCAAATGGAGCAAATTATGCCTGTGCAAATAATCTCAGGTCACCTTAACCAATTGCATTAACTAAGTTTGAGAAATTAAAATCTATATCAGGTGCAAAATAACAAATTTAAAATTTTGTCACTGACTTATATCGATGTCTAATTTATTACACCTGTGACCTTCAGTTTAGAAATGACATTTTGTACCTCTGTTAATTTAGAAACCTGCAACTGTCACCTCGAATCGAAAAATTGTACCTTGATATTTTTAATTATTCAAGACCTTCACCTTTTAAAGTATAGTAAAACTTGTGCCACCATTTGTTCAATCAGTCAAATTTAAAAATAATGTGGCAATAAGCAAGGTGACAAAGTTATCGAAGGGCATTATATTGTGCTTTTACTATTTTCTACTGTCTGCACATTGGCCAAAAGGCCAGATGTAGACCCGAAACTCTGACAATCATTATCATTACTATATTCAGCAAATGAACAAGTAAGTTCCATTTCTAGATCTTAAGTCAAAGAGAAGACAACTTAAAAACTGTCTAGGTGTTATTGCAGATTAAAATCAAACTATCAACTAAAATTACTGGCTACAGGGTGCATGTGTTAATTTAAAACATATTGTTTTAAACTGAAATTTATGGACAATTCTAAGTATAAAATAATGAAACGTTGTCTTGTATGTAAAATGTGATACAAAAAATTGAGCATTAAAATTAATTTCTTCATGCATGAAGTATCATCCAATATTGAAAGGTTTGAACAAAATGCAATATTTAAAAAAAGAGAGAGATGAATTTCAAATTTCTGTGTGGACTAGCAAGTTCTTGTTCAGAGATGAATGCCAGAAAATGCCTGTTGTTTGGAGTACAATAAAAGTTGGTCTGTTGAGAAATACACAACATGCAGATAAAAGTTAAAATTGCAGATTAATCATTAGTCATAAATTTATATCAAAATCATCAGCCACAAATATAAGCAATATCAACAACCCTTAAATCCTTGAAAGTAGTTGCAATATTAAAACATGCAGTCATAGAGAACAATTTTGGTTCTTTTAAATCTACATGAAACACAAGAAAAATGTTGAATATGTATACATCTGTTCTTCTTAACAGACTAAATATTGGAGAGAAAAAAAATTGTGAAAACTACAAAAATTGATTAAGATGGGGCTTATGTAATCTATAACTTACTGTTACAAGAGAAAGAAATGAAATTAAGTCATTCTAGGATTTTTCATCTGTGATCATTTTTCAAAAACTTTCCTCTAAAACACCATACAATCAATATTTTTACATTCATTTAATATTAGATATGGCTCTCTAAAGCCTTAACAATGGGGTTATTTGACAAAATAAGGGGTCAATGACCCTATGGCCCCTTCTAGAATGAACACTGTTAAGTTTTCATTAGAACAGTATAATTTATGGTCTTCAGTTAAACCTAGAACCAATGTTGAACCATTCTCCCCACTTTATATAAAACTGTTGTAATTTGTGTTTCTGTAACTATGGAGACAGGCTTTATAACAACAGGTGCTTGTTTTATGTGTGGGTGTGTGTATACTTACATTGATGTCTGTATATATAATGTCTATAAAGCTTCCCAATACAATGATGAAATCAAACACATTCCAAGCATCTCCAAAATAATTCTGACAAAGAAAAAATATAATTAATATTTAACAACTTCACTGATAAATGTTTTTAGGCATGATGTACATGTAAATGCCTAAGTTTATAATACAGTAAAACCTAAATTCATTGCCACATATTGTTCAGTAAGTTTTTGGCATTATTAAGGGATCTGTAAGTAAAAAGGGAACTAATAACGAAAAACATAAAGAATTGGAAAAATCTTTCCATCAAGCTCTAGCCAACATGTTATTGTGCAACCAAAATCAACTTATTCTGAAGAGATGTAAAAATATACATGAAGACACTTTAAGAAGAAATCTGTTGTTTTACAGTATCTTAGGATGGTAAGAAATGGTAAGATATATCAATTAATTGATTGATTGAATTGGGTTTTATGTTCCAATAAAGAATATTTTACTCATATCGAGAGATCACCAGATATAAGTGAAGTGGTAGAAATTTTACTCTTGAAGTGTGGACTGTAAAATGTGCAGGGAGGATTTTTAATGTGCCATGCCTGTCATGACACAGGGATCAGTTTTTAAGGAGCCTGCTGTATGAAGATAAACCTACCTTAAACCTAAATGCTAATAATTTAAGTATAAACTCTACTGTGAAGACACCAGTAAATATCATGTTTAAGTAATCTAATGCATCTGCATACGCATCAGATTGTCCTTCATGCTGAAATAAATAAATAAATAAATAAATAAATAAATAAATTTTAAATAAATTTTAGTTAACTCCGATACCAAATGCAAAAGTAACATATTGTAGTGTAACTTTTATTAATTTACCCGTTCTCTTGGTAATTGGTTTAAATAAAGTCTGAATCAGAAAATTTTGTTTTTTCATATTTCAATCCAAAATTCCAAAAACTTGTACCATTCTAGTAGCTAATTACTAATATCCACAATTTATACAATTATATGGCAGTTTCTCAATACGTAGTGACTTTTCACAATTGCAAATACTCTGGTCATAGTCTCAAAACTCTGCATCAGAAACAGTGCATGCATGTTAAGCAGCAAGTACTATACTGGTATATAACATGTGGACTTACCTTCATAGCTAGAATGACTGTATTTGACAAGATGAGTGCAAATATACCATACTCAAATGCTTGTGATGTAACAAACCACCAGATTTTATACTGCCATCTGGCTTTAGGTATATACCTTCGTATAGGTTTTACCTTTAACGCAAATTCTATACATTTGCGCTGAAAAAGAAAAGATGAAATATTTTAATTTAGTATCTTTATTTTGACATTTTGTACAATTTCTTATAAACAAAAATCATTTTGAGTGGACCTGGAATAAAGTGGACTAATGGAGTTGTAGAATCCAGTCAAGACATGTTCACTTACATTGAGGTGTTCAGTTCAGGGATTTGGTGGAGGAAACCAGAGTACCCAGAGAAAACCACAACATTTTGCTGATATAATTTCTCACACTGACTAGGATCTGTCCCAAATGGGATTTCAACATAGGTGGGGAGAGGTATTGTAAATCTGTATGCTTTAGACCACTTGTCAACTGAGGCCATTTTGATATTGACTACAGATATGCCAAAACTCTGGCCAACTACTATAATACTATAGGGCAGATTTAACATTTATTTTGGTGGCTTGAATGATTTTTTAATACTGTCTGACCAATTTCAGATTATTTCATATCATCCATCAGAGACTAAAAAAGGGTAAGTAAAATGCATTTTGGGATAGATTTTATTGTAAATGTGCAAGTATGTACTGTAAACTGCTTTATATTAGTGCAAACTTATTTTAGCAATTTTACATGACAGAAGGAGTTAGCGCCGTTTCATTTTAGCGCTCCAATTTTTTCATTTGCTTTATGAGTGGAGTATAGTCAAGTTTTATTTTAGGGGAAATATCTGAACGCCAAACGTGCCAAAATAAAACCGCTGCTTAAATATCATGGTTTACAGTGTATCCCAAGTTTTATCTTACCTGGTTTTTATCTAATTCACAATTTTTATACTCTTGTTCTCCCTCATTTTGGAAGGTGACAATAACAAAACCAACGAAGATATTGACCATGAAGAAGGCAATAACAATAATAAATACAAAATAGAACAACGCTACTGCAGGGCGATAATTATACTTTGGGCCTAGTCCTTCCGCATGCGAGTCGATGGATATGTACAAAAGGCTGAAATGAACAAAAATAATATGTAGTAAGAGTGAATGGTTTTGTTTTTAAAATAAAACATTAATTAACTTATACCTAAAAAGTATACCATCTTTAAGTCAATTTGCAGAAATTTATAATTAGACAATATGAACAGTGATGGTTCATCCTAATGATATTGTGACTTTCATTTTTAAATACTTGGAAAAAGATTGATTTATTGATTGATTAATGGTGTTTCACATTCCAGTCAAATTTTTTCACTTATTAGCAAGTAATATTTTATCTTTGATTAGCTTTATGTCTAGCCAGCTGGGAAACTCATTGGTTGTCAAAGACCATTGCCTATTGCAATTTTAAAAGCACTGCACACTTTTATGCAAAATGTTTGTTATTGTAATATTATAGATTTGATATTTACTTAGGCCATCCTTCAAATGTTGATACAGTAAACAAGGTTAACATTGCCTTCATTACATCATCAAAGTTCAGCGGATTATTTTCCCAAATTCTCTCTTTAACTTCAGGCTGGTCGATGTCACCATTTACATACTCTATATAAGATCCCCTGTGAACAAGAAAAAAATCATATTAATATTCTCACAATCAGCAAATGGATGAGTGGGGTGGAGAAATAGTGTTTTACATTCTTTCATTATATCAAGATGGCAACAAATGAATGAATAGTATACATTATACAGTTTAACCTGTCTATAGAAGCCACCTAATGGAACAAGTAAAGGTTGCTGTTATGGGCAGGTGGTCCTTATATGCAAGTTCAAATAATATGAATAAAGAACAATTAGGATAAATTTTACTGGCATTAAAATCAGGTGGCCCTTATATAGAGGTAGCCTTTAAGATAGGTTTGACTGTACTTCATGTCAAATTTATGCACTATACTTCATATGCTTTTAAACAATGTAAAAAAAGTTACAGATTCATCAGATGTTTTACTAATGAAATCGAGTCCCTTTCAAAAGTGACAAAAGAAAAATTCGGCTAGTTCCAATAACTGTATTAGGTGTATACTTACTTGCATTCTGCCTCAGTTAGTTTAGAATTATCTGTACACCTGTGGAACATTCCCTATAAGTAATAAAATTATACATTTTAAAACTAAAATTAAATAAATTCAAATAAAAAATTTCATGCTTTACCAAGTCTTTCAAGACTTCAAAAATTTAAAAATTCTCTCTTGCTCTCTCTCTCAATGACATTTTTATGATGCAGGATTTCCATCTGTGCAAAAACATATCATAACTAATATTTCACAAAATCTATGAGATTAAAAATATTTCTTACAGAAAATTATAAAATCAAACTCAGCTGAGGTATTATTAAGGTTACTAAATCTGTTTTAATTTTGCAGCACTGGACCGCTGTTATGGAACAAAAATTTTCATCAGCAGTGCTTAGACCAAAATTGTGAAAATCCAAATATTTTTAAGATGTTTAAATGAAGTGCCAAAATATATTTTACCAAATTCACACAAGGCAATACATTGAATGATTAAGCATAACTTAAGTTTTTTGATCAAATTTAAGTACTTACTTTGAAGAGTTGTACACCAATAACAGCAAACATGAACTTTAACAGGAATGTAACCAACATAATGTTGTAGATGGTTCTGATAGCTACGATGACACACTGTACTACATGCTGTAAACACATAACCACATGTTTAATTATTGTAAATTTCATTGAATTAAAATTTTATTGTCATATAAGTAAAATATTATGTGACAAATTTGAAAAACAACAATCTGAAACACAATATTAAGATATGTAATACAAGTATCAATAGCTAAGAGTCCCCTGTTCTTGGTTCCAACGACTGTTTAATTAAGGAACCTATTTTATGACTTGCATAAATTCTTCAGGTACACTAGTTCTCAATTTTGAGATAGATAATAGTCTGAGCATTTTGATAAGCATATATACTGAAACAAAATTTGTAAAAAATTTGTTCCTGTATATCTACATGCTAGTACGGACAATGAGATTTTAAAATCTTTTTAACAGTCTTAAAACAATTGACTGTCATTGATTAAGTCATGTTATTACTGTATTATAATTACCTTTAATCCTTTGGCTCTGTTAATAGCTCTAAGTGGGCGAAGTACCCTTAGCACCCTGAGAATTTTGACAACGGAGAAGGTTTGATTTCTGAAAATAAAGATTTATATCATTTAGACATCAGTAGCTGGTAGTTGTATTAATTCATAAGTCATAAGTAACTATGAGTAAAACATATATTTTGTAATATTAAGCCATAAAAATAAAGTTTTGGTTTCACTTAGGAGAAAAGACTAAACAGTTACACTAACTGGAGGAGGAAAGTAGAGTGCAATGGAGTGGAGTAATGGTGCTTCATGCCCCAGTCTAGATTCTTATACTTCACATTGAAGCAGTCGATTATGGGATATTGCAGGAAACTGGAATGCTTCAAGAAAACCCACTTAACCTTCAGCAAACAATCTGACAAATTGTCTCTGACACACAGAATCTATTTTGAGTAGAATTCAACCCTTATTGGGAACTTGCATGTTCCAACAATGCTCTCACACTAGGATAGGCCCAGAGTGGGATCTGACCTTGATGGTAACTTGTATCAATCTTGTAGGTGTTACATGAATGCAGAGTATTTTTTTGTTCAATAGTGTTTTAAGCACCCGTCAAGAATGTTCATTTATATGAAAGTAGTCCGTTCAGGAATGGTGGAAAAAACTGGAGAAAACCACCAACCTTCAGCAAGAGAACTATATTAAGACTTCTGTTCTGGGTGACAAAAAAATTCTCTGTCATTAAAATTAATGTGTTGTTATCAAACTTACTTAAATATAAAAGAAATAAGAGAAACAGCTACGACAACTAAATCTAGTATGTTGAAGAAACTTCTACAAAATGATCCTTTGTGGATAATAAGACCATAGGTAAATATCTGAAAATTTAAAAATAACACAAGGTTAACATACCTGCAATAATTATAAAATAATTCATCACTACATATACATTATAATTTCATAAATAGCAAATTGGAAAGCAGGAAAATGTCAAATTTTTATACATGTGTTCAATAACTGGGGAGAGAATTTTCACACCAGCTATTTCAGAGTTTGTCATAGATTTTACACGAGTTTTGTATTAGTAATGTGTCATTCTTTATACAAGTCATATAAGGTTTCAGCAATCAATGGGCCATCTCTTGTGACAATGTGTGCAAAATTATGAATTTTCAACTTTCTTTTAACTTCTTTTTTCATCAAATAATTTAATATACCAAGAGGCATATTTCTTTACCAGTATTGCAAAATTCATTGTTAATTTCATATAAGGATTATCAATCTATTTATTTTATAAGCAAACTCCACTTCACCTATGGTATATACAAGTAGACTAAGAATCTTTAGTGTTGCTATAGCAACAGGATTCTGACTTACAACATGTTATACTCACCTTGATAATGATTTCTATTGTGAAGACTGATGTGAAAAAAATATCAAAATAATTCAAAATCTGAAATAAAAAATAAACAAGAAATCATTAGAAAACTTTAAGTGTTGTGTTAGACATAAACATTCCTACATCATATAATGTCATAGGTTTGTCTAACATTTAAGAAAAGGTTTGTTTGACTGAAAAAAACATATTCTGGTAAATTGATAAAATTTTAATGTACAACAGAATAAACACACTTAAAAAGAAAAAATTTGGCTTTACATCACACACATCTACTCTACTCTGCTCAAAGATTGTTCATGTGTAGTTACACAAAGATCTGTTAAGTTTTTAGAAAAAGCAGCAGACAAAATGTCGGCAGCATAAACGGAGTTAACACTATGTCCCCCTTCCACTTCTTTTGGGAGACAAAAAAAAACTCAAGCTACAGGGGTTCAAATTATGTTTTGTATTGGAAGGTCCAGGACCTTTTGTGACTTTTGTCTTTATTTTTGGCAGGTCCCACATAAAGTTTTGAAAGCCAATATCAACATTGAAAGATCTACATGTATGCGCAGTTATGTTTCATATATAGGAAAAGTGAATTATCCTGGAAACATGGCAGGTCCATAGGACTTTTAGTTTAAATTTTAAGGGTCCCAATGCAAAATCAATCCCCTTCCCCCCTCACCCAGGATATTTTGACAACAATTTAATCAGTCATATATAGTACTTACTTTGTTTCTCTCAGATTCACTGTCTAGTGGATCCTCCGTAGCTAACATAGCACTGCTAATTAAAATACAAGCTAGAACAATATTACCAAAATATGAATGATTGCATATCCTGTGGCAAATGACACGGAATCTGAAATATATAATAAATAAAATTATGTACAATATGTTATTGTTATATTTTTTTAAAGTACATGTACCTTGTTCGGTTTAATTTTGGCATTATAAAGGGGTTTGGTGGCCTTTGTTCCCCAGGGAAATCAGAGTCATGACAGAAAAGAGAAATGGGGTTTAGAAAAAAGTGAAGAAGACTAATTAACAAAACCTTAAGAGAAATTGATTTAGGGACCTAAACTTTGATAAGTGAAGTGTCAAAGAAATAACTAAAAGACTTCCACCATTGTTTTTCATATAAGAATATAAGAACAAAATTTGTTCAGAAATGGAAAAATATCATTCTTGGATTTAATTTTTTTCAACAGCCATATTTGCTGAAGATGATACTTATGCTAGTGATATGACTTCATACCCTTGAACCTATAATTTTATTGAGTTTATTCAGAGCAAAAAATGATTAATCATGGTAAGGTTCTCACACCATCATAGTTATACAAGTGAACATATAAGAGCAAAATAGAACCTACTTGTTAGTTGGTGAGAAGATAAATAAAGCACTGGCATTAGGAATTGGTTTGACTTTTTCCCGTATATGAAGTTCCGACATTCGTCTTGGTCTCATTGTTGATGGCGTTTGTGAATCTTTTTCTTCATCATTAGCTTCCTCCTCTTCCGTATCCTCATTCTGATTCTCTTCATCTTCTTCTTCTGTTAAACAAGAGAAATAAACATGTAGCAACAATAGAACAGTGTACTATTTTAACATGAAATCTTAACAAGTTATAATTGAAACATGATGCCATACCAAAAGTGTCCCAAAGTAGACCACAAAAGGGAAATCCTTCCAGAGCACCCGACATTACTTCCCTGGTGGATATTCATGTGTTTAACCTGACTTGTCAGTTCTGAATTTTTTTAACTTTGCTTCTGGGTTGTGATTCGAACATGGATTAGTATGTTTGTTTTTGATTTACTCCACAAAAAGATTTTTCCTGTGAAGTTTCATGAAAATCTGTCAAATAGTTTTTCAGAAAAAGTGACGGACAAAATGTTGGCTCGAAAATTGGAGCAAAACCACATTCAATCCAATTCAACGAACCATAGCATTTGTGTGGAGACATGTGATAAACATTTTTGTCATAACTTCCCAAATTTACGTCATTTCAGAGAAACTCTGAAATCATGCGATTCCATAAACAATGGAAGTAATGTTTCTCATAAAAGTTATATGGTGAACTCAATTCAGGGTAAAATAAATACAGTCCAATCTGCCTTAAAGGCCACCTCTATATAAGGGCCACCTGCTTATAAAGGCCAGTAGAATTGTATCCTGATTGTTCTTTATTCATATTATTTGAACATGTATATAAAGACCACCTGCCCATACAGACCACTTTTACTGGCTCCTTGGGTGGCCTTTATAAACAGGTTTGTCTATACACAAAATAATTTACCCTCAATAGGAATCTGTTTGGTGTCTCTGTATTCCCCTGCTGACTCACTGTCATAATCCTTTTTAAGATCTATTTGTACTCGGTGTTCTGGTGTTGGACTACTTTCTTTTCTGAAAACATAAAATTTTATTTATAATTCTCAATTCTTTATTTTATTATAATAATTGTTTATTTATTTCCAAAAATAACTTGTCTTGTTTATTCTAGAAGCATCTATGTGGTCACTGTCCCTTGTTTTAACAGATGACCCCATTGTTAAGGCTTTAGTAGTCCATCATAAATTGAATGTAAAAAATATTGATGTAAAAGTGTTTTAGAGGAGTTTTTGAAAATGGCCCTCTCTGAAAAATCCCAGATTGAACACCCACTTACTAGAGACTAAAAACTTTCCTTATAAACTTTGAGTTACACGGTTAGTGTTTTATAAGTAATTTTTATTGAAGACAGGACATTCTGATCACAGTATTTCAAGAGGTAATGCAAGATAGTTGGCGCATGCCAAATTCGATGAAGGGCCTCTTGAAATACCATGAACAGAAATTTCTACTATTTACAATTCTTTCTTTCAATAAATATTTTGTACCCATGTTTGTTTCAACTCTTGGCACTATTTTTTCCATACCTGCTCATGTTTTTTTTTTTTTTTGCCATGCAAGATCGATGTGACCTTTAGTGACATCATAATCAAAAGACAATCACATAACGTCACCCTTTGGGGAACATCGTTTGTGGGAAAATTCATATGCATCAAGGGTTCAGCAAGTTTCATCGAAGAGAGATAGCCATATTGTAAATATTTTGATATACATGTAAGTGCAAACAAAATTAAGCTATGATCTATCTCAGTGTTTTTAAAGCTTGAGACATTGTCAACAACATATGCTGATCTTTAACAAGATTTCTTATTTATTCTGTGGCAAAGACAAATATAAATTTTCCATTAATAAAGCTCAATATAAACGGTCATAGACCTGGCTGACATATGAGAATGTTTACTGACTTCTAAGTTCAATTAATCCACAATGCAATTGTAATAAAAATTTTTACATGGCTGATATATGAGGAACTTTGCTGCTGGCTATTTAGATCAATTACCTACTTCAAAATGTGATTGTAATGATGTTACCTTGCTGACATACAATGTATTAGAATGTCTCGGACTAACTACTCACAAAATGAACATAAACTAGAAGTGTCAGTGAAGCTGACTTTTACCTCCCCCCAATTGGTTTTGTCATTGGGTCATGCCCCTTGACCTATCCACCTAAATTTGGTATGTGACACTTTTTATACAAATGGTTAACAGATGTAACATTTGTGCAAAGTTTGATCAAAACCCATCTGTAGACATGGAAGATATAGAGGGGACATGATATTGGGCCAGACAGTCAGAGAAATGTATGAACAGATAGACAGGATGATTCCTCTATACCCCTGTTTTAGGGGACAGAATAAAAATTTGTTACCTGGCTGACATATGAGAACGTTTACTGGCTTTTCTAGACAAGTTACTACCAAATGCTTCATCTTCTGTTTCATTAGCACCATCTTCATTCATACCAACTCCCTCATCTTCTTCTGTAGGCTGTTAAAATAAAATAAAGATTGATTAAAGTCAAAAATAATTCATTTATATTGAGACATCACCAATTATAAGTGGCAGGAATTTTAAGCTTTGCAGTGCATTCTGGGCAATGTGTAAGGAGGGTTCTTAATTGTGCCATGCCTATTGTGATATAGGGTATTATTTTTGTAGTTTTGCACTACCGCAACAGTTTTAAGCAGAGCACCCTGTTGGCCAATAATGAAATCAGCTAACTGTAAATTGACGATCAAAATTTTCGTGCTTTTTGCAATTTGCATTAATTGGAGACTTTTCTGCATAATCAAAAAATCATTTTTAAACAATGTTAACCAAATAGTCATCATCTACAAGTACATTGAATCATTTCATTCATCCTATCGGATCATACATTCTTTTTATCCTTACCTTTTCTTTCTCTCCTTCAGGTGTTTTACTCTTTGACCTTCGTATAGATCGTATTCGTTCCTTTTGTTCTTCCTTTTCTTCATCGATTTCTGTTAAACTCTGAGCATCAGCTAAATTATCAACAGCAATGGCCAAGAAAACATTCAGTAAAATATCTAATCTCTGAGTTAAGGAGAAATATGATAGATAATAATTTTTTGGGCGTCTCAGGGTAACTTTAACATTCAGTATACCGCAGACAAGTATACCAATCCTCCAGTCACATTATATTGAAACTGGATAAACCAGTTGATACACTGTCCTCTTAAAACCAAGAGCCAGGCGAGGAAGCAGTATCTCAATTTTTAAAGTCTTATGTATCCCTCCAGGGTTTTGAACCCACAACCTCCCACTCTCAGTCAGATTTGGGTAATTACGGTGTTCTAAGCAAGTGAGTGTATTTATATATATTAATATATAGAGAGTCAGCAAGGACAATAACAAATTTATGGACAGACAAGGCCAAGTGATACTGATTTTGTAAGTCAAGTGTTGTAGGTTTGAACCTTTCTAGGAATTTTAATCTCCTACCCATACTAGAGCTGTAAAAAAAAAACTTGCTACTAGAATAAGTCTATCAGATGAGACTCAAAACTGAGGTCTCATCTCTTGATAAAGACACATCTGTAGAGTTCTGAAAAAGAGTAGGCCACCTGTTGTCACTACAGAGGATTAGAAGTGATTAAAACAAACCAAATAACATAAGGGAAATGCATAATCTTGTTACGTCAGAAAGGATACAATTACCAACAATAAACAGGAAAACAAAATATAAGCAGACAACAGCACCAAATTCAGAAACACCACCATACGACTTTATACCAGCATACATAACTTCATTCCAATCTTCACCAGTTAATATCTGTAATACAATGAAATATTGACAATAGACATAAAATTCCTTAAATGAACTGCATTTGAATCTTTTTTAATTTGGTAACTGTCAGTTGATGATAACGTAATTCTTAAAAGATGTGGAAATAAAATTTGTTTAAAACATCATTTGTTCCAAATTGATGACTTATTTTGTTTCTCAGGGATGTTTGACATGATTAATGTGAAACTGAAAAGTAGACAGGGTTGAATAATGACTGATCAGTTGTTCTATTTCTAGGTCACGACCTTAAAATGTTCTATTAGATACATCAAAATGACTTTTCATGAATGAAAAAAGACAAGTAAATTCAATTTACAACATTCCCCTCTGTAGGTAGTTGTTTGCAATTTGCATTTATGTTTAAAGGACAATAATTCCAAGGAAAATGATCAAACCAACTCAGGTTAATGATGTAAATAGTGCTTTATAGTTTTGGGAGAATTACTCCATACAAGAAGTGAATTTAATATCTTCCCTATTTTTTCAAAAGCTGGAAATAAAAATATTGTAAATATTAGAGTTTAATTTTAAATTAATTTTTTCTGGTTAATATTTAACAGCTATATTTATCATGTCAACCTTCGGAAAGCAAACTAGGAAACTTTCTCATATTAGGATCTGCCCAAGTTGTCATGGAAAAAAGAAAAGTTTTACTAACCTGGAACACTGTGAGCAATGACTGAAAAAATGTATCAAAATTGCTGCGTGGTTTTTCATCTGGAAAATTGAACTTTCCACCAAATAACTGCATCCCAAGTAAAGCAAATATCACAATAAACAAAAATAACAGCAACAATAAACTGGCAATAGAACGCATACTGTTTAACAATGATGCCACCAAATTTCTCAGGGAGGTCCAATATCTAAATAAACAAATAAAATATAATCAATTAAATATTACAAAATATGAAAGTACACAAACTAGATTATTGTGAAATCAAAAGCCTTACACATTGATGTTTATTCAATGTGTACATGATATTAAACAACAGGGCATGCAAATGTTTGCGACTGCTGTGGATTTGCATTTTCCGTGTTCATGAAGAATTGGTGTGATTAAAAACTGTGTGAAATGATGTCAAGTATCCATTCATTTTTTTATGTAACCAAAGGTAATGTTTTTTCTCTGATGTCAAATTGCAGAAAACATTTATACGTTTAATATCTGGGTACAAATCATATTTCCTTTCTCTGCCAGACAGATTAATTGATAAATTTATTAAACAGGGTGTTACATAAAAGCCAACAGTATTAAACTTATATTGAGGTGTCATCAGCTATAGGTGACATAATATGATACAATTTCACTGTTTTGTGTATTTAAAAACAAATTTAAGAGTTCCTGTGAAAGGTAATTGGTTTTGTACTTCATAATAGTAGATGATAGTAAACAGGAACCACATCCAGGAATAAAAGTGCAGAGAGACAGAGACAAAAGCTTCGAGCAAGACCTGGGTTAAAGTCTTTAGGACTAGTTTTCCATCCCTCCTTCTTGTTGTGCATTAACCATCAATGGTCTCTGTGATACAAAAGATTTAAGTAAAAATATGGTGTTATACATACCTTGTAGCCTTAAAGACCCTGAGTAACCGGGCACACCTTAACACTGACACACCTAATGGTGGCATTACATTTGTATGTATAAGTATGACTTCTATGATGCTACATAATACAACAAAACTGTCAAAACGGTTAAACAGTGAGACAAAATATCCCTGGAGGCCTAAACTGTACATTTTTAACAACATCTCTAATGTAAATAATGCTACAAAAAATAAGTTGGCTACTTCTGAAAATACAAAAAACAAGAAGAAAGAAAAATAGAATTAGCAGGATTAAAACAGGTAAGTTCAGTTATTAAGTGTACACATAATAAAACTTATTTTCGTGTCATCATCAAAAACAAACATACTAATCAATGTCCGAATCAAAATCCAGAAGCAAAACAAAACTTTGAAACTGACAAGTTAGGTTAGACACATGAACTTCAACTAGGGAAGTGAGGCTGGTGCTACCGAAGGGTAAGCACTACCTGTTTAGCTAGCTACAACCATATTATTTTATCATTTGATCATCAGCTATTCCATAGCACTAGTAGTGCCTATCAAATCCTGCTTGGTGGTCATACTGGTATGCAAGGTATTATAGCTCCTGTACTCAACTCCCTCTTACTGGATTGTTAGAGCAATAAATAAGCAATTTGCAAGAGGTATGGAGATTAAAAATCTCATCAGACAGACCAACTTGTTCTCGTTTACAGGAGATATACATGTTTAACTAGTAGAACAAAATAAAACATTTTCTGGAATACTACATACCTTGAAAATCATCCAACCAATGAGGCTGTCTATAATGTTCAGAAGTTAAAACACATGTATTTAAGAAAACCATAACTATAACCAGCCAATAAAACGCTGTAGATTTAACTAATTTACGACATAATCTTCTACATCTTCTATTCCATTTCATTAGTCTCCGACTACAACAAAAAATAAAACAAGAATTTTAGGTCATGGTCAAAACAGAAATTCTCTTATATGTTTCCTACTTGCTAAAATACATTTAAGATTTTGAAAAATGTGGACATGTATTCTTGCAATTCATTTGCTTCTATGTTCTTCAGTAGAAATTCTTTTCAATTTAATAGAGATTTTACTATATATGCAACAGAAGGAAATGGCACATGACACTCCTCTGTAGTGATGACATAATATCTAATAAACATCCATATACAGATTCCTAGTGGCCAGGAGGCCTACAAGGCCAGCTTATACATCACAACACCTATCACAACCTTGAATCTCAATATGGGAATATCCTAGCCCGAGAAAATTCAGTTCGGTTGAAGAAGATTGCTGGTTTTCTTCAAGTACATTGTACATTGTACTCTGGTGAGTGCCAATATTCCAGACCTGACCATACCAATAAAAGTAAAAGAATCTTGTGCATGTTTTCAAATTTAAACCTGTTGACATATTTAATACCTTTTTCTATACCACCATGTTTGAGCTTCACTACTGTCAACTTCTTTTTCTAATTCTTCATCTATTTTTGCTGCAAGTAAGAATTTATTGCAAATTTAAAATTAAAATACACAAGCCAAATGACATCGTCTACATGTTCAGTTTTGAGCAAAATCAATTCATCATTTCAAGCTGATTTAATAACACATTTTGAGAGTATTGAAAGACAAAATTGTGAAAACGAATATTTGCATGGATTTTGTGTGTCCAAAGACCATAACACTGTAAAAATCATTAGACCGGAACAAAACTTGACCTGTAATTTGTCACGGTAAAACTATACATAAAATATCCAACCAGTATCTTCAAACACAACAAAAAAATTCCGAAAACTGATTTGCCATACTGATGGACTGACAGATATTAATGTGACTTTAACTTTGGTGATGTTAATATGGCTGCCAAATCACACCAAAATTTGCTTCTTACAAAATGTCTAGATAATTTGTATCAAAATGGACTATTTACTACCTGCATGTGATGCATTGGTATCTATTTCCTCATATTCATCTTCATTTTCTGGATCTATATCTTCAGCCTGGGTAATCCAGTCTAAATAGCCCCTTAAATCTTCTTCTATTTGTTGTTTTTCACGTAATTTTTGAAAATCACCCCTAGCTTTGGCTTTTTCTCTTTCTTTTGAAAATTCTCTGTAAATTTATAAATAGGCCTATAAAATGTATAACTTAAAACAAAGCAGAGAAACCTAATTATAATTTTATTTTGAGGAGGGTGGCTTGGTGGTCTAAAACATGCCCTTTCAGATCACAGGGACTCTAAACTGCCTTGGTTCCAAACCCATTGAAGACAGATCCTAGTGCGAGAAAGTTTGCCAGTTTGCTTGCCAAAGTTCCATGTTTTTTTTCTCAACTGCCCATGGATTGCATAGTACATGAGGCAAGAGGGCAAAACTCTTGAAAGATAACATTCATTTTGTCATTTTGTTCCACATTGACAAGTATATGAACAATGGTGTTAACTCAATATTAAACTATATACAGTCCGATCTGCCTTAATGGTCACCTCTATATAAGGGCCACCTACTTATAAAGGCCAATAGAATTGTATCCCAATTGTTCATTATTCATATTATTTGAACCTGTATATAAAGGCCACCTGCCCATAAAGCCACTTTTACTGGTTCCCTTGGGTGGCCTTTATAGACAGGTTTGACTGTATGTGTGTATAGTGTATGTGTGTGAGAAAGCGAGAGAGAAAGAAATTTTCTTAAGTTTAAGTTTTGACAAACTCACCCACTAAGAACACCTAAAACTAAGTTGAGTACAAAAAATGATCCTAATATAATTAAACTAATAAAGTACGTCCAAGGCCAAGCACTACCAACTGCATCATTTATCTGAAAATAAACAAAGATTAAAAATTAACTAAAAGTCAGCAACACGGCATACCTCTAAAGTTTTCACTTAAGAAGAGGGATCATCCAGGGATGTGACATTTTAAATTTCATTATTAGTAAGATGATCCTGGGGCATTGATGACCGAGTGGTCTAAAGCATGAGCCTACAGATCACAAGGCCTCTAACCACCTTCTTTCAAATCTAACTCCTAGTAGAACCTAGTGTGAGAAAGATTGTCAGTTCCCTTATTGAAGGCCCAATTTCCAATTTTTCAACAAATGGCAAGTGAACTGACAAACTTTCTCACACTAGGATCTGCCCAAAGTGGGATTTGAAACGAGGCAGTAAGAAGCAATGTGATCCTTAAGTGCACACTTTGGACTAATGGACGACAGAGGTCCCTGGTTACATACCAACAGTTAGATTGATTACTATAATAAGTATGTGATTTTGAAATCAATTTATGTTTTACCTTAAAATACCTATAAAGTGATGAGTAATAAAAATCAAACCTGATTTTACATACCCAGTACATAACTTGTGTCCATCCTTCCATGGTAACACATTGGAACACTGTTAACATAGCCAGCCCAAAGTTGTCGAAGTTTGTTATACCATCATTTGGACCTTCCCAGTAGTATCTACATTCCTGTGTTGTTTCATTACATCTATAACCCTTCCCATCATCAGAACATGGGTGAGGGTCTTCTAAAGCTATTTCATCTGTAACAAAACAGTTATGAGTGATAAGCATGTAGTTATTACTAAATCTGTTTTAATTTTGTAGCACTAGACAGAATTTCGGAATAAAACTCCTCATCAGTAATGCTTAGACCAAATTGTGGAAATCCAAATATTTTCAAGATGTTGAAATAAGAAAATTAGAAGGACCAAAAAGTATATTACAAAATCCACATCCACCAAAGTTCAGTTAGACTCCAGATCTAAAGGTCATGTGTTCAGACTCTGAAGGGGGCATGTTGTGACATTAAGTAAGTTACTTTATTTCACATTGCCGATGAATTACTAGGTGTCAGGATAATGGATTGATGGGGCTGCAACCTCTGCAACTAATGTCTTGGTGAGCCAGCACATTAAAGTTGCCCCAAGTGCATGCTAGTACAAAGCAGACATATACATAATACACACTGCCAGTCATGGTCAGAGTGGAGTATCCTAGTTTAATATGTGGAGTATTCTAGTTTAATCTTGGCGACACTAGCACTACAGTGCAAAAATTAAAATGCAACTATACAACCCTAAGGCTTACTAGTGGTGTCTTATATGGTGAATAGACAAAAGCTTGAACAAAATGTGCAGTTTTTTGAGTTTTTTTTTTTTTTTTTTTTTTTTTTTTTACAAACTTTTGAGTTTCAGGGTAGATTTCAACATTGTTTTATTTTATATTTAGATGGCTTAACATCTTAACAACAACTTGATATAGGTTTTTTACATACTAAATTTTAATTTCACATGTGGTGGGTGTAGATAGCTAATCAGGAGGTGCTTTCTTTTCCGGGGCATCTGGTCTCACTTTCCTGATGGAAGTTAACTTGTTTTGCCAGTTTTAAAGTTTAAAAGTTTTTACTTTGCTATGGGATTGTGTGATTTGGGCATGGATTGGTATGATGCTTGTAGTTGACTTTAGGGATGTGATTTGGACACAGATTGGTATGCTTGTGGTCGACTTTGGAGAATGTGATTTGTACATGAATTTGTAAATTTGTTTTTTTCAATTGGTATACTGTATACTTACTTGTAACTTTATCAAAACAAGTCTTATGCATTCTCCCTGAGAAAAGTTCTAATCCTATTATAGCATAAATTATTATAACAAAAATGACTAGTAGGGCTATATGTAACAAAGGCACCATAGCTCTAAGTATAGCATTTAACACCACTTGTAAACCTGTAAAAAAGAAACGAAAGAAAAACAATATTACTAATGGTCAACAATATTAATGAATCATAAAGTCAAGTTTTTTTTAAAAGTTTTAATGAACAATCACAATGCTTTTTAAAAATATGATTTTTTACACCAAATGCTATATGCTTTTAAAAATATTTTTTTTACACCAAATGCTATATGCTTTTCAAAATATTAATTTTTTAAAACCAAGTTCTATATGAGAAAACAAGGTTGATTAGCTGTGGGCTTTTATAGCTAGTTATACAATGTACATAAGTAAAACACTCAATTATAATTAATTACGTTACAAGCAGCCAAGTTTAGCTAGAAATTTTCTAAATTTGTATCCAAAAGGACCAAGTATGGTTCAAAAGTTTTCTTCCTATTTTTTCACCAGTTTTCAAATGACTTACTTTCCATGACACACTAAACATAATAAGTTACATGCATTTTACTGTAAAAATGATCTGAATTGGAATTGCTTTGAAAATGACCTATCTCATGGACAACAAAGGTGTTAAACATTAGCTTAAAATCTGGAGGTGATGTTTTGAATGTTATATAAAAATGTGTTGAATTAATATAAGCAACAAATATAGGACTTGGATATAGATGGCCTTTAATGTCTTATTCTGAATTTTTTTTTATTTTAGAATTTTTTAATGCCTTGTAACCAATATGCATGGTTAAAAATATTTTCAGTATACTTGGATTTAATACTGACATGCTAGATGAACATCTCCAATGAAACAAGGGATGATAAGCTATTTGGCTGTCATACTTTGTTGTGGTTTTGGAGAATCACCTATTTTAGTACATTTAGTGCTTTTTTAGTATAACATACCATCTTGTCTTAAGATGGTTAAGAAGAAATATTAATATCAAAATGATAATAATTATATACATTATATAGATAAATGTATATATATATAAGCATATAAGCAGTATTGCTTTGGTAATATGATCCTGATATATAGAACTGTCTTAATTCTTCATCTGATCTAGAACAAAAAGTCTCAATTTTAATGTAATTGGTGATGTCTCCATTTGAACATTATCTGAACATCTAAAGCTACCTTGAAATGATCTTAATAGTCTATATAATTAACTACAACAAATTGATATGTAGATTATCTATGACGCAATCCAGAGTAAATTAGTATGGTATATACAGTCAAACTGGTCTTAAAGGCCACCTGCTTTTAAAAGCAAGAAAAACTGTCCCCCAATATGCTTTTATTTTAGTTATTAGAACCTGCTGAAAAAGTCATCTGCTCATATAGGCCTTTTTTTGGTTCTCTAGGGTGGCCTTTTTAGACAGGTTTGACAGTATTTGTGACCTGATATTATTTATAGTTTTGCTTTGAAAATTCAGAAATTTTTATCAAAAAACTTCAGATACTGAAAATGACAAAATCGGACAGTAACACTTAAGCTTTGTCTCACCTTCACTCCAATCTCTAAGGAGATATTAAAGGCACAAAATTCTTTTTACTGAGTATGAATATATGATGTTTTATTTTTTATATATACATGTATATATATATATATGCATACATATTGTATATATAAAATTTTCAGAAGACACGTAAATATCTATACATATATATATGATATATAGATAAACACACACAAACACACTGATGAAAAAATTAATATCATAAGCATATACAACACTTAAAAGAATCTAACACAAAATGTTAAGGTTTCAGGTAATTACAATTTTCTTTGGGAGATTTTACTATAGAATTGAATATTATAATGCATTAAATTTAGACTTAAACTTGGACAATTACAGTAAATTTGTAATATACATTTAGTTTTAAAATTCCATGTCATCTTTAAAATCTTTTTTTTTTTTTATTTTTTTTTGTCTTCCAGAAGAAAATTATATAAAATGTCTAATTGCTTGTCCTGTAAAATGCTATATGATATAATATTAACCTTAAACTTTGGGCCTGATATGCTCACCTGATAAATAATGGCTAACTGATTTTTTTTTTTAAAAAACCACAAAAACCGAAAACCCCAATGTCAAAATCTTTACAAAAAGTAAAAATTTAAAGCTTTTCCAGGTAATTAAACATTTCAGCATTCTTTTGCATCAATGAACTTGACCTCTGAATACATGACCTTCATCTATATATAACTTGACCTTTGAACACATGACCTTCATCTATATATCAAAATGGTTATTGTATCAATGCCTAGAATATTCCAATATACATGTATATACGAAATCTTAATAGTTTTGAGATAATTAACCATTTCAGTATTCTTTCCAATCTGTAACCTTGACCTTTTTACCCATAACCGTCATCTTTATATCAAAATGATCACTGTATCAATACCTACAATATTCTAATATACATGACTATACAAAATGTTTATACAAGTCCGTTAAAAAATTAATGTCGCCCTTCAATTTCCAAAAAGAAACATCACCCCCCTTGTTTCTTTATTAAAACAGAACGAGAGAGTTAACATGGTTTATTTTATGAAAAACAGCTTTTACTCATTTAAAAAAACATAACTAAGAATTAGTATTTAGTTCATGCTCCTCTTGTTCTTGACCATGATTTGTTTTTGCGTACTCTCAAACAGTATTTTTTTTTGCTGTAGACTTAAGTCATTCTCTACCAGTGACTCTGCAGGAACTTCAAAAGAGCAAAATTTGATCTAGGATTATCCTCATTCTATAAATAATTCCACCGATTTTCTATTTGGTCCAGGTCTGGAGAATTACCAAGCCATTATGGAACAGGTATGTTTTGAGTTTGTAGAAAATTTGTCATTGACTTTGATGAATGAGCAGGAACTAAATCTTGTTGAAATATGTAATGCGTCTCAAGAAATTTTTGACATTTAGCATGCATCATCATTTAAGATTAGGTTTTAAATTAAAAAATATATAATCAAATATAATCACTCCTACCTTATTCCAATAGAACCAAATATAATCACTCCTACCTGATTCCAATGGTACCAAATAATCTTCAAATTCTTCTCATGATTCTGTATAGGACGAGCTTTTTTTAAGTTACCCGTGTTATTTAAAAATCAAACTTAAACACAACGTTTTTATTTTAAATTTGCATAATATATCAACTGTTTATAAGATATTAATCTGGAATTGAAAAATATAGTGTTGTAACTGTTTAAAGAAAACAGTTTAATTTTTTGGATTTTAATTGACATTAAAACAGTTCGAATTTAAAAAATACTTGAAATCGTGATAATTTTTTGTCAACGAGTTGACAGTTTTAATGTCTAATTAAAAGGCTTATCTTCATTTGTAACATCTACTGCAGTAAAATAAGGAAACAAATGACTTAAAATTCTACACAAGGGGGTGACGTTTCTTTTTGGAAATTTAGGGGTGACATTATTTTTGAACAGACCTATAGTTTTCCGGATAATTAACCATTTCAATATTCTTTTGCATCTGTGACCTTGACCTTTGAACCCATGACCTTTATTTATACATCAAAATGACCGTTGTGTCAATCCTACAATATTGTAATATAAATGCCTATACAAAAAGTTTATAGTTTTCCAGATAGTTAACCATTTTGGTATGGTCAAGTTATAAATATTGGTCAAGTTATAAATATTTGAAACTATTTTATGACTTTTTTTAAAATTAAAGACAAAAGCGCTTAACAAATTTTTTGTCCAAATTTCACGAAATGAACAAACTTTAAGCTTAAGCCCCTAAAGAAGCCAAATATCACATCAGATTTTTTCTCCAATTGTCACTTTTGGAGAAAAAGATTTTTGCACCCTTAGGTCACCTTGACCTAGTTATGGTAGCAATGGCAATGCCACAAACAAATCTAAATTGCACCAGCCCATATATACTTCTGACCAAGTTTCATTGAAATCTGCCTGGTAGTTTCAGAGAAGAATTCGAAAATAGGTGTTAACGAAGCCCACACATACACACGCTGCGCTATGCCATATGCTCATATGACCTTCGATCAGGTGAGCTAATGATCTGAACATCATTATTTCCTTGTATATGAAACCTGGTTTACTCTAGTAGTGAACTTTGAACAATGAACTTTGAACTTTTGGTCTCCATAGTACATTTGTACTGGTTAAGAAGAAAACTAAACATACTTTCTTTACAATGGAATCAGATTAGAAAGTGCTGGTAATTTTTTGTTTATTTTCGATGAGATTTATGATTACAAAGATTGAACTTTGTTTTAGGTATGGAGAAAAAAAAGAAATTTGGTCAATTTAAAATTATAGATTCTGACTATTTATAAACAATTAACTCTGTTTAAAATTTCAGAATGTGCTTAAGAAGCTTAAGAAACATATTACACTGAGACTATGAATTAGAATTCAACGTAAACTACTGGTATGAAATGATTTCAAGTTATCAAGATTTATTCCATAGCAATCTGTGTAGCTCAGTTGGTAGAGCCTTTCACTGCCTATTGGATGTGACTTCCGAGGTTTGATCCTCTGTCCAACCCAGCTTTTTTCTCCTACCTATTCAATTCGATATAAAAGATGTTCAATTTATCCATGTTTGATATTAGTGAGTTTTTAGTTTTTGTTTTGGACAAAACACTGTCATCTTCACGTTGACCATTTTTGCCACCACTAAAAAACAAATAAAACTTTAAAAATTTCTGCCAAATGATTTTATCGTGGATTTATATTGATAGAGGATGATTTATATTTATTACATTTATATGAGATAATCCATTAATAATTTCTAGGCATTTAAAAATCGGCATGGTAATTGTTAAAATCGGCATGGTGATTGTTTTAATTATTTACTGGATACAATTGCTGAAAAATACAACACATAATCTATTGACTACGAAAATTGTTACAAAGTTAATTATTAAACACTTAATTACTGTACAATATTAAATCCACACAAAAATTCTGTTTTACGAAATATACAACTAGGGCTATCCCAGCATGCAACAGTTACAGCGGCTTATTAGATGTAAATACCAGGTGCTCTCAGGCTCTCTCATTTTTTTTCTTCAGCGAAATCAAAGATGCAAACCGCTCGGATGAAATATTGATCAGAGATTTAAATATTCCAACAACCTTACAACGTTTAAATAAATATTTTGCTTATCTATAAACCTGATCAAATTTGTGGAAAGAATTAATGAGCTCTTCATTTTAATAAAAATCCTTTAATTACTGTAAAAATAAAGAGATTATTTACTAATTATATTGAAGATCCACTGGTTTACTGATATTCATTATACTTTGTGTAAATTTTACCAGAAAACTGATTCTTAGTTCCCAAACTTAAGTTTCCAATATAACCACGGAATATCAGCTCCTGACGAAAAATTCAAATTATCTCAAAACTTTAACATCGTTTTTGATTATTCAATTGCATTATTTCATTGGTTGTTTCAAAGGTGATGAAAAGTGTTAGAAAACAAATACGACCAAAAGGTTTGAAATTCTGACATGCTTTTTCTTTTGCATTTAATGTTGTTACTAGTTAATATATAAGTTCTATGAACAAATGGATTTTTCAATTTTTAGTTTCTTTCTTTCCTTTTTTTTCTACATGGTTCTAATTTCGATTACTGAAAACCGGGATATTTAAATATTTGCTGGTATAAACATCTTCTTAAGCATTCTAAACAAATTAAAAATATTCCATCTAAAGACAGACATAGATGTAATAAGTTCAACTACAGTAAGTACAAACATGTCCAAAATAAATACACCACAAAAAAAACACTGAAAACAAAATCCATCTACATCACACCTTCTTATCTGCCACTTAATAACCAAAATGTTACAATTTAAAATTTTATAATTTCTTATAAAAAATTGTTCTCTGCAGGGGTGTCAATCCACTTAAATTTGGGGCCAAAATATGGGCCCCATTCCCAATTTTCCTAAATATTTTGATGAATTTCCCAAATCAGCTTAAATTAAGCAGAAAACTTTAACTCTACCATTTCTAGTAGAATGTTCATGGTTAGTTTTTCTCCCAAAATTGTATAAAATGTAGTTTATTTTAATTCCAAGTACCCTGTTCCTGCTACGAAAAAGGGGCGTGACAACCCTGCATGACACTGCTCTGACACTGCTTATTTAATATTTGCTCACATATAAACTGTAATGTCTTGTATAAATTTTGGTTACTAAGCAACAGATAAACAGGAAATGTACAGTTTTGCATACAAAGAAGAAAACAGATTTTGTTGATCACTGACAGAGTGCTATTTTGTACTTACTGGGTACACCTGATACAAGTCGTAAAGGTCTTAATACCCTGAATGCTCGGAGGGCTTTCACATCAAAATTATTGATGTTCATGGTTGAAAAAACAGTGCTAATAATACTGGAAAAACAATAACGCAAAAACGTAAAAACTCCAGTCATATTATATATATGAAAACACATGCATACCAAACAGGCTTGTCCATGCTTTAAAGTTCTGGAGGTTCAAAATGGAGCTTAACCATCAAGGTCAAGGTTGAATAACATGGAAAACAGGTGTTTTCATCTTTTATGTACAAAATATTGGAACAGGAGGTCAAAAAGTTAGTTTGATAAAGAAGGTGTATGGTTTCAAAGGTTAATTAAGAGGTATGATTGGTTGGATGAATTTTTTGTTTTGTTTTAGGTTTTCTTCGAGACGAGTGTTCAAACAGGGTGCAGTGCACACGCTTACTTACTAGGCGCTTGTGATACCAAACGTAAGGGTCGCAACACTCTAAAGGCCCTAAGCGCTTTAACGTCAAAGCCATGTATATCTAGCTCTCCTAAAACTGTACTAACTATACTGAAAAACGAATGACAAGATTACTTATAAATGAACCTCCAATACTAAAGAACAGGAAACCCTGTGTGTAATATTAGATGTTACAATTTGACCAATATCCCTGTTAAAATTATATCTATATGCAATCCCTTTTTGATAATTAATGAGTTCTGAGACAAAAAAAATCAATTTATTTTTTTTTTTGGGTGTTTTTTTTTTTTTTTTTTTAAATTTTCTGGGGATTTTTAAATTTAATGAACTCATAAAATTATTAAAAAGGAAATACAGAAGAAGCCTCTGTATCAACAGTATTGGAAAGTTAAAGAACAGTTAAAAAGATCAGTCCTAAAATTTATATTCACAACATTTTTACATGGGTGTATGCTTTTGATGATAATGAAATTATCATTGGATCAACACAAGGATGTATAAAAAATAAATAAATAATTAAAAATCTTTCCAATACTATTTTGTGCATATAAATAAGTACCATGTCATAATGGTATAGTAAATATATTAGTGTAAGCTTCTAGTGAATTTTAAGCAATAACCAACAAAACCCAGAAATGATGAAACACAGAGCACCTGTTTCAAACCATTTCAGGAGTTATCTCCCTTGCTAGCAAGTGTTAAAATACTTTACACCATATACACAAATCCAATAAATGCCCATTCCTATGCAAGTTGCTGTACTTACTAGGGGCCCGAGATACCAAGCGTAAAGGTCTTAAGACCCTAAACGCCCGGAGGGCTTTAACATCAAAGCCATGTATTGATAACCAACTCAGAACTGTACTAATTATACTGAAATAGTAATAACAATAACAAATAGTACTAATAATTAACTCAAACATAGTTACAAAAATCTAGTAAAAAATAATAATAATAATAAATCATTGGACATAATGAACACTCGCAAAAAACCCACATATATAAAAATGATCATGCATGTTTGTACCATATTAAATGGCTCTGTAAAGCAATGACAAACTTGACATGATAAACAATTAGAAAATCTTTCGGTCTGCAGAACTACTGACCAATGACAAAACAATGGCATTATAAGAGAGTCTTGATTCGATCACTGATTATTTAGGCTGAAAATATGCACATGAATCTGGTTTTTAGAATATTGCCGCAATATGAATCTGGATTTGAAAATGCTGCAAAAATGCCAGCTCATGAAGTTGGTTTTGAGAAAATTGCCACAATACCAGCAAAGTACAAAGACAAAATATTCAAACCTCTGTTGACAATTTTCGGGTCAGGACTTGAGGGGTTAGGCGTATAAGGCTTTTCATAAAGGTTTACTATAGTCCATTTTACCTCTAACCCCTCCATGTCACATAAATCCAGAAACAGACTTTAGTGAACAAGAAAGACAAGTTGGTTATCCCACTGATCTTACAGTGCTGCAGACCTAAAGTAACTATGTCATATTGAGGAAATATTTCTTATATTAAGTTTGATCAGGGAAGCTTGGGTATGTATACTCTTTCTATTATTTTCAGTGTATGTGAAGTGTGACTGTGAAAAAGTGTATCCTGTTTTATATGTGTGTGTTGTGCTCATATGTTAACTTTGCTGTCATGTCACATTTTTTTGTGAATGTGTGTATGTGTAACATTTGGTGACTTAAGTGGTTTGCTAATAAACTAAATCTTATTATACATAAAAGTGTCTTCAGATAGTGTATAGCTCTTTCAGTAAATGTTCAAGTAAAGACAAATTTCTTAAAAGTAGGCAGCAAGCATGGAGTAATATGTATTGCAAAACATTTCAGTATTTAGAAAATGTAAACTAAGAGAAAGTAGGCGACAAACTCAATCCAAATCCATAAAAGTAGCAGACAGCTAATCATCGCCTTTCAGGTTTTATTGAAAGCAATGGGAGTGTGTATGATTGTAACTGTTTCATTAGGACTAAATAATGTTTGCACAAATGGAAACTGAATGAAAATATATACCAGTTATTACAGATGGTTTCTAGACCATTACAGACAAATAAAATCTACTTTGTTCTTGTGATCAAACTATCATGAAAATCACACAAATGTGACCAAGTAGCACAAAAATAAAGATAACTACAAAGACTGTTACTACTACAAATTCCTATCAAATACTGTAATCTCTCCCACTTAAAGCTATCATATCAGCAAGGTAAAGGATTAGATTCTTGCAAAAGGTACGTTACAAAGCTTTCCTCTATGAAATAGCAATGATACCACCCCCCTTAATTACTTGTGGATGGAGCCTTATAAGTTGGGACTGCTGTATAAACTGGCAATAACAATCAACAGTCAAATACCTACATAAACAACTACTGCAACTAGTTCTTGAAAGCAACACAAAAGCTCTGAAAAAATAAGCAATGACCAAACTGGAAAATGACCTCCCTTAAATGGAACCACTGATCTCTCTTGAGTGGAACCTTTTAGTTACAGTAAATATATAGATAGTTTTAGAAAATAACATTATAACGTTAAAATTGAGGTCAAACACATTAGTCACCACAATGTCATGTAACACTATTGGACTTATAACATGGACCCATATAAAATAGCCTCCACAAGACATATGACACTAGGACTTGTAAATTAGGGCCATATTAAATAGCCACCACAAGGCAAAAATAACACTAGAACTTGTAAAATAGCCACCACAAGACAATGACCAACAACTGGTTATTAAACAAATGAAGACAGAAATTGACAAATTGTCAAGCATTCACAATAACAGAAACACAATCAGTGATAATTCATGTCTGAATAGGCTGTAAATGGCACATAATTAAATCAATAATATCGGAGAAAATTTCTCAAGAGGATCTCTGCTTAATTGATCAATCTGAGACAAGTTATAGAAGATTTTAAACCCTGCTGAAAAAATCTTTAAATCCATGTTTAACAATAAATATATACTATCTTTGTTTAAAACAAAATCATGTCTGCAGCAAAACCTGAACGACACGATTAAATAATTATTCTTCAATTGTGGTTTGCTATACTTATCAAATCCGGGGAAAAAATACCATTGAATCAATTTGGCCAGACAACTATATAACTCGGTTAATTTATATACAGTGCTAACTGTTTAATGCTTGATGTTTATAAAAACGGATTCTTCAGATTTAGTATATGTATCCGGTGTATACAAGCAGAGCTGAAGTCAAACTCTTCATTTGCCTCTGATGAAGGATTAAAAATATTCAAAACCGGTCAGGCTAATTTCATTATTACAATTAACTATATTAAGGCATATAAAGTCAGTCTCCCTGTATAATACTAATAGTGGACCAATTCTGTTCACATTATCCCTTTACTTGCATCCAAAGTCTCTGGAGTCCAAATGTTTTATGATACGAGCAAATGCAAAATGTACCATACTGCAACTTGAAAAATATATAACAGAGAGTAGCCTTCTATTTAACTAGATTAAAAGCCTTAAAGAAATCTTCTGACATCATAGAATTAAAATTGGTACCTTCTCTTCGGAGAGTGCAGCAGTGACCTCTTTTGAGAGAGCCTTACTGTGTTCAGTAATCAGTCAATCATGGTTTTGTGTTTAAATCTCTCTTTTTCTCTCTCTCTTTCTTGCAAATTGTATACAGTAAAACCTCATTATAATGTCCTCAATTACTTGACCACCATGCTCATTGCTTGAGAATTTGGAGTTAACTGCTTGAGAATTTTTAAGTCTTAAATACGGTTTTTATTACATTTTCTTTAAAACAGGTCTGACTCAATTTAAAGCTTTTAAAATCCCTTTAAAATCCCTGAATTTGATTTAAAAGGCTGCTGTAAAGAGAGGCATAACTGTGTACTGTTAAATTTGACTAAAATGGTGGTTGTAATTAGAGGCTTAGCTGTATATCATTAATTACAAATGTACAGGTATTATATATAGGTAGAGCATAATATAATGATCTGGATGGGGTATAAATAAACACACAATACACATACACACATACATACTGTACACACTGTACAAATATATAACATCATTATTCACTAATCATGTAAAGTACACTGTCAATATCGTTACCATGGTGATGTTGCAAAATTGTGCATAAGGAGTTGGTAGGGAGGATACATGTCTGCAGAAGCAATACATTTAAACACAAATAAGCTGTTATGCAACAGAAAGAGGAAACAAAGCAGAGGCATAGATAATATATCAAATAAGAACAGGAAAATTAATGATGAAATGTATGAAATATATAATGTTGTTATAGAATAACAGTTCATTAAGTAGTAACATTACATCATAATGGAGGTTTCTTATATATGAAAGTAGAGGTTTCTTATGTATAAAAGTAAAATTTCCAGACACATGGCGGGGGATAAAAAATATTAAAAATTTTCACAATGCTATATATTTTTTCTTTAATATGAGCCCCTGAACCCTGGAAAGAATTAGAAAGTAAACATTCCAGACATATGGGAGATTGTGAATACTACAAATTGAAAATTTCTACAATACTGGTATACTTTTTCTATATACTGGGGCCCTGAACTTAGGGAAGAATTGGAAAGTAAACTTTCCTCATACAAGGGGCAGGATCAAGAAGATTTCAAATTTAAAATATTCACAATTCTGGTATAGTTATTTGTCTACTGTGGAGGCTATGAAACCCAGGAAAAATTGAAAGTATTTTAAAATTAATACTTAAGTATACAAAAAGGAATAGATGGTGTGTAAACTGAACTAGACATTGACTGGTTCAAACAACTAGATATTGATAGGTTCAAACAACTACATATTGACTACTTTACTAAAACAACTTGATATTGACTGCTTATAAATTGATATTGACTGTTTAAACAACTTGATATTAACTGCTTAAAACAGCTAGATATTAGCTGCTTGAACAACTTGATATTGACTGGTTCAAACAACTAGAATGACTGATTCAAACAATAGATATTAACTGGTTCAAACAACTAGATGTGTACTGCTTCAACAACTAGATATTGACTGCTTTATTAAAACAACTAGATATTGAATGCTTAAACAACTAGACATTGACTTTTAAAACAAATAGATATTGACTGTTTTATTAAAACAACTAGATATTGACTGCTTTATTAAAACAACTGGATATTGACTGCTTTATTAAAACAACTGGATATTGACTGATTTACTAAAACAACTAGATATTGACTGGTTTAGACAGGTTCAAACAACTAGATATTGACTGGTTGAAACAACTAGAATGACTGATTCAAACAACTAGAATGACTGGTTCAAACAATAGATATTAACTGGTTCAAACAACTGGATATTGACTGCTTTATTAAAACAACTGGATATTGACTGATTTACTAAAACAACTAGATATTGACTGGTTTAGACAGGTTCAAACAACTAGATATTGACTGGTTGAAACAACTAGAATGACTGATTCAAACAACTAGAATGACTGGTTCAAACAATAGATATTGACTGGTTCAAACAACTAGATATTGATTGCTTTATCAAAAACAACTAGATATTGACTGTGGCTGCTTCAACAACCAGATATTGACTGCTTTATTAAAACAACTAGACATTGACTGCTTTATTAAAACAACTAGATATTGACTGCTTTATTAAAACAACTAGATATTGACTGCATAAAACAGATTTGAACTAACTCTATCCCAATATTATCCAAGCTAATGGTAATATAACAATATAGTGTTTAACAATGTCTCTGTACTGCACTGTAAAACTAAACATAAAACTAGCTTTGCCTCAATGTATAATATAAAGCAGCTTGTGGTGTGATTACGTTGGGGTTTTTCAGACTGAGAATAATTAGTGATAAAGCGAGGTGTATCTGGAGAGAGGATTTTTACTCCCACAACACACATTCTATTGGTTCATATATCTCTCTTCTGTACTTTTATATATATAAACTGATATACTTATCCCAATAAAAATGCATATGCCCCTATGATAATACCTGTTGTCAAGATTTGTCTAAATAACTCGCTGATATTTCAGGGAAACACAAGATAATGTCTTATAGGCTGGTTATTAATGCCGGTTTATATCAGTACCAATATTTTTGTATTTAGAAATTATGATAATTTGAATACAATGAAACATCACAGTATAAACCAGGCCTTCAGTATGTAGACAGAAACCAGAATAAAATTAAGTTGTTATACAGTTATATTTTTTTCAATCGAGACACTAAGTACGAAAGTCAGAAAGTACAGTTAACTTCAGATTCAACAGATGTCCAAACCTAAAACACTTAAGTAAACAAGTCAAAACAAGAGCAAACTGGGTTTGATGTGCCGATGCCTCATCTATACAAACCACTATTTAGTCAGGAACAAGAGTAAACTGAAATAAAATGGAGTTGATCTGCAGCATTATTACTTTTTCAAACAAGACACTAAGTACGAAAGTCAGAAAGCACAGTTAACATCAGATTCAACAGATGTCCAAACCTAAAACACTTAAGCAAACAAGTCAAAACAAGAATAAACTGGGTTTAATGGGCTGATTCTTCACCGGTACAAACCACTATTTAGTCAGGAACAAGACTTAATAAGGATTAAACGGGGTTGATATGCCACAAGACTTAATAAGGATTAAACGGGGTTGATATGCCAATCTTGTCTAAATAGGACTCTACTGCTCAGTAAACCCAACAACATATAAACTTGCTAATGCTTCAGCACTGACAAGGGGGAATTGTTGCAGGAGTGGTTTTAACACATTGGCTTACTTAACAGTTTAAAACATACTGTGATTTGCAATGAATCAAAAAAGCTTCATCCATTAATTGTCAATCATGTTAGCCATAGATAACATTAAGATCTGCCCTGTCAGGCAGTAATTATATTGGCTCATTCTTGATACTACTATCAGAGCACCTTGACTAATTAATTAACCAATAAAATATTTTTTACAATGCTGATAAGTTCTGTTTACTGCCATGGTATTATGACATGACTGATTTCTAACCCTGTTAACCAAATTTTCCAAAAGTCTACATCTGATTTATTGACATTCCTTCAAACTATATAAGACCTTTCAGCACTTTCTAAAGAATAAAATGTACTTCAAGAAAACTAGCTTGATTTTCCCTCAACCAAAGGCAAATTTAATGCATGAAATCAAAATCAATAGTACATTTACACTGATTTGGAAACCTTCTAAATTGTACAACAATATGGAAACCCTCTAAAATGAACATCAATTTGGAAATCCTCTAAAATGTACATTTTAGATCAATGATGGAGCTGGTGGTTTTTCATCTTCTATATGATCTACTGCTCAATTGAAATTTGAGACAAAATGTCAAATGTTAAAATTATGAGCACTAGTTTTTTCTCAAGCAATTAATCTAGGTAAAAACATTCTCTATGCTGCACAATCTAACCTATTCTAAATTCAACTTGTCTTTACGAGCTCTAACAACAAACTTAAATGTAGTCATCAAGTCCTCAAAAGTAAACAGATTATGGAAGGGGAGGGGGGAGGATATATTTTCAGCCAACAAAATCAAAACAGAAGACCTTCAACATGATTTAAAGCTTTGCCAGTTGCCAATATATATTGAGACTATTGCCTTTAGTATGCATCTAGTCACAGGGCATTGGTTTTGTTATAAAACATAAATTAAATGAAACAGTCACAGTCAAATTTTGAACCAATAACACTCACCCTGAACAACAGCAATAACCCATGAAATATGATCACTTCAATACTTTGAATACCTTGATCAGAATCAAGATGCAGTGTTCAGAAGGAGTCATAGAGAGATTGACCCCTAACTTTGCAAAAAGACCCTAGTGTTAATGCCTTAGTGAATAGTGGGCCATATTTATTTAGCATAACAGGAATACAAAAATATTGATGGTATGATTTTCAGACAAAAGTTTTTGAAAATGCCTCCCTCTGCAAAATCCTAGATTGAACAATGAAATGTGCTAGAATTATTTTGAGTTGGATAAGGATAGAATGAGATGTGTGAGAGTTTATGCCAAAGTAAGGGTAATAAGATTAGTAGGTATAACGTGGTAATAAGCTAACATAAAGCCTTACAGATCCATGTGGTATCTATTACAATAAACATCACTAATGAACAACGCCTGTCATACAACAAACTATATACAGGTAGTTGTTGTATCCAAGCATCACTACATCTATATACCTGTGTAAGTTAATGTGACTTAAAACATTGAACTTTGTTGCATCAAATGACAACTAATTATCCGAATCATTTTACAAGTGTATCTGATAATGGAAAAAGGGCAATCTGGACATTGAACTGAGAAAAGTGCAATTTGACACTTGAATGGAAAACACCAATCTCAGGACAGTGAACTGGAAAAAAGACAACCTAAACAATGCTCTGAGAAAGGCCATTCAACACACTGAAATGGGGAAAGGCAATCTGGACACTGGAATGGGAAAAAGACAATCTGGAGACTGGAATGGGGAAAAGACAATCTGGAGACTGAACTTGGAAAACGACAATCTGGCAATGGACTGGAAAAAGGGCTACCTTGATAATGAACTGGGCATGACAATCTGGACACTGGAATGGGGAAAAGGCAATCTGGAAACTGAATTGTGAAAAGAATAATCTGGACACTGGAATTGGGAAAGGGCACCTTGATACTGAACTGGGAATGGCAATCTAGACAGTGAACAAGGAAAAGGGGAATCTGGACACTGAACAAGGAAAGGAAGAGTCAGACACTGCACTGTGAAACAACAATCTGGACAGTGAACTCCAAAAAGGACAAAGAGGAGATACTATATCACAGTACAAAACATAATGAAACAAATTATATGAGGACAAACAAAATATGGAAATCCAACATACCATATAATGTATCAGTGCTTCAGATTGTTTTTACAGATAGTGGGCCACAAGGGCCCACCAGGTCCAATAACAAGGGGTCATTTCTTGTTATAGTGGGTCATGTTTTGCCACATAATTAAATGTTATGCCACGACCACGTGACTGAAAGTGAAAGTCGGCACTTGACATCTTCATATAATGCACCAAAAGCGATCTTGTCATCTGCTAATTTATACTTTGTTAACCTTTACGATATATTTAAACTCTTTCAACTCCATGATTCATTTAATGTATCTACTTCTCTGCGCTTTGTGTTGTTTTAAAAAATGTGAATAGAGTCGTCTGCATCTCATAGCCATGGTTGCCGCTAGCATATTAAATGAACGACAACGTCCGAGGTCATAAAAAGTTTTATTACGAGTTCTCCCCCTTTGAATATTAATGTTAATAACCGACGCATAGAGCAAAGAGAAGGGGCTTGTCGGGAGTCCTGTCTACATGCTGATTATGAGATAAACAAAGATGCTAGAGATTTTCCGATAGAAAACGAAAACAGAAAGTCAAATCGGAAAACCGCATGGAATCTAATATGTAGTTTTGGGAAGAAATTATTAACGATCAATTTGGCTAAGAAAAACCATGCGCCACGTGGACCCATTAGAAGAAAATGTTATGCGCCATTTTTTAAAATAATGCGGGATTGGCGCGGGCGCACCGACAATCTGAAGCACTGATGTATAGTCAGAAAGCAAACTTCCTATCATAATACGTGTACAATGAAACCAACCTTCATACTATATAGTAACAGAAAGAAAACACATTTCATTTCAATTCTCAGCAAACAACAGTCTTGTGAGAGTTCAATCAATGTGAAAAATTACACATTGGTTCCAATGAGTATTAAAATATGTACATGCTAATAGCTATGTACATGTTGAAAGTAAAACATTATGATGTCGTCCCTGTCAGCAGTTTTATTCAAAACCCCTGACTCTTTTAGTTATTTATGCAGTCATGTAAATTAAACAAACAGCATATGGAAAACACAAAAATATGACATCCCTTGAGAACTGGAAATGAATTTTGAGGCAAAAATATGATTCTTGAACCAACTTTCATCTAAAAGCTTATTAGCAAAGAATTTCATGATTATATTTACAAATAATTATTTCATTCCAAAGTGTTTGTTTTCCTAACCAAATGATGTTGTTCTAGGAATTTGAGAAAAAATATTTAATACATATCATATTAGGTATTGCTAACATGCTACATTGGACAAACTTAAATTTTTTTGAGGGTACATTTTGTCACTAGTAGTTGAATATTGTAGAAATGCACATTGGCAAACCCAATAAGAGTTTTGCATTCTAATTTAAAACTTGACTGGTAGAGGTTGAAATGATACCACAAGGCATCAGACAAAAAGTGTGAATCTTTAAAATTAAATGCATCAAATTATGTTATTATGTCAACACATTTTTCAAATATGTCTTCAATGTTTGCAACTCTAGAACCAGGATGACCCCTTTAACTAATGTCTACCCTACTTCAGGGTTTTATAACCAATAGTGTCTGAATATTTAATTTTTTTAAATTTTAATTCAACCAAAGGGTGTATCTACACTAAATAAGCTGGCAGAGGATTTAAGAAAATGGAAGGTATTGGCAAATGACTACTCTCAAATAACTTTACATGCCTCTTTTTAAGGTACCAATAGTAGCCAACAAAGAAAGATTGATTCTTTTTCTAAGCCTACAGAGATGGCTTAAACACTGGACAAAATAAATGCTGATGACACTTTTCATATTTACTAATCAAAAGTAAAAATGAAGATTCCTACAAACCAACCCATCATTGAAAAGCAACTTTTGTTGGTTGGGGATTTTCCAAAACAAAAATCCATTATCTATCCTTTCATAACTGATGATGATTTTTTTTATTAACAAAGATATTGAATATCAGAAGTGTATCATTTTTTTCAATGACAACCAGCTGACATTATATATCAAATACAAAGTATTAAAGCAATATACAGGAATCCATCTCTTATTCTCTACAGAAAACACTGGCAGAAAATTAATTTACAATCTAGATCCGACATCAGACGAGAAACAGATAAAAATCCCTGAGTCAAATCAATATCGTATATACACCAGGTAAAATACACGATCAAGTAACAATTCAAATCTCATCAAAAACATCAAATTTATCTCCATGTAACTTTTATTTTGAGAATTATATACATTAAAACTTTGATTCATTGCCATCATTTGTTCAGTCAAAAGATATTTGGCAATATAAGAGGGAGACTTATGGAGAAAAACATATACCAGTAGTGAAAGAAATTTACTTTGGGACTTCAAATTTCTGTGGTCATAACCAAGGTTGCAAAGTTAATGAGGGACAATATAATGAGGTTTTAGTAGTAAACATTAATAATGAACATGTTGTAAGAGTGAAATAGAGCAATATTATGTTTTATGTCCCAGTCAAGATTCTTTCACTTATATCAAAGTGGTCAGCTCAAGGATGGTAGAGAAAACCAGAGTACCCAGAGAAATCACTGACCTTCAGCAAGCTAACAGACAAACTTTCTCACACTGGGACCTTCCAGAGAGGGATTTCAACAAAAACAATGAGAGGCACTGTGATCTGTAAATGTGCTCCACAGAGGTCCCCTCATTTTTAACATACAAGTATATGTATAGGATAAATCATGACTTGATTTTGAATAGGACCAGTGATACTGTTTGCTTAAAATTACTACCAAATAAAGGTAGTTTCAAATGACTAAAATTTCCTAGTTTGTCCACAAAAATCCCGTCCCCCAAAACAGCCGTGATGCACTGAAAACTTAAATCTAGTTGTCCTAATATTCACAAAATATCAGATAGAACCATAGTATAGTGTCTTTGCAATGAAGACACTAGCTATTGCCAGTATACCATAATGCAGTTTGCTAGATCTCAGAACTTCATTGTTCCTAATCTTAAAGGCAGAGACACTTGCAAACAGAAATACACAGAGAGGGATACAAATGGCAAGATCTGGTCAGACTAGCACAGAATAGAACTAGATGGAGAAGTGTTTTTATCAGTGTACCTCCCTGGTACCACACGCTTAAGTCAAGTAAGTCAATTTTAAAGGCAAAAGGTAGTTTTTCAAAAAATGTACCAAAATCACTGAGAACAAAGAAAGCATTCTTTCATTGAAGGTCCATGAAAATAATTGATAATCAAGACACTCTAATTAAGTTGTTTGAATCACTTGTTTTAAAAATTTCATAATATTAACCAAAATCAGACAACTCAATAAGATATTTTTTGAAGCTTCAACAAACAGCTAATGATAATACTTGAAATTGGAATTACGAGAAGTTTATAAAGAGTGATTCATTTTAATGTTCTGGTTTGTTTTGCAGACCCCCTTTAAATATGAATCACATTACAGGTATTCAACACCTACAATAACCAGTCTTTGAAAATCATGTTATTCCATTAAGCAAAGGAAATGTGTGTCAAAAACTAGAAACTAGCACATATTCAAAGTGACTTTTGAAACAGTTATATGTAAAACAGCTCATTTATAAAAACATCTTTTAAAACATATATAAAATTAAAAACATGGCTGTTCCCATCAATAAAGATATTTGCCAAGCTCTAAAATGGTGTGATTTTTCTGTTGGCAAATATTTTACATATACAAGAGTTCTGACTCAAAATAACCTGTAGCAAAAATTTTACTTCTTCTAAATTCAAAGAAAAATTAAAACACAACAACTAACAACTTCATTCCAGTTTTTTTCAAATTCTACAAATGAAACTGAAAAAGTGAATTCAAATACAGTTTTACTATCTCATCATCTGATTTCTAAAAATCTATGGGCACCATCAATGTTTTGGCATAAAATTGCTTAAATTTGATTAATATGACATCAGTGAGATAGATAATAAACATAAATTATGTATCCAAAGTTGTTTGTGGTCTTCTTGAACCAAAAAGAACACAATATAATTATATTATTGGGCCAATTATTTTTTAATTACTATCATGAAAACAACACAAAACTCAAAAGAATTAAAATGAATTTACCTATGCACATCTAATACCCATGACCTTTGTTTGAGGCTAAAATATTAGCATCAGATATCTAGGGACACAAAATGCTAGAAACATTTGTTTCAGCCATTGGATTTCATTAGCCACATACAAATGCCATTGGGTATTATATGATGCTAGAGTCAACTTCATAATTCAAAACATGAAATTATGTTTTTATTTTTTTTAGAAAAAAAACCCAACCAAATTACTGATTTTTTTTTTATAGTTTTTCTAGAATATTTTATTCAATAAACCCTTGTTCTTGATTTTTTCTCTAAAATATCATGATAGTTTTGATGACCAAAAGAAAAAGCCACTCAACATTGGGACAATATAAGACATTGCATGCTCGATAAAAACGAATCCGTACTCACATTATAAATATTGTGATAAGACTAGCAAAGAGAAATAAAAAGGAAGAATTCTAATTGAGATTTTATCTCTCAAGAAATCTGGTTACCTGGAAAAAATGTCTAACGATTAAATATGTATACAAGCATGAAAGTTAAAACACACATCTAGAAAAAATGTTAGTTATTTTTTATGTGTTGAAAATGAATTAGTTTCTTATTGAAAGGAGCTGATGATCCAAAGAGACACTATGGTTATTAACTATTACTGGTAAGGCCTCAGAAGGATAAAGTCAACTTTTAAAGTTTTCTGATCAAACCATAAAAAATCTTCTATTATTATTATTGCTTAGTTCTTACAGCATGGAGCAAAATAAGTAGAGGAAATGTATCCAAAATGTTTTTTAAAAGCTTTAAATACTTTTTAAAAGTTGCTAAAGGGGTATTTTTGAAACAATTTCTTAGAAATTAGCAGCCAATGGCAACTTTTGTTACCAGGAATTAAAACATAGATCTATAATATATTTAGCTTTTTAAATAACAAATTTTATAGTTTTTTAAAACAGGGATTGAAGAATGCCATTCTAATCAGACACAAATGTCAAAACTGTAGTATATGTAACATGTTTTAATTTTTTTTAGTAAAAGAGATTCTGATATTGACCCTTTCTGAGGCCTTGGCATGGTTTAATGTTAATAAAGAACAGACAATGAAGCTGAAATAATGGTAAAAATAAGCAGTACGTAGCATCAGCAGCAGTAGCTGGCATTAAGCTCTATGTTATTGTTTATTATAAAACAAAGTAGTCAAGCTATATGATATCATGATGATGAGGAGGAGGACGGCCAGTATTTGATGAAGTCAATCTCGATCTGAAACCATACTACGGCTTAAACATAATATCTGCTTTACTTGGTTAATCAAATAGTGTTTTCTATTAAATTTCATCCCTCTCTCTCTCTCTCTCTCTTTATCTTTCACTCTTCTTTCCTTTTATTAATTTTTTTTTATAAAACTGCTAGTTTTTGTAAAAGCTGCTTTGAAAATGAAAACAAAAGAATTTATATACAGCTGAAATCAAAAAGAGACTTTGGAATAATTGTAGAGCAGTGCAAAGAAGGTTAAAAAATAATCACAAAGTCTTGAAAATTATCAAAATCCTATGGCATCATTATTGTTAAATGTCAATGGAAAGTCTGAAAAAAATAATAAAATAAGCAATATATGAAGCAAGATCTGACTTAAGGATCTAGATAAAGAAGTTGAAATATGCTGAAACAAGATACAAATTGAAAGGATCAAATAAAAATTTTTGGTTGAACACGGCCTCTAATCTTGAACCACTTTACACCAAAGAGAAGAGAAATCAAAAAAGATTAAGCAAAAATCAACTTATACCAAAGCAGATATTTGTTTAATTAGCAGCAATGTGATAGAATGCCAGTTGTAAGGATAATATAAAAATGCAAGTATTTTTGTACCAGTCACATGGCAATCACATGGTTAAATCACATGACCATTTATAAATATAGTACTCACCCTATAACTACTATAACAAAATCTAAAATATTCCATCCATTTCGGAGGTAAGCACCAGAATGTAAAACAAAGCCATATGCTATAATCTTCATAATTGCCTCTAGTGTGAAGATAACTAAGAATATATATTCTACATGTTCCTGAAAATATACAAAAATTTAAAAATTAACAGAATTAATTTATTGTCCATTTTATGCCTGAAAAAAAAAAAGTCACATAATTTCATCAATCTGAAGTGCCAGTGTTCTAAATAAGTAAAAATTTTCAATCAGTCCTTGTTTTAGTAACTTAACATTTTATTTTGTGGAATATATGGAACTACTGAAATAGTAACCAGTCCTTCACAAAAGTACTATGGGACTGGCTGTTATTTCGAACATTTAAGAGTATCTGTAGGTGGTTTTTATTTGTTTTCGTATATAGACCTAATCATGCTTAAGGAAACTTTAAGGATACATGTACTAGCCAGAGTACTAGCAAATACAAAATCATATCTCAAAACATTTGGTCACATCATACTGGCATCTCACATAGTAAAAGTTAATATCAAGGAACAAAACCCTTTCTCACATGCAGTCAAACCATTGTATGTATACTAACACTCTAAAAATCTCCAAAAACCTAGACAACAAAGATCAGAAACATTGGCTCAAACATGTGAACCACAAGAACAAGTGATAAAACCATGTCTTGTTGCAAAAAGCAGAAAAAATGCAGCATTGCCATCAATGTTGTGCAATCACAATAAATTTCAAAACTTATTTGTAAAGCCTTAAGAAATTCAGATATGGGTAAATGGGGTTCCCTGCAGGACCACTTGGTACGGCTAACATACATGTATGTATGTGCAAAAAAATTTCATTGGATATGGAATCATATTTGTTCCTGTTTTCCCATATAAACAACATTTTTCCTGGAAATTTGTGATGTAAACTTTTTCAAAATATCTGGCACAAACATTAAGGGGTCTTGATCATGTGGTAGAACGGCAAACCAGAATATACCAGTAATATAAAAGTGACCTTGATGCTTTGGATTTAGTTATTACATGATTAGCGAAATTTCTGATTCATGTTATAATAAGTATTAGATTTTTGATGCAGAATTAGAAATTTTTGTCCAGGAGATCATAAATTAATTCAGGTGACTGCTAAGCACCATGTAATATATTGCAATGTTTAACCAACATTATCTTGCAGAAAATACAAATAAAATCTGATACTCAAGCTCAGACAGACTACTACCAGTACCAAAGTACTCAAGGACATAAAACCCAAACAAAGTAAAACTATTATATGTGTGTTAATAGAGTTAAACGATTGATCTGGTATTGATTCTGGTTGAGAGAGGGATTAGGTTTTGTGACAATACTGAATACTAACTAGCCATGAGGATATAAATCATACAAGTAAATAGGACATCATGAATACAGAACATAAAGCCATCATTACATCAGCTCCAACGATCCAAACGACAAACGGTACCCTGTGTTCCCATCACTCATCAATACAATATTACATTATTATATATATATATGTGTAACTGTGTTACAACTAGGTATAAAAATCTCTTCATGCAGCCATGTGTAAGACAGAAATTAAATAAAACTGATTGAATTCTGTCTGCATTGAAGCCAATATGTCTTCTAATATCTCCCATGACCAGAGGGTGTCCTACGGGATTTTGGCTGATTATGAAGATTTGCTTACATCAGTATTGATTAGCAGAAAAAGAAACCCAACAAAATATCATTGATTAATACTTCTCTTTATCATGTTTATATGCGGCTTAAATTTTCTGACCATGATATACATATTTTTTTTTTTTTTTAGAAAATCGGAATATTTACAATATATAATTCCATTTCTAGAATATTTTCCATATGTAATTTCGTGTTTGGAGATATTCAGCTATATACTTATAAAAGAGTGGTCACTGAGGATGTTTAATTAATGAAGCTGCTGGTATTGATTTCATGTTGAGTTTCTTATTACACAAAAATCACCTCTTGTCATTCTGAGCAATAGAAAAAGGAGGAAGTATGCCTCGGCAATAGATTGACAGAGATAGCGATAGACAGAAGGAGGAAATATGTCTTGGTAATAGTTGCCTCGGCAATAGATTGACAGAGATAGAATGGAGTGGAGTAATTGTTTTACTTTCCAGTCATGATTCTTTCACTTATATTGAGGCAGTCATGTTTTAGGAATTGTGAAAGAAATTGGGAGTTACCACAGAAAACCCATTGACATTTGGCAAGCCAACTATCAATCTCAATATTTTTTGCAAAAGAGTCTGAGTCAACTTGGATTCAAACCTTGCTGCCTAAAAGGCAATAGATTGACAAGGATAGACAGAATTGAGTGGAATAATTGTTTTACTTTCCAGTCAAGAATCTTTCACTTATATGAAGGCAGTCAATTTTGGAATTGTGAAAGAAGCTGGAGTTACCACAGAAAAACCCATTGACATTTGGCAAGCGAACTATCAATCTATCTCCATCTTTCTCACAACAGAGTCTGAGTCAATTTGGATTCAAACCTTGCTATTTGAAAGGCAATGCTAAAGACCACTCAGCCACCAAGGTCCCTTTAAAAAGCAAGAGACAACCTACTAATGATTGAACTGCCATTGTAATTTTACTGGTATGAACGGTAATTTAATTTGTATAACTGGACTTTTTTGCCAGTGTTGTTTTGAGAGGTTTCACTGTATGGTGTAACAAGTAAATTCTATTAGATTTATGAGATGATGAATTAATTAAACTCAAGATAACATGATGAACCACATCAATCTATTTCCGTGGTTTTCATCATAATTCATGTTTTTACATTTAAGCTTAATTGAAATTTTAAACCTTATGTTTTCGAGATAATTGGCAAAAATTGGATTTGAATTTCAAACAAGGTAGAATATAACCTCTTAATAAAGTAAAATCCAATCATATACATGTATATAAAATGACTGTTTTTTGAATAAAGAATTATCAAACACTGCCAAATACTACCTTTTTACTATTTCAAGGTGTTCCAATGGGGTTGGGGTCCAGGCGTTTTGTTTTGATTTTTTTAATTACAATATGAAATCTCTGAAAAATACTTAAGAAGCATGATAAAATTTTTTAAGCATATTCAACAAGATGGACTATATATCAAAATTTTAAAATCATAAAAATAAAGCATCCACCTTTCCCCCAGGCCATCATCACATGAGGATTAAGGTGTAATATGAAGCAATGTTTATATGTACAAGCTAATAGAAGCTTTATAAACCACAAGCAGACGCCCCCACACTGTCTGCAGCAGTCAGTCAGCCTGTGATTAAGCTACACTGTTGTTGCTGCTGTAACAATGATTTTAACCGTATGTGTATGTGTTAGATGGATATGTAGCTGCTTCCTTTACCTACAAGCCATTATATCTGCCCAGTATAAGACAATGGAAAACAAGATTATTTCTAAGGTATTGATTTTGGAATTTTTCCGGTGACACCAAATTTTATTGCAGTAGCAGCATCAGCATCCTCTCGCTAGCTTTGCTCACTCTCAGCAGCAGAGAAGTAAAATTTAGTATGTCTACAATCACCAACTAACTCAATTAAATCCTTACAATCAATGCTAAACTCAACACAGACTAACACAGATTTCTATATTACCAATTATAACACATGTTCATACATCTACAGTCAACTTATGGCAATACATTTCCCAAATTTTCAGGTGCAGGTGCCCTTTATAAATCTCTCTTTCTCTCTCTCTCTCTCATGTACATTTTCCAATTTGAAGATATCCTTTTTATAAATCCCCCTCTCTCTCTCTCTCTCTCTCTCTCACACACACACACACACACACACACATTTGTCCTGCTTATATTTCTGATTAATTCCAATTTGTACCAGAATAACTTAAATTTTGAATTACAGCCTAATGCCCTTTTTATTTATGTATAGGTTGGTTATGCAGCTAGTGTAAAGAAAGCACAGATAACTGTCTATACATTTCAACTTTTTTGCTACATTGAAGTTAGGATAAACCACTAGCAAAACTATCCTAGCAGAAATGGATTTTAGTACTACAAAATACTGTGGCGATAAGCAAGGAAACAAAGCTATATCAAGGGGCATTATAATCAGGTTTTATTGTATTTTAGATAAATCTATATTCCATATTGATAAAACAGTCCAATTACAAAAAAAAAAAAACAAGTTATGAAGCAACACACTACATACCGGGAGTGGACCAAGTACTGACTACATATTGAGTACTATTGACGAACATTTTATAAATTTTAACTGTAACATAAAACTGAATATTGACTGTCTGATATCAAACTGAGTTAACATCCCAGTATCATTTAGTGAACCTATAGTGAACGTTATCTCTGATCCAAATGTACTCAGGTACAATGACCTTCCAACTCCAAACAGACAAAAAAAAAATCTTCAATAAATATCAGAAAAACCCATTATACAATCTTCTGGGATATGATATTAATGAAAGAGATGTACCAGGGACTAGATACGGGATTTAGAGAAAATTCATAACTCATAACTACTGATTTACAAAATACAGAGAAACTGAATTGGTGTTATAGCTTTTAACATCATAAATTACCCAGTCGTGAATAGCTGCAATAGTGTGGATGTGGCTTTAAACAATAGAAACATATACGCAATACTTTTACATCTAGTGCAACAAAACTTATAAAATTCATATAGGAAAATCTTTAACCTTCCAACCCTATATTTGTAACACAAGGAAAATGACTGAATAGATATTGGAAAATCTTCTAGATCTTCTTCTTCCCTGGCTGTCATTGTTGTTGAATATTTACCTATCTTTGGTATATATGTTTGTTTAATACTGGTGATTGTGATAAAACAAACACTACATTTTATAAAATCAACTTTATTTTCTTTCATTACATGACTTTTACTCCCATAAGTCATATATAAGTTATAGTTCTATCTAACCCATACTACTAGAAGTTTAAATTACAAAATAATCAAATTCTGTAATGGCAAACAACACTGACCTGTTTGTTTGACCTTTCATTGGGAATATTATATAGGAGGGTCCACCCAGTACATGGGTAGCATTAGGATTCGCAGTTAATACATATATATTTACAATAGAAAAATAACTTCTACGTTGAACCCAGTTTGATTTCTTTTTTCAAGATTCGCATAAACATCGGTTTTTCACATCGCGCATGAATACCAATACTCCCGAGTCGAATACCAATCTGCAAGTCCAGATGTTGAGCACTCTATCGTCTATTAAGTCTGGTTTTTTAACAAGCTCTACCTTCAATAACTGTAACTTGACCATAAAATATGAATATGTGATTTTTTGTCATCGACTGAAATAAAACTTGTTTGAAATATTATCCAAGATTGATGACCTATTTTGTTTCTTTCAGACATGACGTCAAACGGGCGGGGCTTAATGTTTCTGAACAGCTGTTCCATGTCCAGGTCACGTCCGCCGTTAAAAATTCTTTTTCAAAACATTGGAATTTATTTCATTCCATGGAATTTGCAATTTTGCTCTCGTAAAGAAAGAATAAATTGTAAATATAAGAATTGACTGTCATTTTTCCTGGTTCATCAAGTAATGAACCAGATTTTAAAACTAGCAAATCTGATGAACTGCAAAGCAGTTCATTTTAGATTTGCTACTTTTAAAATCTGGTTCATTACTTGATGAACCAGGAAAAAAATGACAGTCAATTCTTTAACACATTTATAAGTGTTCAAAACATATAGATGAAATAGACACACGAGGTCCCTATTACTTAAATTTACCTGTCAAGAAGAATATTTAAACCAAAGGTCAAGCAAACAGGTCAATGTTGTTTACCTATAACAGGAACTCATATGAAATTAACAAACTTAACCAGAGTGACTTAAAACTGATCACAAGTACAGTAAAATCACCTCTATGCAAAAACATCTGTCCAGTATGACCAAGAACAATGATATGAGAGGAAGTAAAAGGACAAAATAATTTCAGACTTGGGACTACAACTTATAATCATGTCTAAGGTAGCAGAGTGGTCAAAAGCAAGAGATTAAGAATCAAAAACAGATCCTAGTGTGAGAAAACCTGTAACTTTGTTTGTTAAAAGTGGCCGTTTTTTACAGGTGTTACAGTTTCCTCCACTGTCTTAGAATTGACCACCCCAATTAGTGAAAGAATCTTGACTCATGAATCTACTCCACTCCTAGTACATTGTATTCTAAAAGTTAATGACACGATTGGTGGTGAATGAGTTTGCATCTATGCAGAGAATGGAATTTTCCATAAAACTTGATTCTGTTTTCTGTTAAGAAGTTGTTTTATTTTCATCATATATAAAACGTATAGGTCTTACTATTAGATATAACATAAGACAGCCTGATAACAATCTGTTACCATGGTAACTGATACAACTTCACTGAAGTCAATAATTATGCAAACATTCATTACACCAAATCAGAAGAAATAAACATCACAAGCCACAGGTGAACACAAGGCTCAAATTCTCACTACAGTGTGTCAAGTTTGACCTGGCCATATGACCTTTAATTTAAATATCAACTGTGCACTTTAGGAGCTACCGTAATCCTTCTATGTATTCGGACGAATTTTAATAATTTCATTTTCAAGTGTCCGGGAACTTAGAGGAAATATGAAAATTATACACTTAAAAAAAAGGGGGTGTCCGAATATTTAGAGTTGTCCGATATTTTGGACCCGATGTCTGATCGTAAGCAAGTCTCGCTGCCCTCCCGGTAATGCAAGACACTTATCAACGACGATACACACATAAATATCATCTATAATGTAAATTTTCAAATAAAGTTTAGGTTAAAATTACCTGTTGTGTTGTTTATTTTACAAAAAAAGTTATATTTGAAGTGTTTGTTGACCAATAATCATGATCCAATGTGCAATACACATCGAGGGACGCCATTTTTTGTAAGTAAATTGCGTGATCTTAGTCTGTAATTCCCAACGTTTAAGGTTCACCGTGATCACACTTCGTCTTCTGTCACTGTCTACGGTCAAAATTTTAATAATTCATAATAGTCAAGAATATTTCTCACTCAAGAAAATTCAATACTTTTGTACGCTAAGAACCAGGACAGGTTCAGCGTGATCAATACAGTTTTTCTTAAAAAATCAAATTTATCACTCATGGAACAAAATAGTTTACAAAAACATTGTTTTAAATCACATTTCAAACAATTTTCATCTTCAAAAAAATACATTGTAATGTCTATCTTCCCGTTCTTAGACGGAGGATCGGGAATTCCCATAGTTGACATGCACTGAATCAGAGGGAATTCCACGAGTTTTCTCATCCAATGAAATTCATTGATAACGTCACTTCCTGAAAAAATGTCTTTTATGTTGGATTTGTGTACCGACAGAACTTCTGGTCTCGTACGATGTTTCGTAGCCAAGAGTTTAAATTTCAATCAACTTTCACTTTCAAAGAAAATTAAAGCACTTAATACAGGTATGGCCTCATTGAGCTTACATTAAAAACGTAAATACATCGTAAAATACATGTCCTCCAAGTTACAATCATGACTCCCTCACGCAAATACACAACGCAACAGACGTATAAAAATAAGGCATTTCAATGTAAATTAACAACAAAACAACATAGTTTCTTCTTGTTTCATTCAATATTAATTATATGAGTTTCTTCTTGTTTTATTCAATATTAATTATATGCAATATGTACCCGGTGTTCCGGGTGAGTTCCAGGAAAATCGTGTCCGGATTTAGATGCAAAAAATTGCCGTCCGAAATTAGAGGAAATTTGAAAATTATTGAAATTTCAAAATTGGGGTGTCCGAAAACATAGAGGGTCCGAACACATAGAAGGATTACGGTATATAAAGTTGATATATATAAGGATAGATGATAGTAATACTGGATACATGTACTGGATGTATATGGTAATAAAACATGCTGTCTTAACTAAATTACATAATATATTGGCCCTAATCTTATATAAAAATTAAAGGTCAAACTGCCAGGTCAAACTTGACACACTATAGACCTACATTTATTAAATAATTCCACAGGTAAAACAATAGTGTCATTTAACTTGTTAAGTTGAATTTCTAATTATTTTTACCTGGCTGTGATGCAGAAAGTGTGACATAAACTAATTAATTTTCACCCTGAAGACCTGAGGATTTTATGATTTATAGAATCCTGACATTTACAACTCAGATTCATGTATGTAATATCACCTTCATTGTCATGTAATATTATACAAAATCTGCATAAATACCAAGTAAAAAGACAAAAGAAATCTTCCTCCAGGAGAAAGCGATGGGGGGCATCAGTTTGTCTTAAACCAGACGTGTCCCACCTCTGGGGATGCATGGGGGGTTTTAATCAATAATATAAGTTATTATTACTGTTTTCTATAATTAAGTATACTTTAGGCGCCAATTTAATGATGTAAATTTTATCTGTTTTACACCTAGAAGTCTACAAAGCACTGCAATCATTTAAATTATTTACGATTTAATGGCTGCAAAGTGTCAAGTATGTTGTCAAGCAAGTTTATTTGGTATGTTAAACTGTGTTTGTGAATATGGTGCATACAGGGATACTGCTGTATCTGGCAGCAGAGAGAGAGAGGGGGGTGGGCTTTAATTTATGTTCTGACATTGAAACTTTTAGAGAGACTGGTTGTTTTCAGTACAAAGAGCAACTGTTGTGAAGTCTGATTTCCATAGTGTTTTTTTAAAGACAAGTTCTTGAGTGATTTCACAGTAGGAATTGCTGTTATTATACCAGACTTGTCTTTTAAAAAAATTTTCAGTGTTTTTTCAAGACAGGTTCTAGCCAGATAGGAAATACCATTACCCTACTAGATTTAATTGTCTTTCAAAACATATTTCCTTATATAAGGCCTTTTGTATAGCCCCCTTTGCTGGTATTACTTTTTTTATATACTGCTTCAAAATGTCATGCACATTTTTATCACCAGAAAAATTTTCAGGTACCAGTATTTATTTTTTCAGTAACTATGATGACTCTGCTGTTACTGCAGTTGTATCACCAAGCACCTTGTCACCACAGTTAAAATGATAAAGTAATGATTGGTCTTAAAGAATTAACAACTCTAAAGCTGTCAGAAATTGGTTTTCACACTTGTAGTAAATGATTATTTATTGATTAATAACCACAAATCAATACTAGTAGTACAAACAGTATTTTAAACTATGATCAGACCAGGAAGCTAGAGAAAGTAACAGCGATGTACATCAGTCACGGGGATCAGTCCCTCCCATCATTCACGTGGGGATCACTATATACCTCCCATCATCATGGGGATCACTATCCCTCCCATCACCATTGGAATCACTATACCTCTCATTATCAAATATCAGTCACAGGAATCACAGTCTCTCAAATAAAAAAAACATCAGTTACAGGGGTCACTATACCTCCCATCATCATAGGAATCACCACCCCTTCTATCATCATTGGGATCACCACCCCTCCCATCATCATGGGGATCATTATACCTCCTATCAACAAACATCAGATGCACAGTGGTTGCTGTCCCTCCCATTATCATGTGAATTACTATGATTATCCCTCTAATGATCATGGGGGTCACTACCCCTTCCACCATCTAACATTAGTCAAGGGATCAGTATTTCCCTCTCATCATCAGACATCAGTCACAGGGATCAATGCCCCTCCTCCAATCAATAAACATTAGTCACAGTTATAGTAATCACTATCCCTCCCATGATCATGGGGGTCACTACCCCTTCCACCATCTAACATTAGTCAAGGGATCAGTATTTCCTCCTATTAGTAGTCAGGAACTACTAACCCCTCCCCCCACCACCTAACACCAGTCACAGGAACCACTATTCTCTCATCCCCAGACATCAGTCACTACATAGTAACAACAGGTGATTATAGTACCATTGGGATTTAAACATAAATGTCATTTGTTTTTATAATATGAATGACAGCATATTTACTGAGTCTGTTAAACTGACCAGCGGTCATCAAATAGTAATCAGATCATTTATTAGGTAGTAAACAGCAGGTCCACTAGGACATTTTGTAATAACAATAAGCATTAATAAACCTTTAACAAGACACATTATTTAATGTGTGTCAAAGATTTATGATTATTTGTCAGTTATATCATCACCTGCAAAAGCAATGGCTTTAAAAGGAGTGTTTCTGTTGTTGTTGTTGTATTTTGCTTTTGTTTTTATTATCTTTTATTATTTATCTATTTATTTATTTCTGTAGTGTGCCAGCAATGTGCAGGGAGGGTTCTTTATTGTTCCGCACCTGCCATGACAAGGGGCATCAGTTTTTAAGGGCTCTTCAGAGAGACCCAATGACTACCATTTCTACATATCAAGGGCTTGACGAAAGACGTCACTACATATTTTTAAGTCTTGGCCAGATCAAACCTGCCAGGGCAATTATTCTAAGAGAAAATATTTGGGATTCAAGACACATAATGTCAAAATTCCAAGGATATCCCTAATAAATGCTAGAAAATGTATTTCAAAAGTACACATTGTGCCAAAATCTGCAATCTTTACCGACGGTCATTTAAAGGTTAACATTAGTATGTGTATCCTATATTTCCAAATAAGGTTAAATATTATTACTACTAATTCTAGACAGTCTGAGTTAAACATTAAATTTCAGGCAATTTTCAGAGCTCAGCAAGGAATGAGAAACAAAAACTTTTATTACAGAAGTATTGTATTACTCGTATTAAAAAAATTATGTTGCCATGGAAACTATGTATACAGAATTCTTGTCATAGACAAAATTAAATGCTATGTTATAATGATGACAAACGAAAATCTAATAGTCATCATTTTAATACAATAATGACATATTTATAATATACAGGTTTGTTTTATATGAATTTGTACCTGTATTTTACAAGAAATACCTGTTGTACAAGTTAAGATGGAATCAGGTTATAGTAGTAAAGCAACCTCTCCTTGTTATCTATATTTAATATCAACCTGTATCTGATCATCTCAAACAACCTGATTTATGAACCCCTGACAGACAGTGTCAAGGTGGTTTTTTTTTAATTTCTTTACTTATTTTTTTTTAATCTTATTTTATGGGTTTATAAATCTCTTTATTTATCAATTAATTTAATTTTTTTGAAAACCTAGACTAATATAAGAAAATAAAGAGTATAAATTTAATGATTTAAATAGACAGATAAAAGATAAAATGTGTTATATATAACAAAATAATTATCAAAAGCAATCTTTATAAAATAATACCATTTTTAAGGTTGAAAGTTTATACTAATCGTCCACATAAACAAGAAACCAAATGGATTCACCTGGTAAAATGGCTAATTAAAATGCAATACTATTTCATAGTTTTTCACCATGAATAAATAGACTCAAGACTCAACTAGATCTAAATATCACAAAATTTTTCTTACAACCATCAATATTAGAGGAGAAAAAATATATGATTTTAAGTCACTGTGACACAGTGACTTACTGTTGATCACTTTTGTGACTATGTCAAAAACCTTGAATTTCATTAAACCAGACATTTCATTAAAGTCAGGAGTGGTTGAATATACCACAGGTTTTGATGATGCACACACCCACAAACTGAAGCACATACACACACTGCTAAGTGAGCTAAAAACAGTAATATAGGAATATTTCCAAGTCAGATACCCCATATATTTTGGTGGTTTTAAATTTTTATTTAAGTTTTATTATACAGTAAAATGATTATATTTTTCCTTTAACGACAGGTGCCTAACAGGTGTCCTTAATACAAAGATTAAATAAATGCAACTAGGCACAATTCTAATCTTAGGTTTTAACTGAAAATGTATACATATATACATAATGGGAAAGGTGATTTTGATTGAAGAGAGGAAGAGAAGAAGATACACACATATATTTGAAGTAAGTCACTCATAATGATGCAGAGTTATTATTACTCATTCCACTAATTCCTGGCTGTTCATATTCTACTCCTGCCATTATGATGATTAAACACAACTCTCCCTCTTTCTTGTAGAAACCAACTACATTCACCTACATACAATGTACACACTCAATCAAACCTTTTATGTACGACAGCTTCAAATTGTTCAATCCCAAAAGTTAAATACAGCATAACTTCTTAAACATTTGTAAGTATGAACTATCCTAAAACTTTATTGTTACATAGTTCATTCAGATAATTGGGTACTGTTAACCTTTCTACAATCAGTATCACAAATCAAAACTACCAACAGAATTAACTACAGTATTTTTCTGGGGAATTGTACCAGAAATATACAGTTCAACCTGCCTTAAAGGCCACCTCTATATAAGCCAATGCTTATAAAGTCCAGTAAAATTGTGTCCCAATTGTTCTTTATTCATATTATTTTAACCTGTCCATAAAGGCCTTTTACTGGTTCCCTTGGGTGGACTTTATAGACAAGTTTGACTGTATTCCTCACTAATACTTTAAACATAACATTTCCACTTTGACAACAAGGCCAAGGTAGCCAAGTGGTCCAAAGCTTTCCATTGAATCACAGCACCTCTGAATACCAAGGTTCGACCCACACCAAGGACAGATTCGTAAGTGTAAGTAAGTTTGTCAGTCCACTTGCAAAAGGTCAATGGTATTCTCTAGGTACTCCTGTTTCCTCCACCGTCCCTGGGATGATCACCTTGATATAAGTGAAATATTCCACTTTCAATGAAGTTATGAAATAATTTGGGAAATCTAAATAAAAATTTTATGGTACACAAATGTTGATGCTGTTGGCTGATAAAAGTCTGATAAAGCCACTAATATCTTATCTTAGATCATCCTTTATGTTGGATGGCAACAAAATGTCTAACCAACACAAGAAAATTTGATTCTTTTAATTTTATATATACATTGTAATCTATCATTAAAATCCCTTTGCTTGAATTTTTATTTTCATCTGAATCTTTGATCTCCATACCTATCTAGTAGCACCAGGGCACCTGTCTGAACTTCTATAAACCTCAATAAAATTTTAATGTGATGGTTGATAACATTCAATTTTGATAATAAGGATGAAGAGAAATATTCTTTTAAGTTTGATAAGAATCAGGATTTCATAAATAAAATTTAAAAGGCTTTATGAACATGGCATATAGTTTCTGAATGAGGCAAATGTGATCCTTTGCTTATTTTTATTAAAAGCCGTTTTACAGTACATTAACTGTCCAAATTTAACAACTTTCAGATTACGCTTTATTTACAAAACAAGTTATAACTGAAATGGGATGCCATTTCCAAATTCACCCCAAATAGGACATCCCCATTTATATGTATGATCAAAACATGAACAGTCAATGGCATATCTACTCCACCAAAACTTGTGAAGTTCCATAAAGACCTGTTCAATAGTTTTCAAGAAAAGTGGCAGACTAAATGTTGACAAAGATATGTAGTAAACAATAAATATAATATGAATCAGTTGGCCCAGTTTCTTTTAGGGGACATAATCTAATTTTAGGGGAAATATTATAGAAATAATGAGAAAATGTGTCTGCTTTGTAAATTCACACTGCCCTAGATTTAAGACACACAAGAAATCATATAAATTGCTATATGTATAAAGAAGGTAGTAGAGTCATTGCCCATTACCAAGTTTTTGTTTAGATGAAGCAGAGATCAAACACAACTTTCCAACATACAAAGCAAACACTAAGCTACTATACGTTTCCTTTTTTAAGTGGATTAGAATAGAGTTCTATGCCCAGTCATGTATCTTTCACTGATATTGAAGTGGTCAGTTTATGGATGGTGGCGAAAACCAGAGTATCCAAAGAAAGGCAAGCAAACTGACATTGTCACAAACTTATCCCTTTTTAGTAGTCATTCTTATATGTAAATAGATCTTACATGAGTGACTTTATTGTTACTCAAATTCTTTGGCAATTTTACTACCTATATATACAATATACAGGTCAAAATCTTAATACTGGATTGCTTCAAACAGTAGCAGAATAATTGTTATTTTTCAATCATGAAACTTATGGGTTTAATAGCATTAAGCAAGTCCGACTGTATACAATGCATTTATTACATGGGTAAATGTAATAATATTATGGACTACAGGTACAGCATATATCATGTGCCGCTTGCTTAAAACAGTAACAAAATAATTCTTTTTTTCCAATCAAGAAACTCATGTCATTAAGTGCAGGTTTGACTGTATACAATGCATTTATAAATGAATAAATGCAATGTTATTTTGGACTACAGATACAGCTAAAACAATGGACTACAGATACAGCTAAAACCATGTGCCGATTGCTCAAAACTGTAACAGAATAATTGCTTTTTTCCAATCAAGAAACTCATGTCATTAAGTGCAAGTTTGACTGTATACAATGCATTTATAAATGAATAAATGCAATGTTATTTTGGACTACAGATACAGCTAAAACCATGTGTCGATTGCTTAAAACAGTAACAGATAAATAGCTTTTTTCCAATCAAGAAACCCATGTCATTAAGTGCAGGTTTGACTGTATACAATGCATTTATATGGAGTAAATGTAATATAATTATGGACTACTGATCAGATATATATATAATTCAAGCCATCTGTTGTGACTACTCAGACATATGTACTTCATTTCTTGGCTCCTCATTCTACTGCCAAACACATACTGTAATCAATATATGATAATTATACACCTTAAATCATCCACCATCTATCAGCTAACATGTCCTGACCACCACCATTACAGAGTACAACCCCTGTTAGAATATCACAATAACTGATTAATGAATACATTGTCCATATTCCATCTTGCTATCTGATATGATACTATAAAGATGTCTATTTCTTGGTTATAAAGTATAACCATAATTTTGGCACATTTTCAAAATCGCCAAAATTAAAAAAGACAAAAATGTTTATAAACTTGTAAGCAATGAAATACATCCAATTTTAAATTATTAGTTGTTCATTTTCCATCTTCTAGTGTCTTTATACAGACAATGTAGTCACAAGTGTTACCCGCATCTCAAATCATGCCAAAATTTACAACTGATTTTTTTTTAACCAAAAATCACCAAAGTAATCTTCCATATGATATCAAAACAAAATCTGTTCATTTTTGTCTATAAACGAACATGTCTTCAATAATTCTTCAAATCAAAACAATGGATTAATTTAGGATCTGTTTATGTTTTGTTATGTGTGCAGTTAAATGCCATTTTAAACAAGGAAAACAATACACTTGAGTTGAGTAATGGTGTTTAGCAACCAAATGTTGCCAGCTACATGTATAGGGGAATGTGCAGAAATTTTGCCTGTGCAATAGAATTATAGAACTATTGTGCCACGCCTACTGTGAAACAGGACCTCGTTTTCCCCATCCGAAAGAACCTTGACTTTCATTTCCTAATGTCAAGTGCTTGGCGGAACAAATGTCACTACCCACTTTCAAGTCTTGGGTCAGAGAATCCACGACCTCCATTTACAGAGCCACAACTACCAACTGAGCTACCGCAGTGGCTCAACCAACCGGTGATTATGTTTCAAACATGACTTGACTCTTATAGTTTAAGTATCATTTTCTTTCTAAAAGCATATGTTATAAGCAGATTATCGTGATCTTCAGAAAATCGACTTTTACTAAAATCAAGTATATACTTCTCCAGGCTATCTATGACGATGTCACATCAATATTTCTTCCCTTCATGCTATTAAAGTGTATATATATCTTCTATCAGTTGATTACTCCGGGCTATACTGACCTAATTAAGTTGTATTGTTTCTGATGAAAATTCAAATACCAGAGCTTTTACTGGGCCATGTTTGGGGCCGATATTGGGTCTCATTCATAAAAAATTGATAGTCCTGAATACCAATTTGAAGTTTTAATATCCAAAATTGGGCCCAGCTAAAATGAAAATAACTAATTGAAACTTTTAAAGATGATTTTTTCTATCTGAATATATATATGTGACATTATCAAGTAATCAAAATAATGGTATCCTGATGGTCTGTGTCCAAGTGTTTATGTCAAAAAGATCTCCAAATACAGTCCAAACTGCCTTAAAGGCCACCTCTATATAAGGGCCACTCGCTTATAAAAGCCAATAGAAATGTATCCCAATTGTTCTTTATTCATATTACTTGAACCTGTATATAAAAGCCACCTGTCCATAAAGGTCACTTTTATCTGGTTCCCTTGGGTGGCCTTTATGGACAGGTCTGACTGCACACTAAAACATCATTATAATGTCCCTCAATAACTGCCAACTCCTTTATAACCACTGCAACTATATAAAGCTGGTGGCGTCTTGATATAAGTGAAATACTCCTGACTTGAACTACAACCCCATTCAATCAATTAATTGAATATCAAATGGAAAATCAAAAATGTTACATCAATATTATAAAGGCAAACTCTCTGGTTTTATTAAAGTTCATCAAATAATGTAATCTGTATCAGGTAATAATATCTAGTACGTAGTTCCAGTCAGATTAATGATTGCAAAAAACATTATCTATAAGATGACATTTAAAAGAATATCTGGAAAAAATCCCCTTTTTATTTCTATGTAATTGACACATCGCAACTCTAATCAATGTAGTCTTTACAGTCAGATATGACATAAGATTCTATCATTTAGATTTTATTTCCAAGGTCAACAGCAGCCATTCACAGGTTTATTGGAAACTGAATCAAGCAGGATTTAGTCTATCTATACAACCTTAGTCAATACATACATTGGTACAACATTCTTAAGCCATCACTTCGTTAAATCGTGAAAAGTACTCAACGATTTTTGAAACACTTAAAGCCCACATCATCATGCAGAGTATATCATAACACAAATCAATTAAACCATATTAGATAACTATTTTGTAGTACAAGTGTATTTTAAAGCACACATTTTTCCTTAGAATGAAACATGCATAAATAAAAATCTATAACGCTGCATTATTCAGCATTTTAATTCAACACAGAAGTCAATCACTCTTCTACGTTTTAGCTCTATTATAATAATACTAATAAAAAAAGCCGTAGAATGGTGTGAATGAGATTATGTGTTCTGTCTGTAGCTGGTGCTTTAATCTACCAACTTAAAATAGGTGTTAAAATAACACAATACTTTATATTATTGATTCAGTCTATCATACATATATAATGCAGCCTTGTTCTGTTCATCATAAACATTTCATTATCTATAAATATTAAAACACACATATATATATATATATCAAGTTATGTGGGCCAATGTGCTAAAATGCTTTAAAGTTGCCATGCAAAGCCTGGCAATGTTAGAAATAAGTCTAAATTTTCGATCAGGCCTGTCTTGATAATTTCAACATTTTTCTATTGTCAATTACATATTATACAAGTTTTAATCCTCATCAGTAGTAATTGGACCAAAACTATAAAACCAAAATTGTTATCAAGATGTTAAAAATATACCTAAAGGACCAAAATACATATTACCAAATTTAGCTACACCAATACAAATTGCATGAGGGAGTATACGTTAGTTTTTGAGGAATTTCAAATTTTAACTAGCTGCAAATTTAGACAATAGTATATTTCTGACAATAATACACACTTATTGCCTACTGAGTTTGTGGTATATAACAGACTATTGAAAAAGTAACTAGTCCTTTGAAAAAGGTACCAGTCTCAGACTGTGGGCCTGATTTTTTTCTTAATACATGTACTGACAAAGCAAAACTAAATAAAGTTCGATCAGATTAATCTAATAAATATGTTTTGTAAACTGTAGGCAATGTCTGTACCCAATATGTGTGTGTGCATTCATACAAACATTGATGTAATGGGACTGCATTAAACCTGTAATCTGTCATCACAGTCAGTGCAAACAGAATAGATCTGACAACTTCAATGCCACAGAGATTTTACTTTATGTCAATACAATACACATTCTTTACTTATAATCTTTTTACCAAATATGAAAGAAAATATCCAGAATTGTTCTGAAATGCCAAAGGAGACACAACATGCTTATCCTGCTTTTAACAGCTATATTCCCAGGGGAGAATGCAGCATGCAGTACATGTGTTCTAAAAAGACATGAGATTGCTAATGACAACCAAAAAGGTAAATGAAGTAGCCCTAGAAAGAAGATTTGCCAATGACAATTAAAGAGATAACTGGAGAAGGATTGTCACTAGCAAAAGGGCAAATAAAGCATTCCTAGAGAGGTTACTATTGGTCAAAAGGGTAACAAAGTATCCCTGCAAAGGAGTTTGCTAAAAGCAGACAAAAGGTAATAGAGGACCTGGTATTCCTGAAAAAGAGATTTACATTGGTTAATGAAATGGAAAAATTAAGACTAACTGGAAAAAATACTGCTTAGAGCAACCAAAAGAGTAATGGAATATTACTGGAAGGAAAGTTCACATTAAGTACTTTCTTCAACGTAAAAAATATTCAGTACACCTAATGTTGTGTATTTGATTACCAATACACTGGTATTATTTATTTATTTGTTCTTACTTGTCTTGTGGCGAGTATCACAACACAAGAAAACATTTACATTTCAGCTGCAACTTAAATTTAATTACCATACACATAACAATTGAAAAATTAGATTACAAACTCATTTACACCAGTGCAACCTTGAATTTGATGTATTTAATTACATTTTCATCACACAACATCAATATTTGGGTGAAGTGGAGTTATACACCCCAGCCAAGATTCTTTTAAGACTATCTGTTCTAGGATAAAGGAGAAAACGATTAACGCCTACCTTTAGCAAATTGAACTTACAAATTTCTCACATTAGGATCTTTCAGAGAGTGGAGTTGAGTTGAGTACATGGTGTTTAACGTCCAAGTCAAGAATATTTTACTTATATCAAGATCTCACCAGCTATAGGCCAAGGTGCAGAAATTAAACCTGTGCTTTGCACTGATGGCATTATACAGCAGGGTTCTTTATCGAGCCATGCCTACTGTGTCATGGGACCTCATTTATTTTAAGTTTCCATCCGAAAGAATCGTGACTTTCCTTTCGTAAAGCAGAGTGCTTAGAACAACTTCAGCTATGGTATTAGCTGGTAACACAAGTGAAACAAGTAATAAATGAAATGTAATGCCATTTCAAAAGTGTTCCTAAATGGGAATTCCAAGTTTTTTTCGCAACCCAAAATATAAATAGCCAATTACACATCTACTCCATCCAAAGATTGTTTCTGTAAAGTTTCATAAACACTTGTAAAATAGGTTTTGAGCAAACTGACTGACAAAATGTTGGCAAAAGAAAGAAGAAATTGAGTACCACCCTCCTTTGTTTGGGGTGATAATTATCTTGACTTGGGTATAATTAAACTTGTATTTCACTTGCTTCAACCTTCAAATATCAAAGTACTTTATATAAGCAGGAAACTAAATGAAGGGTTGGTTTACTTAGAGATGGAACCAAAGCTGCTGGCAGTCTGGATAATTGCCATTTGATTCATAAATATTTACTATAATATGTCTGCTTTAGATACCTTCAAGAAATGAATACATTTCCCAAGCCAAAATTAAAACTAAGGTACTTCATCATCCATTTCAACACAAACAATTTCTTTAACAGTCAATCCCCAACACCTACAACAAGGACTGGCCATAAATTTATCCCTAATAAATCTTATGAAACATGGGTTATAACCACCATGTTTCAGACATTTGTAAGTTTTTGGCATCAATGGATATTTTGCAAAGGCTTCTTGATAGATTTAAGGCATTCCAATAAAACATCTCAAAACATGTCAATGAGCAGTTTTTTTTAGTAACAGCAGTAGTAATAAGCTATAGTAGACTGGAGTGGAGAAGGGTAATGGGATTTAACGCCCCAGGAAAAAAAAAAATTCTTATATTGAGGCGGTTAGTTTAACATTGGTGGACGAAAATAGCATGACCTGAGAAAAGAACCAACCTTTGGCAAGAAATCTGATAAACTTCCTCTCATACAAGAATCTGTCCCGAATGGAATTCAAAGATAAGAAAAAATAAACATATAGTGAAAATAACAAGGAAAAATAAAACTATTATAAAGTGCAACAAAACAGGATTGTATTATTTTTGTAATAGATTCATATTTTCACTATTCTATCTTCCGTACTGATCAGGGCTGTCATGTACCGGTAATCTTTTGTGAATGGGGCCGAGGGCTTTTGTAATTGTAAAAATTGACAGGGAGATAAGCAAAATTGTGGAATTGAGAAATACCATTTGTTACAGAACAATTACTATCAGTAATATTTCTTTCCAGATTGATTTTTTTACAAGAAGTCATTTTTATTTTGATTCATTTTATCATTTATAGGCCCAGTGAGAGAGCTTTGCTCATAAAACCAAATCTACCATTACTTCTGTACATTTCTGCTTTATTTTCCAAGAGTTCATTGAACCATTCTGTGAACTGTATAAAATTACAAACTGTCTCCTACACACATGCATGAGAAGATGCTTTATTTTTAAGACTTTTTTGAACCGTTCTTTGAACTGCATAAAATAATATCTTATCTCACACACATTAGCTCTGAATATTTTTCAAAAGCTTTTGAAACTATTCTTTGCGCTGCATAAAATTATATACTGTCTCGCACACACAGTTGTATAGAAAGAGATTACATGAAGTACCAGTATGCTGCAACATCATAATGACACCTTATATAAATGTATGTAAACAGACTACATAATATTATGAGGCTGAATGACTGACTAGATCATTTAATTATATTAAGAATAATGGCTGGATTTGGTTACAGTGAGACAAGATGTTATCTAATTACCATATGTTAGAAGACCATAACTTCTATGATTTATATGCTGTGTCAAGGTGTGTGATCAAATGCCAGCAATATGTGTGGATGTCTGGTATCAGTTAGTGACTATATTGCACACACATATATATATATATCCATGGAGATCAGATTTCTCTATTTATGATGTGATAATTCCTGCATCAGTGATCAGAATTTAAATTTTTCTGTGGATATGTTAAATTGATTAAGGATGACTTCTTTTTTTGAAGGGACGATTCTTTAATTAGCATTATAATAGTACATACAGATCTAATTACTTGTAATTACCATAGCTGGCTAAACAAGTGATGAAAAAAGCATAAAAATGGTCTACATGTATCTGAATACAAATTTTTATTATATAAGACAAGTTTTAAAATGACAATGGATTCTTAAACATACCAGGACAATCATCTATCAACAAAATCTGCATTCTGAAACATCACTTATAAGAACGAAACATCATTGAACTATAAAGATCTACAAGGTCACTGAACTACTGTTTTCTGAACTCACTGTCCCAAAGAATTCAAATGCCTTAAAACCAAATGATGATGAGACCTGTGGCCTCATGTCCCAAAGAATTCAAATGCCTTAAAATCAGATAATGCTGAGACCTGTGGCCTCATGTCCCAAAGAATTCAAATGCCTTAAAACCAAATGATACTGAGACCTGTGGCCTCATCTCCCAAAGAATTCAAAAGCCTTAAAACCAAATGATGCTGAGACATGAGGCCTCATGTCCCAAAGAATTCAAATGCCTTAAAACCAAATGATGCTAAGACATGTGGCCTCATGTCCCAAAGAATTCAAATGCTTTAAAACCAAATGATGCTGAGACCTGTGGCCTCATGTCCCAAAGAATTCAAATGCTTTAAAACCAAATGATGCTAAGACATGTGGCCTCATGTCCCAAAGAATTCAAATGCTTTAAAACCAAATGATGCTGAGACCTGCGGCCTCATGTCCCAAAGAATTCAAATGCCTTAAAACCAAATGATGCCAAGACCTGTGGCCGCATGTCCTAAAGAATTCAAATCCCTCAAAACCAAATGTTGCTGAGACACGTGGTCTCATGTCCCAAAGATTCAAATGCCTTAAAACCAAATAATGCAGAGACCTGTAGTCTCATGTCTGCCTTAAAACCAGATGATGCTGCAACTTGTGGCCTCAACAGACACATTTAGCAAAATTATTAGAAAAATAATATTATATCTTTCAACACCAATAAATTTAGAACTTCCAAAGCACTAAAATACCAATAAAAGAACCAGATAAAATAAAATACAAGGTCTTAAACAATCACTGAATTTGACAAGAGAAGCCCGTCAGACTTGGGCAATGGAGGTCCATGCTTTCAGCAACATGTTATGAAACATACTGCATGTGATTTCTTTGGTACAACAAGCTTAACTCCAAACAATAATATCTTAACCCAATTAAGAGACCTCCAAATTCAAACAAAAGCTGCAACACTGGTACAAATGTCTAACCTGGACTTTGATGCTGATAATGAGTTTTTACTGATGTCTACATCTTCTTTGCTTAATGTGGGTGAACTAAGCATGCGACTATGTGGTTTCTCAGATCTGGTCTCAACTATAATGCTAATAATATCTGCCACCTTAAACAAAAGCTACCACACTGGTACAAATGTCTAACCTGGGCTTTGATGCTGATAATGAGTTCTTACTGATGTTTACATAGACATAATGGGTTCTTCTTTGCTTACCGAGGGTGAGCTAACATGTGACAATGTGGTTTCTAAGATCTGGTCTCGACTATAATGTTCAGGCAAAAATAATACTAGTAATATCTGCCACCTTTTGTTTAAACAAAAGTTTACCTAACTGGTACAAAACTCTAACCTGGAATCTGATGCTGGTGTCAACGTAGATGTAATGAATTCATCAATAATTAATGTGGGCGAATTAAACATGTGACAATGTGGTTTCTCAGATATGGTCTCAACTATAAAGTTCATGCATCAAAATAATGATATCTGCCACCTTCTGATTAAACAAAAGTGGCCACACTGGTACAAAACTCTAAACTGGAACTTGATGCTAGTGTCTACACATACATAAATGTAATGAATTCATCAAAAATTAATGTGGGCGAATTAAACATGTGACAATGTGGTTTCTCAGATATGGCTGATCATGTGTCAGAATTATAATATCTGCCACTTTCTGTTTTAACAAAAGCTGCCACTCTTGTACAAAACTCTAACCTGGGATCTGATGCTGGTGTCTACATAGATGTAATGAATTCTTCAATAATTAATGTAGGAGAGTTAAACATGTGACAATGTGGTTTCTCAGATATGGCAGATCATGTGTCAGAATAATAATATCTGCCACCTTCTGTGAAAACAAAAGCTGCCACACTGGTTCAAAACTCTAATCTGGGATCTGATGCTGGTGTCAACATAGATGTAATGAATTCATCAATGATTAATGTGGGCGAGTTAAACATTTGACAATATGGTTTCTCAGATATGGTCTCAACTATTATGAGATCATGTGTCAGAATAATAGAATCTTGTCATCATCTTTGAAATCTTAACTCAAGGTCCAGAATCATCTTTAACAGCAATAAGCGAGAATTCTAATTCTTTTTTTTTTTTTTTTTTTTTTTTTGCTATTTTAAGAAACTAAATGTGTTAATAAATCGGAATAACATGTTGTTTTCGTGACCTTATTTCATTCAGTTCTTGAGAACTACGTTTGTATGTGATGTCAGGCAGCATGTGTAACTTGTCTTGCACAGTTTGAACCAGGGGTGTCCCAACCAAAGCAACCAACAGAAAGCAATGTGAAGTACAGTCCAACATGCCTTAAAGGCCACCTCTATAAAAAGGCCACCTGCTTATAAAGGCCAGTAGAATTGTATCCTAATTGTTCTTTATTCATACTATATGAACCTGTGTATTGTGTATAAAGGTCACCTGCCCATTAAGGCCACATTTACTGGTTCCCTAATTTGGCCTTTATAGACAGGTATGGCTGTACATATAAATAATAAATATATCCTTTTTGATGTATGATAATTTTATGTATTTACAGATTAACACAAATTTTGAAATTTTAGGGTAAATTGTAAATCTAAACAAAAAATAAATTAACCCACATCAGACTAAAAGACAAATGGTACATTTTTTGTAAAATCTGGTTTTGGCATGAATATGTTCCAGGTAACAAGAAATTCCTAGGGATTGTGAAACAACTTTGCATACATCTTATTTAATACAGCGTGAGCGTCTACTGATGACAACCCCTTGAAACATTTTGTCTGAAGTACGAAACTCTCTTAGAGTAGCAGAATTAGCTACACATACCACAAGTTCTTTTTACACATGTTACACATTTTGCACGTAAGATAATCATTTCATGTCGGAGAGAAACAATACAAATGCATATCGATAATCAATTATTATTGACAGCTAGAAATTTTATATGTATTGATAGGTGATACAAGCTGTGAAAAATTGATATATCGGCATATTGAATTCTAGAAGTTTCTGTGTTCGATTCGACTTTTATACACAATGGAAGCCATGACAAAATCCATCATGGCTGCTGAGCATGTTATGGAATTAGCAGATATAAGTTGGCCTTCAAACTGAAATCGGTTGTCTGGGAGCATTTTGGAATCCTATATATGAAAATTCCTAATGGGAACACATAGAAAAGTGGATGCAGTTTTATTTTATATGAAATTTAGTACCATCTATTTGAAGGTGTATCTTATACATACATTTCTGATATATCATCAGATGATACAAGTCATATTGTAAGTCGAATATCACAATAAATATTATAGCCTATTGTAGCATGCCAGTAAACTTTAATGCCCTAGTCTTAATATTCAGAAATAATCAACCAATAGCAGATTTTGACACTCAAAACAAGTACAATTATCCAAAACTATAGCCTCCCCCATTTAACTACATACTTTACATTACTGCAAGCATCATCAGGATTCAGATACAGCTAATGCCAAGTGTGTGAAAGGTGAGGATGAGTTTTATATCACCTGTTCTTCAACAAGGAAGTAATAACTTGTATGAAGAAAATGAAAGAAAACAAACAGACCGACATCCTGACTGATAACCTATTAATCTTAATACTGTATCAAGAAATAAATCACCATGAAATCATAAACAGTTATCTCCGAGCAAGAACCTATCTTAAAACCTGTGTTATACCATTTTCATACCTCCATATAGTTCTGCCTTCTCCCCCTTTCCTAAACTGTATGATTTCAAATTCAAGCAATGTCTTTAACAATAACCAAATATAGAACTTATCTTCAGGTAAGAACCTATCCTAAAATGCTATGTATCATTTGCATACCTCCCACCATCCACCTCTCTCTCTCTCACTCTCTCTCCAAAGTCTATAAATTTCATGATTTGAAAAAAGTAGCATTAACATTTGCCAAACAAATATCTTCAGGCAAACATATCCTTAAAAGCTATGTACCATTTTCATACCCTCCATCATCCACCTACCTCTCTCTCTAACATTTGCCAAACACTCATCTTCAGGCAAGAATCTACCCTTAAAATTTATGTACCATTTTCATTACCCCATCATCCACCTCTCTCTCTCTCTCTCTCCTTCCAAAGTCTAAATTTCCTGATTTTAAAAAGTAACATTAATATGTGCCAAAAACTTATCTTCAAGCAAGAACCTAACCTTAAAAGCAGTGTTCAATCCCGAAATGTAGTTGTTGGGGTCATCCTGACATAGGCCTTAAAAAATATGGACCATGCTTTCAAAAATAGGGTCAACATAATATCTTGAGCCATTTTAGTTGTAAAAGATTGTTATTGAAACATCCACATAACTTACCTTAATATATATTAATACATATAAAAGTCTAAATGTCATGATGTCAAATTAATATCAACATTTACCAAACAAACATCACAGACTAATCTATAAGAGATTTATTTCATTCTGGTCACAATAATCAATTCTGCTTTATTTGATACCATGTACAGTAAACTTATAAACAGGTAGAATTCACTTTTTGACCCAAAACTAAAACTCCGTCCATCCAATCATTATTTTTCATTAAGTCCCAAAATCTGAAGAACAAGTTCAGAGAAAAATATTCTTTAAACCTTAATACATTTGTACAATCAAATCTACCTTAAAGGTCACCTCTATATAAGGGCCACTTGCTTTTAAAGGCCAGTAAAATTTGAATTAAATTCTCTGTATTCATGTTATTTGAACCTGTATATAAGGACCACCTGTACATAAATATCATTTTTAATGGTTGCCTTAGGTGGACTTTATAGACAGGTTTGACTGAATATGTTTAAAAAAAATCAGTGTAAATTCTGTTTATGTCAATAACACTGGTAAATAAAATGGATGCAGTTAACCTAAGTTTGGCTCTCATCATAATAAAATAAATACCATTTTATTTTTACACCAGAGAAATCCATACATTTATATACATCGTTATTTTAAGTGCTTGTATTTATAAACAATAATTACACTGGAAAGACAATTTCTCTTCTGCACTGTTTTAAAAGCAATGCTGCAGATAATAACCATGTTGGTCAATGATGATAACGGGTTTCCTATCTATATGAGTGTTATACTACCAGACAAAATGATATAAAACTGTGACCTTGAAGCTATCGTTATATATCGCCAATCAATCAATACTCATAATAATAACATACTATTTTATGTTTAAACTTAAAATGTCTAGGCCCAGGTGAATTCCCAGCTTTCCATATTGTAGGCTTAAACCAAACATCTCACGTTAATTAAACATGCTTCTTTTTTACGTGATTAAAACCACAACAGACATTTAACTAGATGTTCTAGTTAGTGGCATGTGGTCATGGCGATGAAGACACAATACATATGTAAAATTTCTATTGAACTGAAAAAATTGACACCTGCCTATAACTAGACAGTATAATGAAGAGGCATACAGTCCAACCTGTCTTAAAGGCCACCTTTATATAAGGGCCACCTGGTTTTAAAGGCCAGTAAATTTTTATTCCCATTACTCTTTATTCGTGTTATTAAAATCTCTAAATTATGAAGGGCCACCTGCCCATTAAGGCCACTTTTACTGGTTCCTTCAGGTGACCTTTAAAGACAGGTTTGACTGTCTTTATCTATACTTGGTATGTTACTTACCAATGCTAAATTAACTTCGTTGGAATCCAGCTCAGGATATGGTACACCAACCGCTAATGCTATGCAGTTGGCAAATATAGTCAGCAGAATCAAGAACTCAAATGGTCTGAGATTATAGTTAAGGAAAATAATCATAAAAATATATGCAACAAATCATGCTATCATGAACAATAATCTCAGTATAAAATGTCACAAATGTTAAAAAATTGTGTTTATTTTTTATACACTGTTAATTGGAAATTTTTGTGTTCAATTTATTTTAATGAAAATTTGGCAACAACAATACATGAAAATAAAACTTTCCAAAATATTTAATTTTGATGAACCATGTTTTACTTCCATTTTGAAATGACCATTATCCCATCTAATTTGAAACATAAGTACGCAAATATCTTGATTTTATTAAAATTAACCAATGCAAAATTTTCCTAACTAACAGTAATATTTTTTCATTTTTACAAGATTTTTTCAAAATAAAAATAGAATTTTTAATACATGTACATGTACATTGAATACATCAGTAACAAACTTAATTACAATGTAAACTTTGTAACTTAAACACCACTCTCTAGAATCTAATAGTGTTCACCCTATGATTTTTCAGAGTGGGTCATTTTCAAAAACTTTCCTCTGACACACCATTACATAGGGCTGTCATTGAAAGAAATTTGAATATCGATTTATCAAATGAAAAATATATACATGTAGATACATCGATATATCGAAATATTGGAAATGTGATTAAAAAAGATTATTTTTTGATAAATCTTTTATAGACAAATTATTTTTCACTAATAATCAACATGTATGGTGTTGTCTTAAATGTTTCTTTTATAAATTTCTTAACGTTAATCCCTAAGGGGAAAATCCTTTTTTAAAAACGATATTATAAAACTTGCTCATATAGTCAATATTTCGGCTTTAAAAAGCCTTTTTCAAGACACTAGATAACTTGAATTGTATCACATCTTTCTATCCACTTCCATCTCAAAATAATACGAGATGGAAGTGGATGGAAAGATGTGGTACAATTCAAGTTATCTAGTGTCTTGAAAAAGGCTTTTTAAAGCCAAAATATTGACTATATGAGCAAGTTTTATAATATCGTTTTTAAATGTTTCTAATATTATATGCACTCTGATTTGTATGTCAGTTCATTTTGAGATACCTTAAATGATGGGTTGTAATTATAATAGATTAACAACCAGCTTAATTTATGTGTCATTGACAACTCCAACCTTGGCCATGAACTGGTGGCCATTTTTGTTGATATCGATACTCAAAAAATGTATCGATATACCGTAAATAACTTTAATTTTGCGGTACCATTTTTTCGCAATCCTGTGATGGAAACAATTTCGCGACATGAATTTTTTGCGAAATCCCACGTGGAACCCATTAATTAAAGAAGGTTTTTCTCATAGCAATTGATTTAAATGTTAATATGATGTTCATATAGTTACTTGGCCTTTACCCAATTCATAAATTTTTATTTTCGCACACTTTATTTTCGTGATTCTTGAACAAATCGCGAATATTGCGAAAATAAAGGGTGTTTTACAGAATCATATTAGTGGTTTTTATCGATGATATATCGATATAACGATCTATCAATGGCGGCCCTACCATTACATCAATATTTTTTGCATTCATATAATGTTAAATATGGCCTACAGGACCCTTAACAATGGGGTCATTTGGCAAAATAAGGGATCAATGTCCCTTTAGCCCCTTCCGCAATGAACACCGACCCAATATTTTACTTAAAATAATTACTAGTATTTTCTCCCAGTCCACATACTTTTTCTTCATTATCAGTCTTTTGAATTCAATAAATTGAGGTCACTATCAAACTGATGCATACAGTACCAAAGTAGTTAACAAGATTTAAAATACAAAGACCATGAAAAACAAAACTATGTCAATATATTTACACAAAAAACTATACAGAGCAAATGTTTGTATGTCTATAAAATCAATCTAAAAATTTGTTCAAATTTTATTTAAAAGAATGTTCTATGAAAAAAAATCCTAATCAATACCAATTCCAATATGGTCTTCACATCCTTATTAGCAATAGCATACATAAAACCTGCACAACGTCCAGCATAATAATCTCTTAACTAAGATGTTGCAGCACAATGTGCTGTGGCCATAGAACCGTTGAAATTTATGAATTATGTCATGAATCAGGAAATTCTTGCATCATTGAGTTATAGGTAGTACAGCAACAACCAGATTCATCACCACCATTTGCTCCAATTTTGGCATTATCAAAAGGTTTGACGTCTCATAGATCCATGTTCTTTTCACACAAATTTGATTACACACGTGGCGGGTGTAGCTAGCTAAACAGGAGGTGCTTACCCTTCCGGAGCACCCGGCCTCACTTCCCTGGTGGAAGTTCACTTGTCTAACCTAACTTGTCAGTTCCAAAGTTTTTACTTGCTTCTGGGTTGTGATTCGGACATGGATTAGTATGTTTGTTTTTGATTTGGTAATAAATTGAGGGAGGCTTATAAAGAAATGAATAGAGGACATGAATTTTTAGACATGCAAATTGTGTGGCGATAAGCAAGATTGCAAACTTATCAAGTGGTATTATAACAGCTTTATATATATATATAGAATAAGATACCCACTTCCAATAGTACAGGGCTTCAGAAACTCAGTTTAGTTAAGTGTTTACTTACACGAAACATTGTAGAAGTCAAAATGTAATCAAATGACTATGACCGACATCAATTGCAGAGACTGTACCTTAACTCAGCTCTGTTAGATTACAAAGATCTTTATATTTATCAATAAATCTCTGCTGGCTGTGAGGAGCATACTTATAGATTGAACCATTATAATAATTTAACATCTATTAACCAGCCTACTATTTCTAGTCTTAATGACAGAGGTTCATTAACTTTATTGTAATGCCACTAATGGTCATAGTAAGGTTTTCAAAAGTACCAGTATTCATTTTAAGAGGTCTACATAGATCTTGTCAGCAGTGATCAGATGCTGGTGTTAGATACACAAAGCTGTGACAAAAAGCTCCAGTTTCACAATCATTGCCTAACTAAGATTTTTCTTAACTAATATCTGGCAAATTTTGGCAGTATTTCATAGTGTTTCAAATAAAATAGTTTCAACAAAAGTGTAATATAGATGTAATAATCTTAGAGTTATCTTTAAAAAGACACCTTAAATTCATCAATATATTGAAAACTAACAAAATTACTCAGCTTTCGAATTAAAGTTAAGGAAAATCTTAATTAAGAAATGATTGTAAAATGATCCAGTCTTTATGGTTTAATGACAGCTCTGAAAATTGAACCAACTAAAACCAAGACAAGTACAAAGCTATGATGGAAATCAGTCAGTGCTTATGTACTAAATTAATATAATTTTTATAGTTTAATTAAGGCTTTGGAAATATGAACACCAACTTTAACAAATATACAAAGATGTGATGGAAATCAGTCAGTGTTCATGTACTAAATAAATCCAATTTTATACCTCAAGAAAAATGAACTCTAACTAAAACCAAGACAAGTACAAAGCTTTGATGGAAAACAGTCAGTGCTCATGCACTAAATTAATCTAATTTTTATAGTTCTTCTTCTTCCGTATACTGAGTAGGCCTCCTCCTGGAGTGTATCACTTACTCAAGACTTAATGTTTAAGTTTAATGACAGCTCTGAAAAATTTAACACCAACTTAAACCGACAGATAAATTACATCTGAAAAGTACATCAGCTTATTTTCTTAGATATGAAAACTAAAACTATCTATTAAACCTTCATGTCTGTTACTTAGAGTACAGACCTGTCAAAAGTTTAACACTGAGCTAACGAAAACGCATCAAAGCTCAGCTGCCAAATAACCTAAATATGGTTACGTGTGGCCAAAAAAAAATGGCTATAGACAGAAAAGCTGTTGAAATACAGATCAATTACAAGGGCTAAAATGAGCTATCACTTCGGCACAAATTTGTTAGCTTAGTATTTAACTTTCACCAGGCCCATACTTTATATTTATAAGGTGATACTTTAAATGTACTTTTAGCAGTGGTTTTGTTTCAGTGATCTTTACCGATTTTCGGGCTAGACAAATTTATGATTTAATTGTTAAATGTATGAAAAATATTTACATAAATACAAGTACAGTTAACACCGAATATACTGTACAAGACATTTACTTCATGTGATATTTATTTTTGCATGAATCAGTCGAGAATTCAAATCTCAAGATAATATCTCCACCACAAAAATATAGATCTACAATTAGGCAAATTTCCAACATAATATAGTGCTTTTTAAAGTATATTTTTCACAAATTTGCTAAAAAAGGGTTACTTTTTAAAAGAATTTCTCAGAAATTAGCAGCCAATGCCGATTTTGGCTGACAAACAGTTTTGCTACAATATATATTACTGTCAGAGCTGGTATGTTTGTGACAGTGAAGTTACACTTTTTTTCATTAAAAATCAAAAAAATCTGAATAAAAATTGATAATATTCACTTACTTGTACCTAGTTGAAACAGAAAATCTGTAGTTTTCAACATGTTAAATCCCCATAGCGCCAACATTTATCTCTGTGCAAAAATGTTATACCGTAATCACGGATATGCATACAGATTTCCTGTTACGACTAGGTACATGTAAGTGAATATTATCAATTTTTATTCAGATTTATTTGGTTTTCTATGGAAAAAAGCGTAACTTCACTGTCACAAACAAACCAAATCTGACAGTAGTACTAAATCTTTTGTCTAGGCAGCTAAAGCAATTCGTGAGTACTTTTCACATAAAGATGAAGGCTGGTTGACATTGGCTTTTATATGTTTTATACCGACTTATTGCTAATAAACAAACTTTGCTTAGTGTAAAAGAATTATGTGCATTCATTATCACAAACCATTTGTTCATTATAAATTACAGGACGATGTTTTGAAAGAGATGGAAGCAAGGCAGACATACCTTCTCTTAATGAATTTAATAAATTCAGGACAAGGTTTTGTTTTACCGAGGGATTAGGAGTGGCTGTCAAACACTAATTTTCCAAACAAGTCAGTTTTGTTAAGTTTGCCATTAAAAACATCTCCATTCCTGGTAGCCAAAATTGATGCTGGCTACTAATATTTGAGAAATTCTTTGAATTAGGAATCTATTTTAGCAAATTTGTGGAAAAAATCCTTTCAACAAGCATTATATTATCACAAATTTTGGAAATCTGCAACTTATAATTTTATAACTGTGGAAATCCAGCCAAAATATTTAAAAGGGATTATATTTCTAATTTTTTGGAAATTTGGCTAATAATTTTTACAATGGTGGAAACCTAGATAAATGTTTTATAAATATGCTTCAATATGTTGGATCTATATTCTGGAAACTGTAATGTCTAGATTTAAGCAAGATAATTCAATAAAGCTTTCATGTTTTTGGCCAAATATCAATATTGACAACTTGACATTTGATCATGAATATTTATTTTTATTTCAAACCAGGCAAGATAATACAATAAAAGCAGGTGCTAACTCATGGTTGCACTAACGGGTTGTTTTTACACCATATGTGCTTAAATTTCATTTTCCTACATAAAGTATATTTACAGTAGTTTATCTATCATCTGTTTGATTGGAGGTGTTCATCTTGGTTACAATAGCATCTTCAATTAGTACTTGTATTTTAATGCATTTCTCAGCAAGTGATTAAATGCCTTAATGTAAGGCTTACATTGGAACAGACTTACATAAATGTATTTATTTTTCAATTAACAAAGTTTTCTATCTAGAAGGGACACGTTGCCAAAAGACCACAATGTTAAGTCCTTAGTGGGCCCATGAATGCAAAATATTGACATTTTTTTGGTAATTACGACATTTGTTTTAAATGGACCTTTCTAAAAAAATCCTAAATTGAACAATGCATAAAAATTACGTGAACATTTCTGAAATGTAGGTGAAACAGAAAAGCTTAAAAATGCATTAATCTAGGATTGTACCAGACCATACAGTCATTCTGTGATACAGATAATCTGTGTATAAATGCTTTTTGGTTTCAAATCATTTCTCATGAACACAAAGCTAGACATTACATAAACATGCTATGAAATTATACATAAACATTTTATAATCAATCATAAAATATATAAACAGCTAGAAACATCAATAATATTGTTTACACCTAATATTAATAACACCTGTGTCTTACACAGGTACAAAGGCAAGATGTTTGAATTATAATGTGTGCATTGCTTTTATTCTTAGTTCCAGTGCTGATATAGCTCTTGTATTCTGCATTGGTAGATTTTAGTGGAGTTTTTACAACCAATGTTGCAGACAATTGCATTATTATATGTTTGCACTGCATTTGAGGCAAAAATACCAAGTAGCAACATCCTTCCATGAAAAACAGATTTATCAAAAGCAAACATACCAATCCATGTCCAGACTACACTCCAAAAGCAAAGTAAAAATGTTGAAGCTGGCAAATTAGGAGAAACATCTGAACTTCCACCAGAAAGTGAAGTCAGATGCTATGGAAGGGTAAGCATCTCCTGTTTAGCTAGCTACGCCCGCCACGTGTGTAATCAAACTTGGGAATAAAGGAACATGAAACCATGGGATGTCAAATATATCTAGGGTAATCCTGGATACAGAGACATCTCAACAATACTGTGATGGCGGCCATATAATTTTTTGAGGGCCTTGATAAGTCTAGGCCTGCAATATCCTTAGATCAACAATTTATTTTGTAAGCAGCTTACTTTGTTGTATAAAGTTCCCATAGTTGGAAGAAGCTCTACCATAGCCTAATAGTGAACATATAGTGGCAATGAATCGAGATTTTAGTGTAATGATCATGACTCTTCCAGAATTTCTGGTTTAACATTCAAAGTTTTAACTTTACTTTTGGGGTTGTGTTCTGGACATGTGGTGGTATGTTATGGTCCTGTGGCTTTCTGGCTTAGTTTCACAATTATCCATATCTAAGACTTTCCTTAAATTAAATTTAGCAAATTTTAAATCTAACTACATGTACCTCGGTAATTTTGTAAATTTATAACATATTCAAGAATCTGAAGAAGATCCTTTAAAGCTTATAACATTTATATTCAGTTTTTGTCAAAAATGTAAATTTGTAGTGTCAAAATATTGTCAAAATTTGCTAAATTTCAGTTAGGGAAAATCTTAGTTAAGAAATTATTGTGAAACTAGGGCTAAGTATACAATTTTAATCATTAATATTCCTTTCAAAGTACATGTACCTTGGCCCTTATATAGCTGAAAATAATGTATGATTTTTTTTTATCAAATAATTACTGCAAATATTCAAATAAAAAATAAAATATTAAAATAAAAATAACCAATAAGCTTAATCAATATTTAAACAATATGTAACAACTGTTAAAAGGATACTTCCATTCCACCACACGAATACATAACTTCCTTATAGGATTTTGTAACGTCAAACAAAATAAAGCACGCGGTGGTCGTACATTTTGGTTTTGTTGTTTGCGTGCATTTGCTCGTTTTCGCGTCATTGTGGCTGCACTTGCCGCACCAAGCGCCGCACTCCAAGCAGAACTGAGTGGTTTGTTCTGGTCAGATTGTAATTGTATTTGAGTAAGTTTGCCCTGTCCCTGTGGTTTTGATGATATCTGTATATTAGGGCCAGGACCTGCCCCCTGGCCCAGACCTTGGTCTTCAGCCTGGTTTGGGCTAGTCTTGATTGGAGACAAGTTTCCCTGGCCTTGTTCATAATTCCCTCCTGAAAATACAAAAATAAAGACAAGTTAAATATGCATCATACCATGTACATGTACCTACAACATTTTGTAATTCATAAAACACAATTATTTATTTTAGACAGTTAAGAATCTGTTCAACTTCTTAAAATTCAAAGAATTTATTCTGCATGTATGGTTTCGTCATCATTATACTAGAATGTGATTCCCCATAACCTTTGAGCAGACATTTAGTTCCATTTGATATAGAATCACATTATATGGTGTTTTTTACCATAAAATTGACTTTATATCCGTAATAAGGACAAAAACAAAAACATTCTTCAGAAATGTTAAGAGGTATTGATGTGGTACTCTTGATTTCACCATACACAGATCAATTTCATGATTTTAATTTTTACCGTACAAGTAATTTCATGGCAATATTTTTTTTCAATTTTAATGGGTTTTTTTTTTAATTTTTATTATGTATTTCTCTTTATTTTTCAATTTTTATTATTTTCATTTATTATACCTTTTTTTATTTTTCGGTCTGAAATGTTTGACAGGAGCAATCTAAACCATGGAACTAATGATGGTTTTCATTTGAACCAATCAATTCTCCTGGCTTACATGACCAAAAGTCCTACTTTTTTTCCCTTTCACACTGACTAATCAACTAAACCAATAATTCCAAACCATTATGTATCTTATACTATGCCCTTGGGATTAATATATTTTTACAAGGTGAAAATCCTCAGATTGCATTTGTATCAATTTGTTTTGAAACCTCTTCAGAAAAATCAATGTCTACCATTAACCATTGGTGTTACACTTTTTGCACTCTTAAGACTGGTCAATTTATCCAGTATTTGCTGGCAATGACTGTTTACATTCCTGCATGGTCAATGGCTGCTAATTTCTGAGAAAATCTTTCAAAAAGTAATACAGTGTATTTTTATTTTTGTAGAAAACTAGCACAGATTAAATGTTATTTAACAAACATTACTAATGGCATTCCTTAACATCAGGACCCAGTTGTTCGAAGATTGATTACTTTAATCAATGATTAGCAGAAATTTAAAATATGAATAAAAATCAAAATATTATTATCGAATCGATAGTTATATTACAATTTGTTTTTGTCTTATGGAATATTTACTCATTTTCAATGTTTCAAGTTTAAGTTCACAAGATATCTAAAATCATGCAAAATTCAAATTTTGACTAATCAATTGATTAAACTAATCAGACTCTGAACCAATGACCCCAGTTCTGATCTTAATTTGACAATTTAATTCAATCAGGGTTCAGTACTTACAGGATCCACTGACAGAACCAGTATGATGTAACTTACCACTAGTCAACTGTGACCCAATTCTCCATATAATTGACATTAAAATAAAATTACATATTTAAAATTACTCAAATCTGCAATTACAAAACCTGCTGTCAGTTACCTATTACACATGCTTTACCTGGTGAATTTAAAAGTTTAATGAATAGCTTATTCTTATTACTAGAATGAACCTGACTGTTCTAAGTCCAGGTGTATGGTAAGTGTTTTTATTACGGTACTAAAATAAAATACATGTACCAGCATTTAAGATTTGTCCCTCCTACTTATTTTACTTTCAACTACATGTATTGTTGTATTATCATCAGTAAATTTTACATCTTTGAATTCTTATAAAATACAATGACCTTTGTTTTGTTTCTTCATAACCATTAAAAACAAACATACCAATTCAAGTCCAAATCAGATAAATATCTGAAACGGCAAATTAAGTTAAACACATAAACTAACACCAGGGAAGTGAGGCTGGGTGCTCCGAAAGGATAAGCATCTCCTGTTCCTGTTTAGCTAGCTACATCAGCAATGAGTGAAAACAGCATTGAGAATAAAAGGAACATGGTACAATGGAAAGTCAAATATAGCCAGGGTAATTCTGGATACAGAGACTGTCCATACAAGTTTATGAACAATACTGTGATGACGTCCATAAAAATTCAGAATTTATTAATTAAATTAATGTAAATTGCAAAGCAATATGTAACATCATCATCTAGCCATTTACTGGTAGCAAACATTCTTTATTACTACTCTAGCTAAAATAAACTCTTTATATGTACCTGCTAGTTTAAGTATGATGTATGCCAATATTCAGGGCAAACCTATTTAAATTTCATAAATTTCTTAGAAGCAAATCTTGAGATCATGAAATATAATGCTTGATGTCAAGCTTTAATATTACCAGTCAATTATATAAATATATATTCGTGTTTATATACCAGATAGAATTCTTTATGTTTTTACTGTCACTTTTTGAACTAGAAAATAAAAGTTTTATTCCTTATACACATCTTATTATCTATACATAAAACTTTAAAACCAAGGAGACTAAAGGTTATATTTTCTATACTTGACTATACAAATTTATTGTATTCTCAGGTACTGGTAGTTTAGTGGGACTGAGTAATGGTTTTCTATGTTCAAATCAAGATAAAGCCTGGTCAGTTCAGGGATGATGGAGGAAACCAGACAGATGGAACAACACCATTGACCTTCGGCCAGCCAACTGACAAACTCAGACCAGGATATGTACAGAGTTGGATTTGAACTTGGGCAAAGAGAAGCACAGTGGTCCATAAGTGTGCACTTTAGACCACTTGGCCACCAAAGCTCTAGAAATAAACCATAAAACCTTTTGAATAAAACCCAAATGATGATTAACATATAAGTATTAAATTTTCTTTATATAACAAACTGTCAGATACCTGTACCACAAGAAAAACCTGAATAATTTGTAAATTATAAATGTTCATACAAATCTTGTTTCTTGAGTCCATCAAGTGTTTTTATTGTAAATTTGTAACTCTGTTAAAATTTGTGTCAAGTAATGTAAAATGTCCATACATACCACAAGAGTTATTAATGTCAAAAATGTCATGCAAAAACATAATTTACATTAACATGCAACATAATAAATATACATGCATATAAATTATAATGTTCTCATTATAATGGTGTATAACCATTGTAACACTATTACATGAATTTTATCATTTACCTTTGCAATCCTTTAATAAATGACATGTCCATTGTACATTTGTATTTAAATGCCTGATAACTCTCTCTTTTTTACATTTTTGATTGAATACAGAGATCTGGTAATATGATTTATGAGTAGTTTGTTAAATATAGTATAAAACAGAATGCATTAATAACTTTACATTTTTAAAGTAAATCTTCATATACCAGTAATTACACATAAATCAAAAGGGAGATTTAATGTTACCTTTTAGAGGAAGTGTCCATCTCAACACGGTCTTTAAGCCTCATTTTCTAAATCATTTATCATTTTTCATGAATATCTATTTTTCTTGATTTTTCCTAAGACTTTTAATATACATGTATGTAAATAGGGCCATAATTTCAAGAAATAACAGTTTTTTGTGAAAATTTGAATTTGAAATTATCCAGGTATCACATTCCATTTAAAAACGAGGAGCAACATAAAAATGGTGTGACATACAGTTTATTATTCAGTTTATTTACACTAATTTGACCATTAACTGCCCAGTAGTGGACAATCAAAACCTGTATATCAAGTTTTTCTAAGTGATAAAAGGAGAGAGGTATTCACACATTTTTATCACAGAATCATCATTATTACCTGATGGTACAACAAGTACCTGTAGCTGTTATAGGCAAACAACACTGATCTGTCTGTCTGACCTTTTATTAGAAAAATATTCATATACGGTGATCTACCTTGTAGGTAGCGTTAGGATTCAAAGTTAATACATAAAAATGCATGTTTCTCATGATGAGGATGAAACAAGCACCTGTGTTCCCTTGTACACAAGTGAACTGGTACAAAATAAATACCAGTATTCAACTTATAAAGGTCAAGCAGACAGGTCAATGTTGTTTGGCTATAATGTCCACACTAGGCCTATCAATATTTTGATCTACTGTAAGTCAACTTTGTAAACTGGATTCAGACAATAAAACAAACTTGATATTTAACTCTTAATAAAGCCTAGGTCACACTTGTACACAAAATGGCTAATGAGTTTTATTAAAATAATGTAATCTTTTATTTACTTCAATAATAAAGTTTTGTTTTAAATCATTTAAACAAATTTACCCTTTTCTCTAAAATTGCTACACTGTATACTGAAAATGGAAGAGAACAGGTGTATGTCATAATTAAGTGTTAACTTGACAATTTTACAACTTTCAACAGCATACTGTACAACTTATGCATTGTAAGACTGGCTGTCAGAAAGAATGATGGGTTGAAGATAATATGGGTTAAGAATGTACATGTACCAGTAGTTAGAATAGAAAAGGAAAATTTATTCAATCCACTTTCACTTGTGTTTAAATCCAAACCATCAAAATGATGATCACACTGGATCTGAATAATAAACAATAATGCATCAATTCCAGTTACAGCACAATTGTGCAACAAATCAACAACAAGCAGAATGGTTCTCAAGATTTCAGAGCTTTGTCAACACTGGAATGGAGTACATGTAAGTTGTTTAAACAATGGCCATGTCAAGATTCTTTACTCATATCAGTGTGGTTAGTTCTGAGATGATAAAAGGAACCTAGACCCTAGTAAATAGTAAAAACCAGCAACCTTTATATGTAAACTGACAAACTTTCTCACGCTATGGATCTGCCTAGGAAGGCTTCAACTTTAGGTGGTGCCAGGGACACTATGATCTATAAGTTGTCGTTTTAGACTCACTTGGTCATGGTGACCTAAACTGTCAAGTTGAAAAACAAAATAAGCTCACACAAGGATCTGCAAGAGTAGGGTTTAACTCAAGGTAGTGTCATGGATACTGTGAATTGTATCAGCATCTTCAGACCACTCGGTCACCGAGATCTAAACTGTCAAGTTGAAAACCAAAACTAGCTCACACAAGGATCTGCCAGAGTAGGGTTCAGCAGAGTAGGTGGTGTCAAGGACATCGTGATCCATAAGTTGGCGTTAAAGATCACTTAGTCACCAAGACCTCAACTTGAGAACCAAAATAATCTGACAATATAAGATACACAATTATATGAGGGATCTGACTGTTTATACAATGTAAACTAACATGTGGTTGTCCACGTGTCAGATTAAGAATAAGGTTATAGAAACCCAGAAACACCTCCCTTTGCCGGTAACAAGTGTACGGGCATGTGTTGTAAGCCTAAAGCGGTTGATTGTAGAGTAATGTGTGATTGTCCTGATGCCTGACTAAGAATAAGGTTACAGAAACCCAGAACCTACACCAACCTACCCCTTTCTTTTAGTTTATCAGAGTATGGACTTCACAAGCATGTGGTATAGAAACCCGAATTCCATCCCTTTTCTCACTTTTTTTAGTGTATGAACTGCATAAGTATCCCCCTTCTCTCAATATACAAGTGTATGGAATGTATTCCTCCCTTTCTATCAGTTTATAAGTCAGTGTATGGACTGTACAAACATGTATTGTAGCCAGTAAGGCACCACCGCCACCACCACCCCTACCCCTTTTAATATACAAGTGTATGGACTGTACAAGCATGTGTTATAAAATCCCCACCCCCACGCCCCCTTTCTCTCTGTTTATAAATGTATAGACTGTAGAAGCATGTGTTGTAAGGTATTGTAAATCTAATGAAATCCACAAAAACTATCCAGAAATATAATGCTAGATATGTTTAACATGTAATATTGTTGTAGATGTAGATAAGACTCGTGCCAAGACATCATCAGTACTGAGCAATACAGATGCACATTCATTTGGCACACGCACACCTCTCTGTTTAAATCAGTTTGGCAATCATACACATCTGATTATTGAATCAGCATTTATTTGCCTAGCTACATGCCGTGCTCCATAGTTATTATATTATTATAAAAGGCTTCAAAACATTAGATGTCTAGTAACTTTGTCTAAATACCTTAAACACTTTATAAAAGTTCTTTTCATTTTTTCCAAAAACAAAACATTAGATATATGGTAGTATTTGTCCAATAATCTTATCATAAGGAAAAAATGTTTCCACTAAAACTCCTAGAAAAATTAGGATTGACAGATAGGCAAATTTGTTATCTTTCATTTTTTTACACAAGGATGTCAATGGTGCTAATCAAAATCTTTAGTGTAGGCATAAAAATTTAGTTTGGTAGGGTTAGCAGAAACACGCTTATATTTTTATAACCCTAAGCAAACAATAACCCCCTTGGTTTTACACTAATAGGTCAACTGTGCCAATCAATATTGTCCCTTGTTTTCCTTTAATTTCAATTTTAATACTTTAGAACTGAACAATCTCACCAGCAACCTGAATAAGTTTAGAAATCATCAAATGGAACTGCTTGTTTAACCTTTACTAAACTCTGTTAATTAAGAATGTTTTAACGGTTCATACATGTAGGAGATGTGTTTAAAGTTGGCAGTAAAACAACTATTTAATTGAACTATTATCACAGACACTTGAAAACTGACAATACTACTACAGTATACTGTATACCATATACTGTATACAAATAGAATCTCTTCAATACTCCATCTAAGCATGCATACATGTACCTTGCTTTATAAAAACAATGGATGAATAGGGATTCTATTTATCTTGTGAAGCACCATACTGGTATACAGACAAACCTGTCTAAAAAGGCCGGCCAACATAACCAGTTAAATGGTCATTATGGGCAGGTGGCCTTTATATACAGGTTCAAATAATATGAATGAAGAATGATTTGGATATTCTACAGGCCTTTATAAGCAGGTTGTCCTTATATAAACATGTCCTTTAAAGCAGGTTGGACTGTACTTGCATGTACAAAAATATTTCAAATAAAATTGAACCCTAACATAACTGAGTCGATTTCATCACCCCCATCCCCTCATCCCCACCCTTGGGTCAAATAACATTGATGAAATACAGTTAGCAAAACCTTGTCATTAATATTATGCCTTTTGATAACTTTGTCAGTATTTTGAGGTCCCAAAATCTTTTTCCTTTATGTTTTTCTGCATAGATATCTCTTGATTTATTACCAAACCCCTTTTATAATGCCAAACAAATGGTGGCAATGAATCTGGGTTTTACCATACTTCTAAAGTTTCCATTTGATTCATTGCAAACTAGATTATTATATAATGCAGTAACATGTCATTATTAAGTATGGTAATTGCTATAGAGCTTGCACATACTATATTAAATAGAGTTTTGCAATGACAAATTTCTGTTGTCAACATTTATGTACTTTATGTAAATCAACTGAGATTATTTTGTTATATTGTACGTTGTGCTTTATTTCCTTTGTTTGTGTGGTTGTGACATGATCCTGCTTGTTTAAGGCCTTCAGAGCTTGGTTGGTTGAATGTTGCTTAACGTCGCATCAGCAATTTTTCAGCTATTCAACGAGAACTATTTTATTAATCTCTATGGATTAATCTATGAACAATTCAGTGTATGCGTGTGAAGTGCGAGTGTGTGTGTATGGACTATGGTCTGCCTTGTACTAACGTGCACTCAGGGCGACTTTAACGAGCTATCTCACAGAGTCAGTACATCGCAGACAAGCGTACCACTCCCCCAGTCTATTATACTGATACCAGGTGAACCAGTAAAGGCCAACAGCAAGGAAAATTCACTTTCCTACATGTGGTCTGAGCGGCCCTGAGAGGTTGAGTGATCTAAAGTGTGAGCTAACAGATCACAATGCCTCTCACTGCCTAGGTACAAATCCCACTCAGGACAGATCCTAGTGTGAGAAAGTTTGCTTGTCTCAGGTCAGTGGTTTTCTCTGGACACTCCAGTTTCCTCTGCAATCTACAAACCATGATGAATGCCAGAGGCAAATCCAGAATTTTAGAAAGGGGGGCATATAATTTGAGAGCCGAAGGCTCGAACCTTCTAGGGGGCTTCAGGGGCATGCTCCCCCGTAAAATTTTGAAAAAAAATGGCGCAAAAAATCCTGCATTCTGGTGCAATCTGAGCTGACCACAGTTTGTTATAAGCAATATGTATTTCGGGGCTGGTATCGAAAAATCAAAATGAACAATATGTATTATTAGTGACATAAAGGGGGGGGTATACGCCCCCGCTGAATCGGCCACTGCATGCTACTCCACTCCATTCGGTTGCTATGGCTATGCACAGCTAAAAACTTGTATATAACATACATTTTTTCTCATTTTCTGCCATTCCCTATTTTTCCCTCAAGCTGGTAAAACATGTGTCTGACACACAATACTAAACCAGCTAGTTAACCGCTTAATCAATAAGCCTACACAATGGATCAATTTGTTTTTTGTTTTAGTGCACCATGTGCATTTTAAATACTATTTTATGACAAGAATAGAAGATAGTGAGATGTCAATGTAAATCGTTATTTAGTATCCATATCTGACATAATATACCGTATACAAAGCCGACAAATTTACCTCTGTATCATATAAACCCAATAATCAACTTAAAACTTAATCTACCTTCAATATTACCTCCATCAAAACATAAATGATCATATCAATTTCATATAAACTAATAACAGAATATTATGTCATCACCAGAAAATGACAAAATTTTATCCTTGTGCATTTTTCTGTGTAAGGTTTTTAAAAGTACTTTATAAACAAGTTTAAGTTTTATATTTTCTTGAATGCAAATACATACAAATTTTTATCACAAATTTTCTTAAAATTATATGTTTCGGGTGATAATTATGTAGTGGGTAACTCAAAGCTAGCTAAACCCTTAATATACGGGTTATGGCAAGGTTTTCATAACTGTTAAGTTAAGACAGTTTCAGGTTACTATTCAGATTCTTATTTATTATGGGTAATCATATGCACATGTAGTGCTAAGGTGACAATCAAATAACAGGTATAAATGCAGTAGATATGGTAACCACCATAAGATGAAAGCACTGAACGTCTTCAAGGGTTCAAAATTTTGTTTTGTACTTTGTTTTGCCAGGTCCAAAATTAAGTTTCAAAAGTCCAATAATGCATGTACAATTTTGTTATCAGAATATAATCTGAAAATGGGATCCATGTACTGTTAATTCAAAATGACAGGTCAATTGGACCTTTTTAGTTTAAATATCAAGGGTCTCAATGTAAAATAAAAAGGTCCAAGACCTCAGATTCACAGACTTTTGGATGCCTGTTCTTTTAAAACAATGGCTGGTGGTTTTCTAAAGGCACTTCAGTTTCCTCTACCATTCCTGAAATGACTGCAAACTTAGTGAAAAGAATCTTGACTGGGGCATAAAATTACTCCACTCCACTCAAAGAAAAAAATGCTGTCTAAAATTTTGAGATTTTTACCCAGGAGAGGGCAAGTTGCAAATGAAAGGTCTATAGAATAAAGTTAAAATCCATCAGGCCTCTGGCATAAATTTAGACTTACTGCTCCCAAAATAAAATTCACCACAAACTGACATGTGTTACACTTCTACCCTGAAATGACCTTAATGTAGTAATTAGAAAGTTATGCTTGACTAGCATGACAATGGGTTACCTGACACAGGTGAGTAGTAAAGGTGATAAAAAGCTACTATCCACATTTATCTTTTCTGGCATCAAAATTTAATGTAAAATAGTTCTGAAGAATACTATTACTTAGAATTAAAGACTGCATAAACATGACACAAAACATATATTATATATATAATAAGTACATTAATACTGTAATCATCATAAATACATATTTTTCAATATATGTGAATTCCCAAATCTAAATTGACTGTATAAAATTTGGAATACACATGATTAACCATAGAATATCATAATGACTACAATGTATAATGTACATATGGAAATTTAAATCTATAATAAACATCTTTATAAATTCAGATCTTTGCTTTTTCATCCCAAAACCTGCTATAATTATATGAATGGGTCTTGACCACAACTGTACAGGTTTAATAAGTTATGTAAGTATAGGTTAGATAGCAATCAGACAAGTCTTTAGGAATAAGAAAGGGGGTGTAGCGGGGAACAGGCCTTTCTGTAATAGGTCAGCAATGTGGATCAATTCTATATTTGAACTGCAGAATCAGGTGAAAATTAAATCTGTATCATCAGTTAATGCCAATATCTGAATTGCCAGAGTTCCCAAAGCTCTATCAATCTGGTTAAAATAGGTTAATTTTTCAAATCTGCATCAATTTTCAATAAAGCACTGTACGGTAAATGTCTTAAAAAGTATCAGAACTTTTTATTTAACATTTGAGTGCCTATTTTGATTGAAAATATTTTTCTTGCAAAATGCACTACCTGTATACAATTTGAACAACTAGTTCTCAAATTTTTTTTCTTATTAAAAAAATAATTCAAGCAGACAAGCACCCACAATTTTTCATTGGAAAAAACTGTTAAAAGGACAATTTTCACAATGGACACTTGCAGGATTTATCTGATGTTCCATATAAAATCATATGATATACATTTGTACAGTCATTATAATTATATATGCATGTTATCTAATATCCAAGCAATTACATATCTATGGAATCTATGTAGACCTTTCCACTAATTTGAACCATATTGGACAGAGAATCAGAGATGATCTATAATTACCTACATTATACATCTGGTCCCCATTGCCCCCTATCCCCAAAGATATTATCTTTGGCCAGTTGCATGACTGTCCATTTGCCTCTCTTTGCAGATTAAGTGAAAAATGTTTTTCTCCCCTTGCCAAATTGGTAGGAGTAGCAAATCAAACTACTGGAAAATTATGTTTTATTGATCAATTATCCTGCTTTTGTTTAAATTACGCATAATTTAAATTTAAACACTTAATGTAAAGATAGACGTTTTAAAATGTGCAACTTCACTAATGTCAGGGCCTCTCTACCCTTGATTTAGGGCTAAAAATGGGCCCTATTCCCAATGACAAAAACATTAATATTTCCCCAATTTTTTTAGCCATTTTTCCCAATTATCTTTAGGTACCACCTTATTTTTTACAAAGTACAAATATAAATTCATATGTACACAGTACATGTATATACCGTAAATGTTATTCTGAATTACACAATTTTATTTAAACTTTTCATTATATAAAAATGCATTTCTTAAGGCATGTTGAATGAAATAGCTTGATTTCTAAATCTGAAACTCCCAATAAGAATGGATGTAAGTGCACTAAATTCCCAAAACCATGGCCTTGACTACCGGTACTTTTTAAAAAGTTTAAAAAGCCCTGAATGTTGTTACCAGTAAATACAAACAGGAAAAAGATTGGATGCTTGTATTATGTAACATGCATGCTTCTATTTATGCACTTTTGTTTTGGTGTGTTGTCTCTCTGTTAGATAGGATAATATGTCAAAATGATTTTGCTTTTGACTTTTGTGCAAAACTCTTTATAAGTTTTAAACTTTAAGGATGAAAATGATTTACACCTATTTTACTTTTATGAAGCCACTTTAAATGTTATTTGAAGTGGTCATCTATTGGTTACAATACATACATGTACAATGCATCAAGCTAACAGAACCTGGTAAAATTTGAAAAATAACAGATGAGACAAGGTGGCAACTTTAGGTTTGGATGGCTAAATCTCTATTCCTTTTAGCCAAAATTGTGATTAGCTACTAATTTCTGAAAATTCTTCCAAAAAGTAACTTTTTTAGCATTTAGCAAAAATTGTGAGAAAAAATGTGATAGGCCATTTTCACAAATTTGGCTGCAATAGTTTTAAATTTGTGGAAACTTATGGAGGGTAATAGGCTCCCTTCTAGCATACTTTCAATATCATATACAGTAAAACCTGTAAATAAAGACCACCAACTTGACCTAAGTACAGTGAAACCTGTATATAAAGACCACTGATGTTATAAAAAAAATATGGACTTTTCAGACCTGTGGTCATTATATTGAGGTTATTTTGGGGGTAAATATGAATTTAAAGGACCTTTAACCAGTGGTCTTAATAAACAGGTGGTATTTCTGATTTCAAATGATGTAGTTGCTGTAACATGTTTTACTGTAATATTAATTACTAGTTTTCTTAATTTTAATTCTCTGCATTTCATGAAATCCATCTAATGAAAATAAAATTTAACAATAAAAGTGCATATACATGTGTACAAAATTTCTGTAAAAATTACATTGATTTTAGCACAGATTTTTAAATTACATTGATTTTAATTGGAATTTTAGCATTTTAACCAGTTTCAACATTCATCAGTTCAATGACAAAATGTCTAATTTAATTGATTTTGTAATAGTTCTTCCAAATAATATTATTAATTAAGTATTAAAAATCAAACAACTACCAAAACATGTAATAAAACTAAAAAATATCCAAAAAAATCAAAAATATTTTTTTTCCTATTTATCTCGTAACCAAAAATAGTATTTAACTCCATAAAAACGTCAAAATCATTAAGTAGGTTAAGGAAATAAGTAAATTTTAACAAAATCTACCATCTAAAATAGAGTCCATGCTCTGAAAACGGCGTTAAGACATAAATCCTTCATTTAGCATCCCCTCTCAGCTTCAGCAACCAATTTTGGCTGCCATGTTTAATCTCTCTTTAGCAACCCAATACATGTTGATTCTTCTTTAATATTTCCAGTTTAAAATTATTATTACCATCTAAAACATAAATTAACTGTCATATATATGCTGCAACAATCTTACCTGGACCGTATGAGGCCATTTTGCTCTCAAAAGAGAGGAAAAATTCCCAATTATCTCTTGCTACAAATATCCAATTTCGTCCATTTTTGCTAGCTGCTCATGATGATACATCCGGGCGATTTCCCCATAATATTTATAATTTTTTCCTCCATGCACAATTAAAATTGATAGATAATTAAAATTATTTTAGTTTTTAACAGAGAGTTTTCATCACGGAGTTTTACATATAACAATGAATGTAATATACAGCGGAGTTCGTCGAAGCGACATTGGCTGTTGAATGCTACGCTTGACCGGCTTTGAGTGCACCTGTGATTAGTTATTTTCGGTCTAGGAAATATTTATTTAAAATTGATTGAATAATTATCTATGTAGTATATTTATTGATTAAACATAAAAATGCTGTTTATATGTCTTTAAGATTTTTTACTGTTGATGTTATAGTAAACAAAAAATTATAATCACGCAGCAAATATCGACTGCGAGATTACTCTGATTTCCGGAATGGCGGAAGGACGAATGAATTTAGCTGCTTTGCAGCAAAGAGATCCATATATCACTGAAATTGTCGATACTGCATCGCAGGTCGCTTTATATTCATTTAGTGCAAAGGCTAATGAATGGGTAAGAACGCAAACACACATCAAATACCCCCTGTCAAGTGTGAAATACATGTGTTTATTTTGAACTTTCATTTTGTAGCAAGCATGTTTTGGGATAATACAAATAATTTATTCATAGACATGTTGTACAGTTTGTGTATTGTGTGGAATGTACAAGTTGTTGAATGTTGGCAGCAGTCCATAAATGTGATTGAATAGATACATAGTAAAGTGGGAAGTAGATAACTAGATCACAACGATTTCATTCATTTTTTGTACACAAGATAAGATAGAAAATTGTACAAATTAAACATTACTAGAATGTTCTGTTTTGTAGTTCCCACCTCTCAAGGGGAACCATGAAGACATTTTGGATGAAATCACTAGGGATAGTGTTACCATTTAAACCTAAATAATAAAGGAATTAAGATAGCTTTTGAAAACGTTACTGTCAGTTCGATTAGCTGCACAATTTTATCAAATGATATAACAGAACTTAACCATATTATGATAGTAAGAGAACTTTGAGGATAACCAAAGTATTAACATTTTAATTATATGCTAAATATCTTTTTTTGAGCATGTAGTAATCAAAGGGAGGGAACCAACACAATCTCAAGCTTGGGTCTGAGCAAGACTTGAAAAACAGGTAGTGACTGTTTTTTTTCCCAAATACTCAGCATTTATAAATGAAAGTCACAGGGTACTTTAGAAAAGACCTTAAAAATTTATGATCAGTAACACAGTAGACATGCTAAAGAACCTTCCCTGCACATTGTCTTAGGCACACTAAAAAAGTAAACATTCTTGCATCTTTGCCAATAGTTGATGATGTCTCAATATAAGTGAAATATTCTTGACTTGGATGTAAAAAGCCATTCATTCAATCACACAAGAATTTATGGCTTACTTTTCTGCATATCTTAATTTGTCCAATTCTGATACATATCCTATTATTATACTTAATAAATTTGTATGTTTTAAAAACTGAAGAACCAGAATATTAACAAAGTTAAACAATTTAACAGATAATTTCTATGTCTAATGAGAAAAACTTGCTAGTGAAAGGATTCTTGAGCTCCAGTATGTTACTCTCAAGTTCATCAGATTGAATTTTTGTCACACTGGTTATAATTTCATTTCAATTACCAGTATTTTTGTTAATTTGTCAGGGAGTTAACTGATTACTGGAACAGTTACTAAGTCGTTTCGTTTCAAGAACATTGTGTAGTTACAACGACAAAATCTATTTGAATCATAGCTACTATAGTTCATGCATGTAATTGAGAGTATTATTCAGGCATAGTTATATATTTTGTATAATATTAATCAAACATGGTATTGAAGGCTATTCTTACCAAAACTGAAATACTGGTAATCATAAGAGAGATTCAATAATATAAGTAAAAAAGCAAAAAAAATCTAATTCTGGTTGCATGGCAAGCTAGAACAATCTGAATGATCCACAATAAACAAAATATTGTTTATGTGTTTAATGTCTTAACAATAGTTTTTGCTTCTTTTTTTCCCCCTAAACCTGAAGATCGGGTATCACTATGTTTCCATTCGTGATAGCCAAACATTGCCAATGCCTAATACTTCTGAGAAATTCTACCAAAGGAACATATTTTAGCAAATTTGTGAATACTTTAAAATGGACTATATTTTCACAAATTTTGGAAATTTGGCTATCAGTACTATAAGTTTAAACAATGTAAAAACCTAGGTATACTCAAATTTGAATTATTTCACTATTTTTTGGAACAAGTTGCATGCAAACACATTGAAAGAACATAGAAGTGCTTTTTGTTTATACAATACAAATATATTACAATCAGCTTGTTTTCATGATAAAGGTATTTTTAAAAAGTGAACAGAGGTTGAAAAATTCATGTATAGTTTCATATTTGTAATATTTAAACTCACTTTCTCAGTCTTTATATTGCTCAGTCACTTAAAATACAAAATGCAAAGTTGTCAGGCTGAATTATGCTGCTGTTGACATTTTCTCAACATTATTTTTCTGGTTAAACTGAGGACATTGGACAAAAATAAACTATTGTATGAGAACTTTGAACTTTTAATTGGCAACATTTGTAGCACCCAGAGCTAACCCTGATTACAAGTATAAATCGGTGGAAAGTGTTGATGAAGGATTATTGTAATCTGCTGTAAGTCAATAACTTAACAGACAATATGTTATCCAGACTATCTATGTATTTAAAGTTTTTCCAAGCATAATTTATGTTACCTGCATTTTAAACAGTTTGTCATTTGCATAAAATTCAGTGGGAATTTTATCACCATAGTTGAAAATATTTTTTGAAAATTCATAATCATTTCAAATTTTGTCTTAAGGACATTGTTAATTTGTTACCCACTATTAGGTCAACATTTTATATTATTGTTTCTTTTTCTCTATTCTTCAAGTGGGAAGCTGTGGGTTCGAACCCTGACCAGGTCTGACCCAAGACTTGAAAGTGGGTAGTGACTATTCTTTCACCAAGCACTCAGCATTACAAAATGAAAGTCATGGTTCTTTCGAATTGGAACTTAAAATGAGGTCCCATGTTATGGTGGGTTTGGCACGCTAAAGAATTCTGCTGTATAATGCCATCAGTGCAATGCACAGGCAAAATTTCTGCACTTTTGCCTATAGCTGGCAACATCTCGATATAAATAAAATATTCTTGACTGGGATGTTAAACACCATTACTCAACTCAACTTTTTTCCTCTATTGTGCGTGATATTATTGAAGAAATCACAAAATATTTGAATAAATGAAAAAACATTTTATGAAAGTACAGTAAAACCCCTGCCCTTCCATAACTTTCCTACCTCACTTAATACCACGCTATTTTGAGTACGAAATCCACTTATTTCTGTTTTTTCTACTGTTATATCAGAGATTTTTATCAGTTTCTAAATCAAATCTAACATGCTTGCTTGTTTTACTTAGGATAATTGTGTAACTTCCATTATGTGAAAAATATGCAAGTTAAAAAATTTTTAAAAAAGATTAAAATTCAACAATATCAGGATTCAGGAACAGCAAAGATTTGTAAGTTTGTGATTGATTTGTGAATACTCAAGAACTGTGAAACCCATAGCAGCTTTATGTATCTGTAACAGATGCAAAGGCTAAATCTAGACTCAAACCTAGGATTTTCCCAATATAAGTACTCCCTTGAATTGAAACCACCCAGCTTCACACTGGAACAGGTGGGCCACTTCCCAGGGGCGAACATGCCCCCAAATGTAACAGTAAAGGTAAAAATGCAGCAGCTAAACTTGGGCTCTTAACTCAGGACTGTCCAAATATTAGCAAGACATTCTATTAACTGAGCTACCCCACTACCTATTGAGCCTTGTCTGCCACTTATCTAATCAAAATTCAGAATTTCAAGAATTATAGTGTAGTGAATAATGGTGGTTCCAATATCCAAGAGAGGCGTCTGGGTGGCCAAGTGGTCTAAAGAGCACATTGCAAATCATTACTTGTGCAATGCCATTCATTTTATCAGACTTGATGCTTGAACATTCCACACAAATTCAGAAAGGTCAAAGGGAGGTAACTCATACAATTTCTCAAAATACCATTCCTGTTCCCTGTTGCATTGTCAGGTTGAAATGATGTACAAGTTGGCTTTGGTACATACCGGTATATTTTCTAGGAAAAAATTGTTCTACCAAGTAAATTATAAATAAGATATTAAAATATATCATGAGATTTATGTTTCCAACTGCAGCATTTTCATGGTCTAAAGTTTGCAAGGCATTAAAAGTCATTATTGTGTAACCAGGAAATCTCAAATGAATACATAAAAAATACATTAAAAGCAAATAAAGGATAAATACTCTTCCACCCCCACCCCATAAAAAATTAATGCAAAATTATAAGCAAAACTGGTTTTTATTATTAAGAGAATTTGATACTTGTCAATGCTTCAGCCAGCAAGGTGATGAAAGTTTTCTCCTATTTTCTATTGATTTTGATTTTAAGTTTCTACTTCTTCTGAGTATGTGTTACAATACACATCACTCCATACTTTCTGCCTACTTTGAGAAATTTATTTTCTACTTGAAAATTCACTGAAAGGACTGCTTGAATAATATAGACATAGTGGAAGGGAGATAACTCTAGTTGCCTTCTGTCAACTAGATAACGTGTTCAGATTTATCCCCAGTATAATGTACTGCAACAGAAAAATGACTGTCCGAAGGGATAGGAAAACAATTATTTCATATGGTTATATATTACAAAATTTTTGGTTTAGTGATTAGCATGTCCATAAATTTTGTCAGTTAAAAATAAATCCAATTTTAATCATAATCTTAGTTTCTAAAAAAATTACATAAATTGTAATTAGCAGTTCCATGATATAGTGAACATGTTACTGAGACTAGAAAAAGGAATGCACAATGCTGAAAAATTGCTATATGATATGAATATTGCTACACTTGTATATATATACATGTATGCAGAGAAAATTCATTCAACTGCATATTTTGTGGAAATTCTTAATGTATGATCTTTATTTACAAGAGACGTAAAAATCATTACAACCAACAAACATTCCCATCTTTAATTTTTATATACAATGTACGTTTTATTTTTCAGGAAAAGACTTCTATAGAAGGTTCCTTGTTCTTATACAAAAGGTAAGAGTACAATTTTTTGTTTGCATCAAATTTGTACATGTATGTGTGTATTGGTTTAGGTGTTATTTACACGGTATGAAGACAACTCGTACCGATACCAGTTGTCCTGAGTATGAGTTTTCTAAGGTTGGGTTCAAGTGGTCTTGGGTACAAATTGTCCAGCAACCATTTACATGTGTATATGTGCTAAAAGGGTGCTTGTATATGTCTTTTATGTGTATGTCCAATCATTTCTAGTTTCTACCTTATGTACTGTGATAGCATGTAACAGTAACATTTTGTCCTACTTTAAAATTAATGATTGACATATAAAATATGACAAAATGTACTACAACTATTATGTAATGATGTAGTGACATTTAAATCAAATGTCGAACATCATCTCCTAGATTGTATAGATGAATATGATTATGATCTTTTCCACACCACAACTAAAAATCAATATTCTATGTTTCTGTTCCTGTTAGCCAAAATGATTCAGGTCTCTGAAAACTTCTTTCAAAATGTGCTTGGTAACCTATTTCAGCAAATTTGTGAAAAAAATACTTTAAAAGGGTATAAAATTCACAAATTTTTGAAATTTGGCTAATAGTAGAGAGTGCAGCAAAGCTTGAACCAGAGCACCAAAGCAAGTTCTTTTAGATATCATGTATGGGAAACCAGATGCATGAGTTGTCCCTCAATTTTTGTTTTTAATTTCAAATTTATGAAAACCTTGAATATTGTTTATAATTCATTCTTGACTGATATTTATTGATAAAGATCAAAATTGCTTACAACTCTCTTATAGATGTACCGGTATGTTTATATAGCACTTGGCAAATTGGGAAATTATTTTTCATTTTCCATAGCCTATAACAAACTCCAAATGTTAAACATTAAAGCATTTGCATGCAATTCAGTTTTCATAAAACCATTTTGAGATAAAGATCTAAGGAGATTCTAAAATTATTACTAGACTTATGGACTTGAATCTAAATTTTTGTACACTCCCAACAATATATGTTATACAGGTTTTTGGCAGGTAACACAGCCGTGTGCCCTGTCGGAGATTAATGTACCCTAAACTACATTTTTGTCACCCTTCAAAGCAGCACTCGTTTAGTCTTTTCATGTTCAATTTTGTGTTCTGTTTGACATGCATACTTATTTGCCATGTTAGAGTTCTGCGATGTGCAAGTTACTTCCCTTTTACCACTAAACAATGCATACATTTATGTACCCTGGCAGATTTTCGAACATAGTTTCATTTTATCTGGCAAATTTCTTTGAAGAGTAATTAAGGTATATAAATAGTTGTGACCAAATATTTGAAAATTGGATACCCATTTATTGTCGAGAGTTGCCCCATCCAACTTCAATCTGTCAACCTTTAGTAACTTGATTATCCTGGATGACTCCCAAGTCATCAAAGTTTATGTAAATACTGGTATTATAGTAAATACATGTACTTTTAAAATTATGGTGATGTAGGGATCTTAAAACACACAGTTAAATATAACATACACCATCAGTTTGATGAAAATACATTTCATATTGATTGGTTGAATTGAATTCAGATAAGATAAAAAAAATTGCTATCCAAATTATACTGCATGTACTGTATACATGGATTTAAACGATAGAGCACCACCCTCATGCGTATGTTTACATTCTTGGTACCGGTAGCCAAAACTCACAATTGGCAACCCTCATGACACAAGAATTCTGAATTTTGTCTGAATATTCTGAATACCAGTATTCCGAATTCATTCTGGAAATGTAAAACATTCAAAATTTAAAGAAATTCAGAACTTCTTCAGACAAAATTCAGACAACTTTTTAATGATACTAATTTCAGAGAAATTCTTTCAAAGAAGTAACCTATTATAGCAAATTTGTGAAAAAATACTATTAAAAGGAATTTATTTTTACAAATTTTTTAAATCCGTCTACAAATGATTTTAAATTTGTGGAAACCTAGTTATGTTTATTATTAGATAACTTGATCAGTATGGAAACGTAGATAGTTAGGAATGACACTTAAGTTATGTATAAATAAAAGAGCACCTGTTTTGTGTATTAGAGTATGTGTTATCATAACTTATCAGGAATTGACATGTATACAAAAGATATTAATTGTTTTTACATCTGGTATAAGTAATGTATTGACACCATTCTGTGTATACCAATTTATACCGATGTAGATGTAATGTTATACAACACAAAAAACCTTCTAACACACACAGACCTATCTCAGGTACATCATGCATCGAACACATGTACAACACACACACACACACATCATTTACATACATACATACATACAAGTACCAATAGGTCAAGACATCAAACTTTGTAATTCTATGTTGACCAGTAGGACAGTAGTAACAATAAATATTATACACAATAGTATTTAATTTAAAAAATATCGGCATATCTTGGCAATATTTTCACATATTTTATGTGAATTACCTCCCTTTGATTGTAGACCACATTCCCAGTTTTGAACCGTGGATACTGCTTTATTTGATTATCTGAGGAAAAAAGATTTTCAGACTATCACCACCCTGCTCAGAATATTATTTTCACAGAAATTATATTAAAATTGGAATTGTCCCACTTTAATTATAGAAAACCTTCCCAGTTTTGAACCTTGTTATGATGATTTACATCTGGTACTTCTTTATTAATTAAAAGAAAGATTTTGCACTATCACCACTCTGCTTAAAATATTATATTAAGAGAAATTATCTCAGTAGTTGTATGTAACAAACTAAAACAATTATACATCACAAAGCAAGGGACCATGAAACAAGGTACTACAAAACATGGTACCGGTAGATAGGTCGCTGACATGTTGTTTATACTTTTGTCAATCAGTCACTTATTAATCTTCAGTTATAAATAAAGTCAGGGGAAAGTTCATGACCTTATTATAAACAATGTAAGATTATCAATGAATGAAATAGGAAATGACCAGTGTACAGGTTAATCACTTCTTTAAAGTTGGCAAAGATGCCAATTTGTAAGTTCAGATCAGGTGAAGTGTGTTCAGCCGGGTTCTGGCAAGGATGCCAACTTGTGAGTTCAGATCAGGGGAAGTGTGTTCAGCTAGGTTCTGGCAAGTATGCCAACTTCTGAGTTCAGATCAGGGGAAGTGTGTTCAGCCGGGTTCTGGCAAGTATGCCAACTTGTGAGTTTAGATCAGGGGAAGTGTGTTCAGCCGGGTTCTGGCAAGTATGCCAACTTGTGAGTTTAGATCAGGGGAAGTGTGTTCAGCCAGGTTCAAACTTAGGACCTCCTACACTGTGGTTTAGAAATGTACTGGCTGACACTGTGGTTTAGAAATGTACTGGCTGACACTGTGGTTTAGAAATGTACTGGCTGAGCAATCCAATAAAGGGCACTTAAATTGTTAATTTAACGGACACAGAGTTTGGTCCACATCACTAATGGGATACAAATGGGCAACCTGGGTTTCAATTCCTGGCATCTTTAAAGGGGATTTTGTCATGGTAACTAGTAAACTCACGTTAAATCTTAAGTACAAAACTGATAAAATACAACAAATATATATCTGAATAGTGTTCAATCTAGAAGTGATCATGGGCCTTTGACTTTTTCTTTTGCCAAATAACCCCATGTTATGGCCTTAGTGGTCCACATGAATGCAAAATTTTGATGGGGGTGGGTTAAGAAGGAAATGGAGCCATTGACCCCTTATTTTGCCAAATGACCCCTTTTTGCAAAAATATTGACGTTTTATGGGTTTTTAAGACAGAAACTTTGAAAAATGACACCCTCTAAAAATGCTAAATTATCTGTGGTAGAAAGTGCAGGAAAAACCTGTAAATACATATATCTTGTGATCATGCAAGAGTAACTGTAAAAAATAAACAAAAATACCCAGATTGTTGATATTTTTGGCTTCAAATGCTGTTATTACATCATCTCAGTCGTCAGGAATCAATCATGTGAATGTCCATCCAGGTATAAATCAAGAAGTGATTGACCCTTGATTACAACTCACACTTAAAGAATTTGTTTGGTTGCCAACCAGACAATTTCTTTGATATCATTTATTTTGGGAATCAGATCCTTTACCTTGGAAAACTATCAATAAACAACCAAACAAATCTTAAATTTGAAGCATGTATATATAAGTAGCCCAATATCAGACATATGTTGTCATACATGTATAAGAAATGTTTATTGACTGATATAATTTTACCTTTTGGAAACAGAGCCATGTTTTTAGGGGGTTTTTTTAACAAGGAGATTATGTATTAATAAAAATATAAAAATTGCAAAAGATAAAAATTTGTTCCAAAGACCAGACATATACAGTTCTTATAAAGAACTAGACCACAAATGCAAATTCGGTTTTAACATCATTGGGGTGGTTTTTAATTTAATTTTTGTGACACATCCATTATTATTGAAAAAAAAATGTTTTTGTCATTTCAAATACTTGTGGATCTTGGGAATGGAATCTGGGACATTTAGCAGTATTGAGGATTGGGCTTCCTAGATGTGATATTCCACTATTCTGTCCAGTGGCAAACTGGCACTAATATGGGCTAATATACGAATAGATCACAGCACCTCTCACCATCTAGGTTGGAACCCAACTTAAAACAGATCCTAGTGTGAAAAAGTTTGTCAGTTTGCATGTTGAAGGTTGGTGGTCTTCTCCAGCCAATCCAGTCTTCCCCATCATCGTAGAACTAACCACCTTGATATAAGTGAAAGAATCTTGACTGAGATGTACAACTCCAGTACTACACTCCTAACATACAAAATTATTGCCAATGCCCTTTAAGCTCAGTCCATGCTCAAACATAAAATCATAATGATCTAATTAATCTAATTATTAATCTGAATTGTCTACCATCGCAAATGGCAGAAGACCAAAAGTTTCTAGCCATATTGTACATGTCTAGTTAGCGAGAAGGGAGTCTGTGTTACCCTAGATTGTTGAACATTTATATTTGTCTGTTGTCTGGTCTTATTGGTGATATGATTGGTAACTGACAGGTTAGGCGATTTCTATTACCAGATAAAATACTCTAGTATGTTCCATTAATAGAGAGAGGTTAGATATTAGCAGATAGTGACACCATAGAATGTACCATTGATGCAGAAAGGTAGATTTGAACATTGATAGTGACATATCAGCTTGATCCGTTTGATGAAGATAAATTACATGTACTTAATGTAACTGGAAAGATTAACACACTAAAACAAAACAAGATAGCTTCTTCTAGAAAGCATGTTTATCAATTATCAAAAACTACTGTACTTAAATAGTGGTAGCTTCTTCTAGAAACCATGTTTATCAAATACTACTATTATAGATCCTGTGTCCGTTGGAGAGGTGTTGTTGCAGCCTATGTTCTCTGGGAAATTCAGAGGCACAAGTCAAAGCCACTCTTTTCAAAGACCCTTACCCTTTCTACAGAGTGACTATAATGGTGGCAGAGACGTGACGTCACTACTGTGAATTCCACCATGAGTGTGATAATGATTATTTTCCCCTTGCCCACTGTTTAGCCTAGTGTAAGCATAGTGTAACATTGTGGGCATTTGTTTTGTCTTTAAAGCAAAAAAAAAAATTAACCTTCAGTCCACAATTGTATAATCTCTATAAACTCACATCACGTGAACTTGGATTTTTAGTAATATTTGATAAAAATAAAATGTATATATAATCAACCAAGTTGCAGGTATTTTCGAACTCTTTCATTGTAAAAATCATTTTACACTAGGATCTGCCTCATTGTTGTGGATAGTATCTTATGTGTTGATACACACTGATCCTTACACCCTGTTAATGGAGGCCCCATTGATGTACATAAAGGCAGTGACAACATCAAACCACGTTCAAGAGCCCCTTTCCAGTTTTTACCTCCCATAAACCTTATATCACAGATAAAGACATCATTATGTATTAATTTTCTGTTTTACTTAAATGATTTTCGACTTTGAATCACTGTAAGTGTCAGAACCAATATATATCTATCCTCAGGTAACACATGACTTGTAGGTTTTTATTAAGTTATTTCTCTTACTTATGTTATAGCAGTATCTTGCATATATCTATGTAATAGATTTTATCTGTTGAGTGATCACTTCGTATGTGGTAGGTCGTGGGTTTGAACTCTGGCCAGGTCTGACCAAGACTTCACTGTCATGTTGCCCTTTAGACAGGACCTTAAAGTCTGATGCACATATCCATGTAATAGATTTTAACTGGAAAGTGCTCATTTTATATGTGGGAGGTGGTGGGTTTGAAACCTGGCCAGGTCTGTCTAGGACTTGAAAATCACTGGGTCCTTCAGAAGAGACCTTTAACATTGATATGTATATCTGTTTAATAGATATTATTTGTAGAGTGCTCACTTCGTATGCAGAAGGTCATAGGTTTGAACCATGACCAGGTCTGGCCAAGACTTGAAAGTCACTGGGTCCTTCAGAAGAGACCTTTAACATGCTCACTTCGTATGCGGAAGGTCATAGGTTTGAACTATGACCAGGTCTGGCCAAGACTTGAAAGTCACTCGGTCCTTCAGAAGAGACCTTTAACATGCTCACTTTGTATGCAGAAGGTTGTAGGTTTGAACCATGACCAGGTCTGGCCAAGACTTGACTTGAAAGTCACTGGGTCCTTTGGAAGAGACTAAACAACTCTGATGCATATAATAATAAAATATCAATCTGTATAATAGATTTTATCTGAAGTCTGAACTTTTACCAGTACACATTTAGTAAAAAAAAAAAAAAAAAAAAAAAAGCAAAACATCCAAACAAACAAAAAATCCCACATTAGAAGTCATTGTTTTGATATCTTAGAAGTTAGTTGTTTAGAAAAGTGATAATATTTTTAACCCTAGCAGTAAGTTTTGGTTGATATGATAACATGATTTTATCTTGGCACCTAGTTTATCTTTTAGTAATGATATGTGTTCAGGAATTGCAAATGTTGATAAGATACCAGTAATATCTGGTTTACATGCTGTTGATATACATATTTAAGAATACATGAGTGCATGCATTTCAGGTGATATTCACATTGCCATTGCTCTTGCTGGGCAGTGTTTGAGGCAGATATTCTGCCCTATTCAAATTCACAATCACTTTGCCAATTTTCACAATTTTAGAAAATTCCAATTATGAAGCTTTTTTTCACAGTTGCAAGGACCGTGACTTTATTCAAAAATGGGTGAGAAAAAGCCCTGCATTCTTGGGACAGGAGGCATAGTTAATTACTTTTACCAATCTATTGGTACCACCATGTTAGCTTAGTTGATAGAGTGCTCACTCAGTGTGTGGGAGGTCTTGGGTTTCAGAACTGGGTCTGACCAATACTTGAAAATAGATAGTTGGCATTTGGAAATAAAAGTCACAAAGTCCTTCGGAAGAGACATTAAAAATTGATGCCCCATATCACAGTAGGTGCGACACACTAAATAATCATCCCTGCACATTGCCCTGCCACACCACAAATGTAAAAAAAACTTGCTGTTTCATATATAGCTGTTGACATCTTGATATAAGTAAAACCCCATTAATTCATTTATTCATCCATCCATCCATCCATCCATCCATTCATTCATTCATCCATCCATTCATTCATTCATTCATTCATTCATTCATTCATTCATTCATTCATTTATTCATTCATTCATTCATTCATTCATTCATCCATCATTTTAATTTTTTAAACAGTAAAAATTAAAAATATATTTATCATCCAAATGTTTGTCGTTAGGATCTACTTAGTGCATGATGACTGTTAATACAAATGAATGATAATGTATGTTCAACATTTAGTTTGGTTTTGTTATCTGTACGAGTAGAGAGTTGGAGGGATGTTTGGAGATTCCAGGTTTGATAGTCTCACAAGATTTGTGGGGTTAGTTAAGATATAAAACAGCAGGTTTAACAATATATAAATTTACATGTATAGTCAAACAACATTGACCTGTCCGCTTGATCTTTGATTTAATATTCATTATGGACAAGTAAATTTTAGTAATAGGGTTCACGCTTGTATATTTTGTGTATATGATGTGAACACTAATCATGGGCAACATGTACATGTATTTACTGCAAAACCTAACGCTCTCCATGTGCTGGGTGAACCCTCCTATATGAATATTCCTAATGAAAAGTCAAACAGACAGGTCAATGTTGTTTGCCTATATATCAAGATTCATTAATTACACCTGTAGAAAGTAAAACTTTCATATAAACATGATATCATTTGACATTCAATAAGTTACATGTTTATATGTTCCTAGAGGCTTAACAATCAAAAACGAGCTTGAACTTATCGGTACAAAACCACAATCCACCAAAACAAGCAAGTAAAAACTTTGAAGTGAAAACTCGCAGCTCCCAGAGGCTGAACAATCAAATACAATCATGCCCATTTCCAAATCACGATCCCCAAAAAAGCAAAGTAAAAGCTTTGAAGTAAAAACTCGCAACTCTCAGAAGCTAAACAATCAAATACAACCGTGCCCATTTCCAAATCACAATCCCCAAAAAAGCAAAGTAAAAGCTTTGAAGTAAAAACTCGCAACTCTCAGAGGCTAAACAATCAAATACAAGCGTGCCCATTTCCAAATCACAATCCCCAAAAAAGCAAAGTAAAAGCTTTGAAGTAAAAACTCGTAAATCTCAGAGGCTAAACAATCAAATACAATCATGCCCATTTCCAAATCGCAATCCCAAAAAAGCAAAAAAAAAAACTTTGAAGTGAATACTTGCAACGTTAGTTATATAGTTCCCAGAGGCTAAACAATCAAATACAATTGTGCCCATTTTGAAATCGCAATCCCTAAAAGGCAAAGTAAAAGCATTGAAAACTGGCAAAGTAATCATACATGTGAACTTTCAACATGAACCATTAGTAACAAGACAAACATTTTAGGTACATGTATATATGTGTATGGAGATTCATTTATAAGTAAAACTTTCTTCTCTCATATAACACAATGTAATATAAACATGATGGCTTATTTGACATTCAGTAAGTTACATGTTTTACATGCTCCCAGTGGCTAAACAATTTAGAATACTAAAATATCTTCATCATCAATGAATTTGCCGTGGATGTTGGAGATTTCAGAAAACCCTCATTCATATGTATTGAAAATATAATCCAATTTCAAGTATTTTTCATAAATTTGCTGAAGTCAGTTTCTTATAGATTTCTCAGAAGTTAGTAACCAACAGTGGTTTTGGCTGCCAGTAATGGAAACATAACATACATGATCTTTCCAAAATGATCATTTAATTAACAGGCATTACATATAATATGAATTGTAAATACAACATGTACACATATGTCCCTGTCAAATTGCCAAAGGAAACTGGAGATTAATTATTAGTTAAGTTAAAGTCTGTCCCGAGCCATTAGGCCCATCAGGCCGGAGCTTATCCCGGTTTCGGTGGCGTTAAGCGACTGAGAGTACAAGACTCTCTCCTGAATGGGACGCCGGTCCATCGCAGGGTTAACTCCCAGCATTTTGCTGGTACTCATTTATTTTTCAGCTGAGTGAACTGGAACAACGTGAAATTAAGTGTCTTGCTCAAGGACACAACACATCGCCCGGTCCAGGGATCGAACCCATGACCTTCGAATCATGAGTCCAACGCCTTAACCACACGCTTCTACTTAATTATTCTACTTCTACTTAGATTTATTATGGAGATTAATTACTATGATGTGTATTGAAATATATAAAATTTGATACACAAGTACCGGTATATGATACTGCCATAAGGCATTTTTTGGCATGGCATCACTAAACTGCACATATAACATTGCAGTCAGAGTAGAAGAATCAACTTCTTATAAAAAGATGATGCTACTCCTACATTTCCATTCCTGGTTGCCAAAGTCATCATTGGCTACCACTTTCTAAGAAATTCTTTCAAAAATTAACCAATTTTAGCAATTAGGTGATACATGTACTTTAAAAGTAATATACTGTTATTGGAAATTTGGCTACTAATAATTTTAAACCATAAACCTAGCTATTGTATTGCATGCTTTGCTGGTTGTAAAACTTGTGATTCTTTTAACATATATAACAGCAAAAGGTGACTTAATGTAGAACTACTGTTAAACTGGTTTCCCCAAGAGCATGTCTATTATTAGCCAAGACAACAACATTGCATTAATGGAGTTTATATTTGTTGGTTTCTGTTAGAGGAAATGCTACACCAATGAGGTATGGAATTTTACTGGTTGCTACTGGCTATTAAAAGTGAAAACTGATTGATATTTGGCTTCTGTTATTAAATGTCTTGTTGCCATGGTTATTTGTGGGTCCTCAAGTTCTTTTGACAGCACCATTGGAATTCTTTTTATGGCTGCTAAAGAAATATTTGGCATTAATAAAAATGACATTAGTTTTGAAATAAGCCTTTACTATACAAAATGTTAGACTTAGGGGTTCAAAATGGCCAGTCCACAGTTCTAAAACCTGTAAGTTTCAGTTGGATCCATAACTTTTTAGTTGTACCTTGGACCTGTAATATTATGCAAGTTCTTTTGTATGGTACCGGTATATCTTAATAGAAAACATTGGATTTTTTAAATTCAGGCTAGGCTGGCAGACATTATGTGTATATGCTAAAAGGTAGCTACTAGCTCTACAACAAATAAGTGTTTTACCCTGGTACATGTACAACAAAGCATTCACAAACAATCCACTGATCAATTTGTAAATTGGAAAATTTGTACCAATATGTATGTCCATTTAAGTAAAGTAGCCAGAACAACTTAACCTGATGTCAGAATATTTACACTTTATTAGATCAGAGCCTGATGGAAGTCTCCTGGTAATCTAATTACAAGAATAAGAATATTTAGTTTTATTTGTAATGTAAATAATGTTTTACTTTAGAGCACCTGCCACACACCACTGTTAACCCAATTATCTTTATGTTTATAAAATTACTTAAACTTGTCAGTCAACACAGTATAAAAAGTCTTACCATTTACCAAAGTAAATACTGTTCTTCTGCCTCTCAAAACTAGCTGTTAGGAACTGGGGATTTTAATTAATTTTTTGCTTGATAACCTACCAGTAATGTTTTCAAAAGAAACAAAGAAATGGGTTACAAGTTCAGAATTATGCAACATACGACCAGGAACTCCTCTCCCATCAACAGGTTTTGTGTGCATATTGTTTATTTACTTGTCTGTTAACATCTTTATTTTGGAACTGGTTTTATATATACAATTCTCTAAATTTTCTTAACATATAAATTTATCATTTTTCAGATAATTTCTTTACGATCTGATTGGATAAAAAGGTCCTTGTAAATACCGATATTACAATTTTACAAGGGTGATAAATAATTTACTCGGGTAATAAATAAAAATTACACGGGTAATAAGAAAGAGTGAATAGAGCGGTAATGGCCGCCACCATACAGTTCAATTGGGCAATAAACAGAATAAAATTTACGCTTAGTTTGTAAGTATCAATCAAATTGACACATGATGTATATTTTATTGTGTATTATCTTAATATTCTAGTTAAATTTTGCGCTCTCAATTATTATCAATAAATTAAACTCGACATCGCTTACTCCTGGTAACGATACACGGCGAAAGGGAAGTAACTCTCACTAAATTTAGTCCGACCTGTACATGTGGAGGGCCTCCAAGTGCTTTAAATGCTGGCACCGATGATGTAGTTGCCATGTGTGGTGACACTTCAACCGAACCAAACTCATCTTGAAAAAGCTTGAAAATTGATGTTTAAAGATATTCCATGTCATATTCCTTCAAATTGAATATTGTTTCCACATCCACAAGTTAAAATCGCCGATAACAGACATGTACATATGCATGCTCATGATGCTGATAAATGTTGTATCACCGATGTAAACAAAATATTAAAAAACACTTTGGCAATTGTTTTCATATTATATTTTTAATCATGATTCATTCCATTGTGAAAAAAACGAACTTTAAAAAAAATAAATAACACAGTACAAATAATTGATGTGAGACGTTCTGACCCCTGAAACCAGCTGATGGGAGTAAAGGTAGTTCACGGTCGGCGTTGCTATGGTTGCATTATTTTATTGAAGTATAACATGAAAAACGAGCGCGTACACTTGCACTGTGTTTGTATCACAGCCTGATGTAACAGAATTTAGAAATTAAATTATTCGTTGTTAATTTTTTCATTAAAATTGTTATTTTATGTTCATTGATAAAGAAAACATAAACTTTATTTTACAAATATACGGTTTTTCGGGTTTCTTTTTATTGTAATCTTTTTTCATCTACAAAATTTTGAAAAATAAGTCTGAATAAAATGATAAATTCGTTATCTGGTTTTTTAGGCAGATGATATGGAATTTTACAACCTTTCTGAATTTCTTATTTCCTTCGGCTGCGCCTCAGGAAATAAGAAATTCAGAAAGGTTGTAAAATTCCATATCACCTGCCTAAAAACCAGATAACTAATAATATCATGGAACTTATTTCAGAATAAGGTTCAATTTAGATGTGCAATAATGTACAGTCAAACCTGCTTTAAAGGCCACTTGTATATGAGGGCCACTTGCTTATAAAGGCCAGTAGAGTTGCATCCCAATTGTTCTTTAATCATATAATTAAAACCTGTATATAAAGGCCACCTGCCCATAATGGCCACTTTTACTGGTTCCCTTGGGTGGCCTTTATATACAGGTTTGACTGTATTGTAAATCAGGAAATGTTCATGGCCATTTTATTTTCGCATACAGGTATATATACATAAATTCATAAATCCACAAAATTAAAATAGGTTTTGTAATAATTACAATGCAGAAAAATAAAACTTTTTGTGAATATTTTATTTTGATATAATTACTTGCATAACTTGCACTTGCCATCTGATGACCCAAATTCTCCTCTAATGTGAGAAAGTTGGTCAGTTCCTTTGCCCAAGGTCAATGATTTTTATCTGAGTATTAGCTTGTCCTCCACCATCCATGATCTGACTGCTTTGATATGAGTGAAAAAATCTTGACTGGTTCATAAAACTCCATTACTCCATACCACTCCACTCCACTCCACTCCACTGATGAACCCTCTTTCTTTGCATGTTTGCGTCGGTCCATTCATCAAAAACCTTCATTATGTAATGTGCTTGTTTTATAATACATAAGTATGTACTTTTGATCACAGAACTACTTATATCTATCATTTTACAAATAATCTATCATTTTAATATTCATATTTTCACACTTTTATCTATTAAAACGGAACATATGGAAGGTTTTATCTTTCATATAATATTCTAACATGTTTACATCTCTTCATATAAATAGCAGTTGCCTGGCATTAAATTGAAGAGACCCGATTTGTTTCTGAAATTAAGCAGAATTTGTTTAAATATTGTAATTAATCATCCATGTCATTAACCTTGCTTCTGTAAGTTATATGATGTACCGTAGCAGGGGGTATGGCTTAAAACAGATTACAGTATGATGTAAGATGTCTTCAGATGTTGCGTCTAAAAATCTGCAAGTTTCGTAAAGAAAGTTCAGTTTTATCCATGTCATTTGTTTATAGATAAAGCTGTTATGATGTCAGTCGATAGCAGCCATTTCTTTTTGCCTGGCTGATATCAGCCATTGTAAGCTATTATATATAGTAGTACAATCACTTAGCATGCATCTAAATTGTTAGCTTAAAAATTGAAATCTATAAGGGGGAGGGACTTAATGGCCATGTGGCTTACAAATCATACCTTGCCTCATGCTCTAGAACCAAATCACACTTGGGACAGATCCTAGTGTGAAGAAATTTTTCAGTTTATTTGCCAAAGGTTAGTGGTTATCTCCAGGTATGGTACTCCAGGTTCCACCATCACAGAACTGACATTCTGGATATAAAGTGAAAGAATCTTGACTGGATATGAAACCTCATAAGTCAGTTTCAAGCCACTCTAGTACTGAGTGAAATCTATGCCAATAACCGAATGCTATGTAAACTATACATGTAGAACTTTGCATGGTTTTAGTGATAACAATTTTAGAACTTTTACATTTGTACATTATGTCAAGCAAATTTAACGTCATTGAAAGCTATATTCTATTACTTGATTAAAAGAATGATTTTAGTCATTCAAGCATTTCTTACAACCATCTTATGCTGCACATTATGTCATTTAAAACACAACAGTATCATACCAGTGACAAGAGTTGATTTTTGTGAAAGCGACATTTCAATTATCGGGAATGTATTTTTGTGTCCTTGATTGACAGACAGTCAATGCAAACATCAAGTAAATTATATTAAATTAAAAGATTCAAAATTGTTTTTTGTTCATAGTACATGTATTATTTTTCAAATCAATACTGATGATGATAATTTAGATGGGTTCTGGGAAAAGACATGTCTAGCTCCACACGATTCCTACATAGATTTTCTGTAATTTTTGTACAGTTCAGCACCCATGGCATAACATTCTTTTGTGTGTGTGTTTTTTTTATTTGCTTCTTGTGCAGCTTCTTGTTACACTTAAATTTACGCAAAAATAAAACAAACATGGAAATTGTACAATTTACAGAAGTACTGGTATCCTGTATTAAGCAGTTTCTAATCATCTATAAAGAATATTTACTCCATCTGTAACATATGGTGTCTGTACACAGATGATGTGTCTTTTGATGCGAAGAAATACTTGATTAAATACATGTATACTGTATTAATTCAATATACATTGTAGAAAGGTTATATGTAGAAGTAAAGTGTATTAAAGTATAAAACTTAGTCTTATGTGAGACAGCAGTATAAGTGTGCTATTAGTTTCACAAGAATACTGGTTTGGCTCTGGTTGTTAAAATATACTACTTATAATACATTGGTGTTGTAACACATTTTCTAGACTTTTTAAAACTAATTTCTAATTTTAAGCTGTAAGCACAGTTAAAAAATGTGTTACTCAGTTATTCTTTGTGGTGCAGAACTCAATATTTGGGTTTTAGCACATTGGCACTATGGTGCCCATGATTGGTGGTGAGTTATACATTATCTCCTAACATACTAAAATGCACTCACGGCAACATTTAAGGACTAGCATTTGCTGCCCCAACATTTCATTATCCTGACAAGGCTATACAATTCCCTTGACCATAAACCACTTAAACATATGTTATTAAAAAATTTCACTTGACCATAAGCTACATGCCTCTGTTCAAGAACTCATACATATATTGCCGAGTCAGCAATTCTGGTTCATACATAAACTTCAGACACTGTGGCAATTGATTTTTTTACCAAAAATACCCTAAAGCACTTATGCATGTTATATATACATTTATATTTCTGTTTATTTTAATAAACTTAAGAGACCCTTGGGGAATTGATTTTATTTTTGCCCAAAAATTCCATTGACCATAAACCACTTATTCATACACATGTGTTAAAATGCAGATGAAGAATGTTGTCCTGAGACCTTAGACAGGGGAATGTTTTTCCAAGACCTTAGGCTTAGCAGCTCAATCTGAGGATTTTGTTTTGGGCGGTGGGTTGGTTGGGTTAGTAAAATCCTGTGACCATAAACCAACCACTTATACAGATGAAGAATGTTGTCCTGAGACCTCAAGACAGGCAGAGTGTTGTTCCGAGACCTTAGACAAGCTTAACGGCTTAATCTTAGGAGGAGGCAGGTGTTATTTCAATTGATATTTTATTGTCGGTGTAGAATGTTAAGATTGATTAGTTTTTGTGTATCATAATAAGTAGAATCAATAATTATTATAATTACACTGTGTACAATTACTATTGTAAGTAAATATTATATATACATACATGTATTAACATTGTAACATGTGTTACCCTGCTGATACTGATAATATTTGTTAGTTTCTTTATCAATGAAATACTGTAATCCAACTTTTATTTGTGTCCATTAATTTTAAGTTGAGTTTAGTAATGTTTTTTTTAACGCCCCAGTCAAGAATATTTCACTTATATCGAGACATTGCTAGCTACAGGCGAAGATGCAGAAATTTTGCCTGTGCATTGAGCTGATGGCATTATACATCGGGGTTCTTTATCGTGCCAAGCCTACCATGGCATGGGTCCTTGTTTTTTTTAAGTTTCCATCCAAAAGAACTGTGACTTTCATGTTGTAATGTCGAGTGCTTGGCGAAAGAACAGCCAATACCCACTTTTAAGTCTTGGGTCAGACCTGGTCGGGGTTTGAACCCACGACCTCCCACTTACAGAGCAAACACTCTACCAACTGAGCTACCGCAGTGGTGTCCATTAATTTTCACTGTTCTCTTACTAAAGCCTTTTTGAGACTAGTGACTTTAGCTGGATATTTGGTATAAGTAATACCATTTTCAAAAACAAGTTGGTGACAGTTAACATTCATGATCATTTTGTCCTCTTGAAATGCAGGGAAGTTAATTGTTTGTGAATACAAGTTAGTTTACAGTAAAGAAACGTGACAGTGGTTTCAATAAAGCCAGCAAGGCAGCAAAAATTCTCTTATTTTACTAAACTTTTAAATTAAAGTCATCCAACAAGAGTAAACAATTGCCACTATAGTACCTCAGTTGTTACAAAACTTGCTCAAAAAGTTGGAATTCTGGGTTGAACTCTTAACCTAGTCGGGTCAGAGACTTGAAAATAAATTGTATATATAAGGTACAGGAAATAACACCATGGATTATGGATACAAATTTAAATTTCCAATACTGGGTACATTGTTTATTGATGCCCATGATGGAAGCTTCTTGTGACAATGGCATTACATGTTTATGACAAGTGTTTGGTAAAGTGAACACAGTGGGGTCATAATGATTTTGTTTGCTTAAAATAACAACTGAATAAAGATAGTGTCCCTTTGAGAAAAATTACTAAACATTTTCCCAATTTGTTCACAAAAAATTTCCAAAAACAACAGTATTGCATTGAAAAATTAAATCTAGTTGTCCTTATGCACAAATTATCAGATAGTATATAGACCTGGTGTTTTTGCAATTGTCAGCATATTATAATGCAGTTTGCTTGATCTCAGAACTTTAATTTCCCCATCATTAAGGTAGAAGAAGGTAGTCTTTGTAACATGTAACAAAATTGCTGGGTCATAGATTGTATAAATGTAATTATAAAAAACTGCTAATTTTTGGAAGTTATAGGGAACAGAACATTCACAGCATTCCGTAATCAATTTATGTTTAAAACATTGGCAGTGTTTTCTTCTTGCAATAAGTACTCACACGTACACATTGTAACCACTTAGGTACAACACACGTACATACAACATAACTGGATGATAATAAAACTTCTTTATGGAATATTTTTTGCTTTGGAATATTACTGTTGTTTACTTGCTTTTATTAAAAAAAATTGATATGATAACAAATAAAACTATTGGTATCCAAGGTTGTATATTGTATTTTAGAAAAGTGCCATTTGAATTGTCATAATTTTACTTTCGCCAAATATAGGGTAGAAAAAGATTTTCCATCATAAACCATGTGATTAAAACTCTGTAATATTGGTGCAAAATGATATATAACAACATGATTTTATGGTTCCCTACAAAATTGATGTTATGCAAAAAAAAATATTGGGACAATATTAGACATATTTTCAATACCCTCTGGAAATTATTTTTCCACACAAATGTTTTTAGTGGGGTATCATAGGGTTCCTAAGCAAACCCCTTTTGTTGACATGGTGTACATGTATCATTAAACTCCTTTTGTGGACATGGTGCATAAGCAAACCCCTTTTGTTGCCATGGTATATTAGCAAACCCCTTTTGTTGCCATGGTATATTAGCAAATACCTTTTTGGGACTTAGTACATAAGAAAATCTGTTTTGTTGCCATGGTATATTAGCAAACCCCTTTTTGGGACAAAGTACATTAGCAAACTCCTTTTGTTGCCATGGTATATTAGCAAACCCCCTTTGTTACCATGGTGTATTAGCAAACCATTTTTGTTGCCATGGTATATTAGCAAACCCCTTTTTGGGACATGGTACATTAGCAAACTCCTTTTGTTGCCATGGTATATTAGCCAACCCCTTTTGTTGCCATGGTATATTAGCAAACCCCTTTTTGGGACATGGTACATTAGCAAACCTCTTTTGTTGTCATGGCATATTAACAAACCCCTTTTGTGGACATGGTGCATAAGCAAAACTCTTTTGCTGACATGGTGAATCATGCAATCAAAATTTTTCACCACAAGTCTGTATTTCTGAAACCATCTTGATTTTGGCTCCTGCCAAATTCAACAAGTTTGACGGTTAATATTGTACATGAGAACTTATAGTTATACATAATTATCCCATATTTAATCCACCAATCAACACCAAATATTTTCTCTCCTTCAGCATATTGTAGTAATTAATTTTGTATATAATTTGTACTAACTCATCATTTAATGATCTGAAGGTGTTAGAGACATATTACAGAACTGTTCAGGCAATATTAATATGTTATTTGGTCTAAAACAGCAACTTTTAATTATAACTAGTAAACCCTATAAATTCTACTCAAGCATTTACACACTTGGGGGTAAGACACCTAACTTTTCTAACATGATTGCCCTCAGGTGGTCCATAAGCATGAATAAGGAATGATGCTCGGTATAACATAGAAAATACAACTTTTAAAAATAGTATACATGCACATTCATAAAATCAGTCACGTCACAAACATACAATTCCATGTCAAAATCACAATCGCAAAAGCAAAGTTAAAATTATGAAAACTGGCAAATTAAGTTAAACATGTCAACTTACATTAGGGAAGTGAGTCTGGGTGTTCTGGAAGGGTAAGCAGCTACTGTTTAGCTACCTTGATATATGTGCCGCATATAAATCAAGATTGAGAATAAAAGAAACATAGAACTATGGGAAGTCAAATATAACCAAAATAATTTAGGAGTTTGTTTAATAATAAAAACTTTACAAAAATCATGAACTTTGTCAGAAACTGTGGCAAATGGTTACATGACAGCTTATATTAAAATTCTTGAATTTGTTGTATCACAATGCCTCTCACCACCACTCATGCAGATCTTAGAGTGAGAATTTGTCATCTCATTTGCAGAAGGTCAGTGGTTTTCTCCTGGCACTGCAGCTCCCTCCTCCATCACAGAACTGACTGCCTGTGAAAGATTTTTGACTAGGAGTAAAACACCATTATTAAACTCTTTCAAGCATAATTTGTTTTAAAAACAGGATCGAGATATTGAAATTAAGTAAGAAATAGCAAAGAGATCATTAGTTTAAATTGATGAACATAAATCACCATTGTAATTGAGAGTAATGAGACAACAAGCATTTGGTAGAGAGGTTTACCATCCTTACAGCCAGTCAACACTGGGGAATTGCTTAATATAATACATGTTAAAATCAATAAACAAACTATATGTAGTCACATTTATATCAATTATTCATACAAATAGTTTTGCTTTTGTATTCTTATTCCTAATTTTATTGTTATTATCAAGAGTCAAATGTTACATTACCCTCCACAGTATTGTATTGATAAAATTCGTCCCCAGTAAATATTGTGTCTTTCATAGATGATATACCAATAACAGTAAATGTCCTAATATATCAGACGCTTAGAATAGAGGACATAAAGAATCATTTTGAAACCTTTTTGCATAATATTACTGGTATAAGATCCATGATGACAGCAATTATCAAACATATTGTCAGAGGGTCTGAAATCCATGATGTTGGATCACAGTGCCTCTCTCTGCCTAGGGACCATTGCGGTAGCTCAGTTGGTAGTGTGCTCGCTGTGTAAGTAGAAGGTCATAGGTTCGAACCCCGGCTGAGTTCTCTGGGTAGATCCTAGTGTGAGAAAGTTGTCAGGGACTCAATTTGCTTGCCAAAAGTTGGTGGTTTTCTCCACAACCCCTGATGAATTTGAATGCCTCTACTTAACAGGGAAAAAGCCTTGACTTGCGTAAAACAATATTACTCCACTCCACTCCCTTCCACATATATTATATATCACAAGTAAATTTTCTGTAACAGACAGTTGAATGTTTTAAAAAAGGCAATTTTGAAAAAATAAAAAAATATATTAATGTTTGGATTATTGGGAAGATTACAGTTTATACATTGTTATATGTCACAAATACATTTTCTGTAACAGACAGTTGAAAGTTATAAAAAAGGCAATTCTGAAAAAATAAAAAACTATATTAATGTTTGGATTATTGGAAAGATTACAGTATATATATTGTTATATCCCCATTGTATTGCTATACATGTATATACATATTTATATTTATCTAAAGCACACAGGCACCAGATGTTTTCTTCATACTGGTATACTATTATGTCTTAATTCAATTTTTTTTTAAAATACATGTATAATTATAGATATACATTAAGTGCATTTCCATTGTAAAATTGAACATCTAAGAATGTTAGGATAAGATCAATGACATAATATATTTTAGTCATGTGGAAGTGCATGGAGTACGATGTATTGCATATCAGAGCGATCGTAAACTACAAGTGATGAAACTGAGTTGCTTATCCCAGCTTTTGACTTCTTGGTTTCTTGGCTTCTTCAGACATTTTTAGCACTCTTGAGTTGCTTATCAGAGGTTTTGACTTCTTGTCTTTTTAGCTTCTTTAGAAATTTTGAGCACTCTTGAGTTGCTTATCAGAGCTTTTGGCTTCTTGGTCTCTTAGCTCCTTTAGACATTTTGAGCACTCTTGAGTTGCTTATCAGAGCTTTTGGCTTCTTGGTCTCTTAGCTCCTTTAGACACTTTGAGCACTCTTGAGTTGCTTATCAGAGCTTTTGACTCCTTGGTCTCTTAGCTGCTTTAGACATTTTGAGCACTCTTGAGTTGCTTATCAGAGCTTTTGACTTCTTGGTCTCTTAGCCCCTTTAGACATTTTGAGCACTCTTGAGTTGCTTATCAGAGCTTTTGACTTCTTGGTCTCTTAGCTCCTTTAGACATTTTGAGCACTCTTGAGATGCTTATCAGAGCTTTTGACTTCTTGGTCTCTTAGCTTCTTTAGAAATTTTGAGCACTCTTGAGGTGCTTATCAAAGCTTTTAAATGCTTTGGTGTCTTGGAGAGTTTTAAGCACCAATTGCTTGAAAATGAAAAACTGTTCTGTAAGAATTATAGAAAAAGCACCCTCGAATGATTTATTTCCACTCTCAATTTATGACTAAATAAACAACTCCAATAAAACTAAAGATGAAGACTTTATGATTATTTATACTGTTTTGATACCTGAAGACAAAACTAGTACAGAAGGAAAGAAGATTTTGTGTGTTTGGCGTAGAACTGAGTAGTGTCCAAGACTGCTTACTCACATTAAAAATTAGTGTCTCTGCAGCTTTATAGACATAATAAAATGCAAAATGCTTCAGACTTTAAAAATATGTTTGTCCTCTCTATATTGTTGTCTGTCATTCTGCTTTATGACTTTCTTCACAGCAATTTCAGCTACCAGGAATTGAAACTTACTCTCCATTGTGGACCTTTTTCCTTGCTACGACATTATTGATCTGATGACCTTAACTTTGACCTTTGATCTACTTTATATAAATGTCTGTCCTGCAACACAATGACTTTGTTAGTCTTAAATGGATTACTAGTATCTGATTTACTTAGAGCAAATACCAAAACAAAAGCTACTCAAAACTGGTATAGGCAAACAGCATTGACCTGTCCATCAATATTTACTATGGACTAGTATATTTGTGTTTAGTTCCTTTACATCATGGGGGAAATACTTATTTCAAACACATATTCATAGAAATAATGGTCCAGTATTTAAGACAGTAAGGAAAATGTTAACTGAAAGATTTATGCTTTAGGTTTAAGTTTGTGCATTGTGTATGTATTAACCATGAATATTAACACTATCCATTCAGTGGGTAAACCATCCTAAATGAAATACTTCTAATTAAAGATGAAGTAGACAGGTCATTATTGTTTACCTATATAAGAATTTTCAATTTATGGCTAGTTTGGCAGGAAGCTGCAGATGCAAATTGAGTTTTCATGACTATCTCTGAAATTTGGTTTGCAAAAGTGGAAGCTTTTATCAGCTGCATAAATATATATATTGATATATTGAATTTGGTTTGAAAGAAAAGATGGTAGGCAAGTCTCAGCTGCAAATATATTGAATTTTCAGTATCAAGACAAAATTTGGTTTGAAAGAAAAGATGGTAGTCAAGCCTCAGCTGCACATATATTGACGTCGTTTAGTATTTTCAGTATCAGGACAAAATTTGGTTTTAAAGAAAAGATGGTCGGCAAGCCTTAGCTGCACAGTATATCGATACTTAGAATTTTCAGTATCAGGACAAAAAAGATGGTAGCTTGCCTTAGCTGCACACTGACATATATTGATGTTTAGAATTTTCAGTATCAGGACAAAATTTGGTTTGAAAGAAAAGATGGTAGGCAAGCCTCAGCTGTAGATATTGACGTTTTGTTCTTTTTATTGTGACATGTTTAGTTTCTAATGTTTGTTAAGAAAAGTTAAAACAGTTTTAATAATACATTATTTATTTAAGTCTACGAGAGAATAATGATTGATTTACGTTTCTATAAAGTCAAACTTGTGGTCTAGTTTTACAGTTTAGTAACATGCTGCCTGTACAAATCATAAATAATTGATTATCATATAATTGAAGTAGTAATCAATGTTACTTTATTGTCTATAAATACAAATACCATAATGGTGTATTAGATATAGACTACCGGTAGTCAACAAAATAAAACATTTAGGCTATTTCTCCCAGCCCTGTAGTAGATATAGACTACCAGTAGTCAACAAAATAAAACATTTAGGCTATTTCTCCCAGTCAGTCTCTATATCTGTAGTAGATATAGACTACGGGTAGTCAGCAATATAAAACATTTAGGCTATATCTCCCAGCCAGTCTCTATATCTGTAGTAGATATAGACTACGTGTAGTCACCAATATAAAACACCCAGCCAGTCTCTATATCTCCCAGCCAGTCTCTATATCTGTAGTAGATATAGACTACGGGTAGTGACCATTATAAAACATTTAGGCTATATCTCCCAGCCAGTCTCTATATCTCAAACATTAAGGCTATATCTCCCAGCCAGTCTCTATATCTCAAACAGCACCGGAAGTTGCAATATAAATGAAATATTCTTGACTGGGGCGTTAAACACCATTACTCAACTAAACTCTCTAACAGCACCATTTACCACTTAGAATTGAATTTGGCTCCATGCAGATCCTAGTGTTAGAAAATTTGTCATTATGCTGGTTTTCTCCACCATTCCAAAACTGACTGCCTCGATATAAGTGAAAGAATCTTGACTGGGGTGTAAAGCTATTACTTCTCTCCTCTATTCACATTCCACACCACTCTCTGTCTCTAGCACTTTCAAAACCGGTGGTTATCTCCAAGCAAGGTAAAATATCATTACCAATACCCCTTATCAAGTAAATTTATGTTGAACATTTTAAGAAATTAATTTTTCCAAAACTTTTAATATAAATACAAAATGTAATTGGTTAGAAGAGTGGATTGAAAAGGAATTCCTAATTGTATTTCAGTGTAAAAGGGACTTTTAGTTTCATAGCATCCGTAAGACTTTATTCAAGAATATCCTTATATAAAAATCTAATTGTGAGGCTTGAGAAATACTTTCTACAATAGAGTTAATGGTTTATCTTGGTACTGCAGTTGTTAAGACAAAACAAATGGTTACCATAGTACTGTAGGGTTACTGTAGGTACCAGTAAGACTATATACTAAGACTACAGGTAGCAGTGGGGTTAATGGTCAGGTACAAACACGTTTATCATAGAAATTTGATTGCTAATCTATTACTAGTTATTCATTAATGAATGTCTAACAAACATCTGTTTTTTCTTCATACACTTTTCCTATAATAAGCAGCATGCAGGCTAAGGGATAACGTGCAGGCTAGGGGATACCGTGCTTGCTTGGAGGATAATGGTAGTCAGTTAAGATGTAGAATTATCTGTTCTTTTAGTTATTTGTATTTGTAACCTTTTGTTCTGAGTTTTCTTTGATGATTACATGCAGTCTAAAATACCTGTCATTAAAAGCTAATCATATGTTAGTACATGTAGTTGTAAAGTAACAGGTGCCCTTATAGACGTTTCTTGTAATAAATGTACAGTCCAACCTGCCTTAAAGGCCACCTCTATATAACAGCCACCTGCTTGTAAAGGCCAGTAGAATTGTATTCCAATTGTTTTATATTCATATGATTTGAACCTGCATATAAACGCCACTTGTGCTTGTTCCCTTGGTTGGCCTTTATAAACAAATTTGACTGTAGTCGACAAAATATAAAATTGAATGAGAAAGACCAGAACAAATCCCAGGATTTCCTATTCTCATAAATGCAGTTAGTATATCCCCATTACAGATATTGGGAACCTTTGCTTAAAATTGCCCTCCCCTACTTGGATTTGTCCTTTTACAGGCTATATCTCCCTAAGATATTTACAAATTACAGAACCTTGTACATTTGTGTATCATACTCGTTTCAAGGTAATATGAGGCCTAATGTCAGCGGGGAGCACAGCTCTCTGTATTTAAACGAGCCCTGTGTCAGGGTAGGCTTGGCATGATAAAGAATCCTGCTGTATAATGCCATTAGCTCAATGCACAGGCAAAATTTCTGCACTTTTGCCTATAGCTGGCGACATCTCAATATAAGTGAATTTTTTTGACTGGGACGCCATTACTCAACTCTGTACTTACAGAGTTAAGGCCCTTATATTGGGCCTTTTTATCAGTTAAGCGGCAATTAAATTTGTCCCTTTGAAGCACTTGTTTAAATTGCGTGGCTGTTAAATTTCTCTTTCAAAAATTCTAGTCTAATATTGATACTATACAAATCTATATCGTGTCTTGATTATCAATCATTCATTGATGTTTTACAATCTGTGATCATGTTTTCATAACTAATGAGATACCTGGTCCTACATACTGTATGTAACATTTCTCTATAGAAATACATGTATAGTAGATATGTATTTTATACATATAATATATATACAATCAAATCTGTCTATAAACACTGTCCACAGGAACCAGTAAAAGTGGTCTTAATGGACAGGTGAGTCTGAGATAATCTTTATATACAGGTTGGAATAAGATGAATAAACAGCAATTTGGGAAATTTTTTACCAGCCTTTAAAACAGTTGGTCTTTATATAGAGGTGGTCTTTTAAGGCACATTCGACTATATGTATGAAAATATGTTCATACTGTATGTTACATTTTTGTGTGCATATAAGAGCATATGTACTTTTTTCTTGAATTATATATATATATCTATAAAAATAATTTAAATAATGTGTTTTTATTTAATAAACAATTATTTTCTTTCATTATGTATAAGTGTAATGTAATGGCTATATAAGAATACCGTTAACTATCAGTGTATATTAAATCGGCTTCCTCATTTATTGTCTATATATTAATGATATTTTATCTAAGTCCAGACTGTTAATTAAATATCCATTTAGTCCTTGATATTAGAAATTCCACTTTTATCCCTTTATTGTAATAAGAGGTTGGCAATAGATACCTATATAATTTTGTCTAAAACACTGTATTTTCAACCCGCTTTTATGCTACAAGACAGACAATGGAATATGGATCTCATGCTTTTTTAAAGTGAAGATAAGAGACTGAAAACTGCTTGGCTTGGAGTAATCATCAAATCCATGAATGATGACCAATGCTAAAAATCCATATTGGCAAAAGCAATGGAGAATCAAAACCTTGCAAAATAGTATGCATGCTTAAAATAAAACAAAAGCATACTGATCTATCTTCAAATAACAATCCCAAAAGCAAAGTAAAAACTTTGAAAACTGGCAAATAAAGTTAAACACATGAACTTAATGGGATGCTTATTGGGAAGCAAGGCCAGGACTATATATATGCCATCTTAGGTATAGGTTATATAAGAATACAGTTACTTTTGGTGTGTATTAAACAGGCTTTCTCATTTATTGTCTATATATTAATTATACTTTATCAAAGTCCAGACTGTTATTTAAATATCCATTTAGTACTTGATATCAGAGATCCCATTTATATATACTCTGCTGTAATAAGAGGTTTGCAATAAATACCTATATGATTGTCTAAAACACTATTTTTAACTCAAGGCAGGCAATGGAATATGGACCTGCTTTTACATAGTAAGCCACATCGGCAATATTTTAGCTATTCACAAATATATAAAGTTGACTAGAGGTTGGAAGTGCTGGTTTGCAGTAATCACCAAATACAAACATACCAATCCATGTCTAAATCACTACACTAAAAACAAAGGTAAAACTTTGAAACCTGACAAACCAAGTTCATCATGTTAACTTCTACTAGGCAAATAAGGCTGGGACTACATGCTATGTTTCTATTCCTGGTAGCCAAAATCGCCATTGGCTACTAATTTCTGAGGAATTCTTTCAAAAAGTAACCTATTTTAGCAAATTTGTGGAAAAATACTTTAAAAAGGACTATATTTTCACAAATTTTGGAAATTTGGCTACTAATTATTTTAAATATATGAAAACCTAGCTACATGCCTTCTAGTACCTGTAAATGAGAATATGTAACAAATGTTTTCACAGGTAATTTACTTTTTTTATTAGAGAGGGGGGATAGAAAGAACCCAAAAGTCAATTATTACTTCCATGTGCAATTATAAGGCCAAAAACAAAAAATATATGTTTCCGCTAACGCTTTTATAAAAATTGGTTAGAATTCAGGCAATTTTTTTAACATTGACCATGCGCGACACAGACAGGATGCTAACTTGAAAAGTGCTGGTCAAAATATAGTTAAAAAAACCTTAGGGTAGGTATAAAAAATTAGGGTTTGTGGGTTTAGCAGAAACACACTTATGATTTTTTAGGGCCTAAGATAGTTACACAATAACAGATAGATATATTACAAAATATTATTACTGTCAAACAGTGGCAATATATTTGTTTTTGTTTATTTATCATAAAAATTAATGGATGCAAAAACTATGGTTTAAAACCTTCATTATTGACATGAAAAATGCAGGTAGCAGAAGTTCAAACAAAACACTGCTTAATTGTTTATAATTTCACATTCTTTTTCATATATACATATGCAAAATATGAGTTGCAAGTTATATCAGGTTGTTCCTGTAATTGTTCTTCAAGTCATGTAGGATTTATGTAGTACTGTAAAAATGATTATTTTTGCGTGGTTTAAATTTGAGCTATCTTAGCAAATTGTAGAAATCGGGAAAATAACTCCCTTACGAATTAAGAATAAGACCTTGTTATTGACACAAGAATACTGAAAATTGCGAAAAAATAACCTCCTTGTGAAATACCAACAATACATTTTCGTGGAAATTTTTACTCACGAAATAAAAAATGTCTACAGTATATAAACATGAGCACCATCACTGCCTTTTTTCTGAAGTTTCAGAGTTTATTATTGTAGGTATTATGATAAGTAATACTTATATTTAATTCATATGCCCTTTAAGCACTATGGTAGCTCAGTTGGTAAAGTACTCAACCTGTTTTTGGCAGTTGAGTTTGAACCCTAGTCAGCTCTTACTGAGACTTGAAAATAGGTAGTTACTGGCCTTTTACTAAGCACTCAGCAAAGTTTCTGGTCATTTAGATGAGACTTAAAAAGCAATGTCCAATGTCATAGTATGTGTTGCACAAGGAACAATCTTCCTGCACATTTCCATGAGCACACTAAAAGGTAGAATTTTCTGTTACGCCACCTAAAGCTGGTAATAACCCAATATAAGTGACATATTCTTGACTAGGACATAAAACCCCATTCAATCACTCAATCATATGCCCTTATAAAATATTTAAGACATTAATTCCAAATTTGTTTCATTACTTTCAAGACACCTTCTCATTGTAAAAATGTGCAAGATTCCCTCTTACAAATCACCTTAAGATATGCAAAAAGAAATATATATTTTGCATCTGCAGACTAAGTTTAAACAGATGAGACTATAAATCAAGAACATCATATTTTTTAAAACTTACAAATTTTAAAATATTACATTGAAAAGCATATCTAAGTGATAAAAGTTATGTATTGCAGATTATATTTTCCAGTCACATGCCAAAATATTCCACAGTAAATTTCAAAACATTTCATTTTAAAAATATGAACAAACACATGTAGTATTATCCTAAATCCAGAAAACTTGTTTTTCACCTGATTTCACTTGGCATTAATGCTTATCGATGCTGCAAGCAGCTTGTAGGATCATTGCACCATTATCACATCAGATACATCAGATACATCAATACAACACCTGAAAGGTTTTTTTTTCCCAAAAAATAAAAATTTGAAGGATCGGATGCATCGTTTTGGCATTAATGCTTAATGGTGCTATAAGAAGCTTGTAGGATCACTGCACCTTATCACATCAGATACATCAATGACACACCTTGAAGTTGTTTTTTTTTTCCAAAAAAAAAAATTAAAAGATCAGGTATATCTTTTATATTTGCTTAACTAAAAACATAATACCTAAAATTAGATCTATGATTAAAATTTTATAGCTTGATTCATCATCGTCAATAATAATTTTTTTCGGAGTAAGCTAAAACGACATTGCAAAGCTTATTTTGCAATCTGAACAAAAGAAAGGTTGGAAGAACCAACAGAAGAAATTGTTACCAAAAAAATTAAAACTTTCATCATTTGCTGACTTCTACTGAGTTTAAGCACTGCCCTATAAAACAATTTATTTCTTCAACTGTATGACATACAGGTATCTTTGAGGAAATAATGAAAGAAATTGTCTTAAAAATTGTTTTTATTTTGCTTTAAAGTTCATGTGTTTAACTTAATTTGCCAGTTTTCAAAGTTTTTACCTTGCTTTTGGGATTATGTTGGTTTCAACATAGACTGGTATGTCTGTGTTTTAATAGCATTGATGGTTATCAGTTATTATTGCTCCGAGTACACTTGGCCTTTTTGGACTAAACTATAGTCTTTGTTATTCTAACCCTATAAGTGTTATACATTTCACTTCTGCAGACATGAGCCATATGCTTCACGTTCTTTTTATGAATCATGAAACGAAAACAAAATTGCAAAAAGAATAATAACCAAAATTACAGTACAGGCCTGTCGAAAGTTTAACACTGAGCGATTGAAAAGGAGTGGAAACTCAGCTGGAGTGGCAGAGCTATGGATAACTTGTGGCCTGGTCAAAACCTGCCAGGAGATAGATAGGAGCCGTTGAGCTATAGCTTACGTTACTAGTTCGTTACATTAGTGTTTAACTTTCGACAGGCCTATATGGTATACTAAAGGCAGACAAAGATGATTGGAATTTATAAAATTCATCAAATGTTTTTATTGGAACTTTTTACATCATGATCATCATATGTTTTATTTTAACTTTTAACATAAAGTTCTTCAAATGTTTTTATTAAAATGTTTTTCAAAAAGTTCATCAAAAATGTTTTATTAAGACTTTTTACATAAAATCATCATATGTTTTCATTTAAACTTTTAACATAAAGTTCATCAAATGTTTTCATTTAAACTTGTTAAAAGTTCTTTAAATGTTTTTATTGAAACCTTTTTCAAAAAGTTCATAAAAAATGTTTTATTAAGACTATTTACATAAAGCTCATCACATGTTTTTTATTTGAACTTTTTACAAGAAGTTAGACTTTATTTGATCTGGCTGACACCAGGGGGAGCTGTATAGTTTGACTTTGTAACAGTAAATTGAACTAAAAATACTCTATCTGACACCAGAGGGAGCTGTAAAATTGGGTTGTAATTAGCTTTATTGAGAATATCAATATCATTTATTGACCTGGAGTGTGAAATGTACCAGATACTCATGTTAATTACCTTATGGACAGCTAATATTGAGAAGAAATACTGATAATGAAATAAGGAAATTATTTCAAGAATTTAATCTCATTTCTTGTCGAATCCAAATAAAACTTTATTGCTGATAGTTTTAAGTGCTTCTGTAAGAATAATATTGTTGATGAAATTGAATTTTAACCTAATTTGCCCTCATTCTACAGATTGTACTTTGGAATTAAAAGTTGTGTAAGCAATTTATCAACACAAAATACACATTATAGCACCTATGTTGCATTTTAAAATAATTATTACATTCAAAATGTCATGCAAATCTTTTCTCCTTGTAGAAAAGTACTCTTCTTAAATTATGATATTATTTTGTTGGTATTTAGAATTTGACACAATGGTTGCCTTATTCAGAATTTGATTCAATGGCCAAAAGTGTTTCATGGCCTTGAAACAAGCTTAAAATGAATAAAATAAAATAGGCGTGTAAAATCAAATACATATAATTACAATTTAGAGCACCTAGAGTCAGAAGTTGATCATAGATTTGAAGACCTTTGTTGTACTAGTGCAATTTTGTATATAAAGAGCATCTCAGACAGTGGTATAGCCCTGTTCATAATACCAATAAAAAATAGAAGAATAGGTGTGTAAAACCACCTAGAGTATGTCTCCTACAGTGATACTGCAATTTTCATGATAGAAGTACGAAATACCAATGTTAAATGCTCAAGATTGCATATGATAATGAATGGTTATTTAACAGTTAATGTGATATATAAGCGTTTATATTACTTATATATTTGTTTATTTCCTTATATTTGACATAGTATCATTTATCAAGCTACTTTATATAAAAATTTATTTCATAATAACAATTTGAGCTTTACTAATTTCATAATTACATTGGGAATTTACACATTTTCTTTACATGAAATTTAATGTTTGCTAAGAATCACATGGAAATCTTAAAACATCAACTTTTTTGCTGAAAACCAAAATTGGTTCAATAAATCTGTTTCAGTATGTTGACCTTGACCTTTACCTTTCTTGATTACTTGTAGGGAATTTACTCTATGCTTTTTAAGTTGTTGGCCCTTATGCTCAGCATCAAAGGTGTTTGGCCTTTTGTCTTATTCCCTTAACTTATGTTGCCTAGTGGCAACTACTTTTTGGAGCTGTGTTGTGGATTTTATATATCTATGTGCCATCCTTTAGCAGTGTTTATCCTATAGCAACAACTTAATAAAACATAGAACTATTTGAATTCATGATATTTTGAGGTTTAGTCTTGTGGTATATTTGCTCTATGGTTCATTACAATGCTTTGGAAAATCAAATTTTTTCATTGATCTTTGACCTCATTTCAAAATTTAAAAAGAGGGTCTAAATCAATCAATAAATAACTAATTGAAAATAAATACAGTCCAACCTGCCTTAAAGACCACCTTTATATAAGGGCCACCTGCATATAAAGACAAGTGGAATTGTATCCCAATTGTTCTTTATTCATATTATTTGAACCTGTATATAGAGGTCATTTTTACTGGTTCCCTTGGGTGGCCTTTATAGGCAGGTTTAATTATATTTTAAAATTATGAAACAAATAAATAAGAATGCATGTTGTTCCAGTAACCCCCTTCTAAATGAGAAAATTATGAAACTAGTTGTGTTATAGAAACAAAAATGGATTTTTTTAACACATGCATTATGTATATGTATACTCAGACTTTGGTATTGTATATTTTACAGAATACATTATATAAAAATTGACATTCTCTATATAAGTGTCTGTCTACATAATTTAACAATCTACTAGTTTTCTAAATAAAATTGGAGTAGAGTTATGAATGTGAATATTGATTGTGTGTGTAACATGTGCATGCTCGTGTTCATATTACTATTGTAGTCGAATTAAAAACGGAGAGAATATGTAAAATATGTGCTACATTAATAATCCTCGCGCTACATTTATCAAAAAATGACTTGGGTTGGATTAATATGTTTTTATATTTTATAGTGACAATCATTTACAAAAATAAAAAAAAACAGGTTCTTGAGTTTGATCAATGCATTTCATTGTATTACCATGACATGGCCATCAGCTTGATCATCATCTTTTAAGTTGCATATTTTGTCATTGACTTGATATGCAAGTATTCTACACTGTTCTTTCAAATTTAGTATAAAATATTAAATTGACATGTTTTTACACGAAATAAAAAAATGAATGGAATCCAAGCAATATTAGATTGACTTGAATAACAGTAACTTCTATCTATTGCATTAGCTTCAGCTCTCTCTCTCTCTCTCTCTCTCTCTCTCTCTCTCTCTCTTGATTTCTCTCTCATTTAATCATAAAAGTGAGGATAACAAGAAAATAATGAGGACAATATTATAAGGGAAATTTGTTACTTATTATCCTGCAATATGAGGAAAATTGTTGTGAGGACTCTCTCTCTCTCTCTCTCTCTCTCTTTCTCTCTTTCTCTCTCTCTCTTTGAGAACTACATATACACATATAGAGATATGTATGATAGTTTCTCCAGGTCTTAAAAAGTTCATATTATATCCATGCCAATTGATGATTCATGTGCAAAAATAGATATGTGCACTTTGTAAGAAAAAATTACATGTACTGATGCTGGTACTATTTCAGTATCTTTTTTCAGGTGAATACACCTAACTATAAACACGGTTTCTGTGGTAGTTGATCAGTATAATGCAGCAGTTAAATACTGTGTGGTCTTGTAATAAATTATACTGTCCCACCCCAAATCATGTTTTATTTTACATTTTTAAGCAAAAATTACCAAAAAACTATCAGCTAAGTGTCTGATGAGGAATAAAAAAAATTGTAATTATTACCCCTCTTTAATTAAAAACATGAGGAAGACCCACCCACTTCAGCAGTAATAATTTTGTTTTTTACATATATATACTTGAAGATTTGATAAATCATGTTTTATTTTACATTTATAAACAAAAATTAACAAAAAATATCAGCAAAGTGTCTAAACAGGGATAAAAATTATAATAATTGCCCATCTTTAATTAAAAAAAATGAGGAAGACCCACCCACCTCAGTAGTAGAAGGTTAATTTTTCACATATATACTTGAAGATTTGATAAATCATGTTTATTTTACATTTATAAACAAAAATTAACAAAAAATATCATCAGCATAGTGTCTAAACAGGGATAAAAATTATAATAATTGCCCATCTGTAATTAAAAACATGAGGAAGACCCACCTACCTCAGTGGTAGACACTTTGTTTTTTCACATATATACTTGAAGATTTGATAAATCATGTTCTATTTTATATTTATAAACAAAAATTTACAAAAAACTATCAACAAGGTGTCTTTAGAAGAATGAAAAAATTATTAATTACCCATCTTTAATTGAAAACATGAGGAAGACCCACCCACCTCAGCAGTAGACGGTTTGTTTTTTCACATATATGAGTATACTTGAGTATTTGATTAAGAATTAGACAATATGGGAGGGAGCACTTGTTAGCAGTAAATTACTCCTCTGTATAAGATATAACATGAGATTATAGATCTATCAGGGGATTATCTTCAGGGAATTACAGATTAATCACTTGTAGAGCATACTCTGACACATTTCTGTCTATAAACTTCAAGATAACTATATGGTAAATGCTTATAAAAAAATAATCAAATTGCTATTTGGTATAGAGACTGAGAGATTTCCTTTTCTTTTTTATATTTTTGCCTTTGTAATATTTTTCTTTTGATTATAAGGCCTAGATAGATTTGCGTTATTATTTTTTTTTCAATTTTCCATTTAGACTAGACTGGCTTTCCATTTAAACTAGACAGACTCTCATTTTCACACACACACATACACACACACACACACACACACACACACATATACATGTATATGTCATTGATAAGTAAAGAATCAAAGTTTATTAAAATTTCTACTAAAATTATTGATCATTGATAACTAGAGACAATTTTAAAATGGAATCTTTTAAAACATTATGAAGGGGAAAAACACCATCTTTTTTCCTTCTTCTCTTTTAAAATAAAATCTATTTTTCTATAAAAATAAAACTGTCATCACTACTCACCTTGGAATTACAAACAAAAGCACATGTTGTATGTATAAATCCATTATGACTGTAGACTACTTCATATAGGTATGTATGTAATATAGATATTCCGTGAATGAAAAAGAGATGGGTATATTCCACTTTTTATTGGATCAAAACTACTGCTATATATACTTTCTACATAGATATATATATAACTATTTCAGCTCACAGATCTTTTTTAGAAATAAAAACTAAGGTTATTATATATTTATAAATCCACTGTGCACTGATCACCGATCACTAGATCAGTGTATGATGTTTACATAACTTCTGTAGCTATATAGTGCTTTACTTTTGTTCCCGTTGGATAGTTTCACTTTATATATATATATATATATAGATAGATAGATCTCTATATAGATGTTGTCTTTTCTTCGATATATGGATTAATTGTGCTAAGTACTTAATGTTTACCATAGGTAGGTACTAAGTCTTCGACAACGACGATGGCGCTATGTATGTACACATGATAGATGTACAGACTTGAACCAGTTCTAAGACCTTCAACTTTCTAATGATGAAAAATAATATAGTGTTTTTTCTTTCCCTTTGGTTAATACAATTGATGCATACACTGCTTGTTGTACCAGCTGTTTAAGCAGTGAGTTGACTTGGACTCTATATCATCTTAAACAGGAATGTTTGTAGGTAGGACAGACTGATGTTTGCCAGACGTACTGAAAAAAGTCCTGATACCATTGGGACATTCTGAGTATTCATATCGTAAGCCAAAAAGCATCTTGAAGAAAGCGTGTTATTACATTCCAAAGTTAAGAATTGATACACAGACGAAGAATATACACTCTTAAGATTGTTTGTCAGGGCGATTTTTTTTCTGCCAGGTAATATTTTCTTTCTCGCTCTATGAGATATATGTTCTCTGTGTGCCAGGTATTGTATAGGTATATGTATAAGCGTTGATTAGTTTGGGTATCGAGGAATTATGCTGTCAAATTCTGACAAGTTTATCCTCGGAGAATGAGTTTTATTTTTCTCTTTTATCTTAATGAGGAGATCATAACAATTCTTATTTATTCTTTATCTAATCTTTATTTGAGGGTATTATCTTAGAAAAGTTCCTGTTTTTATCTCCAGGTAAAACGTTTTTGGGCTCTTCAATAAGGTTGATTGGTTGGAATTGGTGTTTAATGCCCTAGTCAAGATTATTTCATTTATGTCTTCAGCAATCACCACTATGGTAACTCAATTGGTAGAACGCTTGTTCCGTATTGAGGGTAAGGGTTCCAGCCCTTGCCAGGCCTGGTCAGACCAATATTTGAAAATAGGTAGTGACTGTTCTTTTGCCAAGCACTTGGCATTAAGAAACAAAAGTCACAGGGTCCTTTGGAAGAGACCTGAAAAATGGATGCCCGTGTCACGGTAGCATGGCATGTCAGAGAACCCTTCTTGTACATTCCCCTGAGTGTACTACAAAGGAACAAAATTCTGCCACTTCACATGTAACTGGCGGTGTCTCGATTTAAGTGGAATATTTTTGACTTGGTCATAAAACCAATCAATAATCAATCGATCAAAGGCCATCAGTTCTTGGATGGTTGAGAAACTGGAGGACATTGAAAAACCAATACACTTCTGTTAGCAATCTCACACTAGAATTTTGGCCCCAGTTGGATTCGGACCTTTATAGACAGTATTGTTGGATTGTGATCCATGGTTTTATTGGTTTTACCCAGTTAGGTAATAAGACTTCCAATCTTTTATTAAGAACATTTTATAAGATTTCATATGTTCAGTTGCAAAAGAGTATACCAAATAATTTTCAGACCATTGGTAAGTTTATTTTTCCTGTTGGCTATGATGTTAGATTTACTAAGCATTTGGGTTGCAAATCACAAACACTTGGAGTTGAGTTGAGTTGAGTAAGGTTCCAGACAAGAATATTGAGACGTCACCAGCTATAGGCGAAGGTGCAGAAATTTCGCCTGTGCATTGCACTTTTGGCATTATACAGTAGTGTTCTTTATCGTGCCAAGCCTACCGTGACATGGGAAAGAACTGACTTTCATTTCGTATGCCGAGTGCTTGTGGCGAAACTACCCACTTTCAAGTTTTGGGTCAGACCTGGCCGGGGTTCGAACCCACAACCTTCCACTTACGTAGTGAGCACTCTACCAACTGAGCTACCACAGTGGTCACAAACACTTGGACAAAACTTGTCAGAACTAGAACTGCAAGAACATTTTGCAACCAACTGGGATACTTACTTTCTTTGCCATTTTAAAAAGAAATTTGTCATGCAAGAAAGTTTTAAAACAAAACTTTTATAGGGGTATGATTATTTCAACTGTATGTTCAGCTGTATGTGTATTGAAAACACCTGAAATTTCAGTTGAAAATACCTGAGTATTTCAGATCTGATGCGTAGGTACATACCCAGATAAATCTTGGTAAATTGACCTTCATAGGTAACTAATTAATCACATTTAGTAGGAAAAGGTGTTGAATGTTCCTCGTTCGATTAGCGAAATTTGGTGTTGATACGAATATAGAAGACCTACTGAAGGCTAATTAAATTTTATAATTATATTTTATCTACAAGACTATATATTTACATTTATGATGTTTAATTGTATTAAACTCTGTTTGAGATCAAATAAAGTTATAGGACTATAATTACATTTGCTAATGTGACGTCATTCATCTATTGCTTATGCCTATATCCGTGATGTCATTGGTTGACTGTTCCAGCAATTGGAATTGCATGTTGCACACAACAGTGCTTTAAATTTATTTCGGGATTCAAAAACAAAAATAAGATTTTCAAAAATTTCCAAAAGTAAATACATGTATAACCATTGAACTGTCTAGAAATGGTGTTTATAGTGAGACAACTTCCCAAGCCGTGAAAAGCAAATTGAATAATTGAATAACACATGCTGTCTAGAAATGGCGTTTATAGTGCTATAATTTTCATTGGGGCGCTAGCATATGTTATTCAATTTGCTTTTCACAGCAATGAAAGTTATAGCACTATAAACGCCATTTCTAGACAGTTCAATGATAAAATTTACATTTTGCAATTTTTGAACCCTGCATGAGCATTGGTGCCCACAGTGATAGACTAGATCTACAGACAACTAACCTTGTTTAATCATGGGTCATAGTTGATTGTCAACTTGACAAAAAGGTACAAATACTGCAATTGCAAAGTAATTGTATTGGAAAGTTAGTAAAATGCAATCTTGTGACTAAAATCTTTTATTTTGTATCTGAAGTTTGAGAACAAATGCTGTAAGTCATGTCATATGATTGATTGTAATGTGACATCATTTCAAACAGTTTCTGATCTTGCCAATTGCTTTTATACTCAGTAATCACAAGGTAACAACATTTTCATCATTTAGTTTGTGACACCTGAATACCCATGTAATGGACTTAAGGCTTTAGTTTTCAATTTTAACCAAATTATCAGTGTGTTACCTCTCAGTATTATGAGTATTTTTGTTATACATTGGATAAAAATGTTAGAAAATGCCACATATATTTTATAACCCCCAGCAAACTAGTTTGAGGGGGGTATATAGGAATCACCATGTCTGTCTGTCCATCTGTCTGTGTAAAATCGTGTACGGTCCATATCTCATAGCTGCTTTGGACAACTGTCATAAAACTTCACATGCATAATCTTCATGGTCCAAAAGTGTGTCATATCATGAAGATCAAGGTCACAAGAAAAAATAAAATGGGGGGGGGTATTTGGCTCTCAAGAGACAGTTCTAGTTTATATTTAGAATTATAATTCAATTCAAAGTTATATCATTGCAAATGTCTAATATTGCCAATTCCAACTGTCATCTTCGAAGCTAATTTTGCTGATTTAGGGCTTTATAGTAGTTTATATTCTCAAAGCCGTCAGAATAGAACCTGTCTAAATTAAGAGATGACCGTGACTTCCTGTCAATCATTTACAAACAAATATATGTCATTGAGCCCAATAATTCTAGTAGTCCACAATATAAATAAACTTTTATTAACAAAGTGTAATTGAGCTCTGTGTGTATTGTTTCTATTGAAATGCTTCAGATAGATATAACAAAGGCCAATAACTCTGAAAATTTATTATTATCAATCGCCTTATTTGATGAACATTTTATTTGTCATGATATTTAGGATATATACCTTGTGAATGAGGAAAACTAAAAATTCAACAAAAACATGCTACAAGATTTCTGATTTGAAATTATTTTTCAATATTAAAACAATTCATATCCATGGTAGAAGCCAATATAATCAAGAAGCTAAAACAACAAACAGATAAAACAAGCAAATAAGAAAAAATGAGATAAACATATATAAGGACCACTGATTGTGAAACTTCTGACTTTGAATTGGCACTAGATATACTGACAAAAATGAAGTCCAATCAGGTGTTTTTATAGTACTTTTCAAATCATTCTATTTACTTTACACTTAGTTGGGAGAGTGCCTGTTCTGTATTTGGAAAATTTGGGGTTCAAACTGTTGGGAGAGTGCCTGTTCTGTATTTGGAAAATTTGGGGTTCAAACTGTTGGGAGAGTGCCTGTTCTGTATTTGGAAATTTTGGGGTTCAAACTGTTGGGAAAGTGCCTGTTCTGTTTTTGGAAATTTTGGGGTTCAAACTGTTGGGAAAGTGCCTGTTCTGTTTTTGGAAATTTTGGGGTTCAAACTGTTGGGAGAGTGCCTGTTCTGTTTTTGGAAATTTTGGGGTTCAAACTGTTGGGAGAGTGCCTGTTCTGTATTTGGAAATTTTGGGGTTCAAACTGTTGGGAAAGTGCCTGTTCTGTTTTTGGAAATTTTGGGGTTCAAACTGTTGGGAGAGTGCCTGTTCTGTATTTGGAAGGTTTGGGGTTCAAACTCAGCTAGATCTGACCAGGACCAAAAAATCAACATTTAGAAATGAAATTTGTCCCGTTAGTCGTTTGATATTTAAGCGATGAAAATGTCTGCCACATCACCTATAGCTGATCACATCCTAATATAAGTGAGTTTTTCTTGACTTGAATGTTAAAACCTCTATCAGTCAATTAATCAACCACCAATTTTACAACCTGCTGTCCATTAACATGAATGTTACATATTCATTTTACTTCAATGTATTTGCATCTAAAATGTGATTTATATACAGTCAAACCTGTCTATAAAGGCCACCAAAGGAAACCAGTAAAAGTGGCCTTTATTTACAGGTTCAAATAATATGGATAAAGAACAATTGGGATACAATTATACTGGCCTTTATAAACAGGTGACCCTTATATAGAGTTAGCCTTCAAGGCAAGTTGGAATGTATTTCATTTCAAGTTCACATTCTGTCTATACTTTGTCGTATTGAGGCAGATCCTAGTGTGAAAAAGGTTTGTTTGTTCACTTCCCAAAGGTTAATTGTTTTCTATGGGGATTCTTGTTTCCCTGAACTTACTTTTTTCGATAAAAATGAAAAGAATCTTGACTGGGTTGTGTAGCATTATTACTCCACTCCACACCACTTTCTTTACTTAGCAACTGTATTTCTCTGTGTTCAAAGTGTTAATTTATAATTAATAGGCTGTATTTTCGCACGACTGGGTTGTATAGCACCATTACTCCACTCCACACCACTTTCTGTACTTAGCAGCTGTATTGCTGTGTTTTTAAAGTGTTATTGTAGACCTAAACGGCTGTTATTTCTCACAAAATATATTTTGCCAGCTATATACGAGACTGGAAATTGACGTATCAATGGCCATGCCTTTTATGTTCCGACACTGGCCGCCATCATGGTACCAAAGCAGCGTCACAACAACTAATGACATACTAGTGTCAGTGACATCATTAAATGGCACAATTCAGACAGACATTTCATTTGTTTTGTGTGAAATTCAAGCATGCCGAGCCTTTGTCAGAACATTATGTGTGTGGCCGGCGATCCCACAATTGTCTATGTTATGTGGGCTTTGATGAATTTTTTTAAGCATCTGTCTGTGATCTAGTTGTTTTAAATGTTAATTTGTGATATTATGACTTTATAAATGTCACAGTAAGTAATCTGGGGTTGTGCCTAGCCAATTGTAAACTCTAGACTTCACAAATTACACACCACTTAGCTTTGTGCCTAGGATGTTAAACTTGGTGAAAAATTTCCTTGATTAATGTTTAATAAGTTTGACCTTGTGAGGTTCCACATACAGCTGAAATAATGGTTTTGACATACATTATTGGATGTAACATGGTACAGTGGAGAAAAACATTGTGACCTCTAAAAATACATGTGACCACTCAGTAACGTAAATAGGCCCTTAAATAAACCGAGGCAAGAAATGGTAAGAAAGAATTGAAGACCAATTTACATATATAATGGCATCCAGTAGCAACAGTCTCAATGTTTCACATCTTTCACATGTAAGAAAGGTATAATACAGTAGCTCAAAACTAGATAGCTGTTGTTAAATAAGTGGGATGGTTACGTGCCATGAAAACTATAGTTTAACCACACCACTAAACCTCGTAATCCAGGTTAGAGGGTAGTTTAAACATTTAATTTTTATGTGGATATGTATCAGAAAAAATAGATATATCATTCAACCTGGATTTTTCAAAATATTTCTGCGTTTTCATAAGCAAGATCACTTGATACATTTACAGAAAACAAGACGCTCAATGTCGTAGACAGTACCGCAATAAGCTAGTTACCAGATTGACCAATAAAATAATAATGCAAACGTTTAATGTGACAATATTTAGAGAGGCCTGAGCCTAACTCTGGGATCGAAGTCTTAGAACGCCAGTTCAATTCTCCTGGTCGGATTCCCCGGACAAGTCCATTGCTTAAGAACGTATAGTGGTTTAATCTATCCAGCGTCGTCATCTCTGTGGATATACGGACATTCTGTTATTTGACATATGGCTTCTTCGCCATGTTTTCAGTCAGCATAGTGCTGAGAAGGATCCTTCGCAGCTATACGATCCAACGGGCAAAGTCGCCAAAAGCTAAATAATCATTGTGACGTTCGGTTAATACTTGATTGAACCAATTTTTACCGAGGCAGTTGCCTCGGTTGCCTCATGGGTAGTTACGGTACTGCCACTAAAATCCCATTGTGACCTCTTACAAATGGTACAAACCCCATTGTAATCTCTTAAAGAAACCCATTGTGATTGCTTAAGAAAACCCATTATGACCTCTAAAAAATTGTGATCTCTAAACATCTGAAATTGTGACCTCTAAAAAACCATTTTGGCTTCATAAAAAAAATCCATTATGACCTCTAAAAACCCCATTATGACCTCTAAAACTAGGTTATGATATATGTTTTATTCCTGTCATTATACATTTCTATTTCTTTTCATTTGCATTTGGTTTGTGTTTTAACACATTACAGGATATGCAATGAGGAAATGGTAGAGGAATTTTTTTCCTTTATTAGGTAACGCTTGAAGTAGTATGATTTATAGTCTCCTGTTAGTCCCTCGCAATGTCCTTGATGTTAACATACCATTTGGACATTTTTAGCTCACCTGCTTTATAAAAGTCCAGATAATGTACCTCGAAAAAAACCAGTTTATACTTTAATTATTTACTCCAAGGTCAAATTTTATCAATTGTACACTTCTAATACAGACTGCCTGGGTGACTTAGTGGCACTGTGTCTGCATCGAGAACAGGTAGGCATGGGATCAAATCTACCTTGGTCATAAATAAGATTTAAAAATTTGAGATACTGCTTCTTTAAGGACCTTTGTATTAAGAGAATGTAGTATCAACTGATTGATGTATAATGTGATAGGGAGGGGGGATGATACGCTTGTTTTCAGCAAAATGAATCCATGAACTAGCACCTTAAAGTTGCCTTGATCATGGGGTAGTAACTACCATAGACCATAAAACACACCCATGCATAAACATCTTACTAGATTAATCCTTAGAGATTAATTATCTTGATCTTTTTGCGAAATAGCTGAAAATTAGCTGATCTGATGTTAAAAAACATTTCAACAGCAACTAAGTCTAATACAGCCCCTTTAAGGGTTTCAGAAACATTCACAGTATATTTGATTGTTCAGTTTAATTCCTTATTTTATTTTGGTAACAATGACAACTTTTGACAAAAATTGTTCTGTAACTCTTGAAATATAAACGAGACATTGTTGAATACATGGTCTGGTACAAAAGTTGAAAATGGAAATGTGGTCTACTTTTGTAAAAAGAAGCCACCTGCTGTTACGTAATGAAATTTAACATTTATCATGTAGCATGTTATGATGCTATAATATCTATAGAATCAGACAGACTGTTCTACTAATGAGTCAATTTTATTCACCCATTTACAAATTTCAATACTATGAATGAAACATTTATCCATACATGTTGTTGTTAGACACTGTCAGCTCTGAAAACCATGTGTAAAATCATGGGAATGAAAAATTAAATTCTGATGTTCACTGTCATTTTGTACATAATGCCAAACCTTTTGATTGGTGTGGAGTGGAAGAACAGAGTTGTTTGCCCAAGTCAAGATTATTTCACCACGTTGATAGCTCAGTTGGTAGAGTGCTCGCTCCGTAAGTGGGAGGTTGTGGGTTCGATCCCCAGCTGGGTCTGACCCAAGACTTGAAAGTGGGTAGTGACTGTTCTTTCGCCAAGCACTTGGCATTACGAAATGAAAGTCGCGGTTCTTTCGGATGGGAACTTAAAATAAATGAGGTCCCGTGTCACAGTGGGCTTGGCATGATAAAGAATCCTGTTATATAATCCCATCAGCGAAGCCCAAAGGCAAAATTTCTGCACCTTCACCTACAGCTGATGAAGTGAAATATTCTTGACTGGGACTTTAAACACCATTACTCAACTCAACTCAAGATTATTTCATTTATATCATAGTGGTCACTTTATAGATGGTGGAGGAAATCTGAGTGTTCATAGAAAATCACCTAACTTTGGCAAGTGAACTGACAAACTTTCTCATATAAGTATCTGCCATGAGTGGGATTCAAAACTAGGCATTTATTTCTAAAAGCTGTTCTCCCCTGAATTGAAACCTATTACTTTGAAATAAAGTTTTTTGTTGTAAAATAAATTTATTTTGTGTCAGCAGTTTTAAATCTTTTTTGAAATATCTTTCTTGTATATTCTTATCATTATTATGAAATAAATTTCATTAGTGAAATCTTACATGGAAATATATGTTGATACTGTATCTTCAAAAATGAGGTTAAATTGCCAAAAAATAATTTTTATTTATAAAAGAATAATAAATTCTGAATACTTTACTACCACTTTCATTATTTGGTTATCAGAAAATTGTCAAAAAAAATTAATTTATATGTGTTAGTTTGGGAGCATAGAGGCGTAATGGTCAAAACACATTTATGTGTGTTAGTTTGGGTTTACAGTGGAGTAATGGTCAAAATCCATTTGTATGTGTTTGGTTTAGGAGTTTAGTTGAGTCTTTTATACCCCAGTTTAGATTCTTTCGTTTATATTGAGGCTGTCAGTTTCGGGATTGTGTAGGAAACTGGAGTATCCAGAGAAAATCACCAACTTTCAGCAAACAAACTGGCAAAATGTTGTTACTTAATGTAGTGGCCATTGTTGGTTATTAGGGTCTATTATTGTTGTCATGTGATCAGCTTGCATTGGAGTGAAGTAACATAGGTTTACATGACAGTCAAGATGTTTTCACTTATTTCACGGCAGTCAGTTCTAGAATGATGGAGGAAGCTAGAGTGCCCAGAGAAAACCAGATATCTTTTGCAAGCAAAAAAAAACTTGGTTAACTTGCCGGGTTACATAAAACTATGTTGAGAAATCTTCTGGGGTACATAAACACATAAAAGGGAATTAACTCATACATGGCATGCGTCTAGTTACGGTAAACAGACATGGCGACAATGTACATATGGAGTGGAAGTTAAAAAAATCAAATTAGTGCTGCTTTGAAGGGTTACAAAAATGTTTTACAGGGTTTCTCTAATTCAGAGATTTCATATGAGACAGATTTTATCATAAATTTATTTTTTTGGCAAATATATATGACTTCCTTCAAGACAGAATATAAAACCTGTAAAAGTATTTTAATGAAAACATTTTACAGAATAAAAGTGCAGGAAAAATATTTTGATCATGCTTTAGACTAGAGACAAACCGTCAGATATAGTCTTAAGGAAACACTTTGTGCTGTAGAAATCCTGAATGCATAAAGTAGATCCAAAACAAATAAAAAAATCATAAAGATTTGAAAAAAAAAAACAAAATTAACTTAGACAGTTGCCATGAATATCATTAGTATTTGGCAGTAATCTTGTTTTGATATTTAATTCTTTAAACAAATGTATATTACAGTGCTACAATTGACTTTCTAGGTAAAGTATTTCCGGGATGTCAAAACATAGTCAAACATGTCAAAACTTTATTAGAAAGTATGTAAAAATGTCAGAAAGTATTCAAAACTTCATCAGAAAAATATGTCACAACTTCATTGAACAATTATGTCAAAACTTCATTGTAAAAATTACTTCCTTTAATCATTAATTAATTTCTTTTTTTCTCTTGGCTTATTACATGTTAAAATACTCCTTTTCCTGCTGATGTCATTGAAGTTACACATTACAGATACACCTCCACACAGTTATAAAATAATATTACTTAAAGTGCACTACCTAAGGATATGTATACATATAGAATTTTATTGGCTTCTGTCTCAAGATTTACACAAAAACAAGTGTATGTAGTGCAAAAGAACTTGGTTTAACTTGATTGTATATCTGGTGAGCATTGGCATCAAAACTGTGTTTAACATTCATATCTCAGAATGAGCATTGGAATCTAACACAATGTTACAAACTTAAAAGTAACTTCAGGTTGAACATTGGCATCCAAAGCAAAATATCAAATGTTCACAACCTAGGGTGAGCATTGGTATCCAACGTATTGTTAAAAATTCAAGGTTGGACATTAGCATCGAAAACAAAACCAAAAGTCCACAACCTAGGGTGAGCATTGGTATCCAACGTATTGTTAAAAATTCAAGGTTGAACATTAGCATCGAAAGCAAAACCAAAAGTCCACAACCTAGGGTGAGCATTGGTATCCAACTCAATAAGCAGTCATGCTACCATGTATTGGCATCCAGAGCAAGGTTAAATGTTCCTAGCACAGGGTGGGCATTTACATCTAACATGGTAATACTCTTTTGTGAGCATTTACATTCAACAAAATGTTAAAAGTTTATACCCAATGGTGAGCATGAGTATCCAATGCAATATATAAAGTTTACACTCCAGTTGAAAATGAAAATTGGCAATGTTAAAAGAATTTCTGGACAAATCCTCAAGTAGTTTAATGAACTAATATGATAACAATTAATTAAGCCACACTGTTCTTACAACATACTCATATCAGTTTAAAGTGTCACAAAATTGTTTGCCGTAGAAAGTAAACAAATTTAGTTAAAACTGTTTCAATGTTTATATGCATTAACTAGCTTAATTGTCTCTGCAAAACAATTTAACTTTCAAAGAAACATTTTGCTGAACAAATGATATTATTGGCACAGTAAAGCAAATACTGGCTTTCTCAACAGGCAAAATAGCTGCTTCAATTGCCAATTTCACTGAAACACCTGGTTTTACAAATAATACAGAATTCAATTCTTATGCACCTCATTTACATAACAATGTATTAAGTATCATTTAATCATGGTATAAGTGGAACTAGTGTCAAAATTACAAGTTGTTTGTGTGTTAAACAGAAAATCTGCCAAAAACTCAAGTGCAAGATGCAAAAATTAAAAAAAAGTGTGTTAAATGGGAAAACCTGCCAAAAATGTTAAAAAATTAGAGCTAAAAATGAATATAATGTAGTAAAAATAAAACCCTTAAAACTTATAGTAAATTTAAAGAGTTTACTTGCTTCAATTTTTTGCGTTTTTCAATGAATGTTTTGCTTATCCTTGAAATTTTCTTTTTTAAAAAAATGCATTCCAAAGCATGTAAAAAAGATTCTTGATATAATTTGAAGTTTAAACCGTCACTTACATTCATATTACCTGGTAGTTAAACAATAAATTGCAGCAATATACTTGTTCGAGAGATAATTATGATGGTTTTGGACAAGTTTACCAATAAACTTCAAAGATTCTAGTATTTTTTGTAATTTTTGTTATCGATATATATTTATGTTGGTTTTTAACTGACATCCTATTTAGAATGATTGAATCATATACTTCATCTACTATCAGCTGTATATCAGTCATTTTTAACACATAAAGGAAGTTTTACCAAGATGATATAGCTAGAGCTTCTTTCAATGACTAAAAACAACACTCAAGGTGGGTTTCAAAACTAAGTGGCCAGCTGGCCACCAATTTAAAGTTTCAGGTGGCCAGTGGAAATTCCACATGGCTAGGCAACCTTTTCTTCTAAATAAAGCAAAATTAAGGCATCTTTTAGGTATGGAGAACAAAAATGCACATTTTTAAAACTGACTTACAATCACTTACATACATTAGTGTTGTTAATAACAATAATGATGATGTAAAGTGTCCATTATATTGCCTGAAATTGCAACAGTATCATGAAAACTCTGTAACACAGAAATAACATCTGTTCTCTGGTCACAAAAATACAAATTCAAAGTGGACAAGCTGGCCACCATTTACAAATTTTAGGTCGCCAGACACAATTTCAGGTCAATGTGGCCACCATTTTAGTAAACAAAAGAGGACTGCAAAAGTAAAAAACTATAAGGTTAATTGGAAAATTTTCACTATTGTTTTATTTTTCCAAATTTGCAAGAGTAAACATGATGCAAAAATAAAAGTTTCACAAATGTTTCATATTGATATTATTTGCTTGAATTTTCACTGACCATCATGAATGGATCATCAGTCTATAAAGTTTCTCATGATGGACCCTGTGTGACCACTGCAGTAACTCAGTTGGTAGAATGCTCGCACTGTAAGTGGGAGGCCATTGGTTGTAACCCTGACTGTGTCTGATCCAAGACTTTAAAGTGGGTAGTGACTGGGGTTTTTTTGCCATGCACTTGGCATTATGAAATGAAAATCGCAGTTCTTTCAGATGGGAACTTAAAATAAACAAGGTCCCATGTCATGGTGGCGTGGCACAATAAAAAAAAAAAAAAAACCCTGCTGTAAAATGCCATCAACACAATGCCTAGGGAAAATTTCTGCCCCTTTGCCTATAGCTAGCGACATCTTGATATAAGTGATATATTTTTTACTAGGATGTTAAACACCATTTCTCAACTCAACTCAATAATGGACCACGTGATTTTCAATTTTTGATACAGAGTACTTGGCTAAAGAAGACACTGCCAGGTTTTGAAACCACAACTTCGCAAGTACCAAGCAAACACTCTACCAACTGAGCTACCCTAGTGGTCATACATCTTAAGAAGATGCAATCTAGCAAAATTATTTGACCTAGCTGCCTTCAATAAAGTGGCAAATAAATACTTTTGGTTTACTTTTGAAGATCTATATCTGAAGAAAAGTAATAGAAATGTATATATATATGTTACATATGATATAAAAAGATGTGTTACTTTGAACTTTTTCAGATATCTTTGTTATTTCCTCCTTGTTTTTGAATATTTTATGAGGTGAGTACCAGCTGATCAGAGGTAATTTTCATTAGATGATGAATTACTGTAGATGGACTCACAGATAACAAAAGTCACATCTGTATATTACTATTGATGTTCATATATAAATCTATTTAGATAAAAAAAAAAAGAAATATATTATATTTTTTACTCTCCAGGAAATGCATATTATTTTGAAATACATATATATTATTATTTTTTCAGGAAATGTATATTATTGTGAAATGTTTCATTATTTTGGGAAAACATAATAATAGTATTTTAAAATAATTACCGACTTTGCGTTCTTCAAAGCCCCAATTTTCTTTTTCTCAGAACCCACTGAAATTAGTACACATGTACTTAGGCACAAAGCAACCAGCTTATAATACTTTTAAGTTTGCGCAAGCAATTGTTACAAAATTAGTTGTTTTTTAACGTCTTGTTGCATCCCTCACAAAATATTATTCCTTTAGAGTAAATTAGAGGACTCTGTAGTTGAGTAGAGTAATGGTGTTTAACCTCCCAGTCAAGAATATTTCACTTATATCGAGACATTGCCAGCTATAGGCGAAGGCGCAGAGATTTTGCCTGTACATTGTGCTGATGGCATTATATAGCAGGGTTCTTTATTGTGCCAAGCCCACCCTGACCCGGGACCTTGTTTATTTTAAGTTCTCATCCGAAAGAACAGTGACTACATTTCATAGTGCTGAGTGTTTGGCGAAAGAACAGTCATTACCCTCTTTCAAGTCTTGGGCCAGACCCGGTCTGGCTTCGAACCCACGACCTCCCACTTATGGAGCGAACACTCTACCAACTGAGCTACCGCAGTGGTAAGAGAGCTCTGTAGTCTAGTGGTCTAAAGTGTATGCTTATGGATCAAAGTGGCTCTCACTGCTTAGATTTACAGATGCTAGTGTGAGAAAGTTTGTCAGTTTGCTTGCCAGAGATTAGTGGTTTTCTCTGAGTACAGTCAAACCTGTCTTTAAGGACACCTCTATAGAAGGGTCACCTGCTTTTAAAGGTCATTCAAATATTATCCCAATTGCTGTTTATTCATTTTATTTGAACCTCCATATAAGGACCACCTGCCCATAAAGTACACTTTCATGGGTTCCCTTAGGTGGCCTTTATAGAAAGGTTTGGCTATACTTAGGTTTTCTCCATCATTGATCTGACCACCTTGATATACAAGAAGGTGTTAGAATCTTGACTTTGGCATAAAACACCATTACCCCACTCCACTCCACTCAACTCTACAGTTAATTCAGAAATGTAAGAATTGGATAATGAGTTGAAATTAACACATTGTTATTGAATGCATGTCAAGTATTTAAAACTTTGAAATGAGTAAACTAAAGTAGCTATTCTATTAGACTTGGTTTATACAAATTAAGGATTTTGTGTATAATTTCAGTATATTTGTTAGAACTGTATGCACCATATTGTTATTTAATCATTGCTAGGGCCCAATTCATAATTTTACCAGATTAGATTGGCATTCTAGGAAAACCTGGAATGGATTTCAGATGTTAAATCTGACCCTTGGTTTTACATTAAAAATAAACATACTGGTTTGTGTTCAAAATACAATCCAAAAAAGCTTTCCCAAGGACAGTGGTTTCTCTGGATAATTGGGTTTTTCTACCATCCTGGAACTGGTTACTTCAATGTAATCAATGTAAGTGAAGTACTCATGATTTTCACATTAAACATCAGCACTCCTCTCTTCTTGAATAATGCTGTTAAAGTAAAAAAATTAAATGCTGTTAAAGTAAAATATTTTAAATACTGTTTAAGTATAATTTTAAAGTCCTGAGTCCAGTGGCTCATAAGTACAGTAGAACCTCGTTATAATGCCCCTCGATAACTGTGCCACCTCGCTTATCGCCACACTTTTTTGAAGTACCAAAATCCATTTTGTTTATGTTTTTCTTTATGAGCCTCCCTTAGTTTATCGCCAAACCCCTTTATAACGCCAAAATTTGACTGAACAAATGGTGGCGATGAATCGAGGTTATACTGTACTTCGCATACAGAATGTTATCATCTTGGTAAAATACAGTAATATGACTGTAAATGTTTCATTATGGAAGTAGCAGGCAGTCCGACTAGGGCTTAAAGGTATAAAGCTATAAGCATTTTGACATAAACTAGTTAAAAGAGCTAAGAGAACTTATTGTCAAGAAAATAACTATGGCTAAGTTCAAAATCTGGGCCCATGTCAAGTTCAAAATCTGGGCCCTGTGTCCAAGTCTTAAATGGAAGTGTATGTTTTCCAGCACACCAGTTTTGAGAGATTTTCTGTGAGACAAAATAGACAAGATGCTATACTAATATAAACAAACTTGTAGTGCATGTGGGGGGCTTGTATATACAAATTGGGGTAAATAATAATGATTTTAAACATGTGTTGGTTTATGTGTTAAGAAGACATGACATTGTTGTTAATCCCTCATTCCTTATTGCAACTATAATAATTATTTTACCAGCATGCTTATAAAAATGCACTTTTATAAGGCATCAATTTTGATACAGTACGCCACATGAGATTTATTTCAAGGTTTTTTTTCTGTCAAAATAAAATGGTATGAAGGAAACTGTCTTAAAGTATGTCTGTAACACTGATCAATGGTCTTAGTGATTAGATTTGTCAGTCAGTCAGTCCATTAGTTGGTTACACACTGTGTTTTATTTTTTCAGGGGCCTTGGCGGCCAAGTGGTAGACAATGCAAGATTTTTATCATAGCACTTCTCACTGCCTTGGTTCAAACCACACTAGGGTAGATCCTAGCATGAGAATGTTTTCTAGTCATTTCAATTGCCAAAGGCCAACGTTTTTCTCTGGTCACTCCAGTTTCCTCTACCATTCCTGAAATGAAAGATTCTTGACTGTTTCTTTGTTTGACTCATTCCTGAAGATTTTCACTTTGTGCCTTCTTGAACCATTATCCATTTCATTCCAGTAATTTGAATTCCCAGGCAACCATTATTCTATGTTTTGAATCTTAATTAATCTCTCTTTGTAGGAATAAAGGGTTTCTAGTTAATTTCTATTAAAGCACCACCATGGTCTACTACCATTTGATTCAAGAACCTGTATGCAATATGCAATCACTCCATTATTATAATACCTGTTGGTAATAGTAACATCTCTTTTATCACCAGAGTACATTAAAACCTCACTATAATGTCCCTTTCTAAATTTGCCACCTCAGTTATTGTCACAATACAGAAAAACCTCTTTACAATGCCCCTCAAAATATTGCCACTTCACTTACTGTGAAATCATTAATGTTCGTTGGGGATCAATTTTCGTGGTTTTAGTGGACAGTCTGAACCACGAATTTACGACTACCACGAAATATTAACCTCAAGTAAAAAGACAAGATATATGATAACTAATGGACATGCATATATGTACCATATTTTTTTTTGCTCTAGCGTAACTCGCACATAAACACAAACGTTTCACGAGGTAAAGATGCGTGGATGTTTGATTTAATTATGAAAATTGTTTAAGTGCATATATTATGTTTAATAAATTCTTCATTAATTTTTTTTAAATGTTTGTTTTCAATTAGGAACTGGTCAGGACGATAGGGACAGACAGGTTTCTAACCGTAACTTTCATCATCAATTATGGCCCGTCTCATTTAAATTCCAATCCGATTACATATTAATTAAATAAGCATTTTAACAATCTCTATAAACCTGTTTTATATTTATGATTACTAAGTCAGTTGTTTGATTTCTAAAAAACGAAACTTCATTCGAATCGGTAAGAGCCGCCATTGTTACTCTTGTAAACAGCTGATTAGGTCATCAGAGGTCAATAATTAGAATTTTTATAAAGTTGCCGATGTCACAGAAAAACATTCAGTTTCGTGTAAAGTGATTATAAAACATGTTGTGATTGATGTTCTATGCATAAACTTTTAAATCTAAATTAATTACCGCTTATTTGTACAACGTAACAGGTAGATCTACTCAGGCCAGGTGTCACATCGCTTGTTTAGTTAATTGTTACTGATATAATGATTACAGGTAATTAGCGCCTACCCGAGACTTAGTCATTAATCCCCGTCTCTGTCACGGTTTATTGCTTTCTTATTTCAACAAATATCTTTTTCTATAGGTGCCGATAAACAAACAAATGATGACTTCCTACCCGTTATCAAGGCTCAAAGGACAAACTACATTTTTGACATAACAGTAAAACCACGAATTTACGTCCCAACGAAATGTTATTTTTTACCGATTCCATGAAAATTGGACCCAACGAAAATTAATGATTTCACAGTAATGTATTTTGAAGTCCCAAAGTCTTTCTTTTATGTTTTGTTATATAAGTCTCCCTCTTTTATCATCAAACTCTCTTTACAATGCCAAAAAGTTTTACTGTAAAGTAACTGACTACAAATGGTAGCAATGAATCCAGGTTTTACTGTACTTTCATGCTATATTTAATAGTAGCAGCAAATCGAGGTTTTACTTAACAACAACTGGCTGTATATATGGTAGCATTGAATATAGGTTTTATATATTGTACAAAACTACAAAAAGTTTTCTTCATGTTTTCCTTTATATAATGATTTATCTTTCTCTATAAAATTCATTATTACCCTTTTACAATGCCAAAAACTGACTATACCTATGTTTCTACAATTTTAAAATTATTAGTAGCCAAATTTTCAAGATTTGTGAAAATATAGTACTTTTTAAAGTAATTTTTCACAAATTTGTTTAAATAGATTACTTTTTGAAAGAATGTCTCAAAAATTAGTGGCCAATGGCGATTTTGGCTACCAGGAATGGAAACATAGCTGTACAATTGGTGGCAGTGGATCCAGGTTTACTGTGCAAAATCTGAATACAAATGTTAGCAGTGAATCCAGGTTTTACTGTACCTTCATGCTATATTTAGCCCCTTCATCTATTTTATGTACTGGTAGTCACAATAATTTATACATCACATTTGTTTGTCTTGGAGAAGTACAAAGGATAAGAATGTGAATATTTTACAACATGTTTTAGTTTAATACAGCAAGTTGAAGATGGTAGACATGAAATATCTATGGTACACCCTGTCGAAAGTTTAACACTGAGCTAACAAAAATAAAAAGTTTGGCTGTCAAGTGATAGCTAGTAAATTCAGAAAGCTACAGGAGATAGATAACATCTGTTATCTAAAAGATGTCGAGGTGTGGGTTTCAAGGGGCCAGATGAGCTGCCAATTTGGCACCAATTTGTTAGCTTAGTGTTAAACTTTGGACAGGTATGTAGTGTATATGCATTGGTTTTATGTTCTAAACTCTATATATAATTACTGAGTGATCATTTAGGCTTTTTAACATGTTTGTAATGGTGTATTGAGTATTCATTAGTCGGTCATTGGGTACAAATGAAGCTGAAATTACATCTCAAGGTAACCTAGGTCATTAATCATCACAGAAGGAAGGGAAAAAAAATCTGTGTTTGAAAAAAAAAGGAAAATCGCAGATTGAAAGATGTACATGCCACTTCAAGGTTTTTTACAGTCACATCCAATAAAAATATACTAACTGTACAAGCTTATAAAAATCCCCCTTTTGAGTTGTATACAAGATATTGAACAGAATTAATGGTGTCTAGAAACAGGGTCATTTCTCCCTCTTTTCTAGTTATTGTTCACATGATTTTGGCATAAGGTGACTATTTATTCCATATACATGTATGGAGGCTGTGGTTGCCAAATGGATAAGATGCCAGTTTACAAATCCATGGTCTCTCACTGCTGTGAGTTCGAGTCCCACTCAGACCACATGTGGGAAAGTGAATTTCCCTTGTGGTTGGCCTTTACTGGTTCACCTGGTATCGGTATAATGTGACTAGGGGAGCAGTACGCTTGTCTGTGACGTACTGACTCTGTGAGCTAGCACGTTAAAGTCGCTCTGAGTGCATGCTAGTACAAGGCAGACCATACAACACACTCACACTTCACATGAAACATGACACATATGAAGTATATCTATTTCTTGCTCCACTTTGCTCAATTAACCAACAAACCAATCCACTAGAATTATCTTGTGTAAAAAAGCTGATACAACATAAATCTAATCTAGTACGATCATTGACTTTGTCAGGTAAAACGTTTCTCTGATCAGAGCCAGATGGTGGTATGCGTTCTGTCACGCCGGTATATATACGACCATCGCAGACAGGTATACGCAAAACATATTGTGTAATATCTGAAGCAGTTTTTGGCAAAGATGAAATATAATGTGTTTCTCTAATTTCATATCATGGGGGTTAACAGTAGGAATAAGTGCAACATGCAAAGCCCCTATTAACATTATTGCTTTTCATGTGCATCAATATGCCAAAAACAGACTTAACTTTGTTCATTATATCCATGCCAGACTTTTTTTTTTATTTATTTATTTAAACTGCATACATATATCTTTAAATTAAGATGGTGATTTTTTTTTTTTTTTTTTTGATTTGATGTAAACCTCTAAATCTTGTAGAAGGTTTTATATATTTAGTTGTCCTATTTTAGAACCATTTACTCTCCCGTGATTGGTACTTTTGGCAACTACCATAGTAAGAGTGAATGACTTCTTTATGATAAGTTAAAATTATGATACTTTATAGATAAATAAAGGTATAATGGTTAATGAGTTGAGTTGAGTAATGGTGTTTAACATCCCAATCAAGAATATTTCACTTATATTAAGACATCGCCAGCAATAGGCTAAGGTGCAGAAATTTTGCCTGTGCGTTGCACTTATGGCATTATACAGCCAAGGCTACTGTGACACGGGACCTCATTTATTTTAAGTTCCCATCAGAAAGAACCCTGACTTTCATTTCGTAATGCCGAGTGCTTGGCGAAAGAACAGAAAAGTAGAGTGCTGGAATTTGAGTTCAAACACTGGCAGGGTCCTCCTAAGACTTGAAAACAGGTAATGACTGTCTTTAGTCTAGCAATTGACATATAGAAATGAAAGTAATGGAAGAGACCTGAAAAACGTATGTGTGTATCATGGTAGGCATGGTATGCTAAACCACTTCCTTGAATGCAGTGCAATAGTAAAACATTTTGCCGCTTCACCTATAGCTGATGTCTCAATATAAGTAAAATATTCTTGACTGGGGCATAAAACCCAGCACCCACTCACCCCAATCAATATCCTTTCGCATATAACAATGTGGCCAGTTCTTGGATGATGGAGTCAAAAGCAAACTGACAATGTTTCTCACACTAGGATCCTACCCGGGGTGGGCTTCAAACCTTGACGGTGAGAGACATGCACTTTTTACTACTTTCTTCTTTTTCTTTTTTCATAAGTCCCTCATATATTTAGCCACAAGTTCATGGATTCAGCTGCTACTCCGTATGTCATTGACCTATAGCAAGCAAACTGGCAATATTAATCGCACTAGTATCTGTCCTGGGTGGGCTTCAAACCTAGGCAATGAGAGACATGCACATTTTACTACTCTGCCACATAGGTCCCTCATATATTTAGTCACAAGTTCATGGATTCAACTGCAACTCTGTATGTCATTGGCATGCTATGTTACATTTATAACTACATGCTTTATCATTGAACCATAAGGCTAAAATCCGCCTCTTCTTTGGCAGATGAGAAGTTGAGTTATCGCCTGTCAGCTTCAATTCACTCCGATGTTGACTTTTATGTTTGATATGCAGTTTACAAAGAGCATATAGGTGTTTTAATGATTCCGTTTTAAAAGGTTTTAGTAGATTAAAGTTTGGCATGTTTGCTTTAAAAAAATTGGTAAATGGATGATCTATGTATCTTTATTAGACTTTTAAATTGTAGCAAAAAACGACTTTTCCTTTAAGTGTATGTATGTATTTTCTCAATTTATCAATTTTTTGTTTGAATGGTAAATATAGATATATAAATATACATTTGTAAATCAGAAGTTCTCTGAATTTTCTATATGGGTGAAATGTAGGAATCAAACATGCTAGTACATGTCCAAATCACAATCCTAAAAGCAAAGTTAAAACTTTGAAAACTGGTAAATAAAGATAAACACATGAACTTCCACAAGGGAAGTGAGTCCAGGTGCTCTGGAAGAGTAAGCAACTCCTGTCTAGCTAGTTATTCATCATTCACATCAAAATTGAGATAAAGGAACATGGCTCTGTGAGATATAGCATACCGGTAATTCCAAAATATATTTGGATACATAGACACAAATAAAATCAAATAATAACACGGACAATGCAAAATAAAAATTTTCAAAGATACGAGTTACAATCTATAGATATATAAGTTTTTCTGAAAATAAATGATGAAATAAATGTTTATAACTCTGTTTACTCTGTGATAAAACATGCACCTGAAGATTACGAAACAGACGCTTGCAAGAAATTTATTATGAATATACATGTACTTTGTTCTTTGTCCTTTTTTTTTGAGAATTTCCAGAACATTATTCAGGTGATATTCATGATATTCTATAAAATACGGAAATAAATGTGTTTATAATGCATGGTAAATGTCATCTTAGGTTATTGCTTCTTGGAATTAAATTTCTTTTAATATCGCATAAAAGCTTTTTCTGATACCAATTAAATGGAAGAAAGGTGTCACAAAAACTTAATATCGAATATTTAATACAATAAAACCTGCTGTAGTGACCACCCTCCAAATAAATGACTACCTCTCCATTGAGGCAAGTGTTTTAAGGTCCTTTTTATTAAAAATTCATGTTTCTTGGGGGTTGAGTGATCTAAAGCCCATGTTTATGGGTCTTAGTGCCTCTCACCATTTAAGTTAAAATCCCACTCTGGAAGATCAAATTGTGAGAAAATTTGTCAGTTCACTTGCTAAAGTTTGATGGTTTTCTCCTAGCACTTCAGTTTCTTCCACCATCCCAGAACTGGCCACCTCAGCATGTTAGTGCCTACTTAGTGGTCTCTATGTCCAAGCTGTCCAAAGTGTGTGGTTACAAATCACAGTGCTTCTCACTGCCTAAGTTGGAATGCCTATCAAAACAGTGTGCAAAAGGTTGCCAGTTCCCTTGCTGACAGTTGGTGGGGGTTTTTTCTGGGCACTCGGGTTTCCTCTACCATTCTTGAGCTGACTGTCATTTTAAGTGAAAGAATCTTTACTGGGGCATAAAGCACCATTAGTCCACTTGACTCTAAGGTCCCATGGTTTGATTTTATATACAGATTTTACTGTACATATATGTTGCAAAATAGCCAATATCATAAATATATGAGAGTTATTAACCATTAGATAACTGGTTGTTTTATGGACAAGTAAATGATTGATAGGTGATTTGCATGGCTTAAAAACACTTGTAAATATATATAAACTTGTAAACAAGATGTAGAGGACTGGTATGGTAATTCAATAAGTGTGTTTATGATTACAGACAAACATGCCAAAATAGACACCTGACTTGTTTAAATACAATGATAACCAGTATATGCTCTAAATATTAGAAATAATGTGTCCTTAATGCAATAAAACCTGTATATTACAATTACCTATATGATCTAAGTACAGTAAAACGTGCATATATAAAGACCAACCATTTTGATCTTAGTATGGTAAAACCTATATAGAAAGACCACCCATACGGTCTGAGAAACATTGACTTTACAGACAGATGGTCTTTTATATAGACGTTTTTGGTTAAAATATGAAGTACCAGTAACTGCTGCGAAACTAATCTTAATGGGCACTGGACAGGTGGTCTTTAAAAAGAGGATGTCACTTTAGCAGGCTTTACTGTTTCTGTTATGCCCTTGCAAATGAAGTTCCAAAAGATTTTTATGTTCAGACAAGTTTTTGTTTTCACAGGTAAGATTCCAGTGTGAGAAAGCTTTTCAATTCACTTGCCAGTGGTTTTCTTCCAACAATCCTGTTTTCTCCAGCATCCCATAATTAAACGCCTCAATATAATTGAAAGAATCTTGATCAGGGCGTAAAACTCCATTATGCCGCCCTATATTTTTAGTACAATCACAGTCAATATTGCACAACACATTGTTTTCTTACCCTTGAATTTAACACCCCTATGATCAATCATTTTGCAGATCAATCAACATTTAACCCACTGAGCTACCCTGGTGCTTACCCAAAACAAAGTATGATTTAGGATGTGAAAGATTTTTCTGGATGATAATTTGTTCAAATTTATATTTTGCACCATGATATTTTTGATCCAGAAAACAGAATTACGAAAAACCTGAGCAAAAAAAAAACGAATCAAGAAAAGGGAGATCTGTTATTAATTAGGATGACAATAATTGTACATTTTTTATGGTTGATTTACACAGAAGATGTATCTATCTTAATTAAGATTTATGACAGGCACCATAACTTATGATACAATAAATATCTAGGTTTGTCATCACTTCGCAACACACAGGGAATCTATATGTAAAACACATGTCACAATCTGCAGCTCTAATACAAGGTCATTATCATACAGAAACTCCAAAAAGACTAGATGTGGTCTGATATTTGCAATTAAATTATGTATACTTAGCAATCTCCACAGCAACCAAAAAGACGCTGAAACCAAGCAACTGAATAGTAGATTGAAAAAAATTGTTGTTTAACGCCCCAGACAGTCAATATACTTTCACTTATATATAGAGAGATAGTCAGTTCTGGAATGGTGGAGGAAACTGGAGTACCTGGAGAAAACCACTGACCTTTGGCAAACAAACTCAAACTTTCTGACACTAGGATTTGTCAGAATAAGTTTCGAACTCTGGCTTTCAAGGTTCCCCACAACTGATGTGTAAAATAAACAATGTAACTCAAGATAAACATATTGAAACCTCCCAACAGACAATTGACTTTGCACATAACATAAAGGGTAAGAGCCTATAAAAAAATTTTGTCTGAATAATGCTGAAAATGTTTCTTACACAAAAAATTGAAATTTGTCTGAAAATTCTGAATTCATTTCTGAAAATGTAAAATAACCCTAAATTCAGGAAAAAATCTGAACTTTTCAGACAAAATTCAAAACTTTTTAGACAAAATTCAAAACTTTTCAAATAAATATTAGAACTTGCTCGACAAAATTCTGACAACTTTTTTCATGAGGGTAGACACCACACCTTGAAATAAATCTGTCGAGACCTACTAACAGTTATTCTTAGCTCACCATATAAATGTTCTGCAGTATGTTAAATGCTTCAACCTGATGCAGTCTGCAGTATGTTAATGCTTCAGAACTCTGCAGTCTGCTGTATGTCTCTTCACAAGGATTCAGTTGTTACAAGTGGTAATATCTGTTATAGTAAAGGTCAGTAGGTTTTTAGTGAGAGCTTCTAAAGAAATGCCAAGTGCTTTTACTGATAACTTGAAATTTTTTGAAAGGTTTCTTGGTAAAGGTAGTAATCCCTGAGAAATAAATGCTCACTTTTATGTAATTTTTTGCCCAATTTCCATAATATGTGTGTTTCAGTCACAATTTTTGTCTATACAGTAAAACATTAATTCATTGCCACCATAAAATCAGATTTTGGTGATATACAAGACAGTAAACAATGTCAAAATTGCAGTTGGTTACTAATTTCTGAGAAATTCTTTCAGGTAGTACCGGTAACTTTTTTCAGCAAATTGGTGAAAAATACTTTCAAATGGACTATATTTTCAAATTTTGAAAACTTGGCTTTTAAAAAATGTTTATTTCTGGAAACCCAGTAAAGTCAAACATAAAAGAAACAGGTATTTGGACTCCAAAATACTGTGGCATTATGCAGGATGGCAAAGTTGAGGCAAAATACTGAGGGGCAAATACTGTGGTATTTAGCGAGGTGGCAGAGTTATCCAGGGGCATTATAACAAGGTTAATATCAGACAGATTGCTGTATTATATTATCACAAAACAATACACATCAAAAATGTACTGTGGCATTAAGTGAGGTTGCAAAGTTGGGGGGGGGGTGGGAAGCAAATACTGTGGCATTAAGGATGTGGCAAAGTTATTGAGGGCATTATAAGTGTTTTACAGAATGCTGTTTTGTATTTAGGAATTATGTTCCAAAACGGCCATCTAGTGCTGCAAAATTAAAAAAGGCTTTAGTAATAATATTAACACAATACAATACAATGCACATGAATAATGTGTTGTGGCATTAAGTGAGGTGGCAGAGTTATCCAGGGGCATTATAACTGGGGTTTTTACAGTACTTAAGATATCAAACAGATTGCTGTATAATATTATCACAATACAATACACATCAAAAATGTGTGTTATCTGGCTAGTTGTATAGGTTTATCAATAATAAAAACTACAACCTGTGTTTTACCTACGTCACTACAATCTTAAGATCCTCATTCATATGTTATATAGATTATAACTTCACATCCTTAATGAAGGTCAAGGTCATACTGCTGGGAATGATCATTCACATAACGATGATCATCGTCATTGACAACATACATGACCAAATATAGACCTTATGTGATAATTAGAAGGCTTGCTAAGTGTGAACTAAAGCTTTAGTGTCAAACTATAGTTTTGTCGCCAGAGAACTTAATCTAAAAATAATTCAAAAGCCTATATATGATATTTCTAATTAAAATTAAAATGAAAATTAAATGTATCAGAGAGATACTGAAATCAAAATCATACATGGCCAAATATAGACATTATGTGATAATTAGAGCCATATTTTCAGGTGTGCTAAGTGTGAACTGAAGCATTTAGTGTCAAACTATACTTTGTTGTCAGTGAGCTAATCTAAAAATCTAAAAATAATTCAAAAATTAAAATTAAAATAAAAATTAAATGTATCAGAGATACTGAAACTAAATCAATACAGTGACATACTTATACACATATAATATATTAAAGGTTAAATGATACATTTTCAAGCCTAGTTTCTTCACTCTATAGTTGATGTTGTAATTGGTTACTGTGAAATAATTAATTTTGGTCGTTTTAGTGGATACTAAAACACAAATTTACATGTAAAAAAATAGTATTTACTACTTAAGAATTGATCTCAAATTATGAATTTAACACCACACAATTTTTTTGCAAGAGCCACGAAAATGGGAAAAACAGAAATAAGTGGTTTCACACCTTTAATTTTCTGATACCGGTATTAGTGAACTAATAGTTTCTTAGACTCTATATGGTTGTTTCCTTGCCAATGATTTGGTTACACAATGTCTGTCATGGTCTCCATTGTTTCAATATACGCTCGGCTATGTATACAAAAGCTTGCATTATAAGGTGTTTTTTAAAAGTGTGTTTTATAATTGAATAACTATTAAGGTCAGGTCTGTATATTTTGTCGACATCTGGTGTCTATATGTCACATCTTTAAAACATGTTAACAACAAAAAATGATATTGGATTCTTATCAAAATTTAAATATTCATTGCTCTGTATAATATTATAGAAAGATGAGTGCAGACAAACCAAAGTGTTGCTGTTACTGGCTTTATTGGTCAATGGTTTTGGGTTTGAATCCCAGCACTGCTTGGAAATTTTTTAACAATGGTGATTACTTGATTCTTATCAAAATTTAAATATTCATTGCTCCGTATAAGTATTAAAGAAAAGAGAGGCTGCTGCTGTCACTGGCTCTCCAAGTCCAAGCTTGTGAGTTTGAATCCCAGCAGTGTTTGGAAATTTTTGAACAATGATATTGGATTCTTATCAAAATTTAAATATTCATTCCTCTGTATAAATATTAAAGAAAAGCAATGGAAGACATATCCAAGTGTTGATGTCTCTCTCTGGCTTTCAAAGGCAAGGATTTGTGGGTTTGAATCCCAGCAATGCTTGGAAATGTTTGAACAAGGATATTGGATTCTTATCAAAATTTAAATATTCATTCCTCTGTATAAATATTAAAGAAAAGCGAGGGCAGATGAAGCCAAGTGTTGCTGTATCTCTCTCTGGCTTTCTACGGCAAGGGTTTGTGGGTTTGATTTCCAGCGCTGCTTGGAAATTTTTGAGCCAATTTTAATTTTCTGTTCACATTTGAGTCATTTGGATGAGACCTTGAAAACTATGGGGTCTTTGTGACCAAGTGGTCTAAAGTAAATTTACAGATTACAGCACCTTTCACCACTTAGATTCAAATCCCACTCACGACAGATCCTGGTAAGAAAAAGTTTGTCAGTTCGCTCTTGTCAAAGCTTGGTGGTTTTCTCATAACACTCCAGATTCCTTCACCATCTATTAATAGTCTTGATATAGGTGAAAGAAACTTAATTGGGATGTAAAACTCCTTTAATCTGATCCACTCCTTAAAACCTTTATGAACAGGAGTGATAGTAGCCTACAAAGTCAAACTCACTACTGAAAGTGCCAAATGCAAAGGTATGCTACTTCACCTAGACTAAAGCTGATGACAGCTCAAGTACAAAACATAATAAAGCCTTCATTTCACTCACTCAAAAACAAAATAACAATGAATAGACAATGTATGCATACTAAACAGAACATAAGTACCCATTGTATAAAAATTGGTTTAAACACAGTAATTTGGCATGTTGGTACTTTGGCAGTCCATTTTCAGATAATAATATGATTTTATGTTATCCCAGTAGGAGTTGTCTACCCTTCATTTGCTAGAGAACAAATAGAATTGTTTTACATTATTTCACCTCAATTGATTTTGTGTACTTTCTATTTACTTTACTTCCACCATTCTGAGTATGTAAACCTCTCTGCCAAAATACTAATTACTATGAAAAACTAATAATAAATAATTAATTACTTCAGCATTGATTCTGATTTTCATTTGGATCATTAAGAAAAAAACATGAATAGAGGTTTTGTACACTTTCATGTGATTTGCTTCACAAATCATGCAAAAGTACACACAGCATCCATTCATGTTATTTTTCAATGACCCAAATGAAATCTTGATTGTGTGTATTGGCAAACAACATTGACCTGTCCGTTTGACCTTTCATTAGGAATATTTATATAGGAGGGTCCACGCAATACATAGGTAGTGTTAGGATTCACGGTAAATACATATACACTTGTCTATGATAAGTGCTCACATTACAAAGACGAAATATACAAAAGGGATCCCTATTCTTAAATTTCCTTGTCCATAATGAATATTTAAATCAAAGGTCAAGCGGACAGGTCATTGTTGTTTGCCTATAAAACTTCATTACTCCACTCCACTTACCATGTAAGTGGGCGTGTCTCATTAGCATTTATAATAATATGTTTAAATGTGAACATGAGAAGATATAAATTCCATTTCTTAAAACTTTCGTATGTTATGTAGCTTGTAAAAATGAAGATTGTTACATGATTTGGATATCTAGTTTTTGAATTGACGAAAATCAATGCCTTTCTGCTGCAAGGGCAGTCTGAAAATGAATGCCTTGTTTTATTTCCATATAAGGTGTTAACTGTATAAGAAAAAAACTTTTGCGGTTTTGATCTTCAAAGCTATTTTGCAGTTAGAAATTGTCACGGTTCCGACTGCAGGGAAAGTGTACCAAAGGAAATAAGAAATTTTCACTGAGAAGATATATTCATAGTACAAAAGTCGCTGTGAAAATTGTGAATATTTTTCCTTGCAAATGTTTCTTCTCCTATACAGTATAGATTGATTTTACAGTATATCAAACTTTGTGTCAATGTGAGATAAGTATCCACTTTGTGATATACAATATAATTTTATAGTTATGGTAATATATCCAATTATAAAAATGTCCATATTGGTCAGAGATAACAGATCTATACAACTGATAAAGAGTGCCACATGGTACAATGGATGATTTCCATTATTCAGTGAGGTGTACAGAATCTGCAGTGTTAAATCTAGAAGGGGTCATTGACCCCGAAATAATGATTTTGTCCCACAAAAAAATTGTCCATGGGCCAAACTTGGTCCATCTTTGTAGTCTTAATATTCAAATTTTGAATAAAATCTAGTTATACCTCTTTCTCATCTATGTTTTTTTCATTGACTAATACTGATATTTTCAAATAAAAAGCATTGAATTATGTTTGTTGTAATGTGAACCTAAATTTTGAAAACATGGCCAATGTTTTTTCAAGACCTGGGCCAGGATGACCCAATCAAATACATTTTATGATTGAACACAGAATCTGTTGTAATGGAAACAGAAAATAATTGACTTTATTTAGCTGCTATTATCTCCCCTATCCCTTTTATATACCAAGGGAATGCTTTTGTATTTGTTTTAGAAATCTGTTATGCAATGAACTCATGTATTTTTAATTAGTTCATGAAAGCAGCTGCAAAACAGTGCATTGCATTTAATTGTCAAGGGAATTCAACTTGACTAATGAAAAGCAGTTATATTGAAAATTTCCCCCATTGTTTGTCAGATTCTGTTACTTGTGGTATGAATACACAACACAAATTTCCTGTACTTGTGTTCAGATAGCTATGCCTTTATTTACTGTGAAATCATTAATTTTCGCAGCCTCGCGATTTTCATTGTTTTCATGGACAACCTGCTCCACAATAAGTGTCAACAATATACTGTAAGTTTACCAATAGTTTAATTCATGGTGTACTAATGTTTCGGGGTCAAATATATTTAGCAAAATTTTAAACCATCCGTAAAATATAAATTGTAGTGTTATAGTCAGTTTCATAAATCTGTGAATAGTACATGCTGAGAAATGTTTGGAAATTACAAAACTGCCAAAATTTGAATCTGGGAAATTTAAGTACATTTACAGTAATATATATAACCGACCTACTTTGAACAGTAACGCAAATTGACATATCGCTGGCCATGCCTTTTATGTTGAAACACTGGCCGCCATCATGGTACCAAAGCAGCATCATGGCAACTAATGATATACTAGTGTCATGACATCATTAATTGGCACAATTCATGTCAAGTTTTCATTCTTTTAATGTGTAATTCTAGCATGCCAGGCTTTTGTCGGAACATTGTGGGCATGGCTGGCGCTCAATCAATTATGAATTGACCATCCCATGCAAAGTTTTTTCTTAGAACCACAAAAATAAATGATATTACAATTTTATTAAAGTTAAAATTTAATGTTTAATATTTTATATTTTCAGATCAGCATCACCGGTGAATGGTTTCATGATACTTAACAGATTGGGTTTGAACAACCTTATTGAGCCAATAACTAAAGATCTGGAATTTCAACACCAGGACCCATTCCTGTTGTACCGCAATGCTAAATGTAAGTTATACCTAATGTCACAATCAGAATTGGGCCATTTTTAAAAAAGAAATTGTCCAAAACACCATAACATCAAATATATTTACATTCTTGTAATGTTAAAAACGACACACTTAAAGCCTTAACAAGGGGGTCATTTGGCAAAATAATGTGTCATTGGTCCAATGGACCCTCCTTCAGAATGAACACTGATCCACAATGTACCTCAGGGTTCATACAGGCCTGGAAAAGTCCTCAAATTTTTAGGTTTGCCCTAAAAAGACCCTAAAAACAAGTCTGACCCTAAAAAGCCCTTGAATTTACCTTGAAGGCCCTAAAAAGCCCTTGAATTTGGGAAGTTTGGTGTCTGTATTTGGATATTTAGTGGTTGCAAATAGACTGATGTAAATAAATAAATATTAATTAATAAGTTACTTGAAAGGAGCAATTTAAAGGTACCTGGCCCTTCCAAATGCCCAACTTCAACCTTATCCACTTCAAGTGTTGTTACTATAGACATGTAAGTAATTGTTTTATTGATTTAATTGCTTTTGCATCAATATTTTTTTTGCTTCAATTATACTTCTGATTAGGCCTTAAATTTGCAAATAAGACCCTGAAAAGACCCTAAAAGTCCTTTAATTTAGAGTCCAAATGTCTGTACGAATCCTGTACCTGGTTTTAAAATTGTTCCCTGTATTTGACTTAGGAGAACAGATATTGCTATCAGTTACATCAGATGAAGTAAAATTGAGACAGGGTAAAGGAATCACTCAGATTGTCTGTCTTTCCATCCATCTGTCCGCCAATCTGTCAATCTGTGTATCATTCTGTTTGTCCATCTACTTCTAATATTGTTTCTACTCCTTATCTTCATATTCTATGGATGGATTTTTTTCAAACATTGCACAAATGTATACGAACATAAGACAATGTTGTGTACCAAACTTAGGTAGGAATTAACCAACCAGCCAATGTTTTGGGATTAGGGGATTTATTGTCTCACAAAAGATTGCTCTAGTTCTGTTTGGTCTTGATTGGTACATGTCAATAGTATTGTGTTCTTATTACACAAAGCCAATAATAACTCATATTATTACAAGACATTTGTTGATCAGGGTTTATATTTTCTATTATAATTGTCTGTTTTATGTCTCATAAAATATGAGTGATTTGACATTGGTAAAATAACAAACAGTCTCTTCTCAGACTTGGATCAAATCCAACAGAGTTTCACATTTCTGCACTTATGGAACAAATACTATAAATATATACATTCTAGCATGTTCAAATTTCGGCACAAATTTTAATTTGAGTATATTCACATGGACTTGAATTATTACCTTGTGCACTATGTTCCTTTTTAATTTGGCAGTGGATTTGAATTCCAGTAAAACCTCGTTTCAATGCCTCTCAGTAACCTTGCCACCTCGCTTATCGCCACACTATTTTGAAGTCTTAAAATCCATTTTGTTTATGTTTTTCTTTTTCCGCCTCCCCCAATTTATCACCAAACCTCTTTATAATGCCAAAATTTGGCTGAACAAATGGTGGCAATGAATCGAGGTTTTACTGTACTAGAAAATCGCTAAAATGAATACTCTGCTAAAATAAATATGTTTACAAACAGTTGAAAAGTGACCTTCACCTTGATTTAAGAATACCCTATTCAGCGTAATTCCAGGCCTGTACCAGATGAGCAACAAAGGCCCTATTATTTATTTTTGTTCTTTTATTAATTTATGAATATCTTTATTTATTTGTACCATATTTCATCATCATCACCACCACATGTGCTAGGTTGGTAAATAGTCATTGATTTATTTGGTCTCATGTCGCCATGACAACATATGAAATTGGTGTGAGTTAGGTTTTTGTTAATTTAATCAAGATTTTTATAACTTTAGCTAGATAAAGCCTGTTAACTTCCACACACATGTTGACATTGTAATTTTTATACCCGTTATGAGGCCTGTAATTATATTATACCGGTAATTTATGACCGAATCTAGCTAAGAATATATTTTACATGAATGATCTGGCAGCGATAGTTGTGCCAAGAAAACTGCTACTTATTCGCAAGAGAATGTGTTAATCTAATTGTGAAACAATTTTACGACAGAGGTAGCGGACAAACAGATATTTCATTGTGTGCTTGTTACAATAATAATAACTATTACAAGAATAATGTAATTCTTAATATGTGTGTCTTGTACTTTTGATAGAAAATATGTTCTTTGCGCTTTCATAAAAAAACCAGAAAAAAAATCTTGATGATGTACAGACCTGTCATTTTACAAATATTGTTGTTTTTTATTACCATATTGATTTTTTTACATCAAAGGATTCATAATAAGTTATACATGGTTCTGGCAGGTTACATGGCCACATGTACCCTGTCAAAGATTTATGTACCTGAGCCAAGTTCAAATTCTGGACCAAATACATGAGGGTTGAGATTCCCCTATTTGGCACCACAAGTAGTGATTGATTCTATTTCTAGCACCACAAATACATTAATTCAATTAAAATTCAATTTCAACATGTTCTCAAAAATTGATACATTGATACTGATTACATTGCTAAATCTAAAAAGAGTGTGCAGGCTTTATTTCAGCTATGTATGGCAGTGAATTTGTTACATTTTCATAAAAACTACCTTCTGCCTTTTAAATTGGGAAAATTTGAAGTTTTGAATAAAGCAAACTGCATAATGGCATGCTTGTAATAGCTTAGCCTTTGGATCCTCATTGCAAAGATGTTATTTTGTGACAATATCTAACATTCTATGGGTAAGGACAAATAGATTTAATTTGCTAGTATATCACTGTTGCTTTGGTTATTTTAGTGATGAAATTGGGAAAATATAGTTATTTTTCTCCAGGGGAAACTACATTTATGGGGTAGTAATTTTCGGCAAACAATATATCTGTATGGTGTATTGTTGTATGAAAATACCACCACCACATCAGATCGTATGATATTTAGTTTGTACATCTTTATTTCAGCTATATATGGTATATGGTTTTATGACAAAGATGAATGTTCCAGAATTGGTCAGCTGATGAATAGGTAAGGTCAAGGTTACAGGTATAGCAAGGTCAAGGACAGATGTAAATATCAGTACATTATACATGTATAAAAGATTTTTTTCTTATTCAGTAAACTTCAAATAAGCATAGATCCAATTCCATAAACTATTTTTGATGAAAAATGGTGAACGTTGAGGTTCTTACCCTTCCGCATCACCAGGTCTTATTCCTTGGTGGAAGTTCATGTGTTTAACTAAATTTGCCAATTTTCAGTGTTTAACAATGATGATACAAGCATCAAATATGGCACAATTGATCTCCAAGGGCTACTGGTCAAATTTACCTGATTGGCCATTTGAAAATCCAAGTTTTAACTAAATATCCCTATCCATATTCCTCAATTATCATAAAATATATCTGTAGAAAGGACAGTGTTACCGCTAAAGGGATTTTACATGTTGAAAATACATGTAGTCATGATCACACTGGAAATTATTTCCTTGGTGACATTTCATGTCATATACCAGCATGCACAAAAGGATCAATCATTGCCTGAATCTTTATTTTCAAAAAATCACTGTAATCAGTAGTGGCAAATGCTTTTCTTTGTAAAGAAATATTTTATGGTAATAGAAGATGTGCATTTTCCATAACAACTAGGCTCAAGTAAGTGAAAATACTAAACTTCTCTCAACTTTTTGGAACCACTGCGGTAGCTCAGTTGGTAGAGTGCTGGTTCTATAAGTTGAAGGTTATGGGTTCGATCCCCAGCCAGGTCTGACTCAAGACTTGAAAGTGGGTAGTGACTGTTCTTTCACTAAGCACTGAAAGTCACAGTTCTTTCGGATGGGAACTTAAAATAAACTAGGTCTCATGTCACAGTGGGCTTGACATGATAAAGAACCCTGCTGTATAATGCCATCAGCGCAAAATTTCTGCACCTTTGCCTATAGCTGGCGATGTCTCGATTCTTGACTGGGACGTTAAACACCATTACTCGACTCAACTTATTGGATTTTCAACGAAAAATCTTGCAATATTCACTTACACCAGGGTATAAGATTAGCAGGAGCTCAGTACCTTATGGCTCCTAAAGATAAGCCTGGGCCCCTAAATTTTTGCACATTTACTGGGTAGGCCATCTATTATTGCTACAACTTCTTTTCTGTAGTAAGCTGGGCCCCCAACTCAAAATAGTTAAGCTTTATCTCTGTTCACAATCAAAGTGACACAGACAGCAGGTTAATTTGAGATGCCTGCTAAGGTAAATTGCTTGAAGGAGATATTAATGATATGTCTTCTTTTATCCCTAGTTTCTTACAGTTAGCAATAGAAAGTCATCAGAAGAAATCCCAGAATGCATTGAGGTCAAGGCGAGCATCGGAGAGTGACAGCATGCAGGATCGTGTTGAGGCATTATTCGCCGGGGCAAAGCCGGTGGACATCATGCAGATGTTGTCTAAAGCTCAGCATGAATATGACAAGGTACAAATACAACTTAAAACTAATTAAACATGTACTTGCATGCATGCAAAAAATGGCTACCTAAATCAGTTAATGTAGGTTTTCAATAAGGTTTTTTCATGACAGTTTTGAAATGCATTACAAAAATAAATCTGACACTGCATTTCTTGAGCATATGTTAAAATTACAACTGCTATTCCATGAGAATGTTGAAAGAAGATACATTTTATGTTGGTATCTATAAGCAAGTTAATTTCTGGTGCTCCAGCAGTAAGGGGAATAACTGCAAATATATCCAGTGACACATTATTTGTATAACACATACACATACATTCTTCTACAAAGACAAAGACAATTTCCCCACATGTACAGAGAGAGTCATGTTTTGATGAAATTCACAAAATTCCAAAGAAACTTACATCATAGGAAAGAGAGAACTGTCCTTAGTGAAAAAGAGCATTTTGCTGTAAGGACTGATAGTAGTTGCTATTAAGTATAGAGAGAATCCCATCATAAAGATGTTATAATGAATAACATTGCCTAAGTTCCTCCAATCTCAATCAGGGAAAACCGAAATGTGAGAAAGTTTGTCAGTGGTTTTCTCTAGACACTCTGGCTTCCTCATCCCTCCATGAGCTACAAATGAAAGAATCATGACTGGGACCTAAAACACCATTACTCCACTCCATCATAAGGGCAGGGAGAATTTCCCCATACTTTATTAAATAATGATGTAAATGAAAGCCTATTCTTTTTATATTTCAGTCAAAAGTTGTTGTTCCAAGAAGGACGGATCCCAAACCATTTATAGATAATCCTAATGCATCAGCGATGAAATCAACAGATTTAATTAAGCCAACACCTTTAAAGATTGATAACGGAGGCGGTGATGAAGGAGGTAGGGTGTATATGTGTGTTCTTTGTTAATCTATTAACACATAGAATTTAACAAAACAAAAAACACAAGATTTACATGATCATTCATATGTTCACTACAAATTCAATATCTTGAAAAAGAGCAAAAGAAAAAGAAGTGATGATACACTTACAGTAAAACCTGAGTACATGTATATGAATATCACCAATAGGACCTAAAATTAAACAAAAACATACTACTACTAAAAGTACTGGAAACCTGTATACAAAGACCATCCATGAGACCTAAGTACAGTAAAACCTGTATATAATGACCACCTACATGAGTTAAGTACTGTAAACCTGTATACAAAGACCACCTATGGGACCTAAGTACTGGAAACCTGTATACAAAGACCATCCATGAGACCTAAGTACAGTACAACCTGTATATAATGATCACCTACATGAGTTAAGTACTGTAAACCTGTAGACAAAGACCACCTATGGGACCTAAGTACTGGAAACCTGTATACAAAGACCATGCAGGGGACCTAAGTACAGTACAACCTGTATATAATGATCACCTACATGAGTTAAGTACTGTAAACATATATAAAAGACCACACATGTTAATTTAGAAATATGGACTTAATATACAGGTGATCTTTATATAGTGGTTCTTTTAGGTCAAAATAAGAAGTAAAGGGACTTGAAAACTGATCTTAATGGAGAGGTGGTATTTATACAGGTGGTTGCAATTTGAAGTTTTATTGTAAACTGGTTGTAAGATTCTCTTCTTTGGACTGGATTTGATAATGTAATAGTGTTCAGGTAAAATTGTGTCCAGGTAAAAGTTTAAGGGCCTCAGTGACAAGAGTTTTCTAAAGCATGTCTCACTGCCTAGATTCGAATCCCACTGATCCTAAAGAGCCTCTGGACACTAGTGTTTTCCACCATTCAGGAGAAAATCTTAACATAAAAGTCAGAAATGTGATCTAGTATGTGAATCACCATTAAAAAAGATTTATTGAATTGCTAACTTGTCTTAATTATATTTTTAGCTGGGACCTTTGTTAGGGATCCCTCGGGCCAGAACACAGCACCAGCGGCCCCTATAAGTTTAGAATCGCTATTTAGAAATGCTAGTATACATCAGCAGAAACAGAAACAGACCAGTGACATACCAGAAATACAACCACCACCAACGTCAATATTACATAGGTGTGTATGTTAGTGGTAGGAATCAGTGGTAGTATAACTAACCAGGCATTGGTTATGGCTAATTCTAACATGACCTGCGTTGTCCTTCATGTGAAACATGAAGAGAGCCAGCCATGGTATAACAAACGATATAACCATCGCTGTTCCATTTTAATGACGCACCCCTTTGCTTATCTTATGACGTCATGCTCATATGTGTCTCGAACAATGGCTGTGAGGTAATTTTCATTCATAAAATCCTTTATTTTAATGGAGGTAATCTCAACAGCCGAATTGTTTAAATGGACCTTTTTGCAAATACTTCCTAAGAAAGAGTTCGCAATGTTTATTCCATTCTTTTTTATCTTAGTCATGTTAGAATTGAAATGATCAACATTTACCCATGGTATATTGTCGAATAATACCCGATTATTTCTTAATTAATAAAGACATTTTATCCACATTTTTGCAATTTCTGTACTAATTTACCGTTTGTTTATAGTCAATTTTGTAAAGTCAAAAAACAGAGACAAATAAACACTATAATTAAAAACTAATTCAGTGGTAGCCTGTTGCCTATGTTGATTGACATTCTTCCAGTTTTGTTTAAGTTTTTGATTATTTTGATTAATCTCAACACCATTAGTGTAAATAGTAAAATTGAGTTGAGTAATGGTGTTTATCGTCCCAGTCAAGAATATAGGCATCACCAGCTTTAGGCAAAAGTGTGGAAATTTTGCTTGTGTGATATGCTAATGGCATTATACAGCAGGGTTCTTTAGCGTGCCAAGCCCACCGTGACAAGGGACATTGTTTATTTTAAGTTCCCATCTGAAAGAACTGTGACTTTCATTTGGTAATGCTAAGTGTTTGGCAAAAGAACAGTTACTACCCACTTTTAAGTCTTGGGTCAGACCCAACCAGGGTTCCAACCCACAACCTCCCACTTATGGAGTGAGCACTCTACCAACTGAGCTACCGCAGTGGTCATTAGTGGAAATAGTGCATGCATCAGTACATTTGTATCTGCCCTCTTTATAGGCAGGTGCCCCTAAAACTACTTCACTATATGTCAAAAGCATTATTTTGTAGAGGGTGGTAACTTTACCATTTACTTACAGAAAAAAAATTATTGTAGACATACTGCTTATGACATTTTATTACATCTATGTGTCTTTTGAAAGGCTTTAAACGGAAAAAAATTACACATTGATAACCTTGTTGTGCTGTATTGTACCGGTAATAACATTTGAAAGTGAGATTTTCATTAAAGCAATTATTTTAATAGATGATGTTTGTTGAGTTGTCATTGATGTTCTGTGTACCTTTTAATTTTCAAAAAATTACACTTGTAATGATGTTATGCTGTTTGTAATGACAATTGGAAGTGAGATTTTAATTCAAGCAATTAATTTAACTGATGATGTTTGTTGAGTTGTTATTGATGCTCAGTGTATCTTTTAATTTTCATGTATTTCTTATTCCAGGTCATTATCAGTTAGTGACACAGATAGACAGGTTAAAGGTCAAGTTCAGACGACTTCAAATGATGAACTTCCACCATTACTTAAACATATCATGTCATCAGGTTCAATGGTGGAAGAAATTGAAAGACAACAGAGAGGAGAAGTTCCTAAAAATGTATTTTCAAATCTGCCTGTAACTAGTGCTTCGACTTTACATCCAGTGTCACAGGAAATGAAAAGGACTTCGCCATCTAGTGTTAAAATGTTGAAACGAATTTCACCTAATTTAAGTGATTCTAGTTTATTGCCAATCCATGACTCAGAATCTGCTGAGAATGTGACAGTGGATCTAAGTAACTTATCAGTATCCAGTTCTCAGTCTAGTCATGACACAGGTGCATTAACGAGAACTTCTCCTTTAACGAGAACTTCTCCAGGAAGTAATAAATCAAATCAGGTTGCTAGGAAACCAGCAGCTGGAGACAGGTCTTCTAAAACTTTAACAGGAAGTGAACTTTTGACCCCAGCTGCATTAGAACAAAGTTTACAATCTCATACGGGACCAGATATATCTAGTGGAGTACCAGTTGAGAGGGTATGTTTATTGACAGAGGATCAATTCTTACAGAATGTTTTCGTTTCAGCGGGCTTGGCTATAGTATGTATCTCATCTGTGCACATTGCAAAAAATCTCATGTCATTTCTCATTGTTTATTGATCACCCGTATTTCACACTGGAGTAACACTTCAATATTCACCTGAACTTAATTTTACTGATTGAATATTATTACTTGGTTTTTCTTGTAGAATAATGTGAAAGTAACAAAGTTTTTAATTTAGAAACTTATTTAATAGAGATGGAGGCAGGACCTCTTGTATATTCATTTGAAAGTTTAAAAAAATACATGTTGATGTTTCCATTCCTGGTAGCTAAAATCACCATTGGCTACTAATTTCTGAGAAATGTTTTCAAATATCTTACTAAATTTGGAAATAGGGCTACTGATTATTTTAAAAAAAAAAGAAACCTTGCATGTAACAAGTTTACATTTCAATATTCTATTTTATATACATATGTATTAAGACACCTTTCTTGATTGTAGCCATCCAGTGGTGCTAAAGGTATAATGAATTTATCAGCAGCAGCAGCTAGTCTTAATACAGATGTCCTACTATCTCCAATGGCATTTGTTAGTGGAACAAATACAGCGTCTCCTGTTAATGGTAAATTTAGAATAAGTACCTAGAAAATTATTTTATAAGTATTTGCAGTATTCCAATAAAGTTGCTTGTAAAGTTGATTAAATGGGGTTTACATCCCAGTCAAGAATATTTCATTTATCGTGACATCACCAGCTATTGATGAAGTGGCACAAAATTTTACCTTTGCATGATCCAATGCTATATGCAGGGAGGGTTCTTTAACATGTTATGCCTATGGTGACAAAGGGCATCAGTTTTAAGGTTTCTTATGAAGGACCCCATAATGGAGTTGGGTTATGGTGTTTTATGTCCAAGTCAAGATTCTTTCACTTATATCAAGGCAGTCAGTTTCATGTTGTTGGTAGAATCTGGAGTTCACAATGTACATAGAGAAAACCACCATCCTTCAGCAAGTGAACTGACAAACTCTACACATTAGAATTTGTCTCTAATGTGAATTGAACTGAGGTGGTGGTAACTGTGATCTGTAAACCAGTGAAGTAAATCACCCACACACCAAGGCTCATTCTAACAAATGGGAAATCACACATAGTGCTAATTTTATTTATTCATTGACTAAATGTTGGAACATGCAGATACTTGTTTTTGAATGATAATTCTGTTAAGTTTTCACCAAGTTAAAAGGTATAAAAAATATTTTATAACTTGAAGAGTATTGTGCTCGACACTTGTTTTTGTAACAAATTCTGTTAATGTATTTTTGCAGTGCTCACCAAGTTAAAATTTATAAATATATTTTACTGTGTTTTTAGTTTTGGAGTCATCACCACCTAAAGCAGAGATAGCTCCAATAGAAGACTTACCTGTAGCAGCATTAACTAAAGAACAATTACAGCAAGCTATGTTATATCTAATTAAGGTACTTACTGTAAAACACTTTATTTTCGCGGCATGGTATTTTCACGATATTTTTATCAAAGTTATTTTGTGGCATGAAATTTTCGCGATTTCCCGTTGTGAGCCTGATCCCATCGTGAGCCCCTCATGTAAAAGTCGTAGGTATGTACATAAAATTGCCTATTCTCTTGTCATGTACAACTCCACCTGTACTCACCTGTGAACTGTGTTTTATAATAAAGTATTGATAAAATGGATAATGGATCTTGTAGTTATTTTATGGATTTTAGTTATTAAACCTGAATAAATATGAGTAAAAGTATTTCTTTCCATTTTTCTCTTGCTTGAGAAATACCTCAAGACAAAAAAACCAGTGTGTTCCAAACAGTTACTGTAACTTCCGGTACACGCTATTATTTTCTGACAGTGTTTACGTGCTCTATATGTATTTATACCGTACTAATCGAGAACAGTCCATTCATATTTATTCAATCAAATTTATTTTCGCGCATATTATTTTCACAATTTTTTATGACCTCGCGAATTACGCGAAAAATAACATGCACGCGAAAATTTCATGTTTTACAGTACATTTGTATATCTTTATATGTGTTAAGGTATGTGTGTGTTAGGGGTGCCTAAGACAGGAACCAAAATAACAGAACAGCTGTATAAGTGAAACTGATAATATTCTAGGAACATGTCCATCCTGGTAAGGTTTGAAGAAGAAAATTCTGTACCATATTTCTTGCGGTTTGGTAGATGTAGAGAATGAAAGGTCATAACTGAGTTTTGGGTCATATAATTGAAGCATAAGAGTTCTTACTTCAAACTAAGCATCAAAAGTTTGACCTGAATGACTAAAATAAATCAGATGTTATACCAGTACAATCAAACAGTCAGTCGGTCAAAAACACATGATACATGTATCTGTATTTCATATTATTTGCTTCCTCTTATAGTCTTCTAGTGGATTTAATATGTCTCTGCCATGTGAATAGTTGGGAAATGATGTTTTATGTCCCTGTCCATCAGTTCTGGGATAGTGGAGGGGAAAAATACCTGGAGAAAATCACCCACCTTCAGGAAGCAAATAGACAAATTTTGTTACATTAGGATCTGCCTGAGGCACCATGACATGTAAGCCTGTGCTTTATGCCAAACGACCACTGAGGTCCCAATGTGAAAAGTGCCAATGCTATTTTCTTAATACCATCCCCTCGCTCACTTCCATTGCAAAGTTATAAGATGGCAAGGTAGGTAACTCTTGATTTTCAGAGACTTTTTCCATATTGAAGGCTTTTAATATTTTTCCAATGTTAAATTTCAGAATGATCCTAGTTTTATTCACACTTTACATGAAGCTTATTTGAAGAGTTTACAAGAATTAGCAAGACCCAAGACATAAGACATAGATCACTTGATGAACTTACCACAGTTAAACTGACCTAAACCACAGATGTCTTGGTGCTCCACAGACAAAGTAAAAGACTGGGAATTTTCTCTGCTGTGAAAAAATGTGAAAGAGAGAATGAATTTTTGCTGCTGCAAAAAGAATTACAAGATCAAAGCAAAGATAAACGTCAACTGTTATTAAAGAGTCAGTGTTGAAGATCACACTTTTAATGAGTGTTATAGTAGATCTACTGAATTACTTTTATAAAGGTCAAAGATGTTGCTTTGTTTAAACATGTAAAGTGATAGATAGAAAAAAACAACTAAAAAGAAGATTTTAGAAAAGATACAAAGAGAGTAGATTAATTAATTAAGGTAGACTAAGAGAGTGATGTTGCAATTTATTGTTTTCAAATGTTATACTTCAAAATGTAAGATATTTCATATTATTTAATGTCATTTAAACAACCCACCTAGACCATTGTTTTAAATACTTGCACTGTTAACTTTGTCTATAAAGGATACCCAGCGATATATAGGCAGGTGCTCTTTATACACAGTGTAATTATTAAGACAATCTAAGAAACTAGGTGAATGATAATTGTGAGATTTTTTTTATTATTATAAATATGTATTTGACATCCTTTCATCTACTGGCCCACTGCTACTTATGGCTTTGTTTTACATCATTATACTGTAAAACCTGTGTATAATGGACACCTAAATCATTAACAGGCAGGTGCCCTTTGTACAAAGATTTTACATTGTAGAAAAATGTCTTTCAATAGTGCTATTTTGCCATCATTTCAACATCCATGATTAGTATTCAAATGTCATTTTTCATGTCGCATTACAATGTACATGTATATTTATTCAGGGTCTGAGTAGAAAAGAAAAATCTGTGTTTTAAATATTTCATAAAAGGCATACCTAATGCTTATGGAAATTTTAAAAAATTGAACACAGTATTTACATGTATGTTTTAGATGAAACAAGCTGGGAACCATTTTCCCAGAAAGGAGGGTGTTGTAATTTCCATTATAAAAAATACCCTTTTATCATTCAATAATTGATTGAGGCTTCGGCTTAAATGATTTAAAAAGGGTTTTTTCATTTCTGGATTTTACATTCCTATGTGTGTTCTTAAGTGAGTATTGGGATACAAACAGTTGATCTTGAATGAAGAAACCATTAATTACATGTATTATGAATTATTAAGAAAAAATTTTCAAGACTATGTGTATGATTTAAGTAAGAGTTGTAGAAAATAATAGATATGTAATTGTTTTCCCCTTTTTCTTGCCAATTTTAGATACAATTAAGCTTTTCACCCTTAAAACCTAGTGAAATGTTCTGTCTCATTTATTTTAGGACATATTCATTAGGCTATAGGGGTGAGAGAGTTTAATTTGAACATTAACATAAAGTGTAGCTCATAGCTCAGTACCAAAGGTGTAAACATTAATTTCATCATTGTTATTTTGGGGAAAGGGTTTTTTTTCGTGTTATGTCATATACAATGATATCGATTTTGAATGATAATTTTCTTTAGCTTTTTATTGTTGTATTGTTGTTTTTCAGGGATAGAAGTCTTAGAGAAAAGGAATCATTTTTAGTACTTTTGACTAGACTTCTTTGCTGTGTTTTCATGCTGTCATTAACATTACCTGTAGTTCAGTAGTTCATTTATTGTCTAGGACATAATATGTTTCTCTGTCCTTCCATTCCGCATTCTGATAGCAAAATATTCAGTAGTTTGGGAAATTGTTAATGTATAATGTTTAGTTAGGGTCAAAATCCTGTTTGTCCTCTTTTTGTAAAATATTAGCTTAGAATGTCCTTTCTGTTATCTTGATATTCAATAGTTTGTAAAGTGGTTAATGTTTGTAGCGATGGGGTCAAGAATTTTTTTTTTTTTTTTTTTTTTTTTTTTTAAGTTTAAAATGCTTAGAATATTGATTTCATATTTAAAGTATCGTTTTTTTAACCAAGATTATCTTATTTAAATGCCCAAAGAGACTACCCATTACCATCTCAAACTTGAATCTTGAATTTCTGTGGTTGTCTTTGTAAAATCCTTAAGAAAATGATTGTGTAATCTTTAAAGACACTTACACTATTGTTTAAGTTGAATTAAAATTGCTAAAGCAACAGATGCTTAAGGATCAGAGCTGCGTAACTCTAAGCAATCTTAACAGTTATGGATACTTAACACATATATAATATATAGACTTAAAGTATTTGTAACTATAAGTTACTCAGTGGTGTTTCAGTGGAATTGTTTTAAGTTAAATTTAATGAATTCAATTGTGTCACAAGAAAAGATCACTTTATGTTATTTCAGGATATTTTTAATTTCCGATTTGAAGATGAGTAAATATGTGTGTGTAGTAGTATATCTAAATTTGTAAATTATTTCAAAGACATATTGAAGAACCAAAATTATTTTTTTTAAGTCAACATAATAATGCCTTAAATATTTTCAAATAATTTAAAGGATATCTTAAAATATTTCAATTATTGATGGAAGTCTTACTTGTTTATTGGAGAAAGAAAACATTGTTTCATCAACATTTTGTATCAGTCTTGTACATAGTGTCATGTGCTGATTTTTAATTTCTATATAAAATGTGGTATTCAGAATTAGCACATGACAACAGCTTAAATCACTATCACCCATATATGTTTTGTAGTGCACCTTTATAGATTTAGTTATATTTACGGTAGTCATGAGTCGAGACTCAATGAATTCCACTATATGATTTGATTTTTTATACCTTTTCAAAGAAGTTTCTTCATGAATTGGAGTCTGCAAGTCTGTTTAAAAAGTCACAGAAAATGTGCTGTCTTTGCAGATTTTCAGGACTAAAGTTGTAATGAAATAATACCATTGTTTCCTACACAGACAAACTTTGTTTATTTGAATTTCACATGAAAAACTTTATGTGAATTTCATGTGAGCTTTGCTTATGGAGGAAATTCATATGAAATTAATGTTAAGTGAAATTAATGTTAAATTCATATGAAATCCACATGAACAAAATTTTGCTGTGTAATGTCATTTGACACTCTCGTTAATCACAAAATTTCATAGCTCACATACGAAGACTTTTAAGTCCTTTAAATATCATTTTGGTAACATATTTCATCTGTACATAAACATAGCTGACTGTATTTATTTATTGATAAATTAATTTGTATATACCAGTACAACTCTAAAATTTCTCAAAAGGAGGGTATCATATCATAATTTATGTAAAAAGATGCCCATAAAAGTTAACCCAAAATAGGCATTCTTCAAATTCAGTGGTAAAAGTTTCAAACAAATTGCCCATTATTTTGTATCTCATTGATGGCAAATCAAATTCAGCATGCCATAACAAAGTTAAAATTTAGGCTTTTGTTTTTAAAATAAAATGTGGGTACCTCACTGTTTCTTGGACAGTGCTTGTTACTGCTAAAAATATGTAGTCACTAAAAAACTTTAATTTCAAATATCATCATGTAAAAAAGCACATTATTTAGATTGTTGACACAAATATTCATCCCAAAATGTAAGAACTCAAGGATATGCATGATAGATTGTCACCTTAATAATTTCTTAAATTTTGAAATTTTGGTAAATGGAAAATTTAATATTACCCACACCTTTAAAGAATGTATTATAATTCTCATTGTAAATACTAAAATAGACTAGGAATTACAATTTGATTATCTTTTTTCGTTTCCCATTGATGCCTTGCAAATAGAAAACTTATCATTGTATAAATTCAAAGTTAAGAAATAGTGTGTGTGTGTGTGTGTGTGTGTGTGTGTGATTCAGCAACATATTGATTATTGATGTTAAATTGTTGTACATTTCACTGTTACTCCTGCCATACATATCACATGTCATCAAATCTTTGCTGTATTTTGCATGTGTTCCTCGTACATAAATTCCAAAATTAGTAAATGAGAGAAATAAATGATTTTAAAGAACACGAAAATTATAAGATTTTCAAATTTGAAGGTTGCATATACATGTTATTTATATATATAACTTATCTGTTTTCTCCATTCGTAATTCAGTTTAAATCATTTGCCACGCCCACACTATTTTCAGTTGTAAATATGTATTCATACATTCAAACATCATTTACATCTTAAATATTCAGTATATTTGTTAAATGTGTAATAATTATTTCTAGTCATGATTTAAATGGCAGCATTTTAAAGTCTTTATTCATATAGAAATTGCCGTTTTTCAGAATCATAATTTCGTTTCAGAATCATAATGACATTTATAGAATCATATTTTACTAGGTTCATTTTTTGAAAGGGTAGTGAAAATAATCAGGTCATCATAGAAATCCCTTTTTAGTTTTTTCCTTTGCCATATAGTGACCACATCCATCTAGCTGAATCATTTGCTCCTATAAGTTTTAAAATTAGTGTGCATGTACAAGTATGTTTCTTGTCATTAAGTCATCAAGGGAAACAAATCTATCTGACATGTTATCAATTCTTGCTTTGATGATACATCTAAATTATTTCTGTCAGTGTGTGTGTGTGTGTGTGTGTGTGTGTGTGTGTGTGTGTTTTGATCATTGTGAACATCTCATTCATGAATATAGTGTTTTGTCCCATTATAAATTTTATAATGTTCTAAAAGAAATATTCAAAAATTAGTTCTTTTGAGTCTTTCATTCAGAATTTTTTTAAAGTTTTAATGTGACAGTTCCTATTTGATTAATATTTCTGTAATTTTCAGTGTGTTAACGAGATTTACCATGTTTTATGTAGATTATATATGTGTGTCAATATGTTATAATCTTTTGTCAATTTGGTTGTTTTCTTGTCTTCCTTCTACTTTGTTATAAATCAAAATTATCACTGCCATGATGTGTAACAGATATTGTCAAGTGTATTATGTTTTTCTTGGTTTTGGTGTGTTACAATTAATGTAAGCCTTGTCTTCATATACCGACTACAGGAATGAGTAAAATGGACTTTTGTATGCGGTTGGCCCTTATAAACAGGTTAAAAACAATAAATAAAGAGTGAAGATATCATTTACTGATCTTTAAAACCAGGTGACACTTACCGGTATATAGAGGTGGCCTTAATGGTAGGTTTGACTGTTGATAACTATGTAATGAAGTTTTGAGGAAGGAGAGAAGAAATGTTTTGGTATAATTGATTTCATTTGTTCTCTTGAAAGATAAGGACCAGTTAAAATATATCTTCAATAATTTGTCAGATGGTTTTAAATTAAGACTGTTTAAATGAACTTGATATAGACGATACAGTCCCTTTTAAAGGGAGATAACTTGTGATATGATCTATGATTACAAATAGTGAGATTATGTCTGTTCTGAGAATTATATGCATATGATAGACAAGTTTTGAATGTATTCAAAGTGTGTTGTATGGTTGATCCAATCTTTGATTGAATTTTTATGTTGTCGTGGTTATAGTGTTCATGACAACATATGCATTAACTGTTTGATCAGTTGTTGTGAGGTGTCTTTATGTGTAAGTTATTGCTGTGGTTGAAGTGTTCATGGTAACATAAGCAGTTGACCTGTTGTATGTGGAAATGATCATGTCATGATGATGTTTTGTCATGTTGAATTGTAATGTAATTGTGTTCGGATTTTTGTCTGTGTCTGGTGTACTGATTTTCATTGTAATGCTCATAATTTTCTTAAAATGAAGGGTGTGTGTGGGTGTGTGCATGTGTGTTTCTAGTGCAATTTTTGTCATGTGAATCTAATGAAATTGAAGTGTAGCTTTTCAGTTAAGAAAGGGTGTTTGAAGATAAAAAGTTTTAAGTGTGTGAAAACCAATGTGTAGTGATAGTGTCTCGTTTTAATTGTCACATTAGTTATGTAAAAGACCAAGGTACGTGTATTCTGTTTATTGTCAGATGAACCAAACATTTGTTAAGGAGCTAAGTGTCTGGTGCTCAACCTAAACTTAAACTTCAACTTAAAGTTTGATTTATAACGTTTAAATTTGTGTAGGCAGAGAGTAAAGATATTCTATGTTACCTGTCAAATGATCTTAGAAAAAAGGTCTACTGTAGTTGGCTGGTGTTTCTTTGTCACACAACCACCCATATGATGAAGAGAATGGTTTGTAGGTTATGAATTGTAATTAATTTACTGGTATTTGTTGTTATGTTGTCAAAAAGCTAGGTTTTGGTGTCACTTGAAATGGTTTCATGTCAAAAGAGAATGGATGAGATGATTGTAGAATGAATGGATTAGATATGAAGAGTCAAGACTTACTGCCATAGCTGAAAGTATACACATGGTGTCTTGTTGGATATTGTTTGAAGCAGGAAAATATATGTGTTGTCAGTTTGTGAAGATGAGAGGTATGGTGTTCCCTGGTTATGGGTTAAAGATGAATTGAATAAAGAAGAAATAAGCATTATTGTAAGGTTAACAGTGTTGGGCATTACTGGTTCTGTAGTTGTGTGGTGTGAATATTATATCGGTATAATGGTAAGTACCTGATATAAAAATTCTCATATTAATCTGTCTGGTTTTAATGTTTATGTTGTCCTGTGCCTTGTTTTAATATTTATAGTGTGTTATGATGCATGGTGTCTTGTCTTTATAGTGACGTAATGTACAGTATGTTAGTAAGTGTTATATGTTTCAATGTTCAGAGGTGTTGTAGAACAAAATGTCAATTTTGAATGCAAGGTGCTTGGTCAAATAGTGTCTTGTAAGAAATTGTGATGTATAGGTGAAGAATAAAAGCAAAGTGGGTGTCTTGTTTTCATATCAAGTGTTTTGTACCAGTAAAAGGCATTCATGTCATGTGAAGTGTGTTGTACCTGTATAAGGCAGATTAAATAATAAGCAGTGAGGACGAAGTTTAAATTATTTATGAAAGTTGTATGGAGTTCGGCTCTGTCGTTGTATTTGTTTAAATGATGAAGACATATTACACATGTATTGGAAGCAATGTTAATGCTGGAAGCATTAGCGATGCTGATGTAGTGAAGAGTTATATTGATGTGTGAAAGGTGTGGAGTGTAGTTAGGCTCACTGCTGAAGCAATTATAATGTCATGCAGTTTGAATGATGTGTGACAGATGTGTGGTGTTTGTAACTCTCTTGTTTTTCCTAAATGACAATTAAATGTGTGGAGTATTGTAAAGTATTAACGATGTAGTGAAGAATTTATGAAAGGTGTGTGGAGTAAGGTTTTTGTTTCCTTTATTTGAGATTTTTTGTTTTATGTTATGTTGTCCAATAAAAATGAAATTAGGTAAAAGGAAGGCGTCAAATGATAATTACCAAAACTACCGTAACTTACAATGTGCTTGTGGTAATGTTTTATGTATTTGGAGTAGTTTTATGTGATGTTTGCTAGTAATGCTTGATAAATGAATATAATAAGAAGAAGGTTTTTGGTGAAATTTAAAAGCTATGAAATAAACACTAAGCTGAAAAATACCAGGATAAATGACAAATGCTTTACATATTTGTTGATGTGATGTGATCTAAAATGCCAGCAAATAGTTATTATTGTCACTAGGTGTTGCAAAGTTACAACTGATCAAAATGTTTGAAGTATTTTCAGTATTTAGTTTACCGTAGTAAGAGTATAATGAATGGAGAAATGACAGGAATTTTAGAATCACTTTAAAATTTGGTATTTACCAGTTTTTGTATTATGTAAGGAGATGCAATTCAACCTTGATTTGTTGCCTCATTTTGTTCGGTTGAATTTTGGCATTATAAAGAGGTTTGGTGAAAAATCAAGGAAGACTTATAAAGGAAAAGCATAGAAGAAACAGATTACAAATATATGGCAATAATCAAGATTGCGAAGTTACCGATGGACATGATTTGATTTTCAATGAATTAGGCAAAAATAATTACTTAACATTACATTTGTATTTTACCCAATAAAAAATTAAATCACAAAAAAATTGTTATATGTAAAAATGGTATATGTTTATGTTAAAGATTTATAAAACTAATTTCAGTTTTTAACATTAGATGCGATTTTGAATTAAAATAAATATTTTTGAAAGCAGAAAGATTGAGGAATGTTTTTAATGTATGATACTTACTTTTGTTTGTTTGTTAAAAATTAAATATTTTGTTGTGGATTGTTAAAGATTTACTGTTAAAAACAGTATTTAACTTAAAATAAGTGATTTTAAATAACACTCAAAAACAGAAATTTGATGAACTTAGACATATAGGGTAATTTGATGTCAATATTTAAGTTGTCAAGAAATAGACATATCTTTATAAAGCTATAGTTATAGCTAAACTTCTCCAAAAAACTGTTTTAAAAATTATTCATCAGTTATACAAAAGGCACCCAAGTAAATGTTTACCTATTTGTTAAACAGGCATTCTTTGAAATAGTGGTATCAATATATGCGCACACTGTAGTGTACTAATTTTAGTTATTTTCATAATAATGCAGTAGTGCTAATGCAAGTCACATAGAATTCACGCAAATTGTAGTTTGTGCTAAAATTTGTACATGCTAAAATTAATACGTTTACAGTACATACCATCATTTCAGAGGATGTCATTGATATCAAGGTATTTTAAGTCTTGAAAACTACAATGGAATGTTTCAGTTAGGATTGAGAGGGGGGGGGGGTTGCTTCATTTTTATTTTTGCATTGAATTGGTGCACACCATTTATTTAATAATTAAATCATCATCATCACCATCATCATCATTGATGTCGTTTTCAATCATTCTAAGAAATATAAATGGTTCATCAGTACCGGTATTTTTATAAAATTCCATTTTGTCAGAAGATATTTATTTTATTTTATTCTATTTAATATTTTGATGTTTAATAATAGATATATTAGTAAAATAGATGTGGTTTTTGTGAAGTGAAAGTGAATTAGACATATGTATTTGTAAGTGCAGTGATCATATAATGATGCTACACTTTAAATGTATAAGTTGAAATTATTTCACCAATAAATTCTTAACTTATTACAGACATGTTACCCCTTGATACCTCACAACATTTGTGCCAAACTTATATGATTTCATTGTATAATGGATAACAAAATCTGGGAGACATTTCCTGTAAAAAAGACATTTGGGGAAATGTAGCAGATTTTTTTATTTCTGGAAATAACAGTTTCACACAAAGCATTGAGGTATCAGATGGAAACATGCATGACATCTATTATAATTAAGCTCATTGTATTTGAATCTCATAGCTACAAAGTAGTTGTTTTTAGTGTACCAGACATTTTCTTAAAAATGTGTGCAGAAACAAACCAACTATCTTAGAATAATACAAATTTCTTGAGGGAAGAAATTGGAAAAAAATAATGTTTTCAAAGACCCAGAATTTGCTTGCTAAAATGGTAAGCAAGTAAAATGTAATACCAAAATTGCCATGGTTTCATATTATAATCATGTTTCTAGTTACAAACTATTAATTTGGTAAGAAAAGCAATAAAAATTTAACAAAATATTGTGGTTTTAAGGGAGAAAACATATTTTGAGTTATTTCGTTAGTATGAACCCATACTGCACATGATTATGGGTGCAATATAAAGTTTCAACTTTTACAATTCAAAAAACTGCTCAATTTTTTCACTTAACATAATTGAATATTGTGGCATAAGAATGTCATTTTAAGTTGCCATGGAAATGACATCTAGTGGTTACATTTTTTCATCACTGCTTGTTATCACTTACCTAAATTATGTTACTATCTATGTGTACACCCTCATAGTTCATGTAGTTGTAAATGTATTGTGATTTGTGTTCCTTTTCCTTCATACTATTTTATTTTCATTTATTTAATTCAGATTATATGTGTTGGTATTTGTCCCTTTTTGTGTTCATCTTGTCTATTTCATATGTTTTTAAACTGCCATATATTTTATTGTCATATCATTATATTAGTTGGTGTCTGTCCACAGTATAGTCGGTGGTTTTCATATGTGTTTGTTCTATTCTACATCATTTTTCTTTAGCATGCTTTCGAGTATTTTCCCTTACATTTAACATATGCATTATAAATGCTCATATTTATGTAGTTTAATGAAATAAGAGTATTTATTGCTTTATTTGTATGTGTATGTTGAAACTTTCAGTTTTCTGGTTGTTGTTATAGAAACAGTCATTCATCCACTGTATCTGTAGAATGGTTTAGCAATTTTTTTCTGTCCAAATATTTGTTTCTTTTTTCAAATGTTACAAACTTTAGACCTCAATTTAAAATCTAAAGTTATTATATCATAACATTTTAAATATGAAAAAAACTTAAGTTCTCAATTTAAAAATCTTAAAATTTTATTTAGACATTTTTCAAGCAAACCATATTGCTTTATGTGTAGTGTAATGTTGTGTTGTTTTATTGTTATTTGTATGTGTCTCATTTTCATACCTTATCATTTATAATGGGATTCTTCAGCATACTTCCTAAAATTCATTGAAATGATATGCAGAATTCCAGCGATTGGAAACACATGTCGTACACAACAGTGTTTTAAAGTTTTTTTTTAGGATTAAAATACCAAAATAAGATTTTCAAAAAATAGGAAATGTAAATATAACCATTGAACTATCTAGAAATGGTGTTTATAACCAATCATAATACACTAATGTGCATTATTCAGTTTGCTTTGCACTGCAATGGCAGTTATAGCACTATAAACACCATTTCTAGACAGTTCAATGGTTAAATAATCATTTGGGAAGTACCAGGATATATGCCACTGTTTTTGTGTGAAAACTTCAGTGTATATGGTTCTGTATCCAAAAGAAATAATGGTGTGCTAAGGAACCCCATTGTCTCATTTTTCCCTCGTATTTTGTATTGTATCATTATCATTTACTAGTTATTTACTTTATGTAACTCCACTCTACTCATATATAAACACGAGATTTTACCTTTGTCTTCATTATGATAATGTAGGTGGAAAAAATGAAATTTTTGAAGAAGTCATATATGGTACTATGATGTGAAACTTTAAATTTGATAGATTTACTTAATAATAAAAATATTTTATGTCTATGTTGATGCAGATAAAGATAAAGGAGGAGGGTTGGGCATAGGGTTTACACCCCTATCTCGAAAAAAAGCTTGTTACAGAAACCGCAACTGCATCAACAGATAGCGACATGGGTGGAGAGGAGTCTTCTCCTGTAAATTGTTGCGGCCCTTTGTTCCCCAGGGAATCAAAAGGAATAAATGATAATAAAATAAATGTTGATGCAGCAGGACTTGTGTAACATTAGCTCATTATTAAACTTCAAGATGGCATCCTGGTTGAAAGCTGCATTTTCAGTAGCTTGTACAGTATTAATTTTATTCATTGCTAGGTTTCCATAAATTTAAAATAATTAGTAGCCAAATTTTCAAAATTTGTTAAAATATGGTCCTTTTTAAAAGAATTCCTCAGAAATTAGTAGCCAATGGCGATTTTGGCTACCAGGAATGGAAACATGGTCATTGTCACCTTTTGTTCAGTCAGATGTATTATAAAGGATTCTGACAAGAAATCAAGGATGACAAAAACATAGACTTTGGAATTTCAGAATGCTGTGGAAATAATTGAGTAGGCAAACTTATTAGGGTTTTACTATAATTTTATATGAAGGCAAATAACTGAAATATTAGCTGTACTATAGACCCTTCATATTGAATGATTTTCGAACTTTATGCTGTAAACCTAGAAATTGAAGCAGCCGTTTTATATTGGTGTGTTTGTGGTCTGACTTTTATGTTGCAATCAAACTACCCTAAAACTTTGTATAAAGACTCTGCATACACACAAAAAATTGGTGCACTAACATAAAACTGGGCTTATTGATTTTGTATAGTAAAATGGCTAAAATAAGTATGCCCCAAAACGAAGTGGTTTACAGTAGCGTATTATATTTGTTAAAGGTTAAGATACTCCATATAATGAACTTGAATAAAATAATAAAGTGGTGGTTTGAAAACTTGGATAATTAATGTCATAGAAAGATACAACAATTCAGTAGTAATGTTGAGTAAAAAACATAGACATTGTCCAAAGTATTGTGTTCATGAAAGTGACCAGTGATTTATTTTTGTTAAATTTTTTTTTGATGATTTAAATGGTAAGAATAAGATTGGATAACCAGTTTCACTTTAAAAAAATTCTGTGCTAAGTTATGATTATGGACATAATTCTGTGAACTCTTTGGTCACTTTTACTATATTTATGTTTCAAGGATTACTAGTATTACAGTAGAAAAGTATTTGATGCATTTTATAATCTATAATTTAAGCTTTGAACAACGTTTGTTTTAAAAGGACATTCATTTTCTGTAGCTCTATAATCAATGCAAAAAAACTATCTGTTATCAATGCAAAAGCTGTATATACTAATTCATTAAATGCAGATTTTTAGTTAATTTTTAAGTTAGCAAAATAGCTGACAGCTTATGTGTTATATCTAGATATCTTAAAATATCAAGCATGTGTTATTTGATACTATGAAAATACACTAGATTTTATTAGTCATGTTAAAAAATTGCCACATAAAGGCTTATTGTTCAGAAGAATGTATTATGGTTAGTTACTGTATAATGCTTATATTTCGCTATGGTTTTATTTTCGCTATATTCGCGGTCAAGTGTATTCCCGCGAAAATTAAACCACCGTGAATAGACACTGGTATTACTAGCCCATTAGTCTTGCTAGAGTCATTTTCCTTGAATAAGATAAGACGCGAAAATATGACACCGCGAATACACTAGTCATCGTCAAACCGTGAAAATTTGACACCGTGAAAATAAAGCAATATACAGTATTAAGTATATTTTGTGAATGAGCATTGAGAAAGAACAAATGTATCCTTTGTTACTTTGGTATATGTCCATTGATGCATGATGGGGTTTACTGCTGTACCACATGATATTCCCTAACGTTTGTGCATAACAATTATTTCCATTGAATATGGACCAATATCAGTTCATATTTTCCTGTAAAAAAACACCATTTTTGGGGGGAATTCCTGATCTAAACTTTTCACAAATGATTAGGGATGTTGATCAAGTTCAAGTGGTACAGCTTCAAACTCTATTCTTTTTATTGTTTTTGAACAAGAAAATGGTAACGTTTAATATTTAAACATCGGTTCTATAATCAATGCAAAGATATAAATAAATAGGACAATGAATACTTATAAGGACAACTACGGTACTTGTGATAGTACTCTTGATAGATTGAGAATTTGAGTAAGTTTAACATTAGGTTATAAAGGTTGTGATTTTGCTAAGTAACTGTGCAATGTTTTCTTGTGTTCCTTTTGAGATGATTGTAGATATTTTTTAGAAAATAAAAAAAATTCACAGTTTAAAATAATGGCTGTATCATGCATGATGCGTGCATTGAAATGTGCATAAAAATTCAAAGAAAAAAGTAAAAGAAAATATATATGTTATGAATGACCCAGAAATATGTGTACAAATACATTTTCCCTAATATAAAAGCAAATATGCGTAATGTGTTTGCGTTGTTGTGTTTATGTCAAAAGCAAATGCAGTAAAACTTGCATATAAAGACCATCTATAAGTTTGTAGGTAGGTGGTCCTTATATAGAGGTTTTTTGGGGAGGAGTGGGGTAAGAAAAATATGATGGTTCCTTAAAACACTGGTTTTAATGGACAGGTGGTCTTTTCTATAAGTTCTTTTTCTTGAAATATGCGACAAATGAGCCTATAAACACTAGTCTTATATAGACAGGTGGTTTTTATATAGAGACGGCTACTATAGCAGGTTTTTACTGGATTTTTATAGTCCTCGATTGTTTACGCCAAAATTATGGTAATTTTCCCAATTGATTGATGTTTAAGTAAAGTGTCTTTTGTACTAATGTTATTTTTTAGTTTTGCTAGATTTCTGGGAAATCCAGAGCTAGAAGTATTTAAATGTTTTTATAGATTAGAGTATTATAAATACATGTATTTTTTCTTTTATGGCAGTCATGCATCAAGTAAGAATTTAGTGATAGATAATTTTACTCGTATATTTTACAAGTTTTATATCCTTTCAACACTAATATATTCTCAGTTGAAACTTTATAAGGCTTGAGTACTCTTGGTACTCTACTGGTAAATATATCTTGGAAAGATGTGAAATATGGTTTTGAAAATAATTGTTTATTGTGATGGCAGTCATGCATCAAGTGAAGTTTTAGCGATAGGTATTTTTATATTTCACTGGATTTATAAATGTTCAGCTCAAATATTTTCACTGTTGGTACTTTATCAGGTACTGATGTGTTTGAATACTCAAGGTATCAACATATACATGTATCTTGGATAGTAATAATGTTTTTGTTTGTTTGATTTGGTTGTTAAGCACCATTGCTCCATCCTCTAGAAAGAGAAAAATAAGGATTATGGTTTTGAACATTATTGATCTTTAAGCAGTAAAATAAAACAAAATGCATGTGTTTATTTATTTCGATTGCCAATGTGCTTTTTAAGAGCATACCCATATACATTTTGCAGCATCAGGCTAAATATGGATAATAAATTGTATATTTAAAGCTAAAATTGCATTCAAAAGTGAATCTTCATCCTTAAGGATTTTGCTTATGTATTATGTCATTGTATTTAGAGCTAGTTAAAAATAAGTCATATGTCAAAGTTGAAATAGTTCAATTTTAGGTAGCTTCATCAAGGGTCAATTTTTGTTTTCCATGCTTTATAAGAACATAGTACAGTTGCCAGCTAAGTTCTGCTTCTACTTTTTTGTTTTATATTACATAACTAGCTATTTTTAGTATGCCTCCTTCACTTTAAAACAACATTTTTACATTAAATAACTAAGCTTCTCTGTTGTTTAATTTTCAAGTAGTTAGATTGTATGTAAGCTTTATAAGAACTATGATGCTGATAGTTTTACAGTAAAACCTGCAAATAAAAACCATCTATAGGAGCAATGATATGGGAGGATTTTTATATAGCAGTAGTGCTTTTGGGTTGGAATGTGAAACAAAGGGATCTTCAGGCACTGGTCTTAATGTACAAGTGGTCTTTATGTAGATGTTCTGTGTGGTTGAAATATGAAACAGAGTAGCCTTAAACACTGGAGATAATGAAGAGGTGCTCTTAACATAGAGGTGGTTGCTATAGCAGGTTTTTCTCTATACAAAAGACAGGTGATCTTTATATAGAGGTGGCTGCTATAGCAGAGTTTACTCTACATAGGTGAGGTGGTTGCTATAGCAGGTGTTTCTCTATATAAAGACAGGTGATCTTTATATAGCAGTGGCCGCTATAGCAGGGCATACTCTACATAGTGGACAGGTGGATTTTAAATAGATGTGGTCATTCATTAAAGCAGATTTTTCTCTATATAAAGGACAAGTGGATGTTATATAGAGGTGGTCACTATAACAGGTTTTACTGTATTTTAAGTTTGTGATGTTATTTTTGTTTTATTATCTTTACTGCCATCAACAGGTATTACATTTTAGTTTTTAAAACACTAATGGAAAACAATATTTAAAATGTTAATTTTTATTTTCAATTTTTAAATTTTTGATTTTAAATGTTGTCCAAATTTGTGATATATTATATATGATTAAATGTTTATTTTAATTGTTTATATACAGCAAGGAAGTACTGTACTTTATTTTCTGGACCAAGATCCAAAATGTGTTCACCATCACAATTTAAAAAAATTAAATTTTGACATTAAAAAGTTCTTTCCCTGAAAAAATATTTTGCAAAGAACAACTTAAATCTCAAACAAGGTGAGATTAAAATTCAAATAAATATAAAATATAAAAACTGCTGATTGAACAACTTCTAATTTCGGAGGACTGGGTTCCTGATAAGTAAAAGGAGGGGGTTAAATTATTCTTGTTTGGCCATTACCTATTTCATTTCTTCTAAATGAAAAAAATCAATTAAAAAATTTAAGAAACAAATCAAAATTTGATTCTGTATATTCAATCTTTCTAACTTTTGTTATAGTTAATTGATGGTGCAGGGAACCAGTACCTAGGAAACAGGGCCCTGGTTTCACAATCATTCCTTAGCTAAGACTTTCCTTAGTTTATTTAGCAAATTTTGGTAATCTCTTTTTTAAAGTACTGATGAATATTTTTGTCCAAACTAAAATGCAGATGTTTCAATCTAGAAATAATTTCAAATTTGACATCTTAAATTCCTGAATATCTTGAAAATTTACAAAATTGTAAAGATTAAAATTGTACAAGATTTAAGTTAAGGAAAGGCTTAGCTAAGGAATGATTGTGAAACGGGTCAGAGATCTAATAAAGTTGTTAAACATGTTTATCCATATATAATTAAACATGTCGAGGGTCTTTGATCCTTGCTAGTATATAGACAGTTTAAATGACAATTTGTTGATGTTTTTGTTAAATCAATCATGATATTGCATCAAATACAACCAGGCTGACCAATCAGATTTATCTTTGTTTTCTGTTTTAAACCATATTGTTTCCAAAGAAGTATTGGTATTTCATTTGACTTTGACAGATTGAGACTGTTTTTCCCCAAATTGCTTGAAAATGGTTTTCTTATAGACGTTTTAAAGAAAAAATATTTAAGAAGCTTTTTTTTTTTAAATATGAAAATTGTAAGGAAAAAAAATGCTTACAAAAGATTTTTTGCTTAAAGGTCACCGGTCACCAAAAACCGAATTTTTTTTAGTACTATTTTCCGAAAGATTACATAATAAAAAGTCGATTTAGCCACAAATATCATTTTTTAATCATTTCTGTCTTTTGTTACAGCGTAAAAGAAAGTCCTAAAACTGTTGAAAAACGGTGTTATCTCCCTTTGGTAGTAAAAGGGTCCAAAACCGGAAGTGACGCAGAAGGTGTTATCCAAGTTATCTAGTAACTAAAGCTTGTAGAGTGATCTGTATTTATTACCCAGATTTATCAGTAGTAACTTCTCATGTTTTATTTATTTATTTATTTTTAATATTGGATATTTCAATTTCCTTTAGCATAAAAAAAATAAATAAAAAATAAACATAATAAATAAATAATTAAATAAATAAATAAGAACTATTTTCTTGTTTGCTCTAAGAATGATATACTATTACTTATACTATTACAAAACATAATTTTACATTATTTATTTTTATTTATTTATTTATTTATTTATTTATTTATTTATTTATTTATTTATTTATTTATTAACTAATTTATTTATTTATCTTTTTATTTTTATCTATAAAACGAATTGATAAAAAGAATACACATTTTCGTGTTTTTATTTAAAATATTATTCATATTTATTTTCATTAATATTTAATATCATTCTAAATATCTTAATTTCTCTGTTGAATTTATTTATTTATTTATTATTTCGGTGAATTAATATTAAATATCAATATTAATATGTATATTAAAAAACATACATAATTTTCTAGCACTTTTGACCGGATTCTAGTCTGTCGCTTTTTTTCTTCTCTCTAGTACAGCTATATTCTTAATTTACCTCAAATTGATTTTAATTCATATTTGTTTCAGAAATTATCCCATTTTTATTTCATTGTGAGGTTAAAATCAATATATTATTAGAACACGTTTTCGAGTAGAATTTTAATTTTGTACAACGAAAATATCAAAATACAGGTCTAAAATATAACCTCTTATTGTCTCTGAAATCAAATATTTCACCCCAGTATTACTTGAATATGAAAACGTTTGTAAACAATTTCCGAATTCTAATTAAAATCAATAGCTTCCCTATTCGCAGTAAGTTTAATTTAATAATAATAATGGAAATTGAAGTTTATGTCGGTGCGTAATATTTTTTTATCAAATATTGATTAATTTTTTTCGATAGAGTACTGGTCAGATTTCCAATCCCCATTTTGTTAAATCTTCAATTTTGATTTAATTTCAGTGTTTTCATGATAAATTTAAAAAACGATATTTAAAATTTTCATTTACTAATAATAATAATTTTATTACGCCTAATTTTAATGAGCTGAAAAGAACTCATATCAAAATGACTTGTGATACCAGTGGGATTAACTAACGGCTTAATCAAAACTCGAAGGAAACTTTCTTAATTCTTTTCACAATAAATTAATATCGGTTAAAGTGTGATTTACATTCCCTCACATACCAGTAATTAAGAGATTATCAATATGCTACATTGGCAAGCAAAATCCTGTTTAGAAGTAGACATCTATCACCTGTAATCAACAGGGTTTACCTTACAATTTGCAACATTAATTGACAAGTGTGTATAAATCTTTATGATATACCCGGTAAATGTTATTTGTCGTTTTTGATGGATTCTGAAAAGATGTGTTTGAAAAAATAAATGTTAAATTAGATTAGTTGATTTGAATAAGAGACATACAAGTCTCGATTTGTGAACATATGAATTGGTGAACTGACTGACTTACGGAATTAAATTAATTTTGAATATTAAAATTGTTAAAATCTATGATTTTTTTATTTGACTGAATCCATTCATAATAATTTATATCGTCTGAAATGATTATACCACTCTTATTTCCCTGACTTCTCTCATATATAAAAAATAGCCCCAATACATTCAAAGCAATTACTGTATTTCCATAAATTGAGTGCACATGGTTTTCATCATTTATTTCTTTCAATTGAAAATGTTTCCATGAAACTATCAATAAATTGCATATTAAATGCACTGACCTAACCAAATTATATTTTTAAATGACACAAAAAGTTATTCAGTTCATCTGTACATAGAGAAATTTTGGGAAAATTCCACGAAGTCTATACACCAATTGGGGTTCATTCAAAGTTACATCATGGTATTTAGGGTCAGGTAGGTCATTGTTGTTCGGGTTTTTTCATATTTCATCATGAATATTCCAACTGTGACATAATTATAATATTTATAGTTGTTCTGAGTAAGAAGGTACAGAAGGGATAATTTTGACATGGTTATATTAGTTGTTTTGTTAAAAACTTCAAAAATTGCTCTATGTACAGAATTAAATTCACTTATGGATGAATGAAAAATATTTTTTCCTATTAGGTCAGTATATTTTGTATCAAGTTTTGACAATATTTTGCGAGTTTGTTGGAAAATACGACTTTATTCTTGCGTTTTCCATGTGCACTCAATTTGTAGAAAGCTGCATAAGGAACTTGTGTAAATCTGGCTTTAATTTGTTCTTAAATTTGTGAAAAAAAAATTTTATCGTTCATTTGTGGTATTATTATATCAAAATTTCACAAAATTTATAATTTTGACTTGAAATCAAACTTTAAAACCCTTCAAAATGGCACACAAACCCACATGTTACATATGGATACATATATAGGTAATGTGTCTTTCCTCAGCAGCTTAACACCATGTACGTCATCAATTAGGTCGCCGGAAAGTTACGAGCGGTGTCGGAAATTACCGAGTATTAGAACTTCGTTCAGGTAAGTTTTTAGTATATTACAGGTAACTGTAATGTGTGAAAACCTACCAGACACATCAATATTGACAACTCTACCCATAGGAATGCAAATTACAAAATTCATAAATTTGGTGACCGGTGACCTTTAAAAATGATTTCCTTATAAACTTTTTGAGGTAAAAAATATTTAAGAAGCTTTTTAGGTATGAAAATTTTAAGAAAAAATAATGGTATCATGCTATTACTGCTAAATAATGCACGGGTATGCATACATAAATTTGATTGGTCTGCCTTGTCCTATAATCACCTATGTTTTTTGTAGTAGTTTTAACTGATTGTTATACTATCACATAAAAACTTATTTTTTTTACTACCGTAAGAAATATATACATTGTATTTAAATTTGTGATTGAACTATCACCAGAGCAGATTCTTGTTATCTCATCTCAAAGATAAATGGTTCATACAAGAACTGAACATTGTTGAAAAATTACAGAATAACGTTGTTTTTGTGGGAAAACATCATAGATTCATATCTTATGCATAAATATTCTGGGGTTATCAAGTGCTAAGCTGATGGACCCCATTGGTTGTTTTTGGTAGCTCTGCAAGACTAATGGAAAAATATCAAGAAGAATTCCATATCAATTTAAATAATACTTACGCAAAAATATTCTATGATTAATTTAAAAAATAGTGTTTTATAATTATTCTATGGTTATCATATGATACACTGATTGTAGACTCCATTGCAAGAACCATTTATTACCAATGGAAAATTAAAAAAATAATAATTTATTCACTGTTTATGTATTAATAGAGATGTTTTCTGAAATCTTTTGATAGGTCAATTCCTGATGATCTCAATAGTCTTTTTTTTCAAATTCCATTCAACATAAATTAGAATGGTTTAGAAATAGCATTAGAATTAAGTGTTGAATATTGTTATTTTTGTGGAGTTTGTAATACCAATACAATGTCATCTTTTTACTCATAATTGGGGTTGGTCAGCATACCATATATGCTTTTTGGCAGAAAAAATGAGAAAAATTTTACCACAAATCTCTGAATAATGTTATTTTAAGGAAAACATCAACTTATGCAATTTATATCTGGTGGAAAGAAAAAATGGACACAAACATTTTAGGGTATCACATGGTATGTTGATAAATCGCTTACCTTAACCTTAATGCTCTCCTCGCAAGAAGGCACATGAGGCCATAATGCTATCTTTCCAATTTTGCCTGTCCCTCGCTGCTGTTTTTGCTGTGTTCCAGCTTGTCCATCCAGCAGCATTGATAATTCCAAATTGCCAATTTTTTTCAACATCCTCATATTACAGATCATATTGCAAATAGAGTGATTGAGGTTAAGGATAGGATAATATTGACATCAGAATCTCATGTTTAAAAAGGTACTGATTTAATGGTTCCTGTTGTTTAGAAAACATACCATTGGTTTAATATAAAATAAATTAAAAGACACCCATTGGTTGAAAATAAAATAAATATATTGGATTAAAATTGTATTAGCTATGTTTAATAAATGAAGTAAAATAAACAATGGTTAAAAATTATTTTGACTAAGTTTAAATTGCAGGCAATAATTAAAAAAACAATAAAGTAGGTACTTATTGACATTTAAAAATGATCATAAATAGGGGATTCAAATTTTTAAGATTTGAATAAATCTGTTTTAAACATTTTAAAAAGCTTGGGTATGAATAGCATCTTTTTCGTACTTTTGCAAGTATTCAAACAATAATTTTGAGATACAAAATTTTAAAAAGAATACAAAAATACAAAACACAAACAATGACTTTTTCTTCTTTTATTTGTTTGACAAGTTTTATATGTGTTAAGAAGACATGCGGGCAATGCATTAGTCATCATTTTTATACCAAAATTTTAGTGTCAATTTTATTCTTAATGTATTTCTAAGAATTTTATTTTATGGAGTAATCTTTTTTATTAAATGGTGCAATATCATTATGACTTTGTGTTTTATTTCAAACAGTTTATGACATCAGTAAAAGCAATGTAGAAGTTATTTACACTATGTGTCAGGTGTAGCCAGCTAAACAGTAGTTGCCTTGCCTTTCCAGGCACCCACTTTCTTGGTAGAAGTCCACTGTCTCACTGATTTGCAAGTTTTCAAAGTTTCTTTTTTGCTTTGAGATTGTGATTTGGACATGGACTGGTATGTTTGTGTTTGATTATTGAATGGTTCGTATAATATGAAATAATGCAGCTTTGCAGTTGAATATATCATGTACTCAACAATAGCCAGTTTAATCACAAACACACCATGATAATGGAAACAAAAGTGAAGTAAATATTTTATACCCAAATAAAGATTCTTTAACATAAAAAGCCACTGATCATTGGTAAGCAAACTGACTTACTTACTCATAGCAGGATCTGCTCCAGTGGGATTAATACCAAGGTAGTGACGGCACTGTGATCCATAAATCTGCACTTTAGACCACACTGTCATGAAGGCCCAAGTACAAGTAAGACAGGATACACAAAGACCCTTTGTTATAAAACCCCATACTTTGTACAAACACCTTAAACATGATCACTGATCCGAAATTTTGCACATTACTAACAATAAAAGTTGACAAAGCTGTCAAACCGAGTATTATGAGTCTCAAAAAACACTTGAGTGTAGAAACAGCAACATCAACTCTATTGTTGAATGGTATTTATGGAGATCTTTATACACAACTTTTTGTATGATAAAACAAGAATTCAACCAAATGATTCCAGTAACTATCAAATTTCATTTCATATATTTATTATAGAAAAAATAATTTAATATACTATTTACAATTTCATTTTTCTTGCACAACATTGTTGTGATGGAAACATATAATACATATTCTCAACAATAAATAAATTATTTCACACACACACACGCACACACACACACATTTCCTTTCAAGTAGAGCATTGATTCCATGGGAACTTTGTAGGGCAACATCACATGGCCCATTGCTGATTGGCACGATTGTCCCTATCCATCTCCTAAGTTTATGCTTCCAAAAGCGGATATCAATCTATGTTCAGATCTATTTCTTTTGCCGTTGCATTGCAACATATACGTATCATATGTAGGTCTGAATTGGCAACTTTTTATCTGAAATTGAAAAAGATGCATTCATAATTTGTTGTTTAAATATCATAATTGATTCAGCTATTTGTAAAGTTATTAAAATACGAGTGTATAGTGTTGGGGTCTTAGTGTTTCTTTGTTGTGTCTCCTTACTTTTGTGGTTGCCCCAGTCTGTTGGTCTCTATGGCTTATGCCAAGATGATTTTACCATTAGCTGAAAATTTTATTTCACTTTCTGTGCCTTTATAATAGAACATTAATTGTGCATGCCTGGCTTGAAATTAGTTCTTAACAAATATTAACCAAATTGTTTCAGCAGTATCTAGATGTTCTTGGATCAAGGATTAAGATTTATTGATGTTGAATGATGTTGGGATGTGAAGTTTCTGGTAATGATTTTTCTTATGATCAGTGAATCTAGATATCACTGTGTTGATTATTCACAATCAAATCTGTACGAAACTTTAAGGTTTTGAATTCAATCAATAGCCCATCAATACTTTTTTTTGAAAGTAACCAAACACAAGCATACCAGGCCCATGTCCAAATCACAACATTAAAAGCAAAATTAAGTTAAAACTGAACTTCCACCAAGAAATTAAGGCCAGGTGCTCCGGAAGGGTAAGCGGTTCCTGTTTATTAATAATTTGAAATATGATTTATTCTTAAAGTAGGATCGGTATTATTGCAGCTATGAAATGAAAGATTAATGGTTCAAGCTGAATCACAACTACTGGCAAGTGTTTTGATAACCAAGAACACGCCGCACAACATATTCTATACTGAATAACCATTTGCTAGTTAGTTTTCCACAATATCAAAATTATTCATAGTCAAAATTCTGAAATTTGTAAAAATAAAGGTCCTTTCTAAAGTAATTATAATTTGTCGTAATTTTGTCAAAATATGTTACTTTTTTGAAAGAAATTCTCGGATTGTAGCCAGTGGCGATTTTAGCCACCAAGAACGGTAACCCAACATTGGAATACTTTCTGTATTGGAAAATGACATTTCAAATATAAAAAAATTTCATCGCTAGAAATGATATGCTATTTACCTGCAATAAATGATTTCTCTGAGTATTTATTTGGATGTGTATTTCCTATTTCACTGTATTTTATGGGTTTGTCTGGGAATGCACTAGGTCCATTAAAACATCCCCCTACAGAAGCACTTCCGCATTTTTTCACAAAAAATACCAACAATGTCACTATTCCAAAAGCGAAAAATATTACACCTAGCACGACAGGTACGTATTTCCATAGTGATGGGTGATGCCTAGAAAGTTGTGGTATTATGGTTGTCGTGGCAACCCTGAAATCTACATTCTGTAAACTAATGTCCGTTCTGTTAACATCGGTCAAGTACATGTTTTTATTGAGAATTCTGCAAAAAAATAATAATTAATAAATAAATGGTATTGATAAGAAAAATATGCAAATTCAATTTAAAATAAAGCTTGTCTTCTTGCATTAGAACAATGCTGTATTTACGTATAAGGATCGTTCGATTGTCAAAAAACTTTTATGACAAAATAATAACAATACTTTATTGCAAACAGCAAACAATACATTGCTATAGCATTGTAGAATGTTTTAAATTATGTAACAACATGACAAATAACAAAAAAATAACAGAGAACAGTCAGGTTTTGAAAAAGTTGTGATCTGAGTAGCTCTGCTTTGGATAGATAAATACAGAGTTAATAAGAGTGTGTGCAATTAAAGGATTTTTTCATGCGCCAGAATTTCAAAGTATGACCAACAACGGAGAGCATACATTTCATTGCTGAGTAACAGAATGCTTTGTGATGGTTGAACCAACATCGTAAAATGTAAATGCATGTTATTTTCTCTATTCGTTAATGTTTAAAAAACGCAACATAAAACATTCAAGAAAAAATTGTGTTAAAATTTAAATACTTTCACTTACCTTACTCCAGCTTCATTGAGGAAGATACTTGCAAAGTCAACATTTAATTTTAATTAATTTTCATTTGACAATATATTTATATCATAATTTTGTAAAATGGCATGATCAAATTAACGAGGCCCCATTTAGGGTAAGAAATTCATGAAATTATTTCCAATATTTTGAACAGTGTTTAAAAAACCCCAATTATTTAAAATCTACCTGTTTGCATTTGACAATAAGTGTTTTGTTTTTAGGGAATGTTGTAATATGGACAAATTCTTAATTTTCGCAATTTATTATGGCCAAGTTTAAAAAATCCTCAATTTGACAATATAGCAACATTACTCGTACGATTACAGCACTTTGTACCTATAGATATATATGGTGCGATTGACATAGTGACCTGTGTGCATATTTATTTAAACAGGTAAACGTAATATAATTGTTCCTACTCGGATATGAAACCTTGAGTTCCAAATGCACAGTTATTGCGGGTGATTTTGGCCGCCCGAAATTCACTGTACATATAAGGGGGTGGGTCACGTTAGATACTTTTTAAACTTTCATTTTTTGTTCATGTACATACAAAAAAACTAATATTGCACGGAACCTGTCATGTATTTTTTTTTTTGTATTTTTCTGATTATGTAATATCGAAATAGTATTCAAATTTAAACACGAAATATTAATTCGTAAATACCAAATAACTTTTGCGAATGTATGAATAAACAATTACAAAATAATAACATCAAATGATGAAGAAAAATGCTTATATACGGAAGCCGGTTCGTCCTACCCGCAAAGGACATAAAAATGGTACAAACAACATTAAAAAACAAAAGAAAAAGCAAAAGAACAATGGCAACTCACTCTTACAACACACCGGGTTGCAATATTATAGTTCAGGAAACTGGTTAATATAAGAATTTTACTCTTGTTCCAGGATCCTGATTTGTAAAATTGTCTCATTACGTTATTGGTTTGATTTTCAAATAAATATTGTTTAAACTAATATTATAGTTGTCCCAGATGGATGTTTTCTTTGTATTGCGGTTGTCATTGGCAACAAAAATCTACTAGTAAGTTACATGCCTAACATTGTACATCCATTTATTATACAAAACATTGTACACTGCCCTTTGTCGTGTAATATTACGACCACTGTGGGAAATCATTTATTTATGTGGTTTCCAATTTTCGTGGTTGTTACCATTTAAAGTTAGGTTTGTAATATACAGTATTTCGTTGACATGTAAATTCGTGGCTTATGGTATCCATAAGAAAACGTAAACTGATCCTTGCGAAGATTAATGATAACACGGTATTTTTGTTGCAATGAATCACAAGATTGTGTATGCTTTTATTTTCACCTCTGGTTAGTTTAATGTTTCTGACTTTTCGCAGTTATGAGATTTCTAATTATTTTTTCATTAACAAAACAAAATTCTATTTCTTCCACATTTAGGGATAAGATAGCCATTTTAATAGACCTTGAATCAAATGTATCACTTGAAATCGACTTGCCGTTATATATCTATTACCTGTCCAAAGTCGGGAGTTTTATTATCAGTGGTCCCAACGCAGCATCTTGCATGGCTCGGTATGGTTGTGTTTGGCTTATACACTGTTTCGTATTTTGTATTTTGCGGCGTTTCCTGGTTGTCATAGTTATTGTCAAGTGCATTTTATTAAGTTTAAATTTCTTATTTCCACTATACGTTGGTGTTCTTGTGATATTGATACCATCAAAGTAGCTCAATCGGTAGCTAGATTGCTCGCTCCAAACGTGGGAGGCCGTGAATTGTAATTCTTGCCGGGTCTGACCAAGACTTGAGAATAGGTAGTGATTGTTCTTTCGCCAAACATTTGGCATTTAAATATGAAAGTCAGGGTTCATTCAGAAAAGACCTTAAAACCGACCCCCGTGTCACGGCAGGCCTGACACGTAAAAGAACTCTTCCTGCACATTGTCCTGAGCGCACTGCAAAGGTCAAAATTTCTCTTTAACTATAGCTGGTGACGTACCGATATTAGGTCAGTAGATTTTGCTTCAAGTATTGACAAGTTTTTGTGAGTTTGTTGGAAAATACGGCTTTATGTTTGCATTTTCCATGTGCACTCTTAGTTATGGATATACAGTAGTTCCAAAGAGCGGTAATAAGGTTCTGACAAAAAACAAGTTTAAGCATAACGTAAGGCTCTGAAAATGATTTGACGGGCCAGAACTATAGCTAATAACGTAAACCATACAGCTTACAATACCTGGTCTTTACATAGCCAGTCACTATCAGATCTTCAATAAGTCTTAGTATATGCCATAGAAAGCGACTAAACGCCCCTGTCATTGTTAATTCAGCAGAATTGTTAGCACAACATTTAAAAAAAAACGTATTCATGCTTTCAAAAGTTTGTAAGACTAGAAAAACGTACTAGTAATACAGTAACATTGGTTATATAGGATCAAGCCAAATGTACAACCTAATAGGGCTGATGTATGATATTTAAAATCTATATACACTTTTTAATAACAAAAATAACGAAACAATTTTTAATTTGCTATATGTACAGCACTGATCGTTCAAACAAATCAAAAGATTCATTAATTCAGTACATAGCTGATAAATAACCATGTTATATACTTAAATGGGATCACGTTTCAAATGTTTGCTCCAAACAAATTCAAACTGAATTCAACTTCATGTTTCCCAAACCATGTACATAATGAAAATACGAACAACATGGTGGTGGAAAAAATGGAGTAAACACTTGCTTGGGGACATAATTATGAGAATAATATATATTAACATCCCTTTGACAAATATCTTTCAATCATTGGTGTTCGGAATATCCGCAATTTTGAAATATCGTGTGTGTGGGTGTCCTCCATCATCTTCAAATGCAAGTCTTAAAGAGCAGTGCCTCATCTTCACTTATGTTTAAAGGGCCATAACTCCTATCTATGTTGATATTTTGCATCAAGTTTAGTGAAATGGTGCTGCATAGTTTTTGAGAGAATTTTGGACGGACAGAAGGACGGATAGAGACTCGAAATTTAATATCCCCCTCTTTCTCTGAAAGGCGGGAAAAAATTAACACTCACCAAAACAACATGCACAAGCTATGCCTTCCAATTGAAAAAAATCACATAATTTAAAGCCAACCCATCCAATAATCTTTGGAGTAGTCACAGGGGCCAGTTTCATAATAAAATTTAGCATCAGATATGAATAACTTCAGAAAAATGCAACATTCATTAACGAAAAACACATGCACATCTCATGATATACTTTTCCATGAAAAGGTCCATGATTCGACAGATAGCCAAGGAAATTAATGAATTCAGTTAATTAATTGTAAGATGTAGACAATTAATTTAAAAGAACAGTACAGACCTGCCGACAGTTCAACACTGAGCTAACGAAAAGAAAACTAAGATCGACTGCCGAGTGACCGAGATGTCGATAGCTAGTGACCGAAGAGCTGCCGAGAGCCGAAAAGCTATCGAGATATACAGTACAGGCCTGTCGAAAGTTCAACACTGAGTTAACGAAAAGAAAACGAAGATCGACTGCCGAGTGATCAAAATATACAGTACAGGCCTGTCGAAAGTTCAACACTGAGCTATGAAGATCGACCGCCGAGTGATCGAGATATGGACCGAAGAGCTGACGAGAGATAGATACCAACTGTCGAAAAGCTATCGAGTTATAAAAATGAGGGTTCGCGATAAACTGTCCGTGTGGCGCGTATTCGGTGATAAACTGTCGACAGGTCTGTACTGTACATATCTTTATAATTATTACTTCTATCAAAAACATTCAGGCAATATTTTATTTATCATATTTACACAATCACCAAATAGACCATGTTTACATCAGATCTTAATTAAGTCTCGTAAAAGTACATGTCCATTAAAATAGTCCATTGCACGAATAACTTGGGAGTATCTCCTGTTAATAACCAAAAGAAAGTACATATCCACTACAAGAGTCAATTGCACGAATATCTGTAAATAACCAGGAATTTCTTCAGTGGTATTTGTCGTCCACATATTTGTCAGGGTCAAAAGCTCTTTCTCTTAGCTCTGAAATTAAATTAATTTAAATTAAATTACTAAATTTTAACCTTTGAAACTTATAGTTTTTAATTAAACCAAACAAACAAACAAATAAATGAATAAATTTCAACCGTTTAAACTGACCTTTAAATTAAAAATAAAGCTTTTTCATATAAATGATATTATGGGTAAACAATTGTTGGTGGAGCAGAGGGAGGCATGTACAAATGTTGACGCAACAATATTGCAGACCTAGGCTTATCAAGGCCCTCAAAAAAGTTTTATGGCATCACAATATTCTTGTTAAGATATGACAGTCAATTTTACTGGTTCATCAAGTAATGAAACAAATTTTAATAAAAAAAAAATAGCAACCCTGATGAACTGTGAAGCAGTTCATTTAAGATTTGCTAGTTTTAAAATACCTTAAAACTTTTCTGAACATGTCTTTATCAAACTGTAGGCACTGCCTTCAAGAAGTTGAACGCTTATTGTTTGCTCCTAAATACATGTAATACCTAAATTGAAACTAAAACTGTATCTTGAGAGCTAAATACCCCACCGAACTAAGATTTGACCTTGTGACCGTTGACATACAAACCTAAATAGGGTACGCAACACATCGTCCCATTGAGGTTTTTATATTTGTCCCAAGTTTAATCAAAATCCATCCATGGATGTGAAAGTTATGGAGTGGACACGATTTGAAACGAACATACAGACAGAGAGACAATCAGACGTGGTGATTCCTTTTATACCTCCTCAGTTTGGAGGGGAAGTGGTTATAATAAGTTTGGCCAAAAGCAAATGTGTTTTTAAAACAGACAGACAGACATGATGATTCCTATATACCCGCTCAAACCTATTTTTGTGGAGGGTATAAAAAGTTTGAACAGAAGTACAGAAGTGTGTTTTACCTCTAAGATAGAGGGTATCCGATTCGTCGTCTCTCTGATCTTGTTCTCGGAGTTCGCTGTATTGAGAACTTTTGGCAACAGGTGGGCAGCAACCAAAATACTTATAACACATCCTCATAGTAACAATCTCACAACGTCTTATTATGTAATAGAGGATACATGCCACGCCCATTAAAAAACAAACCACGCCCAACACAGTGGGTAACACCCATAACAAGCTCTTCTGTTTTTCTGAAAGATGTGGCGCTAGGGAGGTTGGAGAAAATGTTGATAGGTTAGATGAGATGTTTGAAGGCAGTGTTGTCACGGAAGATATCTCCGTTGTCAAATTCAGTAAGGATGTATTAGTTGTTCCAATGTGCATGTTGCTATATGTTCTAATTTCTACAAAAATAAATAAATTTATAAATAAGAAGGTCGTGAAAATTGCTTGATGAAAAGAAACAAAAACTGCTAATGTAAATCAAAAGTTAGTAATCGCCAGTTTGATTGGAGATGTTCATTTTGCCTGCCAGTATACAATCTATAAAACACAGTGTAAGTACAGTTGACAGTAAGCGAATATGCGCTCCATTGCCTTGCAAGTTCAGAATTCCGTGCAAAAATATGTAAAAACTATGTCATGAAATGAAAATATGTAACAAATGGTAAAATATTCGCTCACCTTGATTAATTACCAGCAACTTTGATTAAAACCAGTCAGATAATACAACAACAGAAGTTTTTCACATATTAATATCTATTACAAAAGTAGTGACAACGATTTCAATTTTTTCAAGAAAACAGGAAATTAAATTTACAAAAAGCATGACTCGGTGAACGACAGGTTTCATTAACGAAATTGCCCCTCCCTCTCTCTCTCTCTCTCTCTCTCTCTCTCTCTCTCTCTCTCTCTCTCTCTTTCTGCCAGTGTGTGTGTGTACGTGTGCTATAATCTGAGAATTACATAAGATCATTTTCGCAAGCATACTTTAAGCTGGATTTAAAAACAGGGCAATTTCAATTACCAGTTTTAACGGGAGTTAAATTTCTGTTTACGTGGCAAATGTACCAGTATGTATATAAAATGCACTTAGGACCTGTATACTCCAGATAAACAATCAACATGTTTATATTGAAATCATTTAAATTTTTAAAATACTGAAATGTACATTTTCATAATAATAACCCTTTTTTATAAATTGCTTACCTTTATTATTTCATTATCCACAAAGTGGAAACGTATGGAAACTAATTGTTATCCATGTTACATCATCAATGTTGAGATGGACTCCAAAAATAGATGCTAAAAATAAATGAATGTCCTTTGAACTTTTTTAATCACCTCAACCCGGGAAATAAAACATTTTATATTGAAACAAACGGCAAAGAATTAAGTCAAAACTGATAATTTCAGAATTTAGTGAAAATCCAATTAAATAAAGGGTATATCAAATATCACTTTTAGCAAACAGAAAACTTTTCAAGATACGAGCTAGCTGTTAGGTTAAGGTTTGTATTTAAATCAAGCGTGTAGAAGTAGAGACATGTGTAGTGTGTGTTGTAATTATCAAAATATTATCAACCGGTATCTGTAGAAAGATATAATTGTGTATAATAGTGATATAACGCGTCAAGGTGTAAAAATACACACACAGAGAGAGAGAGAGAGAGAGAGAGAGAGAGAGAGAGAGAGAGAGAGAGAGAGAGAGAGAGAGAGTTGAGTAATGGGGATTAACATCCCAGCCAAAAATATTTAACTTATATCGAGACGTTGTCAGCTATAGGCTAAGGTGCAGAAATTTTACCTGTGCGTTGCGCCGATGGCATTATACAACAGGAATCTTTTTATCGTGACACGCCTACCGTGACACGGGGCCTCGTTTATTTTAAGTTCCCATCTGGAAGAACCTGACTTTCATTTCTTGATGCCAAGTGCCTAGCGAAAGATCTATCCACTCTCAAGTCCTGGGCAGACCCGGTCGAGGAGGGGTCGAACCAAATACTAGTACCTCCCACTTACGGAGCAAGCACTCTACCAACTGAGCTACCACAGTGGTTGGAAGTAAAAGAGATATACATTGAAATACAACAATAAAGGTGCTAACCCCTCCTGATAACACAGCCTCACTTCGGTCCGTTTCAGCCAAATTTGGCAGTTCATTGATTTTGTGATTTTGCCACAATATGTTTGTGTTTTATTGTGTATGGAAACTTTACACCTTTGTTATTATAGTGCATATCTATCTTAACTTAGGCTCATATGAAAATTGCATTCGCTTTGTACCCCCGGTAACGGTATAACGAGCTTACATGGACGTACTATATTATTAAAGGGAGGGGATTTATTATTATAAATCACTCCCCTTTAAAAACTTTTTTTGAAAAAGTCCTCCTGTCAAACGCCTCCACATTGGTAGAAAATAGTCAAAAAAGCTTGTTAGTCAACAGAAAGCTTGTTGTTTATTCCCTCGTACTTCTTCTTAATCTTGACAACTTGTTGGGTCCAAAAAGCTCCTGGACCGATTGATGCTCAAATTCTTGGTTAATACTTGTCTGGTTTTTTTTTTTTTTTTTTTTTTTTTTTTTTCAAGCGGTGGTTTTTGGTTTATCTAGTGTCTTTGTCATACACTGTTTTTTAAATTTAATCATAAAATACATTAAAAAAACGGTATATGACAGCTTTACAATCTGTTAATCGTGAATATTCAATAACATTTATTTTATTTTTACGCTACTGAACAAACATCACTGATACGTCATTCGAGGTAAATTGAACAATCAAATAAAAGTTACTTCCCATTGACCATGTCTTATGAGGTCATGGCGATTTAATTAATAAACAAAGATGCGTCTTTATTATACATCAGTGGCGGATTTAGAGGAGGGGTTGCGGGGGTTGCAACCCCCCTTTGAAAAATTTGAAGAGGAGAGAGAGAGAGTGAGATATTGACTGATTAGAATTATTTTCTTGGCCCCCATCGGCCCTAGACCCATCGTCTCTGGAAGCTCGCGCCTTCGGCTAGTTCTCAACCCCCCCCCCCCCCCTTTCAAAAAATCCTGGATCCCCCCTGTACATGTATATAATATAACGTTCTTCGTTACTTTCAATTTTTTTGGCAAACCATGGAGTAGCAGTTGAAACAATAGCGAGATGCATATGCGTCTGTAGACTGTTTTTGTGTCGTAATAATCACAAAAAATTCGCCGAAAAGAGTCAGTTATAGATATTGTTTACTAGTGTATATACGATTAACTATAAATCAGATTGTATGGCCAAAAATAATGTATGTTGTCGCCAGAGTTTATAAATAGCATGTAGCATGTACAGTTCATATTCTAGAAGTCCCGGTTTGCCATATAGAGATGTCGATGTGGAGACTAAAATAACTTTTATTCAACTTTAGTAAATATATATATATATATATATATATATATAAACAATATTAGCCTAACTTGAAACATATGTACAGGCAATTGCAATGGCTGCACTTCAATACACACAGATTGCTTTTCTCAGAGTTTTTTTTAATGTTTTTTTCTCATGAACGTTGATTTAGCAGAAACAAGAAGCAACTTATCCAGCGACACACGAGACAAAAGTTTGAAAGAAAACGAAAAATGTACACACATTTTGTAGTTGTAAACGTTGTCGTAAAATGGCCAATTCTCACACTATATAGTTAAATTGTTTTCTTTCAAAAATTGTAAGCGCAAGCTAGACTTAATTGAAAACTTTAGACTTGATATATTGAATATAATCCACGTCTAGAAATCAACGGTGGGTGTATGGAATAATTCCATCATCAGTCCTCTTGTACTAGTTACATTGGAACTTTTCTCTGACAAGTACACCTGACAAAACTGCTGCCATCCGGAAGTCTTTGGACTCTCTCGTAGTGAAATAAAAAAGTTTAAACTACTTTTTGCTTTTACAGGTCTAGTCAATGTCATATCAAGACAATTGCACTTTTAGATTTACATGTGTAATTTTAAATTGGAGATATATTTACTACACGCTCATTAACCGAATTTGTATAAAGTTGAGGAGGAATTGCTTTAAGTAAAATGCAATGGTCACAGCAGTTGATCATTATTAATTAAATGAAAAGCTTTATGCGTAAATATGAAAAATATAAAAAAAAGGTAAAAAAAAGTTTACATAAATGGGTGAATGTACTTGTTTTGTTTTTAATTTAATTAGGATATTGTTTGTATAAGCTACGTGTGGTTACTCAACACAACTACACAGTTTTTTTCGCTATTTAAAGTTCATACACGGTTCATTTAGCGTGTATTTCGTACAGATGAATAACAAAGTAAATTCCAGAAGTACGCTCGACATATATATTTATTATTTGTATATTATTGTCAGCACAATTTTTCTCACACTTTCAGACTTAGTAGGTCACCACAACACTGAAACATGCTGGGTAATTGTGATATAGAACCCCATGATCATCCGTTTACGTCACTAGCAGATCACAAGTACCAACAACAGCATCAAGTATTTAAAAAATGTAAAATGATTATTGTAACTTGCGTAAATGACGAAAAAATAAAAATATTTTCACATGGGATCGTACCCATTGTCTCTGACCGACTTTCTTGTAAAAAGTAAATATTGCAAGAGACAACCCCAAAATTAAACCAATCGAAAGTGACATTATTGTCACGTGATGTTTACGTTTTGCAATTCCCATTCAGTGTATAAAAGGCCCCGCCTCATAGTCTTTTTCAAAATTGTTTATTTCTGCAACTGAATATTATAGAGTTTATGTATAACAAAATGAAGCACTTACCAAAGTTATTAGAAGAAGAAGAATATTACACAGGTAAGTGATTTTTATTTTTATCGCATCTTTAAAGCTTCAAGTAAATTTTACATTACTGTTTTGTATGGTACTTTCAAGTTTTTAAATTGAAGCTCAATGCAAATTGTCATTAGATAGCATTATTTGTATTGTATTTTTGATCTTACAAGTATGTCAAGCTTTTAATGGAAGTGTAGCTCAGTTGATAGAACGTCAAACTACAGATTGACGTGGGTTCGAACCCCTTAGCTCCACAGTGCAAAATATTAAGATGCGCCAATAGAAGCCTAGCTAAGGCTTGCTAAAGATATCTATTATAGTAAATAAGAAGTTTTTAAGCTAACGTTTGCTAAACATATTTATCATGTGCTACTATTTTGCAAACTTTTATATATCTTCTAGAAATCCGGATGGTGACAAATTCACGCACATGTTAAATCTCGACCTTAATATTAAAGCAAATGCGAAGGGGGAAAAAAAGAATCGCTCAATGTAAAAAACATTTCCTAATGGTGATAGAATTGGCCTTTATTTGTGGTTCAAATCGCGATTTCGCAATTTGATAAAATGAGTTCAAATTCAACAGAGCCATGCGACAAACTGGTGACTATAACATTTTTGCTCGAGAAGTAATACATGCATTGGGAAAAAGGTACTTCCGCAAAAATTTAACCCCTCGAAAATGTTGCGACACCTATATCTCGAAATTTTCCCACCGCGTATATAAAGTGCTATGCAGTTAATGTTTTGTAGCCTGTTTTAGCAATTCGATATTCGTTAAAAATATTATCTATTTTATTTCAGATAGTTCCGAAACTCACAGCACAAGTGATGACAGTGCATTTGATGACGGGAGTTCAACTAACGATCAGGTTAGTACAAAATAGTACTATAAGGAAAGGTCGTGTAGAGGTTTTGTTTACAAACAAACCAACTAGTTCGCATAGCTCCTCCCAGGTCTAAAGTTAAATGGTTGAATACTCGGATTTTATTGGATGAACAATGGGTCAAGTTTGCGGTCAGGTCAGATATAGTTCATTTCTACAAACTTTAAAGGTTACACAGACGAGAAAAATATTTTTTACACAAATAAAAGTGAACAAGGACACTCGGTGATTAACCGAGATTATTATTTAATTAAGATTTGAATAAAGCAAATTAAAAAAAATAGAAACTATTTTAATCCCATCCAAAAACCGCCTAATCTTGACTGAGCTTGAGATTTATGAATGAACGTTGATTTACATATTTTATATGAATGAAATTTATTTGTAGCCTGATTTCGGAATACTATTTGACGTTGACGGAGTTCTAGCAAGAGGAGCTGATCCAATAGACCCGGCAGTTCAGGCTCTACAGATGTTGAAGGACAGTTCAGGAATCTACGAGTTCCTGTAGCTTTTGTGACTAATGCGTGCAACAGAAGCCAAGATAAAGCCAACCAGATACAACACTGGTTCAACTTTCCTGTAAGCAGCTCCTCTCTCTCTCTCTCTCTCTCTCTCTCTCTCTCTCTCTCTCTCTCTCTCTCTCTCTCTCTCTCTCTCTCTCTCTCTCTCTCTCTCTCTCGTACAACAGCGCTAGCTCATTTGGTATCTCGAGTGCTCGCTCAATGTGTGGAAGGTAAGTTTGAACCCCAGGCCGGGCCGGACCAGGACTTGAAAATAGGTAGTGTCCAAGCACCGGCATGTAGAAAGGAAAGCCATCGGGTCCTTCGGAAGAGAGCTTAAAAACCGATGTCCTGTGCTTCCATACACATTGCCCTGGGCGCACTGCTAAGGTAGAAGTTTCTGCCACTTCGTTGGTGATGTCTCGATATCATTGCAATATTCTTGACTGTGAGGTAAAACCCTATTTACTCAATCAATCAATCAATCAATCTCTCCATTGAATGCGAATACATTTTTTATTTCTTCCTAATTTGCCTAGGTTACACCGGATATGGTGATCCACGCACCAACTCCCGCCAGATTGTTGACGCAGTACCATCACAAACACGTACTGGTGATTGGTCAAGAACACAGAACAGAAATAGCAGAAGAGTATCCTTTGTAAATATGGTTGGTTTTACAATGAGTTGGTGTTCCAAAATTAAGTCCTTAACTCTTCATTTAAACTCTTGACACTACCTTGAACATACTCAAACTTTATTCCTTTTCGAAGATACTCTTTCTTAATTTTCATTCCATGTTTCTTAATTTCATTTTAATTTGATTTCACATGTAGGGAGTGTACCTATCTAGACAGGAAGTGCTTGCTCTTTCAGAGCATTCTCTGTATTCCATCGAGAGCTTGAGTTATGGATTCTATCTACCACTGATTCCTGGTACTCGGAGAACTATTTACTATGATTACACACGTGACGGATGTAGCTAGCTAAACAGGAGGTGCTTACCCTTCCGTTACACCCAGCCTCACTTCCCTAATGGAAGTTAACGTGTCTAACTTAACTTGTCAGTTTCAAAATTTTATACTTTGCTTCTGGATTGTGATTCGGACATGGATTAGTATGTTTGGTTTTGATTTGGTATTAATTATTTTCCATTTCTGAATTTTTTAGTTTTATGTAGTACTTTAAAATAATTCATTTCCGTTGGGTTCAATTTTCTTGGTTCTAAAAAATTCCATTTTGTTTAAGTGGTAAATTCGCGGTTTGGTTTTTCTGTTCAAGGTCATATTGTACTAAACGCTACTTCGTTGACATGTTAATTCGTTGGTCAAGGAATACCACAAAAGTTAATGATGTCGTAATATAATATTTCACCTTAACGAAATATAGTATTGGTTTTACAAACGTGTGTACTATTGAAGATATCCAGAAAGCTTATCCGTATCTGGACATGGTTGACCATGACAACAGGAAGAAAGTGGTAAGTTAACTTTACATTTTCAAAACAAAATAAAAGTCCTTACCGTAATGTGTTTCTTGCATTTTCTGAACTTTTTTCGTTGGGACGTTAGGCAACCAGTCCCACATCTCTTGAGGAAAATCACCTGTTCAACTTAATTTTGCAAGTTTTTTGCTTTGCCTTTTGGGATTGTGATTTTGACATGAATTAATATGTTATATAATATACGTACACGTTTTATTACATGATGACCCTTTCTAATATTCATAATTAAAAAGAAAACTGATCAAGATTTGTAATGTTCAAGCCTTGTGCCTAATAATGATAGAGGGCTGTAGCATAAACATGTAAAAAGTATCATGATTTTGTATCTTTGTTTTAGGCGATTGGTTCTTATCAAGATGATCCTGACTTCCCACAAGTGGAAGGTAAGATATATTTTTGAATATAGAACTGTCTTTAACAACAAATTTAAAAAATAAATTAGAGAGGTTTTGTTCAGTATCAATTCAGGTCAGATTTGATAAAGAACACGGGGAACGTCTTGAGCCACATCTTTAAATTCGTTCAAAGTTGAGCTTAAATTATTTGCTTTAACACTTTGTGTCCATTCGAATATTTATAAATGGTCAACAAAATGAATGTCTCTAGTTGTACCGGAGAATAAGAACCTTCATTGCATTTGTATGGAAATTGTCTTTCTAATGCAATATTCAGCAAACTTTATTATTGATGGAGTGGAGTGGAGTGGCGTAATCTTGTTCTTTCTTTTATATCTGGAATCGTGGAGGAACCCGGAGTACCCGGAGAAAACTGTATTATGCGAAATACCGTGTTGAATTTTAGTTACATGTACTTTATTTGTATTTCAGCAATCTTATTGATTGGTGAGCCACAGAAATGGGAATCATGTCTTCAACTATTGATTGATCTGTTGGTTACTAAGGGAAAACCAGATAAAGCCCCGCCTACTCTGACGACATATGAGCAACTACCAATCATAGCCTGTAATATGGACCTGGTGTTTATGCATAAAGCTTGCATGCCAAGGTTTGGACATGGGGCGTTTCTAGTTTGCCTAGAAGCTTTGTACAAGGTAAAAACTTTTAACTGTTATCAATGGAATTGAAAACCAGATAATATTGATATTAGATTTCGGCTTTTGTAAAACATACTAGCTTTCATCCCATAAGCTATACAGGATGCGCTTACCCTTCCGGAGCATCCGGGCTGACTTTCCTGGTGGAATTTTCACTTGTTTAACTTAATATGCTTGATTTCAAAGTTTTAACTTTGCATTTTTGAATTGTGATTTGTACATGGACTGTTATTTTTGGGGTTGTTTTTTATTCTTAAAGATTAGACTACTACCCCTAGAAACTACATTTTCTAAAGAGACTAAATAAAAACATCGATAAATATTGGAAAATTGAGTACTTCATCTCATAAAATGACACATTCCAGACATCTTATTTTATTTTCAATCAAGTTATTTTAATAGCAACTAGGGCTGATTGAAAAATTTCGTGTTTTTTTTTCAGAAAATAACTGGAAGAGACCTGGAGTACACGGCGTTGATTGGTAAACCATGTGAAATAACTTACCGATACGCTGAACATACCATAGCAACTGTTGCTAAAAGGATTGGGATTGATGAGCCAATCAGAAAGCTTTATTTTATTGGGTAAGTTATATATGTCTAAGAATTGATTATTCCTTTATTTAAATGTTCAAATCTCACAACACGTCTTTAAGGCCAGCATATTCTTAAACAGAAATGGTTCGCAATGTAAGGAAGGATTACTAGTCTATCATCACTTAACGGCTTGCTGGAAACGCACTTCCTATTCAAATATAAAACAGACGACCGAAAAACGTGCTTGGCAACAGTCAACGCATCAAAGAACGTAAATGTCGACTATTTATTGAATGTATTAAATACAACCATCTCAATAACTTTTATACTGATTTGACGAGAAGCATCCATTTTTGATAAGAATAAAACAATGTAACAGCGATTGGTAACCCATATTTATCAACATGGCGTCAATTGCTTCGCAGCACTTTACTTATGTTTTGCAACATTCTATCAAATCATTTTAATGTCTAGTAACACTATTGTATATCATATTTTCAAATATTTATTTGATGCTCTATTTCAGAGATAACCCTCAGGTAGATATTGTTGGCGCCAATCTCTATGACAGATTCCTGCAACAGTCATGGAGTAACAGATTGAATAGTAACGGTTCCGGAGTTTTACTCCCGAAGTCCCGATTAATTCCTTCCGAGGATATTCTTTATGAACAAACGGTTACAAAGATGGAAAGTCTTCTAGTTGGTACCGGAGTTTATAAACCGGAATCGGAAACCACTGTTAAAACCGGAAGTGAGACGTACCATGGTCATAGAGACCTTGACAATGAGCCGTCTCTTGCTGAACCTTCACGATTTGTTCCCGATGTTCTGGATGGGATTCGGCATATTTTTAAGCGGGAACAGTTCTCTATAGTGACATGACATGTACACGTTGTGTCAGACAGGTGAACACTGTTCTTATCAACAGAGTACCTGGTACAAACCCAAATCTGTCCCTTGTGACAAGTATTCTAAAGGCCATTGGTTGGTTGAGATTTCGATGATGAAACTGAATCACGAACTCAGTTTGCACAATATCTTCGAATCTAATGAAAAGTATATTAGTACTGTAACGGCCAGTGTTTGAAAACTAAAAATCATACGGCATCGACCATTGTTTGCGCAGCATATTGCATAGGGTGACAACCAGTGCTTTACAACTACCAGTATTGTGTACTAGTATATGATAATTATGTGACAGCGGACTTTTTAGTTATTTTGAATTTTTCAATATTTATCAACTTTATCGTTAGTTTTACTATATTTTAGACATTTTAATTCCAACCAGATGTACATTCTTTAACATTAGTTTTCTATGTATTATTTACTTTAGAATTAACTTATTCTTAATCCGTCATTACTCTCTTTTGAGATATCATTCTTGTTGTGACATTCAATTAGCACCTTAATATATGATGTAATCCTTATTTCGTTAATTCTTATTTGCCATGTTTGTTTGTTCACGTGTTACATGACATACAAGTCTTTATATTATGTAATAAGGGTCTATCCAGCTTTTCTATTATTAGCCAATCAAATTACTGTAAATTAATCTTTTCTGGATAGACGGATTAGGCTTTCAATTAAGAGAAATCCCGAGTGTTAGGGACTTCTCGGATAGCCGGAGTACCGTGCGGTTGTATCGGAATTTACCGATCAACCAGTTTTCATATTATATCATATTTTAGCGGAAAACCGTATCTTAATACTTGTTTTTATACTGAAAATTGTAACTGAACATTTACATCGTTAATTTGGTTTTGTTTAGCGGATTGCCGCCATATTGTTAAAACATATTTAATATTGAAAAACAGAATACAGTCAAAATTCAACGTTTACAGACTCGTTATAGTTTTTCATTTAATTACAAAGTGACAACGGAGTCCCGACTCTACCCAGAGCTACAGAGAAGAAATTCCCCTCGGGGCTCGTTGTTATAAGTGGAGGAGATATCCGGGCAGCTTCACTTCCATGTTGAAGCTACTTTTCTAGTACCTCTAGAAGCAAAGCGAACTCTACCGGTATAACGTGTGGATTTACCAGTGTTAAGATAACAAAATTGGAAAAAATGGAATCATATTCGTTCAACAGAAATTACTTTTACAATGCAAAGTGGAATCATTCAAAGCAGGACTATGAATATTTCAGAAACAGGTTGACACGTCAGCAAAATTTAAATCGTCGGATAAATCATAAGTCAACGACTCGAAATTCACTTAACTTTCAAACTGTTAAAGTCAAGAGCGCCTATCGGAAATCCCGGGACGCACGCCGTATGAAGGAATTCATTGAAAGGAAAACCTTTTCAAGTTTGTTTCCGTATTTTGATGTTTCTAATCAGGAATTCGTTAAATGTGCAAAGATCAGTACAGTGCAATCGCCTTCAGTGTCTCTAGAATCGGATAAATTAAGGATCGAGGAACTCGAACTTAAGATTCAAGCCTTAGAACAGGATAACAAGAGCTTGAAGGATTTGGCACTTCGATGTGAGCAACTCCAAACAGAAAACGAAAGAATAAAAAGGGAAAACGACACCCTGTTTTCTGGGTTGTTTAGTTTGAGAAATGACCTTTCAGCACAAGAACGAGAAAATCTGGAATTGAAGCGTCAAATACAGGAATTAAAAACTGAGGACACCACGTCCAAAAATAAAGTGTCTTTTACAAACGCGAGTATACCAGACACACAGAAGAATATGACAAACGTCTTGACAGCACTACAATGTTTTAAAACGCAAGCAGATGCATTAAATGCGGAACTATCTGAAAACCAGTTGGTTATACAACAGCAGTATAATCCGGTTCCACGTCGCAGACAGCCAAGACAGTATAGGAATCAACGGCACCACTCAAACGGACCTCAATATTACGGTGGATATAATCAAAATGGGTACTTTTAAAATTATTAACATTTTAGCGTTTCATCTATTACTTATTTTAATTTGTGTTCGAACCTGAGGACAGGTTCTACTTGAGCGGTGAGGAAATTGTGACAGCGGACTTTTTAGTTATTTTGAATTTTTCAATATTTATCAACTTTATCGTTAGTTTTACTATATTTTAGACATTTTAATTCCAACCAGATGTACATTCTTTAACATTAGTTTTCTATGTATTATTTACTTTAGAATTAACTTATTCTTAATCCGTCATTACTCTCTTTTGAGATATCATTCTTGTTGTGACATTCAATTAGCACCTTAATATATGATGTAATCCTTATTTCGTTAATTCTTATTTGCCATGTTTGTTTGTTCACGTGTTACATGACATACAAGTCTTTATATTATGTAATAAGGGTCTATCCAGCTTTTCTATTATTAGCCAATCAAATTACTGTAAATTAATCTTTTCTGGATAGACGGATTAGGCTTTCAATTAAGAGAAATCCCGAGTGTTAGGGACTTCTCGGATAGCCGGAGTACCGTGCGGTTGTATCGGAATTTACCGATCAACCAGTTTTCATATTATATCATATTTTAGCGGAAAACCGTATCTTAATACTTGTTTTTATACTGAAAATTGTAACTGAACATTTACATCGTTAATTTGGTTTTGTTTAGCGGATTGCCGCCATATTGTTAAAACATATTTAATATTGAAAAACAGAATACAGTCAAAATTCAACGTTTACAGACTCGTTATAGTTTTTCATTTAATTACAAAGTGACAACGGAGTCCCGACTCTACCCAGAGCTACAGAGACGAAATTCCCCCTCGGGGCTCGTTGTCATAATTACAATGCATAAGACAATGACAATGTTCGTTTCTTGTAAAAGACCGTTTATTTACTTTTTCAGTAATTATATTACTTAGTGTTGTGGTGAATATACACATTTTTGTATTGTTCAAAATGTTTGTTATATTATACAATATGTAACCTATTTAAATTTATTTAATAAAATATTTATGATTTGAATCATTGCGTTTAATATCTTTTGTGCAGAGGAATAAGCAGCTCAAAGTTATTGGACCATATACTAGAGTGAATTCAAAGAAATTGCATGACTATAAGCCGTATGTAGGTATATGACATTATAAGAAACCCAGAACAACTAACAAGAATAGTTATTAAGAAAAACGAAAAGATAAGATAAAATACAAATTGAAAATGGAAATCCAATGGGTTTTGTTGGTTGTTTACCGTGTCAACAGTATTGTTCCAGGTGTCTGTCCGCCACTATTGGGCCTATACAGCGATTGATTGTTTTGTTTGATTGATTTATTGGGGTTTTTTTTTGTCCCAGTCAAGAGTATGTCACTTATATTGGGACGTTATACATAAGTTCACATGGTGTATGAATCTGATCTGCTATGTACCATTTCGTGTCAATGGCTTGCAATACAAGTACACTCGCCCAACAATGACCAGATTAACGGTGACCCAAGAAATATTTATTTACTGATTATCGGTGTGTCTAATGCGATAAAAATTCCCTTTCCTGACATTATATAGGGACAAGTTGTGTCACAATGCCATTGTACATTCTACTGTATCATCAGTTTGATTTGACCTTCATGTTATCTTATGCGCTGTTCACCTTGCCCTGTAAACATAAAGCAGTAAGTGATACTGGTTCAAGTGGCAAATATTTAGTCAATGGCCCAGTTTTACAATCATTCCTTGGCTAAGATTTTCCTTAACTTAAATTTAGCAAATTTTGGTAATCTCTTTTTGGAACTAATGATAAATATTTTTGTCAAAACTAAATGCAAATGTTTTAATCTAGAAGTGATCTGAAAAAATAACACCTTAAATTCCTGAATATCTTGAAAATGAACAAAAGTATAAAGAAATTTTGCCAGATTTAAGTTAAGGAAAATCTTAGAAGCTAAGAAATTATTGTGAAACTTGGGTCTGGCTTAACAATCGTTTCGTAACTAAGGCGTTCCTTAACTTAAATACTTTAATTTTGCGAGTTCTTTTTGTCAAAAACTAAACACAGAAGACATAAGCTTGAAAAATTCTTTACAATGATGCCTTAAATACTTAACAATTAACAAACTTTTATTTAGGTTTCAAACTTGCCAAATTCCAGTTAAGGAAAATCTTGGTTAAGGAATTATTGTGAAACTGGGGTCTGGTGAATAATTCTCATAGTTGAGCATTTTGCTGTTCCTCTAATCTTGACATTGAAAAGCTTGCCATATCCAGTGTCATTGCTTTATATTGTCGTTAACAATGGAAGTGTAAAAGCAAGAGGACGAGCGACTACCTGTAATCTTCAAGAAAGATAACCAATTCAAGCAAAATTAACTATGTAATAACTGTTAATTGTAACGGATTTTAAAACAAATCCGTATAAAAAACTATAGCAAAGTAAAAAATTAAGAAAATTGCTAATATCGACCACCCAATCAATTTGTATTGAAATTTGCGATTTAGACGAGCGCCTAAATAGATCGACAATCCATTGCAAACCAATGAATAATACAGCATACTTGAACACATGACCAGTACCACAATGATGCATTGTAACATCCCGTTGCCAACATTTATTTCCGACATCAAAATCAGAAAAAATGCTTGTCAGGATTAACGTATTTGATCACCAATTGCAGTTGTCTGATTTTTTTTATACTTTCGCCAAGCACACGGCATTACGAAATGAAAGTCACGGTTCTTTCGGATAAGAACTTAAAATAAACCAGGTTCCGTGTCACGATGGGCTTGGCGCGATAAAAAACCCTGCTGTATAATGTCATCAGCGCAACGCACAGGCAAATTTTCTGCAAATTCGCCTATTGCTGGCGATGTCTCGATATAAGTGGAATATTCTGGAATGGCACGTTAAACACCATTACTCAACTCAACCTCCACATCATTCACATTGTCTTCAAGATATCCATATATGTGAATTTTTCTTGTTTACTAGTATTAGAATGTGTTGCTTGTAACATATGTAGTGGAAATAAAAAATAGTTTGAATGAATGAATGAATTTTAAACTGACTCATTTTTTAAAATAATATTTTATGAGTTAAGACTTGAAACAGATGTTCTCTATCTGAAACAAACAAATTTAAACATGTTTTGTTGATAACAAACTATCAACCCCACTAAGTTTTTCTGTTCAGCAAAGAAGGCACCAGAACCACCTTTATGGACTCTTAGTCCGATGGTACTTCGGATATAAATGTCATGTGCTACGTGATATAAACAATAATATTTAGTGTAACCTTAAATAAAAATGCACGTTAGGTCGTTAATTAGACTTACAGAAAAGAAAAATAGGTCAAAAATAGTAAATATTTGTAACTTTAAAATGCCACATGGTGTAATCAATCTTACGTCACAACATAACATATATTTTATATAACTACGACTTATTAAAACGTCGTTGAGTTCCTTACTTTCAAATTAACTTTATCAAAAAAAGGGTGGCGTTGTCTTGAAATAGTAATCAAACATTTCATCAGTACGCCTCGATGGCACTCGGGTTAGTCTGTAGAGCGTACTTGTAAGTAACAATCTTTTACCGCCTGCGCTCCGAAATACCACTCAGGAAAGATTCTAGTATGAGAAAGTTTGTCAGTTTTCTTAGCGAAAGTAGGGTTTTCGGGTACTCTGGTTTTCTCCACCATTTCTGAACTGACCGCTTCGATATAGGTGAATTAAATTGGGGGTAAAACTCCATTCTAAAGCCATTTGACAATTTCAATAGATGTTTTCTGGCATATTAAATCAATGTTCTGATTTGCTGGTAGCTGGTTGCTTAACCTTGCAGCAAATTATTCCGCGATTCTTTATGGGATACAATGTTTCATGTGTTGTGTGAATGTGCAAATAAGTGTTTAAGTCGTCTTTATATTACTGTTGTTCACACATCTAAGGACCAATGGAACGCCCCTTTTCTCGTATTCGCATGAACATTTCTAAATTATCTTTTTCAAGAAACACCCTCTTTCATTAAATTGACATAAATTATTGAACAATCTGACGCTGCAATACATGTATCACCAGAATGTGAAGTATCACTTATAGGAACACAAGTCTATATACGACTCTTATCTCTGAGTGAAAGAAATCATGTACTTGAGTGATAATAATCAGAGCTGTCAATGGCACAAAGTAACAAAACAAAACCAAGACTGACACTGAGAACAAATATTGTACATAAGCAAATTTGAGATAGGTAAAGTTAGCTACTAGTAACTGGCTACTAGTAGCTGGCTACTTGTAGAAGAAACGTTAGCTACTAGTAGCCAGTTACTTGTGGAAGAAAAGTTAGCTACTAGAAGCCAGTTACTTGTTAGAAAAGCAGTTGATTACTTTAAAAAAATATCATCTATTTTATTTTACTACACATAGCAACCTACTAACGAATTAAATTTTATGGATCAAAACTTCCGCAAAACTACGAACAATTTCTTGTACCACGAATGTAGTCCCGATATTTTTGAATGTAAATAACATTCCAGACGAGTAGTTGGGTATTTATATTTAAGATATTCAAAATTCAAGCATATCATGACGAAGTATATTCAATTCTGCATCCATTGATACCAAATATTCTAACATTCAAGCTTCAATACGCACAGATACGCTTCCACAAACGGGACGGGGGTGCAAAAACGGGTAGGTTCAAGTGTAATTTCCATGATTTTTTCACATTCAGGACGAGTAGCTGGGTATTTATTTTTAAGATATTCAAAATTCCAATGTATCATGATGAAGTATATTCAATTCTGCATCCATTGATACCAAATATTCAAACATTTAAGCTTCAATACGCTCAAATACGCTTCCACAAAGGAGGGGGGGTGTACGGGTAGGTTCTAATGCAATTTGCATGGTTTTTCACATTCAGGACGAGTAGCTGGGTATTTATTTTTAAGATATTCAAAATTCAAGTATATCATGATGAAGTATATTCAATTCTGCATCCATTGATACCAAATATTCAAACATTCAAGCTTCAATACGCACAGATACGCTTTCACAAACGGACGAGGGGATGCAAAACGGGTAGGTTCAAGTGTAATTTCTACGATTTTTCACATTCAGGACGAGTAGCTGGGTACTTATATTTAAGATATTCAAAATTCAAGCATATCATGATGAAGTATATTCAATTCTGCATTCATTGATACCAAATATTCAAACATTCAAGCTTCAATACGCTCAAATACGCTTCCACAAACGGGACGAAGGGGATGCAAAAACGGGTAGGTTCAAGTGTAATTTCCATGATTTTTCAGATTCAGGACGAGTAGCTGGGTATTTATATTTAAGATATTCAAAATTCAAGCATATCATGACGATGTATATTCAATTCTGCATCCATTGATACCAAATATTCTAACATTCAAGCTTCAATACGCACAGATACGCTTCCACAAACGGGACGGGGGGTGCAAAAACGGGTAGGTTCAAGTGTAATTTCCATGATTTTTTCACATTCAGGACGAGTAGCTGGGTATTTATTTTTAAGATATTCAAAATTCCAATGTATCATGATGAAGTATATTCAATTCTGCATCCATTGATACCAAATATTCAAACATTTAAGCTTCAATACGCTCAAATACGCTTCCACAAAGGAGGGGGGGTGTACGGGTAGGTTCTAATGCAATTTGCATGGTTTTTCACATTCAGGACGAGTAGCTGGGTATTTATTTTTAAGATATTCAAAATTCAAGTATATCATGATGAAGTATATTCAATTCTGCATCCATTGATACCAAATATTCAAACATTCAAGCTTCAATACGCACAGATACGCTTTCACAAACGGGACGAGGGGATGCAAAAACGGGTAGGTTCAAGTGTAATTTCCACGATTTTTCACATTCAGGACGAGTAGCTGGGTACTTATATTTAAGATATTCAAAATTCAAGCATATCATGATGAAGTATATTCAATTCTGCATTCATTGATACCAAATATTCAAACATTCAAGCTTCAATACGCTCAAATACGCTTCCACAAAGGAGGGGGGGGTGTACGGGTAGGTACTAATGCAATTTACATGGTTTTTCACATTCAGGCCGAGTAGCTGGGTATTTATTTTTAAGATATTCAAAATTCAAGCATATCATGATGAAGTATATTCAATTCTGCATCCATTGATACCAAATAATCAAACATTCAAGCTTCAATACGCACGGATACGCTTCCACAAACGGGACGAAGGGGATGCAAAAACGGGTAGGTTCAAGTGTAATTTCCATGATTTTTCAGATTCAGGACGAGTAGCTGGGTATTTATATTTAAGATATTCAAAATTCAAGCATATCATGACGATGTATATTCAATTCTGCATCCATTGATACCAAATATTCTAACATTCAAGCTTCAATACGCACAGATACGCTTCCACAAACGGGACGGGCTTCCACAAACGGGACGGGGGGTGCAAAAACGGGTAGGTTCAAGTGTAATTTCCATGATTTTTTCACATTCAGGACGAGTAGCTGGGTATTTATTTTTAAGATATTTTAAAATTCAAATGTATCATGATGAAGTATATTTAATTCTGCATCCATTGATACCAAATTTCAAACATTTAAGCTTCAATACGCTCAAATACGCTTCCACAAAGGAGGGGGGTGTACGGGTAGGTACTAATGCAATTTACATGGTTTTTTCACATTCAGGACGAGTAGCTGGGTATTTATTTTTAAGATATTCAAAATTCAAGCATATCATGACGAAGTATATTCAATTCTGCATCCATTGATACCAAATATTCAAACATTCAAGCTTCAATACGCACAGATACGCTTTCACAAACGGGACGAGGGATGCAAAAACGGGTAGGTTCAAGTGTAATTTCCACGATTTTTCACATTCAGGACGAGTAGCTGGGTACTTATATTTAAGATATTCAAAATTCAAGCATATCATGATGAAGTATATTCAATTCTGCATTCATTGATACCAAATATTCAAACATTCAAGCTTCAATACGCTCAAATACGCTTCCACAAAGAGGGGGGGTGTACGGGTAGGTACTAATGCAATTTACATGGTTTTTCACATTCAGGCCGAGTAGCTGGGTATTTATTTTTAAGATATTCAAAATTCAAGCATATCATGATGAAGTATATTCAATTCTGCATCCATTGATACCAAATAATCAAACATTCAAGCTTCAATACGCACGGATACGCTTCCACAAACGGGAAGGGGATGCAAAAACGGGTAGGTTCAAGTGTAATTTCCATGATTTTTCAGATTCAGGACGAGTAGCTGGGTATTTATATTTAAGATATTCAAAATTCAAGCATATCATGACGAAGTATATTCAATTCTGCATCCATTGATACCAAATATTCTAACATTCAAGCTTCAATACGCACAGATACGCTTCCACAAACGGGACGGGGGGTGCAAAAACGGGTAGGTTCAAGTGTAATTTCCATGATTTTTTCACATTCAGGACGAGTAGCTGGGTATTTATTTTTAAGATATTCAAAATTCCAATGTATCATGATGAAGTATATTCAATTCTGCATCCATTGATACCAAATATTCAAACATTTAAGCTTCAATACGCTCAATACGCTTCCACAAAGGAGGGGGGGGTACGGGTAGGTTCTAATGCAATTTGCATGGTTTTTCACATTCAGGACGAGTAGCTGGGTATTTATTTTTAAGATATTCAAAATTCAAGTATATCATGATGAAGTATATTCAATTCTGCATCCATTGATACCAAATATTCAAACATTCAAGCTTCAATACGCACAGATACGCTTTCACAAACGGGACGAGGGATGCAAAAACGGGTAGGTTCAAGTGTAATTTCTACGATTTTTCACATTCAGGACGAGTAGCTGGGTACTTATATTTAAGATATTCAAAATTCAAGCATATCATGATGAAGTATATTCAATTCTGCATTCATTGATACCAAATATTCAAACATTCAAGCTTCAATACGCTCAAATACGCTTCCACAAAGGAGGGGGGTGTACGGGTAGGTACTAATGCAATTTACATGGTTTTTCACATTCAGGCCGAGTAGCTGGGTATTTATTTTTAAGATATTCAAAATTCAAGCATATCATGATGAAGTATATTCAATTCTGCATCCATTGATACCAAATAATCAAACATTCAAGCTTCAATACGCACGGATACGCTTCCACAAACGGGACGAAGGGGATGCAAAAACGGGTAGGTTCAAGTGTAATTTCCATGATTTTTTCAGATTCAGGACGAGTAGCTGGGTATTTATATTTAAGATATTCAAAATTCAAGCATATCATGACGATGTATATTCAATTCTGCATCCATTGATACCAAATATTCTAACATTCAAGCTTCAATACGCACAGATACGCTTCCACAAACGGGACGGGGGGTGCAAAAACGGGTAGGTTCAAGTGTAATTTCCATGATTTTTTCACATTCAGGACGAGTAGCTGGGTATTTATTTTTAAGATATTCAAAATTCCAATGTATCATGATGAAGTATATTCAATTCTGCATCCATTGATACCAAATATTCAAACATTTAAGCTTCAATACGCTCAAATACGCTTCCACAAAGGAGGGGGGTGTACGGGTAGGTTCTAATGCAATTTGCATGGTTTTTCACATTCAGGACGAGTAGCTGGGTATTTATTTTTAAGATATTCAAAATTCAAGTATATCATGATGAAGTATATTCAATTCTGCATCCATTGATACCAAATATTCAAACATTCAAGCTTCAATACGCACAGATACGCTTTCACAAACGGGACGAGGGGATGCAAAAACGGGTAGGTTCAAGTGTAATTTCCACGATTTTTCACATTCAGGACGAGTAGCTGGGTACTTATATTTAAGATATTCAAAATTCAAGCATATCATGATGAAGTATATTCAATTCTGCATTCATTGATACCAAATATTCAAACATTCAAGCTTCAATACGCTCAAATACGCTTCCACAAAGGAGGGGGGGGTGTACGGGTAGGTACTAATGCAATTTACATGGTTTTTCACATTCAGGCCGAGTAGCTGGGTATTTATTTTTAAGATATTCAAAATTCAAGCATATCATGATGAAGTATATTCAATTCTGCATCCATTGATACCAAATAATCAAACATTCAAGCTTCAATACGCACGGATACGCTTCCACAAACGGGACGAAGGGGATGCAAAAACGGGTAGGTTCAAGTGTAATTTCCATGATTTTTCAGATTCAGGACGAGTAGCTGGGTATTTATATTTAAGATATTCAAAATTCAAGCATATCATGACGATGTATATTCAATTCTGCATCCATTGATACCAAATATTCTAACATTCAAGCTTCAATACGCACAGATACGCTTCCACAAACGGGACGGGCTTCCACAAACGGGACGGGGGGTGCAAAAACGGTAGGTTCAAGTGTAATTTCCATGATTTTTCACATTCAGGACGAGTAGCTGGGTATTTATTTTTAAGATATTTTAAAATTCAAATGTATCATGATGAAGTATATTTAATTCTGCATCCATTGATACCAAATATTCAAACATTTAAGCTTCAATACGCTCAAATACGCTTCCACAAAGGAGGGGGGGTGTACGGGTAGGTACTAATGCAATTTACATGGTTTTTCACATTCAGGACGAGTAGCTGGGTATTTATTTTTAAGATATTCAAAATTCAAGCATATCATGACGAAGTATATTCAATTCTGCATCCATTGATACCAAATATTCAAACATTCAAGCTTCAATACGCACAGATACGCTTTCACAAACGGGACGAGGGGATGCAAAAACGGGTAGGTTCAAGTGTAATTTCCACGATTTTTCACATTCAGGACGAGTAGCTGGGTACTTATATTTAAGATATTCAAAATTCAAGCATATCATGATGAAGTATATTCAATTCTGCATTCATTGATACCAAATATTCAAACATTCAAGCTTCAATACGCTCAAATACGCTTCCACAAAGGAGGGGGGGTGTACGGGTAGGTACTAATGCAATTTACATGGTTTTTCACATTCAGGCCGAGTAGCTGGGTATTTATTTTTAAGATATTCAAAATTCAAGCATATCATGAAGTATATTCAATTCTGCATCCATTGATACCAAATAATCAAACATTCAAGCTTCAATACGCACGGATACGCTTCCACAAACGGGACGAAGGGATGCAAAAACGGGTAGGTTCAAGTGTAATTTCCATGATTTTTCAGATTCAGGACGAGTAGCTGGGTATTTATATTTAAGATATTCAAAATTCAAGCATATCATGACGAAGTATATTCAATTCTGCATCCATTGATACCAAATATTCTAACATTCAAGCTTCAATACGCACAGATACGCTTCCACAAACGGGACGGGGGGTGCAAAAACGGGTAGGTTCAAGTGTAATTTCCATGATTTTTTCACATTCAGGACGAGTAGCTGGGTATTTATTTTTAAGATATTCAAAATTCCAATGTATCATGATGAAGTATATTCAATTCTGCATCCATTGATACCAAATATTCAAACATTTAAGCTTCAATACGCTCAAATACGCTTCCACAAAGGAGGGGGGTGTACGGGTAGGTTCTAATGCAATTTGCATGGTTTTTCACATTCAGGACGAGTAGCTGGGTATTTATTTTTAAGATATTCAAAATTCAAGTATATCATGATGAAGTATATTCAATTCTGCATTCATTGATACCAAATATTCAAACATTCAAGCTTCAATACGCTCAAATACGCTTCCACAAAGGAGGGGGGTGTACGGGTAGGTACTAATGCAATTTACATGGTTTTTCACATTCAGGCCGAGTAGCTGGGTATTTATTTTTAAGATATTCAAAATTCAAGCATATCATGATGAAGTATATTCAATTCTGCATCCATTGATACCAAATAATCAAACATTCAAGCTTCAATACGCACGGATACGCTTCCACAAACGGGACGAAGGGGATGCAAAAACGGGTAGGTTCAAGTGTAATTTCCATGATTTTTCAGATTCAGGACGAGTAGCTGGGTATTTATATTTAAGATATTCAAAATTCAAGCATATCATGACGATGTATATTCAATTCTGCATCCATTGATACCAAATATTCTAACATTCAAGCTTCAATACGCACAGATACGCTTCCACAAACGGGACGGGCTTCCACAAACGGGACGGGGGGTGCAAAAACGGGTAGGTTCAAGTGTAATTTCCATGATTTTTTCACATTCAGGACGAGTAGCTGGGTATTTATTTTTAAGATATTTTAAAATTCAAATGTATCATGATGAAGTATATTTAATTCTGCATCCATTGATACCAAATATTCAAACATTTAAGCTTCAATACGCTCAAATACGCTTCCACAAAGGAGGGGGGGTGTACGGGTAGGTACTAATGCAATTTACATGTTTTTTCACATTCAGGACGAGTAGCTGGGTATTTATTTTTAAGATATTCAAAATTCAAGCATATCATGACGAAGTATATTCAATTCTGCATCCATTGATACCAAATATTCAAACATTCAAGCTTCAATACGCACAGATACGCTTTCACAAACGGGACGAGGGGATGCAAAAACGGGTAGGTTCAAGTGTAATTTCCACGATTTTTCACATTCAGGACGAGTAGCTGGGTACTTATATTTAAGATATTCAAAATTCAAGCATATCATGATGAAGTATATTCAATTCTGCATTCATTGATACCAAATATTCAAACATTCAAGCTTCAATACGCTCAAATACGCTTCCACAAAGGAGGGGGGTGTACGGGTAGGTACTAATGCAATTTACATGGTTTTTCACATTCAGGCCGAGTAGCTGGGTATTTATTTTTAAGATATTCAAAATTCAAGCATATCATGATGAAGTATATTCAATTCTGCATCCATTGATACCAAATAATCAAACATTCAAGCTTCAATACGCACGGATACGCTTCCACAAACGGGACGAAGGGGATGCAAAAACGGGTAGGTTCAAGTGTAATTTCCATGATTTTTCAGATTCAGGACGAGTAGCTGGGTATTTATATTTAAGATATTCAAAATTCAAGCATATCATGACGAAGTATATTCAATTCTGCATCCATTGATACCAAATATTCTAACATTCAAGCTTCAATACGCACAGATACGCTTCCACAAACGGGACGGGGGGTGCAAAAACGGGTAGGTTCAAGTGTAATTTCCATGATTTTTTCACATTCAGGACGAGTAGCTGGGTATTTATTTTTAAGATATTCAAATTCCAATGTATCATGATGAAGTATATTCAATTCTGCATCCATTGATACCAAATATTCAAACATTTAAGCTTCAATACGCTCAAATACGCTTCCACAAAGGAGGGGGGGTGTACGGGTAGGTTCTAATGCAATTTGCATGGTTTTTTCACATTCAGGACGAGTAGCTGGGTATTTATTTTTAAGATATTCAAATTCAAGTATATCATGATGAAGTATATTCAATTCTGCATCCATTGATACCAAATATTCAAACATTCAAGCTTCAATACGCACAGATACGCTTTCACAAACGGGACGAGGGGATGCAAAAACGGGTAGGTTCAAGTGTAATTTCTACGATTTTTCACATTCAGGACGAGTAGCTGGGTACTTATATTTAAGATATTCAAAATTCAAGCATATCATGATGAAGTATATTCAATTCTGCATTCATTGATACCAAATATTCAAACATTCAAGCTTCAATACGCTCAAATACGCTTCCACAAAGGAGGGGGGTGTACGGGTAGGTACTAATGCAATTTACATGGTTTTTCACATTCAGGCCGAGTAGCTGGGTATTTATTTTTAAGATATTCAAAATTCAAGCATATCATGAGGAAGTATATTCAATTCTGCATCCATTGATACCAAATAATCAAACATTCAAGCTTCAATACGCACGGATACGCTTCCACAAACGGGACGAAGGGGATGCAAAAACGGGTAGGTTCAAGTGTAATTTCCATGATTTTTCAGATTCAGGACGAGTAGCTGGGTATTTATATTTAAGATATTCAAAATTCAAGCATATCATGACGATGTATATTCAATTCTGCATCCATTGATACCAAATATTCTAACATTCAAGCTTCAATACGCACAGATACGCTTCCACAAACGGGACGGGGGGTGCAAAAACGGGTAGGTTCAAGTGTAATTTCCATGATTTTTTCACATTCAGGACGAGTAGCTGGGTATTTATTTTTAAGATATTCAAAATTCCAATGTATCATGATGAAGTATATTCAATTCTGCATCCATTGATACCAAATATTCAAACATTTAAGCTTCAATACGCTCAAATACGCTTCCACAAAGGAGGGGGGGTACGGGTAGGTTCTAATGCAATTTGCATGGTTTTTCACATTCAGGACGAGTAGCTGGGTATTTATTTTTAAGATATTCAAAATTCAAGTATATCATGATGAAGTATATTCAATTCTGCATCCATTGATACCAAATATCAAACATTCAAGCTTCAATACGCACAGATACGCTTTCACAAACGGGACGAGGGGATGCAAAAACGGGTAGGTTCAAGTGTAATTTCCACGATTTTTCACATTCAGGACGAGTAGCTGGGTACTTATATTTAAGATATTCAAAATTCAAGCATATCATGATGAAGTATATTCAATTCTGCATTCATTGATACCAAATATTCAAACATTCAAGCTTCAATACGCTCAAATACGCTTCCACAAGGAGGGGGGGTGTACGGGTAGGTACTAATGCAATTTACATGGTTTTTCACATTCAGGCCGAGTAGCTGGGTATTTATTTTTAAGATATTCAAAATTCAAGCATATCATGATGAAGTATATTCAATTCTGCATCCATTGATACCAAATAATCAAACATTCAAGCTTCAATACGCACGGATACGCTTCCACAAACGGGACGAAGGGGATGCAAAAACGGGTAGGTTCAAGTGTAATTTCCATGATTTTTCAGATTCAGGACGAGTAGCTGGGTATTTATATTTAAGATATTCAAAATTCAAGCATATCATGACGATGTATATTCAATTCTGCATCCATTGATACCAAATATTCTAACATTCAAGCTTCAATACGCACAGATACGCTTCCACAAACGGGACGGGCTTCCACAAACGGGACGGGGGGTGCAAAAACGGGTAGGTTCAAGTGTAATTTCCATGATTTTTTCACATTCAGGACGAGTAGCTGGGTATTTATTTTTAAGATATTTTAAAATTCAAATGTATCATGATGAAGTATATTTAATTCTGCATCCATTGATACCAAATATTCAAACATTTAAGCTTCAATACGCTCAAATACGCTTCCACAAAGGAGGGGGTGTACGGGTAGGTACTAATGCAATTTACATGGTTTTTCACATTCAGGACGAGTAGCTGGGTATTTATTTTTAAGATATTCAAAATTCAAGCATATCATGACGAAGTATATTCAATTCTGCATCCATTGATACCAAATATTCAAACATTCAAGCTTCAATACGCACAGATACGCTTTCACAAACGGGACGAGGGGATGCAAAAACGGGTAGGTTCAAGTGTAATTTCCACGATTTTTCACATTCAGGACGAGTAGCTGGGTACTTATATTTAAGATATTCAAAATTCAAGCATATCATGATGAAGTATATTCAATTCTGCATTCATTGATACCAAATATTCAAACATTCAAGCTTCAATACGCTCAAATACGCTTCCACAAAGGAGGGGGGGTGTACGGGTAGGTACTAATGCAATTTACATGGTTTTTCACATTCAGGCCGAGTAGCTGGGTATTTATTTTTAAGATATTCAAAATTCAAGCATATCATGATGAAGTATATTCAATTCTGCATCCATTGATACCAAATAATCAAACATTCAAGCTTCAATACGCACGGATACGCTTCCACAAACGGGACGAAGGGGATGCAAAAACGGGTAGGTTCAAGTGTAATTTCCATGATTTTTCAGATTCAGGACGAGTAGCTGGGTATTTATATTTAAGATATTCAAAATTCAAGCATATCATGACGAAGTATATTCAATTCTGCATCCATTGATACCAAATATTCTAACATTCAAGCTTCAATACGCACAGATACGCTTCCACAAACGGGACGGGGGGTGCAAAAACGGGTAGGTTCAAGTGTAATTTCCATGATTTTTTCACATTCAGGACGAGTAGCTGGGTATTTATTTTTAAGATATTCAAAATTCCAATGTATCATGATGAAGTATATTCAATTCTGCATCCATTGATACCAAATATTCAAACATTTAAGCTTCAATACGCTCAAATACGCTTCCACAAAGGAGGGGGGGTGTACGGGTAGGTTCTAATGCAATTTGCATGGTTTTTCACATTCAGGACGAGTAGCTGGGTATTTATTTTTAAGATATTCAAAATTCAAGTATATCATGATGAAGTATATTCAATTCTGCATCCATTGATACCAAATATTCAAACATTCAAGCTTCAATACGCACAGATACGCTTTCACAAACGGGACGAGGGGATGCAAAAACGGGTAGGTTCAAGTGTAATTTCTACGATTTTTCACATTCAGGACGAGTAGCTGGGTACTTATATTTAAGATATTCAAAATTCAAGCATATCATGATGAAGTATATTCAATTCTGCATTCATTGATACCAAATATTCAAACATTCAAGCTTCAATACGCTCAAATACGCTTCCACAAAGGAGGGGGGGTGTACGGGTAGGTACTAATGCAATTTACATGGTTTTTCACATTCAGGCCGAGTAGCTGGGTATTTATTTTTAAGATATTCAAAATTCAAGCATATCATGATGAAGTATATTCAATTCTGCATCCATTGATACCAAATAATCAAACATTCAAGCTTCAATACGCACGGATACGCTTCCACAAACGGGACGAAGGGGATGCAAAAACGGGTAGGTTCAAGTGTAATTTCCATGATTTTTCAGATTCAGGACGAGTAGCTGGGTATTTATATTTAAGATATTCAAAATTCAAGCATATCATGACGATGTATATTCAATTCTGCATCCATTGATACCAAATATTCTAACATTCAAGCTTCAATACGCACAGATACGCCTCCACAAACGGGACGGGGGGTGCAAAAACGGGTAGGTTCAAGTGTAATTTCCATGATTTTTTCACATTCAGGACGAGTAGCTGGGTATTTATTTTTAAGATATTCAAAATTCCAATGTATCATGATGAAGTATATTCAATTCTGCATCCATTGATACCAAATATTCAAACATTTAAGCTTCAATACGCTCAAATACGCTTCCACAAAGGAGGGGGGGTGTACGGGTAGGTTCTAATGCAATTTGCATGGTTTTTCACATTCAGGACGAGTAGCTGGGTATTTATTTTTAAGATATTCAAAATTCAAGTATATCATGATGAAGTATATTCAATTCTGCATCCATTGATACCAAATATTCAAACATTCAAGCTTCAATACGCACAGATACGCTTTCACAAACGGGACGAGGGGATGCAAAAACGGGTAGGTTCAAGTGTAATTTCCACGATTTTTCACATTCAGGACGAGTAGCTGGGTACTTATATTTAAGATATTCAAAATTCAAGCATATCATGATGAAGTATATTCAATTCTGCATTCATTGATACCAAATATTCAAACATTCAAGCTTCAATACGCTCAAATACGCTTCCACAAAGGAGGGGGGTGTACGGGTAGGTACTAATGCAATTTACATGGTTTTTCACATTCAGGCCGAGTAGCTGGGTATTTATTTTTAAGATATTCAAAATTCAAGCATATCATGATGAAGTATATTCAATTCTGCATCCATTGATACCAAATAATCAAACATTCAAGCTTCAATACGCACGGATACGCTTCCACAAACGGGACGAAGGGGATGCAAAAACGGGTAGGTTCAAGTGTAATTTCCATGATTTTTCAGATTCAGGACGAGTAGCTGGGTATTTATATTTAAGATATTCAAAATTCAAGCATATCATGACGATGTATATTCAATTCTGCATCCATTGATACCAAATATTCTAACATTCAAGCTTCAATACGCACAGATACGCTTCCACAAACGGGACGGGCTTCCACAAACGGGACGGGGGGTGCAAAAACGGGTAGGTTCAAGTGTAATTTCCATGATTTTTTCACATTCAGGACGAGTAGCTGGGTATTTATTTTTAAGATATTTTAAAATTCAAATGTATCATGATGAAGTATATTTAATTCTGCATCCATTGATACCAAATATTCAAACATTTAAGCTTCAATACGCTCAAATACGCTTCCACAAAGGAGGGGGGGTGTACGGGTAGGTTCTAAGGCAATTTACATGGTTTTTCACATTCAGGACGAGTAGCTGGGTATTTATTTTAAGATATTCAAAATTCAAGTATATCATGATTAAGTATATTCAATTCTGCATCCATTGATACCAAATATTCAAACATTCAAGCTTCAATACGCAGAGATACGCTTTCACAAACGGGACGAGGGGATGCAAAAACATGTAGGTTCAAGTGTAATTTCCACGATTTTTCACATTCAGGACGAGTAGCTGGGTACTTATATTTAAGATATTCAAAATTCAAGCATATCATGATGAAGTATATTCAATTCTACATTCATTAATACCAAATATTCAAACATTCAAGCTTCAATACGCTCAAATACGCTTCCACAAAGGAGGGGGGGGTGTACGGGTAGGTTCTAATGCAATTTACATGGTTTTTCACATTCAGGACGAGTAGCTGGGTATTTATTTTTAAGATATTCAAAATTCAAGCATATCATGATGAAGTATATTCAATTCTGCATCCATTGATACCAAATAATCAAACATTCAAGCTTCAATACGCACGGATACGCTTCCACCAACGGGACGAGGGGATGCAAAAACGGGTAGGTTCAAGTGCAATTTCCATGATTTTTCACATTCAGGACGAGTAGCTGGGTATTTATATTTAAGATATTCAAAATTCAAGCATATCATGACGAAGTATATTCAATTCTGCATCCATTGATACCAAATATTCAAACATTTAAGCTTCAATACGCTCAAATACGCTTCCACAAAGGGGGGGGTGAGTGTATGGGTAGGTTTTAATGCAATTTCTATTATTTTTCACATTCAGGACGAGTAGCTGGGTATTTATTTTTAAGATATTCAAAATTCAAATGTATCATGATGAAGTATATTCAATTCTGCATCCATTGATACCAAATATTCAAACATTTAAGCTTCAATACGCTCAAATACGCTTCCACAAAGGAGGGGTGGGGAGTGTATGGGTAGGTTTTAATGCAATTTCTATTTTTTTTTTACATTCAGGACGAGTAGCTGGGTATTTATTTTTAAGATATTCAAAATTCAAGCATATCATGACGAAGAATATTCAATTCTGCATCCATTGAATTTTAATTATCTTGAATTTTTAATATCTTAAAAATAAATACCCAGCTACACGTCATGAATTGGAAAAACCATGTAAATTGCATTAGAACCTACCCGTACACCACCCCTCCTTTGTGGAAGCGTATTTGAGCGTATTGAAGCTTAAATGTTTGAATATTTGGTATCAATGGATGCAGAATTGAATATACTTCATCATGATATGCTTAAAGTTTGAATATCTTAAATATAAATACCCAGCTGCTCGTCTGGAATGTGAAAAACCATGTAAATTGCATTAGAACCTACCCGTACACCCCCCTCCTTTGTGGAAGCGTATGTGAGCGTATTGAAGCTTGAATGTTTGAATATTTGGTATCAATGGATGCAGAATTGAATATACTTCATCATGATATGCTTGAATTTTGAATATCTTAAATATAAGTACCCAGCTACTCGTCCTGAATGTGAAAAATCATGGAAATTACACTTGAACCTACCCGTTTTTGCACCCCCCGTCCCGTTTGTGGAAGCGTATCTGTGCGTATTGAAGCTTGAATGTTAGAATATTTGGTATCAATGGATGCAGAATTGAATATACTTCGTCATGATATGCTTGAATTTTGAATATCTTAAATATAAATACCCAGCTACTCGTCTGGAATGTTATTTACATTCAAAAATATCGGGACTACATTCGTGGTACAAGAAATTGTTCGTAGTTTTGCGGAAGTTTTGATCCATAAAATTTAATTCGTTAGTAGGTTGCTATGTGTAGTAAATAGATGATATTTTTTCAAAGTAATCAACTGCTTTTCTAACAAGTAACTGGCTACTAGTAGCTAACTTTTCTTCCACAAGTAACTGGCTACTAGTAGCTAACTTTTCTTCTACAAGTAGCCAGCTACTAGTAGCCAGTTACTAGTAGCTAACTTTACCTATCTGCAAAATTGATTTAAGAACTCGGCTTTACAGACGCGTGGAATTATGACAAGATGGTTCAGGTACTTTTGTAAGAGTCGTCTTTCATGCCGAGAATTTTCAGATATCAAGCATGCTATTTTGACCTCAGTTTAACAATAAGTCCTTAACTTACATTTTCCTTAACTTAAATCTACCCAAACTGAATTTTTAATAATTGATATCCAGGAACTTAAGGTGTCATTTCTAAGATAGCTTCCAAATTATATAATTTGTACTCTAGTTATGTCTAATATTTGTATTTTTAGTTCCAAAATGATAGCAAAATTTGCTAGATTAAAGTTAAAGAAAATCTAAGTTAAGGAACTATTGTGAAACTGGGGCTAAGACACGTCCATAGATGTACTACCAGTATACTTATATATATCATCAAAACCAATCATACTCGAATCACAACCCAGAAGGAAAGTAAAAACTTTGAAACTGACAAGTTAGGTAAAACACATGAACTTCCACCAGGAAAGTGAAGCCGTGTGCTCCGGAAAGGTAAGCACTTCCTGTTTAGCTACTACATCCGCCACTTGTGTAATGAAAATTGTGTGAAAGGAACATGGAGCTATGGGACGTCGACTATATCCAGGACAAACCTGGACACAGAGACATAAAGCTATCAACAATACTGTAAAATATATAAAATCAAACGCAAACATACCGGTCCATATCCATATCACACTTCCATAAGCAAACTAAAAAACTGGTAAATTTAGGGTTAAACCCGTGAACTTTCATCAATCAGAAAAGTGAGACCGGCGTTCCAGAAGGGTAAGCACCCCCTGTCAAACTAGTTCAATTAATTATAATGTCAATGAAATATCATTGTTAAAGAAAAAATTAAAACTAATTCATTTTTTTTAATTTTACATAGTATTTATTTTATAGAGATTTTAAATCTACTTGTATCAATGTAATAAAATACAAACAAATACTGCTTAGCAGTTTTAGTTATACTAAGTATAAAACAATTAATAATAAATACACACAAATGAAAAATATAAATATGAAATATATACAACAAAATGAGACCCGTATCCTTGAACGAAACGTTTAAATGATGTTAAATTTTATCAAAATTGAACATATTTACAATCTAGAACACAAACTGTATTCATGAATGCAATGACTTTTAAACCATCATAATGTTATTTGGTCAAATTATTTAATGTCGACTACATTGCCTACTCGATTTTGAAAATCAAATATTACTTCAATCGCCGTAACAACACGAATAGCACACACTTGGGTACATTTAACTGCGCCCTATTATGACTGGCACGCATCAGATCGTCCAGTTCCGGATCCGGTCGCCGTCGTTGTCCGATTCATTATTTTATCTCCATCTATTGTCTCTGAATATGAATTCATGTATTCCTACAGAAGTTTTCCTGTTTGAAGATATGTTGTATGGCACCAAGAACATCTGGGACATATTTGGAGGGTTCTGTTAAACTGGGTTCGTGTTCAATGTCTCTATGACCATGATACACTTTTTCGTCTTCACTTCCGGCCTTTGAATACTTTTTACTTTCCGGTTTGTAAACTCCTGTTTCAACTAGAAGACTTTCCATTTTTGTTACTGTTTGTTCGTATAGAGTGCTTTCTGAGGGAATTGACCTTGACCTTGGTAGACGTATCCGGGAATTGACATTTCCGGCAGCTTGGCGCAGATGTCTGTCATACAGATTGGCACCAACTATATCAACTTGTGGATTATCACTGCAAATACAAAAAAGAAACGAAATGTGTAAATATATGAATATCAAAAAGCAATCTAGAGAACTTTTCTCACTACAAGCAATTGAGCAAAGTATATTTTTGTTTTCGCATAAAAGCAATACGAAGTTTGATGATTTATCAAACTGAAAATTCACACCTTGGACCATAGTGTTTTCAGTGACATTGTTAGTTTAGCTTGGTTTTAAATGACTTAAATTTCAAGTTAACCGAAATAACGAACAAAACATTCGATTGACAAAAATCCATCAATAAATTACATATTATACCAGTTTTAATTTTACACTGAGCACTAGACTGCCGTTTCGGAATACAATTTCTCATCGGTAGTGCTTTCAAGGACCAGAATTATGAAACCAAAACTTTTTCAAGATGTTGAAAGCCAAAATGACCAAAATATATATTTTACCAAAGATTTTAACTAAGATTTTCTTCAACTTGAATTTGACATTACTTCAATAGAAATAATTTTCGTGATCTCGACGTTAATCAAGATGCCATTTTAAAGATCATATTTTGCTTGTAATATGTGTTTTCCGTTTTTGTCGAAAACAATTTTTGTAGTACCGTAAAATATTGTCAAAATTTGTTTTTACAAAAGAATTAACTGAAACTAATGTTTAGTTTAACTATAAATCTAACAATTTGATAAATATGGCAAATGACAAAGAAAAGCGGATGTAAAATTTATACATACCCAATGAAATAGAGTTTTCTGATTGGTTTATCTATTCCCAGTCGCTTGGCAACTGTTGCTATGGTATGTTCTGCATATCTGTATGTGATTTCACATGGTTTACCGATTAGAGCTGTGTAATCAAGATCTTTGCCTGTTATTTTCTGAAACAAAAAGCAATATGCTTGTGAGAATACAAGTTATAAGTAAGTAATCATGTGCATCTCAATGAAAAATGGATAAAATGACAGAGGCAATCATCTAATGACAATACCATGGCGCATTTCATGGGATTTCAAGTAAAAGCTTTTCAAAGCACATTTTATTAGTCAGTCAAAAGTTGCAAGCTACAAAAGGATCCAGGAACAAGTATCTCAGAACTTACATCGATTTGCCTCCCTTGTTTAAGCATGTGGTCTCGTATCACCATAATATGATGATGTTTATGTGGTATTTGCTTTATAAGCATCAGTTGTTGAATTGTCCAAATTTGATGCAACAAGGCTGCTTTTTCTAATTAAAAATTACTAATGACCTTTTTCATACAAAGCACTTTAATCTCAAAACCTTTAAAAAATGGCCATTTACGTTAAAAGCGGTGTTTTGCACGCATTTCAACCTACCTTGTACAGCCCTTCCAGACAAACTAGGAACGCTCCATGTCCAAATCGGGGCATACAAGCTTTGTCCATGAATACCAAGTCCATGTTACAGGCTATGATTGGTAGTTGTGTGGCTGGTGAAAACGCAGATGGAGCTTTGTTTGGCTTCCCATTGGTTAATAATAAGTCAATCAAAAGCTGTAAACATGATTCCCATCTCTTTGGCTCTCCAATCATCAAGATAGCTAAAACAGAAATCAATTATTTTATCAGTACAAAATGTAGAATTTGCAAATTATTACAATACCTGTATAAAATTCCTGTTTTTCTATAGAATACAAAAACAACCAAACCGTAAGTAAACGAAAAGTATTATTGTATTAGTAACAGTTGGAATATGAATATGGGCTTTTTAAATAATTCAAAGATTTCATTACTGAAACACAAACCTGTATGAAATGGAAGTGATTGTATTTCAATGCGTATACAATGTATAAATAGCCTTTTTCTTATAAAGTGCAAAGGAAACTCTTTCTTCATTGAGCTTTTATTAAACTAGATATTTTATGAAATCTTTCACTTGTATCTTTATAGCTTATTACTGTTAAATATATGTGGCTGCTTACCTTCAATTTGTGGGAAGTTTGGATCATCAGGATGTGAACCAACAGACTGTAAATAAATAAGAAGAAACAGCTCTTAAAAACAGGTCCTTCAGGTCCCAAATACGTACAATGTAGCAATAGCGATTATAGTGAGAATGAAAGCATTGTTCAAATGTTCAAAATTAAACACTTTGCAAATGATTCTGTGTGATAAACACAAATTCCAAAATTAGTTAACTTCTTCATTATATTTCCAATCAGTTTTAAAAATCGATTTCGAAATCACACAACAATATTTTTACTGTAGCATATATTACAACATCATTGGGAAAACCGACATATGAATATAAGAACTGTCATGCGCTACTTTTGAATTTTTTTGAAATACATGTACATGTAATACATTTAAAAGTAGCACATTACAATTAACTGATTTTTTATGAAATAATACATTCAAACATGATTAGCACATGACAGAACTATTTACCACTCTTCTCCTGTTGTCATGATCCACCATATCTAGATAGGGATAAGCCTTCTGTACGTCTTCTATAGTACACGTGTTTGTAAAACCGATACTAAATTCAAAGTTAAGGAAATAGTTTTTTTTCTATAAAGAACCCTCTCTGATTTAAAACATTTCAAACTCCAAAGAATGTGATTTAAAATAAGAGTATGAAAAAGCGTATACAAAAGAATCACCACGAGGTATGTGATAAGGATTGTTTTAAGAAGCTAATTATATCAAAATTTAACTATCTTATGATATAATATGATCAAAATTTCGAAATAAATAAATTAACAAATCTATAAATAATACTAAAAGTAACTCGGTCTCGTTTAAACGTTAGGTCGAAAACTTAAAGGATACTCTTCGGCTATTTCCTGTCGGTGGTCTTGCCCAATCACCAAAACATGCTTTTTATGGAAGTCTGTCAACAATCTGGCGGGAGTTGGTGCGTGGATCACCATATCCGGTGTAACCTGAAAAAAACAACACTTTTCAATGTACAGATGTGACATAGTTAGAACGGACCACACCGTCTCTCACTGTTTGGGTTCGAATCTTACTCGGAACGAATCCTAGTGTGAAAAAATCTTGCCGGTTTTCTCCCGGCACTCCACTTTCCTCCATCAATCCTGAACTGACCGCCTCGATATAAATGAAAAAATTCTTGACTGGGACGTAAAACACTGTTTCAAAAACATTGTTTAGAAGAATTAAGAACATCAGTTGTAAATTTGTAAATCTCTCTCTCTCTCTCTCTCTCTCTCTCTCTTAGTATTTTCTTACCGGTATATTAAACCAGCTTTTGATCTGATTGGCTTTATCGTGACTTCTGTTGCAGGCATTGGTCACAAACGCTATAGGAACTTTCATATTTCCAGAACTGTCCTTCAACATCTGTAGAGCCTGAACTGCTGGGTCTAATGGATCAGTTCCTCTAGCCAGAACTCCGTCAACGTCAAATAGAATCCCGAAATCGGGCTGAAAAAAGAACAGTATTGCAAATAAATATACGTTTACGATTTTCTAACATCTGAACATTTGATATATTGTCAAGAATACCTCTAATTAAAATATACACCTGTTTATAATTTATTCCACACTCTTCTATCCAATGTCAATGCTTGGTCTCTCAATGCTATGGTTGCAAATAACCGCCACTACTTTTTGTGGGTATATTGCAAAAGCTTTACTTTAATTGTTGATGTCTGGATATAAGAGAAATAACTTCGACTCTGCGGTAATCAAAATGAACTTTTTTACTTATGCATCATATTGTCACCAATATCACTATCCTCATCTCTTTTTCGTCTTCTTTGGGATGTGTGTTTAGTCGGACTGTCAGAGAGAGAGAGAGAGTATATTTTCTTACCTGCTCATCAACAGAGTCGACATCGTCAAATACACTATCTTCACTATGTGTTTCTGAGCTATCTACAATACAGAAACCATTGAACAAATTAAAAACATATCCATCAAATTTTTTTTTTTTTTTTTTAGAATCTAGTCGTCGCAATAAGTTTATTAAACTCTTAACAAGAATGCTTCATAATATTGCCACACGGTCACTCATTTAGTTCGTTTACTTGATCAAGCTTAACTGTAATTACGTTAGCTTTGGAAAAAATATTTTCACGATTGCGAAAACTCGGAACTCTATGCGTGCTGTCTAAGTTCAATTAACATTCACTATTGCGAAACAAGTTCTTTGCGTGCTGTGTAAGTCCCGTTTACTTTATTAAGTTAAGTTCAACATTAACTTTGAAAACATATGCACGGTGGCGAAAATAACGCTATGTTTAATCAGCTAAACATAAAATTTTAGAAAATACATTTTCAAAAATATAAATTCAAAAAATAATATTTTAAAACTCTTAAGTTCTTACCTGTCAGGTATCCTTCCTCTACTACGCTTCCAAGTCCTCTCATCTTGTTGTGTGGAAAAAATTCAAAATAAAATTTGAAATTCACAGATAGAAATTTTTAGCAGTTTTAGCGTAAAACTATTGCGGATGTGTTTATATAGGAAAATAGTAAACTAGTCATGTGACTATTTACTTAATTCTGATTGGTTAATATTGGGTTACCCCTTTCTATTTATTTCGGTCGAGCTGACTTGAGTGCATTCGTTTATTACTTTATCTATAATATTGTTTTAGACGTCGATGTATTGGTCAAGGTTAAGATAGAAAATGCAAAATAATTCGTCATCAAATTCCTTAATTTTTGTTTACTTATTTGAACTAAATGACAATATTTATTCGTATATTTGTATTAGTAATAATTTCGGATATATAATAAACTTTCAGTGAACCTGATGTCAATGTTCTACTGAATGCTTTACTTAATTGTATATATATAATGCCATGTTGTGTATATTATTATAGATGCACAGAAAACTGGTTAATATTTGTTCCAGAAACCTGATTTGTAAACTTTGATTTTCAAATAAATTATTGTTTAAATTGGAGAGAGGGGTATTTTCAGAGAGAGAGAGAGAAAGAGAGAGATCACCGTGAATGTAGGTCACAGAGAAAGAGAGAAATCAATTTCAACATGTATTTGGGTCATTGACATAGTCTTAAACGCAACACTACAGATTCATTGCGTTAAAATCGATGTTTTAAATCTAGACTATTCATTTATTTAAATGTTCATTGTGTTGACCAGTAGAGTATGTCAGGGTGTATAGTCGCTTTATTTCTAGTATTGCATTCCTTTGTTGTTTGAAATGTAAACAGTGCATTTAACTCTAACTACTCCCACCCTCCCGTAATCATAATTACATTTTACATATATCACATGCAGCTCTCTCTCTCTCTCTCTCTCTCTCTCTCTCTCTCTGTGTGTGCCGGAGAGAGACAGAGAGAGAGAGAGAGAGAGAGAGATGTATTTTGTTTTCGTAGATTGTGTCAGGGCGTACAGTTGTTAGTTTTCTAATTGAGTTTGAAAGCCAAACAATAAATTAAATCTTATCTAGCTTCCCTTTTACAATTTCACAGTATGTGCAGTTTTCCTCATTAGATATGGCCACCTTGGATTCATAAATATACCACCACTTTCCTCCACCATCCCTGACCGTCTCGATATAAGTGAAAATTCTTGACTGGAGTGTAATGCACAAAATATATTGTTTAAAAGAATTAAGAACATCAGTTATACATAATTCTCTCTCTCTATCTCTCTCCATACCATCGAAGTTAAACTTTAAAAAAAATTGACATACATATTTCGCAAGCAGAAATGAGAAATAGAGAGAGAGAGAGGCGGGGAGAGAGAGAGGTTGAGAGAGAGAGAGAGAGAGAGACGGGGGTTACAAGAACTTCATTTTGCTATATAGGTATTTTATTATATAGGTCAGTAGAGTACAGTAAGTTGTACCTAGTTATACTGTCTCTGAATATATTTATATTCCTCACGTTGGTTACAACGTGTATTCCCATTCTTTTTAGCTAGGTTTGTGTATCAATAGGTCATATGCTTCATTCTGTCACTTTTAACCGATTTATGCAGCCTTCACTGTTAAAAGCAGCAAATCTTTAAACTTCCACACATAAGGCATGCCTTCACCACGTGGAAATGATAAAAGGTTTGTTATTGTTTAGGAACACCTCTTGAGTTTACCAAGCTCTGAACGACAAATATAGAGAGACTACAAGTAAATCTAGGACAAGTGGAATTCCATGGATTAACGTCACGTTCTATATTAAAATCACCCTGCTGTAACTTATTTTAGACAAGGTTGCTATTTATAAAAAGGTAAGACTGTTTATATGACTAAAAATAAATATTTGTCAACAAATTAAAATAAATATTTGTCAACATTTTTAAACTAAATGAAATAACAGGACGCAGTTTCATATTTCTACACGGTTCCTGTTGCATCCAGAATTTATTAAAAAATTATGTATTAGCTGATTGGTTGTGAATAAAAGAAAAAAATGTAGAATATCAAATGCATACTATGTCTACGTGTTTTTATTTATTTATTTATTTATTTATTTATCTATTTATTTATTTATTTATTGTTAATTGAAAAATGTCAAGTATCATTCGATACATTCAAAAATGGTATATGACATTGTCGATAGTTGAAAAGGTAGATACTGAACATTTCGGAGCATCTTGCTTAAACTTGCCAGCTTATTTTTGTGTACCTAACTGGTTAGGCTATTGGTATGCGCAACTTAACTTGCTCGGCTGTTAGCGTACTTAATTTGTTAAGCCATCGATGTGTCTGTCTAACTTGCTTGACCATTGGTGTGCTTAACTTGCTCAGCTATTGGTGTGTTCACCTAAATTAGGTATTAGTATTGTTAACTTGGCGGGGTATTGATGTGCTTAACTTGCTTGATCATTAGTGTGCTTAACTTGCTCAACCATTGGTGTATTCAACTTAGCTATTTATATGGTTAACTTTGGTAGGATTTTGTTGTGCTTAACTTGCTTGATCATTGGTGTGCTTAACTTCAGCTATTGATGTGTTAAACTAAACTAGCTATTGGTATGGTTAACTTGGTGGGGTCTTGATGTGCTTAACTTGCTTGGCAATTGGTGGGCTTAATTTGCTCAGCTATTGATGTGTTAAACTTAACTAGCTATTGGTATGGTTAACTTGGTGGGGTCTTGATGTGCTTAACTTGCTTGGCCATTGGTGTGCTTAATTTGTTCAACTATTGGTGTGTTCATTTTACTTTGCTATTGGTATGGTTAACTTTGGTAGGATCTTGGTGTGCTTAACTTGCTTGATCGTTGTCGTGCTTAACTTGCTTGATCATTGGTGTATTCACCTCACTTAGGTATTAGTATGGTTAACTTGCTTGATCATTGGTGTGCTTAACTTGCTTGATCATTGGTGTGCTTAACTTGCTTGATCATTGGTGTGCTTAACTTGCTTGATCATTGGTGTGCTTAACTTGCTTGATCATTGGTGTGCTTAACTTGCTTGATCATTGGTGTGCTTAACTTGCTTGATCATTGGTGTGCTTAACTTGCTCACCTGTTGGTGTGTCAAACTTAGGTATTAGTATGGTTAACTTGGTGAAGTCTTGATGTGCTTAACTTGCTAGAGCATTGTCGTGCTTAACTTGCTCAACTATTGGTGTGATCAACTTACTTAGCTATTGGTATTGTTAACTTTGGTAGGATCATGATGTGCTTAACTTGCTTGGCCATTGGTGTGCTTAACTTGCTCAGCTATTACTGTGTTTACCTAAATTAGCTATTGGTATGGTTAACTTTGGTAGGTTTTGATGTGCCTAACTTGCTTAACTATAGGTGTTCCTAACTTGTCCAGCTATTGATGTGATCAACTTACTTAGCTTTTGGTATGGTTAACTTATTAGGATTTTGTTGTGCTTGACTTTTTAATACCTTGACGTTCCTAACTTGCTCGGCTATTGTTGTACGTAATTTGCTAGGTCATTAGTGTGTTTTACGTGCTCAGATATTGTTGTGCTTCACTTTGTATTCTCGTGTACTGTTGTTGTGCTTAACTTGTTTAGATCTTGATGTACATGATATTGGTTGCTTATTAGTGTACTTAATTACTAGATTGTCGAAAGTTGTGTAAGTTGATAGGCTATTGGTGTGCTAAGCTTACTAGGATTTTTTATTTTCTCGACTTTGTTTAGGATACTGATGTGCTTAACGTGCTTGTTTGCCCGTGTACTTAACTTGATTGTCTATCGACGTGCTTAACTTGCTTGAGATCTTGATGTGCATAAAAGTTTGGTGTATTTAATTATTAGACTGTCGATGTTCGTAAATTGCTAGGTTATTAATGTACTTTGCAGACTAGGATTTTTTTGTTCTCGACTTTTGATGTGCTTAACTTGCTTGTATTTACCATCTACTTAACTTGATTGCCTATCGATGTGCTTAACTTGCTAGGGTCATCATGTGTAGGATCACCATGTGCTTCAATTGTTCGACAGTTGTTGTACTTAATTTGTCAAGCTGCTGCTGTGTTTAACTTGCTAGGATCATCATGTGTAGGATCATCATGTGCTCCAATTGTTCGGCTGTTGTTGTACATAATTTGTCAAGCTATTGTTGTGTCAAACTTTCTAGGTTTAGGTATCGATGTGCTTAACTTGGCCTAGATTAGTGGTGCTTTATCTGATCTAGGTTGTGATGTATTAAAAATAATATGCTATTTATGTTCTGAATTTTCTAGGCTATCAAGTACTGAATTTGCCAGACGGTGTATGTACTCAATTTGCTGGAATGTTTGTGTTTACTTGCTCGGCGTCTATTTGTACCTTAACTTGCTCGACCTAACTTGTTAATCTGTTTGTTTATTTAACTTGTTAGGTTAATAGCGTGTTTTACTTGCTATGCTGTTGTGGTCTTAATTTGCAATGATATGGGATGCCCAACTTGCTATTGCGGATTTCACTTTCCAAGTTACTGTGGTTTTTACTTGCTAGGCTATTGTTGTTTTAACTTCCTAGGATATTCATGTTCTTAACTTTCTAGGCTATTTGGTGTGTTCAATTTTGATTAATACAGTATTATTAGTTTTGATTCTGGTCATTCATAACTTTTTTTAGAAATTGCTTTTTTTCAGAAATTGACCTCAATTCCATGTTACTCTTATATTGAAGAAATTATACAAGTCTCTAGCAAGTTATCAAGTGAGATTGTAATAAAGTTTCACTGTTTTTGCATACAAAAACAGAAACAAAAACAGAAAGAGACGAAAGACCAAATACTGCAGACAATCGTATGCGCCAATCTTTTACAAGTACTAAACATTTTTTTTGACCGGGAATCGATTATTATCTACCTTTGTGGTCACTTAACGTGGAACTACACATAACTAACACAAAATACCAAATACTCAAAAACAACGCGGCAGTCTCAGGAGTATGGGATGAGGCCAGGTGTTCCGGAAGTGTATGGGTTTTTTTTTTAATTTGCTAGTGTCATGTGCCGATTTTGATATTTTATTAAAATAATACATTAAAAATTGCCATGTGCTAATTTTGAATGCATTATTTTAATAAAATTCAAAACAGCACATCACACTGGTAAAGTTATGATTATACCCATGAACGACAAACAATAAAACCTCATTATATAGCCCCTCGATAACTTTGCCATCTGGCTTTTAGACACAGTATTTTGAAGTCCAAAAGTCTATTTCTTACTGTCTCCCTCTTTATATTGTCAGACCCGTTTATGACGCCAAAATCTGCCTGATCAAATGGTGGCAATGTATCAAGGTTTTACGTCACATATCAAATTATAACTAGAAAAACTGTGAGCCACAAGCTCACAAAAATACCCCCGCTCCCAAATATCCATCGGATCAAATTTTTAAATATGGGGTGCACATCTACATTATATCACAAAGATTGTGTGAAAGTTTCATGAAAATCCATTGAAGGGTTTTGGAGGAGTTGCGGATAAGAGATAGGTACCCTAAGGTGAAACGGAAGGACGGACACACTCACGGACGGACACCCCTATCACTATATACCCCCAATTTTTAAGCGGGGGGGGGGGTATAATTATAATAAAACAACAATAAATTTAGTTCAAGTTTGTTCTATTTATTACTAACAAATACACAAAAATACAAAACGTGAAAAACATGTACATACTTACATACAAAAAATGTACCTATAATGTTTTCATGGAATGTCAAATATTAACAAATAATAAGCTTAGCGTTTTTAACGTATTCAGAAATATTTTTGAAGATGCATTCATCATCAAAATAAAAATCCATACAATTTATATGAGGAATTAAGAAAGGGGTTCTGAATTTTATAATTTCTAAACAAAAGTTGAAATGCAATGTTATTTTAACATTTAAATTAAATTAATTTAAATAAAAATCTTTTGGTTTCATGAAAGATTTCTTAAAAAGGTTTACTTACAAAAGAGTTCATATGATGGTGCGTCGAAAATAAAATTAACATGAAAAAAAAAATTGTAGTTTTTTCATTGCAATTATCGTTGGGAATTGGCTAAACACTATATAAATAACAATGCATGGTAGAGTCTCGCGTGTATACATATAACCCATACTATATTTGCAATTGTACTCAACATAAAAATGGGTCAAAACTTCATCATTGACACCCATAATAGCGATTTTTCAATTATCACAGAATATGATCACAGACAATATAAATGAATTGTTCGCTGCGACTTACACGTCATTTTCTAGAAATATCAAATAGCGCTTAATACGCAACAAGAGACCCATGGGCCTATTCGCTCACCCGAGGATATGTCAAATACCTCTTGTATCCAAGATTTATGCAAATTAAATATTATTAGTCCCAGTGATGCAACATTTAACTACATGCATTCTAGGACAAGCTCTACATATGGCATGTAAATTGGAGTAGAATTTTAAATATTTTCTCTTTCTACAATTTCCCGTTTTGGTGCCCTACTGCCAGGGTATGTATAAATACAATATTTTTATCTTAAGAATGCAACATTTAATATATCTATGGTCTAAGCCATTGTATGTCTATCAGGGATCTTCGATAGTTTCCAATTTGCAAATTGAACACCACTCGTAATAGCAGGACTTCATCAAAACTAATTAAGGTCTAGCTCTTGCTCTAGTTTCCCTTTTTGGGTCCCTATAGGCAAGTTTTGTGAAAATTCGAATCCACATACCATAAGGACGCAAGATGGGTAATATTATTATTGCCAAAAATCATCAAATATAGTTCAGTTGTTTTGGGAAAATGAGTCAAATATTTACAGACATACGACGAAAGGTGAACCATAGCAAAAACTCATCTGTGCCTTTGGTTCAGGTGAGATAAAAGTTCGAATGCAGCGCCATTTCAACAATAGTAGTCTAATAACAATAATTTAAGCATACGTGTATACAGTTGGTCATTAAGTAACGGAAAATCTTTCAGTTTCAAAAATATGTTGAATCCCATGAAGAACGTCCGGGACAAAACGCGAGGGTTTGGCCAGGTGTGGTTCATGTTCAATATCCCTGTGGCCATGATAAACGGAATTTTCATTTTGATTGTCTGAGTCGTGTTTATAAACCCCGGTGCCAACAAGGAGACTTTCCATTTGTGTAACAGTTTGTTCGAATAGACCGTCTTCAGACGGTATCGACCTTGACCTTGGTACACGTCTTGGCGGTATTCGTTGGTTCCGGTTCCGGTATGATTCTTTTAAAAATCTGTCGTAGAGGTTTGCTCCTACAATATCCACTTGTGGATTGTCACTGTAATGTATGAATGAAAACATTTCATGATTATTTAATAACGTTTTGGAGAGTCTTTTGATGTTCTTGACTTTTCCATTCATATATTTTATAATTATGTTTTTAAATTACATTAAAATTTCCACTGATCGCTACCATTCGTTCTGTCATGTGCTGTTTTTGAATTTCTATTAAAATAATGCATTCAAAAACAGCACATGACAACTAGTTGTCATGTGCTGTTTTTGAATGCATTATTTTAATAGAAATTCAAAAACAGCACATGACAGTTCAGTCAAATTCTGAAAGGGATTCGGCGATGGATTGAGGAAAGCTTTCGAGAAAAATATAAAAGAAATGTTTATTAGGACTTTAAAAAACTATTTCTGGAGCCGAGGTGGCAAAATTATTGAGGGGCATTTACAAAGTTTTTTTTTGTTTATTGCATCAAATGCAAACTTTAATGGATGTTTTGTTTGAACTTTCTCCTTTTTCATTTTTTTTTCTTCTTAAAGAACAGTCTAATGGAAAAAAAACGAAAAAATAATCTAGTAAACGTACATGGCGAGAAATATACCCATATTTGTACGTACCCAATAAAATACAGCTTTTTGATTGGTCTATCTATTCCTATCCTCTTAGCAACTGATGCTATAGTGTGTTCGGCATATCTATATGTTATTTCACATGGCTTCCCTATCAATGCTGTGTATTCTAAATCTGTACCCGTAATTTTCTGAAATTATATAGATATTACTATTACAATCGGTAACAAAAAAGCCTGTTGTTGTCAATTGACGCAAAATGTACTTTAGAGGAAACTTTACAACAATCTTTCAGTTGACCATCTTTAAAAATATTATTAAAAAAGAATCTTTAAAAAACTGACAATAGAGTAATAAGAACAAAAGAATAGTATTTGGAAAGACTTTCAATTGTACCCTCCACTAGAATTTTAATTTTGATTAAAAAGCCTAAAATGATGGAATCAAGTAGTTTTGAATATTTCTGTGAAAAATGATAAAAAAGATAATAACATTGAATTTAATGCGTTAGGGTACAAAAGTAAGTCTCGCCTAGTATTTTATCACAAAGATCATTCTTGTATGTTTAAGACTTTTTCCATTTCGATGTGCATTTCAGAGGAACAATCCTTGGTCTTTCTATAAGTAAAACATATCGTATCCAAAAAGGTAAAAAAAAATTATTCAATTATGATTTGGTCCCCAACAATTTATTTGTTTTGGTATCATCTATTAATTTTATGCAACACACGATAGATTCTTCTCTTCTGGAACATCTGAGCTCACTTTAGTTTGCATAATTTAAACCACCAACAGTTACTCTTGCAAAGTACAGAAGTGTCACGTTTACCTTAAACAATGCTTCTAGACAAACTAGGAACGCCCCATGTCCAAATCTGGGCATGCAAGCTTTGTCCATGAATACCAAGTCCATGTTGCATGCTATAATTGGTAGTTGTTTTAAACTGGCTAAAGAGGGTGGAGCTTTGTTTGGTTTGCCATTGGTTACCAATATGTCAATCAAAAGTTGTAAACAAGATTCCCAACGTTTTGGCTCTCCAATCATAAGGATTGCTGAAAATGCAAAACATTTAAACTAATGCTTATTAAGTTTATCAAACATAAATATGAACTTTTAGCTAATTAGGTGTTATGTATATTGATTTCTGATCAAAAGTGCAGTTTGACAAATATCTTTAGATGACATCTTTATATTCTATTAAACATTCTATGGAATTTTAGAATCAAACTGGAAACCTTTTTAACAACATTTGTTATATTTTACCAGTAATTATGGATGTTTTGTGAAAAATGGTTCAGTCAAGAGTCTCTTATTTACAAGATGCAATACCTCATACCATATATAAACTGTCTTCATTGGCAAAAGCAACCTTGTGAATATAATTTTTTTTAATTGTGTCTATACACAATTGAACATGGACCGGTATTTTATTGTAAAAAATTAAAATTTACCTTCAACAGGAGGAAATAATGGATCATCTTCGTGTGAACCAACTGACTGAAAAATAACAGAAAAGTAAATAAAATATGTAAATACCAAAAAAAAAGACTCGGTATAACGTTCTAATTATTACTATATTTGTTTTAATTGTTCAGCACTAGACGGCCGTTTCGGAATCTAATTACTTCTGGGTTTATTGAAGGTTTCAATCTATTTGAGATGTATCTGCTCGTAACTCGCCAATGGCAGATTAGTTTTTTTAACAATGTCCCCGATACGCTTTCGTAGTTTGGATTGTCTACAGCCCAGACAATTTCAACAAATGTTAAGGTTGACTTTTTAGTAACATTTCTTTATATTGAAAGTAACCGAGGAACATGGAATTCTTCAGGGCTTTGACTTAGACGATTACCTCAGATGCACCTCGTTCTCTTGTTAACACGGTTGACCACGCCCAAATGCCCAAATAAGGATACTCACCACCCTCCGTCTGTTGTCATGGTCTACCATGTCCAAATAAGGATAAGCTCTTTGTAAATCTTCGATAGTACAAACGTTTGTAAAACCAATACTGAACAAAATTAGTTAAGGAAATCACTTTCAGTCAAAGATACGTGTATTCATATCTTGGGTGGTTTGAGAAGCTACTATTTACCTCCAATGTGTTTCTTGATTACATAACTTCTTGTAATGGCCCTTTAGTAGTTTCTCTCTTTGTATGTTATTATTTCTACTTTTCTACCTTTCTATGGGGAAGGTCGAGGGTTCAAAGCCAAGACTTGAAAATAGACAATGACTGTTCCTTCCTCAAGGATCCTTCGGATTAAACCTTAAACTGATGCCCTTTGACACGAATGGGCGTGATGCATTGCCGTTGACACACTGCAAAGGTAAATATTTCTGCCACTTCACATTTAGCTGATCGGATGTCCCGATTTTACTGAAACTATGATATTCTTGACTGGGACTTCAAACTCCAGTTTGATCCATTAATCTATCTTCCCTTCTTGTTCTGAACAATAAAACAGTGATCTGCAATAGAAATGCAGTTTATTGTTTGTTCAACAATAGTTCAAATCAATTAGGTTGCAATTTGAAAAAAAAATTATATCAAGAGTACTTAGGACCATTCGGCATATAAAAACATTATATGTGTTTGTATTTAAACTTAAAGCTTCAAAACAAAAGGATACTCTTCTGCTATTTCTTGTTTGTGGTCCTGACCAACGACAAGAACGTGCTTATCATGGAACTCTGTCAACAATCTGGCGGGAGTTGGTGCGTGGATAACCATATCTGGTGTAACCTGTCAAAAATAGGTAAATTCATTTCATTTCAAGAATTATGCTCATTCCGTTTTATTTGTTTTCTGAGAAACATTTACTGTTTTAACATCAATAACAGTTAACTCCTCTGAAACATCCCGAATGCCAATAGTTTCTGAACCCTCTGATAAATCAAAACGAAAACTGCTAATTGAAATAAGCTTGGCCATTTAAATGAACGACTTTTGATAGTTTTTAAACTATCAATATTTTTTACTTTCTTGTTTGTGTGACATTTGCACAATTAAGACTAGTTAGGAAAATCATGGTTTCTTTTCAATAAAAAATACATAAACAATGAATTTGACGAAACTATATAATCACAAATTAAAAATCAAACTTTTAAAGTCGACGACTAACTTACAGGGAAATCAAACCATCTTTGTATCTGGTTGGCTTTATCATGACTTCTATTGCAGGCATTAGTCACAAAAGCTACAGGAACTCGTAAATTTCCTGAACTATCTTTCAGCATCTGTAGAGCCTGAACTGCCGGGTCTAGTGGATCAGCTCCTCTTGCTAGAACTCCGTCAACGTCAAATAGAATTCCAAATTCTGGCTACAATCACAACATTAAATGTTTTAGTTGGGTAAGTAATTAGGGTTACATGATGTCCAAATCAAACACAAAATTATCTGTCTATGTTCAAGTCACAATCACAAATACAACACATAATAAAAAAAACTTTGAAAACTGACAAATGTAGTTAAACACGTGATGGAAGTGAGACCGGGTGCTTCTGAAGTAATTAGATTTGTATAATGTCTTAACTGAACAATGAAACATGCCTCAAAGAACAGTAGGATCCAGTTGTTTGAAGCTTTATTCGTTTAATTGGTGACAAACACAAATTCAATTAGTCAATAAAAATCAACATATCTTTATTGGAACAACAATTTTAGTCCAACTCTTATACATTTTGTTGCATTTTTTTTATTCTTGTGGCCTTTTCAACAGGAATATCACGAGCAGTTTGATAACATTAAAGAACCAAAATTAGCTCATTAAAGCAATCCAGTTTTCAACAACTAAGTCGTGAATACCTTGACTTTCACTAAACAGGACTTACTTCTTCGAAGCCTTTGTGGTTTTTCTGTGAACTGTCCTACTTTTACTAATTAATACTGCAATCGGAAAATTGTTATATTTCCGTCATCATTTCCAATGTTATTATGTCCCCCAAACAAAGTGTGGTGCATATGGTCTTTATTCCATTTCTTTCACCAATGGAATTTCAAATTGTGTTCGTTTGGGGACATAGTTGAAATGAAACCCTATTTCAGTTAAAATTTGTTTTTTGCCATTACCTGTTCTTGGTTACTCTGGCTAGCTATTGTACATTTTTCAACATTTATTCAGCCATTACATTTGGCAAATGACATAATAGTACTTACTTGATCATCAAGGGAGCCATTATCTTCACTATCACCGCTGGTACCATCAGAACTTAAACTATCTGAAATATAATGGAGTAATACTTAGTAAAATTTGGTTCTTATAGCTATTTGCCCTCAACTTTTTATACCATAATGCCATATTCTTGTTCCCCCAAAAAGAGGAATTATAGTTATTGTTGCAAATATACCTGACCTTATGTCCTTATTCTGTATCGTATTTACTTTTGCAGCCAATTATTTCACAAGGGATTTTTTGTGTATTGGTCATATAAGCTTAAAACAAGTTCTTGGTCAATACATAACTCGTGATTACCGCACTTACTTTAATTTTTTTTAACTAACTAAATCATTTTTATTTTGATTTGTTTGAATGAAACCTTTTCATAACAAAAACTGAATAAAAGCGCACTGAGCAGTACATCACAATGCAATGTAAGTTTCATCATGTCTCATTTTCTAGTCTTTCTTATTTCGTTTCGTTTTGGCGTAGCATTGATCGTTTCAGCTATTGTCAAGTACACTTTGTGAATAAGCATCTACACTTTATTTCTATTTCCGTACGCGGAAAAACTGTGACCTAAATACAGCTGATCAGACGAATATCAACAAAATATTGCGTAGTACCATTTATAGATTGAAGGTATGTTCACTTTTTTTAATTTACGACCAGGAAATTCGGTTAACAATTACAATGGTTCGTCATAAATCGGTCAACTATCAACTGATTTCTCAATTGATGATGAAGTGGGAGCTGAACGAGATTTAAGACAGTCAATGAAAACTCAGTGACAGTAGAGGCTGAACTATCAACCCACAAACTGTTACATCTTGATATTGTCATATATACTTGCTACTTATAGAATATTAGTAATTATAAATGCTCTAATGTCGACCTTTGATCGTGGGTGTGTATTGGTGATTAAGGCAGCCTTTATAATAATTAGAATATGCCCATGCTTTGTACATGATTTTAACACGCGGTTTGATATCGTTGTAAACAACAAGATAAAAATAGTATGCATAAATTAGGGAATCACCTATTTCAAAACGAGGCTATTACAACTGGATGCGTAACGAAAATGGATTGCATCCTCTGCTAAAATTTTAAGATTTGTAACCCCACCACCACCCATTAAATTTAATGTAAATTGTTTGACAAAATTTATTTTTCACAGAAGTATTCAAATTTACTTGCTTCCCTTTTTTCGGCTTTTTAAATAAAAATAATAATTTTAGTGTAGAGTACAAATGAAAGACCTCCCATTTTTATTACAAATAAAAATCTTAAGCTACTCTTAAATCGAAAGTGTGTGTGTGTGTGTGTGTGTGTGTGTGTGTTTAAGAAACATATTAATATATTAAATGAGTAGAGTCTTGTCCGATATCGAGAGGTGACTGTCTGAGATTTCGGTTATCAATGTTAAGTGCAAACGTACACATTTTGATAAAAGTTCAAATACATTAAAATTAAAAGGACAATTTTTTAAATAAAACAAAAAAGCTTGAACAGTCTCCACATTCCAGATTTTGTAATTTTATGCAAACTAATTAAACAAAAAATAAATCAAAATTGATAAAATTCATAATTTTTGTAGTTTCAATTTCGTTTTTTTTTAAATTAAAAAAAAGAAAGAAATGAACGAATATCATGATGCTATTTATAATAGGTCTTCAAAAAGTTCTATAACCACATCCCTGGACATTTACTACGGTGCATGTTTATAGATGCTATGTGTGGGGATTTTACAATCAGTGGTTCCAAAAAAAATAACAGAAAAACACACACAGACAAAGGGTAATGCAAATTGCAATTTTCTGCAGTGGCAAAACCCTCTGTTCATCTTGCACTATATCACGCATTCGAAGACTTTTATAGAATCTACGACGTAATTTTTTTTATAAATGAGACAGTAAGCAATAAATCAGCGGTAATAGTTCAACAAAGTTCAAGTAAAAGCTGTTATTTATTTATTTTTTTATTTATTCCATTTAACTAAATATAAAAAATAATATTTAAAAAACTTACCGGCATCATGTCCTAACTCACGGACGGACAGCATAGCAGACATTTCTAAAATGTTATAAATTCTTCCCAAAACCAATCAATAATATGTTCATAAATTTGCCAGTAATTTATACCATAAAATGATAAAACACAAGCGATTAACCAGTCACATGGGCGATATTTATGGCGAATTAAGTTATATTTATATTTTGCTATCTGCAAATTTTTATATTTATTAATACTTAAATTAAAAATAGGATAAAGATGCGTTTATATGATGTTGTTTCTTTTTATATCAAGCAGTGAAGGTCTTATAAGGCTTTCCACGTTAGTTACACGTGCTTCTCCGGTATCGATCAGCTGTTTAAGGCTGGAACTGGGTGAACAAACAAGACAGTGACTGACAAATACTAGGTGATGATAACCGAACTTTTTCAATCTAAGATTGTCAAGGATTTTTATTAAGAATTTTATTTAAAATACCTTCTGGTTTCATAAATATGCATATACAATGGATAATTTTGCTGGCATAAAAGTAAAAGCATGAGTGAAATTATTTTGAAAATTTGCATTTTTCATGTTTCAATTAAAGTGACGTGAAAATTTATTTGGATATATCTGTGATCTAAAAATAGTAACAGTAGATAATGCCATTGATAGGTTTTATCATTAATTAAATAATAATGTCTGTAGAATTTACTTAAATTAGGATAAAACTGCTAAAAATAGCAGATAACGATGTCGATGTCTTCTCCAGTTAAGATTAAGGGTAAAGTTCGGGTGTTAATTAGTTCACTAGGTCCTAAGGTAGATCTACCGCTAGATATTTATCATTTCACGAAGAAACAACGTGAAAACAATTGTAATAATACCTGCAAACACTTGGGGAACACGCCTCAAATCTGGAATGCATGAGCAGTCAAAATATATGAAACAACATTGACCTGTCTGTTTGACCTTTCATTAGGAATATTGACTATAGTAAGGTCCACCCAAAACAAAGGTTATGGTAGGTTTAGCAAATAATTATAAGACTAGTGTATACACAAGGCACTTGATTAGTGTTCTCATTATGTAGATGATATAAACACCTGTGTCACCGATATATAAATGCACTGGTCTTAAGTTAAAGGTCAAACAGACAGGTCAATGTTGTTTATACCCTGGTTAAATGGAGGCTTATTTATTTATTACTTTGACGAAGAACAGCGATTAGTTAACAGTATATTTTGGTAAAGGTTTACTTCCCTAAACAGTCAAACCTGCTTTAAAGGCCACCTCTATATAAGGGTCACCTACCTTTAAAGGCCTGTTAAAGTTTATCCCGATTGCGTTATTTGAACCTCTATATAAGGGCCACCTATCCATAAAGGCCACTTTTACTGTTCCTTTGAGTGGCCTTTATTGACAGGTTTGACTGTATATTCAATCAACTCGCACAGAACTTGAAATGTTTAACTTTACCATAGACACGCCCTCATCTGTAGCACCTATACGCCCTTTTCCGTGTTACTAGATTTTACATGGAGCAAAGACCTCTAAAACGTTTTGAAGATTGTGTTGACAATATGTACACGTACACATGTACTTGTATTCGATTTATTGGCTTTAAGAGATCGATGGTATCTGCGAGTTGTGTCTGAAATTTAGACTTGGAGATGGTGTCAACAATTGGAACGTATTATCAAACAAGACAGTTTTTCTTTATCTTTTAACTCAAAGACAATTTCGGTATTTGTAACCATGACAACGCAGACCGAAGTCATAACAGTCAATATGTCTTATTTAATATGACACTGTACATTTGTAGAAAGTTTCAAGTTTGTAGCTCTTGCCGTCTTTGAGAAACACGTTAGACAAAAAATTAACGGAAGAAAATAAGAATAAGAATATTGATGAAAAACAAGAAACAGTGCAATAACAATAAGTCGCTCCCGAACTTCGTTACGGAGCTACTTAAAAGTCATAAGCTAGGAGTGATTTTTTAAATTTCAGAATGTCTGTAAGATTGATAAACTTTTTAGCTCTAAATTTTTTTTCACATTTGCCAGATTTCAGTTAAGGAAAACCTCTAGTTAACAAATGATTGTAAAACTAGGGAAAATTGTGGCCTTATATCTGTAACAGTTAATTGGTGAACCCGAGTCACCCATCTTACCCCATAATCAAGTCTGGGACAATAAAACAATATTAAAAAAACAAAAACTGGGACATAATAAAATTTGACAGATTTAAGGTACATTATATAATAAAGCGCAATATTTTATATTCACCTAATTTAATTTTTTTATCAGAGTTTGTTATGTAAATACTTAAAATAACAAAATACGCAATATTAATTGCCCAAATAAATATTATGACAAACAAACACATTCGTCATCAAATGTTGATCCACACATTAAGTAGTTCTAGGTCTAAATAGTACACAAAGTTATGTAAGTGAAAAACAAGCACGTACAGACCTGTCCAAAGTTTAACACTAAGTTAACGGTTGTTGTTGTAAATTGTGCCATGAATATTTCACTTATATCGAGACGGCGTCAGCTATAGGCGACTTGAAGGTTCAGAAATTTTGCCTGTACATTGCGCTGATGGCATTATACAGCAGGGTTCTTTATCGTGCCAAGCCTAACGTGACACGGGACCTCGTTTATTTTAAGTTCCGATCCGAAAGAACCATGAGATTCATTTCGTAATGCCGAGTGCTTGGCGAAATAAGAGTCACTACCCACCTTCAAGTCTTGGGTCAGACCCACTCGGGGTTCGAACCCACGACCTCCCATTTACGGAGCGAACACTCTACAAACTGAGCTACCCAGTGGTCTTAACTGAAAAGAAGTCTATGCTCAACTGCCGAGTGACAAGCTACTGTCCGCGAAGCTGATGATAGATGGCAGTTGTCGAAAAGGTCCAGAGAAAGGTGCTTACGAGGACATATTCGGCAGTTAGTCGTTAGCTTAGTGTTAAACTTTCGGCGGGTCGGTAGTCTGGTAAGCAGTCAGTGTCAAAATTGTGTAATTTGGAAATTTTTTTTTTGACATAATGATTTCAAGACTACAGTCAGTGAGAAAGTACCGTTACTTAGTCATCGCAATGGATACCAGTACGGTTGTATTAATATAAGATCTAAGACGACACTCTACATCTGTTTTATATATATCATTTTGATTCCGATTCCTAAAAACAATTTCTTCACATCATAATACTTGTTTTTTTTTAGTTTTTAGTGTTCTATAAGAATTATTGCAAACAAATTATTTCTGAAACAAGTAGCAAGTCATACTGTAGTCTTTCAAAACCTCTGTTTTCAGCGCTATAAAGTATGGAATCAGGGCATATAAATCGCGATGTATACTATTTCGTTTTAGAGAAGGACTTCCATTTGATCCTTAAACCAGTTTTTTTTCAAATTTCAATGAAATAAGCTAAAAATGGCGAACATACGACATTTTGGACATTTATAAACATAAAAGGTGGGTGGTACTAAAAGAGGACACCACTCCCTTTTCATAAAACGTATTTTTTTTTTTTTTTTTTTTTTTTTTTTTTTTGTCCGTGTGTTGTCTTTTACTCCTGTTGTTGCTCTATATAAGTTAGAACAAATCCCAAATAAGTAATAAGTTCAACATAAGTTTGGGTCATGGTTTGAACTAGAGATTGCAGTGATATAACTTGACTTTGATAACCTTCAGTAAGAGGTTTTAAATAGAGCAAACAGTAAGTACACCAAGTCTTAAAACATGCTCCAGTTTCACAGCAATTCCCTAACGGAGATTTTCATTAACTTAAATTTTGCAAATTTTGGAAATCTCCTTTGGAACTATGGATATACATTTTTTAAAAGAATCTTACCACAGATGTTATAAGTTTGGGATGATCTTCAAAGTGACACCTCAACGTTCTAAATATCTTAACAATTGCCAAACGTATTCAGATTTTAAATGTACCAAATTAAAGTAAAGGAAAATCTTAGTTAAGGAACGATTGTGACACTGGACCCATGTGCCTTGGCTGGTGTTTTACAATGGTCATTCCCAGATTTCTGAGGCTTAAAGTACGTCGATGACACGCTAAGTGTCACCGTTAGAAATCACTATCTCGAAATGGGATTTCAGGTGAATACATATTATATATGTCGGTCAAATTGTGGCCTTCAAGCGAACGTGAGGTCTAAACCTTACTGTCTGGTCACGTGTCTAGGAATTATCAGTTTTACAAATGTTAAATATTTTATCTACCTTGAGTATTAATCTCTGATTTAGTGTGAAAATCTGATAACAGACAGTATAAATAGAACTATCTATTCAGCAGTTTGCAATAGTAAAACTGGTAAAAGTTGTGAGTTAAGTTACAACATTTGCACAAACAAAACCACTGACTCACAACTTGTGAGTTATAACTGTTTCACAAAAAACTACATTTAATGTTTGTGAGTTAAAGCTTGCCAGTTGCAACATTGATACAAAAGACAAAGATTCATGTTTATAATTGAAGATTGACTTGTGCCCTCATGTGTAGTTTGAGTGTTGGAACAAATTTCAAAATGCATCATGAAATTCTTTTCTCCACGATAAATATGATACACACAACAACAAACGATGTGTATGTTTGTAATAAGCTAAATGGCCATCCAACCCATCCCGATTATGACAGTGTTGGCAGAGGTGGCGTTTTCTTCGCAGTTCGGTATGATTTGAACATGAAGAGAAACCCTAATAAAATACAAACTCGAAATGGAAAACAGAACTTAATAACAGGGGCCAGAATCAGAGTCGCTAAGATTATACCATCACAAAATGAACTTCACGTCGTTATAGGCAAAAACATGTAATTTGTAACAGAATGAGCTGCCAAGTACACATAATAAAATACATAACATACAATGCACACAGAAAAGACTGCCCATTAAGTATAGAGCAATTTTGAAACAAGCATACTTTAGATTACACATCTGTACATTTGTATAATTTTTAAAGATAATGCTTCTGAACACTGAATTCTAATTTATAATATTTCGAAATGTCCAAAGCAGTTTACATAGGTTTTATCGAGTTGTTTCGAACAATCAACAACAACAACAACAACCGCCGTATTTTACAAAAATATGTTATAAACATAAAAGAAATTAATTTGTCCTTGGCGTTAAAAACAGCATATATAATTTTTTTTTAAACCGAGATTATTTTCGAGAACCATCTTTTTTGTAGTGTTAGTGATATGCCTTTCAAGAAAGTTCTACTTATCTAAACCTATTTTCATCATATAACTCACTCATTCATTTGTTGTGAGAATCGGTACAGCTGCACTCAATAGTCCCTACAAAAATCATCATGTCTACAAAAGTTGCGTTGAGGGTGTATTTGCATTCGCCGCTCCCTAGTTTTAAGTGAACCCCGAATCGAGATTTATATATTGTTGTCTTTTATTTATTCTTCGGTGCCTTGGTGGCGCCAGGTCTAAAGTCTCATGGATCACAACGACTCTCATCTCATAGGTTCGAATACAACTCGATCCAACTCGAGACACTTTCTAGTATGACCGTTTGTATATTGTAAGACTAGGCTTATCAAGTCCCTCAAAACGTTTTTTGGTCATCATGGTATTGTTGATAAGTATGCTGTCTCTGAATCAAAATTACCCTAGATATATTTGACGTCCCCCGTTTGGCGATAAAATACATGATACACAATGCACACAGAAAAGACAAGTCGTGAAGTGCGGAGCAATTTGGGTTTGCAAAGAAACGAGAATACGTTTAAAAACAATGTGCAACCATTTTGATAATAAAGCATCAATATACAGATAATGCATCGAAAGGTCAAAGACACTGTACATAAATGGTATCAACTAAATTCGGAAAACTGTTGTTTGTCTTTTCCAACAACGGCACTTGTATTTTATGAAACTTTGACAAAGCAAGTAATTTGTCTTTAAAGTAAAAAATCGAAAATACAACTTATATTTTTTTTAAAATGGAGATCTTTTTAAGAAACGTCTCTTATATGCAGATGTACTGATTATGATTTTTAAGACAGTTCTGCGTATCTAAACAGTTTCATCACATAGCACATTCATTTATAGTCTCACTCCTTGTGAGAATCGGTACAAGTGCACGCAATATTTTTTATAGTCCCTAGAAAGATAATCCTGACAGAATGATTTATCTACAAAACAAAAGTTCCTGTTTGTTATTTGCGTTGAGGGTGTATTTGCATTCGCCGCTCCCTAGTTTTAAGTGAACATCGACTCGAAATTTATATATTGTTTTCTTTTCCATGTTCTTTTAGGCCTTTGTGGCGCCTGGTCTAAAGGGTGCTCATGGACCACAGCGTCTCTTATCTTATAGGTTCGAATCCAACTTGAGAAACATTCTAGTGTGACCGTTTCTATAGTGTAAGGCTAGGCTTATCATGTCCCTAAAAACGTGTTATGGTCATCACAATAATTTTGATAAGTATTATTACCCTGGATATATTTGACGTCCCTTAGTTCCATATTTCTTTCATTCACAATTTTTACACACTTTACGGGTGTAGATTTTACGAATTCTGAAAATTGAGCAAGCAAATAAATTCATCAAGTGATATGCAGATTTTTCAATACGTATAAAGCATTCTGCATCTGTGAAGATGATTTCTGTTTAAACTGGGGGAATATGTACAGATATATTAATTCCCCAACTCTATTACGCATTTACGCTTGCCCCCCCCCCCCCCCGACATTCACTACGCTATAAGCCGCAATCGCACTCAGTGCAACCCCTGCCAAGAATTTTGGAAAAAGTTTTGACTAATGATGTAATTTCCTCTTTCGTGATTATTTATTCATTTGATAATTGCTAAATGCATTTTTCTACCCATAAAATTGTAAATGATAACATTTTATACCAATTACAAATATTCTGGTATATTTTAGTATATGAATTATTACGATCTTGTTTTTATCAAGTCAAACACAGAATGGGTGCTAAAAGTTAACGTTGACTGGTGATGTCATTCCTTTTAGGTGACTTTTTGGTTCATTTTTATATTTGCCAAAACATGTTTTCTATAGCAACCAACTTCTATTATATATCATTTTTGTACCAATTACAAATTAACAGAAATTTTCTAGTACATTATTGAGTGTATTACTATCACATGAAGACATCGTCCTTGTTTTTACTAAGTCAAACACGGAATAAGTGCTTAAAGATATCGTTAAACAATGATGTCGTTCCTGTTACGTGACTTTTTTGTTCATTTGATATTTGCCAAAAACATGTTTTTTTGGTTACCAACTTCTATAAAATATCATTTCTGTACCATTGAATTTAACTGGAATTTTCTAGTACATTATGTTGTGTATCACTGCCACACTAAGACATCGTCCTTGTTTTTATCAAGTCAATCACAGAATAGGTGCTAAAATTAACTGTTTCGTTTTTGTTTTTTTTTTGTCCATTTGATGTTATCTAGAAACAAACTTCTATAAAATATCATTTTTGTACCATTTAGAAATTAACTGGAATTTTCTAGTACATTATGGAGTGTATTGCTGTCACCTAAAGATATCGTCCTTGTTTTTATTAAGTCTGCTAAAAGGTAAAGTTGTTTTGCATAAAGTTATCAACAAATATTTGGTACACAGAGTAAAACAAATTTATCTCAAGTTTTATTATAAATCATAGTTTAACGTCTGTCCAAACTAAGGACAGGTCAACGGCCTTTTAGCAAACAAATAAATTAATCAAGTAATATGCAGATTTTAAATACGTATAAAGCATTCTAAATCTGTGAAGTTTCAAGGATTTTTTGTTAAAAACTGGGGGGAAAATGCCCCAACTCTGTTACCGCATTCACGTCTGCCCTCCTGACATTCACTATACTATAAGCCAAATTTGCACTCAGCACAACCCCTGCCAAGAATTTTGGAACACTTTTTGACTAATGATGAAATTTTCTGTTACGTGATTATTTGTTCATTTAATACCTGCCAAATACATTTTTCTAGCCATAGAATTGTATATGATATCATTTTATACCAAATGTATATATGGTATTTTATAGTACATTATGTAGTGTATTACTACGACATTAAGACATCGTCCTTGTTTTTATCAAGCCAAATACAGAATAGGTGCTAAAATTATCTTTTACTAAATGATGTCATTCTTTTTAGGTGACTTTTTTGTTCGTTTGATATTTTTCTAGCAATTAACTTTTATAAAAAATCATTTTCTTACCAAATACAAAGTAATTGGCATTTTCTAGTACAATGTGGACTGTATCAATGCCACACTGAGTCATCGTCCTTGTTTTTATCAAGTCAAACACAGAATAGGTGCTTAAAGTTAACATTAATTAATTATGTCAATTTGATATATTTGCATGCCAAATTCACATTTTCCAGCAACCAAATTGTACCAAATACAATTTTCTAGTACATTATGGAGTATATTACTGCCATCTGAAGACATCGTCCTTTTGTCAAGTTAAACACAAAATACGTGCTAAAAGGTAAAGTTGTTTTGCATAAAGTTATCAACAGGTATTTGGTACACAGAGTTAAACAAATTTATCGTTATTTAATCATTTCTCTTGTAAACAGTTTGTTTAACATCTGTCCAAACTAAGGACAGGTAAACGGCCTTACTAAAAGTCATCTGAAAAAAGGTCACTGCGTCACAATTTGATAAGTATATTCTGGTGATTGCTACACTTACTATGGGAACGTGACACAGATACAGGACAAGTTCATTTATCTAAAGACTTTGAAAGAGTATTTTATAATACTGTTTTATAAATAATAGCACGTGTGTTAATAATTTATTTAGTGACAACTCTTAAATAATTGTTGAACGTTGCCCCCTCGTTGTTTGATTGATGCCAGGATTTTAACTCTACACAGAACAAAATGTAGCCTCTCATGTTCATTAATTCCTTGTTTTTCATCTGCATGGTCTAAAAGTTTCTCATTCGGACTTTGGCCTTGATGACTCTATTTTGCTTTTCTTGACTTTGGCAGTAAAACATGTACCCATTGATACAGGTACAGCTGTTGTAACCCGCAAATGTTTCCGTCATAATAGTACATGTTGTGATAATTTCCGGAGCACATAACTGTATCCGGTGATATATAGATTTTACATACAACAGAACATATGATAATAAGCAAAAACAAAATAAAATAAGGATAAAAATAAACACGTGATAAGGCCAGTGATTATAAAAAGTCTAACGTTGGGTGGTCTCCGGATAGGCCCTAAATGACAAAGTTATAGTATCCGAGGTTTAATTCGAGTAATTTGAGGGATTGCGCATTTATAAGCCTCTTAATCAATCAATTAACATTCTATCTGGCGTACATACGCATTACATAAAAAAATTGCAATAAGAACACGAATTATTAGCTAGCTATTTCAGCATACAACTAAAAGTAATTAAGGAAAGGTTGAATAACCAAACTCATCATTGAATGAAGATATACATCAGCGTTAGGGACCAATGTAAAAAAAAATTTAAAAATCAAGAACTGAAAAATATTTAAATCTGTATTTAACCTTGTTCTGTTCTTGTTTCAAATGATGTCATGAAGTAAATTTTTGTGCATTAAATTAAATTTCTTTAATAATAAATTAATTATGTGACGTGTAAAGATGAAATTACATGTTATGAAACAATGTTTTTGATGTTGCACGTAATTTTTAGTATATTAAGGGACAGCTGACATTTTAAGACCAGTCGTTGTATAACTAACATTTTTGCGGCTATCAAGCATGCCATTGGTAGTCTTAGCGACACCACTTATTTAGAATACTTCCCTATAATATGTCTATATTTACCCATGATGAAAGCTTTGTCATTGATTTTGTAAGTGTTGCTGTTCTCGTGTAAATATTTTGCTGTCTTCGTGATCAGGGCATGACATTATATAAAACACTACTTTTCTTATGTGCATGTGTCATATTAACTGCTTATGATGCACGTCTGGTGGTAATGATGACTTATAGGTAACATCCGGATAAACCGAAAATATGTACACTACGGATAGATACTGTACTTAAATGAAATAAAGGAATTGTTTAGTAATGATGAAATTAGCTGATGTTAACTGACAATAGTAACAGCAATTAAAAATGCAACAATAATGTGGATGAAATAAGAACACAATTAAAAACAATGCACAGAGAGATACCATGCCATCAAGAACCCACTTTAATGTTATATAAAGATTAAAGTTTTACTCCCTGGTGAGGATTCTTTCACTTATATCGCGGCAACCAGTTCGGTGATTACGGAGAAAACTACCGAACTTCTGCAAACGAAGTGAAAACTTTCTCACACTTACACGGAGTATAACATTTTAACTATAATGTATTTAGCAAAAACACGCTGTAATAAAAAATATTTTAATAAGGATCGTTCGTAGTTTTACAGATTTTTGTATAATGACAGAAGTTGTCCAGAGAGTTGGTTGTAATAAAATTTATCATCCGATGGGGCGACCAAGTGGCAGACACTCAGATCCCAAAAGATACCCCTTATCCAGTTCATATACTTTGCAGCTGGCAGAGAAACCGCCTAACACGGTACAAGCCGGAGGAAAAATACTTTGTTATATCTTTAAAATCATGATGAATGCTTTGTCAATGATTACTTAAGGGTTGGTGAACTCGTGTTCATGTTTTTTCTTCATGATCACTGTATAGGCAGAAACAATTTACCTATTCGCTTGACCTTTCATTAGGTCATTACAAGTTCTTATAAATATTCATGTGGAGCGTCCTGGCCCCAGTTTCACAATCAATCCTTAGCTATGATTTTCCTTTACTTAAATTTAGCAAATTTTTGTAATCTCTTTTTTAAACTGCTGATGGAGATTTTTGTCAAAACTAAATGCAAATATTTTAAGATAGAAGTGGCCTTAAAAATGGCACCTTAATTTCCTGAATATCTTGAAAATTAACAAAACTATAAAGATTTGAAATCTTGCAAGATTTAAGTTAAGGAAAATCTTAGCTAAGGAATGATTGTGACAACCGGGGCCTGATTCGCATTTTATACATAAGCAATGCATGTTTCCCATGATGTAGACGAAATACGCACATATGGTCCATACTGGTTCATAATAAATATTAAAACTGAAGGTCAAATGGACAGGTCAAAGTTATATGCCTATACATAACATATAATAGCATAAATTCCATTATGTAGTCGTAAGCGAATACTTTCATTTTCTTTGTCATAATTTTTTCGTCTTCCTTACATAGTGTACAGACCTGTTGAAAGTTAAGCTAAGCTAATTTATACCGAATAGGCAATCCATCGCTGTCCTTCGTTAGCTACATTTTGACAGCTTTTCTATCAATCTATCGGCATCTTTTCGGTCACTATCGATACATACCTCGGCAGCAAAGCTTTTAGTGTTAAACTTTTGGCGGTTGTGCACTGTACTTCTTTTGATGTAACGGAAGAATACTTACATCTTAGTATAACAATGACACATTTGTATACAACATGAAGACATATTTTTACTTCAAAGTTATTGGAAGGATCAAATTCATCCATTCAGTGTTTTAAGATACACATCATTGTGCCATGGCTCATATTCATCCTAAATCCTAAATATTAGCGATTACAGTTTATCTTAACTGCTCCATTGATTGCTCAAAAATCAACACTAATCTCGATAAATAACACAAAATCCTAACTATTAGAGTTTACAGTCCTCAAGCATTTCCATTCATTGCTAAAAAATCAACATAAAATCCTAACTACATGTATTAGCGTTTACAGTCCTCAAGCATTTCCGGTCATTGCTAAAAAATCAACATAAAATCCAAACTATTAGCGTTTACATTTCATCTTAGTGTCTTAGTGGTCCCATTGATTGTTCGAAAATCCACACAAAATCTTAAATACTAGTAATAGCTTTTTCAGTTTCCCTTAGTGATCCAATTGAAAATCAACACAAAATCTTAAATACTAGTGATAGCTTTTTCAGTTCCCCTTAGTGATCCAATTGAAAATCAACACAAAATCTTAAATACTAGAAATAGCTTTTTTCAGTTCCCCTTAGTGATCCAATTGAAAATCAACACAAAATCCTTAATGTATCATAGCTAGCTACCGAAGTCAATTTATTACAACCAATTACACTCTCGGTTTTGGTCGCCGGCTTTTGTGGATTAGCGTGCGAATAAAACACAAAATTCTTACTATTAGTGCATTCACAGTCCCCATTTGGTTCCAATTTTTGTTCGAAAATCAACACAGCATCTTCGTAGTTTCTTAGTGGTCCCATTTATTGCTCGAATATCAACACAAAATCCTAACTATTGGCATTTCATCTTAGTTGTCCCATTGAATGCTCGAAAATCAACACAAAATCCTTACTATAAGCGTTTACATTTCATCTAAGTGTGTTAGTGACCCCATTAATTGGTTGAAAATCAACAAAAAATCCTAACTGTTAGCGTTTACAGTCCCCGTGTGGTCCCATTGATTGTTCACAAATCAACATAAAATCCCTACTATTGACGTTTACAGTCTCACGTGGTTCTAGTTATTTCTCGAAAATCAACACAAATCTTAAATAATAATTTTTTCAGTTCCCCTTAGTGAACCCACTGATTACTCGAAAATCAGCAGAAAATTCTCAACGTATCATAGCGAGCTACTGAAGTTCATTAACAACCACTTTGACTCTCGGTTTTGGTCCCCGGGTTTCGTGGGGTTAGCGTATATATAAAAGCATAGCTTTCTACAAGCAAAAATTGAAAATATAAAAACAACCCCTTGTCGTAATGTGACCTGTTGTAACCGATGTCTAAAATATCTTATAGTTATCTTGACTTCGTATTACACCTTTTTAATTTTTTTTATTACAGCGTTTTCGATATTGATATGTAAATTATTTTTCTAACCTTAACGGCAGAATGAAAGGTGCAAAATGTAAGCGTTTGTTGTTCCCCTTAGCGGTTTAAAAAACCAGAGAATCTAAAAGATTGTGAATGGACTTTAGTATTGTGAGGTAAGCAGGAGACGAAACGGATGTACCATACAGTGTATGACGGCAACACTATTATAGTACCATGTTGCCCACGTTAGCAATTATTAGCATACAATTAGTAAATACTATCTCAGAAAGTCATAAAAACCAATAGCCCAATTGATTGCTCGAAAATCAATAGATCTTAAAAATTAGCGTTTACAGTTTATCTTAGTGTCTTAGTGGCCCCATTTATTGCTCGAAAATCAACAAAAAATCCTAACTATTGGTGTTAACATTTCATCTTAGTGTCTTGATGGCCCCATTGATTGCTCGAAAATCAACACAAAATTCTAACCATTAGCGTTTACAATCCTCATGCATTTCCATTTATTGCTCGAAAATCAACACAAAATCCTAACTATTGGTGTTAACATTTCATCTTAGTGTTTTCATGGTTCCATTGATTGGTCGAAAATCAACACAAAATCCTAATCAAAAAGAAACATACTAATCCATGTCCGAATCACAATCCAGAAGCAAAGTAAAAACTTTGGAACTGACAAGTTAGGTTAGACACGTGAACTTCCATCAGGGAAGTGAGGCTGGGTGCTCCGGAAGGGTAAGCACCTCTTGTTTAGCTAGCTACACCCGCCACGCCACGTGTGTAATCAAAATTGTGTGAAAGGAACATGGAACTTTGAGACGTCAAATATATCCAGGGCAATCCTGGACACAGAGATCAAACTTATCAACAATACTGTGATGACGGCCATAAAACTTTTAGCTTTAACAGCCCCCACGTGGATCCATTTATTGGTAGAAAATCAACACAAAATCTTACTATTAACGTTTACAGTTCCCACGTGGTTCCATTTTTCAGTTCCCTACCTTAGTGAACCCACTGATTACTCGAAAACAAACACAAAATCCCCAACGTATCGAAGCGAGCTTCTGAAGTTCATTCACAACCAATTTGACTCTTGATTTTGATAGACGGCTTTCGTGGGGTTAGCGTGTAAATAAAAGTAAAGCTTTATGCAAGCAAAAATTGAAAACATGAAAACAACCACTTGTCGTAATGTGACCTGTCTAATAATTGATGTCTAATATATTTTCTTGACTTCGTATTACTTTTTATTAGCGTTTTTAATATTTCTTTGTGAATTATTTTTACCTTAGCGAGAGAGTGAAAGATGCGAACAACCAGTGTTTGCTTTTCGCCTCAAGTGGTTTATGAAAAACCGAGAATCTAAAGGATTGTAAATGAACTTTGTGATAAGCAGGAAACCAAACATTGTCTTAAAAGTGTCTAGTTACAACCAACATACAGTGTATGATGGTTACACTGTCATATTACCATGTTGCCCACGGTAGCAATTATACAATTAGTATTTACTATTTTCAAGATCATAAAAAGCCTACTCGCAAATTAACATTATGTCAACGTGAATAACATAAGACAATTTATATGTTGCACTTTGCTAAGGGCGTGCGATACACATGATTAGATGGTGTACTATCGCAAATTCTTGTAGAAGTAGCCCATTTATGTTATATTTTATGTTTTTTCGTCGTCAATAATGGCTGCTAGTAAATTGATGAATTTCTTCCATGATTGTTTTATTTCTTTAGAACACGGTGTTTCCATTATATCTTCAATTAGTTCCATCAGTGGCTCGTGAATCTTCTAAAAACAAATGATTTTATTTCATCAAGGAAATCATGTACTTGGTAACATCCATATCAACCTGTCAAGCAAACAATTTCTAACTGACTAGAACTATGTGAAATAGTTGACAATATTAAATGAATGAATTAGTCAACGTGGTAAAAATAAAAGACAGAATTTACGTGAGTGAAATACTATAAATACTGTAAAACAATAAAAATTTGCAATGATGTTGTTAAACAACAAGTGTTGATGTCACTCAAAAACCTGAACATTTACATGTAACACCGAGCCAAGAGAACCTGGGTGTTCCAAATGCTTTGCAGGATGGGAATTGAACGCTATACATGAACCTATCGTAATAGTTTTCTTAGTCCTTTAACAAGGACACAGATATTAATTAACGGCATTCTGTATCTTATTAGAACCATGAAAAATAATTGAGCAATATATTTATCAGACACCTTATGTTAAAGTGTTCCATAAAGGTAGACAACCATGTATAATGTTGCAAAACAACATAAACATATGCCATTGTAGAATTTTGATTTTTTATTTTTTTTTGCCAAAAAGAAAATGTCATGAAATTGTGCTTAACAACACTCAAAATCTAATACTAAACTATAAAATCAGAAACAAACATCCAGAAGCAAAGTAAAAACTTCGGAACTGACAACTCAGGTTAGACACGTGATGCCGAGTGCTCCGGAAGGGCAAGCACCTCCTGTTTTAGCTAGCTACACCCGCCACGTGTGTAATCAAATTGTGTGAAAGAAACATGGAACTATGGGGGGGGGGTCAAATATCTCCAGGGCAATCCTGAAAACGGAGACATCAAACTTATCAACAATACTGGGATGACGGCCATAAAAATTCAAGCGGACCCAGAAGGGTTTGAATGATAGGATCACCGGTATGATATATTTATACTGTCTAAATGCTTGATGGTTTTTGTGAGTTCTTATGCAAGTAACCAATAATACTTACCGTAAAATCGTGACTTTTAATTCCAAACTTTCTGTGGACAAGTGCAATGTTCTCCATTTTTTCGTGCATACTGTTAGAATCTTCTGGACTGTCCAGTATGTAAGACAATCCATTCATTACATTCCTACCAATTCCCAGTTCGTCAACAAGTTTGAAATCGATGTCTTTACAAGGCACATCTTTCAATGCTTGGAAGTAGTTTTTGGATGAAGAATATTGCTTGAAATACCTTAAACAAAAACATACATTGATAGGCTAAGTAAGCCACTTGTAGCCAGCGTTTCTACAGGTAGCCAATTACTAGTAGATAACTTTACTTACTCACACACCAATGCTGTTTTAAGACATGTTTATGCTTAGGAAATTCAAAACCGCTTATCTTAATCAATCATATTTCGAAATACAAAGATAGGAAAAGCAAGCACCCGTTTGTCTTTGGAACAATTGAATGACAAAATATAATTCTAATTCCAAGATTTCTGCTATCTAAATGAACAAGCAAGAGTCAAACTAGAAAGGTGATTAAAATATTGAATGGGCGTCATAACATTCTGTGGTTTATTTTTCTGTGTTTTGCAATGCAAATTTTTTACTTTAATCTGATTTTATTGGACATCTTTTTCAATCAAAGTTTTTTTTCAGTATAAAAACCCATCCTTGCACCGAGTGTCAGGATTTAATATTTTAAAGCTCTGTTATAAAGATAAAATCTGAAATCTAAATCTAATGAATCGCTCAGAACATATTAGTGAAAAACAGGGCCTACGGATTTTAGAAATCAATCCCCCGGTGCCATGTTAGGGACGGTGTGTGTGTGTGTGTGTGTGTGTGTGTGTGTTTAACATAAATATTTACCTGATAAAGAAATGAGCGCCATTCGATTTTTCAGCATTTATACATTTCCACGTTTCTTTTATTCTCATAAAATCTTCCTCATCCAGAATATCCTCTACAGCATAATGTTCCATTTTAGTCAATAGTGATGATTTCAAGAACACATGTTTTGAAGATGTCGAGTTCGTTTTTTCCCGAAATGCAAGACTATGTTGTATATATCATTAGCTTATATGATTTCTACCTTGGAATTGCTATCTTTAAATCTGAAAATGAAGACTATAGATTCTCTGTAAATATTGTCATAAACCATTTTGTTTTTGATTATATCATTAAAACATTCCTAAAATGCTATATGACAATATATCATTTGTCAAAGTGTATTTAATTATTTTTTCAAAAACAAATGGTTTGCGACATTATCATAAATAACATCCTTTTCGGGATGTAAACAAGCACTTGTGTACATACAATTCGAAATAAACTATATATGCAGTAATGGTGTTCGCCAGCATATCACGTTTTGTGAGGAAATAAAATAAATAAATAAATAATGTTTCTATTGGATATGGAATCGATCATGCAATTTGACTTTTTCCAGTAAAGCGACATTAAAATGGCAAATGGTAGTTTTAAAGAGAGATTCTGAAGAGTCCGGTTTTGCAAACCTTATCATTAAAGAGTGAAAAAATACAACATCCATTTATTTTCAACAAGTATAACAAGTGTTATTTATAATTAAAAGGATATAAAATAAAGATGATTATTATCAAAAAAAAAATATACAAATAATGTTGAAATAAACGTAAAAAATATATCGTCGTAATAAATATTTACCTAAGTTTCTTGTGTCTGTTTTCGGTAAAAAAAAACACTGAAAATAACTGAACGATTTGTTTTCTTTTGGGAATTATTTTCAATATCCAGAATTCATTTTGCAGCAACGCACTCGCAAAAGATCAACCACATTTTTGAATTATTTTCATCTTTGAAAAGTATTTTCAATATCCATAATTGATTGACCTGTTTGAAGTTTCTCAATCGCTAAAGATCAACTACATTAATCCAGCCGTGTTTATCTTTGAGATTTATTTTCAATACGCATGCAGATTAAACATTCTCCGATGGATTCGCTAAATATCAACTGATTAGAGGATTATTAGATATCCCAAAGCTTCTGGGATTGGTCTATGATATTTTCAGAAAATGTTATTAATTTGGTTAATAATGCTAGATAATATTACATCAAACTTTCAATCATGTATCCATACACAGTATCTTAGTAACGCTAAAAACCTTTAACTTTTATCACTAATGAATTATTTAGCTTCAGAAGTATCCAAGTATTAAGATAAATATTTGAAAATCAATTTTCGTTACAAATCATTACTACGGAAACCGTAAGGTGACATGTGTAAACAAAAAAGATTTCGTAATTTCGAAATAGTATTTCGTATATTCGCAATAGTTAATTCGAATAAGTGTTTCGAAAATACGAAATAACTACGGCGAACAAATGAAAAAACTTTTGCGAAGAGTCCAAAAACTACTGCAAATATACGAAAAAGTATTTCGAAATTACGAAATAACTTTTTTACACGTATCACCTTATACACGCTTCGAACATTACACTAGTTTGTTCAGCTATGTTCAACAACATATCTGTGCTCTACGGCGCTTACTAAACACATGCTACTTGAGATTCTACATACCACGATGTTAAACCTGACATCCCAGTTTCTTTCATTATTATTATTATTATTATTATTATTTGCTATTTTTTTATAATTCAATTTACAACAACATATTACACATTATATGTGAATAAAAAAATATCTGTGCTTTACGGAATCAGTTAGGTAACAATATATATTTGCAATAGCTTAATCGAATATTCCAAATATCAAATAACGTTTTAACGGTTAGACCCAAGGCTAGACGCTTATAGGGTTTAGTCACTCGTACCGGATGCTTCTGTTACGCGCTATCGATCGGGCAGAATATTGGAGTTTTTTGGCCATCGGCGGAAATGTCCGAAATGCTGCGATTGGAAACGTTTTTTCATGCCACACTTACTCAACAAGACTCATATGACATAGGACTAGTCTATGTGTTTTACCAATGAATTGCATTATTGCCAGTAATAACGATATATATATCTGTATATTTATTGTGATTGGCCTTATTTTAGGATGATTCCACTGACTAGGCAGGATAGGATATTCGGATGATGAGATATACAGAGAGGATAGAATGATAAAATAGGATAGAGTGACAAAATTGTAACCGGATGAATTAAGGCTTATGAAATCCCCGACAACAACCTTCATTTCGTACGTTGACAATTGGGTCATTTACATGTGATGAGTGCGGTCTACTCTGACACGTGTTATGTAGAATTTATTGGTGTCCTATCCATCTTGCCAAGTCAAGTGAAGTGAAGTGTATATATCCAATCAACAATTGTATATGCATGCATAATAGAATATTGTAGGCATTGATATAACAGACATTTCGATATACAGTTTAAGGTCATAGGTGTAGAGATCAAGGTCACAGAAGCATAAGAATATTGAAATTGTTAATTATCTGGAAAACTTTTTGTATAGACATGTATATTAAAATATTGTAGGTCATTTTGATATATATGTAGATTAAGGTCATGGGTTCAAAGGTCAAGGTCAGACTAAAATGGACAACAACAGACAATCCCCCCCCCATTTAGCATATTATCCTCATCACAATTACTGTACCAATCACAATGTCAAGGTCACATATGCATATGAATATTGAAATGGTTACTATAAACTTTTTGTACAGACATGTAAATAAGAATATTGTAAGTGTTGATATAATGATTATTTTGATATATAGTTAGATTAAGGTCATGGGTTCAAAGGTTAAGGTCACGAACTATAATGGGACAACCACAGACAATTTCGCCCCTTTTTACAAAATTATCCTATCACAATTATTGTACCGTTCATGAAAGGATTACCGCACAAAATGATTTCCTCAAAACCGTCCCCAAATCAATGTGTGTAGGCTAACCGCTTTCCAGTACTTTCGGTACTTTGATTACACATGTCATCTTACGAGCTCTATAGTGCTTAAGTATAAATGTAATTAAAAAATTGATCAATTAGGCAGAAAGTATTCCTGGTTGAGAAAAGGCAAATACATGTACATGTATTTAAATAGAAAAGTTTAAATTTTCTACGTGTGTTAATAATGAAAGTATTTCGCTGTTCATGTGGTGTTTATTACGTAACCTAAAACATAAAAAGCACCAAATAAAACCGTTATGAATAATCTATATGGTTAATATACATGTCTGAAGTAGTCATGACAGTTATATGACCATAATTACCCCGTCTCAACAGTTCAATGCCGCTGTTTGTGCAGTACAGACCTGTCGAAAGTTTAACTAATGAGCTAAGCAAGAATAGATGCCGAAATAGCAGCTCAACTGGGTATGGTAAGGTCTGACCAAGACTTGAAAATAGGCAGTGACCGTTGTTGCCCAGTAATCAGCATTTTAGAAATGAAAGCCACAGGGTCCTTTGGAAGAGACCTTAAAAACCGATGGCAGGCGTGACACGTTAAAGAACATTCACTACACATTTCCCTGAGTGCATCACAAAAGTTAAATTTTTGTCACTTCACCCATAACCGGTGACGTCTCGATATAAGTGAAATATTCTTGCCTGAGACATAAAACTACATCCAATCAATCAATCTTAGTAGAGTATGTTGCAACAAAAGAATAAAAAAGTCAATCTCTATCAAATATTAATCAGAAGCCGATTATAAAGTCGTACTCATGTAATGGATTTGGTCATATACATACATACACAGCTTGTAAAGACCTAAATCCTCATCAGTAAGCAATTCATGTCGGCTTAATACTGTTGAGTATAGTTCTCGTAAATCCATTTCAACATCGCGCATGCGTCTCTAAATTTTGATCAATTACAATATATATAAGTTTTGTAAAGATATATTTTTCTTGCCATCACATGTCATCGATGACTTACAAGTATCAATACTATGACTAATACATGTATAACACATACAGAAAAAAAACTGTCGAGATATAGTCAACTACGGACCGAAATGAGATATGTTGATTCAGCACTAATCCGTTAGTTTAAATTTTCGGCAGGTCTGTACTATATTTACGTCTAAAATCGCTTGCAACATGGCCTGGTCGAGTTGACTACGCATGCACAGATGGCAATTATGAACTATAAATATGCAAATGCATGAAAAACATAAAACAAAATGTTGATAATCGTTTGTATTTATATAACGTTGCTATGAGGAAGTTTCTTTAATGTTTTCTGTTTATCTACATTTCAAATCATATATTCCATATCTATAATTAAATATTTTTCTTTTTACTTATTTTCACGGTTTATGAAACAAATAGTTCACTACAAAGTAACAAGAATAAGCACATTACTTGAAATTCCCGGAACACCTTACTACAGTACAGACCTGTCGAAAGTCTAACACTGAGAAAAAGAAAATCAAACGAAGCTCGGCTACCTATTGGCCGAAATATGGATACTTAGTAACCGAAAAGATTTGAGGAATAATTATATAGTAGCAGTCGCGATATAGGTAAAGAGGGACAGGGATGTGCTGTTGATTTGGCATTTATTCGTTAGCTTGGTGTTAAACTTTCGACATGCCCGTTGTCATGTTGAAAATAGCCTTACAACCGGACCTACACAGCAACTTAACTACATGTGTTATATTGTGAATTATTGTCGCGGAGAATAGTTGTCACCGTGTGGTTTACTTCACACCAATATATATTCAAATTGTATTTATTACACACGTGTAGGTGTCTCGAATGATTATACTTGTAATATGTATTTTGTTGTTATAACGTACTGGAAAAGAATATGTCACCATATTGAAAGAAGATGACAATTTTATAGAAGTCTTGATGGAAAACGATGGTAAGTACCTGTAATGGTAATGGTTATTTAAACAAAAAAAACACATAATAATCCATGACCAAATCACAATTCCAAAGCAAAGTATAAAGTAACACTAACCACCATCTTTAATGGTCCACCATCTATCCATCTTTAACCATTAAATATGGACATCTGGTGGTTTTAGCTGGCGTTCATCTGTAGACGTTGTTCAATATTCAGCCACAAACATACCAGACCATGTTCAAATCACAATCCCGATAGCAAAACACAAACATTAAAACCTGCCTAATTAAGTTAAACACGTAAACTTACACCAGGTATGTGTAGTCGGGTGCTCTGGAAGGATAAGGACTTTCTGTTTATAGCTACTCGAAAATAAATGCGAATTAAAGGAACACTGAACACGGAACTATGAGACGACAGAACAACCTAGGATATAGAGACATCATACTTATCAACAGCATTGTGACGACGGTCATTTTGAGAGTCCTGATAAGCCTGTGCTTGCAATATCCCTGAGCCAACAATTTATCTTACGGTCTTAGCCGACTTATGTATATCTGCACCTTTTTCTTCTTCAACGTGTCTCCTTGGTCTCTGCTTGGTGACGTAGTCATGAATTGAATGGTGGGAAATTCGTGGTTCAAATGTACACAAATATACGTTTTTCCTTTCTATATTGCAAGGTTGATAGTTTAAAATGGTTGAGCATGTTTTGACTTAATTGACATGTTCTTCAGTATACCATTTTTGTTAAATCTAGCTGCTAGTCTCTGCCAAGTACCAAATTGTTTTAAATGATTGAGTAATATCGTCCCTGTTTTATTAGGTTTTTTTTTTTTACCAAATGCTTAGTCGAGGTTCAGCTATTGCCTATAAGAAAACAATTATGAGTCTTATTGGCTTTTTATACGCAAACAGTATATGATTGTTCTATTTCAGAAACCGGTGATTGTGAACACCACCTTAACAACAGTACAAGCACCATCTGAGGACGGAACATTTAATATTCTTCTTGCAGTGTTTGTGCTACTAGCAATAACAGCAATTATGTGTGGGGTGGCAACTTGTATAGTAAAATCGTCAACAAAGAATGAAATAGAAGATACTGATAGTGAATCTGACGAGGACTTCAAGTTTGTATCCTGACAGGTGGGTGGAAGTGCCATTTTAGTTGTTCTAGGACAAGTTTAGTTCTTTAATAAGAATTACTATTCATTGGCAGACACGGAAGATACATATAGTGAATCTGACGAAGACTTTAAGTTTATATTCTAACAGAGGAGCGAAAATGTTTTAACTTGTTCAAGAACAAGTTTAGTTCAGTAATTAAAATCACTTGACAAGACATAAAACTGGTTATTTTGTATACATTGAAAAAACATAGAAGACATGGATAATGATTCTGATTTTGTATCCTAACAGATGGCCGAAATGCCAATTTACTTGTTCTGGGACAAGTTAAGTTTTTTTAATAAGGAGTACTTGCAAAGACATAAATTACAATCATAAAGTCATCTGGATTGTTCTGGATATAGCATGTTACATTGTGTATGGTAATCGTATAACTCTGAGCATTGGATATATGACAAATATGCAATGAAGAATGTAGAAAGCAAAACAAGAAGTGATGTTCTGATACTGAAACCATTGTTCTCGTACATTTTTAACCTACATTTTCCAGAGCAAAAGACCGTTTAAATCATTTTTTGTTTTCTGAGACCTACGTAGCATATGTGCTTTAATGGATCGTAAGTGTTTATTTTGTGGAATCGCCGTTATGTTTTGTTTTGTTTTATTTGTATTCTGTTGTTTTTGCGATTTAAATGAATTGGTGATAAATTGACCAATGTAAATAATTATTTACTAGATGGTACTTCAATACACAAGTTGCAAAAGAATAAAGAAGTGACAAAGGTAATTTCGATGCTGACGAACAAGTACGCGTGGTTCCGGATGTAACCAAGTGAACAACCTCTATTAAGGGACTACGAAAGATTGAAGTAATTGTGTTCATGCCCCAGTCTGTGTATTTCACTTATAATAAGGTGGTCAGTTCTAGGAGTGGTGGAGGAAACCAGAGTACCCCCAAAAAATACAGGCTTACGTCTCGAGCGAACTAACCCGAATGGGATTCGAACCTAGGTGGTATTAAGACCACTCGGCTACTGAGTCTTCTGACAAAGAATAAAAAAATTGAGCATGATAAATTGCATGATGTATGTTAATTTGGTTACTTGTGTTTTAGCAAAGTAAAGGAAAAATAACGAAAAAGAAACATGGAACAAGTATATATGCACTCAAGCTTGAAAAGGGACAGAACTTTAACATAATCTATGTGCTTGCTGTATGTTAATTTGGCTTCTTATGTTGAAGCAAAGTAGATGCGAAAAAGATATTGAATAGGTATCTATGCACTCAATCTTAAAAAAGGGACAACTTGAATAAATGGAAACTTCAAGTTCAAATTTTAATCTCCAGAACAAAATTCGGTCAAATAATAAACAGCTCAAGTTTACGTAGTTAAACAGTACAGTGACATATCCACCGTCATCAAAGTTTAAAACTAGGACGGATTATCTGTATGTACGTAATACTTAAAGGTTTGATGCCCTTGACTTTGTTCAGTTTATTGGATAAAACATTTACACTTCATTGACATCTGTCTGTTTGTCCTGGCTTTATTTGACAAAAATAAACTCCAATGCGTGGTTCAATTTATACCTGAAAACCGTTAAAGGACAACAACTGATTGAAAATAATTAAGATACTTTCACGACAAGGGGCCTCCATGCCTCTTTACTTCGATGACATTTGTCTTTTAGTCCTGCCTTTTTATTTGACAGAAATACGCTTATCTGTTTGTCCAGCCTTTATTTGACAAAAATAGAACTCCAATGTGTTGTTTAATGTCTGGAAACCGATAAACAGGACAATCATTAAACTGTGGAAGACGGACGACTGGATGACAATAATTTAAAGATACTTTCACGACAAGGGGCCTCCATGTCATCTACACTATACTTCAATGACATTTGCCCGTTTGCCCTGCCTTATTTTGACAGAAATACGTGGGTCATTCGAAATGTTCTGTCATATGCTTCGAAAACAATTATGATCGAATCAAATTGGATTTTTAAAACCCTCCTTGATAGAGATATTCTCAGTAAAAGTAAAATTTAAAATAAAGTGCTTCAAAGTAGCCCTCTTAGGATGGTAGCAGACATTGGTTTTTATCTCCCTTTCCAATGTGTTTTCGTGCAAAAATAAGCTCCGAGTACCTTAACATTTGTGACGAATGAAACCCGTCACAGGAGCTTCAATAAATCTTGTATGCTGGCTATTAGTCCGACTAATCAGCCTACTAAACCCCCATTTTAATTTTTGACTTTTTGGAGGTTTGTGGTCCACAAAACTCCAAAAAGTCAAAAAATTAAAATGGGGGTTTAGTGGGCTGATTAGTCGGACTAGCTGGCTATTTCAAAATATTTGTTCTGTTATATAGTAACCTTGCTAATGAATACAAAAACCGCTGACCGCTGTTTAAACATCTTTACATAATTCTGCGTCTCCGGAACAAATGCATTATGCATGGGTTAATTTAAAATTACGACAATACTAGAAAACGTATGTATAATTTTCTGTGTGTTATTCTGTCTTTTTGTACTTGCCGACATAATTATGATGACTATTGTTAAATATGGCGTATTTGCAGTACATCAATATTGTTTTGGCTTAAAAATAATATCTTCGCAAATTTAAATAGAAAAGGGGAAACTATTATGTGTAAATCTAGTAATATACGTTATTTATTTCATAGACATTCCTTGAAAGTTAATAATAATGCCATCGAATCGGAGCACATGTTTCTACACGAACAAATATCGGAACTGGACAACAGAACAGCAGACGATGAAACAACTGATGCTTTATACGGAGTCCGTGAAGGGACACTGGACAACAGAACAGCAGACGATAAAACAACTGGAGCTTTATACGGAGTCCGTGAAGGGACACTGGACAACAGAACAGCAGACGATGAAACAACTGATGCTTTATACGGAGTCCGTGAAGGGACACTGGACAACAGAACAGCAGACGATGAAACAACTGGAGCTTTATACGGAGACCGTGAAGGGACACTGGACAACAGAACAGCAGACGATGAAACAACTGATGCTTTATACGGAGTCCGTGAAGGGACACTGGGCAACAGAACAGCAGACGATGAAACAACTGGAGCTTTATAGACAATGAAACAACTGGAGCTTTATACGGAGTCCGTGAAGGGACACTGGGCAACAGAACAGCAGACGATGAAACAACTGGAGCTTTATACGGAGTCCATGAAGGGACACTGGACAACAGAACAGCAGATGATGAAACAACTGGAGCTTTATACGGAGACCGTGAAGGGACACTGAAATACACACATTACAATAAACATTATTTTACAGCGATTTAACTACGGTACTTTGTGATTTTACAAGTCAAATACTGATGTGGATGCATTCTTAGCTTGAAAGTGCAAAACGTGTATAACATCATTCATTTTCAAACATATGGTGTATAAACTCATTCCTCGTTTTACTTATTGAATTGACCATAGAGCTAAAGAATTCAGTTATCTGGTGGTGGAAGAGGAATTGAAGTAATGGTGTTATACGCTGCAGTAAAGACTCTTTCACTTATATCGAGTTGGTAAGGTCAGGGATGTTGGAGAAAATCGAAGCTCCTGGAATAAACCCAGACCACCGGCAAACTTTCTTGCACTTCAATCTGTCATGAATGGGATTCGAGATTAGACAGTGAGAGGCAGTGTCATCCACAGGCGCGCGCTTTAGACTACTTGGCCACAGATGCGCCCCCACCATTCCGACGACTGGGGTCAAGGAGACTGTAAATAGTATTACTAGTATCATAAACATAGCAGTATTTGGTTATTTTCGAGATAAACTCTTCACCTGTAACTATTTTGACGAGCCTGATGCACTTGCATAAACAGCAATTTTAGATAACCTTGGATAACATGTAAATATGATTACGTGCTTAATATAAACGGTACTCTAAGGTTAAAATTAAAATCAAAGTACTGAAAGTACTAAAATTCGCGAAAGATTAGAAAGACAGGGAGTTCAGTGTCTCCATCAATGTAGTGTCAGGTATATGAAGTTGTCAGGTAACTGAAAGGAGGTTGTTACGTTCACCTTGCATTGCTCCCAACACAACATAGTAAGTTCATGTAGTGTGCAATGTGCAGACTATGAGCATGGGGCTGTTTTAATATTCACACATTGGACCAATATTAAGGATTCATGTAGGAAATAGTTCAATCCGAATAAATGCATGTATGGAACCATCAAGGATGGTCAAAGTTACTTCCATTGTCATGGAGACCCTAATATTAAACAAGAGGTCCATGAGCCTTAATGCTCACATGCAGCTGAGTACATATCTCATGCAGAGGTTCAATGGTCATTGACATTAATTAAAGAGAATGTCCAAATAAATTTTCAGCAGTAAGGGCCAATTATATGTAAGGATTTTTTGCAAATTTATTATAACATAACTAGTCATAAGAGTGCTACATATAATATATCTGAAATCTAGCTACAATATATTGTTTATAAACAACTAAAAAGGTAAAGAAAAATTTGAACCCATGACCTTAATCTAAATATCGCAATGAATATTAGGTCAATACCTACAATTTAGAAGCCTATACAAAAAGTTTATAGTTTTTGAGATATTTAACCATGTCAGTATTTGTTTGCATCAGTGACCTTGACTTTTAAACTCATGTCCTTCATTCATATATCAAAATGACCGTTAGGCCAATACTACAATATTTTAACATATATGCCTATACAAAAAGTTTATAGTTTTTAAGACAATTAATCATTTCAGTATTCATTTGCATCTATAACCTTGACCATTAGACCTATGACCTACATTCATATATCAAAATGAACATTGTGTAAATGCCTATAACATTCTGATATACATGCCTATAGAGAAAGTTGATCATTTTTGAGATAATTCACCATTTCAGTATTTGTTTGCATCTATGACCTTGACCTTTGAACCTATGACCTTCGTTCATATATGGAAATGACCGTAAGGCAAATGCCTACAATATTCTAATATACATGCCTACACAAAGAGTTCAAAGTTTTTGAGATAATTAACCATTTCAGTATTCGTTTACATCTATGACCTTGACCTTTGAACTTATGACCTCTATTCATATATCAAAATGACCGTTGTGCAAATGCCTACAGTATTCCAATACACATGATGATGATGCCCATACAAAAAGCTTATAGTTTTCAAATATATTGACAAATACATTAATTTTGCAATTTCCCCCTCAAGTACCTTGCCATTATCTCATTTTGGCCCCTAAAGCTACATGTGCAAATCTAAAACTAGGTGCCCATAGTGTTTTACATAAAATATCTAAGTTATATCTCTTGTAGGTTTAGAGCAGATGATTTTTAAAGATTTTCACAAATTTCCCCTTTATGGGGCCCAAGGGGACATAATCCTTGCATTTGTGCAAATCTGAAAACCCCTTACTTGACCATTACTGTCAAATATCATCCAATTTGGCTCTGTAGTTTTGGAGGAATTGATGAAAAATGTGAAAAGTTTATACATGACGCACATCGGACGAAGATAGATGGCAATTGCACATCTGAGCCTTTGGCTCAGGTGAGCTAAAAAGTTTATACAAGACGGATGAAGATAGATGACAATTGTTCATCTGAGCCTTTGGCTCAGGTGAGCTAATAAGCTTCTGATATCTTTCATGTCATAATTGAGGATATTTTTAAATAAATTAATAACTTGAAAAAATTAACTATTATTTTATTATTATTTATATCACCAGAGTTGTGTTTTAAGAATTCGATAATTTTTGGAAGACTTTTTATTCCCGAGACCAGCATAATTTTAGTAAATCTTGTAAACAACAATTTTTTCAAATGGGTGGACGTTAGGATCCCCGCTGACTGGGTTTGACAGGTGACCCCTCTACAAAGGTTCTGTACATGATAAAAATGTAGTTGACAGATGACCACTCTACAAAGTGATCGCTATCCCAGATTTCACTCTAATCAATTTATAATTTTTTAAGGATGACTTCACGGAATGCTTTGAAAAACGAGAAAAGCAGTATGATAGCACAAAATTCCAAAATTTTTGTCTTAATATGGGGAGACTCCTCACATCAGCAGGGATTGAGCTTAACTTTTCGATGAGCCATACAATGAACTGTCAAGAGTGATGGTTGATCTGAATATATCAGGCATATACATTTGGATTATTCTATCCCTTGCTTTACTTTCGATATTCAACATCTGCAATTACATTGATGAATGGTTTTGCAGAAATGTTGATCTATAGGTACTGCCAATGTCAATGACTGTATAATTTTGGCAGATTTTGATTTATTAGCAGGAACTTGTTTTGCATTACTAAAGGCTTGGGCCTGTTTGTGAGATTCAGAAATGTCATGTTTATTTACACTGTCAAGTTTATAACTAGTGCAACCCTCACTAAATACAGATTTTTTTCCTGTCGAACTCTACACAATCGGCACACTTCATTCCGTCCTGCGTATCATACAACCAAGGCCTGCCATCTTCCCATGGCTTTTTTATGCTCCGATGCGTTTGGACTTATCATACTCTTGATAGTACTTTCGTTTTTCCGCAGGTCCTTGTTTAGCCTTTGGAGTCGATGCTCCTAAAAATTTCCACATGGCAGAAAGCCGGAAGTATCATTTTATACATAAATATCAGAAAAGGAAACGTAATGGCACCGTATTTGAATTCCGGTCGGAACACCGGTCCATTTACACTTGTTAACTATATGATACCCATTTTTCAATTTTACTATTATTGTCGCCAGTTAGAAATAAACAGGAAATCGGTAAACGGATCGGAATGTCAAATACACCGAACTGAAAATTCTAATCGCCACCTGGCAGCCCTGGGCGACCTGTGTATGATACATTTATCGCCCAGAGCGAAAAACTGGGCGCCCGTTAATCTCAATCCCTGATCGGGAGGGTTGGCAGGTATGATAAAACCATTAAAAGTTAATTACTGCTAAAAATAGCTAACATCTGGGTCAAGAAGACGATCTCAACCAATCAGATTTCAGATTATAATATATACAAGGAAAAAAATCTGTTCGGGAGGGGGGATCCGCGTGACGTCATCAACATATTCTATCCTCAAATACAACAAATGCAGCGTTCTCTTTTCAATCTCGTATCAATTTCTTACTAAATCAATATTACTCAATAATAAACCCCATTTACATGACAATTTACCCATCAAATCCATACAATACAAAAGTTATTGAAATTTGAATTATCTCCCTTTATTCAAACTTCGACCTACATACGAGAGAGAGTTGATTTTCTGTAACGGAAGAATATTCGGGTTGAGAAATCTGCATGTAACAGCTACATTCAAGAATGATCAAGATCATTCGCGAATAAAAAATCAAATCTTAACATGTAAAGTTTATTTATTTATTTATTTAATTATTTATTTATTTTGTTTGTTTGTTTTTGAAACCATAGTGATGATTTTATATTTTCTCTGGGTTCATCAACCATCTCAGTAGCCTGATATTGGGCAAAAACTCAAAAGATTTTTTTACTAACGTAAAACATTATTACTGCATTCAACTCCTTCAAAACATGCAAACATGGACGTGTGCGTCGTAGGACCAATGATTGTCAAAGTAAGGATATGGTGGACTGTGGATATTGGCTCTATGAGTCTCAATCCTGAATCGATCCTTACTATCAATCGCATATCCGATTATCTCGACTTGTACCGTTTCTTGATCTTATCGCATTATTCGACATTGCCCTATACAGTTAAACCTTTAGGTAAAGGCCACTCAAGGGAATCAGTAAAGTTTATGGGCAGGTTGTCCTTAAATACAGGTTAAACTGACGCATAAAAAAGAAAGAGAATTTGGGATAAAATTTTACTGGCCTTTCAGAACAGATGGTCCTTATACAGGTTTAAATAACACGAATAACGATCACAGGGATAAAATTTTACTGGCCTTTAAAAGCAGGTAGTCCTTATATAGAGTGGTCTTTAAACCAGGTTTGACTGTAGTTTATTTCTACTCGATTCGAGAGGTTTTAAGTTGAATCATGGTCCTCTAGCGTCAGTATTTCTATCCAATCGTTTTACTTTCTCAAAGTACTACAATAGTCCTTTTGTCAATGGGTTTATATGATGTGGTAATTATCATGACTACAGTAACAAAGAATTTGCTTCAAACTTTTAGTTTCCATTGAATGTTAGAAGGTACTTAACATGATGTACTCATTTGCAGTTTGATCAGACATCCATTTAAATCAATCCCACACTGATGGATTGATTGATTAAATGGGCTTTTACATCCCACTCAAGAATATTTCACTTATATCGAGACATCACCAGGTAGAAATTTGGAACTTTACAGTACGCTCATGGGAATGTACAAAGAGGGTTCTTTAACATGGCACGCCTGCCGTGACACGGGACATCGATTTTTAAGAATTTCCAAAGGACCCTGTGACTTTCTAAATGCCAAGGTCTTGGCAAAATTTCCATTTCTTAGTCAGATCTGCCCATGGAACCTCCCACTTTACCAACTGAGCTACCAGTGTTTTTATGGTCAACTTTGCACAGGTGATTCAAGGAATTTTTGTTTTGAAATAGTGGTTTGTCCGAGCTATATATACAGTTTAGCAGCAGATGCTCAAAATGAAAATTATTTCACCCTGTCCATTCCATTGTCCAACTGCTATAAAGAAGATGAGTGGAGTAAAGCAGTCAACATTTTTTTTCACTTATATGGAGATAGTCAGGTAATGGATGGTGGAGGAAACCACGCACCTTGGGCAAACCAACTGACAAACTAGGATCTGTCGCAGTTGGATTGAACCTCAGCAGCGATAGGCATTGTGAACCATAAGAGTGCACTTCAGATCACTCGACCACCAAGGCCCCCAACATTAAAGACAACAAAGACGTAATTTTTTATTATATATAGTATTTGTTTTTGTGGTCACTATACATGACTCATGTATCATATTATATATTATTATATAGCTGCTGTAGTCTTCCTCTACAGACATGCTTTGTATCAATATTAAAGGAATGCTACATAAAAACAATGACTTGATACAGACAACTACATTGTCCATTATAAAACAAAATTACAACTAGTGATGTCCAGCTTCCTGATGATGATGTCAAGAGTATCCACTATTTTCTCCAAAATTCATATGCTAGAAACTCTAGGTTTCAACAAAATTAAAAATTATTAGCAGCCAAATTTCGAAAATTTATGAAAATATAGTCCTTTATAAAAAGTATTTTTTACAAACTTGCACAACCTTTTTCTAAATTTCAAATAACAGTAACTCTAGATTTTCACAAATTGAAAATTATTAGAATTCAAATTTTTTAAATTTGCCAAAATACAGTCAATTATAGAAAGTATTTTTTTCACAATCTTGAATCATCTTTTCTAAAATTCAAATACCAGTTCCTCTAGGTTTCCACAACATTGAAAATTATTAGTAGCCAAAGTTCCAAAATTTATAAAAAGTAGTCCTTTTTCAGTATTTTTTCAAAAATTTGCTGAAATAAGTTACATTTCCCTGAAATGGGTAGCATAAACAAATAGTTTTGTTTCAGTTTAATAGAATTTTGAAATACCAGTATGAAAGAGCTTACAAAAATTCTGTTCTTGTTTAAATGTTACTGGTGCAGAAATGTTGATGTAACATAGAAGCTGTTCCATGCTAACTACATAGATGCATAAAGCACGGGTATATAAAAGAATTCAAAATTTTAACATCTGAATTATTTTATGTCTTTTCTAAGTAAAATTGCATTTCTTCTATTTTTAAATAAATTCTTTTGTGTTTTTGGTGAAGGTAAAAAGAAAAAAGAATTATCTCTGCTTGTTTTACTACAATATTACCGTCCATACTGTATATGTACTTAATTTCATCGTTTTTTCAGTTTTGTAAATTCTGACCTTTTCGTGGGGTTTAATATTCACGAATTTATAAAACTAAATATAAGATCAAGAATATATATTATTTTGCATGTGGAACAAATTTTCATGGAAAATATTTGACCGCAAAATAAGCCAAAATTAGTATACTGTGAATATTACTACACTCATAGTAGTAATTTTAATCTCTAAACTTTTTTTTTATTATTGCATGTAAGAAATATTCAAGCACCAATAGGACATCAGAATGAATTGCAGTACGAGTCAAATCAAATTGCTCAATCACTGGAAGACAGGACATCACACAGACTAAAATCAAAAACAACAAATATAGCATCAATAATATATGCTTGCTGCTGACATCTTCAGCTAAGTAAAATAGCACTGAAAACAAAAATGATAAAGCAAATAAATCACAGCTGACATGTTAAACCACCATGCATCATCATCACAAAATGATATATAATTCAAATCTGGGACTGATCATCCAAACAAACAAAATATAACATATATAGTAGATGTGTTATATACAAGATCATGTATAATAATTATGGCAGATTATGTTCTGTAACATATAAACTCTGCTTGGCATTTGCTTACAAAATAAAGAGGCAAAATGAGGCAAATTCTAAGGAAAAAAGAAAGACCAAATTTGTAAAAGGTATGGAAAAAATATTTACTAGTGTGTGAGTGTATATCCAACTCATGTAAGTGGGGAAAAAAGGATGTGTTTCTGACAAATAACTATCCAAGTAATAAGGATTTTGAGAGAAATATCTGACAAAAATCTTTCAAATCCATTATTTCTACATAAATAGTCCACATTCTGTAGACAGTGTTTCATGATTATTACAATTTGAAGCCAGAGACATGCTGGAGATAACATGTATTTAATACACACATACATACATATCCCAGTACATATATGACTTATCTAGCCAAAAAAAATCAAATACATGATTGATATTATCAACAAATATACAATATTTTATATTTTTTAAAGAAACTGACGAACCACAAATCAAATCAGAGCAAGGCAGAACATCTTATTTTGTTTACATTCCGCCCCGCATTTCATAGGGATTATTTCTTCCCTATAGACTAGTTTACTTTGATATAGGTGTCCTACCATAAAAACAAAATAACGAAACATTGATTCTCACCAAAACATGATTTTAGAGAATTATCCATCATTCCTGAAATTAAATACAAATGATTTTCTGGAGATTTATAAGGTAACTACATTTTGTAGGTAAAAGAACAAAACATTTTAATAGAATACAACCGTTATAAGAAAATTGGTGGAAAAATATCTTACAGTTAGTTATTAAGTTAACTAGAACCAGTAGAGACAACATTTACTGCTTGAAATAAAAATAAATAAATGTACCTCATCAGTACATGCTGCACCAAGTGAAATCAAACAAAATAAATGTAATCTCAGGAGTGTAAGTGAGCCAGAGGAGAAAATGCAGAAGTATACATTAAACTTTTCTATTAATATAGGCAAACAACATTGACCTGTCCATTTGACCTTTAAATATTGATTAGGGGCTAGGGCATTTATATACAGGGAACACAGGAGTTTATTCCATCTAGATAACAAGAGACATGCAAGGTTTATGGTATTTACTGTGAATTCTCACTACCCATGTATTGGGTGGATCATCCCATATTAATATTCCCAATGAAATGTCAAGCGAACAGGTCAATGTTGTTTGCTGTTACAGGAATATCATTAAACAGAGGGGGAAACAAAATACAGAATTATGAATGGTTACATTTAAATTCAATGTCTAGCTTTTCTAGTACTATAATATAAGAACTGTTCTTGAAGTTACCATACATATGTACATGAATTTTACATCTAGAGGTTTAAGAAAATAATACAGTGTCAACAATATTTATAACTGTAAAATATATAACGTTTATATTAATATATGACTGCCACAAATTTTGATACCAATATAACATGTCCAAAGTATAGGGCAATATAATGAACAGTAATTTACACGTGTCAAATTTTAAACATGTATTCCTGTTAACATAAATAATACTGTAAACGTATTTATTTTCGCGGTGTACTAATTTTCGCCTTTTTCGCGGACGGTTGTTTTCATGAAAATTAGTATTGCACGAAAATTACGTTAAGCAAACTGTGTTATAGTACAAATTTCAAAAACACGAAAAATTAACTTCGCGTATATGTATAAATTTCCTATATGGTGAAAATAAATACATGCGAAATTAAAAACGTTTACAGTATTTAGACACTTCACAAAAAGAATATTGTATAACAATTATAAATATTGGTAGTTTATATGTATAATACAGGAACATTTTTAAAGCAAAGTGATGATACCACGGAAAATAATCTATGTCTAAAAGTGTTCAACATCAAAGTTTTACATAAATTTTACAAGGACATTTTAATATCTAAACCACAGAAGTTGACTATATGAAAGATGAATCAGGTGCATAGAGTATAAAGATATGAAATGATAAACTGTGATGAATAAAACGTCAACATTATCCAGTATTTTACTTTATACCAATAAAACAGAAAAATTATACAAAAACAAAGTTTCGCCTACTTTTAAGCTTATGAAACAAAAAGGATTCATCCTAAACAAAGTTTTTCCTACTTTGAGCTCATGGAACAAAAAGGATTAATCCTTAATTTATTTACATTATACTAAGCAATTGCTTTTATTAAAAGTTATATAAAGGAAAAACTTTATTTACCAGTAGTTCGCAGTCTGATTCAACCTGTATTTTAAGGACTTTTAAAATCCAAATGTAATGGTTTACTTTATTCTGCAGATGTGCTTAAAGCTAACTGGGAATACAAATTTTTGTTGGATAATAAACTTTGAAGCGAAATGTAACATTGTGCGCAAATCCATTGTTGGAAATAACAGCCACTCTGAGAATTCAAGACTGGTAATTTTTTAGAAGGACTTGTTTCTTTATAAACAAAAGAAAATTCTGATATAATCAGACTGGTTGAAATTTCAACTTATTTCCAACGCTGAAAATTCTTTAAGTAAATCTGAATATTAAAATCATATCCCACATTGAACAAATGATTTTTCTCAATTTTTAAAATGAGATGAACAAATGATTTTTCTAGGGAAGAGAATGAAATTTATAAACATGATTCCTTAGAATAACAACACTAGATAAACATTTAAAGTGGATATAAATTCAATGTTTGTATTCAATCAATGTATATATAATATATGCTAATTCTAAATAATTTATATTTAATTAAAAACAAAATTTTATCCATAACGCTTTTAAGTAATTATATATGAAAATCCAAGGGAGATAATTTACTAATATAGTTTATCATACCCAACAACAACAAAAAAGTATATTTATAAATAATAAATTAAATCTTTAAATTATTAACTGCTATGACTGAATATTGAAAAAAATTACGATGATTGCATATTAAAATGACATTAAATCAATGAATTTTACTTTCATTTATTTTTATTACTGTGCAATGTTTATTAGGGTCATCAAGCTTGGTCAAATCTTTGATTTTGGACTGTAGTATATGAAAAGACATGATTGTGAAGTATTTTTCAATTGTTCTGAAATGCACAACTGCAACTGTATCAATATTTTAAACATCAAGTATTAAAACAATTCTCGATACAGTTTACCAAACACTCCAGTCAAGTTTTAATTTCAATCAAAATTTATGGTACTGTTAATTTTCTGAACTACCAAAAACAGCATGCATGCTAAAACAGATTCTTTCACAAAGGTATTCATTTCAAAATATAAATATTATCTAAAATGCCAAAAACTTCTGAAATATCCCTTTTCAAAACTCTCCGAAGTCAAATCTTATCTTCAGTTTGGGCAAAATGATTTTTAGCTGAAGGTACAAATATAAAATTTATGGCAATAAAATACAAGCAAATTATGAATTTTGATTCAAATCTTATCAAATAATTGAAATAAATATGAAAATTATAAAATATGAAAAAATTCCAAAAAAGCAGTTTAATATGCGAGTAGTTGAGTGAAAATAGCAAAATTTGTTTAGGTATACTACTACAATGAAACCATTATATATGGAAGTAAATTGACGATAATTTGTCAGAATGAAAATGTGTTCAAGCTGATGTATAATGAGGTCATACATTATTACAACTGCTGTCAGATAACATTATCAAGCATTTCAAACTTGTGCCATTTTTAAAATCTAATACTGCATTGATCCCTCTCTATAGTCATCATTTTTATTTTCAGTAATTTTTGTCTGATTAATTTGGTCTGATTGGGGTTGAATTATTGAATAGCTGTTGAAATACATGTAATACTGTAATACAAGAGATAAGTTCAATTAAATGAATTTTACAAAAATAAAGACCAGAAGTTTAATCAGAATGTAAGATAACTTATCTAATCATTAACTAACATAGCATAACTGGAATTTTGTAAAGAGGTGAATTTTAATCCTTTCTTTTTACATAAAGACTGAGCAGTAGATTTTTGGAGTTATATCCATCTTTTTAAATGTGATTGCAAACATAAATCAAAGGCCTAATTCCTCAATTTTATGCATTTAATGTATACCACCATATATATATGTATCCACTCACTAAAGACCAACCAGTCTCTCAGAACAAGAGGTACTGGTATTACTTTTCTCCGAGTCAAATGTTTCAAATTAAATCTGGAAAACTATTTAAATCTGTCTTGATAATTTTCATAACTTTATATTTGTATTAACATAGAATATTCCAAATTACAGACTGTAGTCCAAAAATTTTAAGTTTACATACAAATATCATAACAACAAAACACAAGATACTTTTATAGAGGTTAGACTCACCATCAGCTTAGTAAGGCGAGGTTAAAAACGTTCAAAATTGCATTGTTTGTAAATAAAAGGTGTCTTAAGTAGTTTATAACATGTACAGTACATATACTGTAACAACATGTGTAAGCTTGATCTGATTACAAACAACTCGACAAAAATCATTTTTATATATTGATCACATGATTTTGAAATAAAATTTAAAAATCACAAACAATAGATACATAATTATTGTTCTCGGTTATTCTTGCATGACAAATTAAGTTAGTACCTTTATAATTCAGTAGAATTAAAAATCATAATTATGGCTTTGATTGATTTAAGAGAACTAAATGATGCTGCTTAAAAAATATGAAAAATTATGAAAAACCATTTACCATGTTAACACTAGTTATTGAAGATAAACCCCATATCTCCTGATCAATAAATGCAATAATGTTGCTATGGTTACTGAACAAAGAAAACATTCATGTATTTATGTATATATTTGTGTTAGCTGTTGGAGTCTTGTTGACTTGAAGAACAACTACTTGTGCCGTCACTTAGAGATGACATCGTCTGGGATGATGTAGTGGAGGAGGAGGATGAAGCTGCATTCTTTTTCAAGCTATCCAGATACTCTTGCTGGGACTGTGCCATCACTTGTGCTAAAATATCATCCTCATCCCATTCTGTATAACCTGTCAAAATGTATCAAAAATAATTAAATTTAATCTACTTTCACTTGAAAATTCAGTCTCTTGAGAGAAAAATACCCAAATCCAAACATTTGACCTTGTCACCTTGACTCCTGACCTATACATCTGAATTTGGTATGCAACACAAGTTACACGACATATCATCTTGATTTATATTTGTGCCAAGTTTGATCAAAATCCATTCATAGATGTGGAAGATGTGGAACAGACATGATGACCAGACATACACCCACTCCCTTTCATTTTTGGGGGTAAAATTATACCATTATAATAATATACATAAATTTTATAGTTTGAAATTCACTAATGTTTAGTTTATGTAGATTTAAATTACATATAATCTATACTAAATTTTCAAGTAAGTGTAGCTTTAATTTTAATTCTTATTATCACTTTTTAAAATAATATCATGTTATGTTGGAACACATATTCAATACACAACAAAGGGAAGCAATCAATTTCACAAATTAAAAACAATGAACAAAGGGAAATAATCATTATCCAGTAATGAACAACACACAAACATGGGAATATGTATATATTAGACTTGATGTAAAACTTCATATAAAACCTCATGGTGTGTGGTCCTGTCTCTATAGTTCTTATCCTATTGGGTAAATAAATTCATTCTTTCTTTCTTGGATGTATTTCAATATTCCTTACCTAACATTGAAGGAGGAAGGTGATTCATGAGAGAGTTTCTTTCATCAAAGCCTTGAGAACAGCCAACAGTATGTGTAGGTGAGGCACCACCCATAGCTCCTAGTACAGGGACTTCAGGTTGTGCATGTGGAGACTTTGGTGATCCTACAAACAAACAAAACAATAATGTAGTCAAGTTTAATGAAAGAAGAGCTGTCACAGGATAACAAAGAAATTCAGTAAATACAAAAGATAAACTTAACAGAAATCATTGGACACATCCTGTTGAAGTGTATCATTGCATGTTAATGTACGTAAATTTTGAATTTGTGCAATTCAAAACTGCAAAACTTAAGTATACATAAATGTTTCAGCTCAGGTAAGCTCAAAATAATATGGCCCATGTTCATCGTAGACTAAGTAGAACTTTGTTTCTTAACAATGTACCACATGATACCACCTAACATTTGTGCGAAACAATTATTTCCATTGGAAATGGAATCATATCAGTTCATGTTTTAAAAACAATGTTATTTCAGGAATTCATGACATTTATAAACATTATCCAAAACACCCCACACAAACATTAAGGGGTGTTGATTATGTGGTTACAGCAATTCCCCATTGCTAATCTTTCCTGCACCTGACATTGTTGGACTTGGGGAGTCCTAACTCACTAACATGTCAACTCTTTGGAGACTATTCTGAGAAGAATTAGATGTACTAGGGATATGAGGGGATCACACTAGTGTATGATCAGGGGAGGTCCCATGGCTCCTTCTAAAATTAAATATTAATTGATAATCTTACCTGCACCTGACATTGTTGGTCTTGGGGAGTCCTGACTTACTAACATGTCAACTCTCTGGGGACTATTCTGGGCAGAATTAGGTGTACTACGATTACGAGGAGAGCGCACTAGTCTATGATCAGGGGAGGCAACACTTTCCATTAACATATTATCACATGACGAACTACAGGTGGCACTTGCTGATCTTGGCTATAAGAATAAAATACAATATGCCATTTGAAATGGAAAACAACATTAGCTTTTTTGTTTTGTTAATTAATCGAGAGAAAAACCAATATAAACATGCTTCTTCGTTTTACAAATGAACTTATTTGAATTTAGACATTCCAAATTCCTTCATCACAAATAAAAGATAAATACTGATCATAACTTGATTTTAAGACAGCATAAATGAATATGCATTTAAAAGAGCTATTCAAAATGTTTTAGACTCATAATCATCGACTTTTGTAACTATGCACACTTGCATGAAAAGTAAAGTGAAGTAATGGAGTTAAAGCCCTAGTCAAGATTATCTAACTTATATTGAGGCGGTCAGCTCATGGATGGTGGAGGAAACCAGTTCTACAGGAAAACCTGACCTTCAGCAAGCAAATTAACAACTTTTCTCACACTAGGATTTGTCCTGAGTGGGATTCACACCCAGATGATGAGAGGCACTAATATTGAGATAGCATTAATATACATGTATTGTCTGTTTTAAAAGAATAATTAAAATGTTTCAGACTGATAATCATTGGCTTCTACAACTATGCACAATTATGCATTTTGGAAGTATACATGTATATTTGCTGCTATCTGAAACTTTAACTTTGCCATGATATCTATTCTTTCATAGCAAACAAGTATTAATCAAACCTGATACAAGTATAAATAACTTACTGATGTACGTCTAGTGTTTCTTTTTTCATTATCTTTTAGCCATTGTAGATATGATTCTCTAGCAACTTGTTCTTCTATTGATTCCTGTGTGACTTCCCAATCTGTCTCTCGGATTTTATCTTCCAACATACACTACAACAAAAAGTTTATAATGCTTTACACAAATATATCTTGACATTTATTATGATGTTTTTGTTTTAATAAACAAAATAAATTGTTAATCATCAGATATTCATGTTAGGTTCGAAGGCCATACTTTTATACATTGTAATTTATAAACTAAAGCAAAAGTATAATTTTGAATATATACATACATGTTATGATAATTGATACAAAAAATATCATAAAATTACTTATTTTAGTCATTAGTTATTTTCCTTTTGATGAATATGTTGAAACACAAAAAATTCGAAAAGGCGTTCATTTGCAAAGCAAATTGCAGTGTGCACAAAGAGATTACTTGAATAATAACTAGATTTAATGCTTAAAATTAAATTTAATTTCTGATAAATGATAAAATATTTTATATCAGTCACTATGACAACTTAAAGCATTACTTTTTTATATGGAAAAATTAAATGTATATAATGATGCATTTACTACACCATTCTCTGCTGCAAAGGTCAACAGTGTTGACTCAACACAGTATTCCAGTGCATGTTCAAATAACCAATGTAATCATTAGAAAACTGATTATGCTATATTTCTATTCCTGGTATTTAATTAATCTCTATGGATTAATCTATGAACAATTTTGTGTATGCATGTGAAGTGCGAGTGTGTCGTATGGTCTGCCTTGTACTAGCGCCCACTCAGGGTGACTTTACCGTGCTAGCTCACAGAGTCAGTACGCCGCAGACAAGCGTACCACTCCCCCAGTCCATTATACTGATACCAGGTGAATCAGTAAAGGCCAACGGTAAGGAAAATTCACTTTCCCACATGTGGTCCGAGCGGGACTCGAACTCACAGCGGTGATTATCAAATTTGTGAAAAATGCTTTGAATGGGACTATATTTTTAAAATTTTTAGAAATTCTTCTTAAAACGTAAAATCTGAGGAAGCCTAAATATGTAATACAATGTCTTTGCTTGTACCATTCAACACTGACATACCTGCTCTATATGGGTATTTTCTGACTGTTTTACTGCATCACCTATTAAGTTCTTATCTGCCAACTAAGAAAACAAACAAGATAGAAATCATATATATGAAATATATATATAAATACCATATAGCAGTATTCAAATAAATAACAATATATAACACAATCGTCATGATTTACTCAAGCATCTTTCAAAGTTGAAAGTTTTGTAACCAGTTGTGCCAATGTGTTCAATCTTTAACTCCTATGGTAGCTTAGTTGGTAGAGTGTTTGTTCTGTATGTTGGAGTTGGGGTTTCGAACTCCCGAAGGGTCTTGATCAAGATTTGAAAATAGGTAGTATGGGTAGTAACTGTCAAGTCACCAAGCACTTGGCATTTAGAAACCAAAGTCAATATTCCTTTGGGGGGAAAGATTTGTTTTGTATATTTTGCTGTCAAGTGATCCTGGTTGTTATAAATTCCTATTTTTCATTTTCCGAGGCAACAATAGTAGAACCAGTAGTGTACAAAGAAAGAAAAAGATCACTTAATTAAAAGTAATTAAAACCAATATCTATCAGATAAAAAATGTAGCTCACCTGTCGATCTATTCACAAAAACTTTACCAAAAACTCATATACTGAATACCACTCTGATAATACAACTTCACATAAGCTTGTCTATATGTACAGGTGAGCTAAGCTTGTCTATATGTACAGGTGAGCTTAATTGGTTTGAACAATTCAACTTAAATTGGTCTGTGTATATATAACTTATTACACAATATTCTTTATTGGCTTTAAACATATAGTCTATAGCCACATATACATCCAAAGTGGCAAATATAGAGCCTTAATTAAACATTCACATCGTAAATAATGGATTACCGTACCTAGAAACCAGTCTATGTACACATTCTCTTATTTTGTGTATCTATCACTAGTGCCATCTATTTGATAAGTCAGTTAAAAAGGATACTCACACCTGGATGTAACCCTGGTAGACCTAATCCAACACCGATACTGGCTTTACATGGATCCACTATAGAATTATAATGTACATTACGATGATAACTAATTCTTATTGGAGTATCCTCTGTTGTATACGAACAATTAAATGTGTTTATTGGTTCTGTAAAATAAAACAGTTTAAATATTACTACCAGTTTATAATATAACTTTTTACATGCATCAGTATTGCATGAATTCACATCCAGACAAGTAAAACTCTGTTGGGGATAAGTGCATGTGGTTAATTCCGTCACTCACTGCAGAGTCAAGTTGAATTTATTTACTGTACATCGAGACACAAGTTAAAATTGCAGGGGTCTTTCCCATTTTGGGAATGGGGCCGGGGCCCTTGGAATTAGAAAAATAAGTGGCATTCTGGCTCATTTTGGGAAAATTTAACAAGAGGCAAAATTATTACATTCAGACTTTTACTGGTCATAAAATTAAAATTTAAATGCAAAATAAGAATTCTATTTGTCTATCTGTCATGCCTCTGAATTTATTTACAGTATTTTTTAGCTGTGTCTGAGAGATGAAGGTTTAGAAACATACCATTTTGATGTAAACACAACATACAAATAAATTGGGAATATTACCATTATCCATTGGGAAAAAACATACTTTATTGCATTGGGAATGGAGCCCTGATTTCGGCCCCAAATTTGCTTCAGTGAGACCCCTAAATTGCCTTACATTGTTGTATTTAGGTCAATAATTACAACAGAAAAGAATGCAAGATCACATTAACGTTTAGAAAATGGTATATTAAAATGTTCACTCTATATAGATTGATCAACATAATTTCATTTTAAAGGAAAATGATTGTGTATAGACACGAGTTGTGTGACAAATAGTTTTTTGAGTGTTGAGTTGATGTTTCTTCCACTGGACATGGTGTGAATATTAAAGTGACTTTGAAATTCTATATGAGTGCCTGTGAAAAGTGAGTACTTAATAATTGGTACCATTAGATGACAATCTTCTTATAAACAAATAAGTTTGAATCTGGCAGATACAAGATGCAAGAATAACTCAAATGTAGTGATTTTCAGCAATAACCGAAAATCACCATTTAAGACAAAAAGATGTTCGTTCATCAATTTTAAGTTGGTTGATTCTATTATTGGCAAGAAGTGTGCACTGCAAAAAAAGGTGCTCTACTTGTAGAAAGAAATATAGATCAACACTAAAAACTACTGGAAACAATCTTACAAAATGGCTCAAACAGTGGCACAAGTATCCAGCAATGAGGCGTCACCAACTCAAAATAGTTATATCCATCTTATGAGCCATATATAAGGCTACGTGATGTAATTACAATTTATGACAGAGCTCCAGATAAGAGGAGTATCTGTGTAAATACCCTTTAATTGTTTTGAAAATATTCTTTCAATTGTAAATGTAAGGGTATCAAAAGCCTTTTAAAATCCTCATTACCCTTTACAATTCTTATAACAGATGAGCCTGCTATGGGAGTTGAATTCCTGACCCAAGTATGTGTGAAATGCCATTGTCACAATGAAGATGGTGTTATTGTATTATTGTTAGAAGTTATACTTAAGTGAATAAGTGGCTTTAAAAAATTGAAAGTACTCTTTACATTTTTATGGATCAGTGTCGATACTCTTTAGATTTTACAAGATACTATTTAGAAAATAAAGTAGGGGGTAATGACCTTTCATGTCAAATTCTTATCTGGAGCTATGTTTATGACTGAAGAAAATTTGTTAAAATCTTAAATTCGGATTAACCCATAACCAATCGATTTTTGTCTACCAATTATTTTCGATTATCAACACTGAAAACTTTCCAATTGTTCAACAATACTCAAAGCTTTCAGTTTTACGGAAATGTAGTCTTAACTACTGGCAGTCACCTTCATCTAAGCCAAATCATCACTTTTTGTAGTTTTGGTAGTATTACATTTGTGAAAAAGAGAATTCCCTCTTACCTCAAATGGAAAAGCACTGGGCTGATGTGTCAGAACTACCAGGTTCAAAACTAAGCAAGGTCAAAATAAAATCTGCCCGCTGCATCTGGGGCTCAAGTTAGGACCTAGATAACCTTAAGCTATGAAAAAAAGGCATGATTCTAGAATAATGGCAGCCAGACATTGTCACTCCATAAGAGTCTGGACACCTCTCTCATGGGAAGGGGCAGTGAAGTAGTGTTAAATATATGGTACTTCTACACACTTTGCACAAGGGTATAACTCTGCAGCTTGATCAGAAAACCCATGGCTCAAAATACCAGAGGTACCAGATCTGGGTTAAACTACATGTAAGTGGAAACAAGAATTTTTTGTTTGGTATGTGTATGCAAAATTCAAAGGCTACATTTTCAATCACACACTGACACACATTCAATCTCGTTTTTCAATTTCTGACTCTTTTACAAAAGTTGAAATTGTTCATGATCATTCAAAATATGTCTCAAAATTCTTAGAAATTCCTCATTTGAATATGCACACAGAAAACTTTTGACCCAATATTGGCCATGCAACACTACAAATATGTTCAACAAATCAATCAAAACGAATGAACATGGCTTTTACCTAGGCTATACTGATACACTTGTATAGGTCTATTAAACATTTCACATATAGCTTGCATTTCCACATGGTTTCCATGACAACTGTCCATTTTTTTACGATTCAGATATGTAGTAAAATCCTCTGTCACATAGTGTGAATAATAATCTGCATTTTTAGCCTGCAACAGATTAACGAAAAATAAATTATAATTAGTTACCAATGATTTATTTCTGTTAAAAAAATAAAGATGTAATTTTAATTTATGATGGATTTTTAAGCCTGAACTCTCTCATAAGTTTAAATTTTTAAATTTCTAATAAAGCAAAAGCGACAAAAACCTAAAATATTGTAATTGTATTTTAAGAAGATGTTCATGATGATATAAAAAACACTAAATTTTTTCTTTTTGTGTGTGAAGATACAAAATATAGTTCACCTTGTAAATTTTACATTTTTGATTCCATTCATATACACATGAATATGCAAAATAGATGTACATGTAGTGTTGGACCGATTAATCGATTTAATCGATATCTCATCGTTTGAGTGTCCAATTAGCGATAATTGATTCTAAAATTTAATAATCGATCGATTTCAAATATTTACTGAAGTTCGTTTATGGAAAAACGGAACAGTTGGTTTGGAGCTTGTGTGTAAAATAAGTATGAAGTTGTAGCTGAAATAAGTGTACTTGGAAAAGAAAACTAACACAAATGCAAAGAAGAGTAAATGATCAGAAAAATGAAGGATATTTTAAGTCTTAACTGAGATACAAATATTTTGCAGATATTATCAAGAATAAAAATTAGAATTTAATCTAATTTACTTTGTAATTTCCGCTTCAATTTATTAACCGATTATAATCGGAAAATCGATCGAAATCATCTTCTGATTATAACCGATTAATCGATTATGAAAATGCAACCGATTCCCATCACTAAGTACATGTGCATTAGTATGTACATCAAGTTGCAATAAACGCTGCAGTTATTGTGTCAAAATTTCTTTGATCATGATATTTCAAGTATGGTACATGTATTGGTGCAACTTAAGCATGAATGAGTAAAATATGATTTTAATTCCCATTTTTTCACCTACATTGATACATCACTAGCTATAATTAAATATATATGTATGGTTGTACAAATGTAGATATTAACCAAACGCTAAGAGGGTGTAACTTTGGAGAGAGATTAACATACTAACCATATAATCTACACAATGTTTTCTTACAACTGAATGCATTTCTTGATCTCCATATACTTGATCAGCTGAAAATAAATATTATTTTATCAAGTATTAAAAAAAATCAATATTTGTGTAAATTTAATAATTTATCAACTTTAACAGGGAAAATAGATAATGTATGTTGAGTTGAGTAATGGTGTTTAACGTCCCAGTCAAGAACATTTCACATAATCGAGACGTCGCCAGCTGTAGGCGAAAGTGCAGAAATTTTGCTTGTGTGTTGTGCTGATGGCATTATACAGCAGGGTTCTTTAGCGTGCCAAGCCCACCGTGACACAGGACCTCGTTGATTTTGAGTTCCAATCCGAAAGAACCATGACTTTCATTTCGTAATGCCGAGTGCCTGGCGAAAGAACAGTCAATACCCAATTTCAAATCTTGGGTCAGACCCAACTTGGGTTTGAACCCACAACCTCCCACTTACGAAGCGAGCACTCTACCAACTGCGCTACCGCAGTGGTTAGGTAATGTATGTGCAGATACCTCAGAGCTATTGCTTCCATTGATTATGAACAAGGTTCCCCTTGGCCTTGCAATTTCCTGGAATGATGATGTCATATACATTTATAAAATTAAAACTAGTATAATATGTTAATTATACCCAAAACAATTCAATGGAACTAACCAAAGTAATAAGTACATGTACTATAAAAATATTAATTTTAGAGGTGAACTGACAAATTTTACCAATTTTTGTGATGATATAATAATTAAAGTTAGATTTTACCCATTTTTGTGATGATATAATAATTAGAAGTTAGATCTATCACCAAAATTAATTACAATTAAAGTGCACAGATGATACATGAGATTAACACTAAATCAAGTCAATATAGATATACCCATATTATAATTTGCACTTAAACTATGGCAGTACACACTAAAATCAATATGTTTACAGCATAATGCAGTACAGGGATGGCGGATTGACCTGTAACTGACCTTACTGAACTGATCAATAACATTTTCCAACTTACAGACACATATCTATAAAGTATAAAGCCATTCAGTAATGTATATTGACATTAATTATATGTGTGCACATGGCTAAGTTGTAATGTCACTGGCTTTCAATGTCAAAGGTTTTGGGTACCAAACACTCTCAGGACTTGGAAATTTTGTCCATTATAGAGCTAAAAATGATCAATATTAGATTAGTCTTTCAGATGAGACTCAAAACCAAGTTCCTGTGTCTTAGTGCATGCTAAAAACATCTCTGTAGAATTTGAAAAAGAGTAGGCCACCTGTGACTGCTACAAGACCCTTACAACTAGAAGCTACTGAAACAGATGGAGCAACATGGCCATGAACATTTAACAAACTCACCAACAGCTCTGAATAAACATGCTCCATCTTCTCCCATTTTCTTTATTATAAATCCTTTCTTTTCTTTCAGGTTTGCTCAAACCATCTTTCCAACTGAAACATACAAAATAAATATTATAAATATGGGTACATTTATCTTAATGCCAACAACTCCAGTTTCAAATTACATGTAATTGTATATATATATATATATATATATATATATATATATATATATATAACATTTGTATATATATACAGAGAGGATTATAAGAATCCATTATGAGTATAGGACAGAGAAATGTTCAACCCCGAGGGTCAGATTTCCTTATCCTACACAGATTTCCTTATCCTACACGGATAAACTCATTATGATTTATTTTTCTTCCATTTTCATGTCACATTTTGGATTGAAATGTGATTTATATAGACATCAACGCCATGTAGATAAAATTTAACTTTGTTATTTAATGTTAAACATTAAAACAAGACCATCGAAAAGAATGTACCTAATTTTGGTTCATACAAAAAGTATAAACTAGAAAACATAGTTAATTATTCTAAATTTAAATTTAAGAGCATTGAAAATTTCAGAATTTTAATGACTCCGGTGTCACTTTCCCCAAGATGATGTCACGTTTCACTCAGGATGACGTTATGTCTTTTGAATATAACGTCACTAAAGGTTACGTGGTCATGTGAGATGCAGGAATCATATTATTACACGAAGAATGGGGGGGGGGGGGGGGGTCGCTGCTGTACCATGCGATACCCTCTAATGTTTGTACGAAACACTTATTTCCAATGGATATGGAATCACAAAAGATTACATTTTCCTGTATAAACAACTTTGTTCCAGAAATTTGCCATGTTAACAGAACATTCCGCACAAATGTTAAGGGGTATTGATCATGTGGTACATCAGGGAACCCAATTTTCCGGATCAGGGCCTTTCCCAGAGCGAGTGTCATGATTTCACCAGCACTTGTCTCTATAGGCTGAGACAAACTGCATTATATGCCGCTGCTACATGTATATATCTGCAATAGAATTATAAGAATACATTGTGTAAAAAGCTGATATCTATCAAATGGGCAATGCTCAATGTCTATAACTGTTTTGTTTTAGAAACCCGATAGTGGTACCCAAAATATTTTGTGCAGAACAATTAATTCATCAACATAACATATTGTACTACACAATGGTTACGAGTTATTAGTCATGCAGCACTCTGATGCACACTGCTGGCCCTGGTTATAAATTTATTTGCACAAGAGATAAATTTACAATTCTATTCTAAATTTAGACATTACATAAATTAATTGAAATCATAAGCACCTCATCAATATTATCTGGATAAGATGGACATGTATATTCATCCTCGCTATTGTAACTAGTTTCATCATATTCCGAAGTTGCAGCAGTGGCAGAATTTATAGAAGTATGGCTTGTAGATGAACTGTGACCTCGATGTTTTCGGACACCTCTGTGGGGGGATGACCTGTGTCTTCGCTTGTTGTGGTTTGCTGGAGTTTCCAGCCCATCAAAATTTCCACCGGGATCATGACCAGTTATTTTTTCTTCCCTTGAAGTAGAAGGAAGCCACCTTGTTGGCGAATTCCTTGACCGATTGACTTTTTCATGTCTGGAGTCACTGGTGGAAGGATGGTGAGTGTGGTCCGTTGATTCTGGGTCATTTTTATCTTTTGTCGTCTTTTTCTTCGGTAAAATCGTCATGGTAGATTAAATTAGTACCCCGTCTTTAACACCTAAAGTTCTTATTTAAAACAAGTGTAAAATAATGGCTAAAATGCATTTAAAACCAGCTGAATGAAATCCCCGATCTTCCCAATTTAGTGAATATGGCGTCGATGACGTGACGTCACTTATTTTGGTTATTCAATGTCAACTCGTGAAAGGGAAGCAACTCTTGTGTACTTTGCTTTAAATATCGATAAACCAACCTTGTTCATAACAGCTCCGATGTGGTCTAGTGGTTAGGATTCCTGGTTTTCACCCAGGCGGCCCGGGTTCGATTCCCGGCATCGGAACTAAATTTTTATTTCCATAAAAGCACTTTTTTCCCTGTATTAGCTACCATGTCATTTGTTTCTTTTGAGGTTTTGGCATTATTCCTTTTTTTATTATTTCGCAACAAAATAAAATGCAAAGATTTTACAGATTTTACAATGTCTTTTCTGTTCAGCAATAAACATCTTTAGAAGACTGTTGGAGTTGACATTTATGTTATGGTGTTTAACGTCCCAGTCATGAATATTTCATTTATATCAAGGCGTCGCCAGCTATAGGCGAAGGTTCACAAAAGCCTGTATGGCACGGTTGCGCTGATAACATTATCAGGGGTTATCTACATGAATAAGAGTCCGTCTATCATAATATCGTTAGCACAGTCAAATTTTCTGTAACTTCGCATGTAACTGGTAAAGTCTCGAATTAAGCGAACATTCATCCAGTTGAAGGATCCATGCTCTTTTATAAGTTACACTTGACGTGGGATGGACATTGGAGTTTGTGTATAGATTTATCAAAAATCTTAAAAATGTGTAACCTTTGTAAAAATCGAAATCAGGATCAAAATGTAGCACCCCTATGCAGACCGTGTGATCAGATAATTTGGGGGTGGGGGGTTAGAGACGTATATAACTAGGCAATAACAAGTAAAAAGAAAAACTGAAAATGACTAAGGAATAAGAACTACCACTTAAAACGTATATGAATTGCCAAATATCTTGTCATCTCCGGTTTCATTTGAGTCGTTCATCAAGTCGGACTCATTAAAATTTTCAATAGGCACTTATTTAAGTGCAGTTCGCAGCAAGGAACTCGACAACCATAGCCATACAAGTTAATCATAATTATAAGCTCAGAAGTTTAAAATAATAAAAATGTCTTGAATCGTTTTACATTAGCATGCGAAAAATGGTTCAGCTCAACACAGTTTGATTTTTTAATTTCAAACTGCGTTATTTAAAAACACCTGTGACCACGGGGGGTATACCAAATTCCCGAAAGTCGCATCCAACCGATGAATACGCGCTTTATAGCATCATTCCGATGGTTACTTCACACATTCGTGTGTTACAGTATCCAGCCGAGGAAAATCATCACGATCAGATACAGGTAAAGAGAGTTTTTTGCGAATTTACAAGGTTTTGATTAAGTTAGATGATTGAATGTAGTATAAAAATGATCTTGCACTGTATTGACATCGTCAGATTGCATATGACACGCAGAATAATCAACCTAACTCCAGAAATGTTACTTTGGGCAGACAATGTTTTTTTTCAATATAAAATACTTTAATATAAAATTCTTTTTGCTCCCCTCCATTTTAGCTTGCAACTGTGTAATTAAGTGCAATAAATTGGACGTTAAAGATTTCGTGGTACGGCATCCGACGGAACATGGTACGGCATCCAGATATTTTAAGTAATGTTAGGTACAGTATAATAATTTGGAACCAAAGTCTGATTTTTGCACAATATCAATGTTTCTGATCACCGTTAGCAAGAAATCGAAAAATTGTCTATATGGAGAGATATCAATTTACACTTCCATGTTTACCCAAATGTAATATGCTACCTAATAGAAGTAGCCCCTTGTGGAAATACATACATAGACAGTAGAAAACACAACAAAACATATGTATGGCAATAAATCATTACCACAAAATTACAGGTTTTTTTCAAACCTCATAACTTATAACGTTACTATGATGTTGCATCATACATATCTAATAAAATAAAAATAAAATAAAAAGTAACATTTATTTGATTTTTCAAAACATCAGTAGCAACAATTACAGAAAAACATTAACAATACAATACTGAAATAACATCATTCACATGCACACACATACATACTCACACGCTGCACCAGCGAACACACATATAAGCATCACGCGTGACTGCAAAAATAAAAAAGTCTCATATGTTGCAATATTAGTACATGTCTGATCCCTGAAATATTAGAACATCTAATTGCAGTAGCACTGAAACAAAATGCACATGAAACCCGTGTATATATGTAAAGATGCCCCAACATCATAAACTGATAGACAGTTCTTGGTTAAGATCTCAGAGACATCAAAGTTAGTCATCCGACGCAGTTAGAACCCGTATGCTGGATCATGCACAAGACTTCCTATGCCTCTGAAGACCCGATCTTCATTTGTAGGAGTTACCACATTCACATATGTGCCTCTTGCCCCCGTGGATAATTATTTGTATGTGGTCTCTCAGAGATGAGCTGCAGGTGAAATTGCGTTTGCAGATAGAACATTTCATTTTTTGCTTGACCGTTACACGCACGCTCATGCCGCATAAAACTGAACTTATTCGCAAAGTTCTGCTTGCATCGGCATTTGTAAGACGCCCTTGGTTAATGAACAGTTTTGTGTATGCATGTGAAGTGCGAGTGTGTTGTATGGTCTGCCTTGTACAAGTGCGCACTCAGGGCGACTCCAACGTGCTAGCTGACAGAGTCAGTATGCCGCAAACAAGCACACCACTCCCCTAGGCCATTATACTGATACCAGGTAAATCAGTAAAGGCCAACGGCAAGGAAAATTCACTTTCCCACATGTGGTCCGAGCGGGACTCGAACTCACAGCGATGAGAGACCCTGGATTTGAAAACTGACGTCTTATCCATTAGGCCACCGCGTAGCGGAGCAGATAGCAGAAAATCGTGGAAATGATAATACAAGCATCAAATTTGGCACAATTGATCTTTAAGGGCTACTGATCAAATCTACCCGATTGGCCATTTGAAAATCCAAGATGGCTGTCATTTTTCAAGATGGCCGCCAAAATAGTCACCTGAAGAGTTTTGCTTGGAAATATTTATAATTGCCTAATTTGCATGATCCAAGTGTGGGTTCCTTTGTTTTCAAAAGATCTACTCGACTGTTCAATTAAAAATCCAAGATGGCGGCCATTTTTAAGATGGCTGCCAAAATAGTAGCCTGAAGTGTTTTGCTTAGAAATATTTGTAGTTGTCTTATTTTTATGATCTTAATGTGGATTTCTATGTTTTAACAGGGTTACTAATCGAGTCTACCCGATTGGCCTGTTAAAATTCCAAAATGGCGGCCATTTTTCAAGATGACCGTCTACATATTCGCCCAAAGGTTTTTGCTTAGAAATAATTTTAATTCTCCAATTCTCATGATGTAAATGTTGTTTCCAATGTTTTCAGACCTACTGAACTATAATTTCATATTAATAAAGCACTCTGAGACATATTTGTCACTGAGTTGTCTGTTTTTCCTCTCCTCATCCGGCTTGTACATTTTCAAAGTAATGCATTCAATATTGCTTGTTCCTGAGCTGCTACTGTTCGCATATGCAGCTGCAGAGCGCTGCAACCGGTGGTAGTGCTGTCCAGTGCCATAACTCTTCTTTCTGTGTCCACTCCCATTCAGCTGGACTAATAATGATTGCATTAGTCGGTTGCCTGAACTCAGATTATCTCAGCCTGGTTTGTTGCATGTTTTGTATGTTCTCTTACGGCTGCCTGCTTTTTGAATTCAGTTGTACAACGAGTGCATTCAGGAACTGGAAAAACGACCTATCGTTGCTTCGTCAGTTGTTTTGCTGATCTGTTCCGACATGAGAACAAACAGCTTTTTTACATTCTCTGCATGTCAAAATCACAAATCAATATTGGATGCTGGTTGAGATGAGGTGAAGGTTTAAATAATATTGTCAACCGAATATTGTCAAATAAATAATGATTTTTGTCAAGTACACGATAGATATTGCTATGTAAATGATAGTAGTGTCAAGAATATGTCTTCTGCTAAGTGCATGGTGAATCTTGCCAAGTGCAATATGGCTTTTGTAAAGTATATGATGAGTATGGTCAAGTAAATGATAGATATTGTCAAGTAAATGATGGATATTGTGAAGCAACTAAACCTTTTTGTTATGCCATTAGATGAACAATTGCAAGGAAACTGATAGTCGACCTTGTCGGTTTTTCTTCTTAAAAATTCTCTTGGCCTGCTCTTGTTTGAAGAATGAATCATAGGTTTTCTTGATTTGATGATCAAAAATACTTTCAACTCGATCCTCTGGCCCTTATGTAATAGAAACTGTTCTTTGTCTCACCTGTGATCTGCAGCTACCATTTCATTAAGAGTTGGTTTTGCAATGTTCTTTGTATCCAATATGATCATGTCTGCTGATTTATCTTGCAACGGATTACCCATTTCTTGCATAACTGCAATGGTTTTGTTTATTTATCAAACAAAAGTTTCTGGGCTGCTGTTCCAGACACCAGACATAGCCTACTTTTCAGCCAGTTGGCGACTAATTTCAAATCACATCTAAATGTTTTGCTGGAGTGACATATCGCGAAGACGAACAAGTATCCACCGGGCATAGTGGATATTCTTATTTGGAAAGAAGCAAGACACCAGTTCTTAAAATGTCCCCATTACAAGTAAAATCCTCCTTTTCCTAATGTACAAATGAATCCCGCCGAACATGAGAACAAACTTTTCAATATTCTGACCACTTTCATTGCATTTGCTTTTCCAGAGCATGCAACCGTTGATCAGCAGCAATGACATGTGCCTGCTGTGGGTAAGAAAACACTGTATCACAGACCTGAGCCTTGACATGCTTAATCGGTACAACAGGGTGTGCCAGGTCTTGCCACATAAGCATCATTGTCGATATGCTTACTTGAAATGATCAGGTCTTTTCTGTGTTGAATAATTGACTGAACATATGATGCATCAGACACATACTCAATTCTGAAAACTTACAACCTAGACAATAATTCTGTCAAATGTGGTTTGATCGACTCGATTGCTGGTAGGATTCGGTGTTCTACTGGAAGAAAATTGATTTTTTTGTGATGTAGGCATGTAGAATATAGGTAAACGTATATGCTACTGGAAGCTATGGAACATTTTAACCTTTATTTTTGACTGTAGTTTGAGTGACATATGTTCATTGCCAGGATTTTTCTGTTTCGATGTTGGGAAATGGACATATTTATATCTAGACGTTAATCGCAGTCGAAGTATGTTCTATGTTGTATACTTCTTCAGTTGTGAAGACTGGGGACAGACCAATTAATTTTCTACATATTGTGCAACAGTGGCCGACACTAAGCTCCATGCTGAGTTTTACAGCAGCAATATCACCAAGCTCTATATTGCCCGACAATCGCTCCTACAAGACGGTCATCAAATTGTTCTCGAAACTTTCGTAGGTATATATATTCAATCTGACATAGATGCTTTTTTCTACCCTCATCTAGTTAAGCCCACAATCTAATAGTTATTGGCCGATTATGCACATGTACACTAGCAGCTTCTTAGAGCAATACATGAGAGTTAGGTCTGTGATGAGGACCAGTGTCAGAAGTCAATCCAATGGATGTGCTGACTGCTGACACTAGGTATAGTCGCCAACACTTCACCCAACAAAGTCATGCAAACGTTCTAAATTCACTAAATAAACATATAAATGGACTGAAAATTAGGTTTCCTAGTTCTTTAATTATGTTTTAAACAGAGAAATATAGTTACGCAGGTTTGAAAACATAGGAATCCACAGTCAGTTCATGCAAATTGGACAACTTCAAATATTTCTAAGCAAGCATTAACTTCAGGCGACTATTTTGGTGGCCATCTTGGATTTTTAATTGGCCAATCTGTTTGCATCAGTAGACCAGTGAAACATAGGAATCCACACTTAGATTATGTAATTTGGACAACTACTAATATTTCTAAGCAAAACATCAGTTCGGACGACTTTCATGGCGACCATCTTGAAAAATGGTCGCCATCTGGAATTTTCAATTGGTTAATCGGATAGATTTGATCAGTAGCCCTCTGAAAACATAGGAATTCACACTTAGATCATGCAAATTGGACATCTACAAATATTTCTAAGCAAAACATCATCTTCAGACGACTATTTTGGCTGCCATCTTGAATTTTCAAATGACCAATCGGGTAGATTTGATCAGTAGCCCTTGGAGATCAATTGTGTCAAATTTGGTGCTTGTATCATCATTTGCACGATTCTTCTCAAAAATGGCTTTTATCTGCTCCACTAGCGGCCTCAACCTTAAAAAACCGAGGTCCCGTGTCAAGGCAAATATGCGCTTTCACCTGTGGCTGGTGACGTCTCGATGTAAGTGAAATATTCTTGACTTGGACTTAATTAATCAATCGACCAATCATACAGAGATAACAGTAAAGTATTTAAAATGTAAATAAAAACGAAAAACTGGCAAAATTAGGTAGTTCGTTCGACCGATATTTTTTTTCATTTGGAACTTCCACGCCGCCGGAGGTACGATCTTATTCTGACGGTAAAATTTCAAACCGCAAATTCATAATATCGATTTTAAAGATGAGGCCCAGTTTCGGCCACTGTTGCACAATATGTGGAAGATCAAATGGTCTGTCCCCAGTCTTTACAACTGAAGAAGTATACAACATAGAACATACTTCGACTGTGATTAATGCTCAAACGTCTTTTGATATAAGTGTTTCCATTTCCCTAAATCCAAATATGATAATCCTGACAATGAATATAGGACATTTAAACTAGTCAAAAATGAAGGTTAAAATGCTCTATAGCTTCCAGAAGCATATACGAGTACATCATATTCTACAAGCCTATATCCTTCTTCAAGTAGAAAAACCGAACCTTACCAGCATCCGAGTCGGTAAAATCACATTTGACAGAAGTATAGTCTAGAGCCCCATTTATACGGCGAGAATTGCATACCTAAGTATTTTTTACTCATATGTAAATTTACTCACATATGCAAATCGTGTCGTATGAACAACTTTGCATATACGCAATTTTTACTCATGTAAGTAAATTTGCACCTAGTAGGGACCAAGTGCAAATTTGCTATAGTATGTGAGTATTTTATACTTAGGTATGCAAATTTTGCTTCAGTGTCATATGAACGCACAGTAATATTTACTCAAATAATAACAAATGGACTTATGCCAGGTTATCTATCTCTATGGGTTAATGTTCATTCAGGTCCATGTGGTGCAGGAGTGAATATGAGTGTTTGTAATCTGCCTTGTATCAGAAAAAAATGTTTAATAGTGTTGTCCACTGATATACAATGTCACAGATTAACATTACATACATCCCATTGTATTGACATCGAGCTTACCAACAGGTGCCAATTGTAAGGGAAACCCACTCACCACATTTGGTGTTACAATCGGGGATCTAACTCATAGCGGTTAAAAAAGCCAGCCACTATTAACCACCACGGCCCTCATTGGTTTGTAATAATTATCCAATACCGGTAAAGATCAAAATTTGTAATTGAAATAGATCTTTTTTACAAAAGCACAAAAACGAATGACAAACTGTCACCAAAACATGACGTTTTACTAGTTTTTAAAGAGAAAGTGCTTGAGCAACAAAAGCGAACCACTTTTAAAGAAAATTTACTTTTACAAATTTGACAATGAATTGTCCATGAAAGGAGATGCCATGTCGTCACGAAGTGTTTTTGGAGAACAAATATTACAAGCATCATCATCTTCAACATCACTGAAATAATTTTCACCATCAAGTTCAATTTTGGGGCCCAGACTGGGTTTTATGAGACATGGGCTAATATAAATATCCGATATATGTTATGAGGACCAACACAAGCTCCTTTTACAGAACAAGCAAACACGACATGGACATCAATCTTTTTTTGCAAACGTCACAATGGGCATTTCAAGACACCCAAAGAGATCGAAGATCCAGTGCCGTTCTACCCTTTACTAGACGGTATATAAATGTGCTCCGCACTGGTGTAAGATTTTGTTTGTTTGTATAATGCTTGAGAAAACAAGTCTTTAAATGATATGTCATATAACATTTAAATGTGTTTTATGATTAAATTCGAAAACTGTTATATGACAGATATGCTAGATCACCCAGTAGAACTGCTCCTTTGTCATTATAATAGTTCAGTATCAAATCAGTGCTTAAATAGTAAGGAAACGTTCTTATCTGATAATCAAGTCTAAACTGTTCAATGTTCAGAATGAAAATTATCCAAAATTGGTTGAAAACTTCAAATTTACTTATGGTACATAAATTATGTATGAACGCAAAGCAAAATATACTTTTGCTTACATGAGTAAATTTACATATGAGTAAAAATACTTAGGTATGTAATTCTCGTCGTATAAATGGGGCTTAGGTTGTAAGTTTTCAGAATTGGGTATGTGGCTGATGCATCACATGGTTAGCCCATCATTCAACATAGAAACGACCTGACCATTTGAAGTAAGCAGATCGACAATGATGCTTATGTGGCAAGACCAGTATTCTGCCGCCATCTGGGCATATACTTTCACTATGGTTCTCTTTAACCTTAGTTCGCACTTTTTTAATTTGTTATCTTTTTAACTTAATTACTGCTAAATACGTAATAAGATGCAAAGCCAGTTTCAACAATTTATTCAGATCTAAATAAGCTGGGTGAAGTCGGGTTGAACGTCCGACTCCAACTGCCTAACAGTTGGTCAATATAAACAACATATAATACTAAATACATAGAATAACAATGACTGCATTATAATAATAAACATAATAAGTGAGACAACATTTCCTTAATTTGAGACAGAAGTGTCAATAACTAATTTTCGGGGTTTTTTATCCACCGTGTCTACTAATGGGTGGCTTACTATAATCCGCCTGACTCAAGGTGTCGCAGTCACTTAAATTTTAGTGTCCTTAAATGAGATTAATGATTTAACACAACACTGATATTGTCGTCCAGCCGATAAATTAATATTAAGAATAACGTCCCTGATAAGATATTGAATTTTATTGTTTTATTATTCTTAAACTATTTATTAATGTTTTAATTTATATGATGAAAAAAGTCCGAAAAGTCTGTCAATTTTGCACCATAACACCAGGCACACCCTGATGCACTGATCAAGCATACCAAGGCCAAGGTCTGTGATACAATGTTTTCTTACCCACAGCAGGCACCTGTCATTGGTGCTGATCTACTGTTGTATGTTCTAGAAAAGCAAATACAATAAAAGTGGTCAGAATATTAAAAAGTTTGTAGGTATTATGATAATTATTTAAAAACTGATATTTTATCAATACGCTCTTTAACCACTATGGTAGCTTTGTTACTTAGCTCATTAGAAGAAGGGGGATTCTACTTGTACTGTGGAGCATATTAGAACTGGTGTCTTCCTTCCTTCCAAATAAAAATATCCGATATGCCGGACGATACTTATTCGTCTCCGATATATGTCACTCCAGAAACAACATTTAAATGTAATTGAAAATTAGTCGCCTACTGGCTGAATACTAGGCTATGTCTGGTGTCTGGAGCAGTAGCCCAGAAACTGTTGGTTGAAAAATAGAAGAAAAAACCCCATTGAAGTATATGCAGGAAATAGGTAATCCATTCCAAGATAAATCAGCATGCATGAACGTGTTGGATACAAAGAACATTGTAAAACCAACTCTAACTTATATGGTAGCTGCAGATCGCAGGTGAGACAAAGAACAGTTTCTATCATATAAGGGATAGAAGACCGAACTGAAAGTATTTTCGATCGTCAAATCAAGAAAACCGATGCTTCATTCTTCAAATAAGAGCAGGTCCAGTGAATTTCTAAGAAGAAACACATAAAAGTCGACTGTCAGTTATTCTTGCAATTGTACATCTAATGGCATAACAAAAGGGGTCATTTGCTTCACAATATCAATCATTTACTTGACAATATTCATCATATACTTGACCAAACTTATCATATACTTTACAGAAGCCATATTGCACTTGGCAAGAATCATCATATACTTGACTAAACTCATCAAATACTTGACAATAATCGGCATGTATTTTACACTACCATCATTTATTTGATAATAATACTAATAATATTTATTTGACAATGCCCATCATATACCTAGTAATACCTACCATGCCCTCATTGCACTTGGCAATAATCATCATGTACTTGACAAAAGCCATTAATTATTTGACAATACATTAATATTTATCATACATTTCACGATATTCTTCGCGTATTTTTCAATATTATTATCACTTTCGCCTATCTCAGCTAGCATTCAACATTGGTTTGTTAAGAATGAAAAAAATTATTTGTGCTAATGTCAGACAGATCAGCAAGACAAATGACGAAGCAACACTAGGTCGGTTTTCCCGTTCTTCGATGCAGACGTTGTACAACTGAATTCCACAAAAAGGCAACCGTAAGAGAACATGCAACCTACCAGACTGAGACCATCTGAGTCCAGACAACCGACTGTAATCAATCAATATAAGTCCAGCTGAATGGGAGTGGACATAGAAAGAAGAGTTTTGGCACTGACAGCACTACCGCCTGTTGAAACGCTCTGCAGCTGCATATGCGAACAATGGCAGATCAGGAACAAGCAACATTGTCTGCATTACACGCCGGAGTGAGGTGAGGAAAAACAGACAACTCAGTGAAAATATGTCTCAGACTGTTTTATAATTTTACTACCGTGATAAACTTGAAAATATAGTTCAACAGATCTGATCAATAGCCCTCTGAAAACCGTGATAGCCATCCACACTTAGATCATGTAAATTGGACAACTGAAATATTTCCTAAGCAAAACATCATCTTCAAGCAAGTATTTTGGCGGTCATCTTGAAAAAATGCCCGCCAACTTGGATTTTCAAATGATCAATTGGTTAGATTTGATCAGTAGCCTTTAGAGATCAATTATACCAAATTTGATGCTTGTATCATCATTTGCACGATTTTTCTGTTATCGGCTCCACTATTAAGACTGGGTGATATATTTTATACAAATGGTTAACATTATCTTGATAATTTTTTGTTTACTTAGTAATAATAATATTATTATAATAAATATCACGCATTTTTAAGAGGAAAATAAATCGTAGAAAACCTCAACCGTAAAGTGTCGAGTTTTCAAAAAGCTTAGTATTTCTTTAACAAACCCTGGTCTCTATGCACTGCTCTATGACGTTGAATATATTAATATCTTTTCATTTTTTAAATTAATTCGTTATACAAGGTGAAAACTATTTCCCCCAAAACGTGTATTTTTGCCTCAATTTCCATAAAAAATGCAACAAATATTATTTTATTTATAGCTCTTCACACTTAAGTGTAGGTAATATTATAATTGTACCCCTCTTTCACGTATTTGAATCAAATTGTTTTTACTTGAATTTTCCTACTTACTAGATGATTCTTAAAACTTCATGACATCATTAGGCAAACTGATCAAAACTGCCCAAAACTGGTTTAAAAATTAACCGTGAGAAAAACTTTACTTTGCTTCTGGATTGTGATTCGGAAATGGATTAGTATGTTTGTTTTTGATTAACCTACAGAATGCAATGAATGAGTGGTAGGCTATTATTGCGTCAACATTTTCGGAAAGTGGACAACATTTCATGAATTTTGCACACTGTTGATTGCATCAGCATGTGTTATTGCCATACATGTGCCATTCAATGTTTTACATAATAACATTATGCGTAAATGACGTAGGTCCGGCTAGAAAATATTAACCAATCAATAGAGAGGGAAGTCGACAACACCTCCTTTTTCATTGGTTTATGGAAACACACCTTTCCTGCAAGGTGAAGGTCAACAGTCGTTCGACAAAATGGCGATCAATGGAGTCTTGTGTCGCGTATGTTTTAAAAGGATTGATTTATAATTCATTGAGGAATGAAATCGCTAAGATATGTTGCCAGTCGGGGACAGAAGAGATTACTGAATACTCAGGTATAATTGTATAAAACCTTTGTTTAGTTTTATTTGAAAAAAAGATGTCCTTTTATGAATTTGTCACAATTTTCGTTTTGCCAATCAGCTGTTTATTTCACCTGACCCTTATTTCTTTGACATTGTGGAAAGAAATTAAGAGAAGAAAAAAGAAAACCAAAGGAGTTAATTTTACGGTGATGAATTAAATCCGGTATAAAAACCACTTAGTTTCAGAAATGTCAGTATGTATGGTATAGTTTATGGTTTACGATTTTGCAATACTGTCAATGACCAATGCTAATGGCCAGAAAATGCATAGACTGGGGACCGGCACCTCCCACTAATGACTAGTGCTGTATCAACTCGACAACTGAGCCAATTGCTACCAGACAAAATTTCTAGGTATCCATAGGTTAAAAGTGTGAGCTTGTAAGGAATGCCTTTTATTGAGACACTATTTTAATATTTTAGACTTGAGGAAAAATAAATTTTAAAGGTTTTGATTTTCCTAACTTCATATCCTAAATCATATGCAATCTTAAAGTAGTAGAACTGCTCAAAATTATTTGTCTCTATACATCAGGAATTTTAATGTGCAAAACATTGATATTGTGCACAAACATTTTATTGATTTGGAATAAATTTATACTTATTTATTACAATATTGTGTTGCATTTTAGCAAAAATAATGCTTACAGTAAATACTTTACTGTAGGAACCACTGTGACTGTGACAGTGAAATTCTCTTTATAATCCATAGAAAAAATCAAATAAATTTGAATAAAGTTTGATATTTTTCACTTACTTGTACCTAGTCGTAACAGGAAATCTGTATGCGCATCCGCGATTGTCATAAAGTAGTCTGTAAAAAGGAAAATGTTGGCGGTATAGGGATTTTACTCATGCGAAAATGACGATGTTTACACCGGAAGTGATGTCCTTGGTGACGTTTTACGTCATGCGCAACAGAAGCTGCCATTTGCATGGTTTTTCAACATGTTAAATCCCCATAGCACCAACGTTTTTCCCTATGCAGATATATTTTGGGCTAATCACGGATGATATACAGATTTTCCTGTTATGACTAGGTACAAGTAAGTGAAAAATATCGATCTTTATTCAAATTTATTTGATTTTCTATGGATATAAAGAGAATTCACTGTCACAGTCACAGTGGTTCCTACAGTAGGTTACCTTATACCTCCTTATTTCCTTTAGGCTCACCTTCTTTGACTATTATATGTCGCATGCCATAAGCAATCAAAATGTACTAGACATCATTCATGAAAAGAATATTCGAGACAGAGCCATGTCATTGAAGATGAGCCAAAATAACAATATTACATTGCATCATCATTTGCATCAATTGTAACTATGACAACACAAACACATATGCATAGGCATGCATGTATGTACACTTTCAGATTATAACTAAGAGTACACCTATTTGACTGTATTGGTATCAGTTGGAAAATTATCAGCTGAAACTTCATCTGAAGATGCCATGCTAAATTAAAATTTCTTATTATTGTTCTAATCTAAATAAATCTCTGAATTTCACAGTGTTCTATAGTTTGCGATTCTTCACAAAATGATTTAATTATGTACCAGTGTAATTCTGAGTAAATGCATTTATATGTAAACCTTAATTTCTTTGTAAGTGCGAAAGCAGTGAATTTCATTTCCACCGTTTGATATTGTAATGTAAATTCTAGTTACAATTATATTAGTTATAAAATTCCCTTCCCCCAGAAGCCTGGACTCGAACCTGGTTCGCCCATTTGTAAAGCAAGTGCTCTACCGTTTCGCCTAAAAGGTACCCCATAGGTGAGACAGTAGTAACGTCTTAACCTGTACTTAGTACATACTATACCATGTAGTTATATCACTACAATATGACTTTTTTCGCTAAGAAAATATTTCATCTTCAAATGAAATAGAACTGATTAGCCTGCATTTTTATTTCTTAAATTTCCACAATATACCTATTGATTTCCCCTTCTGCTGGAGTTGGAAGTGGAATTTTGAGCAATAATGTCTCTTACATTTTTTCAAAAATAAATAGCCAGTTTAAACCAAATAGAACTACCCATAAATACAGCCAGCACACAAATCTGCTTAAAAAGCTAAAATTGTTAGTTCTTGCTGCATACTTCTCATACCGAATCTTAATACCTACCTGTACACGTAACAAATAATGATTGCACAAATAAAAACAAAATTCATGCAGAAACAAAACATGAATTTGTTATTGTGAAAAAATTGTGGAAATGCAATTACTTTATAAGACCATGCCATTAAAACAGACTTTAATTATCCAAAATAAAACATGTTTAAATTCAATGAAATCTTTGTTCTAGATGACTTTCAGTTGATGCAGTTTCTAGTGTATATTGTAATGAATTATTTCTTTCAAGATGATGTAGACCTACTTGTACCTGTACAAGTCATGAAAAAAATGTTGTATGGGAATTTTAGATAGGTGGCTATATATAATATTATTACATGTCATGTGTATATGAAAGAAAGAGGGATTACAGTAAGTTCATTTAACAGAAAACTCCTAGTCAATTTTTTTTTAAAGATGACTAATTTATAAAAGCTAAAGGTGTAAGGGTATTTAAATGATGAATCAAATCAGTAAAAAAATAGCAGGAACATCAATTGATCAAACGAGAGATGAATATTGAACAAGTTGTCTTTTTTATACACTTTAATTTTAATATTTATGATGTAAAACTACAAAAATTAAATGAAATTGTGTACTGAGTATGGTCTATATGTTTCAACTGAAATGAAAAATTTGTGTATACAATTTTTTTTATATGAATTTTTAACATTACCATATATATGATGTTTTTGTTACCTTTGAAAAACTGCCAAACATAATTGAGATTATTTATATTTGATGGTGTCTATGTGCTCTCATTTATAACGAAATTGAAATCTAAATTATTGGAAAACACTTAGGCAGAACTGGAAAAAAGTGATGTGACCGAGAACCGGAAAAAAGTGATGTGACCATTTATTGTTTTTATGAAATGGTGAAAAATATATATTTATTCTGTTTCATTAAACCTAATGAAAACCCAATATATAAATTGTCAAGCGAAAACCATACTTATTTGATTTTGTGATCAATGTTCTCAACTTCTTAGAAAATGACATCCTGAAAATTGCAGAAGTTTTCTCCATGAATAAAAACACCTCAGTCCTGTTCTCATAATTATGCACATCATTATACCCCCGAAAACGAAGATTAGGGGTTATACAGGAATCTCCTGTCTGTCTGTCAGTCTGGTTGCCCGTCCAATATCGTCTGTGTGCTCCATATCTTCCATGTCTATGCCTATGGATTGATTTTCATCAAACTTGGCACAAATGTAAACCAACATGAGATGATGTGTCACATACCAAATTTATGTTCATAAGTCAAAGATCAAGGTCAGGATGTCAAGGTTGGGGGATGGGGTATTTCTCTCAAGAGACAGTTCTAGTTTATCTTGGTGTTCATTATTGATGCTAATTAGAAATTCACATCTTAATTTCAGAATTGAATGATTAATTGATTTTAAATAATTGTTAAGTCACTAGGAAATAAAATATGGGCAGAGTTATTTTTCAGAAGATCTTGCATATTTTTGCATATGGTGGAGATAGTTCTAAAGTTCCATCATTAATTTAGTACATTATTCTCTTAGTCATGACTCTGCACATATTATTAGATTTTTGTGAAATTTGTATATATCATCTTAATATTTATAAGATATATTAATAAGAAACTGATATAGTAATTAGTATAGGTAAAAGGTCTTGAAATCAATTAAATGACAGATTGGTATGTATTTTGGCTGATGTGTCTCGATTAATAATAGATGGCATTCAATTGAGGATTAAAAAAGATAAATAACTGCAGTATGACTTTCAAGGTTCTTAGGTGCAGACAGTTACAAAATTTGCATTTCTACATAGATTGTCAAAATGTCACCGTCATGTTCTGCTGGTTGATGTACTTTATGTGGAGCATATCAAGACATTAATGAGACTGCACTATATACATGTAACAATATATGTGTATATCAGAGTTTTCATTTTAAGATCAATGCATGAATGGATTGCAGAAGAGATTATTAGGTACCCCAGCTTAAGCTTCGCTGCAGGTGTCTTTTTTTTTTATAGTGTTTGTGTTTGTATGTGGTAATTCAAATAGCTGAGTGGGTGGGAGAGGAGGGTCTGGTAAATTCAAAACAATATCTTTTGACTCGGGATCCATGAGGCATGATGCCATTAAAAACTGAGTTTCGAAGTGGTTAACAAGAATCACCGTGTCTGTCAGTGTCTGCGTTTCTTTTCATCCATATCTTGGCAATAACTCATTGCTGCTTCATGTGTTATAAACTCTAACCTGGGGTTGCGGCACATCCAGGGCTTTCATTCAATGCTTAATGTTCAGGAGCTAAATGGTCATTTAACAACATCTCAGAGAAGATAGTCTGAAGGGCCTAGTGGAAGTTCTTTAAAAGAACTTGCAGGATTGTCTAAATCTTTATTGCACATAGATCAAGTAGTAATGGGAAAATTACTGTCACTAAAGACATGGGAAAATTACTGTCACTAAAGAAATGGGAAAATTACTGTCACTTAATGTCATTTTGGGAAAAAATCTTAACATAATGGAAAAATACAGTAAAGAGTTGTAGTAGAAATGCAAAGGTCAAAGGTTATACTTTTGTACTTGATCTATTCAATCAAACAGGAAAATGTATCAATAACAAATAACAATGTTTTGTAATTTTGAACAAGGAGAAAGAAATATAGATTTTTGGTCTCAAATTAAGCAAATTGATAGTCCTATCTCCCATGAAAGATCATGCTAACAGTTGAGATCCAAATTACAATTCTTACTTAAATCTCCTTACGCTAAATTGTTCATTTCAAATTCTAGGTGAAAAAGAAGAAAAATTAGGATTTTTGGTTAATATTGAACAAAAAATATTACCGGTAAACAAGGGGGAAATTTAGATTTTAGGTCCCAAATGAAGCAGGTTGAGAGCCCTTGCTCTCATGAAAGATAACACAAACATTTGAAACCAAATGTAAACCTGTTCTTAAATTTTCATTGTTGATTTTAAATTTCAGGTAAAAAAAAAGCAAGAAAATTTGAATTTTTTGTTTAATATTGAAAAAAATATTATGAACAAGGAGGAAACATACCATATTTTTTAGCAGATTGATAACCCTGTCTCTCATAAAAGATGATATTTTAGTTGAAATCCAAATTGTAATCCTGTCTTTTAAATGGTCTTTACAATTGTTGATTTTAAATTTCAGGTAAAAAAAGGAAAGTTTGGGTTTTTGTTTGATATTGATGGAGTTATAGTACGAGGGAAAAGATTACTGCCTTCTGCAAAAGAAGCTTTCGATATGTTGACAGATGAAAATGGAAAATTTAAAGTACCACTGCTATTTGTAACCAATGCCGGGAACACATTAAGACAGAAGAAGGCAGAACAGTTATCAGAATGGTTAGGTGTAGAGGTATGTTGTGTTACTTACTTACAGTTGGGGTGTTACGTTGCTTCACCACAGACATCCAAAGCCAAAGTAATGGGTCCTTTATCATGTGTTTTAACCCCTTGCTCAATACACTGTGGATGGGGGCCCACAGTGGTGATGAGTCACTGCCGGTGGTGGGTCTGCAGCTACTATTCTCTCTGCCTTCAGCCATACCCAGCATTATGCTCTCTGCTGCTTATGTACAATTTACTAGGATGCATTTATCACCAGAGGAGATATTTGATTGGAACAGAATAAAGAAGGCAGGATTTCTGAGCCCAGAATGTTTTTGTATTGCTATGTTTTCACTTCTGGTAACCAAAACCACCATTGGCTATTTATTTCCGAGAAAATAGAGAATTTTTTCTCTCAAAAAGTAACATGTTTTATGAATTTTTTGTAAAAATAATTTCGGAAGGGTTTTTTATTTTCACAAATTTTGAAAATTTGACTACTAGTGATTATAAATTTTTGGAAACCTAGGCATTGGAGGTAACAATCGCATCTCCATATCCTTGTTTAGCAGCATGATATCATTGCATTGCACTGTGTAATTCTATTTTTGTCCAAAGATAGATAGATATATATCCATATACTTAATTTGTGATTTAAATTATCTTGAGTTGTTTTATTGCAATGAACATTAACCTTTCAATTTAAGCGACAGATGATATCAGTTGGTGACTCACCTACAAAACTACTCTTCTTTTTTTTTCCCGACATAAAAGTTTTAAATCTCACTACATATATTCAGTTTTTGTTTTTACAGTAAACCCCTGTTATAGTGACCACATTTATATTTAAACCAACTGTCCATGATGACCAGTGTTTTAAAGTAACTTTGCTTTATTTTACAACCAAATATAACCTGTATATATAGACCCCCTGTCTATGAAGTCCATTTAATGCAAGTTCACTGGGTGGTCTTTATATAAAGGTTTTACTGTACAATCAAACCTGTCTATAACAGCTACCTAAGGGGACCAGTAAAGTGGCTTTTATGAGCATATTTTCCTTAAACATTGTATACAGGTTCAAATGACATGAATATCATGCAATTTGGATAAAATTTTACTGGTTTTTAAAATTAGGTGGTTGTTTTACAGGGTTCGTCCAGGCCAGGAAAAGTCCTTAAATTTTGAGGTTTGCCCTAAAAAGACCCTAAAAACAAGTCTGACCCTAAAAAGCCCTTGAATTTATCCTGAAGGCCCTAAAAACCCCTTGACTTTGGGCAGTTTGGTGTCTGTATTTGGATATTAAGTGGTTGCAAATAGACTGATGTAAATAAATAAATATTAATTAATAAGTTACTTGAAAGGCCCTTCCAAATGCCCAACTTCAACCTTATCCACTTCATGTGTTGTTACTATGGCCATGTAAGGAATTGTGTTTATTGATTTAATTGCCTTTGCATCAAGATTTTTTTTTGCTTCAATTGTACCTCCGATTAGGCCTTAAATTTGCAAATAAGACCCTGAAAAGACCCTTAAAAGTCCTTAAATTTAGAGTCTAAATGTCTGTACGAACCCTGTTTTATATAGAGGGCCTTTAAGACAGGTTGCACTGTAATATGTTTATATTTATACTTGATCTTTCAGGTTGATGCAGAACAAGTTGTTATGTCACATAGTCCACTGAAGATGTTTCGCCAGTTCCATGATAAACATGTTTTAGTGTCAGGACAAGGTCCAATAGAAGATATTGCTAAAGGTTTAGGATTCACAAACATAACTACCATAGACAAAATACGACATGTCTTCACTAATCTTGACATGGTTGACCACAAACGAAGAAAAGCTGCAGTATGTGTTTTTAATCTTTTAATTTTGTAAATAAAAATTAGTTTGTTAATTTAAAATTCATAATCATTCTTTCTTGACATTTGAGTTAAGTGACTCAGTTATTTTAATTTTTACGCTTTTATTTTGCTTCAACTACAAGCAGTTTTTATTGGCAAATTATGTTTGAAATACCAATAAATTTCCCTTGTTAAATTTTATTTTAAAGATAAAATTTTTATAAAAAAGAGCTAACTAATGTAAAGAGATATGTTTTTATAAATTTTTGTTTTACAAAATAAAATTTGCTAATTTTTTACGTAGATCCTCATTTCTTGACAGCATTGCCTACAGCGTATGTAAAAGTTAATTATCTGTATCCAATATAGTTTACTGCTGGTTTTTCTTTTAAGTTTTGCATTATAGTTATTAAAATCCTATGCAGGTAAAATTTGAATTTAAATTACATAATTCATGCTTTAAACCTTTAACTTGTTACGGTATGAATTACGTAATCCTTGTCAAAATAATGAATATGATGCATGTTAAAATTTTGTTTTTTTTTTCAAAGAAGTTAATAATTCATATTTTGAAAAGAAAGGATATTTTATCAGTTATTTATAATTGAATAATTGAAAACAGATGGTTCATGGATATTGTATTTATCATATGTTGATCAATAGAGCATATAGATTAAAGATCTGTTTAGCCTACATATAGTCAACCCTATATCGTTTTGCTATAAATAGCATACAAAGAGGAGAATTTAAATTTATTAACTGATTGAAATGTAAAAATAGAAAGTAGACCTTAGTTGTTGGTTAAGAACTTAAGATATACTAAATTTTGAACACACAGATTTTATGATATTCAGAAAATTTGGTCAATGGAAAAAGTGACAAAATGACATATAATTTGACTATTCTTTATTTCCAGCCCTGTGCATTTGAGAACTATTTTCCAAGAATTGAAGGTATATATGATTGATTTATAACATACATGTACAGTACTTTTTATACGGACTGTTTTTGTTTATACTCTAAATGTTTTATATGATTTATTTCATTATACACAGAGAAGTTAAAGAGAATTTATTACTTCATTACTCTGATGTGAAGTTTAATTCTGTGATTTATGATACTAAGTTAGAAAATAAATAATATAATAATGAATGTTATAAACATCTTTCTCTTACCACAAGTGAGTGGCTTTAGTGGCATGATGGTTGAGTGGCTTTAACTGGCTTCAGTGGCAGAGTGGTCTAAAGTGCATATTTACGGATCACAGTACCTTTCACTATCTAGGTTCAAATCATAACTTTATGTGAGAAAGTTTGTCAATTTGTTTGCTATAGATCAGTGGTTTTCTATGGGCACTATGGTTTCCTTCACCCTCACTAAACTGACCACCTGGATATAAGTGACAGGGATGAAGCTTAACAATTTTGAGTTAGTGGCCCAGCTGACTTTTCAAGAGAAGTTGCAACAGCTTTACATAACAAAAATCTTTAAAACTTTGGGGGCCCAGACAAATTTCTGGGGGCTACTGGGCCCCTGTTAATCTCCATCCCTGTGAAAGCTGACTGAAAATTGATGGCAATGAATATAGGTTTTACTCTATAGATTTGTATTTATGTCTTCTTTTTTACAACTTTCTAGTTGTGATATTATTTGGAGAGCCAGTTAGATGGGAGACAAATCTACAGCTAGTATTAGATGTACTGTTGACAAATGGAAAGCCAAGTGTAGCACCAAGGGAAATTCCCTATCCACATCTACCTGTTTTAGCATGTAATATGGATTTACTGTGGATGGCAGAAGCTTGCATGCCAAGGTGATTATATTCATTATTTATATTTCATGTTGTAGTGTGCTAAACTTTTAATCATTCCAAAGGCATTCAGTAAATGTCAGTAAGTGTCACTTGACCATTTGGAATATTTTTCAGTGATCAATCTAGTGTTTTGATTTGCTGTGTTTTACCTTTTATTTTTTATATAAAGAAATTTTATATATAGGTTTTACATAAAAAGGGTGGTCTTTTTATTTTGAAATGTAGGTAAACACACATTGTGATGCCAGTATGTAAAACTCCGTATCCGATCTTTTTCTTTTTTTAATCAGAAAATGAAATAAATAGCCAAGATATGATCTAACAATTTAGGACTACAGTCAAACCTGTCTATAAAGACCACCAAAAGGGAACCTATAAAAGTGACCTTTATGGGCAGGTGACCCTTATAAAAGTGACCTTTATGGGCAGGTGACCCTTATATACAGATTCAAATAACATAATTAAAGAGCTATTAGGATAAACTTTTACTGGCTTTTAAAGGCAGGTTGTCCTTATATACAGGTGACTTTTAAGGCAGGTTTGACTGTACTTGTATTTTTTACTTTAGACTTCTGAATCTTTTTATAAATAATTCCAGTTATTTGTAAAGTTTAGTTATAAATTTTACATTTAGACACATATTTTTCAAATTAAACTGTGAATCACACAGAATCTTAGGAACTATCTGTATGTGACATTTTTTTTATACAGATATTTTTTAATTCAGAAGTAATGACCCCCTCTCCATTTTGGATTTAGATAAAACTCAATAGGTAACTTAAAAGAACTAGAGATCTATGGATTAAAAGTCTTGCCTGAAAAGTACTATTGATGAGTTATACTGTGAAATATTTTATGTTCAGTCTTATGTGTTCATAATGTCCAATTTCGTTGACACTTAAATTTATGGACCAGGATGTCCATGAAAGCAATGAAAATTGGGATTTCTCTAAAATTAACGATTTCACAGTATATAGCTAGATTCAAGATCTTTTGTACCAATAAATTTCTTATGTCTATGATGAATTTATATTTCAAATAACTTACAGTTTTGGGGAAAAAGTTTGACAAGTTGTCAGACAACCCTTAAGCAAAAAAGTTTGTATTTACATTGTGGACAACAACAAAAAAGATGACAACATGACTTCAATGTCTCACACTTTTCAGACGAGACAAGAATTGAAAAAAATATCAGAAACCTCCTTAAAATAATTCAATAACTGTAACTATTAATAATAAATAAAAAGTTAACAGTGAAATCTGGTAGTTTTGAATGTGAAATTTTTTCTATTGTTGTTCTGCATCATTATGAGTGATGTTCCATTGTTGGAGGCGAGATGTGCTAATTCTGTTTATTTTCAGATTTGGACATGGATGCTTTCTACAGTGTTTAGAGAATTTATACCAGGTAAAAGCAAGTGGGATTGTCACCTCAAGTTACAAAAAATATGTTTCTGTCCTGTGCTGAATTATATAGATCTAATTAAGTAGCAATACACAATAAGTACTCATTATTATATTATTATTTTAGTATATATTTAAGTTTGAATCTTTAGTTTATTAAGTCTCTCCAACATAGTAGGGGTGACTTATTGATTTACCATTTTTATTTCGTGTTTTTTTTGTAACCTGCGATAAGTAGCATATGACATATAGGAATTACCACAGTGGCAGCCCCTTTTTCTGGGAGCTATGATAACTCCTGTAATATTGATCAGATTTGGATAAACCTTGGTCAACATTTTTACAACTGAAATAGGTTCAATGTGTGACAAAATGGCAGATTATATAAATTACCAAACTGCAATATTTTTGCAGGTTGTTGAAATAATGACTTGCAGACCCTATAGTAAATAAAACATCCATTGATTTACCAGTATACCTCTGGTGAATCTCTTTCAATACCAGTAATCTGTTTTGTCTTCACATACATTTGATCACACAAATAACTATCCGAATTTAAAAGTATATAAAAACATGCATATGTGATTCAGATGTGTGATGCATTCAAACTTTATATGTTAAAAACAGTTTTTGAACACTGGCTTTCAGTTTTTATACCTTCTATGGGTCCATTTTATTTGCTGCTGTGGCACTGGTCATTCAAAAAACTGAACGTTTTTAAATGGTAGTAGGTTAGTTTATTTTATTTTAATTTTGTATTCCTTTTTTTAAATTTATTTTGATATTCTTATGTTTATATGCATATATTAAACATTTAATTTTTTGAATATACAGTGTTTTTTCAAAGTATTGTCAAAATTGTTTGGCTTGAAGTAAAATCTGCTTTAAGTGAAAAGATGCTTCACTTGCAGAGATTACAATACAATTTTACTGATGTCAAAGGAAATTTTGAATATTCAGTCTCTAAGTTTCCTTTTGAAATGTCAAAATTTAAGTCGCAAATCCTTTAAAAAATTCAACCTGACATAAAATCTATATTGCCATTCCTGGTAGCCAAAATCGCCATTAGCTATCGGTACTAATTTCTGAGAAATTCTTTCAAAAAGTAACCTATTTTAGCAAAGTTATAAAAAATACTTTAAAAAGGATTATATTTTTACAAATTTTAAAAGTTTGGCTGCTAATAATTTTCAAATTTGTGGAAACCAAGTAAAAGGATTATTGAAAATTTGAAATTGCAATAATGAATTACCCCATGATACATGCTAGATAATTTGCCAATACTTCAACCAGACAATATAGTTTCTATATTTTGACTGGTATCGTCTAATACGTGTATTTGTTTTATATTATATAACTGACATCAGTTGAAATCTGTTTAATACTACATAATTAATGCAGATACATGTGTTAGCATTTATTATTGTTTTAACGGATAAATTAGTTGGAAATAATTTTCATGTTTGGTCTTGGATCATTTCACAATTAGATACATGTTTTTTTTTTTTTTGGTTTTCTGAGGCAGCATTAAATAAGCTTCTTATAAAGACAAATCTGACAAAATTGTATTGATTGTTTTGTTTAAATATAACCATATATTATGCAACTTTTTGCATATATCCAGCACAATACCCTTTACAATAACTTCATAATATCAATATCTGACAATAGATAACGAAAACATGAATATTATTTCCCACACATTTTCTGTTAATGCAGATTGTTGTATTTAAAACTGTTACAATACCTTGGGTTCAGTAATTCAATTCAGTTTTGTTTTCTTTCAGAAAATCACAGGAAGAGAGCTAAAGTACACAGCATTGATAGGAAAACCAAGTGAAATCACATATCATCATGCTGACTATTTACTATGTCAACAAGCCAAGAATCTAGGTCTTGATGGTTTAGATACAATATACTGTATAGGGTAGGTGTTAATCAGTATTCAAGTGGAAGGGTCCTTTTTTCCATTGGCCCTATATAAATTTATAGGCCCCCTAAAGATGCTTTCTGTGGGCCAACTTGGGTCCCATTTTTATTGTTGAGAAAGTTTTATTCTTTTCCTCATTTACTGTCTTTTTTCTTAAAATCGATATTTGTTATAAATTTATTAAAAGATGTCTTTATTGTGTCTTTGCATGAACTACATATATCAACATGAAGAGACCCCATTTAAAAAAAAATAACCCCATTTTTTTTTTTCCAAGACATGAGCCATGATGACCCATCTTATTTCTGTTCTGTAGATTGAAAACTGGCTTTTTTCCCATTTATGCATGCCATATGTCATGTGGTCATTATAAATTTTCTCCACAATATTGATTTAGTCAGAGTTTCTGTTGGGAGCTAAGATGCATGTTAACATGCTTTTGGTTATGTTAATTATTCCCTACCTGTTAGAAACAATGAAATTTTCCTTTGTTGTTATAGTGACAATCCAGAAACTGATATATATGGAGCAAACTTGTATGACCGTTACTTACAAAAACGAGCAAGAACAAAAAGTACCATGCTTAAACAGAAGTATGCACAACAATCGGGTGATATAGGTGCAGGATCAGAAATTGAGGAGGATACAGATTCTGATGACGATGAATTAGCCAATCCAAGTCAAGATAATGAGATGGATGGTAATTATGCGACAAACTGTCGGTCTATACTTGTGTGTACAGGAGTATATTGTTCATCTAGGGATTATGTGACATATGACTCAAGCCGTCCATCAAATCACAATCATAGAGATTTTGTATTAGATCCAGAACTAAAACAGCCCAAACATGTGACTCAGAATGTATACGATGCCGTTAAGTTTGTATTTGATAAAGAAGGCTTGTTATGATGACAGCTATCATTTAGTTTTATGTTGTTTATGTATCTACTTAAACTTGATAAACAAAGGCTGTTTTTAAGTTGTTTTTGTTGATTTTCTTAATTTTGCAAATATTTTGTTTTATTTATAAATGAATATATTAGTAATATTTTTAAAATCCTGAACTGAATTAATAATTTAGCAATATTAATAGTATTTAGTGTCACAGTGTTAAATTCAGACATGCAAAAATGACAAGAATTCAGTCATTTCTTTCGAATATTTTATAACAAAAACTTTAAATTGAAGTTTATAAAATAGAAATTTAGATGTACCGGCACACTGATTTACAAAAACTTGCCATGAAAAAAGTTACACTGTGGTAGTTTAAAACTCCATATGTTCAATTGTTAACATCAGCTAATTTGAATTTAAAACATGTTACTGATTCACACTTGGATTGTTCAGAATGGTAAAATCTGACAATACTAAAAACGTATACTTGGAAACAGTAATATGAGAAATTCCTCTTTTAATTCTGATGTGTGCATTTAGTTTTTGGTTTTGAAGTAAATGTATTTTTCTTTGGTTTGTTAAATAGATATTTGTGGTTATAAAGACAAATTTGTTGCATAAAATGTTAGTGATATGTCTGTGAAAATACTTTTAAATTCAATTTATTTTTATTGTTTTAGAAAACATTTTGTGTTACAGAGAGAGAGAGAGAATGAGGGCAAGAAAGAGCATTTATGTTCTTGTTTAATACATATCTTGTTTTGTTAAGAAAATTAAGTACTCTGCCAACATATTTTATTTTACAGGGTTATTTTCTCGAATGTATTTGTTCATTTATGAATTTTAATTTATTATTATATGTTTACTTTCTTAAAAGAACAACATTCTGTACATAATTATTACACCCCTTTGCAAACAAAGTTTAGGGGGTATAATGGAATCACCTTGCCTGTCTGTCTGTCCATCTGTCAGTGGACACAATTTTGTCTGGATGTTTCTTTATTAATAAATGTAGAATCCATTTGTTTTGAAACTATACACAGATGTTAAGCATCATACTGACCCATCATCTATGATTAATTTTCTCCACCAACAATTGGGGACGGAGGGTATTAGTCTCCTTCAGAGACAGATCTAGTTTAATTAAAACCAAGTTGTTGAATTATTTTGCATTTCATTTATTTATTATTTTTATTTTGAACAGAAATTCACAAATTCATTTTGTTGGATGGATGAGTGACCGAGTGTTGGTTTAACTTTTTTGTGTCTTTTTGACTGATCAAGCTATATACAGTATCTATAATTGAAACATGAATTTGAAGATCATACGAGTTTTGCACTGTAAATTCAGACACATACTGAAGGTTTTTAAGTGCATTTTTTCCTTTTTATCATATATATGTTTCTACCATAGCATACATTCCACAGTATATGAAATACTAAATCAAACAACTTCTAGATTAAAAATTTTGTTTCAATTAATCTGTCGGTTTCTCAAAAAAGTAACTATAAATTGTATAATTTAGCAAAGCCACAACTATGGTAATTTTGAAGCTTAATTTTATTGTTAATACACTTTTTTTCCTAAATCACATGATGTATAAACTCTGTTTGTATATGATATTACCAATGCAAATAGCTTGGTCAGGTTGGAAATTCTGTTATACAATAAAACCTTTATATAAAAACCATCCACCTTTAAATAAAGACTTTATAGACAGATGGTCTTTCTTAAAATTTTTTTGGTTGAAATATAAAACAAAAGGATCTTAAAACACTGTCTTAATAGACAAATGGTTTTTAATAAGATGTCACTAGAGCAGGTTTCACTGTATGACATTGTTTAACAATTAGAATATTTTATTTCAACTGTTAAATTAATTAAAATAATAGATGTATTTACATTTGTGGGTTATTTTTGTTGCTGTAGTTAAAAAGTTGCTTATAACAAATCTACAGTGTATCCAGTCACGATTTACAAATTTTGAAGCAAGCGTTTGCCAGTTATAGTACCTAATTTTTGAATTAAACACACAATATTCACGTTATTGTATTATTGTCTCACAATATATACCTCTGCCTAACTGACAAACTCTTCATATCATTGTGGTCACTCCCTTGTACATTGATTCAGTCATCACAGTGTCAATCATTTCTCAATACCATCACTTGATTTTCTAGTATATGGTCATTACTTAATATATATTACAATTGAGTTGTCCAAAATAAGAAATTTTCATCTAATCATCAGGTATACCCATGACTTTGAAATAAAAGTTTCAAAATCCTTAACCTACTTGCTGCCAAATGGACGCATGTCCAAATAGCCTGCCACACTGACATGTGTCTTGTATCAACAGCCTGCTACAGGGACCTATATGTCTTTTCAATGGAACTGACTACTCTTGGCTACAAGGCTAAGAGATGCTTATTAATTATTATCTTTTTGTAATGAAAACAAAAAAATGCAAATGTTGACTATTGAGAATAAAAACTCATGATGTCATATGACTACAAAACACATGTGATGTCATAACTTATTTTTGACATCATATTAATAATAAGCATTGTGAACTTAAATTTGATACTGCCAATGTTGCATTGAAATTCAACTTCACACTGTGATACAGCAGGTCTGGGATCTGCCCGAAACGGGGGATCTCCCGATCGGGGGACAGTCAAAGGGAAGTAATTCTTGTGGGTGTACACGCGAGTACACAGAAGAGTTCCGATGATTGCGAGTAATACTACCTTATGTAAACATCCGGTAGATAGTACATAGATACTCGCGGTTGTCAATAAAGCTTTGTAAATCCTACAGGCAACAGGTAATAATGACAGACATATCGGCAGTGTTTTCCAATGATGACATGAAAGATTCAATAAAAGAAGAACAATTGAATTTTTAATTAAACACAAATTGATTGCTAATTCAAATCTATAAATTTACTCAATTAAAAAAAATAATACCTATTTTATCTTGTTTTTCGATCAAAGGACGACATTCATTTTGTCAGTTTTCTTCCTTTTTTTTTTTAGTGTAAATGTTGAATAATTAGAAGAATTTTTGTAATTTGGAATTTGAAGCAAGTCACTACAAAGTGAATTTGATGATATAATCAATCGCAATAGTTAATACCGCTTTTGTTATTATTATTATTATTATTTAATTATTAGTAATATGATTATTTTGTTTGAAATAAAGAACAGGAGGCTAAATAACAAATCTTATTCAGTTTAGAATAATAATGTTGGAACTAAAAGCAGGATATAGGTTTACCCTACACTCCCGTTCCTATTTACCCTACACTCCCGACGTTCCTATATATTGCTACATATACACAGGTAAAAACTGAAAAATCAATTTGCCACTAAACGCTTAGTAAGTATATTGTGGCATTGGATTGAGAAGTGAAACATTTACTATTATTAGCTACATATTTACAAGCTTTTCACCTGCGTTTACAACAGAATACAAGTTCTGACACAACCTGGACATTTCATCCTAAAAAATTACAAGTTATTTCATGAAAGAATGTGTAGATTGGTCAAAATTCTTTAAAAACATTTTGGTATTTAATGGGGGGAGGGAGACGAAATTCAGACAGAAAATAAAAAAATATCTTCAAAGAGCTGGTTATCACACATCTGAACTAGGTAAGAAACGGTCCTTTTAGCATTTCTATACCGTTACTACAATGTATTTTTAACTGGAACATTTATAACCGGAAGTGCATTTTTAAGAGCTTATAACTTTTTTTCCGCACGACAGATTGTTTTTCCGCACGACAGATCTTTAGAAATATAAGTTTACTGTATCTGTTCAAATTTTTAAGTCCCCCTACTTAGAAATAAATCCCCGCGGCCGTTTTTTATAAAAGGTCATCAATTTTACTCGATTTTAAGCCCGTTTCTAAGCAAACAAATGAAATACGCATGCGCAATGTTATAGTCATAAAAACGATTAGACGCTTTATCCCCCGATCGGGCGATTTCGATTTATCCCCCGTTTCGGGCGGATCCCAGACCTGTACAGTTTGAATTAAAATTCAATTTGGCAGCAAAGAGGATTAAAGCACAGATACATTATCCTGTCAGAAAGTTTCAAAAAATTTTACCAACCATACCATAATTTATATAATGGTGAACCATGATTCCTATGGAATCCATAAGCATTTTTTAGAAACCAAGACTCTTGACAGAAGCATTTTTACATAGATTGTACACCCACACTAATGCTGTTGCTATGGAAATGTACAAATGCTTAGCAATCAACTGGTCTGTAGGCTGTAGGTAATAGACATAGATAAGAATTATAAGTAAGATAATAAAGTTCCTAAGTAGAATATATTTTATTGTAACCTGTGGAAGTTAATATTGTTAATATACTAAGATGCACTTTTAAGACTACATAAATAAATATTTATGTTTTGTTCTGAGAGAGAGAGAGAGAGAGAAAATGGCAGTACATATATAGATCATTCACGAACTGAATGTAAAGTGAGTCTATTTTAATAGTATGGTAATTGTAATGATAACAATGATAATTTATACACCATACGTCTATATGCTACTAATACTTGTACTTTATGTACCTGTATATGTCATTTATGAACAATATGCCATCATTATATTGTGACTGACCTATTGTAGTAGTATGTAACACTGTAAATTTGGAAACATTCATGTTGTTCTATTTTCATAACACAAAAACAAAACTTCTGCAAATATTTAATTTTGCATTTGCACCAGCTGCCATTCATCTTACGACAGGGGATCAAAAGTAACTGAATACCTTGAAATGACTATCCTCAGGAAAATTTCTCTGATTTACAGTATGTTTTCCTACTTAATAGATATTGTTTTAAGTTGTACATGTTGATGGTGCAATTTTATCCAAATATCTGTGATATGTATATGAACATTTAAGGTGTGTGTGTGTTTCTTACATGTATACAAATGATAAGTGTTGATAGATAATAATACTGGTACATGACTTAATCAGTATAACATCATAATCATAGACTCAATATCTGGCATGGGTATTAAGTATTCGTAACAGTTAAGATTGCTTGAGTTACCAATGTCGGATCTCTAGGACAAGCACCCTTGGTCTGATATTGATAAAGGGTGGCATGTAAATAATCAATATAGATTAAGCCATGTATGTGTTTATTTAGCATTCACTGAATAGTTTTTGTTTAGTGTTGATTCGACTTCATCAGTGTGAACCAACTTTTATTCACAGTTATTACTTTTGCAATTCACTTATAAAAACATTTCTTGACTGTTTACTTTGGTAATATGGACTGTGACTGAATATTTGGTATAAACAATACCATTTTCAGACACAAGTATGCATGATAAAGTTTGGCGATAATTTTGTCCTCATGGAACCTGCGAAAATTAATTGCGCATGAATAAAAGTTGGTTTACAGTATCAAGTGTAATGGAGTTTGTTTACATGTGTATTTGATATTTATGAAGAATACAGCAGTTAAGTGCTTTTGAAGTCACCCCAATAGGAAATGGGGCAACTTATTTAATTTTCTTTTGTTAGAGTTGTACATTGTATGAAAATTTATACAATGTACATGGATTGTTATAGTTTAGTTATTGTAATTTTAGATGAAGACTGTTGTTCGTTTCAGTGTATACAGCCAACGTTTTAGTTAATGGTTAATGATTGTAGGAAATTAATTTTTTTTATACATAATGCATGTAAAAAGAAAAAAATTGACCCCACCCATAAGTGAATACATTGATAAAATGTATTGGTATATTGTAATGACTGGTGTATCCCGTGTTTGTATGTGAATGTGTATGTATGCAAAGTGCTGTGTTCAATCTAGAACAAGCTCTTGTGCCATTTTTTTTCAAAAAAAAAAAATTTTGTCCCAAAAACTACTGTCTGTGGGCCAACCATTGTCCATTGTTTTAAGTCTCAGTTTGTCTAGTTCTGCATAGATCCAGTTCTGCCTTGTTCTCATTCATATATTATATTGACTTAATACTGATCTTTCCTAGTAAAATGTTATTAAAAAAAGTTATCTTATTATATTGACCTTCATCATTGTTGTCATTTGCATTTTCGAAAAGCATCATCTTTTTTATGTGTGTGTGTGGGTGTGCATTTTGTTTGTGTGCCATTTGATCTCAGAGCAGTATTTCTCCAGTACAGTTTCAATGATTGAATTTGAGGTTTAAGACAGGTATGGTAATAGCATTTTGAGTTATTGTTGCCATTTCCAAGAAAAAAACTTGATAAAAGACTATTTTCTAAGAACCTTTATTTTAGTATATAATGGAAATATATTGAGTCATGAAATGACTATGTAGAATATGGTAATTTTATAGACTTTTTGGTCTGTAACACACTATAAATTCTAAATGAGTGTTTGGTGCATTATAATTGTTTGGTCCAATATTATATATACACCTTTGGTCCAATATTAATCATTAATAATGGCCAGTATGTAAACACATTTCATATTGTGACTTTTCCTCAGTATTTATACAGGACATGTGAGAGAACGAAAGAGATATATGTGTGACTGTTATTTTTAACAAGTGTTGTGATAATCTCAATTTGTATACGTCACAGAGATTTTTTTTTCTTGATATAACAAAAGGAATTATGTGAAACTCAAGGATTACTTTTCCATTATTTTGGTGTCAGTATTTTTGTTCTGGTATTATAAGTTTTCATGTTCTTACTGTCAATAGTAGAAGCAGGGATGAAGCTTAACTGTTTTGAGTTGGGTACCCAGCTTACTTAAGAAAATGAGTTGAAACAGTATTAAAAAGCAAAAATGTGTAAAATTAAGGGGCCTGGCCTCGGTTTCACAATCATTCCTTAGCTAAGATTGTCCTTAACTTAAAGCTTGCAAAATTTCAAATCTTTATAATTTATAATTTTATTAATTTTCAAGATATTGAGGAATTTAAGGTGTCATTTAAAGATCACTTCTAGATTAAAACATTTGCATTTAGTTTTGACAAAAATATTCACCTTTAGTTCCAAAAATTTGCTAAATTTAAGTTAAGGAAAATCTTAGCTAAAGAATGATTGTGAAGCAGAGGCCAGGTTTAATTTTAGGCGCCATAGGCTACTGGGCCCCTGCTAATCTAAATCCCTGGACTAGAAGGAAAGACATGATTATCAGTAATTTTTGTATGAACTTTAAATTTCATAATCAAAATATTTTGAAATAAGATATGTATCATACCATTGACTGATGTTGTTATTTGTTTTTGTGCTCCTGAAATATGTAACACCTATGTTATGTAATGATATACATGTTATTTGCACAGTGACCAGATATTATAGGTGGAAGCTATCGTCACATACGCAAATTACTTTTAGGGCACGTTATAGAAAATTTTTATTTCCACATGGTGATTTGTATGCCAGTCTGTGCAAAGTTGTTCAAAGCTTTGTTAGCTTAACATGATGATAAGTGGAGTAATGTCCTTTCTCTTATTTTGAGGCAGTTAGTTCATGGTGGAGATAAACTGGAGTGCCCATAGAAAATTAACAACCTTCAGCAGATTCACTGACAAACTTTAAATTAAGTTATTCAGCCAGAGACATATGGGGCCAAATTCTATATATTCTTCTATATATTTAAAAAATATATAATGAATCTGGTTCCTATCACAGTAACCAGAGACAACCATAATGTCAGATAGGAAGTTGTTGCTTTCTCACAGTAGGATTCGGATCTGCAAGGAGAGGCACTGTGATCCATCAGACCACTCTACCACCAAGACTTAGATAGTAAGGAAACATTTAAAATAGCATTAAAACATAATTGCTTTCGAATCAAAAATAAAATACGGTACATTAGTAAAATGTTTTTTTCATGATATTGTATAGAATTTACTTTTCAAGGTACTATACAGTATGACGAATGTACTAGATGTTAGATTCACTAACCATCTCATTAAGTTAAGGCAGATTTGGACATTTTCAAAGTACATATAATGGGGTCTGCCGCCCTACCATGTGATACCCTCTAACGTTTGTGCAAAACACTTATTTCCAATGGATATGGAATCATGAAAGATTCCCGTAAAAATTACATTATTCTGGGAACTTGTGACATACATGTTTTTGCACAAACGTTAACAGGTTTTGTGGTATAGTGGCGAACCCCATTTAAAGGCCATATGTATTACATATGACATCAACGAGTTATTATATCTACCTAAACAAATATCATTTTCTTTTTATATGTATTTTCCATATTATGGAAAGCACATTTTGAATTTTTTCCTGGTATATTTCTTTAATCACAATAAATAATGAATACTCTGTTTAAACACTGTTGTTATATTTATATTTATAAAGAAATTGAATAATCTTGCTTTACACCCCAGTAAAGATATATTGCACTGTATCAAGATGGCCAGTTCTGGAATGATGGAGAAGCAATCAGTTTACCCAGAGAAAACCACCTACCTACCTTAGACAAGTGAACAGACAGTTTCTCACACTAGGAGCTGACAGAGGGATTTGAACTTAGACATTGAGAGGTGTTGTGATCTGAAACCCAACAGTTTATATCATTAGGTCATCAATGCCTCCCTTTATAAGAAGTTAATCTTAAACCAAATCACACAAAGTGCATTTGTGTTGTCCCAGAGATGTTCCCAATTTGAATTTTCATGAGAATATAACACTGCTTGTAAAAGCAAGTTTGAAATGGGAATTTATTTAAGCATCAATTTTACAATACTGGTACACTTAAAATGTGACATCACAAACTATAGGAAAAGTCACAGAAACATATACATGTATAATTATGGCAACAAGCATTGGGAGTCTTTGAAGTCTCATTTGAAATCTCAATTTTAAAGTCAATTCTTGAGATTTCTTATAACTTAAATCTGGAAAGTAAAGTATAGCATCAGCTTATACTCTACCAATTTTGTTAAATGGTAAACCTTGGTCCACTTTCAAGGTCATAATGACCTGAAATAGTAAATCCTTTCAACGTCTTGATGTCAGATGTGATTACTTATGTAATTCTATATTGGGGTATTGTGCTGAACATTTTATAAAAGATGAAGTAAAGCACTATAGTTTATTGTATGATTTATTATGAATTTACATTATGATAAAACTGATGTATGCAGTATTTAACAGATGAACAATCAAGATTGTGTATATCATTTTCAATCACAAAAATATACATGTATCCCTTTACCTACACGCTGAACCAGCAGCATGGTATTGCTCTTTCCAATACCCAGTACAAGGTCTCAAAGTATCCTTAGTTCTAGAAGAACAAATTACGGTTTCTACATGCATATACCATAAAACAGACACATTTTATCTTGAATATTTTACTGACATTAGTACATGTACTATGAAGTAAAGATCTGACTTTATCAGCACTTTATGGATAGAAAACTTGGTATTAGTACTATGGAGTTGAGCTCCAGACTTTTACAGCAGTTTCTAAGATAGAAAACTTCAGTGGACCAAAGTTACTGGTATGTATGCAACCTTCTTGGAATTTGGAATGTATAAGAGGACAATGATGTTCAGATCTAATGGCCACTCACAAATATTTGCTAAAAGATATGTGGGTACCCTTTAAAACTGTTGACCACCAAAATGCCTTGCTAAAATGGATAAACCTGCATGTCAAGGTTGATAGAGACCCTGTGTTAATGATATCTGTCAATGTTGACTGATAATGAGATCTCAGAATTACGATGTGTATCAAATCTTAATTGAACTACGACAGTCGGTGATTTTTCTCAAATTGCACTGATTAGGAGAATGATTATGACTTACATCTGTGTTTGTATCTTCAGTTTAACACATCTGGTAGTACAATAAGTATCACACTTAGTATGTGACCTGACACTGATCAGAAAGTGGCTGCCTGCAGCCTCCGAGAGCTTATGGAAAGTCAGCTGAATAATATATCCTACCGGTATATCCTTATCATACAATGTATATACATGTTTATACATGTTTATACATGCAAGTCCCAAAGGAACAGTCAACTGGAGTAAAACATGTACATATCCACCAAAGAATAATTACAATGTTGTCAACTGTCAGCAGTACATGTATTATGTTTAGTGTCACATCTTTACAATCTTTTAAGTGCAACATAGATGGGTTTATCTAGATACACTCCAACTTTGGAATATCTGTACACCATTCTGTTCATTTGGACATCTTGTATTGCCATAATATGGGACAAACATTGCTGAGGTTTTGTTGTTTCGATGTCTTCTGAAGCCCATGCCAACATTTCACGAACATTTATAGTAATCAAATGAAATAACAAATTCATCATATTTGCACATTTCATAAGTGATATATTCATACACTTATTGCCATCCCTTTCAAACCATAATCATGATGTTTAAGGATAGCACTTCTTCCTGTCACATGACCTATCACTTCCTGTCAAAGTAGATGGTGTTGCTGTCATAATCCCATCATTTTCTTGGCTTCTTCTTCCTCCTCTTGTAATGCATCACTGGCATATTTCTGTAAAAGTTCTCTTTTCTTTCTTTCTAACAAAGCTTCCTCAATCTGCAAAGCAAATTACAAAGGAATTAGGACATAAAATTTCGAGCGAAAAAGAAAGAGTGGAGTAATGGTGTTTGTTTTACACTTCAGTCAAGAATCTTTCATTTGTATCAAGATAGTCAAGGTACCGTGATCTGTATGTATGTGGTTTAGACCAATCGGCCCTCAAGCCCCCACCCTCCAACCCGTTTCTACAGAAAGTCAGCAGGAAAACATATCTTATAGGATGATTGCAGCCACTGTTTCTTTGTGTATTTAATTCTAACAAAGGCAAATAATTACTAAAGAACTCTTAAATTATACTCTGATTAATAAATATACTTACATCTTTTTGTGACGGTACAGGTACATGTGCTATAAAATGTTCATTCTTTGATTCTTCTTCTTTTTCTTCCTCATCTTCTACCACCTAAAGACAGAAAAGAAAAAACAAACAAAAGTTAAATGGTAAGTAATGCATTATTTGAATATTTTGTTTAATATTGTAAATGAGACAAATTTAAAGACTTCGATTTCTTAATGATGAGTACTTAGCCAAAGAACAGTCGGTAAGTATTTTCAAGGGATTTTCTGTGTATTGCAATATACAGTCCAACCTGCCTTGAAGGCCACCTCTATATAAGGGCCACCTTCCTTTAAAGACCAACAAAATTGTATCCCAATTGTTCTTTGTTCATATTATTTGAACCTGTATATAAAGGCCATCTGCCCAAAAAAGCCTCTTTTACTGGTACCCTTGAGTGGCCTTAATAAACAGGTTTGACTGTATGTAGCATTGTTGATTAAAATTATAGCATCTCCAAATGTTCACAAAACTTTGAATTTACCTGTTCTTCTTGTTCATATATCTGGTCGTCCTTTTCTTCATCGTCCATTTCTACATCTGCTGTTATTTCTCCTCTGTTTATAGCTTCTTGTTTCTCCTTCCAATCACTTACACACTTAGCAATGGCTGAAAGTACAAAAATAAAACCCATTTGTCAACCAGTATACCCATGACAAGTCAATGCAACATAAAGGTCAGAAATGATCGATTGATTGAGTAATGGTTTTAAACTTCCAAGTCAAGAATATTTCACTTATATCGAGTCATCGCAAGCTATAGGCAAAGGTGTGGAAATTTTGCCTGTGCGTTGCGCTAATGACATTATACAGCAGGATTCTTTATCGTGCCAAACATACCATGACACAGAACATCGTTTATTTTAAGTTCCCATCCGAAAGAACCGTGACTTTCATTTTGTAACGTTTTGGAGAAAGAACAGTCACTACCCACTTTCAAGTCTTGGGTCAGACCCCGTCCGGGTTTGAACCAACGACCTCCCACTTACGAAGCAAGCACTCTATCAACTGAGCTTCGCAGTGGTCAGAAATGACTAGAGGTATATAAAAAGATTCTATCATATACATGTTAGTATAAATTCATTTCTTTACGTTCTATGAAAATTTAAATTTACTTTCAGAACTTTTTCATTTTTATCGTATACGAAGATTTTCACTCGTGATTGAATATTTTCATGGGTGGTTGATTCCGTGTTTTTGTATTACTGCACGCTTTTCTGGGTAGGGTATATAAGTAACACGCGTGTTTTTAAGTTATTGGAACCGGTTGCAAGCTGAGAGTATGTCTCACTCTGATTCAGATAGGGAATCCAGGCATGGAAAAGGGGGCAAAAACCCTCCCTGCCCTTTTCCCTTTATTATTTTTTCTCTTATACTCTATATGTACCATGCTTTTTATTATTTTGTAAAAATAATAAATATTTTAAACAAATGTTTCTTTAAAATTATATAATCATGTTTGTGGATATATAAATATACAAAGAGCTTGCAACTAGGCAACCTATTTTATTTATTTGCGTTTTATTTGCATAGTTAGTCAAGACAATATTTATTTTCGGAGGAATGGAGAAAATAACTAAGCAATAAGTCCCTAACCAATAAGCATGCAGCTGATGTTTAAAAGAATAGAAGTCTTGTTTGTAACCTTAAAATAATCTGATTTAAGAAAATTCACAATGATTAAGTTACTTAGTCTTGCATATCTCTGGAAAAGGTCAATCTTGCTAAAAAAATTTCAAAGGAAGCATAAAAACACGGGAATGACACATGTTTATCATAGTGTCTCTGTTAATCTAAGAGTCTAGGGGAAAACTTTTTATAACCAAGATCATCTACATTTAAGTCATTTTCATCTAATGATAAACCGATTACCAGCATTAAGAATTCATAATCAGCCACAACGTCAGCAGGCCAGACAAAATCAAGACAATCTATCACAAGTATTTGTAGTTGCCCATTAAAGTGTCTAACACATCCTATGTTTCCATTCCTGACAGGCAAAACTGCAATTGGAAACCTAGACATCTCTCATGAATATTTCTGGTTTATAAGCATGTCTAACATTCTAATACAGTACCTTCAGCCTCTTTCTCTTGTTCTAGTGGTACTATGATACCATCATCTTCATCTCTGTAACCATAGTAATCAGCATCTATATCCTTCATTAACTCTGCACGAGTCTTTCTTGGGGCAGGTGGTGCTGTAAATATATAAATGTAATTTTTATATAATGGATATGTTCCTTTCATTCTCAATTTTCATTTAACACGTGACAGGTGTAGCTAGCTAAACAGCAGATGCTTACCATTCCGGAGCATCCAACCTGACTTCTCTGGTGCAAGTTTATATATTTAACCAGATTTGTCAGTTTTCAAAGTTTTCACTTTTTTTATTGTGGTTTGACTGGTATATTTGGTTCTTATGTCGCCAGATTAACATATAGCCAAGATTATATTAAACTTACATCTGGGCATTTTTAAGTCACAAGAAACAGTATGCTAGTAATTAATGGATGCATCATGCTTGGAATGGCTGAAAAAAAAGAGAAAAGAGAGAGAGAGAGAGAGAGAGAGAGAGAGAGAGAAGAGAGAGAGAGAGCAATAGTTGGAGACCCATGACTGAAACTCAGTGACTGATTACAATTACTTGATTTTACTTTAAGCCAATGTATACTGTATACTTATGGTACCTTTTAGAGTGCCATTTAAGTATACAATTATTTGATACTTACGTTCTTGTTCAAAAAGCTCTCTGACACCAGGTAAATCTTTCGCTGCACCAAAATATCTAAAATTGGACAAAAAATTCAAAGTTAAGTCAGTTTCACCATGCATCTCAAAGGAAATTATATATTTATCAAACTCCTATAATGTTTAAATCATGTGAGAAAACAACAGAATAGATACAAATGTACATGTATATTGTAATACTGGAAAAAGTTTTAATAATATGATCTGCATAAAAACATCAAAATTTGTCAGATATGTAAGGATGAAATTTATTTTAGCCACCAAACAATGTTTGATAAATACTTTTTAAATACCAGTTCAAATGAACTGAAACAGTTTTTCAGATTATTTCCACATGGTCAAAGTCAGAAAAACTCATTTTAAAGACCAATACTGATACTTAAAGGTAGAGCTGTAATTGCGAGACAAAAAGGCATTGCTATATGGCCAAAATTTGACGACATTGTCACGATAATATTGCAATCTTTCCAGATGAACACGCTCATATATGGACTGGGCTTTTCCATTTTTTGTGGTTAGCTAATATATACATTGAACACGGTATGCATTGATATACATGTATTGTATATTTATTACATCACCCGTCAGCAGTGATGTGTTTGTGGTTCACAGCAAAACCACATGTTTAATCTGCTTAATCATGGTCAATACACAAGTGATACAATGATTTATTGTGCAGTAAGTTTTTTTCCAAGATATCGCCATTGGCGATGATAATTGTGATGATGATATATAACAGCACTACTTAAAGGTTAATAACTCACTTGTATCCTTTGTTCCCTGGTACTTCCTTTCCTTCATGGTCAAGCATTTTGGGACCAACTTTCTACAAAATTAATATCAAATTTAAAATCAATCATTCATAGCATTCAATCTATGTATGTTAATACTTATTTAATTATTCATGTTTTAAGGAAGGTGACTTCGCCAGTGGCGACAAAACTTTGCCAATGAACATTCAAATCTTTACAGTAAATCACAGATCTATATGAAACAATAAATCAATTGTTAGTAAACCCCTACATAGGCTCAAAACAAGAATTGTCAGAGGAACAGCCTATAAGAAGTTTGTCTGCATATTTAGTCTGCTTAAATCTTGACACTCACAGTCACACTGGCATAACATTAGACTCCATACTGACTAGCTAAAATTTAATTAATTAATGCTTAATTTTCAAATTATAACGTTACTTTTCAGTTTATCATTCTTTGAATATATGTATATAATAAAGTTACACATAATGCTAACCCTGTAATCTGGACCTCCAAGCTCTTTAATCCTGTCCTCCCAATGTCCTTTCTCTCGTAATAACTTATTGATCTCATCATTAAGATCACGTAACTTAAACTCTCCAAGTCCAGCTAAAATCAAATAAAAATCCAAATATAAATAAAATCTTCATGTCAAACAATTGTAGCTCAATAAATAACTACATTTCATAAAATCATCTGATTAACAAAATCACAATTGGCACTGATTGGCCATTAGTTGACAGAGGCTAAACAATTATTCACCCTAAAATCAGGGTGGGTCAAATTACAGGAATCTAGAGTACTACCCCAGTAAAAAGTTTACATTTAAAAAAAACAACTGTTTGTAAACTAACAAATTAATTGATGGATCGCCAGCCACATCCACAATGTTCTGATAAATGGCCAGTATTCTTGATTTACACGCAATAAGAATGAAAACTCAGTCTAAATTGTGACGTTTAATGATGTCACTGGCACTAGTAATTCATTAGTTGTTGCGACGCTGCTTTGGTACAGTGTTGGCGACCAGTGTTGGAACATAATAGGCATGGCCGGTGAATTATGTCAATTCCTTGTTGATAATACTATATACTTCTGACAAACTAATGCATTTTTTTTTAAATGAACACATCTAAGTTTTAAATTGGTAATCCTTTTAAGCACTGAATTTTGTATGACTTTTAGAGTTAAACTGCTAAACTGAGTGTTATAAAAAAACAATGAAAGAAACTTTTCATTTAATTTCTGGGAGTCAAAAATCAAAAACCAATTTAAAGGATCAAATGGAAGTCCAATTTCAAACATATACATGTATAAAAATATCCAAAAAATAATATGCACTGTAAAATTATCAGTCATATGTAAAGGCAGAATACAAACCATTTTGTATCTGTGCTACCTTCCTTGAAATCTCTCCAATAATCTGCCGTCTGAACTTCTCTGCTTTGTACAAATCCTCACAATCTGTTGCTATGAAAGGACGACGTTCCTATTATTAAAAATATAAATGATTAAATTTGTATCAATCTGGCTGCACTAAATATACATGTACATGCATGATACTAAGTTCACCACAAATTAACATTTAAAACCTGATCTATAACTAGTCATTCTATTTTTACCCAAGGCTTCTTTCAGACCATTTGGATTATGTTTTTGACTTTCCACTCCCGACTTTTAGATGAGAGCAGTAGTATTTATTTGGACCAACTCATATTTTTAGGAAGACCCATTTGACACCTAAAAGTAAAGTACATATATTTTTAAAACACTATATTGCCTTATTAATAACTTTGGACAAGATGCCACTACACCCCTAGTGAGCTACTAGCGTATAAAAGTATCAATACCATTAATAAAACTGCAAACACACCAGAAAATCACACATTTGTCATATCACCTTTCCTTCATTGCAATGAGACAACAAAATGGTGAAACATTATATCACACCTCTGACAAACAATAAAGCAGTAAAAACTTTTGTATCAACCCTACCAGTACATGATACTAACCTTTTCTTTCACATCACCCAGATGAGCTGCTCGCCATCGGGCAAGTGTGGTCCTGAAATAAATCAAAATGCAAAATATTAAACTCTATTAATACAATGTACATATAACATATATTTATAACTTATTTCATCTACTGCATTGTAATATTTTTCATGTCATTTGAATTCCTGTCTATGATAGACAGATCAAGACTTCCTTTTTGAGTTACTGTACCGTTATACAAATGCATATCTTTTAGAGCTGTAATCGTGGGACAACAAGGCATCATGACATCGCCCAACTTTTAATGATATTGTCATGATAATATCACAATATTTTTAGATGAATATGCTCATAAGATGGGCTATGTTTTGGACTGCAATAAATTCAAACATAATAGAAAAATAATAAGCTATAAAATTGCAAATTTTATTAAAGTTACTGGTACTGAGGATTAAATTAATTGAATTTGTAGTCAGATGTGAATTGTTTGTGGTAAATGACAAAACCACATGTTTAATCTGCTCATTCATGTCAGTACATGTACACAAGTGTTGTAATGATTTCAAAGATTTTTTTGTAAGTAATAGGGTTTCTCAATATTGTGATATAAGCTTTGTTGCATGATATAGCTATCTGCAAATCCTCAATGACAATATATAATGACAGCACTAGTATCTTCAGCAAGGATATCATCTAAAAGTTTAAACTACTATGGTGTGTATATATATATATATATATGTAATCAACATCTGTTTAATATTATGGAATAAAATGTTATACATGTATGGTTTACTTACATAGCCTTTTCACTGTTCCTAGCCTAAAAATTAAAATAAAATTATGTTAAAATGTGTCAAATAGAAGTATGTTAAAACAGTTAAAATATCATGCCAAGACACCTTAAATTAAACAAGAGTCCTGTAGAAATGTGCACTATTAAAATGGAATGATTGGCTATATTGATGAGGTTAGTGGTCCAAGTAAATATACAATTGTTGGAATGCACTTTACAATGGTGTTAAAGAAAGACAAATTAAATGCCATAGCTATTGTAGCACAGGGCATTGGTTTAACTGTCATGCTGCCAAACTGAAGTTATAAACTGTGTCGACAGTGCTGAATTGAATTTCAATGCAACTTTGGCAGCGCCAAATTAAGATTAACAATGTGAATTAATAAGATGTCACATATAGGTTACGACACCATACACATTTTGTAGTCACATGACATCATAAGTTAATTGTAATTTCACTTGCCAACACATGCACCTTTTTTTACTTTACAAAAGATTATAAATATATCTTTGTATTTAAACCATGAGTTGTCAGTTTCATTGAGATGATATGGGTCCATATGATAGGTCGTAGGGAGATGACATGATGTTCATTTGACAGCAAGAGGATTGTAGCGGTGTGGGTAGCTAAGTGGTAGAGCACTCGCCTATAGTGCAGAAGGTCCCGGGTTCAATTTCCGGTCTGACACTGCATTGTTTTCTTTCATGTTACATTTGTGGGCTTGTCTGACCCTGGGAAGTGGCTGACCAACAGGTTGGTCCCAAGGTGGAACCTTGTGGTTTCGATTCAAGGGAGTTTAATCCAAAAAAAGGAAGGGAGGAATGTAGCGGTCTGGATAGCTCAGTAGTAGAGCACTCGCCTATAGTGTGGGAGGTTCCGAGTTAGATTCCTTGTCTGACCCTGCATTTTTTCTATTCCCTGTTACAGGATTAAAAGACTAATTTAATTCTACTTATTGAGTACCTAGCCAAAGCAAGGCAACTACCAACTTTCGATTTCACCTGTATGCATATGTCATCAGCTAGCTGTAGAAATCAATTCATTATAACTAGATATCAGACAGGACAGGTTCTTTACAATACCATGCCTACTGTGGCACACACTGCATAATGGCAGCAACATAATTTTCATAACTATAAGTATTAAAAACTCCAAACAATTCAAATTCAATTCAAATTGTTTGGAGATCTAGTTATTTGGAAAAGTTGTAAATTATACAACCAATCAGCACTCCGAAATATATATATTATATGAGCAGTGACCAGATAATGAAATATAGGTAGTTCAATTTTGTCCATCCACAACCCCCCCCCCCCCCCCACCCCCAACAATAAAGCAGACACGAAAGACTATATAAATGTTAGAAGCTGAAGACATGTCAATGTGTCTACGTGTTAACATATACAATAAGTAATTCTTTGTCACTTACCATCTTTCACTGTTTTGGTAAACGTCTCTATCTCAGAATTTTATCATAAACGTACACTGTACACATTTTGTAAAATTTACCGGAACTTGATTCTGATATTCAGGCATAAGAAGTGATAAATTCTTATGCTACTAAAAACTCAAAATTATTAAAATAAATATGTTGTCTTATCATTTTAGAGGAATCATTAGACATAATTAACATTTAGGACCTAACTATAATTGATTCCCTGCATAAATGGAATATATGAATGATGATTTGTACTTTTTGTATATTTATCCACTACTTTTGACTTTACAACATTTACTTCCGGCACGTGGTTAATCAAAAAAGAGATGTAAACATTCACTATAAGTTCAACATGATTTATCAAGATTGTTTATAAATTTACCGATCAGAATGGTAGGTTTAGAGTTAATAAGTGTAAAACTTAACTCTCTCTCTCTATCTTTCTCTCTCTCTCTGATCAAAAGCCCGCTTTAGGTTGTCACTGTGATAACATCTAAAGCTGGTATCTCCAGACACTAGTTTTCCCCACCATTAAGATATTTGCCTCGTGACAAAATCTGGATTGAGGCATAAAACTTCTTTGAACCCTTTTAAACTGGAAAATATTGTGAATTTATATCGAAATTGGCTTTTGGATTGTGGTTTGGACTTGAATTGATCCCTAGAGTTGAGTCATCATAATTTATAATTTATAATGTACATAGTTATTATACTGTAGATGTTGTATTTTAATTTATAGTTTCGAAGACAAGCAAGACTTCGAAGAGAGTACATCTACAGAAAATCTATAGAAGATAGAGAAAGAACAATTCAGGAAAAGAAACAGAAACTAAAATCAGCATTAGATGGTATTGAAAAAAAATCACTTGTAGTAGTTAAAGAACTTCTTTTTAATGAGTGGATTGATGTATGAATAAATGAATGAATGAATGCATGAATGAATGAATGAATCAGTCAAGAAAATTTCGTTTACGGTATATCACTAATCAGAACTTAATCAGCTATATATGCGAAGTGTTACAAATTTCTAGGTTTCCATAAATTTCAAATAATTAGTAGCCAAATTTCCAAAATTTGTGAAAATATAGTCCTTTTTAAAGTATTTTTCCACAAATTTGCAAAAATAAGTTACTTTTTGAAAGAATTCCTCAGAAATTAGTAGCCAATGGCGATTTTGGCTACTAGGAATGGAAACATAGAAATTTTTACCCTTACAGTATGGTTAGGGCAATGTACAGGAAGGGTTCTTTAGTATTGTAATATAGGTAATATTAGGCACAATGCAATGTTCATTGTATTTTGGCATTGTCAAGTCCCATTATTGTGTGACCAACTTGTAAATGGTAAAATTCTTTCACTTTATGAGTATTTATTTATGTATTTATTTTAGACAACACGAAGATACCGTCAGAAGTACAGGATGATGCAATATCACTACAGAAAACATTAGACTGGGAAGATAAAGGAGCTGATGGTATAACTCTTTCTCTCTCTCTCTCTTCTCTTTCTCTCTTTTTCAATCATTAAATGCCATTATGTTGTTACTCTCTTTCTCTGTCTCTCCCTCTCTCTCTCTCTCATTATTGTTTACTAATTGCTAATTTTTTTTAGAACATTTCCATTGAAAATGCTACAATGTTCCTTTCTTATGAAGTCAATAGCCATTTTAATTGCACAATGTTATTGTTATAAAATGTAAATGGTCACCATTTTGTTACTGCTATGTCCAGTTGAACATGGCGTCATCTAATTGCTTCTAAACTAAAGATTGTGCTTGATTTGTATTTAGTGAACAAACAATATTAACAGTATGTACGGCTCTCGCTATAACAGTACAAATGTATTTGGGACTGATATAGGGCCTATTCAAAATTAATAATCTTATGGTAAATTCACAAACACAGTCGGTTTTCACAATTGCAGATGGCGCCATGGGAAATATCCTCAGTTGATCATTAAGGCCCATGGGCCTCTTGTTTGTTTTTATTTACTCATAGTATGGTTTTCCATTGTACATTTGATTTATGACTGTTGTTGTATATTTCAGGACTAACTACCCATATTGATGATGAGTATAAGTGGGCTGGGGTTGAAGACCCAAAGATTGTAGTTACGACCTCCAGAGATCCAAGTTCCAGACTCAAGATGTTTGCTAAGGTAATATTGTCATACACTAATATTTATATCCCCTGGAAATGAAGTCTAGGGGTAATATGGGAATCACCCTTTCCATCCATTCCAATATCATGTTCAATTCATATCTTTCATGTCTATAAAATGGATTTTGATCAAACTTGACACAAATGAAAACAGCATGAGAGGATGTGTTGCATACCAAATTTAGGTCAGGTTAAAAGGTCAAATCTTAGGAATAACAACTTCACAATGTGGGGACAGGGGTATTTGTTTTTTAAGAGATTGCTCTAGTTGCATCTATTTCCTGCAGAAACTATTGACAACTTTTGTCGTTTTGTAAACATTGTTGAATCCAAAAAACAGGCAAAATAATGAGTAAAAAATACAGTAAATCAGTGTTTTAATGTCACCTTTTGTCCATTCAATTTTGACATAAATAATGAGAGATTTACAAAAATTAAAATGGAATTAATGGAATTTCAAAATAAAAAATTAAGGGGGACTTGGTAACAATGTAATTGGGAGACATGGTTTTACTTCTGTAAATGTTCTTGCAATTTGGGATGGTTTCACATTGATGTTATTTGTTTTCATGAAAAAACTGTTTCAGAATTATTTTTAACAAGGTTCTGTTCATTTCTTCTTCTTCCATAAATTTTTAGGAAATCAAACTGATCTTTCCAAACAGTCAGAGAATCAACAGAGGAAACTATGAAGTGAAACAGTTAGTTGATGCTTGTCGTGCCAATGATGTTACAGATCTGATATTGTTACATGAACACAGAGGTGTTCCTGGTATGTGAAATGATTTAAAAAAACTGTTCTTGTTTCTTTATGAATTGCATGTTTCAGCTACAAGTAAAATGTACTACAGTCACTTTCTGGTTCACATTGGACATTACATTCATCCTATAAGAAAAAGAACTTAATAAATAGAGGAAAACAGATACAGCATGCCATATCAATTTAGCCTTATATAATTTAATAGTTATATAGGTCATTCACAATCTGATGGCAATACATGTATTTATGGGTCTAATCTAATATATGAGTGGTTACAACAAATAACTCCAGAGAAGACATGAGTTTATATATAAGGTTACACTCTGTCATTACCTCTTCGTGTAGTTTAGACTAACCTGTGTTTTATAAACACTGTCATTAGATTGTGAACTTCTCATATCACTCATTAATACATACATATTTCTGTTTTTCAGATGGGTTTGTGGTCTGTCATCTACCATATGGTCCTACAGCTTATTTCACTCTATCTAATGTCATTATGAGACATGATATACCAGATGTTGGCACTATGTCTGAAGTTTATCCTCATCTCATATTTCACAAATTTACCACAAAACTGGGAAGACGGGTAAGTGTTATTATGACATAGAAATTGAAATTTTAGCTCTTGTCTCAATATAAGTGAGAGAGTCTTGACTAGGGTGTAAAACACCATTAGTCCACCTGTGACATCCACTCGCAAGAAATACTAATGGTGGCTTGGTTGAGGAAATGTGATCTTTGTGAGTCAGAGGTTAGGGTTCACTTCTTGACTGGCCAGTGGGTGAAACCTAAAACTTGGAAGTGGGTAGTTATTCTTCTTTGGTCAAGCATCCAGTATAAGGTTTGTGAGTCATATTTAAAATCTTTGATTTTTTACCTAGATATAAAAATGTTCCCTGCAATTTAATACCAGAGAACTAGTATTAACATCAGTTATGTTAAAATATGAAGTGTTCTGTGATATCATTGACTGCAATTTTCAATCACAGATTGTTCTTGTACCTAGAAGTTGTAAATTCATGCTGGTCACTTGACTTACAAGTCTGATAAGACCAAAGACAATGATGTCCTGTCATCGTAGGTGTGACCTGAAAAACTAGATTTCTAGACTTTTAATATTTTATTCCTCTGCTTTGTACTCGAGTACCGCTTAGACCACATGTTGGAAAATGAATTTTCCTTGCCATTGCCTTTTTCTGGTTCACCTGGTATTGCGACTTGGATAGTGGTACCCTTTTCTGTGGTGTACTGACTCTGTGAGCTAGCATGTTAAAGTTGCCCTGAATGTGAGGTAGTTCAAGGCAGACCATACAACACACTCGCACTTAACATGAATACATGAACTTGTTCATAGAATAATCCATAGAGATTAATAAAGTAGTTCTTGTTACGAATAGCTGAAAAATTGTGGATGCCACACTAAGCAACATGCAACCAACCAACCTCTGGGTTGTAAGTTTCATGAAAATATCAGAATGTTTAATAACCATTTCTGTTTTGTTATATGCATTTCAAGAATTTGTAAACCCACCCAAGAGCTTTTAATTCTAATTTTATTTTCATATCTATTCTTTAAAATGAGTCCCTGAATAAGAATTTATAGTTTAGTTTACAGGAAAATTTGACATTTTTTCTTTTTATTTTATCCTCAGGTGATGAGCATATTGAAGTATTTATTTCCAGTACCTAAAGAAGAAAGTAAAAGAGTATTAACATTTGCTAATGATGATGATTATATAGCCTTCAGGTAGAGTACATGCTATTGTTATTACCTTATGTCTGTTTTAACTTTAAATCCAGCCACTCATTACATGCTCTTGTGGGAGCCTTGGTGGTTTAGTGGTCTAAAGTGTGCATTTATGAAGAATAGGATATCTCATGGCAAAGTTGTGTTTCCCACTCGGGTAATTAAATGTGTGTTTCTGTGGGCTCTGCAGTTTCCTCCACATTTCCTGAGCTGAACACCTTAATAGAGGTTAAAGAATCATGACTGGGGCATAAAACTTCATTACTCAAATTATTGTACCATATTGGCATATGCTTTAGAACTTTTATAACGTGAACAATGTTTTCACTGCCCATGTTCAAATCTAACTCTGGGCAGATGTTTGTGTGAGAAAGTTTGTCAGTACATTTGCGGAAGGTCAGAGGTTTTTCAGGGCACTGTAGCAACCCACTTTGAAAAAATTACGCACTTTGAAAAAATTTTTCAAATCGCGTCAAATTCGGGACAAGCTCAACGCACTTTGAAAATTTTTTTCAAAGTGCGTTAAAAAATGGTTCAGCTCAACGCACTTTGAAAAATACTTCAAAGTGCGTTAATGAGGTACATATAAAATTCGACCCACTTTGAAAAAATACGCACTTTAAATTTTTTTTCAAACTGTGTTGAATGCGGGACAAGTTCAACGCGAATTGAAAAAAAAAAATCAAACTGCGTTAATGAGGTACATTTAAATTTATTTCACTTCGTTCAACGCATATTTTCATTTGTGATTGAATGATCTACAACAGCCAACACAAGTTTTAACCAACATAACTAATAGCAGGGTTAGCGTTTGTATGTCGCAGAATGTGAAAACCAGTTTCAAAATGTGGTTAGCAGCCTAGGGTGTCGGGGTGAGGAGGAGGGGGTTACAAGGGGGGGACATTTTGTAAAAACACCTATCTTTGCGATATGTAGCACCTATACCATATATATCCTGACCGTAAGCCATGTATATTTACAATGAAACCACTGGGCCCATTTGAACCAAATTTGGTGTGAAAGACCCATGGTTTGTAAAGATTAAAAGTTTTGTTGGCGTTCCCGTGCCATATCCAAGATACCCGCCGTTACTATAAACGCATAATCGGCCGTTTTAGTCTTATGTGTTGTCCGATTTATGGAATATATATATAAGTTTGGCCATTGAACACATAAATCCACTCAAACAATACTAATGTGTATTCCTTCCTCGCGAAACTAAATAGCTTGCAAATATGTGTAAGAAAAGAAGCGTGGACCTCCAGACAGACATGGAAGTGAGATCAGGTGCTCCGGGAATAGTATCTCCTGCTCAAATGCGTAGTATGGTAGTAGTTGTATGTTCAAGAGAGGAAACACAAATATTTAATTGGTGTTGAAGATGTCTAAAAATTGTGAAACTGGACAAATGCCAGTAACCAAAAGCTTCCCCCCCCCGAAAAAAACCAACCAACAACAATAGACAATACAATAAAAATTTAAGGCCCGTTGCCATCATGGTACGACTTGGACCTACATTCGATATAAAGAGGTGGTGTGGTTAACCGTTTATGGCGGGCTGTGAGACCCTATATGTCAGACATGGGGCGAATTACATTGCAATGTACATGTAATGCATTACATTACAATTACTTTGGCAAAACTAGCATTATATTACAATTACAATTACTTGCATTTTGGAAAGTAATGCATTATATTACAATTACTTTACTAAAGTAATGCATTATATTACACATTACATTTCATAAATTTTATTAGCAAAAGAATTTAAACATATATAGATGAAAGATGTTTCCTGTTTGAAATTTAGGGTTAAGGATTGCACTTTATCGTGTAACATCTGCGTCGACATGGGGCATCGGTTGTAAGGTCTTATCCAAATTACCCCAATGGCTTTCATTTCACAATATCATTTTCAAGAAGTCTTGGTCAGATCCTGCCGGGGTTCGAACCAGTGATCTCTCACACACGGAAATTATCTTCCGTGACAGAAAGTACATTATTAAACATGCCATAACAAATAAATAAAATTCAACCCATCGAAGATGGGGCGGGGGTGACCAATAACAAATCAAAAAATTATATCTTCGAAGCGGCGACTAATAAATATCCTGGGGACGTGAAATTCATCTCGGAACTCCCTTGTAGTAGCCTTGTCACAGCTGAAAATGACTGTTCACATATACATGAACCATGAATAGCCGAGATATTACCAATTGTGAAAAAATTACACTTTATCATTTTTTTTAGTTGTTGCATTTGTGGTAAAATTTTACAACATTTGTGAAAAACATTTACTACATTTGTGACCAAACTATGTGACACTTTTCATTACATTTCAGATTTGTAAAAGTTACTACATTTGTGGTAGTTACTACATATAGGGGTCCCACACGCGCCAAACCTCCTACTTTTCATGTAGTAAAGCGCATTATTAATTTTGCCTGCTACATCAATTGCAGTTATATCGGCTATAATTGCCATTGTTCCGACGTCCTGACTGCTTAACTATCAAGGGTTCTCATGTCGTTATATAGTTGTATTCCAGACCTGTTTATATTACTAGAATATGCTAGCACACACACACACACACACACACACACACACACACACACACACACACACACACACACCAAATTGACAAAGGTCGACAAGTTGGCAATTCGTTTTCTTTTAATAAAATCTCAAGATCTCTCTCTCTCTCTCTCTGCGTGCTTTGCCATTTTGAACGTACTGTCTATCAAACTGCCTGGTGCACGTTTATTCCTGTTGGTTATTATCGGGTCTCCCGTAAAGAAGAGGTACAAGAAAATTGTTGAAATCAAAGATGTTTTATGGTTGAGAAGAAAATTTTTCAAAGTGCGTAATTTTTTCAAAGTGGGTTGTCACAGGTGTTTTTTAACGCTGTTTGAAATAAAAAAATATTTTTTTCAAAGTGCGTTGAGCTTAACCATTTTTTAACGCACTTTGAAAAAAATTTTCAAAGTGCGTTGAGCTTGTCCCGAATTTAACGCGATTTGAAAATTTTTTTCAAAGTGCGTAATTTTTTCAAAGTGGGTTGTTACAGGGCACCCCAGTTTCCACCACCATCCCAGAACTGAAAGAATCTTGATTTAACATAAAAACTATTCTTCACTCCACCCTAATACTATGGATAATTCAAAATTTTTATTCTGAAACCAACTACTATTTTTTCAGACATCATACATATTCAAAAACAGAAGACAAGAAGGATATAGAACTCAAAGAAGTTGGACCACGATTTGAAATGAGATGTGAGTACCGGTACATGTTATTTTACCACTTGCAAACAAAGTTTAAGGGGTGTATAGGGATCACCTTGTCTGTCCATCTTGCCCAATATTGAGTCAGCACCCTAACATCTATCTCCTATGTCTTTGCAATATTGGGAATGGGGTATCAGTTATAATGGCTAGATAGTGGTCACTGATGGATATAACATGTCCTGTATTTTTCAAATTTTGGAAATTTGACCACTAATAAACTTATCTTCTGGAATCTTATTATAATGGAGGATATAAAGAATGGCAGATTGGTAAAGGAAGATAATTCCAAAGTGCTTATGTGTATATATATCCTTTTGGTATCAGAGTATCACTGTTAAAATTTAATAGTTGTATCATGTTGTTATATAATACCAATACTAGTATATGAATATTTTATGTTTTATTTTATATATTGTTTATTTCAGTGTATCAGATAATTTTGGGAACGATAGAAAATGCTGACACCTCTGATGTAGAATGGGTGTATAGACCTTACATGAATACGACTAAAAAACGAAAATTTCTTAGTGACTGAGAATTATAGAAAATTCTTAACATTTTCATCGGCCAGAGCTGGTCCCAAGAATTTGAGGGCATATTTTGTCACAATTGGTGGAAACGCAGGAAAACATGCAACTGAAAATTTCTGAAGTGACTGAGATTTAAGTTAAACTCTTTACAATTTTATCTGTCAGAATTGGTCCAAAGGATATGAGGCCATATTTCAATACCATTGGTGGAAACATTAATATATGCAACTTGCAATTTAAGAAAAATGTGGATGTCAAATGGAGACAAATCTGTTTTAAATCTATAACAAGTGAATGTGAGAAGTGACCTATTTCTCACTTTGGAGTTTGGACATATAAATATTATCACTTTCGGCATTATTCCATGGATTGATTTGACTAAGGTGTAATAAATGATGGAAGTCCTAGCATACATGTAGATCATTTTCATAATGGAATCATTGTTATTTATTGTTATGATTTTACAGTAAAATGCTTATTGACAATAGTGTTGTTTTAGTTCTATTAATTTTACCCATTTGCAGTTCTTTATTTTGACACCAAGGTAAATTTGTATCAAGATTACAAAAATCTCTTTCTCTAGCCTATTTAAAATTATAGAAATCATAGCTCATTCTGTTTCCAAGATTCTGAGTCTAGTATTACTGCCAATCCATTTAATTAGCATTGATGTAAGCTTTGTAATTTGAAATAATAGTAAACAGCTTAGTGGTGATCAAACCCAACTTTTGATCTCATGGCCCAAACTGCTTTCAAGTCAGTGATAACTTCATCAGTGTATGACCCGTTTAACTCGGAACATATACCATCACATTTGCATGTATATTTAATATCTTGCTCAAAACCAATAGCATAATTATATTATATGCAATGTCAATATTACCATCCATATAATACAAAAGTATATATATATACATATCTCAAAACACAGATTTCCAGCACATTGCACAGGTTAGTCTTGAGCTTCAGGTTATTAATTAACCTAACCAAAACTCGATGCAAGCATATGGGATAGTGCAGTGTGCTTGTGTGCATATAATTGGTGGTATGTTGGCATTGAAATTTTTATAAACCCTCCCCCCCCCTTATACAAGCAGAGCTAGAAAGAATATACATGTACAGGTATGTACTCATATGAATTGCTTTGTGTCTCTGTGTAATAAATTTATGTCCTGGCCATAATGGGTGCTTTTGAGAATTTCATGCAAATGATATCCACAGTCCAAGAGTGTGCCATGGTCTTGATCAAAAGTCAAGGTCATGGAAGGTGCACATTGTAAAATTGTGTGTGGAATTTGGGGTTACAATTACATGGTCAGAGTATTGGTCAATATTTGTCCCCTCTTGGGCAGTTCTAATTTTACTTGCATCAAAGATATCTATATAGGTAAGAAAAAATGTAGTAAAAGAAATTTATATCTGTTATGAACTTAAATTTCAAAGGTGCTTTGCTGAGCAAGAGGTCTATCACACATGCGTACAGATCACAGCGAATATCATCACATAGGTTTGAAACCCACTGGGGACAGATTCTTGTGCGAGAAATTGTCAGTTTTCTCCTGGCACTCTGGTTTTATCCACCATGCATCAACTTACTGCATCGATATAAGTGAAAATATCTTGACATGGACCTAAAACTCCTTTACTCCATTCAACTCTTAAATTCCATAGAAATTGGAACCTTCAACACTTGACATGGAAAAAATAAAGAAACAATAATTCTAAAGAATTTAATCTTTATTCATAAATTATTAACATACATAATTTGGTAAAAAATAAACATTTTACTCTGTAGGTCAAGATGAGTCAACCAACAATATGGCTTATTATTGCACTGCCCATGAGGAAATATAACATGAATAAATACATGTCACAGAAATATGAAGTGTTTTACTTGTATATACAGTAAAACCTATCTAACACCAGAAGGGAATCTTAGTAGACAAGTGGTCGGAGGTGTCGACCCTTGGGACTGTAGTAGCCAAGTGGTCCAAAGTAGATCCTTGGGGCCATAGTAGTCTTAAGAAGGGTTAAGGATCATTGTGGCTCTTCACTGTCAACATTCTCCCAGAATCATAAAGTAAAAAATTTGAATTGATTTGCTTGTCAAACAGTGGTTCTCATATTCTTCAGTAACTCCAGTTTTCTCCACTGTTGCTTACCAATAAATTAGTAGTGAAATAATGAAATTAATAATCTTTAAAACATTATTCAAACCAACCAAACTAAAATAAATACAACATCATGAACATTTAGACAAAATATTTTATCTGCTTTAAAGAGGTACAGGGTATTAATTTTTGAAGTGCTCCTATATTAATTAAGAATGAGAACTTATTACATAATCAGCTGCCCAGTATACAGAAATATTCAGTCAAGAGAAGTTTCTTTGTAATACAATTTAAATTGAGTATACAGTCAAACTCTCTAAAAAGCCTCCTATGGGAACATATAAAAGCGTTTTAAAAACAGGTGGGTTAAATTTATCATTTTCATAACATTCTGTTTTCATTCCTGATAGTCAAAATCTCTTTTAGCTACTAATTCCTACCAAATTCTTTCGAAAAAGTAATATATTTTATCAAATTTTGTGAAAAATTCTTAAAAAATTTGGCTACTAATGATTTCAAATATGTGGAAACCTAGACATTACCCTGCATTCCATCTGTTAATTATACCGTTGATAAAACGTAAAATTAATGCCCTTGAAATATTACCACTACATTAATGTTTGAGTAAAGTTGATGATAAATCAGGGATTTTTTTAAAATAAACATCTGAAATTTTAACTCTAGATTCAATGCTTAGAATTAAATTTCTAGTGAAAAAGGGAACATTTTATACCATTTTGACAACTTAAATAACTATTTTTCAAATTCCAAAATCAATCTGCTTTTTAAAGTCAATGATTCCAGGGAAGCTTCTTCCCTGTTCACAAAAATACCAGTAAATGTGCAATGATGTATTTACTGCACCACCAAATGTCAGCATGATGGTTTGTCATTGATAACTTCTCAAGCAATTTTCCGTGATTTGAAATGTTAGTGGGTGTGGCTTAAATAGGGTAAGGTTATGAGAAATAATATGAAACATTTTTTTCTACTTTCAAATGAAATCACTTGAAATATGTCAAATTTAAATACAGAGTATTATTCTGTCTCTATTGCAACAAATGTGAAAACATAAAAATTTTCAGTTTAAAGTAAAAAATTTGAAAATAGATGAAAATTTCTGTTATGAAATAGTCTAATATACAGGCAGACAACATTGACCTGTTTGCTTAGTCTTTCATTAGGAATACAGTAAAACCTTGATTCATCGCCACCATTTGTTCAGTCAAAGTTTGGCGTTATAAAGGGGTTTGGCGATAAAACGGGGGAGGCGAATAAAGAAAAATATAAACAAAATGGATTTTGGGACTTCAAAATAGTGTGGCGATAAGCGAGGTGGCAAAGTAATCGAGGGGCATTACAACGAGGTTTTACTGTATTCATATAGAAGGATCAACCCAGTAAATGGGTAGTGGTAACAATAAATGCACCAAACATGAGTTTACTTTTTGAAATGAATGTTTCCTATGATGTAGATGAAAAATACATTTGTGTTCACTATATAAAAATGTATGAGCCCATTATACTTTAAATATTTAAATTAATTGCCAAGGGGACAGGTCAATGTTGATTGACTATACTGGTTAATTCTTTATTTTCAGTTTCTATATTATTATTTCAAAGCATATAGCCTATAAAATCTATATTTGTAACAATAAATTTAATGACATGTGGGAATAATATAAATTAACAAAGCATATAAGCTTGAGGAATGTAATTGTTTTAAACACACACACACACACACACACCATTATCACAAAATAATGTCTTTAATGTCATATCAAGTTTTATCGGCAAGCTGAGCTTCAAATCTGTCCAACAACCTCTTTATCTCTTTTCTGAATAAATAGTTAAGGTCAAAACAAGAAAAGCTTTTTTTCATGTCCCCATATTTATTTATTTTCTGAAGTTTTTTGGCATCTCAGATGGTGAAAGTGCACCCTTATGGATTACAGTGTCTCTCACTGCCTAGGTTCAAATCCTGCTTTGGACAGATCCTAGTGTGAGAAAGTTTCGTCATTTCACTTGCCAAAGGTCAATGGTTTTTTTCCTGGCACTCCAGTTTCCTTCACCATACCAGAACTGACAACCTCGATATAACTATTATAAGTGAAATAATCTTCACTAAGAATAAATCATCATTACTCCATTGCCTCTCTCTACATTTCATGTGATTTACAGAAATAATCAATCTGGACACATAATACTTCTAATAAACAGAACAAGCAAGTCTTCTTTGAAAGTTATCAGCCTATTCAATGTACATTGCATTAAAAAATAAGTTTAATATATCTTTCAAGGATTTAGAAACAATTTATAATCTGAATTGTAGGCCCAGATTTGCACATTTCTTTGTGTGGGAGGATTAGGTTGTATTAGACAACTTGTAACTAACCATGCACATAAACATAATATGCTAAATAGTGGTTTGTCCCTTTAAGTTTTAACCTTTTACACTCTAAAAAAGTGCCTATTTTGTTACTCCATAAACATGTATTTCCTGACTTTCAATACAACTTGAAAGTGGGTCAGATTTGGCCCTGTTTATTCTAACTCTTTGATGCTATTTAAAGGGTTTAACTATTAATCAAAAGGTCAAGATGAGTCAACCAACAATATGGCTTATTATTGCACTGCCCATGAGGAAATATAACATGAATAAATACATGTCACAGAAATATGAAGTGTTTTACTTGTATATACAGTAAAACCTATCTAACACCAGAAGGGAATCTTAGTAGACAAGTGGTCGGAGGTGTCGACCCTTGGGACTGTAGTAGCCAAGTGGTCCAAAGTAGATCCTTGGGGCCATAGTAGTCTTAAGAAGGGTTAAGGATCATTGTGGCTCTTCACTGTCAACATTCTCCCAGAATCATAAAGTAAAAAATTTGAATTGATTTGCTTGTCAAACAGTGGTTCTCATATTCTTCAGTAACTCCAGTTTTCTCCACTGTTGCTTACCAATAAATTAGTAGTGAAATAATGAAATTAATAATCTTTAAAACATTATTCAAACCAACCAAACTAAAATAAATACAACATCATGAACATTTAGACAAAATATTTTATCTGCTTTAAAGAGGTACAGGGTATTAATTTTTGAAGTGCTCCTATATTAATTAAGAATGAGAACTTATTACATAATCAGCTGCCCAGTATACAGAAATATTCAGTCAAGAGAAGTTTCTTTGTAATACAATTTAAATTGAGTATACAGTCAAACTCTCTAAAAAGCCTCCTATGGGAACATATAAAAGCGTTTTAAAAACAGGTGGGTTAAATTTATCATTTTCATAACATTCTGTTTTCATTCCTGATAGTCAAAATCTCTTTTAGCTACTAATTCCTACCAAATTCTTTCGAAAAAGTAATATATTTTATCAAATTTTGTGAAAAATTCTTAAAAAATTTGGCTACTAATGATTTCAAATATGTGGAAACCTAGACATTACCCTGCATTCCATCTGTTAATTATACCGTTGATAAAACGTAAAATTAATGCCCTTGAAATATTATCACTACATTAATGTTTGAGTAAAGTTGATGATAAATCAGGGATTTTTTTAAAATAAACATCTGAAATTTTAACTCTAGATTCAATGCTTAGAATTAAATTTCTAGTGAAAAAGGGAACATTTTATACCATTTTGACAACTTAAATAACTATTTTTCAAATTCCAAAATCAATCTGCTTTTTAAAGCCAATGCTTCCAGGGAAGCTTCTTCCCTGTTCACAAAAATACCAGTAAATGTGCAATGATACTGCACCACCAAAAGTCAGCACAATGGTTTGTCATTGATAACTTCACAATCAATTTCCGTGATTTGAAATGTTAGTGGGTGTGGCTTAAATAGGGTAAGGTTATGAGAAATAATATGAAACATTTTTTTCTACTTTCAAATGAAATCACTTGAAATATGTCAAATTTAAATACAGAGTATTATTCTGTCTCTATTGCAACAAATGTGAAAACATAAATATTTTTAGTTTAAAGTAAAAAATTTGAAAATACCGGTAGATGAAAATTTCTGTTATGAAATAGTCTAATATACAGGCAGACAACATTGACCTGTTTGCTTAGTCTTTCATTAGGAATACAGTAAAACCTTGATTCATCGCCACCATTTGTTCAGTCAAAGTTTGGCGTTATAAAGGGGTTTGGCGATAAAACGGGGGAGGCGAATAAAGAAAAACATAAACAAAATGGATTTTGGGACTTCAAAATAGTGTGGCGATAAGCGAGGTGGCAAAGTAATCAGGGGCATTACAACGAGGTTTTACTGTATTCATATAGAAGGATCAACCCAGTAAATGGGTAGTGGTAACAATAAATGCACAAAACATGAGTTAACTCTTTGAAATTAATGTTTCCTATGGTGTGGATGAAATATACACTTGTGTACACTATATAAAAATGTATGAGCCCATTATACTTTAAATATTTAAATTAATTGCCAAGGGGACAGGTCAATGTTGATTGACTATACTGGTAAATTCTTTATTTTCAGTTTCTATATTATTATTTCAAGGCATACAGCTTATAAAATCTATATTTGTAACAATAAATTTAATGCCATGTGGGAATAATATAAATTAACAAAGCATATAAGCTTGAGGAATGTAATTGTTTAACACACACACACACACACACACCATTATCACAAAATAATGTCTTTGAAATTGCTGTCATATCAAGTTTTATCGGCAAGCTGAGCTTCAAATCTGTCCAACAACCTCTTTATCTCTTTTCTGAATAAATAGTTAAGGTCAAAACAAGAAAAGCTTTTTTTCATGTCCCCATATTTATTTATTTTCTGAAGTTTTTTGGCATCTCAGATGGTGAAAGTGCACCCTTATGGAGAACTGTGTCTCTCACTGCCTAGGTTCAAATCCAGCTTGGGACAGATCCTAGTGTGAGAAAGTTTTGTCATTTCACTTTCAAAAGTCAATGTTTTTTTCCTGGCACTCCAGTTTCCTTCACCGTACCAGAACTGACAACCTCAATATAAGTGAAATAATCTTGACTGGGCATAAAACACCACTACTCCATTCCACTCTACATTTCATGTGATTTACAGAAATGATCACTCTGGACACAATACTACTAATAAACAGGACAAGCCAGTCTTTTGAAATTTATCAGCCTATCCAATGTATATTGCATTAAAAAATAAGTTTAATATATCTTTCAAGGATTTAGAAACAATTTATAATCTGAATTGTAGACCCAGATTTCCACATTTCTTTGTGTGGGAGGATAAGGTTGTATTGGACAACTTGTAACTAACCATGCACATAAACATAATATGCTAAATAGTGGTTTGTCTCTTTTCCCTTTAAGTTTTAACCTTTTACACTCCTATTTTGTTACTCCATAAACATGTATTTCATGAACCTGACTTTCAATACAACTTGAAAGTGGGTCAGATTTGGCCGTTTCTTCTAACTCTTTGATGCTATTTAAAGGGTTTAACTATTAATCAAAAGAGACCTTTACAGAAATCCATGGAAGAAACAGATTTTGGTGCTTCAAAATAGTGTGGTGATAAGCGAGGTGACAAAGTTATCAAGGGGCATTATAAGGATGTTTTCTGTATACCGGTATATATATATAACAAGGATACATTTGATCAGCTAAGGAGTATACTGGCTTCATTGTGTTACCCAACTCTTCTGTCTTTGCCATTAAAGCATACATAGACTAGAAAAAAAAAGAAATAAAAATATATTAAACAAAACTAATAATGAAAAATAATTAAATTTAACACAGAGAGTTTTCTGATTGGTTGAAATATTTTGTTTATACATGTATAGAAAACATTCTCCAAAACAAATTCAGCCAGTTTCAAAAACATACAAATTGTTGACAACATCACCAATGGTGAGGTCTAATATTAGACATTAAGGCCCCTTTGCTTAATATCTCAACAAAATGATCCCTATAAAGATCATCCGTCGGTTTATAAATCTATGTTTTTAAAGTTCTGTGGGTGGTGGGTATATACAGGTTTTACTGTACTTTTTAACACTATTGTCACATAAACAAATATGTTAAATCTCTGGAAGCCAAAATTGTCAATGGCTGTTTCTTTTTGAGAATTTTTTTTTTCAAAAAGTTAAGTTATTCCAGAAATTTTCACAAAATTTGAAAATTTGGTATCTAATAATTTTAAATTTGTGGTAAACTTAAAATATGTGTATCGGTATACTGGTAATTAAAGTATTTCTCACCTTTATACTGTTATCAACGGAATCACAGGTAACATCTACTGATTTTTTATATGAATCTAAACATCCTACTGTTATAGCTGACATCTGAAATAAGAAAACACTTATGTCAAAGTAAACAATAATGTTATTCATCAATGTTAATGTAATGTTAATATGCCATAGAAATTTCTGTTTATTGGTAAACAAACATACATGTACTTCTCGGTAACTCATTATTATGTACTTAAGTGAAGTAATTGATTTTTTGCTCTAGTCAAGACTCTTATTTATATCTGAGCAATCAGTTCAGGGATGGTGGAGGAAACTGGAGTGCTTGGAGAAAAGCATGGATGACAAACTATCTCACACTAGGATTTGCCCCATTGGGATTTGAACCTGGGCAGTAAGAGGTACATACTTTAGACCACTTGGCCACTGAGACCCTCAAATGAGCATGAGACAGTACAAGATTAATCAAATTGTATCTTTGAACTTATTCTATGACAAGCAGATTTATTATTCTACCTCTAACTGATTTCTTGATATATGATTGAAAAATGTTGGAGTTTTTGATAGACAACATATTTGTTGTGATTGGTAATATAATTTTCCAGCAAACAATGGGCATACCAATGGGTACAAACTGTGCACCATTGCTTGCTGATTCGTTTCTTTATTCTTAAGAAGCAGAATTTATGCAGAACCTAGTTAAATCTGGAGAGAAGACTGTTGTCAAATCATTCAACTTCACATACAGATATATATAGATGACATTCTGTCTCTTAACTATCCTAAATTTGGAGACTGTGAATGCCATCTATCCTATTTTTGTAATATGTACTTGTCACGGTCTTGTAATTTTATTATTTTAAATATATATACCGGTATACACAGTTACATAATATTTTGGAGGCCTAGATGCACTTTTCAGCCGATACCTGTAATTGGCTGATCTTTTACTGGTATTTTACCTTATGAAGATTAGTTTTTAAATTTCCCATCATAAGATCAACACTATCCGCTACACGCCTGGCTTGATTTTCAATGTCCATCAAAACATGAGGATCAATAGGTGGGATGTCAACAGGACTCTGCTGAAATAAACTACTGGGTGACCTTGACATACCAGAGGTCGCCGTTGTTGCAAATGACGTTGAACTAGATGCACTTGTGATACTTGATATGCTGCGTAGACTTGAGGCTCGACTGCTTAATCCACTGGAATCTACAATATCAATAGGTAATATTACTTTTAACAGGATGCATAAATAAAACTTGGGCCAAAGCGTATTGTGTAATCTAATGGCATATTTGACCAAAATTAAATTTTAGCTGTCCAACTTGACTTCTTCAAAAGACTGCCTTCTTATGTAAGACTTGTATTATTCTTTTGATGAAACTCCATGAGAGAAACTTGGAAGTGCATCTTTCACTTTTAATGTATAACAAAATATTTATATGCACTTGCAATGTCATGGTCTCTTTCAACTGGTCAAAGATTATACCATATTTACCTGCTTTGTATTTGCGTGTACTTGGGTGCTAGCTCGGAGACAGAATTGGCAGAGATTGCTTACCCACCAGTCACTGACACTGTAAGGTCACAGCAAGTGATCCCTTAGATAGGATGTCTGATGTGTTACTGAGTACCTTGAAGCAATGAAACACCAAAGCTGTACATAAGCAACTATCAAATTTACATCACTTAAATGCCATCTGAAATAAACAACTTGTTTAGAAATTCATATACCGGTACTCCTAGGCTAACATGGCCCCCATTCGAAATCTGACAGGTCAGATCCCAAGAGAATACACTGCCACTGCATCCTTTTCAATGATACACATAGCATCTTATCATGCCTCTCAATATCCGTATTGTTGTAGATAAAATCTAAATCTAATATTAAAACTCCATGTAACTTACCAGTTTTTGTGTGAGGACTACTTTTTCGTATTTTCTCTTGTAAATCATCCGCTATGAATTCTATCATTTCACCTTTTTTCATTATAGTTCCGTAAGGTAAACTTTTAGATAGAGGTTGATCCTCATCACTATCAGAGTTTGTGTCTTTTTTAGATGGAATATCCACCGCTAAACTAGAACTTCTTTTCTTTTGTTCCTCCTTGATGTCACTATAAACCTTGATATGTTTTTGACCGTCACTTTTACTCCTTTTCCTTTCATAACTATGCAAAGGTTTAGGTAACGTTAAACTAAGCGGTCGTGAAGCTGTCCCATTTTGACAAACAGATGGTTGTTTTTCCGGTGATATGCTACTTGAACTTTCTCCTGTGCTAGTAAATTCTAAAGTATCCGGAGTAGGATCATCTGAACTATCATGTTCAAATCTCAACCCACGGATGACTGTCCCCTCTGTAAGATCACAGCTACTTTCTCCTGAAGTTGAGTCTGTACGTTTGGATGACAAGCCACTGTCATGTAAACCACTACAAATAGAGTTGATATTATCTTCGGATTCAATCACATTGTCACTTGAAGACGTGGAAGTAATGGAGAAATCCAGCCGGCAAGATCTGGATGTACATTGTTATCTCCCTTGAATTCCTGGTCCTGGTCCTCCATTTCAAAAAGCATATTTTAACAATCTGTCCACATTTTCTTACTGTTGATCTGAAAGTAAGTAAATTAACATTAAATCCATGTCCATTGCTGCATTTAAAGGGAGGCAACTCAAATTAAAGCTTAAGTGGCCAAGTACTTTTTCAACTCAAACTTGTATTATTATTTATTTTATTTTCCTTTTACATGTATTATTTTGTCTTCAGTAAATTAGTTTATATTATGAAGTCATCAAAAACAAACATTCAGTTGCAGTATCTCTAATCCAGGTAAGTGATACATGATTCTTCTTTGAAAATTCCAATAACATATTTTTAGAATTAAATAGCTGTATTTCATGGATGCTGTTAATTGGTCTGACTGGCTATCATGTTGTTTTTGAAATGCCAAAATTGCCTGGTCATCTCTTCTTAGTTTTCTTAGCATTATGACTTATAAATGGATTCATCCAGAAGCCTAGGCTACAATAAAGTTACACAACAACCTGATAACTGGCTCCCTGTCTAGTTTCTTTCAATGACATTAATATTCACAAAATTTATTGATTGAATGTTTTTTATGTCACAGTAAAGAATATTTCACTTATATTGAGATGTCACCTTCCATAGATGAAATGTCAAGACATTTTGGTCTTTGCAGTCAGTGCGATTTGGGGAATGTGCATAGAGGATTCTTTAGAGTGTCACGCCTATCATAACATGGGGTTTTGCACCCACATTTACAAGAAACATTTTAAAATATAAACATCCTACTTGAAGTGCAGAAGTGGTAACTGATAGATTCCAAATAATTTTTGTTGTCATACTTGGAGGCTCCCATTCATATCGTGAGGGAGCAGACATGGCCGAGTAGTAATGTCACAGGCTTTCTAAATCAAGGGTTGTGGGTTTAAACCTCACTTGGGACTTGGAAATTTTCAGAGATGATTTTCATCTCCTGTTCATACTAGAGCTGTAAAATGTTGAAAGTACTAGAATAGATTTTCGGATGAGACTTGCAACCGAGGTGCACGCTAAAGACAACTCGGTAGAGTTAAAAAAAGAGTAGGTCACCTGTAGCTGCTACATAGGACGTTTACAATTCGAAGCAATTGAAACGGACATATATCCTCGACCGTCCGTGATTCGAGACTCTAATAGAAAACGAACTAAATTTGCTAACGCAACAAGAATTTGAGAGCTGAAAAATAGACAACTGATTTTTCTGGATAGTTTCAAAGTAAATACCTAAATTTTGTCTTTAATGCATGAAATTGTCACTGCAGAGACGATACTCACGTATAATAACTGAAAACAAAAATGGCCTCGAATCTTAGGACGCTCTCGATTTTAGGACGGTCGACGATAAGGGATTACAGACGTTTCGTCCCATAGGACTTTTCGTCCCATGCCATTTCGTACCATATTCAGGACTTTTCGTCCCATATTTGTAAGACGTTTCGTACCATAGGACTTTTCGTCCCAAAACATTTCGTAACATTGTTATATTATCTAAAAGAGATAAATAAATATTATTTATTCATTTGTTTTTTGTTTTATTATTATTATTATTATTATTTTGTGAATAAAATTTAATTATTTTTATATTAAGTCAAACACAGCTTGGAGATATTTATTTTATTTTAATATTTTTTTTAAATAAAATTTAATTATTTTCATATTAAGTGAAGTTGAATAAACTTTAAAGCCATAAACAGATAAACTGATCGGGAATGCTGATTATTATTAATAATAGTATTTATTGGCATAAAGCAAAAACGAGCTTATAGCCCAACATATATACATAATCAATACGATAGCGGCAGAATACAGTATTAACATTGAAGGTGGTCTTAGCATTAAACAAAACAATACAATACAAAAACATAATTACGAATAAACATTATCAATTTGTCAATAACTCTGTTCTATGGTTCCAAGCAGCATGAATATATTTTGATAATTTTGATAATAGACATTTAGAATTAGAACTAAGTAAAGTATTAAATTTATATAACGATGGCCATCTATTAAAATATTTTGGTAAAAATCGTAAACGTAAATGACGATATGCAGGACACACTAGTAAAAAGTGGAACTCATCCTCAATCATTTTCATATTGCATACTGTACATAACCTACAATGTCTTGGTACACTTGTATACCTACCCATTTCAATATTAAGCTTTAAATTGCCACATCTGAATTTTGCTAGCATGTTAACAAACTTTTGGTTTATATTTAGGTCTAAATAACATTCATATTGAAAATATTGTTTAAACTGTTTATATAATACAAGCTTTGAAGAACTTTCAATTGAATTATACCATTGTTGTATGAACTGGTCATATAACCTCTGCTATAATAAAGCAATGTTAATACAAGATACATCATGACAATATCAATAATGTGGAAAACCTAAATTAATTAAAATATCCCTAATATTTGATGCCCAGTTGACTTTACCACTGTTAGCATCAGACACCAACAATAAATAAACATTGTACATAATACTATGAGGATTTTCGAGTAGTTTTACCCAATATTTAAGTATTCTTTCTTTGCGTTTGATGCAAAGTGGAAAACGACCTAATTCGCCATACAAAACATCATTTGGTGCAGATTTATTTACATTTAATATATATATACCTGAAAAATTTATTTTGTACATATTCAACTTCTGTAGCCTTGTGAAACCCCCATATTTCTGAACCATAGAGTAAAACAGGAACAACCATAGAATCAAACAGATCACATTTCTGTTCTGCCGGTAGGTAATTGGTACTAATAGAATAATGCCAGTGTTGAATGTACTGGTCATGTAAACGTTGTATTATTAATTCCACACTAATCAAATTTGGGTTTTGACAATTCCAAAATTCTGGAAATCCGAGACTACATATAAGATTTTTTACATTATACACCCAGTTCATTTTACCATTGTTAGCATCAAACAATAATACACTATAAATCTTAAAAATTATACTATCATGGTTTTGTAAAATTTTAAACTAATATTTAATAATACGTTCTTGTCGTTTAATAAACATAGGATAACGACCCAGTTCGCCAAGCATTGCATCAACAGGTGTTGATTTACTAACATTAAGAACATTTCTGCAAAATTTATTATGAATAATATCAATATTTTCAGATTTGTGGAAGCCTCAAATTTCTGATGCATAACAAAGTATTGAAACACACATAGAATCGAACAACTCACATTTTTGTTTCACGGACATGGGAAAATTATTGAACACTTTAAATAAACTAAATAATGCATCGTCAAATTTCCATTAAAAATCGCACAATAACACCAAGATAAACGTTAAAAAACGAATGTAACGGTACGAAAAACCAAGAACAAGCTACGAAATGTTATGGTTAATCTTAAAATTATGGAACGAAAAGTCCTGAAAATGTTACGAAATATCATGGGACGAAAAGTCCTATGGTACGAAACGTCTTACGAGTATGGGACGAAAAGTCCTGAATATGGTACGAAATGTCCTGAATATGGTACGAAATGGCATGGGACGAAAAGTCCTATGGGACGAAACGTCTTGCACCCGACGATAAGATAGGTCCCGAGTGAGGTGTGATTTTAAGACAGTACAAATTATGTATATACTACATATGGCAAGAATGGTGACTTGCAATTCGTTGATTTTCATTTTAAGCAAAGGTGACACAAACTATGACTATGTTTGTTCAAGCGTACAATTTGTGGGGGTTACTTCAGACCATTGATCTGTTGATGAACTGATCAGCTGATGAAGTGAAAGTTGAGCTTGAAAATGGAAGACGCTTACATCTTAAATCTTACCAAACAAATTAGTGACAACTTGTCAAGTTCTTGGATATTCACAACCTAGATGTATTTAGTCAAGATCTTGCTGGTTTCTCCATTATTATTTTTGTATCTAACTACTAGTTAAAAAATAAATTAGATTCAGTAGTTTCAGGAAGTGGATTTTCCTGGGCATGCGTCTGATCTTCGTGTATAAAGTGTTTGCGAAAATGTAAATGCTAATGCAGTTTTACAAGCATCCGAGTGATAACTCTATGTTTACTTCCGGGTTTACAAACACACGTGCAGCAAGTGTCTGATCATTATCTGCATGGTGTTGTCGTTAAAAGTGACCAGAATACATTATTGACAGCTGCTGCAAGAAGAGAATTTCATTTTACCTTGTAATTGTTTTTATATGCTTATTGCGTCTGATCAACGACATGTTAAATGTTAAACCATGTTACAAGTTTGATCAACATCATGAACAACTTGTAAACCTTTATGCAAGTAATCAGGTTATGTCGGTGTGTAGGTTTTGATAAATTCATAATTTACATAAAATATCTGTATTAGGTAAAGATATTGTTTATATAAGGATTAGACGCATTGTACAATTAAAATAATATATCTCGCTCCTATTGCAAAATTGAAAAAAAGAAAGAAAGAAAAAAACCCACACAACCCATAGTTTTACCTTTTGCAAATTATACAGTTAAAGATCTCTTACTTTCCTAGCTGGAAAAATACAGTTTGCTAAAATTGTAACTGATTATTGAACTGTCAGTTCAGTAAAGTTGCATGGATCAGATTTGAACATCAAGTGCCAAGCACTTAATTAGCATTACAGAATGAAAGTCGGTTCTTTCAAATGGAAAACTTGAAAAAAACAAGGTCCTGTGTCATGGTAGGCGTGGCATGATAAAAAACCCTGCTGTATAATGCCATCAGTGCAACACACTGACAAAAATTCTCGTACAATGACAATTTCATACAATATCAACAACCATTTTGAAATATATTCATTTCGTACCATCTAGTTTGACCATTTCTTACCATACACTTTTAAGAGATTTTGTTTTATATATATATATATATACTTTCCATGTTATCAATAATATGACCTTTTGTTCGATTACCATTTCATACCTTATAGCATTTTGTACCATATAGTATACCATAATACTAAAATTTAGCTAAAACTTTGATTGAATAAGTATGTTTACTCTTTATTTTATAAATAGATGATTTGGAATGTAATGGTTAAGTTTGAATAAAACATGATAAGATAGAAAGTATCCATACCGAAAAAAAGATGGGACCCAAAAGAGGAAATCGAGGAAAAAGGAAGAATTCAGAAAAAATAAGTAAGAATGAAGAGCAGGAATTAGAACAAGATAAGGATATTAAGTTAGATAAAAAAGAAGACAAAATACCTGATTTTGAAAAGACTGAAAATGTTAAAACAAAACAAAGACAAATTGAACAGACAGATGACAAAGATGAAGATGCTGTCAAAAATAAGCCAAGAAAACGTAAAAAGTCAAGGTCAAAGAGTTCAGAAAGAGAATATGACAAAAAGAAAAAAGACAAAGTGTGTGATGACAAAATGAAGTCAAATGGAGAGGATGAAGTAGAAAGTGGTTCTAGAGAGGACACATGTCATAAAAACAGACAAAATACACATCAACAGGATAGCAGATATGATACTGAAAGTCGGAATCCTTATAGAGGAAAAACACGTCAGTGGAATAATAGACGGGAAACAGAGAGTCCTATTCCTTATAGAGAAAAAACAGGTCAGTGGGATAGTAGATGGGACAACCAGAGTAATATTTCTCGCACAGAAAAATCATGGCGACAGGACAGTAGATGGGGTACTGAAAGTAATATTCCTCAAACAGAAAAATCATGGCGACAGGATAGTAGATGGGGTATTGAAAGTAATATTCCTCATACCGAAAAATCATGGCGACAAGATAGTAGATGGAATACAGAGAGTAATATTCCTTGCACAGAAAAATCATGGCGACAGGATAGCAGATTGGATACTGAAAGGTATGTTCCTTATGGAGAAAAAACAAATAGTGACAGGTAATATATACATTAAAAGTTCAGCACTGCTTAACCCAGTTCCAGTAAAGTCCACAGTCCTTCAGAAAAGACCACTTAATGCAAGAGACCTTAAAAAGTGATACCTCGAAGTCACGGCAGGCATGGCACATTAAATAACCCACCATGAGCAAAGGTAAATACTTCTGCCACTTCACTTGAAGCTGGTGATGTCTTGATATAAGTGAAATATTATTGACTGGGATGTAAAACCCCATTCAATCAATCAATCCAGTGAAGTCCAAAATGGCCAAATTGCTAAGACCTTAGACATTTCATACTGTGATTTTGGTGTGTGCCAATGTAAGTGTAAAGAAATATGTCCCTTATTCCTGCCTCTGATCAATGGCTTGGGCAGTACCAGTATAATGGACTGGGTGGCCTGCAGTGTTAATCTGGGGCATTGTGGGCAAGCGTGCTAGCACTATAAAAGTTGCCATAGGTTTACATTAATACAGGGATTTATCAGGGTCTTTTGGGAAAAGGCCCTAAACTAAAAATTGGGAAAAACTATCAACTTTTTGCTCTTTTTGGGAAAACTTTGACATCATTTTTGATGCCATTAATGATTAAATCTAATGCTTTTAGTGTATTGAGTTGATTGAAGATTGAGAAAAGCAGCCACATTTATGGCCAGACTTCAGCTATGTATCTGGTATAATTTTCTAATTGGGAATTTTCTCAGCCCATTTTGGGAAAAAAACAATGTTTTTTCCATTGGGAATGGGGCCGAATTTTGGCCCTAAATAGGCCCTTGATATAAATCCCTGTAATATAATACAGATTTTGTTCCGAAACCTTTATATTGAATACCTGACTATCCTTGAGATAAATAAAAAGAATTTGATGCTGAGTGGCACAATAACTAGATATTGGTTAAAATGTTTGGGCAGAATGATGTGTAATCACAAAATTTTAGGTCTTCCTGTAAGATATGTTATTCCATTGATGTACATGTATTGAATCACAGTATAGGAATGGTAATACACATTGTATCGTTTCAGCCTTATATCTACTAGTATTGTTTTAATTTTATTTTAATTTTTTGTAGACCATTGATTGTTAAAACAGATGAAGAAGTTTTAATGATCCTTACCATCCGTCTGAAATATGTTTGAAAGGAAAATGTCAGTTAGCTTCATTGTGTGGCAGAGTTACTGTTCTTGGTTATCATGTGACACCATCAGTGAAATCATGTGACTTCTATTCTCCAGAAAGCAATAGTTTATAACTATAAAGACAATAGTACAGACAATGATACAAAGTTTACACTGACATTGTGCAAAATATTTGATAAAAGATGAGGAAAAAAACTACGAAAACAGGAAAATGGAGTCTACTCAACTGAAAATTGGACAGCGTAGTGTGATTTATAATAACTAAGCTAAGCTAAATCCATTTCAGCAGTTATTCACTGTGTCTGAATATATTAGTGACAACATTGATCTAGTTAGCAGTAACGTAGATGTAGCACTCATTGCAGGGGAGGTAAATCTTCCTCGTATAAGGATATCTGAAGACTTCTGCTATCTGGCTGATACATACACAGATGCTTTAGATAAAGGTAAAAAATTCTTTATCTTTAAGGCCTAAAAATGTTGTTTCCACTAACTCGACCGACCATAAATCTTTATGCCAACCCTAAAGTTTTTATGACAATATTTTGACAAGCAATGTTAAAGTTCACATCTAGCTTGTCCCATATTGTCAATATAAAAATACCTACTAACCCATTGTTTGCGAAGAGAATTAGTGGAAACATAAATTCTTTCCTTTAACCTAATATGTCTTTCTTAACCATCAGAAATGTGCAAAATATACATGAACTAGTTCTGTGATTATGTGGCCTTATGTCCCACCAGGGACGAAGAGGATAGGTAGGTAGTTCTGTGATTGGCTTCTATATAGAGGATATTTAACAGTGAATTATGAATATAAACTTGATTTTCTCACTTCACTTGTCAAAATAAAGTTAATATTCATACTTCACTGTTAAATATTCTATTTATTTTATATCACTGTTTTAAGTGTGTTACATCGTTAACTAATACAATCTTAAACCGGTAACAGGGTAAGACAGAGATATCTCAAACGAGGGTGAATATTTTCCTGTCCAGAACGAGCTTTATCGAGTTCTGGACATTGAAAATATTCATCCAAGTTTGAGATATCTCTGTCTTACCCTGTTACTGGTGTAGGATTCTTTTTCTCACACATTTGCAACATAAAACATTTGTAAAGTTATAAGTTGTAAACAAAAAAAATGCATCAAATGTTCAGTTTCATGTCTCCATCCATGCCTGCTAAAAATGACGTAATCAATTTTTGTTGACGTTCTCACGTAAAATGATTATGACGTCATCAATTAAGCGTGTGTAAATGATTGTGACGTTGAGAAATTGTTGGTTGACTTCGGAACTTTTCTCAATTTATTCAGTCCTCCCAACAATAAATCCAGAGCAGGTATATCTACGCGGGAAATTCAGCGTGTAGCCTGTCTCAACCCTAGGGTGAGACAAGAAAATCCCACATGGGTAAAAACAAGGGATTTCCATGTCACAGGTGTGAGAAATAACTATCCATGATTCATAACTTTAAATCCACCCGGACTAGACACCAGTTCTGAAAGGGGAGTAACTCTAATCAATGGCACATGAAGGAATTCACTGCTGTGAAAATGTGTTTTATCAATGAAATATTTTCCATTATTTCATTATTCATATAATTGGTAGATTTACTATATTTGGCATCATTAATACACTGGTTAATCCGGTAATTGATATACAAAAAATGCAGTATTACCAGGTTTTCAAATATTAAAAATTGGTAGTAGCCAAATTTCAAAATTTGTCAAAATATAGTTCTTTTTAATATTTTTTCACAAATTTGCTAAAATAGGTTACTTTTTGCAAGAATGTCTCAAAAATTAGTAGTTCATGGCAATTTTATCTTCCAGGAATAAATTTGATTTTGCCTGATGTTTCAGATATACATGTATAATTGTATGTACATGTATAATTAGATTGATTTCATTTAACCAATTTTATCTCACCATAGTGATGGACAAAAAGCCTCCTTTCATTAACCATTACTAGAACATCAGCTCATCATATGCAATGTAAAGATTTTGGTGAAATGTGTTTCATGAGACAAAATTTGGAGGCAGTTTGTCTATGCTGTTCATGTGAATGAATACTCTTATGTTGCATGTAATATGTTTTCTTATAACATTTCAGAATTGGCACCTGTAGTAGTTGTATGTGGTGGAAAAAATTCTGGAAAATCAACATTGAATCGTTTCCTGATAAATACAGCATTAAATAAGTAAGTAATCACTTAATAGCACACAGTATGTATTCAATAATTTATGACTGCTGATCAGGCCTAAAAAGAAAAATATGTGTGTTTCCGCGAACATAGAATTATTATAAAGGGTCGGTAGGTCGATTTTTTTTTTTTTTTTTTTTTTTTAATAGCATATGTTATAAATGTGTATGTAATGTATTATGTTAAAATTATATTATAAATGTGTTGTTTAAGTTATTTTAGATGATTTAGATGTAATTTAAAATTAAAAATATAACTAAAATACTTGTATCTTCTACATGTATTCACTGCTTAAAGTTTTGTTGACTTGTTTTTGATACAATAGAGTTTTAATCGAAAAACGAAAACGGATTTTTAAAAATCGGGGGGAAAAACTGGCGTCTGTCTTGTCTTAGTTGGGTCGGTCGGGTTAGCGGAAACACACATATTTTTTTTTAGGCCTCAGTTCAGTTTTCCTGCCTGCACTAAAAGAAATCAAAAACACTATGACAAACTCTCCACACCATATCAACTTTGTTTGAAATTGAGTTTCAAATTTCACTCTTGCAGATATTAGTGTGCAAATTTCACAATTTCAGTGCGAGAAAGTCAGTTTGCGTGGTCAAGATCAGTGTTTTTCTCATGGATATCTGTTTTTTTCCACCATACAAAAACTGTATGCCTCAATATGGTAGTCAGTTTGCTTAATAAAGGTTGGTGGCTTTATTTTTGGTGGTCCGTTTTCCTCCATTATCCAAGAATTGTCTGCCTCAATATATTGGGGTTTGTGTCATATCACCATAAAAAGTGTGTTAGTAGTCTTCCAATACCTTGATTTTCGTTACAGTTTACATTGAGGCTAAGATATACCAGTATGCTTTTAAAGCCAAACTTGTTTGTTGAAAATCCTGTCAAACAAAATAGTAAAATAAAATATTTTTTATCTTTAATATAGGGTTGAAAGAATATTTTACCTTGAATGTGATGTTGGACAGACAGAGTTTACTCCCCCTGGTTGTGTATCTCTCCACATGGTGGAACTACCAGTGATTGGTAAGCTGACAGAATAAGACTTCCATTTGATTTATTTTGAAATTATGTAAATATACAGTATAGACAATATACATTTAACTTGTCAAAATCTAACAAATTGCTATAGTAATCAATGGGGTTTGCTAGTGTACCACATGATCAATACCCCTTAACATTTGTGCAGAATGTTTTAGAAAATGTATACTTCTAAACTTCCCAGAGTAACATCGTTTTTATGGGAAAATGTGCATGAACTGATTCTATCTCCAATGGAAAAAAAAGTTCCACAGAAACGTTATGGGGTATCATGTCGTACATTGGTGAACCTTATTTCCAGATTAGAACAATAAAATCTGTTTGAATCCAATTTTCTAGTTTATCAAGGATTTGGTTTTAATAGATCTGAAGCTCTGACTGTATTTCTTTTTTATTGTAAACATTAATATACATGAATTTAGATTTTTTTTCAAAGCTTTTTAGAACACTTTAAATTTTGCAGGTCCTCCATTTTGTCATCAAAGACAACCTACATAGTGAGTAGTTCTAAAAACTTTTATCGTTACATTATCTCCGATAAACATCTTAATTTTATGATTTTATGAGTTTTAATTTGAATTTATTTCTGTCAAAATTAAAAATATTTTAATCTGACGACATCAGTATAATGTCGCAAATATGACAATGAAGTGTGTTCCATCAATTTATGGAATAGCTATGTTGATTACAAAATACTCCAATAAAGTTGTGTAAATTAATTGTATACCATCAAACAAGAAAAAAGATTAAGGGAAAAAGATCAATTTGTATATTGTAACTACTGGTAGGTTCCAAACAGTGAACTGACAAACTTTCTCACTCTTGGAACTGCTCGAGTGGTGTTCAAATGGCACTGCTATCTGTAGGTGCATGCTTTAGACTCCTTGTTAAAAGATTATAAGGACTAAGAGATAAATTAGTAAAACCTGTACAACTACTTTCCCAATGCATGTATCCTCTGTGATTATAAATGGTTTAACTTTGTTTTCTGTCATTACAGTTCCTGTTACTTTGGAGGGAATTCCCCAGCAGACGATCCAGATTATTATATAAAATGTCTTAGACAATGTTATAACTGTTATCAACAGCTGGATACAAAACTACCACTGATTGTCAACACCATGGGCTGGACCAAAGGTACTGCTATGTTTCCATTTCTGGTAGCCAAAATTGCCATTGGCTACTAATTTCTGCGGAATTCTTTCAAAAAGTAACCTATTTTAGCAAATTTGTAGAAAAATACTTTAAGAAGGACTATATTTTCACAAATTTTGGAAATTTGGCTATTAATTATTTAAAATTTATGGAAACCTAGTACTGGAAGTGTGTGTGGGGGGCATACTACATGTTATGGGAATGACATTACAGCGTTATATGTGCCAGTAGCCAGTAGACATGTTAAGAAGTGGAGCAGAGTAACAGTGTTAATGCACCAGTCAAGATTCTTTCACTTAAATGGTTGCTGTCAGTTAAGGGACAGTGGAGAAAACAAGATTGCTCAGAACTTAGGTGGCAAGTGGTGCTGTGATCTATAAGTGTGTGCTTTAGACTACTTAGCCACTGAGGACCCAAGACATGTTAAGGGAATTAGATGTACCATTATGTTTGACAGGAAGCTGGGAGGTGGTCTGCTTTCTTTGGTTCTGACACCTAATTCCTTCTCAGAATAAATCTGTATGAAAGAAATACCGGTAGTTTATACCCACAATGGCATGCAGTATATACATAAAACTTGATCACTTCTAGACAACTCTTATAGTCATTTATAAGTTGAGACTTGTTCTTTTTGAATAGAGCTCATTCCTGTTTATCGAGATACTCCATAACGTTTTTGTGGGACTATATGTATTACCCGTACATATATCTGATATGGAATGCTAGTAGTTTAATATTACATTTTCTGTTAAAATGATGTTAACTTGGAAAATTTCAGCATGTTATTGTTAAAAACATGATTTAAAACTTGTGAATTGTTGAATATTTTAGGATTAGGACTTGACCTGATGGTGGATACATTACAGTTAATAAAACCAGACTTTGTTATACAACTTGATTGTCGCAATCAGTCCATGAATTTCCCAGCACTGACACCTGACTTTATATCTGACCAACAAGGATGGATAGCTAAATCACAGGTAAAATGGAGTGGGGTACTGGTAATGCCACTAATGGAGTTTTACTCCCCATTCAAGAATCTTTAACTTATATCAAAGTGGTCAGTTCAGGGATGGTGGAGGAAACCAGAGCGCTAAGAGAGAACCACAAACCTTCAACAAGTGAATTGAGAAACTCATACAGGGATATGACCCAAGTGGGATTTGAACCTTTTCACGATTAGGACTTGACCTCATGGTGAATACACTTCAGTTAATAAACCCAGACTTTGTTGTTACAATCAGTCCATGAATTTCCTAGCACTGACACCCGACTTTATATCTGACCAACAAGGATGGATAGCTAAATCACAGGTAAATTGGAGTGGAGTAGTGGAATTTTACACCCTAGTCAATAATCTTTAACTTATATTGAGGTGGTCAGTATGATGGAGTAAACCAGAGTACCCAAAAAGAGTTTAAGAAAACAACTAAGTTTCATTTCATTTCAGTAAATTCCTTAAATTGGAATCAGAATTTCATGATTGTAGTTCACAGAATATTTTTTGACAAAGTTAACAAAGTTTAGGCGGTATATAGGAATCACACTGTTTGTCTGTCTGTCCATCTGGTTGTCCTTCCAAATTTCATATCCGCTCCATATCTTACATGTCTATGGATGGATTTTGATCAAACTTGGTACAAACGTAAACCAACATGAGACAATGTGTCACTTTTAAAATATATGTGCATAAGTCAAAGGTCAGAAGATCAATGTTGGGGGCGGTGTGTATTTGGCTCTCAAGAGACAGTTTGTATTAGAAATAAAGTTTCTAAAGCCGTTTAATTTAATACGGTAAAACCTCAATTTATTTCCATCATTTATTCAGTCAGCTTTTGAGATGGATTATAAAGTGGTTTGGCAATAAATTGAGGAAGGCTAATAAAGAATAACATAAAAGAAATGAGTTTTAGGACTTCATAATAGCCTTGCTGTTATGGAGGTGAAAAAGTTATCAAGTGAAATTATAAAAAGGTTTTAATGTATGTTAAATTTATGATGGAAATGATTTGTTTTGTAGTCATTTGGTGGAGAATCCACAGAGGTTCCAGACAAATATAACCACAAACTCATAATGATAGAGTCTCCTGTTGTTCAACAAGAACAGTAAGTCATTTTATCAATAACACTATGGTTCCTCAGTTGGTAGCATGCTCACTTGTATATATAGGAACTTGAGGTTTGAATTCTGGCCAGATCTGATCAAGACTTTAAAAGAGGTAGTTGACTGTTCTTTCACCAACCATACAGATTTTGGAAATGAAAGTCCTTTGGAAGAAACATAATAAAGGGATGATACCAAACAAGTTGGTACACTGTTCTGATTCAATGGGGCCAACATTACACCTTTATACTCCAAGCATTCTACCAACTGGTATAGTGGGTAATCTCAATGTGATATGATCCAAATAGGGTTACACGTCGGGCTATAGATCAGACAACTACCATTTCCCTAACTTTTTACTTCTCCTTTAGAAGAAATCTTAAAAAATTATACCCCATTTAAAGGCAGGACACCTAATGTACTCTGCAAATTGCCCTAAGCACAATGCAAAAGTAAACATTTTTGGCACCTCTCCTATAGTTAAATGTATCAATATAAGTGAAATGTTTGTGACAGGGATGTAAAATCCCATTCATTCAATCAATCAATCAAGCACCAATTTTATCAATATGCATGGAATTAACATTTTCTTGTTATATACATGTAATAGAATATTTTATTTGAACTTTAATGCTATAATTTAGAATGTTCAAGTTGTCATTTCAATTAAAAATTATAAAACTTTTATTTTAACAGATACAGCATAAAACTGAAGGCTCTGGACCATAGGAACCTGTCTATCTTAGGCTATCTGAGTCAGTGTATAGAGCCTGGGATGACCTTGACCTCGGTGCCACCATATGTTGTGTCATGGAATACCATTGGTGTTCATGTGATTCATGAAGTAGTTCAAAGGTCACAGGTCATGTATGCTCTAAATGGCAGTATTGTTGCTCTCTGTAATGCTGATCTGAGTCAGGTATGTGCTTTTGTAGTCTGTCACATGATTTTTATGTCCCTGTCTATCTGTCATTTAGATTTAGTTTACTGTTTTATCTTCAAACACTGCTGTATGGAATACTGAAATAAGTAAAACCTGCTATAATTACCATCTTTCTCTTTAAGAACACTGTACAGCAAAACCTGTTATAGTGACCACCTTATGTCTTCAAAGTAAAACCAGCTTCTATAAAGACCATTTGTCTACACAGTAATACCTTTTACATTCACCACCTCTATAAAGATTATCTACCCATTAAGATATGTGTTTACAGTCCGTTTGCTCCAAATTTCGATCAAAAGGAGTTGAGTTGAGTAATGGTGTTTAACGTCCCAGTCAAGAATATTTCACTTATATCAAGATGCCACCAGCTAGAGATGAAGATGCAGAAATTTTGCCTGTGCGTTGCGCTGATGGCATTATACTGTGCGTTGCGCTGATGGCATTATACAACAGGGTTCTTTAGCGTGCCAAGCCCACCGTGACACGGGACCTCGTTTATTTTAAGTTCCCATCTGAAAGAACCGTGACTTTCATTTCGTAATGCCGAGTGCTTGGCGAAAGAACAGTCACTACCCACTTTCAAGTCTTGGGTCAGACCCGGCTGGGGCTCGAACCATAACCTCCCACCTACGGAGTGAGCACTCTACCAACTGAGCTACTGCAGTGGTCAAAAGGAACCTCTGTATATAAAGTCCATGTTTCTTTAGATCAATGGTTGGTCTTATATACTGGTTTTACTGTATATACCGTAGATAAAATATATATACTAGTAGGTCAAGTTTGGAATTAAAGTATTTTTGGTTGAACATTTCTGTAGTTAGTGCCATTATCATTTTTGCAATGCGCAATAATTTGAATGCTTAGTGTTCTTTCTGATGATTTTTTTACCACTTTGAAAACCTGAAGCATTTAAAGATATATTTCGCAAGTAGATTTGGAAATTTTACATTATCAGCATTACTTTATTAAGTACAATCCAATTTGCCTAAAAGGTCACCTCTATATAAAGGTCACCTGCTTATAAAGGCCAGTAGAATTGTATCCCAATTGTTCTTTATTATGCACATGTATATAAAAGCCACCTGCTCATAAAGTCCACTTTTACTGGTTCCCTTGGGTGGCCTTTATAGACAGGTTTGACTGTACATGACATTGTATAATTATTGAATGTAATACTTTGGTCAATAGCCATGTTTCATATCATTTGATTTCCAAGAGTATTTTTATTTTACAATATCTCTGTAAGTTATGAAAATGAAATTAAAGTATGTATTAATATACATGTAATATTACATTTGTTTACTTGAATTTATTCATTATACAAAATTCCAGAGGACAGAAAATGTACAACAATAAATCATTTTCATACTTTGATATTTCTGTACTTTGATAGTATATGTACTTTCTGTTTGACTTTAACAGGCTCACAGAGATGATGATAACAGTCCCTGGTGGTTCAAACAGTCACCTGATAATGCTAGATGTATAGGATTTGGTATGTTATTATATATCGGTATTTCACAGTTTATTAAAAGGTTAAGGCACCTCAGCGTAGATGTTTTCCAGATACAAGGCCTCTCACCATTGAGGAATTATTGGCTATACAAGCAAAATGTGTCATTTGTTTGCCTTGCAGTTGTCCTTAGTGGATGGTGGGCCTTAGTTGTCAATTGGTCTATAGTGCAGGCTTACAGACTACACACAGCCTCTCTTCCCTTAAGCTTGAGTCTAGTTTAAGACAGATCCAATTATGAGAAAGTTTGTCATTATGCTTATGAAAAGTCTGTGGTTTTCTCTGGCCACTCCAGTTTTCTCCACCATCCATAAAATGAACACCTCAATTGAAGCAAATGAAGATTTGTTTTGTCATATTTTAGGGTTTGGCAATAAACTGATAGGGCTTATAACGAAAAACAAAAGAAATGGATTTTAGTACTTCATAATAGTTTGGTGATAAGCAAGGTGGCAAAGTTATCGAGGGGCATTATAAAAATGTTTCACTTTATTTTGTCTTCATTTAGGATTAGTTCGAGGAATTGACCCAGAGAACAGAAATATTTACATCATAACACCAGTATCACCAGTACAACTTAAACAAGTTAATACCTTAGTTAGAGGATCTACCAATATACCAGAACAGGTCCTACTTAAACAGGTAGGTTTATTTATTCTCATTGAAAGCTAAATTCATGATTCAGATTATGTACAGCATGTTTACTTGTATACAGATGTCCATGGAGATTGATTCTGTTTCGCACTTCTTGTGTTCAGTATAATTTCTAGATTTGGCTCTGTATACCAGAAGTTGTTTTTCTACAGAATTCAAAACTGGCAATCTATAAGCATATTGTTATTTTCTTGACTTAAATTCCCCATGAAACATGTTTTACTTCTCTTATTGATACATCAAACATTGAAGCTTTTGGTCATTGTTTCCAAACTTTATATGTGTATATAAGTTACGAGTCCGTCAAGCCTATCATTCCATAGAAAAGCAGAAAAGTTCTGACTTTTCAAAATGCTGGAAATAAAGAAGAATTGAAATATTAATGTATTATCATGTTTTTTCTTTTTCAGAAATCTTCAGGGACCTTGCCATATGTAGATATAACTACTTCATCAACAGGTGCTAGTGCTTTAAGACAAAGAAAACATATGCCCAGGAAATATAACACAGACTTAAGATTCTAATAGTGTCTATACGGGTCATTTCATGTGCAAAAAAATTGTAAATCAGGTTGCACTTTAAAATAAAGATTATTATTATTAGTATTATAATAAAATAATTAATTGCATAAAATTTCACTAATGAATAAAAATGTGTAGATTTATTCTTTGTTATGGGTATGAAATTAAATAATTTTTTCAATACAGTTGAAGATACATGTATTCTGAGAATACTATGTTTAACTGTTTAGTAAGCAGTAGAAACAATAGTTCTGTGCAAATGTTGGCAGTTATTACATGGTTTATTTTCAAACCCTTTTTGAATGATAACAGAAGTCTTCTCCAGTTACCAGAGACCAGAGAATGTTCATATATTTTAATGGGATCATGTTTGGAGATGCTGACATCTTGATGTTGCAGAAAGGTTGCGTGCATTGATAATAAAATTAATACAACTTTAAGATACCCATCTTTATTTGAAATATAATTTTTCATATTAGCACAGTCAAACTTGCCTATAATGGTCAGCTGTTGGACCAGGCCAAAGTGACCACTATAGATGGTGGTGACCACTATGGGCATGTTTTCACTGTCAGGTGTATGTATATGTATGTCATGTGTCCCCACCAAATGTGAAATTTTCCTCAAGGTACCATATGCATAGAAACCAAGTAATATACCTTTTAACAGGCTGCTTTTCTTAAAAAACTTAAAACATTGTTTTGAAATCCATTTCTTAGTAATGGTAGGATGGCAAACTATCAAGTTGAAAACAAACCAAAGCAGAGTTGGACAAATTCTCATCAAAACACTGAGCAAATGGGTTGAATTTGTGTGAAGAAATACATCAGTATTACTATTGAAGAATGTACGTTGGTTCAGAGTACTAAGCCAAACAGAAAAGAGAACAATTTTAATGAAATAACCTGATAGCAGCGGAAGAAATCAAGACAATATTAACAGTGATATTTAGCAGAAGTAGACCATACATTGTAATATTTCATCAATATAAGACATATTTACTTCAATGCCTTTAACCATCTTTTCCTTCAGACTATGTATACCTTTAAAATAGATGCTTCTGCATTTGATCCTTTTTGACAGCCTGCTTTTATCATTATGGGGAAACGCGATTCACTACAAATTTCTAAATGGGTAATTATTATTGGTGGTGACCAGATATGCCTTTCCCTGGAAAAATTGGCTAGGCATTACCAGAAAAAAGTCCATTTTACCATTGCTTTATTTATTAATTTGAATTTACCATCATACCATTGCTGAGGAGGCATTGGATTTCAAACCAATGTTTGAAGCTTTTGATGATTGATCAACAAATCCCTTCAAAATGCCAAAATATGGTGTCGGTATCTTTCCAGCAGACAGCTTGATTTTGAATTGTTTTGATGGGGTGATCCAGGGTGCTCCATTTTCGTTCTAGTTTTTGTGTCAGAATTTCACCACTAGCAGACCTACATAGAGGCTCTGTGCTTCTATTATAAATGCCAAGAAGCTCCCCAAAATGACCAAAGTTTGGCATATTGGGGACTCACAAGACCATACTGGAAATGCATTTGACATCTCGGTGTTGTACTCCAAAACTCTGCCATCAATCTTATTCCTTATAATGCCAACATATATAAATGATCATTTGCTGTGTGATGCATCTGCGGGGAAAATCTGTCTGGGGTTCACCTCCAGTGAACTTTTACCTACGTTCAATTTCAGCTAACTATTTTGCCGCTGTTGAATGGGTAGGGCTATTTTCACTATACATTGCATATTTGGCAATTCACCGGCGAATTTCATTGGCATTGATCCCCTTTTTGTGAGGAACTTTATCCATCATGCCCTAAACTTAACATTTTTGTTTGATGATCAGTTATGTTGAGTGACCCCTCCGAGTATCACACAGATATGATAAGTGGACTTGATATATATAGTGCAGACCTGTCGAAAGTTTAACACTAAGCTACCGAATTTGGCACCTCACTTTGGCCTCTCGTTAGCTAATGAGTATATTGTGACAGCTTATCGGCATCTCTTGAGCCAATATCTGTCAATAACTTGGGCGGCTTACTAGTATTCTTGGCTTCTCGGCAGCCTTAGTGTTAATCTTTGGACACGTCTGTACTGTATGTTGTATTTTCTAATTAGCTAAATTCATATGCTGTTCTATGGACTTTAGACTCTGCTACTTCTCTTACTTTGATCATTAAGTGAGGGTAAAGTCAATTTGTAAAAATACCTAGGCTTTATGATGAAATAAACATTGCGTTAACTTGTGATTTCATCGTGATGATACCGCTACGGTTGCTCAGTTGGTAAAGTGCTCGCTCCATATATGAGAGGTCGTGGGTTCGAATCTGGCTAGGTCTGGTAAGTTCTTTCGCCAAACACTCGACATTTAGAAATGAAAGTCACGGGGTCTTTCGAAGAGACCTTAAAAACCCATGCCTCCTGTCAGCTAAAAGGTTAAAGAACCCTGCCTCTACATTGCCCTGGGCAGATTGCATTGGTCAAAATTTCTGCCATGTCACTTATAGCTGGTAACGCTTGATATAACAGAAATATTCTTGACTGGAACGTAAAACACAATTCAATCAATCTTTCGTGATGCAGACGCCCCTACGTGATATGCATATGTTTTGATGTTTTATAAAGGCTATTTCGTGTACGTTTTAAGCAGCCGAAAACCCAAACATATCATAGCAAACCACAATGGGTACAAACTGTGCACCATTGCTTGCTGATTTTATTCTTATGAAACAGAATGTATGCAGAACCTTGTTAAATCAGGAGACTGTCGCCAAATTATTCAATATATAGATGGCGTTCTGTCTCTTAACAATCCTATGTTGATGTCATCTATCCTCAGATCCTAGCGAGCTTGAAATAAAATATACGACTGATTCCCCAAGTTCTGCTTCATATTTGTACCTGGATTATGACGCCCAAGAAAGGCTACGACAAACGAGATGACTTCAATTTTTCTATTGTCAATTTTCTATGCAGCAGTATACCTGCTTCTCCTGCTTATGGTGTATTTTTATTTCCCAATTAATACGCTATGGTCGAGCTTGTTCCCACTATGGGAACTTTATACAACGAAGCAAGCTGCTTACAAATAAATTTTTGACCCAGGGATATTGCAAGCCAAGGTTTATTACATGATTAGGCCCCACAAAAAGTTTTAATGATGGACATCATCACGGTAATCATCATCACAGTATTGTTGATAAGTTTGATGTCTCGGTGTCCAGGATTGCCCTGGATATATTTGACGTTCCATGTTCCTTTCACACAATTTTGATTACACACGTGGCGGAAGAGGATAGCTAAACAGCAGGGGCTTACCCTTCCGGAGCACCCGACCTCACTTCCCTGGTGAAAGTTAACGTGTTTAACCTAACGTGTCAGTTTCAAAGTTTTCGGATATGGATTAGTTTGTTTGGTTTTTTTATACCCCCCGCTTAAAAAGTGGGGGGTATATAGTGATAGGGATGTCCATCCGTCCTTCCGTTACACCTTAGGGTACCTTTCTCTTATCCGCAACTCCTCCAAAACCCTTAAATGGATTTTCATGAAATTTTTACACAATCTTTGTGATATAATGTAGATGTGCACCCCCTATTTAAAAATTTGATCCGGTGGATTTTTTTATGTGGAGGGAGCGGGGGTATTTTTTGTGAGCTTGTGGCTCACAATTTTTCTAGTTTTTATTAGATCACTGATTACTAGTATATTACATACCAGTGGTAACATATCGGATGATCATTGCCGAGTTTATTTTCTGATATGGCGCCAATCACAAGGGGTTTCCGTTTTTCATTTTTGATGTATAAAAGATTAATCCTTATTTAAACTGAAATTCCAAAACTATCAAATCGACTAAAACATGTCTTTATTGAGCACCGCTTCATGATCATACGAATTTTACAGGCCGGGGAACTTTTTGCAAAAGGCCGCGTATGTAAGGTGCCGTTTTACTCTTAAGTATTTTGTCATATCTGTGATATCACAAATTCGATCTTTTTGTATCACTAAATGTGTTGACAACTGATTTAGTGATAGCAGCGAATCGAATTAGTGATATTAACAATACATTGACAAAGAAATGAAAATAATGTATCATCAATGACGTCACTAATTCGATTTATAGGTATCACCACTAATTCTATTCAGTGATACTATATAATTAAGTTTAATGTTTATATCAATATTCAAATTAGTGATATTCCAAAGCACTTAATAAATAGTAAAAATGGCCCTCCATAGTTTTGTCAACCGCACGTGAAAAAGGGCGCATTGTAAAGGACTAAAATAATTTTAAAAATTTGATGATTTGTAAGTGATTACTCTTAGAAACTTGATGACTTGTGATTTTTCTAGGTTTGTCCACATCATTTTTTCCTTTTTTGTTATGCCACATCACTTTTCTTTCGAACCTTGGTGAACTGACATTTTAATTTTAAATTTATTTTGTGTATACGCCTATTTTATGATATAAATATAGTTTACACGTGTTAAAGGCGAGACTATTCTTCTATTTGGAGTTGAGTAATGATGTTTTACGCCCCAGTCAAGATCACCCCACTCATATCGAGGAGAGGTTAGTACTGGGATGGTGACGAAATCGGGAAAAAACAAAAGTCCACAAGAACACAACTAAATGTGCCGAGTAATTAAAAATATAAAGTGGTGAAAATAAATGCTCAGTTGGTAAAGCGTTGGACTAGTATATTTAAGGGCATTGGGTTTAAATCCGGTCGGAAGGATGTTGTGGTGATATTGTTTGAAGTCGGACGCATGTTGTGATCATCATTTCACTTTGCTGATGACTTAACCGGTTTCAGGGTAAATTACCAACGGACAGCGAACTCTGCAACTACTGTCGTGGTAAGCTAGCACCTAGACGCTGCCGATTGTTTAGTAGAACACAGACATACATGATACACACCACCAGACACCATGAATCTGGGAAGCTTAAAATAGTATATGCCCTGAACCAACACCACAGTACAGCGATAAGATGCGCCTAGCTTACTATACACTGTGGTAAAAACTCGTTTAAATTTGAATATATAATTCAAAAGGTCAACGGCAAAGATGTTTCTTTCTCCTTATGAAACTTCTGAATTGAAACTCGCAATTTTGGACGGACACGGGGAGTGACACCTGAGCACATAAATACATGTACAAGAATGGTAACACCTCGACTTCCCTAGCCCAAGCCAAAATATGGAGTGGAGACAATCTTAGAATGGTAACAGCTCGACTCCGATACCAAGACCATATGTACCCTTATCTGAAATTGATAACACCCCAAGTTCCATGCCATGATAGACAGTGGGTAGTACAAACACGTTTCTTCCCTACAATTGTCTAAGAATGGCACCAACACGTATACACTTATCTGAGTATAGTAACCCATTGAGTTATAATAAACAATGGACAGTGAGTGCACACGCAATTCTGAACACGTGTGAGAATCAATTACACCAACCCATCAATACCACCTGTACACTTACCTGAGAATGGTAATAACCACATGCCACTTGTACACTTATCTAAGAATGTTCACAACCCCATGTCACCTACAGGTACACTTATCTGAGAATGGTAATAACCACATGCCACTTGTACACTTATCTAAGAATGGTCACAACCCCATGTCACCTACAGGTACACTTATCTGAGAATGGTAATAACCACATGCCACTTGTACACTTATCTGAGAATAGTTACAACTCCATGCCACCTACAGGTACACTTATCTGAGAATGGTAATAACCCCATGCCACTTGTATACTTATCTGAGAATGGTTACAACTCCATGCCACCTACAGGTACACTTATCTGAGAATGGTAATAACCCCATGCCACTTGTACACTTATCTGAGAATGATTACAACCCCATGTCACGTGTACACTTATCTGAGAATGGTTACAACCCATGCCACCTACAGGTACACTTACCTCAGAATGGTAATAACCCCATGCCACTTGTACACTTATCTGAGAATGGTTACAACCCCATATCACCTACAGGTACACTTATCTCAGAATGGCAACAACCCCATGTCACCTACAGGTATACTTATCTGAGAATGGTTACAACCCCATGCCACCTACAGGTACACTTATCTGAGAATGGCAACAACACCATTACCACCTGTACACTTATGTGAGAATTGAAACACCTTGAGTTCCATCTACCTAAGTGTCACAAAGAAAGTTTACACTACACTAAACTGTTACCATATGCACACTTATCTGAGAATGATAACCCCATACCATCTTTACAATTAGCAAGAAACTGAGAATGGTAACAACAACATACCACCTGTTTATCTGAGAATGGTAACACCTTGAGTTTCCTTGAGTTTCATTTACCTCTATTAGAGACAGTGGACACGACACACAGTTCTTACCATATGAATACATTTTACTTATCTGAGAATGGCAACACCTATATTTATTTTAAGAATTCAATGATAAAAAAATGTTAAATATCCCAAAAGACGAGTTTGTTCTGATACAAAGCAGACATTTAATATACAAAACATGAATGTCCAATTAAAATTTCAATGCCTTTATAACCGATAGGAGACAAATAATAAAACTGAACAAGGCATATGGTATACCTCGTTTGTCATCAAAATGACCTCATATCACCCTGTAACTTAATTGATAAAATTTGGTCGTATAATTGCCCAACGTCCTGTTACAGTTGTCGGTTTGCATTAAATATTTTTACAATTAATTGTCATAATATCTCTCCGATTTAAAAATAATAATTTGTTTATGCGTGGGATTATTAGAAGAGGTTTTTGATTAAAGGATGCACATTGTCGTTGTCGGATGCTGATGCTGCGGCTGATGAGGAAGAAACGCGAGACATTAAATGGTCTCACCCAAAGAAGGCGTGGTCAAAGTGTCGCAGAGATAAACAGAAAATTTTGAAACATATTTTTAGTTATCAGAACACATTTTTTATGTTCATAATACGTACGGACAAAACCAAGTAGGCTCGCTATTATCGACAGGATTAAAAGTTGCTGTAACATAAGTGTTAGGAAATTAATTTGGTGTTTGATAAAACAGGGGAATGAATTGATACGACAATTATTTTAAGAAATCTAGTTAATTACTTTTATTAAATAGCTGATATTGTTATAATTACCTATATCCAGTTTCCGGGTCCACTAAGAAAACTACAAGTACTACGGATATATATAATGGGAAAACTTACATACTTATTTCTAATTCTCGCCGTTTTAGGTAAGTGACTTAATTTTCATTCTGTTTTTAAAATATCAATTGGAAGTGACAGGAAAAATTTTAATTATTTTTACACAGAGGCGTCAAATCCGTGGGAAAAGATTCTTTTGTTCTGGACAGTATACGGTACTATACAGTGTTCATTCCAAAAAGGTTCAATGGGGTCATTGTTTCCTTTCTATTCCAAATGACCCCACTGTTAAGGTTTCAGCGGCGCATATGAACGTAAAACTATTGTTTTTATGGCGTTTTGGAACATTTTTGAAAATTAACCCTCTGAAAAAGCCTAGATCTAGATTGAAAACTGGGTATAAAATTAGGAAATTATTATATATTTAACAGGTAAAATGTGAAACAGCTTCCAAACTTGTTCTTATTTAAACACGATCTTATGAACAACACAATTTAATTGTATGGTTCTGGTTAATAAAATGTTGTTTTTTTTCAGAACCAGGTAAATAAAAAACTTTATATGACTTACTATAGAAATCATCCTCTGTACCGGCTATAAGTGGCGTACTCTTTTTTTCAACTTTAGAGATGTCTTTATTGCGCACTAAGACACGGGACCACCGTTTTCAGTCTCACCTGAAAGACTCTTCTAGTAAATTAGTATTAGGTAGAAGTGGTTTAGAAAGTGATGAAAATTCACCTTTGAAAATTTTACAATTTTGATCACCCGCGTTCACAAAAGATTTTCCTTAACTTAAATCTGGCAAGTTTGAAATCTAAATAACTTTTTAGCTAAAGGTATCCATGAATTTAAAGTGAGTTGAGTAATGGTGTTTAACGTCCCAGTCAAGAATATTTCACTTATATCGAGACGTCGCCAGCTATAGGCGAAGGTGCAGAAATTTTGCCTGTGCGTTGCGCTGATGGCATTATACAGCAGGGTTCTTTATCGTGCCAAGCCAACCGTGACACGGCACCTCGTTTATTTAAGGTTCCCATCCGAAAGAACCGTGACTTTCATTTCGTAATGCCGAGTGCTTGACGAAAGAACAGTCACTACCCACTTTCAAATCTTGGGTCAGACCCGGCCGGGGTTCGAACCCACGACCTCCCACTTACGGAGCAAGCACTCTACCAACTGAGCTACCGCAGTGGTTTCCATGAATTTAAGGTATCGTATTAAAATCATCCAAAGGTTAATATTACATCTATATTTTAATGTTGTTGAAACTTTTTTATTATATTGTCAAAATTTTTAAGAAATTATTGTGAAACTGGAGTTTTTACCGGTTATTTTGAACTTATCAGTTATATTATTTCAACGCATGAACTAAGCACTGGAATACTGTCAACTTCAGCGGGCGTCGGAAAAATCGCCAAACCCGCACAAATGAGTAATGACCCAAAAATAAAAATGATATAACAATTTAAATATTTCAAAGTCTGCTATCGAAATAAATAAATACAAGTTAAGTAGGTCACACCCTGCACTTTCAATTTGTCATCATCATCATCGTTTGGTAACCTGATACTTGTTATTGTGAGGCGTGAATTAATTTTATGTCGACTTCCCATTTCTGTTCTATAAATATCTTGCATCTTAGCCCCTAAATTATTTTAGACACACTTATTGTTGCGAAATCGTCAAGTGCACGATATTAAGCAATATAATTTCGACAGAGCAGAAAGATGCAAGTTCATCGATTTTTGCTTTAGGCAATAGCAATAACAAGAGCCTCTAGTGCATACAGACGATATCGGCGGCCCCTTCCCTTGTGATTCATCAACATTTGGACCTCGTCAAAAACCAACCATCGTCAATGACGTCATGATCAGTTTGGTAGATTCAATTAATGAGTATGAGCATAGTGATTACTAGTAAATAATGGTATTGCCAAAATGTCGAAAGTCTGGGTTCAACAACAATTGCTTCTATATGGACTACAGTACAAGCACATGGCGGTTCCTTTCCAATATTATTTTCTTTGGTCATTTGCACTTATTTTTAGATAATTTTCTTCTATGTACCTGAAATTTTCATTAACATATCGAAAGCGGCACGTGTTAAATTAGACGTACTCCTAGTGGGATACAAAAGTAATTTAGTGCACCTGGAAAATGCAAGAATAAAGTCATATTTTCCAACAAACTCGCAAAAAATTGTCAAAACTTAATACATAATATACTGACCTAATAGGGGAAAATATTTTTCATTCATGAAAAAGTGTACTTAATTCTGTACATAGAAAATTTGTTAAACTTTTTAACAAAACAACAAATATGACTATGTCAAAGTTATCCCTTCTGTACCTTCTTACTTAGAACTATAAACGTTATGTCATACAGTAGAACTTCGATAACTCGAAGTGCACGGGACTTCGATGATGACTTCGAGTTATCGGGGTGATCGAGTTTTCGAAGTTGAAGGATGACGTCACAATGTAACTTTCATTTCTTTGGGAGAAATGTTGGATGGTGTAAAACTGTTTACCGATACACTGGTGTAATATGTACCGGTATTACATAAAAGAATAAATGAATTAAAATCAAATTATTAATTATGTTTTTATAAGGACTGATGGCGACAACAAACGCATACATGAAGTACACAAAATGTGTATTACCAATACATGACCGTAATGCATTCAAAGAACTGAATCAGATAAACATATCCATGTACATTGTATGTTATAATATACAAAACAAGACGCACATTTTATAGAAATTATAAAACTAGTGTGCCTACCATATTTTCCAACAAACTCGCAAAAAATTGTCAAAACCGTTAATACAAAATATACTGACCTAATAGGGGAAAATATTTTTCATTCATGAAAAAGTGTACTTAATTCTGTACATAGAAATTTTTTTAAACTTTTTAACAAAACAACAAATATGACTATGTCAAAGTTATCCATTCTGTATCTATAAACGTTATGCCATACATTGTAATTTGAATATTCATGATGATCACACCTGGGGGAAAAACCCCGAGCAACAATGACCTATCTGACCCTAAATGCTCTGATGTAACTTTGAATAAGGCCCAATTGGTGTATAAACTTGATCAAATTTCCACAATTTTCGCAAGATTTCTCTATGTACAGAAGAACTGAACAATAACGTTTTTAATTAAAAATATAATTTGGTTAGGTCAGTGTATTTTAAATGCATTTTATTGATAGTTTAATGGAAACATTTTCAATTAAAAGAAATAAAGAATAAAAACCATGTGCCGTCAATTTATGGAAATGCAGTAACTTGTAGTACATACATACATTTATGTATTTGTCAATAGCCAAAGCAATAAAAACATATTGCAACAAAAAAGCAAAATTGAGATAAACGCTGTACTTAGATTGAATTTCGCTACCGAACTTGACATTTACATTGACATTAGAATTTTTGATGCGTTGTAAAAAGGTTTTCCATTTCGAAAAAAGATAAAATTAAGCTCAGTTCATGACTATAGCACACATTGTATCACTTATAAAATAACATTATCAATGAAAAACAAACTTCTAAAAGTCATAAACAATCCATGTACTATTTATATACAGGAAGTGCATACCTTTCCGGAGCACCCGGTCTCACTTCCCTGGTGAAAGTTACGTGTCTAACCTAGTTTGTCAGTTCCAACGTTTTTACTTTGCTTCTGGATTGTGATTCGGACATGGATTAGTATGTTTGGTTTTGATTATAAGCGTCTATCAACGAATGCTGTATAAATCAAGAACAAATATACCAGTCCATGAGTCCAATTAGTATTACCATAAAAAAATCAAAGTAAAAACTTTTACTAATATGTAGGTAAATCTTTTTGATCGAAAGTTTCAATTTAATCTTTTTCTTGAATATGTACAAAAATCCCAAACGAATGACTTCAAATATATTGTGTATAATTCAACAATGTTGTAACAATGTTGTAGGGTAAATGTTTTGGCCCTTGATATGTACAAAACAATGACTTCAAATACATTGTATATATGCCAACAATCAATTATATGACGGAAGTAGACAAACTAAATATCTTAAGTATGTGTTTTGACGATATACTAGTAGTAAAGAATCAGTACATCTCTACTCATCATAACTAATCACACTATATGTGACTATATGTGCGCAAGACAAAATATTGGTGTTGGGACCGTTTAAAAGTGATTGAAACAATACGTTTCTCGAGGGATTCACGTAATGAAAGGTGATTTTTTGTATATCTGTTTTTGTGTTTTTGATCACGCACTTCAAGTTTATAGCATTGTTTTCAAAAATAAAATAAGTTTTTTCGGCAATCAAAAGCAGGAATGACAGCCTTTCCAAAGGTCATCAAAGCTGAACTGCCATTTATATCACCTAAAGCATAACTATGGTGTCCAGACTAAAACCATAAAATAGGTGAACGAATTCCTTTGTAATCTAAAAAATCCCTGCCTATGCGTACTGGCGTATCAGATGTCAATGTTTTCTGTAGACTAACCTGACATATTTTAAAAACAAAATGTTAATGTCAAATTGGTCAAATACCTAAGTAGATTTGTCATATGTAATTAGTACCAATCTAAATTAGGAAGTTAAAGTACAAAGTACATAGAATTAGAGCATTAACGGTCGTGTCATATACGTCATGATTAATCGAAAGTGAAAGTAAAAAATTAAAAAAAAAAAAAAAAAAAACAACCAACATTGATATTAAACTTGTACATAATAACATGGTATCAATCAACAGGTGTTCGGTCGTCATCATCATCATCACCATCATCATATTTTGTGAAAGTAAAAAAATTAAACTTTCAAATATCAAACCTATACAAAGTAACATGGTGTCAATCAACAGGTGCTCGGTCATCATCATCATCATCATCATCATCACAAAAATGAAAACGTTCTACAGGAAGGGTTAATCATAATCAGCATGTTCTTGGTCCCTAATTACAGATTACAAAAGTCAACAAATACTTAGAAATCCCTTGAAGTTTTTCTTATAATCCTATTTGCAAATGTCAAATTTACAATTAGAAATTAGACAATAGCAATTACATGGCGTGTTTTAGGAATCATCTTGTTTTAAGACCTGTACTCTATAACGTATCTGTGGGGTTGATCTCACTCGGAATCTAAACAGGAGTTCTAACGTTTTTCCAAATATTTTCCATGTAATCAGTATGTATTCCAACTTTGGTGTCAAAGTCTCTAAGAACACGTTAAAATAAAAACTCTCATTAGCATTAAAGAAGAAATCAGCACAATAAAAATATTGATGTAAACTTTAAGCTCTGTAGAATGGTGCAAACTTTTGGCTCAGTGGGCACAAAGGAAACAGCTTGAAAATATTGATGTTAACTATTGACTCATTAGGAACAAAGCTAAACACATTGAAACCATTTTTGTAAAATATCGGCTCCATATTTAAATTGACGTGAACTATTAACTCGGTGACACAAGAAAAAAACCAAACTGAAACCACGGAAAAACTAATGACCTGGAGACAAGGCAAAACACTGAAACCACTGATGTAAAAAGTAAGACACATTGCAACTATGATGTAAACTATTGGCTCAGTGGAAACAAACCAAACAACTTGAAACAGTTGGGAGTGAACAATATACAGACTAGGCAAATAAAAAAAACATTGAAGCCATTTGTGTAAGCTATCGACTCAATGGATAGACATAAAGCAAATATTGTGAACTAGTGACTCATTGGCTTAAAGTAAAACACATTGAAACCATTGGTGTAAACTTTTGCCTCAGCTACATAAAACATAAGCGAAAACTTTGAAACGTGGCAAATTTAGTTAAACAGATGAACAACTACAGGGAAACGAGATCGGTTGCTCTGAAAGGATAAGCACCTACTCTGTAGCTATCTTCACCCGCCACATGCCAAATAAAAATTGAGAACCACAGGAACATGGAACTATATGATGTCAAATATAACCAGGGGAAATTTTGAATACCGAGACATCATACTTATCAACAATATTGTGATGACGACCATAAAACCTTTCGAGGGCATGGGAATTCCTTTTAGACTTCATATTCACCTGTTGAAACCGCTTTTCGTATATTATTATACCGTTGAACCGTGACAAAGCAACATGCATTTTTACACAAAGACCGAAAAACTCAATACCATAAAAAATGAAATAATCCCCCTAACTGGGAAATTTGTGTCTATTTTATGTTTTGTCTGAGTTTTATCAACACTTTATACACAGAGCAAAAGGTCAACGTTGGCAGATTGTTTTGGGTTGATGTCTGTCTCTCAGTTAATGCTATGTTGGTATCAACTCGCTGAAAATGTTAATTATGCAATCTGTATGTATTTAATAATATTCATTATTCTTTCAAAAATTTCAATAGAATTCAACAAAAGCTATCGAAAAAACTCTTGAAGCAGTAGTGTTTAGCAACACCAACGAATTAAACATCTCACTAAAAAGATATATACATGTAATTAAAAATGAACTTTAGAATACAAGACTGAATTAATTTGTCTTGTCTCAAATCCTCAGTTTTCGAAAGTTTTCACCAGAAGTTTCAGTCATAAGTTTTGTTCTATAAAGAGTTACAGTCCATCGAAATGATATTCGACTTTTCTTATAGTCTACCAGAATACATACGTGACTTTGACATTACGCATTGTATTCGCATTTATGGTGAATATCCACGATAGTTTATTATTGAATTTGGTGCTCCTAAATTTTGAGAAGACATTATTTCCTCGAGTTCTGATATCAAGAGCAAATATAAATCGAATTGCATAATTAATAAATGATCAAGCAGGCTGCTTGCAAATAAACTGATGACTCGGGGGATATTGCAAGCCTAGGCTTATCAAGGCCCTCAAAACCTTTTATGGTCGTCATAACGGTATCGTTGATAAGTTTGATGTCTCTGTGTCCAAAATTGCCCTGGATATATTTGACGTCCCATAGTTCGATGTTACTTTCACACAATTTTGATTACACACGTGGTGAATATAGCTAGCTAAACAGGAGGTGCCTACCCACCCGGAGCACCCGGTCTCACTTCCCTGGTAGAAGTTCACGTGTCTAACCTGACTTGTCTGTTCCAAAGTTTATACTTTGCTTCTGGATTGCAATTCGGATATGGATTAGTATGTTTGTTTTTGAATACTAGTAGGTAATTATGAGGTGTGTCGATTATGTTCTAAATACACAGGATCAGCCAATTTGTTCTAGGAAAAATTATTGTAGAGGCATATCAATTGCTTTCGGTCGATCTGGTCCAGTATTTGGAAATGAATTTTATTGGGAGGCATGTCCAGATTTTTTTATATGTGTAAAATTTTAAACTAAGCACATAACATGCCAACAGAAGGCAATGGCATGCTATACATTGCTATAATGTGTTGAAATCACATATGAAGTACCTAAGAAAGCGCAGCTTACGGTATGCATTAATTAATTATTTGTTTGTTTATTTATTTATTAGGTTGTGTACACAGTACTGATGATAATGGATATGATTGCAGTACTCCAGAAGAAGATATGGGTAATGATAACTAATCTAACAAAATTGTGTCATAATACACGTCAACATAAGTATGATATCTATGTATCGAAAGTTACCCTGGATATACATTGTATTTGACGTCCCATAGTTCCATGTTCCTTTCATTCTGAATTTTCATTACACACCTGGCGGGTGTATTTATCCGCTAAATTGCCGGTGCTTACCCTTCCGGAGCATCCGGTCTCACTTCACTGAAGGAAGTTCACTTGTTAAACTGACTTCCCCCGTTTCAAAATTTTTACTTTGCTTTTGGATTGTGGTTTGGACATGGATTGGTATGTTTGATTTTGATTTTTACTTAGCTTTGAGATTTTGATGTATACAAGGATTGGTATGTTTGTTTCAATGATCTCAAAAATACGTTTGAACAATTACAAAAATGATGTGTTCATGATGAGGCAGAAACAGAACACTGCTTTCTTTCTTAACCTAATGTTCTATGCACACTTCATTGATATAAAAAGATAAGTCGTGAACATGGCAAAACTTCAAATCTTAAAAAAGGTTATACAAATATAAAGTAGCTCATGGTCAAGGTCATGGCAAAAAAATATACAGTCAAACCTGTCTATTAAGGACACACAAGGTTACCAGTAAAAATGGCCTTTAAGGGCAGATGGCCTTTATATAAAGGTTCAAATAACATGAATAAAGAACAATCGGGATACAATTCAACTGGCCTTTATAAACAGGTGGTCTTTTAAGGCAGATTAGACTATAAAGACAACTTGAAATAAGAACTTCCCAAGGGAATCCAATATTAAACTTTTCTTTAAAAGGTCAAGGTCCAAGAGGACAAACTTTCTTTGCTGTCACTGTAGGTCTGTACAGTACAGTCCAACCTGCCTTAAATGCCATCTCTATATAATGGCCACCTGCTTATAAAGGCCAGTAGAATTACATCTCCAATTGTTCTTTATTCATATTATTTGAATCTGTACACAAAGGCCACCCGCCCATACAGGCCACCCACTTTTACTGGTTCCCTAGGGTGGCCTGTATAGACAGGTTTGGCTGTACTTTAAAAGTGTATAATTTTCTTACAGAAAAACCAACAAACAGTAAAAACAATTCTAGGGATTTTGGGGCACTTAATTCAAATTTACCAACTAGATAAACACCTCCAATAAAACTTTTGGTTTGATTTTCTGATTACATAATTAATACTTCTTGCCAATTAAACATTTCTTTAGAATACTAAATTTTATTACCTATAATTTCAGATGTATGTAAAGATTATCACATAATGAATGATGCCTGGAGACATGTTGGAAATTCAGGGGGAGATAACTGTGATTCAGAGCTGATAATAGGATGGTACAGATTCTTTGTAAATGCTTCCTCTGCTCAAATACCAACTGTTTGTATAAAAGTAAGATAGTTTTAAAGAAATAGCCAAGTTTAATTTTGGACATGATTCTGCAACACATTATACCATGTGCTAGTGCAGTGTTTATTTTAGAAATACAAAGGGACCTTAATATGCTTCCTTATTGAGTCAGTTGAATCCATTGTTATGGCCTTGGTGGGACATATTTAGCATTTTGTAAATCAATGCAAAAAAATTGATTTTATGGTTTTTTAGCAAAATTTTTTTGAAAATGGACCCTTCCGTAAAAATTAAAACTTCTGGACAGGTATCAATTATATAGACATTCATAGTACATGAGATAATTCATGTTAGCATTTATTTTCCTAGATTTCTACAGCAAAACATTGATTCAATGCTACTGTTTTTTTTAAGTCAAATTTTGTCATTATAAAGGATTTGGCAATAAATATTGGCAATAAAGAACGGGGGGGGGTTGGGTTATAAAGATCAAACTGAAAGAAATAGAAATAAATTTTGGAAAAAAATTGATGAAAATCTAGGAATTTTATATGGCCTTATAACCAGGTTTTACTGTATATTATTATTCAGCTGCAATAGTGACAATTTTGAGTTCTTCATTTTATTATAGAACAGTGCCTGTGGAACCACTATACCAATGAGAGTCGAGCTTGAAGCCAGGGCCCTGCCAGACGAGGGATGTACAATGGAAGCAACAGCATGTGGTTCCTATGTCATTCTTGGAAAGTGGGACTGCTGTGTACTCCGCCAAAAAATACTAATCCACAACTGTGGTGACTTTTATGTCTATAAACTAACACCACCTGATAGATGTCAAATGGCTTACTGTTCACAAGGTAGACTAGAAAATATAGACAACCATCAAACTAGATTGATTTACTGTAAACATATTTAATTTCCTGTGTATTTATCTTTGTGGTATAGGAAATTTAGACATATCTGCTTAGTTAAATTTTCCTGTTTTTGAAATTTGCACTATAGCACAATAAGCATAATTTAATTTTCACTTGGTATTAATTTACATGCAAAATAAACAAACCCAAACTAAGCAAAGGGAGGATTCTTAAGAATGCCATGGGTAATCCATTTTTAAAATCTCTCCTGAAAGCCCTTGACACTGTCACCAATAGTAATGTGGAATGTTGGCTTATACATGTATAAAACATGCATAAAATGTCTGTCATACTGCCTTAAAGGCCACCTCTAAATAAGGGTCACCTGATTTTAAAAGCCAGTCAAATTTTACCTGTTCTTCACTGTTTTTAACTGTAAGTAATGTCTTAAGAGGTTTTTAACCATCCATATCATGCTTGAGTAAGTGATACACTCCAGGAGGAAACCTACTCAGTATATGGAAGAAGAAGATCTGCATTGCTCAATATTTATTTTATTTGAACTTGTTTATAAGGGCCACCTGCCTATAAAGACCACATTTACTGGTTTCTATTGACAGCCTTTATAGATGAGTTTGACTGTATCTGAATTATCATAATGACATTTATTTTTAATGTTTATAATTTTTAGTACCAGATGATGAATTTGAACATCTCACTGCAAAGACTGGAGAATCTGCAGAAATTGTTACACCAACCACAAACTTTGAAGACACATCAACAGAGGACACACACAGTGTTGAAAACATGACTTCAAATGATGAAAATGATGACATTTTACCCGACGCAACAACTATATCTACTGCAATTCAGGGTATGAAGATTTTAATGTTCTTACACAATATTAATTCATATACATTGTATTACTGTATTTCCATAAATTGAGTGCACATGGTTTTTATTATTCATTTCTTTAAATTGAAAATGTTTCCATTAAACTATCACTAAAATGCATTTAAGATGCACTGACCTAACCAAATTATATTTTTTATTAAAAACATTATTGTTCAGTTCTCCTGTACATAGAGAAATTTTGTGAAAATTTCTGAAATTTGATCAAGTTTACACACCAATTGGGCCTCATTCAAAGTTACATCAGGGCATTTAGGGTCAGGAAGGTAATTGTTGTTCAGGTTTTTTCCAGGTGTGATCATTATGAATATTCCAATTATGACATAGTCATATATGTTGTTTTATTAAAAAGTTAAAAAAAATTGCTCTATGTACAGAATTAAGTTCACTTTTTCATGAATGAAAAATATTGTTTTCTATTAGGTCAGTATATTTTGATTAGGTTTTGACAAATTTTTTGTGAGTTTGTTGGAAAATATGACTTTATTCGTGCATTTTCCATGTGCACTGAATTTGTGGAAATACAGTAGTATTTTTACTATTCAGTAATACATGTACAGTAGAGTCTGTTTATAACAAAATGCTAAATGATAAGCATGTTTACTTCTTTATGGCCAAAATTTGTTATAAGCATTGCTAATGCTAAATGATAAGCATATTTACTTCTTTATGGCCAAAATTTGTTATAAGCATTGCTAATGCTAAATTATAGGCACATTTACTTCTTTATGGCCAAAATTTGTTATAAGCATTGCTAATGCTAAATTATAGGCATATTTACTTCTTTATGGCCAAAATTTGTTATAAGCATTGCTAATGCTAAATGATAAGCATATTTACTTCTTTATGGCCAAAAATTGTTATAAGCATTGCTAATGCTAAATTATAGGCATATTTACTTCTTTATGGCCAAAATTTGTTACAAGCATTGCTAATGCTAAATGATAGGCATATTTACCTTTTTATGGCCAAAATTTGTTACAAGCATTGCTAATGCTAAATGATAGGCATATTTACTTCTTTATGGCCAAAATTTGTTACAAGCATTGCAAAATGATTTTAACTTCATATTAGGGAAAAGCTTAACACTTCTTCATAAGCCTGATTTTGTTATACCTAACAAGCTTTGTTATAAACAGAGTCTACTGTCTTGTGTATACCAAAATATTGTTTGTGTGGAGCTGAACTGCCATGGTGTAAATTAAAACAGCCCCCTAAAAGAATTTCCCAAGAACTATTTATGTTCTGTATCTATGGCAACCAATGGGAATATGTCATCTTAACAAAAACATGGTGTAACAGCAATATGTCATATTTTAATGTAGCATTTCATTAGAACTTAGATTTACTTTCATATTCTTCATTTTGTTTATTTACATTTTTAGACATGCATGAATCTAGCTTGAATAAAACATTTACTGGTAGTTCGTGAACAGTTATCATTTATTAATCAAATATTTACAATATGACCGTATCTCTCTTGGATGAAACATGCAGAAGCAATTGTATTGCAATTCCTGTTAAAAGACAATTGGGGTCATGACCCTTGATGTGTATCAATTTTGCCATAATATTACGTCATGTCCCACACAGAGGGTCACATGGTCATTTGAGATACACCAATCTCACATGGCTAAAAACCCTATCTCACACAAGCAGGTATGGAAGAAGTAGCGCCAAGGGTTGAAATAAATTTGGGTACAACTTAATTATTTATTGTAAATATAAGAAATGACATTTCTGCTCATGGTATTTCAAGGGGCAATGCAAGATAGTGTGGCACATGCCAAATTCAAAAACATGCGCCACATTATTTTGCATTATCTCTTAAAATACCATGAGCAGAAATGTCATTTCTTAGATAACAAAAAAATGAGCCGAGGTTGATCCTTAACATTTGTAAACTTATATTTTTTGTTAATGCATATGATATGATATATGATGAACCTTAAAACCAGTAAAAGGGTCAAAGGTCATGTTTCAATTCTGTACTGGAGAAATAAAAACCAAGGTAGCTGCCATGACACATGTCTTGGCAAGGTCCTTGCATGCAATAACCATAATTAACAATATATTTTCCTTAGTTTTTTATATTCTCTTTATTTATGTCATGTGTATATCAATTTCCATAGCAACTCTAAAGGTCAAAAGTCATCTTTCAGTTTCATACTGGACAACAGACTCAATACTGTTGTCATAGTAACCTTGCATGCAACTATAAAAATTAACAATATACATGTATTTTTCCTGTAGTTTTTCTGTATTTCTTCTCTTTATTGATGTCATGTGTGTATCAATTTCCATAGCAACTCTAAAGGTCAAAAGTCAGTTTCATATTTAAGAAAAGAATTGAGGACAGTTGTCATAGTAATCTTGCATGTAATAATAATAATTAGCAATATATTTTTCTTGTAGTTTTTCTGTATTTCTTCTCTTTATAAACTCTATTTGTATATCAATTTTCATAGCAACTCCTGTTTGCAGCCAAGCATGTTCTTTAAGTATGCCTGCAGACTCTACAACGTCTGCACCTTGCAGACTCTGTGATAATGGAGAGTGTTTCCCAGACCACTTCTGGTGCGATGGTATACGTGATTGTCTTGATAATTCTGATGAAGAAAACTGTATCAGTAATGTATTCATATATTCTTCTTAAAAATTTTTCTTTCAGTAAAACCTCATTATAATTCACCTCCACCTCAAGTTTTCCACTCGCTTATTGCCACATGCGGTGATTTAAAGTCCCAAATTCCATGTTTCATAATCCTCGCTCCCTTGACCATAATTTTATAATAATAACATTTGACTGAACAAATGGTGACCTAAATTGTCATTTAGTTAAAATTCTAAATTTTATCAAACAAAAAATTAAGAAAAAGAATGATGCTTACCATGCATGCAGTTTGGGAAGAAACATAGCTAAATACTAAGAATAAATACACTATTAAAATGTACTTTTGACTTCTGTTGATTTGGTGCAAGGAAACTCCCCCCAGTATCACAGTTATTTCTTACTGATAACTTTCCTTAACTAAAATGTAGCAAATTTGAGTTGAGTAATGGTGTTTAACCTCTCAGTCAAGAATATTTCACTTATATCAAGACATCACCAGCTATAGACGAAGGTGATGAAATTTGCTTGTGCATTGCACTGATGGCATTATACAGCAGGGTTCTTTATCCTTCCATGCCTACCATGATATGAGACCTCGTTTATTTTAAATTCCCATCCGAAAAAACCTTGCCTTTCATTTCATAATGCGGAGTGCTAGTGCTTGGCGAAAGAAGTCACTACCGGTACCCACTTTCAAATCTTGTGCCAGACTCTAGTAAATTTAAAAGCCTAATATTTACAATAAAACTGTACCTGTCTTCGATGAAACATACAGAAGCAATTGTATTTCAATTCCCAATGAAAGACAATGGGGGTCATGACCCTTGATGTGTATCAATTTTCCCGCAATATTACGTCATGTCCTACACAGGGGTTCACGTGGTCATGTGAGACACGCCCATCTCGCATGGCTAAAACCCTATATCACACGAGCAAATATGGAAAAAATAGCGCCAAAGGTACAAAATATTTATTACGAGAAAGAATTGTAAATATAAGAAATGACATTTCTGCTCATGGTATTTCAAGGGGTAATGAAAGATAGTGTGGCGCGTGCCAAATTCAAAATAAAGGGCTTTGCCCTTCATCGAATTTGGCACGCCCCACACTATCTTTCATTACCCCTTGAAATACCATGTGCAGAATGTCATTTCTTAAATGAATTTTCTAAAAAAAAATTTAAGATACTCAGGAATTTAAGATGTCATTTCTAAAATTACCTATAACTTATAATAATATACAATTATAGCACCAATTTGAGGTCAATAAACTATATATTGACCTCAAATTGGTGCTATAATTGTTTTATTATAAAATTGGAAAAAAATTAAAAAAGGCAAAGCTATTAAAATGCTTTATAACATGATAAGAAATTGAAAATTAACAACTTTTCAACATACGGATATAATATCACTGTATTTATTGTAATATTTTAACAGTATCGAACAAACCGTCTCTTTTTTTAAGTTGACAATGACACAAACCTTGTTACGATGTGTTGCCCTTCCAAACTTCCTTCTATTTTGGAAGCACCATTAACCCGAGTAAATTAATCAGCTTCTTTTCAGATCTTACATAATCAAAATTGAATCCAAGGAAGATAAGCAATCTCCGGTCAATGACACTTTTTCAATCAATTTTTTTGCCAGGTCATTACATTGTTTAATTTGATCATGTGACGACTTTTAGCCCAATGAAATTGCATAAAAAATATCATTTTATAATAATTGTTTTTAGTTTTATCAAAAATGTTTATTCATAGTTTCAAAAAATATTTTCCAAATTTAAGGAAAGACTTATTTAAGAAATGAGTGTGAATATGAAGTCTGAACTTGTAAATTACCAGTAACATATGAGAATAGTACATTACTTGAGTTATCCCTCCTTTCATGTTTAACTAAATAGTAATTTCTGTAACTGCTGCTGTGTTTGTTAAAGATAATTCAAATTTTGTAAAGATGATCTGACTCAAACTTTGCTTTCATTTTTTCGTCTTTCAACCTCTAGAATGTATTTAAAACTAATCCTTTTGACAAAATTATAATACTAATGACAGAAGCTAAAATTGAAAATTAAATTTATGAATTTTTTAATTAATCAACATGATATCTGCTTGACTAGAAAAGTTTTATAAATTTGCTAGAATGTAACACTAGAATGTAACAACTGAATGAGTGACAAATAAGCTGGAAAGATCATATACTATAAACATAGAAATATAGACATTTTATATAGTTATAGTGTGATTAGTGCATTACAAAACTTTTTAAAACTGTTGAATTTTTGACAAAGGGAGACAACTCTTGTAAGATTGTTTTTGTTCATGCTATTGGCACTGCCCAAGGAAGAGTGTTAATAAACTTTAGCGAATCTAATCTACACAAATAGGGATTAATACTGTGTTATCTTATGGGTATACTCATGCCTTCTTGCATTAATTTGTTAAAACCAATCTCTTCCATGTTTATACGCACTGCAAAAATATGGCATTTTTTAATTTCCGTACAAACAAAATTTTTACAGTCAATTCTTATAATTAAATGAATGAAGAAAATGCTATATGTAAAATAGTAAACTTTAATTTTAAATGTTGTTTTTCTACAAATCAAGATTACGCCAAGCAAGAATACGCCATTTGGTTTCTAATGATGTCACAGTTTTTGACATTGACAAAAATAAGCAAGGTTTCTAAAACTGTTGAGAATGACTTGAAAGACTTTATCTATACCAGTATAGGTGAGATATTTCAACAAATCAGAAAACTGGATTTGTGCAAAATTTAATTATTTAAGATTTTTTGAACTGTGCTATAAAAAATTAAACATTATTGAATAAGGTATTATATTAAAATATATTTTTAATTGTGTCAAACTGACATACCGTAGTTTAATTCATATTTTGGTAGCTATGGTGATGCCATGTCCTGAAGGATTAAAGAGATGTCCTGACCGATCCTGTGTTGCACAAGAAACACCCTGTCCTACAGAATCAGGTATGGGAACATGTAGCAACATGTGTCTAAGTTTTTTAGCTCACCTGAGCCAAAGGCTCAGATGAGCTATTGCAATCTATCACCATCCGTCGTCCGTAAACTTTACATTTTAATCTTCTCCTCCAAAACTACTGGGGCAAATTTGATGAAACTTGGCGATTATCATGCCTGGGTAACAGCCTTTAAAAATTGTGTTCGGGGTTTGGCCACGCCCAACAAGATGGCCGCCATTACTAAAAATAGCAAAAAGACAAAAAAATCTTCTTCTCTGAAACCAAAAGGTGCAGGCAAATTTTGATTAGATATTTAGATTCAGCATACCTGGGAACATTAAAATTGTGTTTTTCATGAAAATTGAACGAAAAATAGGTTACACGTTTTTTGCGTAAAATTATGTAATTTTGAAAATGAGACATTTATTGTTATAACTCAATAACGGCTGAAGATAATTGTATGGAGTTTTCACTGTTGATCTTGTCTTGCTATTTTCTTCCAAAAGATGTCAAGGTCAAAGGTCAAGGTCATGTCCCTGTTTTTTGACCTTTGATAAAAAATGTTATTTTTTAAACATTTCAGGTGATAATGGCATGGGATTTTCAGTTAATTGTAGGTATTGACATGATGATCATTTTGATACATAGATCAAGGTCATGAGTTCAAAGGTCAAGGTCAAGGATGCACAACTATTTCCGTTATAGTTGATTATCTGCAAAACTATTAACTTTTTGTATAGGCATATATATAAGAATATTGTAGGTAATGGCACAATGGTCATTTTGATATATTAATAAAGGTCATGGGTTCAAAGGTCAAGGTCACAGATGCAAAACAATACCGAAATGGTTAATTATCTTGAAAACTATAAACTTTTTGTATAGACATGTATATTACAATATTGAAGGAATTGATTTAACGATCATATTGATATATAGATAAAGGTCATGGGTCCAAAGGTCAAGGTCACAGATGCGAAAGAATACTGAAATGGTTAATTATCTAAAAAACTATCAGCTTTTTGTATAGACATGTATATTACAATATTGTAGGAATTGATTTAACGATCATTTTGATATATAGATTAAGGTCATGGGTTCAAAGGTCAAGGTCACAGATGCGAAAGTGTACCAAAATGGTTAATAATCTCGAAAACTATTAACTTTTTGTATAAACATGTATATTAAAATATTGTAGGAATTGATTTAACGATCATTTTGATATGTAGATTAAGGTCATGGGTTCAAAGGTCAAGGTCACAGATGCAAATCAATACATAAATGGTTAATTATCTCGAAAACTTTTAACTTTTTGTATAGACATGTATATTCGAATATTGAAGGTTTTGATTTAACAATCATTTTGATATATAGATTAATGTCATGGGTTCAAAGGTCAAGGTCACAGATGCGAAAGAATACTGAAATGGTTAATTATCTAAAAAACTATAAGCTTTTTGTATAGACATGTATATTACAATATTGTAGGAATTGATTTAACGATCGTTTTAATATATAGATTAAGGTCATGGGTTCAAAGGTCAAGGTCACAGATGAGAAAGTGTACCAAAATGGTTAATTATCTCGAAAATTACTAACTTTTTGTATAGACATGTATATTTGAATATTGTAGGTTTTGATTTAACGATCATTTTGATATATAGTTTAATGTCATGGGTTCAAAGGTCAAGGTCACAAATGTGAAAGAATACTGAAATGGTTAATTATCTCAAAAACTATAAACTTTTTGTATAAACATGTATATTAGAATATTGTAGGTTTTGATTTAACGATCATTTTGATATTTAGATTAATGTCATGCGTATAAAGGTCAAGGTCACAGATGCGAAAGAATACTGAAATGGTTAATTGTCTTAAAACCTATAAGCTTTTTGTATAGACATGTATAATACAATGTTGTAGGAATTGATTTAACGATCATTTTGATATATAGATTAAGATCATAGATTCAAAGTTCAAGGTCACAGATGGGAAAGGACACTGAAATGGTTAATTATCTCGAAAACTATTAACTTTTTGTATAGGCATGTATATTCGAATATTGTAGGTAATGGCCTAACAATCATTTTGATATATAGATGAAGGTCATAGTTTCATACTTTTGTTTTTTACTTTTTTAGCTGTTTATAAATAATGTATTGTAGCTAGAATATATATACACTGTATATATATAAATAATTTATACATATATTATATGTAGCAATCTCCGGACAAGGTATGATTAATTTGCAAAAATCCTTGCATTTAATTCTGCCTTACTGCTGAAAATTAGGAGTTCTCTTTAATAAATGTTATTGACCATTGAACCTCTGCATGAGATATGTACTTAGCCTCAGGTGAGCGTTAAGGCCCATGGGCCTCTTGTTTCGAATTAAAAATCATTAGTAGCAAAATATTCCAAATTTGTGAAAGCATTTTTTTGCAAATTTGGTAATAGGTTACTTTTTGAAGAAATTCACAGAAATTAGCAACAAATGACAATTTTGGCTTCCATGCAGGAATGGAAACATAGACATGTGGATCCCCAAGTAAATGTTCATACATCTATTACTTTTCTGACTGAGAAAACAAATTTCAGGTGGAGAAAGTGATTTGCAGAACATTTATGATAAATAAGGTCATGTGTACCAGGTTTCTAGTGGCCAAGTGGTCTTAAGTCTATGGATCACACTGCCTCTCACCAACTAGGTTCAAATCCCACTAAGGACAGATGCTAGTGTGAGAAAGTTTGTCAGTTCACTTACCAAAGATTGGATGTTTTCTCTGGACACTCTAGTTTCCTCCACCATCCCTGAACTGACCACCTCAATACAGTTGGTAGAATATTGACCAGGGGTAAAACTCCATTACTCAACAATCCATTCATCAGTTCCATTGTACTTAATTTTCCTCAGAAGGGGATATTACATTTGAGTTTCCATCCTTTCTAATCTGTCCATCGGAAATTCTTGTCTGCGCTAATTCTCCAAAACTATGAAACACAATTTCACAAAACTTGGTGCAAAGTATCAACATAGATAGGAGATGTGCATATTGTTAATCCAAATTGGTTTGCTCATTTTCCTTGGAGTAATGGCCCTTTGAATATAATTGCAAATCAAAAAAGAACCTGCTGGCGGGGTATTCTAATTAACTGAATTTGCTTGTCTTCATTCTATTTGATCCAGTAAAGTGATGACTGAACCTCTAAAATTTAGAAATTTTCAATTAATTACATCCTTTCTGATGTTCATGTTTTTTATGTAAAACATTAAAACTACAAATTTCTAGGTAAATCATATTTGAAGTCATACATTGGCATTATAATGGAAGAAAAAAAATCTATAATGAGTTTCCATGTAGGATAGGGAAATCTTGTCTTCTAGGTTGAACATTTCAGAGACTTACAATACATGTTTGTGACTGAAATGATCAACCCTGAGGCTGAGGGGGCTTAATGAGCACCTCTCACTGCCTAGGTTTGAATCCCACTCGGGACATACCTTAGTGTGAGAAAGTTTGTCAGTTTGCTTGCCGAAGGTCTGTGGTTTTCTCCTGTGTCCAATTTTCTTCACCATCCATGAATTGACCACTGCATTAATGTAAGTGAAACAATCTTCACTAGGCATAAAACTCCTTACTCCAATCTGAGGGTAAGATTTCCCTTCCCTACATCATGTACATGGATACTCATAATGGATTCTTATAATCTCCGACATATAAATTATTTCTAATACAGATGAGGCAGATTCGACGTCAACAATTCCAACTTACACTTATACATTTCCACTGTTTACTCTGGGAACAACAGCAAGCACCACAGAGGGACAGGATACCAGTTTTCCTACCTCCATACAGCCATCTTCCCAATTCATCACTGAAATAATGCAGAGTCATTCTGATGTAACAGATGTTCTTTCATCACAAAGTCAAGTAGCTGTTAGTTCCAGTTTAACTGAAAAACAAAATCAAACACAAATTATTGCTTCAGAAATTCTTGGAAGAAATCAAACAACTGTTTTGAATTCAAATACTGGCATGTTAAGTGCTGTTACAAGTGTCACTGATATAATACCAAATGTTTCCAGAAGTATAAGAGATCAAACTGGATCACAAAGTAATGCCCCAAGATTTTCACTATCAACTGGCAGAATATTACCCACATCAGCTTCATCTAGTGAGTCAACCTTTGTCATCTTGGTTAGCCCTTCAGATAGTTATGTTGGTATGGAATCTAAGAGCCCGACAGATGTTATTATACCAACAAGTAGCTCAGTGTTTCCAACGGAAACCATTTTTCCAACGACAGTCACAAAAAGTTCATTTACTGGTGCTCCAATATCATCACAGTCAGTAGAAATTGAAACATCTACAGCAGCAACAAAAAGTTCAGAATCTCCAACATCATCAGCAGAAGTCAGAATGTTGTCGTCATCAGCAACCTCATCAACAATGTCAGAAAGAGCTCAACTTGACTCATTATCTACTGATTTCATATCTAAATCTTCAGACATATTATTCATATCATCCGTCACCTCAAGTGTTCATTACATATCAACAAGCACAGAAAGTTACGACATATCAGGGACGCAAACTTCCTTAGACCACCATGAAACAGTAAAACCAACTAAAAGTGTACTTAAAACACCAGAATATAGTATCAGTCCAAGTACTGAAATAAGGTCTGATTTAACTAGTGTTAATTTTGTTACTATGGCAACCATATCTCTGTCTGGAAGTATAGCCATAAAATTAACAGAATCATCTGAAATAACAACAGATACATCAGGATATTCCACAAAAACCGTTTCTGAACTTCGTACAAGCATTATATCTGCTTCACCTACAGCATCTGATTTACACATGCCGACTCTGACATATGATTCTGGTACTACGATTCAAATGGTAAAAGAACTTTCAACCATGCCAAATGTGACACCATCTGTAGTTCCTTCCTCGCATAGGAGTACCACTACAACAAAAGAACCTCACATTACATCCAATAAAGTCTTACTGATATTTAGACTTGGAGATATTTTCAGAAATGTAAGTACATATGATATTTATATGGAAGAACTCAATTAATTTATGTCTAATATACCATGTATACATCTATACCCGATATGCTAAGATATTGTAACTTTAGTATCATGCATCAGTTTCACAATAACTTCTTAACTAAGATTTTCCCCCTAATTTAAGTTTAGCAAATTTGGGCAATCTTTTTTTGTTTTGAACTACTGTACAAATAATTATTTTTGAAAATATTAAATCAGACATTAGAAGGTTGAAGTGATCTTTAAATTGACACCAAATATCTAACAAATAAAACAAGATTATTAAGATTTCAAATTTGTCAGATTTAAATTAAGAAAAATCTTAGTTATTAGGAATGATTGTGAAACAGCCTGTAAATGTATGTGTTAAGGTGTCCAAGAACACTTTTTTCTATCCACACATTCAGTGCTTTTTAATCTATAATGCATAGGATCTTCTATAAATCGCAGATTCATAAAGTTATAGTTGATATTTACCCAGTTAAACTGTTTTTTGAGAACAAAGGCACAATAATAATAATAATAATAAATAAATAAATAAATAAATAATAAAAAACCACCAAAAACCAACCCAGAAAACAAAAAAACTGTTTTTCTTTTATTTTCAAGAACTCGTGTACCGGTATAAGTAATATCAAAAAGATTTAAGTTAGAAGACCAAGCACTAAGCAGTTTCAGACTCCAGTTTTATTGGAGATGTTCATTTATTTAAACAGTAATGTTTGTATAAATGTCATATTTCAGGCTTTACACTTGTTTAGAATAAGATTACAAGCAGCTCTGGTGATGACTATGAACCAGTTTTACCATGCTAGGAGGAGGATAGGTCGAGATGCCAATAACGGTACAAACTTTGTGATGGAGGATGTACACATACTGGACATAGAACTGACCAGTGACAACCTGACAGCAGTACAAATAGCAATTGACAAGCCAGGGAATCATTCAGGTTTGCTATATGCATGTATATAATGTCACTCTGCAATGACTAAAGTTTCACAGCGCTCGGGACAATGTTCAGAAGGTTGTTTAACATGCCACATCTACTGTGACAGGGGGAATCAGTTTTTAAGGTCTCTTCCAAAGGCTCCAGTGACTTTCATTTCTAAATGCCGAGTGTTAGGCAAAAGTACAGTCACTGCCTTTGTTCAAGTCTTGGTTAGACCTGTCCAAGGTTCGAACCCACATCCTTCCACATACGGAACAAGCACTATACCAACTGAGCTTCAATAGTGGTTGATAAACTAAAAAGCTACTTGTAATATCCTTATTGATCAAACTCAATTACTAGTAAATCAATTAGGTTAGGACAAATATAAACAAAAATAAAATAAATATAATGAACATGACATCACAAAGGAAACTATTTCAACTTTTAAAGTTCAGGCTTGCAGGATTAATATGCTAAGGGTTATGCTAACATAAGTTCACATCTCAATTGTCAACTGCCTGTATGTTGGAGTAGAGTGTAGTAATGATGTTCTATGTCCCAGTCAAGAGTCTTTCATTTATATTGAAGTGGTCAGTTCTGGGAGGGTGAAGGAAACTGGAGAACCCGTGACACAGAGTGTCTGGAGAAAATTTCAGACCTTCAGCAAGCAAACTGAAAACTTTCTCACTAGGATCTGCCCCAAGTTGGACTGGAACTTAGGTGGTGAGAGGTACTGTGATCTATAAGTAGGTGCTTAATACCACTTGGCCACCAAGGTCACAATATATCCAATAAAGATGTCAATCTGACAAACTAAAGAACCACTTTTGTGTAGTGAAAAGTGAATTTCAAAATCAAACAACAGAATGAAGACAACAGTTTACTGCCTATTAAGAGTAATTAGTAAATGTTCATAGTAACCGAAATAGTAAGTTGTATTGAGATTTCCTACGATTTTTCTTTGTAAAATCTTTGAAAAATTCAGTTTTTATAGAAATTGCTTGATTTCATCCTATTTTCACTTTTTCTGTCACAATTTAAAATTTTAGTGGAGGTTACAAATGAAAGTGACTGTTCTTCTGATTTTTTATCATAACATTCTATTTATAGCCATAGACACAAAATTATTTTAATCTTTATTCTGAAAAAAGTTTGATATCATGGAAGCAACAGAGGTCACATGGCGTTTAAAAACAATTATTTAAAATGAAAACTTTTTTTTGCAGACGAACTGATACCTGGAACTGATTTAAGCAAACTTTTATTAAGAGATGAAGTATGGCAGTTTCTCCTTGATCAGGTAAACATGTTCAACTCACCTAAGTTGAGTAGAGTAGAGTGGAGTAATGGAGTTTTATGCCCCATGCAATATCAGTTCTTGGATGGTGGAGGAAACTGGAGTACCCAGAGAAAATGACCAGCCTTCAGCCAGGGCTAACTTTCTTGCACTAGGATATTTCATTATGTCTATAGCAAGGCCAATAAAAGTAAAGTGTGCTCCAAAAAGAGTGAGGTATGGAGTTTTACACCCCAGTCAAGATTATTTCACTTATATTGAGGCAGTCAGATGGGGAAGTGTGGAGGAAACTGGAGTGCCCGGAAAAAAACCTTCAACCTTTACCAAGCAAACTGACAAACTTTCTTCCTCTAGGATCTGTCCAGAGTATGATACAATCCCAAGGGATGAAAGATGCTGTAAGTACATACTTTAGACCACTCATCCACTAAGGGCCTGAAAGGCATTTTTGTGTCTACAGACACTGTTTGTTTTCTCAACTCATCAAAATGATATTTGTGACCAATGTTTTTGTTTACTTTTAGTTGATGGATCCGGATGTGAAGTTGATAGAAGTTGTACCAGTGGATTCGGAATTGACATCAACGTATGGTGGAATTACAATGACCTTGACACCTAAGGTTGATGACGATGAAGACAAGTTTGACATAAAGGAGTTATTTTTTGCTCATTTCGGTCTGTTTGTTTCCATAATTGTGATAATCTCTGTGTGTATCATCTGCATTTTAACGGCACTTCTATATCTGAGGACAAAGGGTAAACGAGGAAGTTGGACATGTAAAACCAAAGATTATTATAAAAAGGTAAATATAAAATAACTGTAGAAAGTTAAAGTTAAATAGAATATAACCTGACAATGGCATGATTAAATCAAGGATTTATGAAACAGGAAAAATATAAAACTCCTGATGGACTTTGGGAAGTAAAATAATGTACAACAGAAATAAATGTATGAAACAGGAAAAATAGACTTTGGGTAGGTATAAATGGATTGAAAACACGTTTACTTCCCAGTCAAGACAGGCAATATATTTTCACTAATACCGGGATGTTACCAGCCCTAGGTGAAGTGGCTGAAATATTAACCTTAATCAGACACCTCTGTACCTTTTGTCATGGCAAAACTAAAACCAATCTGACATGAACTAGAGGTGTAATGTTATTGGTTATTTCTCTGTAACCCCAAATAAAAAGTCACACCCATTAATGTGCTGAGTGGCATAAATTGATTGTGATTTCATCAAGGATAGTGCTGATGTTGCTAGGGCAGGTGGTTCAATATCATTCGATTTTGTTATTTTAAAAATTATAATTGACTTGTCAACTTTTGATATAAATTTTACTTTTTATTTATCTTCACTAAATATCTATGTAGCAGCACTCAACACTATTATATACCATAATCTGTCTGGATACTGCATGCAACCACCTCCAATACAATAAGGCATTTTCATGACTTTAAATTACCCATCAAATTATTTTTTTAAAACTTTTTTGTAGTGCGAGAAAACGCTTTTAATGCATAAAAACAGGGGTACAGGACAAGTGGAAAGTCCGCTAACAGATGTAGAGATCATGAACGATGAGGAACAGATGGTGGAAAAAGTACCTTTAACACCTGATGAAACTGTTGTCAATGGCAACGATACTGGTACACAAAATTCTGAAAGTAACACCGAAAATGACAAATACTTTGATGAAAAAGGCTGGATTATTCCTGTTAATGAAGTATTAGTAGAAAATGGACAAAGGATTCTTATAAGTCAAGAAGATACTAAACTATAGCAATGTCTCAGTGTAAAATAAATTTGATTAATGGTGTTATCCTAACAAAATAAATCCAGTCGTAACATGTTTAAAATCATCACTTTATACATATTATGGTAAGGTGTTGTCCATCTGTCTGTGTGTCTGTTCCTCTCTGTAATAGATTGTCTGGCCTACTTCTCCAACACCATTGAAGATCTTGCTCCACCTCGTGGTAATGTGACATGTCGTCTTATGTTGGTTAACATTTATTCAAAGTTTGATCAAAATCCATCCATAGAGATGGCTGTCATGGAGCAGACAGTATTTTATAAATAGGCCAATGAATACACAGACAGATGGACGTACATGGTGATTTCTATATAAACCCTTACACTAAGTTTAGCTAATGGAGTTCGTCAGTGTACCACATGATCAATATTCCTTAGCATTTGTGGAAAATATTAATGTCGAAAGTTCCCGGAGTAACTTTATTTTGATGGGAAAACGTGAACTGAAGTGGTTCCATCTGCCAATAGAAATAACTGTTCTACAGAAACATTATGGATACCATGCGGTACACTGGTGAAGCCCATTAAATGGTTGTCATATCTATCAAGCCAAGTTTCACAGCATTTGTACTTTATACCACTTATTTAATACATGTAATTTTCATATTATATCATCATGCACTCATGTAAAATATAAAGGTATATTTAGTTTACTTAGTGATATTCACAAGGTTGTAAAGTCATAAAATCAATTTATTTGTACAGTGTAACTTTGATAACTCTAACATGTTTTACTATGCAAAAAATATTTGTTAATATATATTACTCATATCATTGTAAATTGAGTAAAATCTATCATTTTTCTAGATAAACTTGTTTTACGTGTTTGCTACATAAACTGAGTTATTTTCAATTATACAGGGTTATCTACCCTGAGTCACAGGCCAAGGGTACATAAATCTTTGACAGGGTACATGGGACTGTGTAACCTGCCAAAAACCTGTATAAGGTTTTAATCATCCATAAAAGCGGTATTAGTTTAGTCTTTTTACTTCAATTTTCATATTCCGTGTGACTTGTGTAAATTGTCACCATTTTTATTTACCATAACTAGATGATGTCCACAATGGCCAAGTTATTTTCTTTTCAACATACATGTATGTACTCTGGCAGATTTACAACCCTATGTAAATTAACTAATCACTAGCAAGAAATTTCTTTGAAGGATGACAAACACGTTTGAACTGAGTTATACAAGTTTGCTAGATAAACTGATATACATGGATATATTTAAAATCAAACCTGTCTATTAAGGTCACCTAAGGGAACCACTAAAAGTGGTCCTTATGGGCAGGTGGCCCTTATATACAGGTTTAAATAACTTGAGTAAAGAGCAACTGGAATAAAACTTCACGGGGTTATAAAAAAAATGGCCCTTACATAGAGGTGGCCTTTAAGGCAGGTTTAACTGTATTTATGAGTTTACACTGAGCTATACAAGTAAGTTAGATCAAATGAGTTATTTACTCTATATTTTCATCATTATACCCTGACATATTGCTGGTATCATTTTAGTGTGCCAGCTGATGTTCATAATTTTATGATGAAAACAATAAATGTATGTCATTCCATATTATAAGAAAATTATTATTGGTGTCTTTTTAAGTCTGCACCTAATCCAAGATGGCGGCCAGCAGGGAACATAGGTTAACATTGGACCCTATGGGAACAATATCAAAGATCTTTTTCTCTAAAACCCTTTAGCCAATGGGAACCAAACTTGGCCACAATAGTCTTTGAATGGCCCTTTAACACCAACATTTATCCAAGTGTATAATTTTCATATTTCCTCTAAGTTCCCAGACACTTGTAAATGAAATTATTAAAATTCCTCCGAATACATAGAAGGATTACGGTCATTATACACTTGTTATTGTCTGCAAAATGCATTTTAAAAAGTATTAATTATTGTTATAATTCAAGCATATATTGATTTTACGTCATTTAAATACATCTGTAACTTTCATTACATTTTACTGGTGAAACTTCTCTAAATGTTTTAATTAGAAGTTGCAAATCATTATAATGTATTTCTCAGTCTGTGACATTAGCCATTATAGTCTTATGCTGACAACTAAATTATTTAATGTGGTTGATTAAAAATCGCACCATTTGCTCTTGAACCTGGAAACTGGAAGTTCACACTGATCCAGCTACAAGACATACCGGTATGGCCAAAAAGCAAAAATATAACCAGATATTGCTCAATATATGGAAAATATCAGAGCTAAATTAAAATTAGAGTAGTCTCTTGAGAGACAAAAAAAAAAAAAACAACAATGTACATTGATAAGTTGTTTTTCTAAGTTTGACCTTGACCTTTAACCCATGTACCCGAATTTGGTATGTGACACATTGTATCATGTTGTTTTACATTTGTGCAAAGTTTGAACAAAATCCATCCAAAAAATAGAAAATATGAAGTGGGCTCACTATAGGAATGGACCACCAGACAGATAAATGTTATAGACAGGGTTATTCCTATATACCCTCCTAAACTTCATTTGCAAGTGGGGGGAGGGGTAAAAAAATTTAAAAAAAACACATAATTTTGTTGTAAAATGTGAATATAATTATATTCTAACAGGTCTGTTACTCTTGAAAAGTGTGAATTTTGCAATTTCTAGGTTCATGAACAATTGTCCTGATTAGAAACCATGTTAAATAATGTCACATAAAGATTCATCATATAACCGGTGGTATGGTTTGTTCTATCCAAATTCTCCTGATCTGCAAATCTAGTCAGTGTGAATTTTGCAATTTTTGGATCCAAGAGGAATTGGGTTGATTTGAAATCATGTTAAATGGTCTTGTTCATCGCAGACTGAGGGTTTCTGAATGTTTTGGAATATAAGAGGAATTGTCTGATAAAACATACAAGATTTGGTCACATGTGATAATTGTTTCATAAAATTTAATATTTACAATCGCAATATCTTTGCTTCAATAAAGTATCTGACATCGACCATATTTTGCCTTTTATGCAATTTGAGAGAGCCCATTATATTATGCAAGTCATAAAGACATTGGAAAATTACCTTATTTCTTAAATAAATATCAGTGTCTTATGCTACATGGGATTGATAAAAAATGTTAACAGACAAGCATTGCCTTTTTTTATTTCAATTAAATGCATGTTGTATCAGTTCACATTCAATATGACGGATCAATTTTGCTATATTTTTCTCAAACTTATAACTAAGTAACTTATAATATTTATAAGACCACTTATATTGAAAACTAAAGCCCTATATAAGATCTCAAAAAAGACAGCAAAAAAGCAAAGCCCTACAAAACATCTCAAAACCGCCATCGGAAAACCGAAGACCTACATGTGACCTCAAAACAGACAGCGGAAAACCAGAAACCTTATATGTTACATCCATGTATTGGGTCTAACTCATTACAGACTCATCAATCATGCCAAAATTTGACCGATTTTTTTTATATTTATTTATTCATGAAACCAAATCTCTCAATATTGTGGTAATGAAATATGTATATATATATATAGTGTAATGTATCCTATCATGGATAAATACTTTTTTGCACCAATGGGGGAGAGAGATGATTCCAACCCAGTCAGTGTATGTATATTGATATTATATATATATATATATATATATATATATAGATATACAGTAAAACCTCGTTATAATGCCCCTCGATAACTTCGCCACCTCGCTTATCGCCAGACTCCGCCTTCCCCAATTTATCGCCAAACCTCCTTATATCGCCAAAATTTGGCTGAACAAATTGTGGCGATGAATAGAGGTTTTACTGTATATATATATATATATATATATATATATATATATATAGTAAAACACGAATAAAACAAACACGCTTAAAACGAATACATGGTTTGAACGAAGTCAATTATTGGGCCCGACCGCTTCTCTATATAAGCTATATAATGAAGTTAAAAATAGAGACCCTACGGCTTCATTATGACTGTGTTTTACTGTATATATATATATATATATATATATATATATGAGAGAGAGAGAGATGAGTAATACATCACAATTCTTTCACTTATATTGAGGCAGTCAGTTCATGGATGGTGGAGGAAGCTGGAGTGCCTGGAAAAAGACTGCCTGCCTTCAGCAAGTGAACAAATGATAATTAGGAAGCAGGTACCTAATATCCTTGATAAACAAGGGAGATAAGTTCATATTTTACGGCAACTTAATATTTAAATTATAACATATTCTTAATAGCTATGAAATTGTAAATTAAGGTCATTTTGAAACAAGAAAAAGAACCAGGTGCTCTGAAAATCATTGGTGACAATATGAGAGCAACAGGTGTAAAATTGCATTGGTTCCTTCTGGGAAAATATTCCAATGGAATGTCTTAACTATAGTGTTATGCATCCAATAAAACAATTTCACTAATGAGATTGATTTGTACGGAATAAAGCCACTAGCGGTTTCTGGTTGAAAACTTGGTTCATAATCACTAGGGAGTTTTCCTGTTGCCTGGAACAGTATTTCAAAGCTGAATAAAATTATGCCTCAGTGATTTTGTTTGCCTAAAATTACAACTGAATAAAGGTAGTTTCCCCTGGGGAAAAATGACTAAATTTTCCCGATTTGATCACTAAATTCCTACAGTAATATACTAGCAAATTAAATCAAGTTGTCATTACCCACAAAATGTTAGATATTGTCAAAATATAACATCTTTGCAATGAGGATCCTAAGGTATTACTAGCATGTCATTATGTAGTTTGCTATATTTCAGACCTTCAAATTTTCCTAAATTTAAAAGGCAGAAGGTTTTTTTTTTTTAAAATGCAACAAAATCACTGTGTCTATACTTATAATGTTCCCAATTCACAATCATTATTTCACCATTATCCAACACTTCCTTTAATTTAAATCTGGCAAATTTTTACAACTTTACAACATTTTTTGTCACTACAAATAAAAAATTTTCAACATAACAAGCATTCTGAGAGTATTGCAAAACAATACATACCGGTAGTCCCCTACTGGTTGCATATTTCACTAATCCCAAAGTTTTAGGTAAAATGTACCTTATTATATGGTACAAAGATTTATAGTTATAAATTATATGTGTTGTTCAAGATGTAAAGCAAAACTTGATCATAGTAAAATCAAAAACCAGCAATGGAGTTCTCAAAATTCATTATCTGCAAGCATGTAGAAAAAAGTGCAAAAAACTGAAATTTCATTAAATTTTCAAAGTTCAAAGGGTCATAACTCCCATAAAAACTAGTGGAATGAAACGAAACGTAAACTTGATCTGTAACTCATCATGGTTGACCTGCATACCAAAAAACAATTCATTAACTGCAACCATGTAGAAAAAAAGAGTGGAAAACTGAAATTTCAGTGAATTTTCAAAGTTCAAAGGGCCATAACGCCTGTAAAAATTAGCAGATGGAAACGAAATATAAACTTGATCTGTAACTCATCATGGTAGAGTTACATACCAAACATTAGTTCCATTTCTGCAAGGGTGTAGAAAAAAAATGCGGAAAACTAAAATTTCTGTGAATTTTCAAAGATCAAAGGGCCATAACTCCCGTAAAAATTAGCAGATGGAAACGAAACGTAAACTTGATCTGTAACTCATCATGGTAGACTCATATACCAAAAATCAGTTCATTATCTAAAAGCATTTAGAAAAAAAGTGTGGAAAACTAAAATTTCAGTGAATTTTCAAAGTTCAAAGGACCATAACTCATGTAAAAATTTCCGGACCAAAATGAAACGCTAATTTGATCTGCAACTCATCATGGTAGACTCACATACCAAAAATCAGTTCATTATCTAAAAGATTTTAGAAAATAAGTGTGGAAAACTGAGGCGTGACAGACGGACGGATAGACGGACTGACAGACGGATGGACAGACACACGGTCGGACGGAGTGCAAACCTAAAGTCCCCTTCGGCTTTCGCCGGTAGGGGACTGATAAACAATTATAAGCTTAGAGTGATCTTCAAAATTGCACCATATTTTCATAAAAAAAAGCCTGAAAACTAACAGAATTTCTCAGATATAAAATTTGTTCAATTTAAGCAAATGAAAATCCTTGGTAAAGGAATGATTGTGAAACTGGGACCAGAATGATTGCCTGTGTGTTTTAGACTGTCATTTTCTGTAAATATTACTTGCACTTTGTATTGTTATTCAGGTTTTTGTGTATATAAATATCATATATATAATATAATTGTCATTGATCATATCAGTTTTATATTAATGCACATTTTAGTAATTAAGATCTGATTTTTATAAATAAACATTCATGTATAATAATACATTTTATTATCTTGTGGTTCTTATTGGTACTTGGCAGTGATTTATTTTTACAATTTTTAAAAACTACCTTCTGTCTTTTAATGGGAAAAATGGAAAATTCTGAAATATAGCAAAATGAAACTGCATAATGACATGCATGCAATAGCTTAGGATCCTAATAGAAAAGATGGTATGTTGAAGTCAAATTAGGAAAATTTACCGGTAGTCATTTTCCCCAGGGGAAACTACCTTCATTCGGTAGTAATTTTAGGCAAACAAAATCACTGCTTTTGGAGGAGGGGGGGGGGGGGGTTGCAGGAATTCATTTTGAACAATCTTCACATATGACAATACATGTACTTAAAAAAAAAAAAAAAGAAAACAAAAATTTAAAAAAAAAAAACTTTTACAGATACAACATGTATATTAATTTGCTCAATTAATTAAAAGGTATTTTTTCAAAATTATTTAAAAAAAAAAACCATTCCTGTTCCCAAATACCTATGTTCTCCTGTGTTGGTCATTAGTGTAACAGGAAAGAGAAAAAAATGCAGGGTCGGACCGGGGATCAAACGCGAGACCTCCCACACTATAGGCGAGTGCTCTACCACTGAGCTATCCAAACTGCTACATTCCTCCCTTCCTTTTTTCGATCAAAACCCTTGAATCAAAACCACCAGGTTCCACCCTGGGTCCAACCTGCTGGTCAGCCACTTCCCAAGGTCGGATGAGCCCCCAAATGTAACAGGAAAGAGAAAAAATGCAGGGTCAGACTGGGATTGAACCTGGGACCTCCCGCACTATAGGCGAGTGCTCTACCACTGAGCTACCCAGACAACTACATTAGCCTCATAAATAGTGTTTATCATGCAATACTGGGAAGAATTCCATTTGAATCCACTGCCACATTTTTATTTTGAAAAGCTTTTTCGTTTTTTTTCAGGCTTTGCCAGCTGGGATAATAAAAATGGGCAAGTTATTTTGCAAATAATACTAGTAAACACTGTTTTAAAACTCAAATTCCAGAAAAGAATGACTATTCTGTATTATACAAATTCATTTTTTTAAAAAAATGGAAACAAAAAATTTCAATGTATTAGTTCATAACCCTATAGGGAAGTATATTTACATAAATATTGATTTTTTTATTTCACATTTACATCAAATTAATAATTGTCAGATTTATTATAACATATTGGAGATAAATATTACTAATGTTCCATGAAAAGTATCAAACTATAACACGACATTGTCTCGGGTTTTATTTTGTTTTAACCCGACTCTTTTCCTGATAAACAGAAATATAATACCCCTCTGTATAACATTATAGATCATAATGTAATGACAATCATGAATCAAAGTACTGAAAGTGCTGATGATGGGTAATTCATTCACTCCCAAAATTTTAAGAACAACCCAAGTACAGTTGAATCTTGTTAGCTTGAACTAGGATTTCTTGAATTTCCGCATAAGTCAAACTTTTTTTAAAGAACAAACACTAGTTTCCTCTTTATTTAACCAAAATAAGTCCAGTTATCTCGAACTCAGATATCTTGAATTTTTGGATAAGTCAAACTAATTTTAGGTCCCCTGGATAAAAATTCAACAAAAATATTGCTCGTTAACTCAAACTAAAATTTTTCAGTCAACTCGAACTAAAATCCTTAAGTCCTATGAATAAACAAAAACCATGTTTTGATAAAATTTATTTTTAACTACGATCTATAGCTCGGCACGTTTCTGTTATAAATAACTATTTTTTTTTTATATCAGACTGACCTCAAGACTTCCGTTAATTATTGTTCTTTCACAAACAAACAATTTAACAAATTGAAAAAACATTGGGTTAATATACTGCCAAGTGAAACATAACTCCTGATTGTTGAAGCCATACTGATCACTACTCATTATCAAAAACCGGAAATGTGGGGGGGGGGGGGGGGGGATTATAACATCCATAGCAAAACCTGAATACAGACAAGACGGGATGAGTTTTTTGTCGGTAAATAGATATTAGGAAGATGATAAACATGGGAGTAAAATTGAATTAACTTCCTATCGGAAAAAGTATGCAATGGTAAATAACATCATAAATCAAAGTACTTGAAGTGCTGGTTACTTGTTCTTTAAGAATGGAGTACAGTGGAGTTAAATGATTCTTTCACTTATATCAAATTCAAAGCCATTAATTCTGAGATAGTGGAAGAAACCAAATTACCCAGAGAAAACTCTTAAACTTCGGCAAATGAACTTACGAATTTTCAAACACTAGGAACTACCAGAGTGGGATTTGGACACTTGTCCACAATGTCCAGATAAACACCACAGTCTACTTAGTCCATTATATTGGCACTTAGCCAACCAGTCAAGACCTATGGCAACTGCCTCACTTGAAGTTGACTGGGGTCAAACCCACAGCACTTAGAGACCTTGGGTTTGAAGACGAATTGCCTTGACCATTTTTGTGGTGAATTTGAATTAAGTACTACTGTATCATCATGAAAATTGCTAAAATAAGTACACCACTAAAATCTATGAAAAAATTAATAATGCATATGTATTTAATTTTGCGGGTATTTATTTTCGCGTTATAGCAAATATAGACATAATGGCGAAGTTAAATTTTCATGTTTTTTCAAATATACACAATAACACAATAAGCATAAGATAATTTTCGCCTGGTATTAATTTTCGTGCAAAACAAAAGACCGCAAAATAAGCAAAAATTAGTACACCGCAAAAATAAATACGTTTACAGTATCAATGGGGTGCTCTAGAGTTTCTCAATGACATGTGTGTACATTGTATTACATATAAATCATGTCCACAAAGCAAAATGAAACCAAAATCATATCTACTTAAAAGATGACTGACATCATGCGCGAGGGAGTTCATGTCTAAAGCTATCCAACACAGCCTTATATAAGTTAAATTGTATTACATCAGCATTATAATTATCACCTCTCCTATACTGCAACTAGCTATGACCCTGGTTGACCTCAAGTGACGAAGGGTTTTTTCATGAATCATGTTCACAAAGCAAAATGAAACCATAATCATATCAAATTCATTGATGATTAACATCACGAGCGAGTTCATGTCCAAACCCATCCAACACACCTTTACATAAGTTAAAGTTTAGTACAACAGCATTATAATTATCAACCTCTCCTATATAGTGACTGACTGACATGTCAGAACAAAATACTTATTAATTTGACTCATTAAATTATAAAACCAAGAGAGAAAGTGTTAAAACGTGTATAATATATACCGGTAATAAAAAAATCTATAATTTCTCCTTTATTAATTTGACTTATTAAAAAGTAAAACTAAAAAAAAATGTGTTAAACATTGTAACAGTATATTGACTCTAACATCATTACTTGCAGTACTTTGATTCAATGTAACTTTTGTGTGCTGCGTCACACATATTGGTATGACGTCAGATTGACGTCACTGTAGCTTGTGTAGACCGCATGGTATAATCAGTTATAATAAAGCACATGGAAGCAGCTTGGCGTGTTTGTTATCAGATATCAAACTTTTACATGGTGTCAGAAGTAAACTGGTCTATAGCACGTAGCATGACAGTATGCGGCAGCGATGAGTCAGGTTTGATGATAATTTGTGCATTTTTAATGACATTGATTTGACATTATAATTATTATCACAATCATGGGTGAAGAAGTAGCTCCACAGCGGCAACACGCTATAGCAAATTTGCCAATACCTGCAAAACTAGAGATGGATTCGAACGTTGAAAGTAACTGGCGAAAGTTCAAGAGGTCATGGAATCATTATGAAACCGCAACTGGACTTGATAAACTGGATGGTAATCTGCGGGCGGCGACATTCTTGACGTGTATTGGTACAGAGGCCATGGATGTTTTCGAGGGCTTTACGTTCGAGAATCCGGACGATGATAAAGATATTCATAAGGTAATTGAGAAATTTGAAAATTTTTGCATAGGAAAGTCTAATGAGACCTATGAACGCTATTTGTTTAATACTTCCAGTCAAACAGAAGGAACAAATATTGATAATTATGTGGCTTCATTAAGAAAACTTGCTAAAACATGTAACTATGGTAATTTAGAAGACGACCTAATTCGAGACAGAATAGTGTGTGGTATTCGGGATAATACTCTCAGAAAACGCCTCCTACAGGAAGACAAATTAACACTCCAAAAAGCACTCGATATGGGTAGAGCATTTGAGGCGACATCGGCACGTGTAAAGCAAATGGCTGCTGGTGGCAATAGCATCAAATCTGAGGAAGTTCGTCTAGTGCAAAAGAAGTTTCAACGAGAATCAACGAGCCGGAAGCAAACTCACGATAATGAGTGGAATGTATCGAAATTTAAAGAGGTCGATAAATGTTCAAAACGTCGGAGGTGCAAATACTGTGGACAGAACTGTGAGCGCGGTAAATATGTCCCGCATATGGCAAAACTTGCAAAAACTGCGGCAAGTTTAATCATTTCGCAAAAGTGTGCAAACAGGAAGTTGTTCGGAACTTAGAAACGTCAGAATCTGATTCGGAATCTGACATTCTCTCAGTGACAGACACTGTAAATATTGTTCAAAATAAGATTTTCGCAAATATGCTCCTTGTTGATCAGCGCCAGACGGTCCGTTTTCAATTGGATAGTGGGGCAACGGTAAATTTGTTACCAGTGAAGTATGTCCCAGAACATTTGATAGAAAAGACGAGTAAAACTTTGTCTTTGTATGACAGTTCTAAGATTACAGCTAAGGGTGTGTGTTCACTAAGACTGAAAAATCCTAAAACTCACGAACGTTATATGGTAAGATTTGTCATTGTTGATAATGGTTTTGAGCCTCTTCTTGGATCTTCTTCTATTCAAGAGATGAATTTGATTAAAATTCAGTATCAGAATATTATGCATGTAGGTGTTGAGAATGATACAGACAAACTGTTTTATGACATTATGCAAAATTTTTCTCATGTATTTTCAGGCGAAGGTTGTTTTTCAGATAAATTGCACCTCGACATAGATCCTACAGTCCCCCCAGTAAAAACACCCCTTCGACGTGTGCCAATCGCGATTAAACCGAAGCTTGAGAAAGAACTCGCGAGGCTAGAAAAGCTAAAAGTAATAAAGCGGGTGGATACCCCTACCGACTGGGTGTCGAGTTTAGTTGTTGTAAAAAAACCGAATGGAAAACTTCGGATATGCATTGATCCTAAGCCGCTTAATAAAGCGTTAAAAAGAAATCATATCCGTTACCGATCCTGGAAGATCTGCTGCCTGAATTAGGCAAAGCAAAAGTATTTTCCAAATGCGATGTTAAAAACGGGTTTTGGCATGTTGCTTTGGATGAGAGCTCAAGCTTCCTCACCACGTTTGAAACGCCATTCGGTAGATTTTGCTGGCTCCGAATGCCATTTGGAATTTCCCCATAGCCGGAATATTTCCAGAAATATTTGGAACATGAATTAGCGGGTCTCCCCGGGTGTCGAACTGTCGCGGATGATATCTTAGTCTATGGTGAGGGCGATACGTATGACGAGGCTGTCGCTGATCATGACAAAAATCTACGTATGCTTCTTAATCGATGTAGCGAACGGAACATAAAGCTTAACAAAGACAAGCTTAAGCTCAGACTTTGCGAAACCGAGTTCATCGGACACCTACTCACAACTGACGGGATAATACCAGATCCGTCAAAAATCGAAGCAATTGTCAAGATGGAAAAACCGGCAGATGTCGCTGCAGTCCATCGTTTGCTCGGTACGGTGAACTATCTTGCAAAGTTTGTATCTAGTCTCAGTGATATATGCGAGCCACTTCGACAACTAGTTCGGAAAGGTGTGGAATTCAAATGGACTTTTGAACACGACGAAGCTTTCGAGAAGCTTAAGACAGCGATAAGCCAGGCACCCGTACTTAAGTATTTTGATTCCAAGGCGGAAACGGTGCTTCAGTCCGATCCGTCCGAAACTGGCCTTGGCTGCGTCCTGTTACAAAATGGGCAACCGATATCTTATGCCAGTCGTGCTCTTACGCCAACGGAACAAAATTATGCCCAAATTGAGAAAGAGTTTTTATCAGTGGTTTTTGGGATGGAAAAATTCCATCAGTATACTTATGGTAGAAAAATCTTGGTCGAAAACGATCACAAACCACTGAAAATAATCTATAAAAAGCCGTTGTATCAGGCACTGAAACGATTACAGCGAATGATGCTGAGACTTCAGCGTTATGATATGGATCTTGTGTATAAACCTGGAAAGTACATGTATGTTGTGGATACTCTATCCCGGGCTTACATCCGTCAAGCAGGACGAATTTCGGAATTACGCAACGAAGTATTAGTTGTCGGTAGTATCGAACACGAAGTCGAGCAAATATGTATGGCAGACTATCTCGTCGTTTCAGAAAGGCAGCTTAGCGATATAATCACCGAAACTGCAAAGGATGAGACTTTACAAAATCTCATTACTGTTATTTGTAAAGGATGGGATAAAACAAATATCCCACTGATGTAAAGCCCTATGAATGTGTCAAAGATGAATTATCCGTTCAGGGAGGAATTATTTTTCGAGGTGATAGATGCGTGATCCCTAAATCGCTTAGACCTACGGTTTTGGAGCAACTACATACGCATATTGGTGTTAATGGTTGTTTACAGCGTGCTCGTGATTCAGTATACTGGCCGAGTATGACAGCAGAAATCAAAGATTTCATTGGGCATTGCGAAACATGTCGCACATACGAAATGAGCCAGCCGAAAGAACTGCTTCTTTCTCACGATATAATTGACCGCCCTTGGGCTAAAGTTGGTACCGACCTTTTTAAATTTGCTGACAAGGATTATTTGATAACTGTAGACTACTTCAGTAATTTCTTTGAAATCGATAGGCTGTATGACACCCAATCCAAAACAGTTGTGCACAAGCTGAAACAACACTTTGCCCGGCACGGCATCCCTGAAACCGTTGTATTGGACAACGGTCCGCAATATACATCCGATCGTTTCAAAACTTTTAGTAAAGAATGGGGATTCAAACATATTACATCGAGCCCCCGTTATCCACGCTCGAATGGCAAAGCAGAAAACGCCGTCAAAACGGCCAAAAGGTTGATGAAAAAAGCAAAACATTCAAACAGCGATCCGTATTTGGCGATTCTTAATTTTCGCAACACGCCGTCACAGGCTACTCGTTTCAGCCCGGCTCAGCAACTCATGAACAGACAAACGCAGACCTTGTTACTGATAAAATCGTCTAAACTTAAACCGGAAATTCCGAATAATGTTTACGAGAAGTTATGTCATAGCAAGAAGCGACAGGCCGTTTATTACAACAATCAGTCGCGGAGTCTCCCCGATTTAAAAATGAGCAAACAGTCCGCATACAACCACAGAACAGTCCCGAATGGACAAAAGGCATTGTCAAGAACAAGTGCGATATTAGGTCTTATGATATTATGACGGAATCGGGTCAAACTTTACGTCGCAACAGAAATCACCTTAAACAGACACCGGAACCATTCCAAGTGAACCTTCCACCCTCCGAACCGTTCATAGAATCATTCGAGTCCGTTCCCATCACAACGTCTGAATCGGAATCTAAGCCTCAGTCTAAAAATCCGCAGAAAGCCGAAAAGTCTACGGAGTCTACACCGTGTGTCACAAGATCGGGTAGAGTTATCAAACTCCCTAGTAGGTACCAAGATTAGGTGCACTTTGTCTGTAAAACAGTTAAGTGTTTTGTTGTTATTAAATATGTTTGTATTCCTGAAAGTATCAGAGGTATTAATTTCAGAATTTTCAATTTGCTATATACATTTGTATATATATATATAAATCGGCTTTAAAATATTGTGTAAAGAAAAGGAGATGTAACAGTATATTGACTCTAACATCATTAATTGCAGAACTTTGATTCAATGTAACTTTTGTGTGCTGCGTCACAAATATTGGTATGACGTCAGATTGACGTCACTGTAGCTTGTGTAGACCGCATGGTATAATCAGTTATAATAAAGCACATGGAAGCAGCTTGGCGTGTTTGTTATCAGATATCAAACTTTTACAAACATGTAACCCACAAACAGCCATCACCAGTCCCGAGTGATAGAAAATGTGATTATTTTGGTCGCATGATTATTATATATACCGGAACTTGACATATAAAAACACGAATCAAGATACATATTTTTTTTTTTACGATATCATCATATCTATAATTAAGCTACATAAGCTCACAAGTTTTATGCATTGTATTTATGTTTTTCTTTGTCATGCTTATATAATCAAACACAAATCACAATTCCAAAAACAAACAAATTTTAAATGATTATTTTTTATCATAAAAATGAAAATAATTTTTCTTTTTGTTGTGAAAAATGAAAGAATTGTATATCTTGCCCATTTTGTACATGTATGTAATGTAGCATCAAAATATTGTAGTTAGTACTTTAAGCATTGGGAAGCAAAAGTGTCATAGGGCCCTTAAAACTTGTCACAATGTCCAGTGCCATTGTTAGTGAAAAAGAGCCCTATATCTAATGCTCATAAGTACAATTTTTAAACTTCACCTATATCTCGTGAGAGGCCGCAGTAGCCTAATGGATAAGACGTCAGTCTTCAAATCCAGGGTACTCACCACTGTGAGTTCGAGTCACGCTGGGACAACATGTGGGAAGTGAATTTTCCTTGCCGTTGGCCTTTACTGATTCACCTGGTATCAGTATAATGGACTAGGAAGTGGTACGCTTGTCTGTGGTGTACTTTAAAGCATGTTAAAGTCACCCCAAGTGGGTGCTAGTACAGCCAGGCAGACCATACAACACACTCGCACTTCACATGCATACACAAAATTGTTCATAGATTAATCCATATAAATTAATAAAATAGTTCTTGTCGAAAATAGCTGAAAAATTGCTAATGGGACCTTAAGCAACATTCAACCAACCAACCATATATGATAAGTGAAATAATCTACGGGTATACTGGCACAGTTTTCAGTCTGCACACTGGATGGCAGACAGGCCACATGTAGACATTAAATTCCAAAAATCTTCAAATTTCACTCACAAGGACATTTGTTCTTGATTTTTTTTAAACAAACTACTGTTCTGTAGGTGAAATAGTTAATGATATACAGTCCAACCTGCCTTTAAGGCCACCTCTATATAAGGACCACCTGCTTATAAAGGCCAGTAGAATTGTATCCCAATTGTTCTTTATTCATATTATTTGAACCTGTATATAAAGGCCACCTGCCCACATAGGCCACTTTTACTGGTTCCCTTGGGTGGCCTTCATAGACAGGTTTGACTGTACACATGATACACTGTGATAAATGTACATTTTGTGTTGGTTTTTACACAGTTTTGTGAATTAATGATGTTGATTTTTTAGTCTTCTAAGTACATGTATGTTATACCTCATTAGTCATAATTAACACCTGCTTATAAAGGCCAGTAGAATTGTATCCCAATTGTTCTTTATTATATTATTTGAACCTGTATATAAAGGCCACCTGCCCACATAGGCAACTTTTACTGGTTCCCTTGGGTGGCTGGCCTGTATAGACAGGTTTGACTGTACACATGATACACTGTGATAAATGTACATTTTGTATTGGTTTTTACGCATGAATTAATGATGTTGATTTTAAGTCTTCTAAGTACATGTATGTTATACCTCATTAGACATAATTAAAACATTTGATACGTGATGTGTCTTCAATGTATTTAACTGCCTTATATGTCTCTAACATGGCTTCATTATAAAGTAAGTCAGATCTAGGGTAAATCAAAATCAATTTATTAAAAGTCAGAACTTCATTAATAGGATACAATGTACAAATTGTTACATGTACAATGTTTTAATAATGAGTTCTTATGTTTTAACTACATTTTGTATAACTGGTATCATTTATCATAATGACTATATTAAATATTACACCAGTTTTAATTTTACAGCGTTAGACGGTCGTTTTGGAATACAATTCCTCATCAGTAGTGCTTGGACCGAAATTATGAAACCAAAATTGTTTTCAAGATGTTGAAAGGATACCCAAAGGACCATAATAAATTTTACCAAATTAAGCTAAGGAAATAAGTGCATGAGGGAGTATACCTTAGTTTTTGAGGAATTTGGAATTTTTTCTAGCAGCAAATTTAGACAATAGTATATTTCTGACAATAATACACAATTATTGCCTACTGAGTTTGTGATATCCTGACTAAGGATGTACCATTTTACTCTGAAGCAAACGAAAACTGGCATAACACTCTCACAAATATAAAACATAGTGTATAAGGTTAGCCACAATGTTTTCGATGTCACTTTTTCAAAAGCAGGTATCCATGGAAAAAGACCACTGCCGTAGCTCAGGTGGTAGAGTGCTTGCTCCGTAAGTGGAAGGTCATGAGTTCCAGCCCCGGTTGGGTCTGACCAAAGACTTTAAAGTGGGCAGTGACTGTTCTTTAGCCAAGCACTTGGCATTACAAGATGAAACTTGCGGTTCTTTTGGATGGGAACTTAAAATAAATAAGGTCCTGTGTCACGGTGGGCTTGGCACGATAAAGAACCCTGCTGTATAATGCCATCAGTGCAACACACATGCAAAATTTTTGCACCTTTGCCTATAGCTGGCAACATCTCGATATAAGTGAAATATTCTTGACTAGGACATTTAACATTATTACTCAACTCATCTCCATGTAAAATATAGTAAGTGAAACAAAAGGAAAAGGCTGGACTATGATGTCTGATAATAAGCCTTTATAATACAAATACATTTTTTTCACAAGATTCTCCTGTTTCCACCCCACACTACCTTTATATACCCCACCCCAACACGCTGGATTATATAAGTTTCCAAATACAGATAAAACCTCATTATAATGTCCCTCTATAACTTTGCCACCTTGCATCTCCCAAAATCTATTTCTCTTATGTTTTACTTTAGAAGCCTTCCTTGCTTATCACCAAACCAATTTATAAATTGCAACAATTTTACTGAACATCATTGGTGGCAAACTTACACCTAACTTGAGTTTATTATTTTCCAAAATGTACATTGTGTTATTTCTTATTGTAAGTTTGTAAATAATTAATGTATATAATAATAATAATTAATTCACAGATGTTAATAAACCTTTAATCTGATATATAATCTTGTAATTAATGGACCATGGGGCTAAACTAAATGGATTATCTGCCCTTTAATCAAGTTGTTATCTACTAAACATCTCCAGACAAGGTTACTCAGTTACACATTCATTATTATGTTAATATGTAGGTAATTTTACGCCTATCTAATTTTCAAAATAATTAAATACAATTTGTCAAATAATTTTAATGAAGGTATTGGTGTGTAAAATTGATTTGAATCTAATTATGGGTACAGGTATATATGTATTAGGCAAAACCAATAAAATTCTTATAGAACAACAGACCACAGTTTCACAATCATTCCTTAGCTATGATTTTCCAAACTAAATATGGCAAAATAGAAATCTTACTCATTTTTAAGATAATGAGATATTCAAGGTCAATTGAAGCTTATAACATCTATCAATGTATTCAGTTTTTGTCAAACAATTTTTTTTGTAGTGAAAAAAAGATTGTTAAAATTTGCGAATTTTCAGCTTTTGTGGGTCCTGGTCTTGATCAATGTTTATGAAGCAGGGAAACATTTCAGTGACCTCTGGACCCTGAGTAGTAAATAAAAGATTGAACCCCATGTAAGGTACCGGTGAACAACTCAATGAAAATTGTCATAACATTTTAAAACAAATACATATAAGAAACAAGTCATTAACTCTACAAGGCCTTAATAAAAAGACACTATAATTCACAGTGCAATCAGGTTCTGGTATCTTATTGTAAAATATATATGATAGGTTTGCAGTTTTTTATTTCAGTATAACGTTTAGTAATTAAAAACCTTTACAATCATTTGGTAGTGACTATCATTTGATTCACACCATGTTAGATATCTGGACACACAGGGAGTTTGATATTTCAGAAGTTAAATAATTTCAATCTGAACTTTTCCAAAATCAAACTTCAGTGCAAGATGGACACAGATACATATAAAAGTGAAGTAATATGAACATTTTTAATTTTTTTACCAATGAACCAGTAAGTTGGATACAGATTCAAAGTCATTTAGTTTGAATATTTTTAATTTAAAAAAAAAAGATAATTAATTCAGATTACCATGGAATCCAGTGCAATTAATAGTGCTCTATTTTAAGAATCATTCGGAAATTTTAATCTTAACTTCAGTTCTAAAAACCATGGAAACAGAAAATAACAATCAAAAGGACTTAAAATTTATAGTATGCAGCAGTTGTAAAATTAAGAAAGCTGTAACATGGAGATGTAAAGAGTGTGATATTGTGTTGTGTGTTCGCTGTAAGAAGGACCACATTGGGTATAACAAAGCCGCCAGTCCTGACCACAGCATGGTTCCGTTAATGAGTATGAAGGAATTAAAATCCAGAGAGCATGTGAAATATTGTAAAGATCATACAAACGAGGTGTTTCAGATGTACTGCCAAACATGTGATTGTCCGATTTGTCTCGACTGTATAACTAGTGGTCATAATCAGCATCAGTACGTCAAAGTTCACGACATTGTCATCATCAAGCGGAAAGAAAACGCTGAGCTGATGAAAGAAGTGAAAGAAATCAGAATGAAGAAACTTGCTGACTCACTCGAACAATTACAAAACGACAGAAAGATTTATGCAGATCAGGTAAATAAAACAATTGTTGAAGTTGAATGCCAGTTTGAAGCTCTGAATCGAAATCTAAATGAAATCCGAATGGGCGTGATTAGTGAACTAAAAGAGAAAGAAAAACAGGATTTAGAAAAGCTTCATCATTTGGAGAGAGAGATAGAAAAAGAACTTCAAGATTTGAAAAACATTCTTCAAAATAATGATGAAAAGCTGCTTAAGTTGAATGAATTTGATATGATTGATTTTGTGAATAAGATGCAGAAAAAATTTGAAAATTTTCAAGAGGTGAATTTCAAGGACATAAACCCTCCAGTTTTCATGACCTCAGACCAAAATAAGGCCAGTCTAAAGAAAATATTTGGTTGTGTTGATTACAAGGATAAAAGTAATGTGTCCATTGCTATTGACAACAACGATGTTGCCATAGTTTCAAACTTTGAGATGAAAAACAAGGATATAAGAAATATCTGCCCTATTGGAAAGAACCAAGCATGGATAAATTTCTATGGATCAGGAGATTTAGTTCTTGTGTCAAGTGACGGGGAAATCATGAAATCCATTCAAAAGGATTTTTATATTTCGGACATTGCTGTTCTTGCAACTGGTGAAATTTTGGCGGCTGATGAAATTGGTTTGAAAATCAAGAAACTGTCCAAGGATAGCAAGTTTACAAACTTTCTAGACACTTCACCATTCTCACCACATGGACTTCATATAAACAATGAAGACGAAATATTAGCAAGTTTACGCTCGGAAAACGAATCCAAAGTTATACGGTTTTCTAAAAATGGGATTATACAGCAGACTATACAACTTAACAAAGACAAATCATTTCTGTTTAATTTGCCAAGCCGGATAACAGAAACACTTGATGGGGATATCTGGGTTTTAGAAGGAAATGACAAAAGCCTAGTTGTTGTGGATAAAGATGGGAGGCGTAAATTTTGTTACAAGGGCCCCCCTGGTGTGAGAATGTTCAACACATTTAATCCGTTTTGCACTCAGCTTGACGAAGAAGGACACATATTTGTCAGTGACTATGCCAATGACATCGTGTATATGGTGAACCAAGATGGACACTTGTTGAAACATATCCTTACAAAATGGCAGCATGGTATTATGAGACCAGATGCCATTGGTTACAATAAATGGGACAAACAACTGTGGATCAGTGGCATGCATGGGAAGATTTACATTGTTAAATACCGGTCATAACTAGAACTGTCAGTGAAACCGACTTATACCTCCCACATAGGTTTTTGTCATTTGGTAATGACCTTCAACTATGCACCTAAATTTGGTATGTGACATATGTACATTTATGTCAAATTTGATCAAAATCCATCCATAGACATGGACAATATGGAGCGGACGCAGGATTGGGATGGAAGACCAGATGGACAAGTTGATTACTATATATTCCTAAATTATGTTTGGGGGTGGGTATAAATATAATGGGGCCCAAAATTTGCTGAGGTTGGACATCATTTATACCTCATCCCATTAAATTCTATGCAAAAATACTTTTCACTAAAATGTTTAAAAATGGCTTAATAATTCTGTTATCTTAAGGCTTAATTTTCAGACAGAAATGAAATTTTGATTGGGGTACAAGTGGAAGTCCTTTCTTTGCTGAATACTGTTTGGAACTTTTGTGTGACATGGAGTATCTGGATCACTAATAAAACCCAAATTAGAAAGAATTCATTGGTGATTCAGATAAAACCTCATTTTAATGCCCCTCTATAACTTTTTCACCTCATTTATTGGCAGAGTATTTTAAAGCCCCAAAGTCTATTTCTTTTAAGTTTTTTATTTATAAGTCTAACTTGATTTATCACCAAACTCCTTTATAACGCCAAAATCTAACTGAAAAATTGTGGCAATGATTTGAAGTTTTACTGTATCATTGCTTATTTATTTTCAGTCAACTTAACAGTTGCTGCTACTTAAGTCAAAGTCATAAAAATTCAAAAATACTGATTTGCAAACATCATCAAAGCCGATTCCAAATGCGTGTCTAGCATATATAATCGGTCTTTTTTTAACTGTCTGATGAAAAATTCCAGATTTATTTTGCATTTCTTTGAATAGGCTCTTGATGAAATTCATTTGAAAGCAATAATGGATAGGTACAATTTAGAAAATAGTGCATTTTGAAATATATTTCATTGATCAAATATTTTTTGTTTGAATATGCAAAACCCCATGGGATGTGATTTTATTTCAGTTTTGCTCTGAAAATAGGAAAGAAAATTGTTTTACTAAGAATTCAAATGAGAAAATTATAATTACAATAGAGTTGATGATACATTGTATAGATTTTTATTTAAGAGTGCATGCTTTCATTGAAATTTTTTATATAATTATGCAATATTCCAATAAGAGTCTTTTATTGCAACTTTTCTGTGAAAAATGGCAAAGTTCTGTTTGTTGAGAAAATTATTATTTAAATAAAATTGATTTTTACTTAAAAGTATCTGTTATTATTATTTATTTTTTTTAATTTGAATATGCAAACCCAGTGAGAGGTGATTTTAATTCACCTTTTCTGTGTAAAAAAGATGTTTTTCCTACAAATTCAAATGAGAAAATCACTGCACAATTGTTATATTTCACGGTAGTTTTATTTTTGCTATATCCATGGTTGTTGAGTGTTTCGTCATTTGTGTAATAGGGTTTGCCATGGTTACCACAATGGCACATGATCAATACCTCTTAACATCAATGCAGAACATTTTGTAAAACATTTACGTCACAAATTCATGGAATAACGTCAATTTTAACGGGAAACGTCTTATTTTGTGATTCCATATTCATTGGAAATAAGTGTTTGTGTGGTACAGTGTCCAACCCCATTGACAAGAAATATATAAAAAGTCTTTAACTAAAGTTTAAGTTGGGAAAGTCCTAAAGGTTCCAGACCACAAAAAATAAAACAATGCAAACAAATCATGCATAGCCAATTCACAGCAAATTAAGCATTATACAGTACAAAATAAAATTGGAGATAGATTGAAGTATCAGTTTTCTTTCATTTGTTAGAAAAGCAAAATACTGTTCAATTTATTTTTTACTTTCACATCACAAGCTATCTTCTTGGAACCCAGCAAACAAACACACACCTGTCAATGAAAACAAAAGGCAGTGATTTTGTTATATTTTTTTAAAACTACATGTACCTTCTGCCTTTAAGATTGGAAAAATTGAAATTCCGAGATCTAGCAAACTGCATTATGATATGCTGGCGATAGCTAGTATATTCAATGCAAATACACTACACTGTGGTACTATCTGACATTTTGTTTATAAAGACAATTAGATTTAATTTTCCAATGCATATCACTTGTTTTGGGGGAATTTTTGGTGGACAAATTGGGAAATTTTAGCCAATTTTCCCGAGGGGAAATTGCCTTTATTCTGTAGTAATTTTTAACAAACAAAATCACTGGAAGGTATCACATAATATCTTGCCTCTACAAGTATCACAAGTGTAAAAATGTCACAATATATGTACACTGTACTTTAGTGATAATAGTAACTCAAAAGTGAAAATTGCTACTATCCTGAAATTACTAAATTATTCAGTAATTATACTGGTAATTACGTCCTGTAAATTATAACTAATAAGCACTCAATTTTCCTTATTTTTAAATAAGTACATATAGTTAGGGTACTTAGCTCATTGGTAGAGTGCTCGCTTCATAAGTGGGAGGTTGTAGGTTCGATCTCCAGCCGAGTCTGAACCCAAGTGGGTAGTGACTGTTCTTTTGCCAAGCACTTGGCATTACGAAATGAAAGTCACGATTCTTTCAGATGGGAACTTAAAATAAATGAGGTCCCATGTCACGGTAGGTTTGGCACACTAAAGAACCCTGCTGTATAATGCCATCAGCGCAATGCACAGGCAAAATTTCTGCACCTTTGCCTATAGCTGACAATGTCTCGATATAAGTGAAATTTCTTGACTGGGAGGTTAAGCACCATTACTCAACTCTTTTTAGGGTGAAAATCACAAAATGCATTAAAGTATCAGGATCAGAGCTGTTGTGGCAAGATGGTTTACCTTTAAATCTAAGGCTCCTTAACACTGGGTTTTAACATTGTCTGAGGCACTGAGTGTTCAGTTTTATCTAGTATTTACAAGAAATGTTCAAATGGTTTCATTAACTTCTACATAAAATGTTAGAAGTCACGAATGATCTAAGTCACAAGTGTGGTTCACACTTATAAACTTCCAAATTGAATGACTGAAGCTGGAAATGAACCACTTTACAAGTGTGGTTCGAACTAAAAAGCTTGCAATTTGAATGCCAGAAGTCAGCAATGATCCAAGCCACAAGTGCGGTTCACATCTATAAACTTCCAAATTATATGACAGAAGTCAGCAATGATCCAAGCCACAAGTGCGGTTCACATCTATAAACTTCCAAATTATATGACAGAAGTTGGAAATTAACCAATTCACAAGTGTGGTTCCAAATAAAAAACTTGCAATTTGAATGCCAGAAGCCAGGAATGAATTTGAACTCAGAAACTTCTAAATTAAATGCCAGAAGTAAGGAAGAAACCAACAATCCATTCACTGACATCAACTGAGTGGAAAAGAGTGAAATAATGATGATTAATTCCTTTGTCAAGATTCTTTCGCTTATATTGAAGTGGTAAGTTCTTGGATGATAGAGAAAACCAGAGTGCCCAGAGAAAATCACAACAATAAGCAAATAACTTGAAAAACTTCCTCCCACTGCATGATCTGCCTGAGTGGGATTCAAACCTAGGCAGCGAAAGGTATTACCAGGGCTTTTTCAAGCCAAAATTAGGCCCTATTCCCAATGGCAAAAATTTATATTTTCCCAATTTTTGAGTAATTTTTCCCAATTATCCTTCTGCTTGACCTTTGAGCCACACACTTCAATGGGGCATGTGATACAATGTGTTATGTTGGTCCACATTTGTTCCAAGTTTGATAAAAATCCATTCATAGTCGTGAAAGTTATGGAGTGAGTATGATTTTACATGGACACACAGGTGGAAAGATGGACAGATGTACAAATGGTAGATCATAATACATTGTACATAATACACTGGTATTAATACATTGGTCATAATACATTGAGGATAATACATTTATTATAATAAATTGTACAACCCATCATCGTTGGTGACAGGTGCATAAAAACAGGTTAAATATAAAAATAACATGGACCATCTCTTTCCACAGTACTATACTTTCATACACCTTATTGGGTATCAAACTAATGGACAGACATACAGACAGTTGAACTGACAGACAAATTTTATTCATGTACCATAATAAAACCATTCATCATTGGTGATGAGCATATAAAAAATTGGTATACATATACATGTATATGAAAATAACATGAAATTTCTCATTATGATGTACCCTACTTTATATACCACTAAATGGTTATCATGCTAACGGACCAGACATTCAAACAGATGGACAAACAGAAAAATGGTAAACCAAAGTACGACTTATCACCATTGTTGACGAGCATATACAAAACTAGTTATAGATATTATATGAAAATAACATGGAATTTCTATGGAATTTCTCTTTCCGCAGTACTGTACTTTCTATGTGTATAACAATGGGTCATTAATAAATCATTAATTTACTCTTTTAATGTTCTGAAATGCGTCTGAAATATCTCATCGGGTTTAAAATGACTACCAATAGTGTGAACACATAAATACAATATTACACAATACCAATGTATTGTATAGTCAAACAACATTGACCTGTCTGCTTGACCTTTAATTTAAATATTTATTCTGGACTAGTATATTTAAGTATAGGGATCATGCATTTTTGTTTCTTCTACATAATGTGAACACTAATCGTATGCCATGTGTATATATTATAATTAACCACAAATCCTAGAACAACCCTTCTATATGAATATTCCTAATGAAAGGTCAAGCTGACAGGTCAATATTGTTTGCCTATACTTTAATGTCAAATGTTACTGGATATACATCAGTGTTTTGTTATCAATGACGATTATAAACGATCAGATCATTCAAATAAAAGATGTACTTAAGTGCAGACTAAAATAAAGTTATCAAATATTCAAAATTCATTCAATACAAAAAGGAAATTTTCAGCTTAAAAATGCTAAAAATGATCTGCCAAAGTAAAAAAAAAATATATAAATAAAAACAAAATATGAAATAATAATAAAAATAACCCAGAGGTACACTAATGATATTGATAAAAATGAAATGTGGATTGCAATTGTAATAAGAATCTCTCTGTGAGAGTATCAGTGGTGTAGCTACAGAAAAATGGAGGGAGGCAAAGTCCCCAAAATGCAGAAGAAGTTTAAGGGGCATGCTATTCCAGAAATTGAGTACCCAAGCATAATTTGAAGGCTGCTTAGAAACTGAGTTTGGTTTTTATAATTTAAAATCTTATGGATTTCTCTATCTGGGGTGAAAGAAAACAAGAGGCCCATGGGCCTGATACGCTCACCTGATAACTAATGGCTAGCTGATAGATTTAAAGAAAACATAAATACTAAACTCCAATGACTTTTTTTTTTAAATCATGATAACCGTTGTATTAATACCTACAACATTCTAGTATACATGCCTATACAAAAAGTTAATAGTTTTCAAGATAATTAACCATTTCAGTATTGTTTCACATCTGTGACCTTGACCTTTGAACCCATGACCTTTTTCTATACATCAAAATGATCGTTGTATCGATACCTACAACATTCTAATATACATGCCTATACAAAATGTTTATAGTTTTCGAGATAATTAAACATTTCTGTATTGTTTCGCATATGTGACCTTGACCTTTAAACCCATGATCTTTTTCTATACATCAGAATGATTATTGTATCAATACCTACAACATTCTAATATACAAGCCTATACAAAAAGTTTATAGATTTTGAGATAATTAACCATTTCGGAATTGTTTCACATCTGTGACCTTGACCTTTGAACCCATGACCTTTTTCTATACATCAGAATGATCGTTGTATCAATACCTACAACATTCTAATATACATGCCTATACAAAAAGTTTATAGTTTTCGAGATAATTAACCATTTCAGTATTGTTTCGCATCTGTGACCTTGACCTTTGAACCCATGACCTTTTTCTATACATCAAAATGATCGTTGTATCAATACCTACAACATTCTAATATACATGCCTATACATAAAGTTTATAGTTTTCGAGATAATTAACCATTTCGGTATTGTTTCACATCTGTGACCTTGACCTTTAAATCCATGACCTTTTTCTATACATCAAAATGATCATTGTATCAATACCTACAACATTCTAATATACATGCCTATACAAAATGTTTATAATTTTCGAGATAATTAAACATTTTGGTATTGTTTCGCATCTGTGACCTTGACCTTTGAACCCATGACCTTTTTCTATACATCAAAATGATCGTTGTATCAATACTAACAACATTCTAATATACATGCCTATACAAAAAGTTTATAGTTTTCGAGATAATTAACCATTTCAGTATTGTTTCACATCTGTGACCTTGACCTTTGGACCCATGACCTTTTTCTATACATCAAAATGATCGTTGTATCAATACCTACAACATTCTAATATACATGCCTATACAAAAAGTTTATAGTTTTCGAGATAATTAACAATTTCGGTATTGTTTCGCATCTGTGACCTTGACCTTTGAACCCATGACCTTTTTCTATACATCAAAATGATCGTTGTATCAATACCTACAACATTCTAAAATACATGCCTATACAAAAAGTTTATAGTTTTCGAGATAATTAACCATTTCAGTATTGTTTCACATCTGTGACCTTGACCTTTGAACCCATGACCTTTTTCTATACATCAAAATGATCGTTGTATCAATACCTACAACATTCTAATATACATGCCTATACAAAAAGTTTATAGTTTTCGAGATAATTAACCATTTCAGTATTGTTTCACATCTGTGACCTTGACCTTTGAACCCATGACCTTTTTCTATACATCAAAATGATCGTTGTATCAATACCTACAACATTCTAATATACATGCCTATACAAAAAGTTTATAGTTTTCGAGATAATAATTATAATCAGAGGTAAAAAAAAATTAGGTCACGAACTTCACAATTGACCTTGACCTCATTTTGAAGATATTAACAAGAAAATGTCAAAACTGAAAACCCCATGTCATTATCTGGTCAAATAGTCAAGTTATAACAATTTGAAGCTATTTACGATTTTTTCAAAATTAAACGCAAAAACGCGTAACCTATTTTTTATCCGATTTTTACAAAATGAACAAACTATAGGCTTAAGACCCTAGAGAAGCCAAATATCACATCAGATTTTTTCTCCAATCAGTACTTTCGGAGAAGAAGATTTTTAAAGATATTTGCACCCCTAGGTCACCTTGACCTAGTTATGGTAGCCATGGCAACGCCATGAACAAATCTGAATTGCACCGGCCCATATATACTTCTGACAAAGTTTCATTAAAAACTGTACAGTAGTTTCAGAGGAGAAGTCGAAAATAGGTGTTAACGACGCACACACGCACACACGCACATACACACGCTGCGCTATGCCATAAGCTCACATGACCTTCGGTCAGGTGAGCTAAAAATTATATAAACAGGCATGGTTTTAGCACTTTGAAGGCCCTAAAGCACCAAATTTATTTTTAGATTCATTAGTTGTAATGCTATTTGGCAATTGTAACAAAAAGCAGGGTCCATAAAAAGTATTTTTTTTAAATCTAATTTTGTACCCAGATATTAAGATGTCCCAGCATAGAGTGGAGTGGAGTTATATGGTGTTTTGTGCCCTTGTCAAGTGTATTTCACTGATATGGAGTCAGTTCAGGGATGGTGGGGAATCCAGTGTTCAAGTTGGATTCAAACAAAGGTGGTGAAAGGTGCTGTGATCCATAAGTGTGCACTTTAGACCACTCAGCCTCCGAGACCCTCCAATCGCCAGGTAAATTTTGCCTCAACTCAAATATTGAGATCAGAAAACAAATAAATGTACTATTGTCAGTTTTGACAAATGACCAGTATTTGATACAGTTCCTGATCACACTTACAGAACAGACCTGTCGAAAGTTTAACACTGAACTAAAGAACAGGAGTTGAAGCTCGGCTGTTGAGTGACGGGGACATAGATAGCTAGTGACCAAAAGCTGCCAAGAGATAGATACTAGTAGCAGCTGCTGTCTACCAACGAGAGGCCGATATAAGCTGCCATTTTGACACGAACTTGTTACCTTAGTGTTAAACTTTCGACAGGTCTGTACTGTGTTGCTAAGTACCAGAAATTGTACAAATTCTGTTCAAGCCAGGAAAATGCAAATTTAAATGATTGAAAGGCAAGACATTCAGACTGGATCGTTAAATCATACATGATAGAAGGCAAAATAACAGACAACTTGCTTACATAAGCAGACTGACAAGCAACAATAGGAAGCTAATATATCATTTATTTTAAATAAAACTCATAACATAAATCATATCTGATACTAAATGACAAAGCTTTATCAACAGTTGGTAACATATTGGATATCCAAGTTATTAAACAAACATCCTACCTTGTAATTTATAACAGACGACTAAAACACAGTAACTACAACTATGGTAGTTCAATTAGTTCAGTGCTTGCTTTATTTCAATGAGGTTATGGGTTCATACCCTGGTCCTGGTCTGACCAAGTTTTGAAAATAGGTAGTAATTGTTCTTTCGCTAAGTACTCTGCATTTAGAAATGAAAGTCATTGAGTCCTTTGGAAGGGACCTTAAAAACAGTATGAGAGGTTAAAAAAACGGGCGCATTGCATTTCCGCAATTTTTTCACAAAGTTATGTTTTCATTTCTGCATGAATTTTTTTTTTTCATTTCCGCATATTGTTTTATTTTTATTTCCGCAATCAATATTTTTACAGGTACAGGTAAGTATTAGAAATCGACATGAGTTTTAGGTTAACTCTCTTCATAGGAATAAGGTGAGCATCTACTCATTACTTTATTCACTTTATTCTGTCAGTGTTCCTAACATAATGGAACTTAAGTTTTCAGAGACTAACGGGGGAAAATCTTGTTTGATATTGGATGGCCATACGTATAGAGAGTCCCATGTATTGAAAAAATCCAACTTCTACCTTCCCATGGTGAGCAGGGGGCAACAGATGAAAATCTGGCTAATGGAAGGAGTAATTTAATGTAAAACGAAGGATTAACAACAGGAAATGCGGATATGAAAAGAAAAAAAATTGCGGAAAAATCATTTTATTCTTGCGGAAATGACATCTTTTTTTTTCTGAAAAATCATATCAAATTGGGGAAATGAAAGGCACCTAAAAAAAACCTTCTTAGCACTTAGCTTCTTAGCACTTAGCAGACTACAAAGGTAAGAATTTCTGCCACTTCATCTATAGCTGGTGTCGTTTCAATATAAGTGAAATACTAGTATTCTTGACTCAGACAAAAAACTTCGGTTAATCAATCAATAGAATAGTTAACATATGGTCAGTTGGAGTGATATTTTTCTCCCCAATCAAGATTATTATAACTCCCTGACAAGTGTCTGTATTTAAAATACCAGGAAAATGTCAAATACTCATTTGTAAATAAATAAAGAAATAAAGAATAAAAAAATAAAAAATAAAACACAAAAAAACCAAGTGTCTGTATTTAAAATACCAGGAAAATGTCAAATACTCATTTATAAATAAATAAAGAAATAAAGAATAAAAAAATAAAAATAAAACACAAAAAAAACAAAGTGTCTGTATTTAAAATACCAGGAAAATGTCAAATACTTATTTGTAAATAAATAAAGAAATAAAGAATAAAAAAAATAAAAATAAAACACAAAAAACAAAGTGTCTGTATTTAAAATACCAGGAAAATGTCAAATAATAGTTATTTGTAAATAAATAAATAAAGAATAAAAAAAAAAAACAAAAAAAAAAAAACAAAAAACAAAGTGTCTGTATTTAAAATACATGTACCAGGAAAATGTCAAATATTTGTAAATAAATAAAGAAATAAAGAATAAAAAAATAAAAATAAAACACAAAAAAATCAAGTGTCTGTATTTAAAATACCAGGAAAATGTCAAATAATAGTTATTTGTAAATAAATAAATAAAGAATAAAAAAAAAAAACAAAAAAAAAAAAACAAAAAACAAAGTGTCTGTATTTAAAATACATGTACCAGGAAAATGTCAAATACTCATTTGTAAATAAATAAAGAAATAAAGAATAAAAAAAAATAAAAATAAAAATAAAACGCAAAAAAACCAAGTGTCTGTATTTGAAATACCAGGAAAATGTCAAATACTCATGTTTACACGAAAAAATATATAAATACATGTATAAAAAATAACACCTCCAGAATGGATTTATTTCAGTGCAATCTAGATTGTTCTTTAAATTAAAGTTGCATATAAAATTGTCAACACAATGAAACAATGTTTTAATGAATTAAATATGCATCCCTGGACAAACCTATTCCGTGAAGTCGCAAAAAGAATCGTCAATAACATGAATAAGCGATGTTTAATGTATTAAAACTGTACCCTGGACAAACCGTTGTAATGCTTCACATTTCCCTAGAGACAAATGACAATAATAAATTTTGTTATTTTGATCATCATATTTCTTCGATGAATAATACACAGTCAAGCTGACATGATAATCACCGACACTGAATCACTAGAAAACATCCTAATAATGTTGTAACACATATACAAAATGAAACTAAATGTAACATTAATTTCTACAAACAAGAGTTTGAAAAACTATGTGTACACATTTTTATTTTGATTAAACAAAAGCTAGAAATCAGACTAGTGTTGTAACATATAAACGAAACAAAACATTAATTTCTATAAACAAGAGTTTGAAAGACTATGTGTACACAATTTTGGTTAAACAAAAGCTTGAAATCAGACTAGTGTGTGTTGTATTGTCTTTGTTTGCTCTTAACAAACATTCCGTAGACCTTCATGTTAAGTTTCTGTCAATAAACCCTGGTAGTTTGGGGAACGGTTAGTCAGGGAAACTACAGATGTTATCACCAGATTTATACATCTTTTTATATCAAACATGAATTACGACGTTGCTATTCATTTTGTAACTTTCACCGTTTAATTAAGTCCTTTCATCATCCACGTTCGTGCTATCTCATGCTCTCTCGATGTCTCTTTCATCCATCATTGTTATCATTTCTAGGATGGTGGATGTTATTAAGTGTTTGTTTAGTTCTTTAACAAATTTTCAGGATTGTTCACTTGCAATTGAAAGTGTTTTCAAGTCCTTCCTTTACGAAAAGAAAAAGAGCACATTTTGGTGGGTCATATTTTATAAAACTGTTATGAGATACAGACATTAGATCGATTTCCAAGCTTAAATATAAATATAGAATATTAAATATCTTGAAAAATAACAAAATCATTACTATTTCAATTTTGCCAGATTTAAGTTAAGTAAAATCTAAGTTAAGAAATGATTTTGAAACTGGAGCATGGCGTCGAATGATGAATTGGGTGAAGCAGGTCAAACCTATTTTTAATATCAATAAGTTTAGGAGAGATTTGTATTCAAACCTACTTACATGACTACAGACAGAAATACAATACATCATGTGTGTGATATTGTAATAATACTAGACATCACACAAGTCTATACAGAAAATTAATTAGATATAGTGCTATATAATAGCATTATAAACAGCTTAAAATTGTATGTCACTGGGGTTTCTAGCAAATTTTAAATCGGAATAATTTTGTTAGTTTTCAAGATGACTTTATGCTTATTTCGTTAAATAAATGACAATCCATATGCAAAAAGGGGCCTTAGGTAAACAAAATTGAGATTTTCACTTTTTGTTATTTTTTTGAAGCACAAACATAGGGTCATGCAAGAATAGTAAAAGAAGTAAAATGAACCAAATATTGTGGAGAAATGGTAAAAAGTACAAGCTGAAGTCCATATTCTTCATAACAAACTATACTTATTGTATTCAAAACATGTTTTCTGCATTACGATTGGATTGTCCTAATGGCACTTTTCGCTTATGGGATGACATTTGTATTCTACTTTTGTTGAAACTTTCTTGTAATACAATAAAATATTCTCAAAATTAATTAACAAGATTTAAGTTAAGGAAAATCTTAGTTACTTTATATTAGGCAAGGTTTATCTTTAATTGCAAGTCAGATGTGCTCCAACTATTGGCTGTCAGGAACACAGTCAAGACATGGGACATTCAATCAACCAATCACAACTTAATGAGCATTCAAAATTGAGCCAATGTTATTGCTACTTATAGAATACTGTAAATCATTTTTGTGATATTCCAAAACTTTTATTTTCACGTTGTAAGAAGATGGCAACATTGCGAAACTTGTGTTTTTCTCAATGCACTCTAGTTTCTTACACCATCTCAGAACTTACAACCTTGAAAAATTGAAACAATCTTGACTGTGGCATAAAGCTTTGTTATTTTGCTACACTCTTTTGTATCAGTCAGACCTGTCTATAAAGGCCACCCAAGGGAACCAGTAATCATGGCCTTCATGGACAGGTGTCCTTTATATACAGGTTCAAATAATATGGATAAAGAGCAATTGGGATACAATTCTACCGGCCTTTATAAACAGGTGGCCCTTATATAGGGGTGGCCTTTAAGGCAGGTTGGACTGTATATGAATAAGTGGGGTGGACAGAAGTAAAGACGGAAAGACAGCCAAACAAATGTAGCAGTCTGGGTAGCACAGTGGTAGAGCACTCGCCTATAGTGCAGGAAGTCCCAGGTTCAATCTCCAGCCCAACCCTGCATTCTTTTCTCTTTCCTGTTACATTTGGGGGCTCATTTGACCCTGGGAAGTGGCTGACCAGGTTGGTCCTAGGGTGGAACCTGGCAGTTTCGATTTAAGGGAGTTGAATCGAAACAAGGAAGGAAGAAATGTAGAGGTCTGGGTAGCTCAGTGGTAGAACATTCGCCTATATTGCAGGAGGTCTCTGGTTTGATCCCCGGTCCGACCCTGCATCTTTCCTGTTACACATGGTTAACTCTATATGCCCTGGCTTTACGAGGTAAAAAAATGTTTAAAGAATGAATGAAATGTTCTTTGAATACACATATACTTGTAGTACAATGTATCTTAGAAGAAAAAATGTTTCAATCAAGGTTAATACACTTCAGAAAAAAATCAAATTAATTGTAATGAGTGGGAGATTCGATCAAAAACACTTCCACAGAATGAGATTAATCTTAGAATGAATGAAATTAATTGAAAACAAAAACTTAATCTTATAGATTGTCAAAGCAAGCAACATAAAACAATATGTACAAACAAAGACACAGACGGAAACTATGTCAATATTAAGAGCTAATCCCAAACCTAACAAAATAAACATATGTTACAGTATTGTATTTGTATAAAATAACTGATGCAGAAATAATACTAAGATATAATCTCCAAGTTTACATGTTGAGTTCAAGGAGCCTGAGTAGCTCACCTGAATCACTGTTACATTGATACTAAGATATAATCTCCAAGTTTACAGGTTGAGTTCAAAGGGCCTGAGTAGCTCACTTGAGCTGTTATTACAATGATATAGGTCAACAAGGATAAGCTGGCACATTGGGGCAATCTTGTGTTTACAAACACAATTTGTAAACACGGGTGTGACTGTGTAAGTTGATATATCCGATTTTACACCCTCTCGTCTATATCGCTGAGGTAGCTCAGTGGAACAGGCCATTGGTCTTGATTTACTACAAAGAGGTGATGGTTCAAACCGTCACATCTTTTTACTTTTAATTTATTTTAATGAGAGTATTTTCCGTATTTTTTTTCAGCAGAAACATGAATTGCTTGCTTAATCAATCAAAAGGCCAATAACTTCAAATCTATCAATTTTTGGAAAATGTATTAAAGACTACGGCTGCCACCATAGCTATAATCACTTCCACCCAAAACTAAGCAGAGACATTATAATGTCTCTTCCAGTAAACATTAAATAATTAACACAAGGAATATTAAATTCAGTAAGTCTTTATTGGCTCTAATCATAATTTAGATATGGCTTTTTGTAATTCACCTATAAAATTCTATGAAATTTATTTTCAAATTTTTTATAAAAATATTTTAAACGGTTCCGTTGTTTATGTCTTTTTACAGTAAAAATAATTTATTTGTGAAAATGAAAGTCTTGGAAATAAAAAGAAAGAAAAGCAACGACGAAAATTGAAAATAAAATTGTATACACTTTGGGGGATTGGAACTTGTGCTCTGTTACTTACACACTTCATGTTAACACAACATTTTAAGACCACTGAGCCAATTCAACAGATATGCTTCTGCTTAATAATTTTGTGTAATGAAGTATTCCTAATTACATCTGTGTTTATAAACACTAAACCACCTGGATGTGCCATTTATCTTTGTCAACCTATACTAAAATATAATCTCTAAGTTTACAAGTTGAGTTCAATGGACCTGAGTAGCTCACCTGAGCTGTATCTACAATGATACTAAGATATAATCTCAAAGTTAATATGCTGAGTTCAAAGGGCCTGACTAGCTTACCTGAGCTGTTATAAAAATGATATAAATATAAAATCTTCAAGTTTACATGTTGTTGAGTTCAAAGGGCCTGACTAGCTCACTTGAACTGCTTAGATAAAATATGTTACACTGCTACTAAGATATAAATCCAAAGTTTACATGTTGAGTTCAAAAGGCCTGACTAGCTCACCTGAACTGCTTAGATAAAACATATTATACTTATGTAATTATTGGTACTTGATGCAGAAACAGATATGATGTTAATTAACAAGAGGCCCAGTTGGCCTGAATGGTCATCTGAGGATATGAAGAATCATGATTATGGATGTTGTTTAGGTACTTGCTAAGGCTTATTAATTTATATTATAGTTAAATCTTCTAGGCTTTTGGTTTGTGAAAAGATGTTTAACCATGTTTTAAAATCACAATGACCTTGAATGAAGGTCAACTCACCTCTCAAACTTGGTAAGGCTATATGCTTCTAAATGTTGTGATTGAAGACAGAATACTGTTAAAAAGTTATGCTATTGAAGGCAACTGTGACCTTAAATGAATGTTAAAGTAAAAAAACTTCACAAATCCGGTACCACTTGAAGCAATGATGCTATATATACAATTTCAAGCTGCTAGGCCTTTTGATTCATTGATTATGTGCTGGTTTTGTCACCCATCAAACTTAACTAAGATATTTTTACAATAAACTTGTTAAACTAAATTTGATCAATAATGCAGGAACTATTCAGTAACCAACTAAGTCACTATGTTATTCTTAGTTCTTGCTGGAGACAGAAAACAACTTATTATGCAGTCAACTAATGTTATCATGACTATGCATTCAACTATATTGTCTCAATTCCACTGTGCTAAAACACATTGCATATAAATATACTATTTTTCTGAATATTTTTTTTATCCGCAAATTAAGAGTTTCCTTGATGAAGAGTGAACTAGCTTTTCTGATTTACAGAATGCGATGAAAACTCCATAATATGAATTTGAATACCCCTACAAAAAGCAAGCAAACAAATTAAAATTCAGTGACTACATATAAAGCTGACCCCTGGGTTTCACAATCATTCCTTAAATTAGATTTTTCCTGAACTTATACTTGGCTAATTTTGGCAATCTGCTATGGAACTCAAAATTCAAATTTTCAAAAACACTAGAATACCCTGTTATAACCTTGAAGCAATCATCAAAATAACACCTTATATTCTTAAATATCTTTAAAAAAACAAAACTATTAATATTTCAATTTTAAGTTAAAGAAAATCTTAGTTAAAGAATGATTGTGTTTCATTTCAGCATTCAGATATAATTAACGGATTGCACACAATGTTCCAACAAAGGCCTGACATGCTTGAATTACACATAAACAGAATGAAAACTTGGCCTGAGTTGTGCCATTTAATGACATCTCTGACACTATTACATCATTAATTGCTGTGACGCAGTTTGGTACGGTGATGGCGGCCAGTGTTGTAACATAAAAGGCATGGTCGGCAATATGTCAATTGTTTTGCAGCAGAAACTGTAAAAACTGAGCAAAATCAAGCACTGGTTCAATATTTACACAAGTTGACATGATACATGCAAATAAATACAACTCAGTTTACTTAAGAATCTGGTTACTCATGGTTCAGTTTACACAAATCATGGAGTACAGTGGATTAAAGGTGTTTTACACCCAAGTCAAAATTCTTTCACATATATCAAGGCGGCCAGTTCTGAAATGGTGGAGGAAACAAGAGTGCCCCCCCCCCCAAAAAAAAACCCCCAAAAAACTGACCTTCAGCAAGTGAACTGAAAAAAACACATGTTTACATGATACATGGGAATAAATAAAGCTCGGTTTACAAAGAGAATCATTTATCTAAGTTCAGTTTATATATACAGGTTGCCATGGTATCTATTACATGTATTTAATGCATGTAACACACTTTTAGTGATACTTTACCCCTATATATTATAATTAAGGCATGACATTTATCGGATAAAAATCTGTTATTGCAGAATATATATATTTTATTTTACATGGTAACACTTGTTGTTTTATTATTTATATACATTTTAGTTGTATATATATTACAACAATCCATCTTAAAATACTATAGTTGTTACTGGTACAATAGTATCCTGTCTGCCATGCTAAAGCAAGCATATAGCATATGGTAGAGAAATAGTGCTTAATGCCCCTAGCAAGGTTTTTTCACATATATCAAAGTAGTCAGCTTAAGGATGGTTGAGGAAACTGGAGTACCAAAGAACCTTTACTGTTCAAACAGTAACCATAGTATTTTGTCTGCCATGCTAAAGCAAGCATATAGCATATGGTGGAGAAATAGTGCATAATGCCCCTGGCAAGATTCTTTCACATATATCAAAGTAGCCAGCTTATGGACGGTTGAGCAAACTGGAGTATCAAAGAAACTTTACTGTTCAAACAGTAACCATAGTATTTTGTCTGCCATGCTAAAGCAAGAGTGGAGTGAATAGTTGAATAATGGTGCTTTCTGCCCTAGTGTAGATTCTTTTACTTATATCAAGGTGGTCAGTTTTTTTTTGGGTGGTGGCAATTTTTCATAAACTGATTACTGAGAGATTAAAACTAAAAATTAGATGCACAAGCAAAATAGCTAGCAGACAAATGGACAGACGGACAAACAGTATACCACCAACAACCCATTACCATTAAGCATTGAGTGGCATGATGATATTTTATTTCCAAGTGAAGATTTTTTTCACTGATATCAAGATTCTTTTACCAGTATAGAGGTAGTCAGTTTTGGTGATGGTAGAGAAAATTGGAGTACCAAAGAAAATAACCATTAACCTCTGGCAAGTGATCTAACAAATTTTCTCACACTGTTTTAACATTGAGATGTATTTTTTGTATTCTTGGTTGTTTTTGTTGTTGTCAGATACTGTAAATACATTTATTTTAGTGGTTGAGTTGAGAAATGGTGCTGAATGTCCCAGTCAAGAATATTTCATTTATATGAGACATTGTCAGCTACTAGCAAAGGTGTAGAATTTTTGCCTGTGCCTTAATTGTTGTGCTGATGGCATTATATAGCATGGTTCTTTATCATGTCACACCTTCCGTGACACAGACCCTCGTTTATTTTAAATTGCAATGTAAAAGAACTGTGACTTTTATTTCACAATCCTGAGTGCTTGGCAAAAGAAAAGTCGCTACCCACTTTCAAGTCTTGGGTCATACTGGTCGGGGTTTGTACCCATGACCTCCCACTTATGGAGCGAGCACTCTACCAACTGTCTTACCACAATTGTATTACCAGTAATTTTAGTGGTGTGTTAATTTTATCGATTTTGACAATGATAAAGTAGTGCTACCCAGTAATTCAAATTCATCACCAAATTAAATATGATCATAATGGAAACTATAATTTGTGCTAAAATTTGTACCCACTAAAATTAATACAATTAAAATAAATAATTTTCAGTTGCAATTTTCTTTCTTCCATTCCAATGACTGTAATGGTTCTAATATAACCAGTACAAAATTATTATTTCTGGGTACACCATTGCTTTATAATGCCAACATGACTGTTATATCTGGGTATATCATTGCTTTATAATGCCAACATGACTGTTATATCTGGGTATATCATTGCTTTATAATGCCAACATGACTGTTATATCTGGGTATATCATTGCTTTATAATGCCAACATGACTGTTATATCTGGGTATATCATTGCTTTATAATGCCAACATGACTGTTATATCTGGGTATATCATTGCTTTATAATGCCAACATGACTGTTATATCTGGGTATATCATTGCTTTATAATGCCAACATGACTGTTATATCTGGGTATATCATTGCTTTATAATGCCAACATGACTGTTATATCTGGGTATATCATTGCTTTATAATGCCAACATGACTGTTATATCTGGGTATATCATTGCTTTATAATGCCAACATGACTGTTATATCTGGGTATATCATTGCTTTATAATGCCAACATGACTGTTATATCTGGGTATATCATTGCTTTATAATGCCAACATGACTGTTATATCTGGGTATATCATTGCTTTATAATGCCAACATGACTGTTATATCTGGGTACACCATTGCTTTATAATGCCAACATGACTGTTATATCTGGGTATATCATTGCTTTATAATGCCAACATGACTGTTATATCTGGGTATATCATTGCTTTATAATGCCAACATGACTGTTATATCTGGGTATATCATTGCTTTATAATGCCAACATGACTGTTATATCTGGGTATATCATTGCTTTATAATGCCAACATGACTGTTATTTCTGAGTATATCATTGCTTAATAATGCCAACATGACTTAATACTCTAATTAATCCATAATAGAGTACATAGAATACAAGGGGTTTGAATTTCATAGATTTCACAATGCTGGGGCAGAAGAAAATTTGAATTGCAGATTAAATCACCAAAATCACCAAAATTACCAGGTTTACAATGATTCATTCCCTATTCATCTTTATTATATAACAATATATGCTTCGCATTAAACGACAAATCCCGAGGTGTTAGCGTGCAATAAATATCGATATTTGCACATTAACTTTGTTCCAGTCCGAGGTTTCTCAAATCATTTTTTCATACTGCACACTTTGTCACATGACACTGTAGTTTATATGACGTCATATGATTGTTGTCGATGTCATCGCTATGTTTATGTCATATTGCACTAGTTCTTATATCCATTTACAAGAACTAGTGTAATATTTAAGTATTGCCAAAAAATGGTATTTTAGATGAAATACTTGACGAAATTAAACAAAACCTTTTTTTCTATATAATAATATGAGTGCAAATTTCGAGTTAACGAGGGACAATATTTCACAATATCAGTTCAATAACCCTATAATACAAATATTGTAGTGTTAATATCATATGATATACTGGTAAACCACATTGACCTGGCCATTTGACTTTTAATACATATTTGTTGTCAACCAAGACATTTATGTATAGGCAAACAACATTGACCTGTCCACTAGACCTTTTGTTATGAATATTCATATAGGAGGGTCCACCCAATGCATGGGAAGTGTTAAGATCCAAGTTAATACATACACAGTGCACAGGTGTACTCTATGAGATGAGTATATCTCACGATGTACACAGAATAAACACCTGTGCTTCCTATACATAGATGTATTTGGTCCGTGATAAATAATTGAATGAAAGGTCAAGCGTACAGGTCAAATTTGTTTACCTATATATGTAACATAGGTGTTTATTTTGTCTATACCATTGAAAACATGCATTGTTTATGTATTAACTGCGAAATGCTAACACTACCATAAATTGGATGGATTATCATACATCATATATGCATGTTCCTAATGAAAGGTCACGCAACAAGTCAATGTTGTTTGCCTATACACTGATAGACCCGCTGACCTTGACCATCCTCTAGTTGATAAGTTGTTGTGGCACTCTCCAGAACACCATTGAGAACATGTCAAATGAAATCTTAAACAGTCCTGATTACATGTTCATAACTTGTAAATTGTATAAGGCTTTAAGAAGCTGACACGGAAATATTTTTACTCTGATCAAAACAATTTTGTCATTTAAGATACTGAAGCATAAAGATAGAAGCACTAGCTGTGAAGGTGAATAAATATGTTACTACTTTTAACAGGGTGAAAACTCTATGTAGTACAGTTAAACCTTGATTCATTGCCACCTTGTTAAGTTATAATGGGTTGGTTGGTCAATTGAATGTTGCTTAACGTCGCATCAGCAATTTGTTTAGCTATTCGCGACAAGAACTATTTTATTAATCTCTATGGATTAATCTATGAACAAGTTTGTGTATGTATGTGACGTGCAAGTGTGTTGTATGGTCTGCCTTGGACCAATTTGCATTAAGGGCGACTTTAAGGTGCTAGCATGCCACAGACAAGCATACCCCCCCCCCATCCCTCACCCCCACCCCCCAGTCACATTATACTGACACCAGGTGAACCAGTAAAGGCCAACGGCAAGAAAAATTCACTTTCCCACATGTGGTTTAGCAGGACTTGCACTCACAGCAGTGAGAGACCCTGGATTTGTAGACTGACATCTCAGTTATAAAGGGGTTTTGACATTCAGTTGACATGGCGTTGTAAGTAATCTGGCAATGTTAAAGAGAGACATTAAAATGAGTTTTACCTACTTTTATCAAAGGTTTGTTATTTCCATGGCTTTTGATCTGCTGATCTTGGTGCCAAAAATAGGCCCCATTCTTAAAATTCAAAACAGTCTATTTTCCCCCAAAAGACAAGTGTACAGTCCAACTTCTATTAGCAGCCATTTGTATTTATATACAGCAACCACATGTCTATGAATGCCATATTAATATCCTACCCACAAGTTTTGTTCATTTTTAACCTCTTTACAGAGGTTACTGTCCAACTTCGTCAGTGGTCACCAATTTTACTCAAAATCATCAATTAACCTTCTATAGCAGCCATTTTTGTATTTTACCAGTTACAGTAAATCTAGTAAAATACTGTAACCTCAACATTACTAAGATATTTTTTTCTTTATCACCAGATCATTTTTTTTTTCTAAAATGCCATTAAATCTTGACAATTTTTCAATTCCATGGGCCCTGTATCTAGAACTGGAAGGTGTGTGACTATGATATTTTGTGTCATTTTGTTTTTACATTTTGAGGTTGTCTGCTTGACAAACAAATTGGAATGACTTCCATTTGTACCCTCCACTAAATCTTTTATTTTATTTTTTAATGTAAAAGCTTAAAAATGAAATCAAGCTATTTAAAAAAAATTCTGTGAAAAATGAATTTTCAAAAATTTTACATAGAATTAAATGAGTAGTTCAAAAGGAATCAAGCATTTCCAACATTTCTGTGAAAATAATTTTTTCAAAAATTTTACAAAAAAATTTAATTGGTGGGGAGTACAAAAGGAATCACGCATTTCAAACATTTCTGTAAAAAAATAACAGTATGTGTGTGTGTGTGTGTGACAAAACGTAATACTAAATGTGAGACCACTGCGGTAGCTCAGTTGGTAGAGTGCTCGCTCCGTAAGTGGAAGGTTGTGGGTTCGAACCCCGACCGGGTCTGACCCAAGACTTGAAAATGGGTAGTGACTGTTCTTTCGCCAAGCACTCGGCATTACAAAATGAAAGTCACGGTTCTTTCGGATGGGAACTTAAAATAGAGGTCCCGTGTCACTGTTGGCTTGGCACGCTAAAGAACCCTGCTGTATAATGCCATCAGCGCAACGCACAGGCAAAATTTCTGCACCTTCGCCTATAGCTGGCGACATCTCGATATAAGTGAAATATTCTTGACTGGGACGTTAAACACCATTACTCACTCACTAATACTAAATGTGAATCAACACTGGTCAGTAGAAAGTGAATATTTTCCAATCACATCTATATATATATATCTATACATGTACCGGTACTCTCCTCTCGATTAGCTCCATCAGATGTCATTAATATCATTATAGATCTATAATGCAGTACATAAATACAGGAACCATTAGCAGATGATTTACAGATAAAAATGTGTTACATGATGATGGATAAAAAATTAGGTGAAAATGCTAATAATTAGTGTTAAAATATATCATTTACAGTAACAGTGAAATAAAGTGCTATTCTGGTCAATATTTGAACAAAGGAAGATAATAAAAGTACCAGACTTCATTTCCCTTTCAGCACTGAAATCCTTGTATGTTTTTTTGATGTCACAGAAGCAATTTTTTTGTAACTGATTGATTGAATGTGGTTCAACATACCTGTCAAGAATACAGTCAAACCTGCCTTAAAGGCCATCTCAATATAAGGGCCAACTGCTTATAAAGGCCAGTAGAATTGTATCCTAATTGTTCTTTATTCATATTATTTGAACCTGTTTATAAAGGCCATCTGGCCATAAACACCACTTATACTGGTTCCCTTGGGTGGCCTTTATAGACACGTTTGACTATATTTCACTTGTATCGAGACACCACCAGGTATATAGGTGAAGTGGCAGAAATTTTGACCTTTTCAGTGCACTCAGGACAATGTGAAGGGAGAATTCTTTAATGTGTCGCACCTGCCATGACATGGGGCATCAGTTTTTCTAGGTTTCTTCTGAAGGAGCACATGGCTTTCTTTTCTAAATGTTGATATAGTGCTCTGGGCAATGTGCAGGCTTTCACTTTTCTTCTATGTACTACAGATTCAGTGATTGCTATGCCTACAGTGATACAGAGCATCAGTTTTTAAGGTCTCTTCCAAAAAACCCTTTACAAGTAATATCAACACAATAAAGCTTTATAGATCTCTAAAATGTATAGACAAGATATTGTAATTTCAATCCATGCTCCACTTCCTATTTATAGATTAAATACTGCAGGCCCCAGTTTCACAATCATTTCCTAACTTAGATTTTCCTTAACTTCAATTCGGTAAAAAATCAAATCTTAAATAATTTTGTTAAATTTAAGGATATTCAGGAATTCAAGGTGTCATTTTAAAGATCATTTCTAGCATAAAATATTTGTATCTAAAAATGTTAGTTAGTTGTTCCCAAAAGGGTTTACCAAAATGTGCTAAATTTAAGTCAAAGAAAATCTTAGTTAAGAAACAATTGTGAAACGAGGACCAGGAGTAGTTATGCAGACATACTATTGAAGCTTTAGGCAGCTATATCACTGAAGGAAGTCACAATGCTGAAAATTATGATTTTATAGAAAAATTTTCAATAATTTAAATTCTGCCAATATGCACACCTTTTACATAAGTGTAAACATCTTTTGAAAATTAAAAGCTTGTAGATTAAACTAAAACTTAATCAGTGAAGCCGAGACTGAGAAGTTATTCTCCCTGCATGGCTTTAGTCATAATGTTATTGGGTCATAAGAATCTCATATCATCATCCAGGGGTTCAAAATTCCCCATGTCCAAGGTCCAGGACCTATTGATTTTATATTGAGACCCTTGATATTTAGACAGTAAAAGTCCCATGGACCTGTAATTTATTACTAGGATAATACTACTGTTTCTACATAGCATAATTGCACATGAACTTTCAATGATGATGTTGGACTTTCGAACTGTTATGCAGGGTGGGCAAAAAGTCCTGGACCTTCCATTACAAAACATAATTTTGAACCTTTGATCATCAGACAATTTCAAGTTAGGATTAAAGAGACTAATACCTCAAACTCTGCACATTATGTGTAAAGAAATATCATTTATGCAACAAAATAAATTTAATCATACTATTACTCTAGTAACTGCATATGCTGCACATGTTCTCAGCACAAGTAACATCTGTGCATAATTTCTAAAAAATTGGATTATGCAAAACTGTATAAACTTCCAAACAAAATACATTAAGGATAGAAAGATGTACAGGTTTAGCCAGTTGAGCTAATAAAAAATACTGTAATATTTAAATATTTTATCACAATAAATCTTAGTATTATATATCTGTACACTAGCAGATGACCTTGAACTTGACTTTGACCTAAATATTATTCAGTTTCAACAACCTTCTCAATCTTAAAACCTTTAACATAACTTTAACATTTCAGATGGAAGGACAGAACCCACTCCTATGTCTCCCCCATCCCAACTTTGTTGGAGCAGACACTAATTGAAACAGCAGGACAATGAAGGTAAAGGGTAACCAATTTCAAACATTATTAGAATGTATCAGCATTGCAGACCTTTCAAATCATGACAAGTAAAATGTTAAAGGGAGACATTTGGCACAAATCAATCTCAGGACCAGATCATTTAGTTGCCACACAGCTCAGCTAAGTTTCACAAAACTGCCAAATCCATAGAAAATATGTTATTATGTCAAAACTTCTTTACAAACAGTATTTTGCCACTAAAATGTAGTTCGTTGCCTTGGAAATTAAATAATCCAGATTTGTTATTGTTCCGAACCAAATGCTCCTCATTATTTTAGTAACTATAAACCTCATTTAAAAGTATTATAATGAACATTTATTTGCTGTATTTGTCAAAAATATAAATGAGATCAAATTTTACATGGTAATCACATGGTAATATGTACATCATATAAATCAGTTACAGTTAAACCTATTTAAATGTAACTCTCTGTATTGAGGACACCTGTCAATACAGGGAAAACAATGATGTAGCTATTGAGTTATGGTTAATCAGCATACTGTAAACCAACTTTTATTCGCGGATATTAACTTTCGCGATTCTCTTACCAAAACCATTTCGCGACTATTAACGTTCGCAATATGTTCTTTAGCTGAATATTTGGTATAAATAAAACCATTTTCACAAACAAATCGCAACTATTAACTTTCGCGATTATTTTGTCCTCGCTGAACACACAAAAGTTAATCGCATGCGAATAAATGTTGGTTTACAGTACCACATGGTACCACATAACATTTGTGCCTAACAATTATTTCCATTGGATAAAAAATCACATAAGTTAGTGGTTTCCCATAAAATTGACATTATTCTGGGAATTAAAAGCGTTAAAGCACAAACATTAAGGGGTACTGATTATGGGGTAAGCTGAAGAACCTCATTATTGGAAATTGTTGAACAACTTTTTCATATAAATAAGACTTGGTAATGACAATAAAATTAAATTCTCTACTAAAACATGCATATTTAAGTTACCATGGCAATATTTTATAACTGAGTAGATTCCGCCATGCATTCCTCTGTAATTTTGACCAATATGGTGGATGTGGTAAAACTTGATGTTACCATGGAAATATTTTATAACTGAGTAGATTCTGCCATGCATTCCTCTGTAATTATAACAGATATGGTGGATGTGGTGAAATTTGATGATTTCCCACTTACATCACTCTGGCTTTGTCTAGATTGGTCAATATTATTTGTATGTTTTGACATTTCCCTCCTTTTATTTGAGGATTTTCTTGACGTCCGTGAAGATGCAATAGCCACAGCTTGTGTAATTTTATCATCTCGTACAGACAAACGCTTTCCTTGAATGATTTTACTAACTTTGCGGGATAAGTGTCTCATTACATAGTGAATTTGTGCCGTCCTGTAACCATGTATTATAGAATTTATAAAAGATCGAAAAAGAAATGCTGGCATGAAATACAAAATAAAAACATTCAATTTAAGATGCTTGTATGCCATTGGTCGTGAAGAGACAACGAACATGAATAAAACATAGAAAAAATATGGTAAAAAACAAACTAACCATGTCATTAAATCTATAGAGATTGTACCAATTAGATACTGATATTTCTGAAATTCTTTGCTATCACAAGTTAAAATACTCCGAGTTTGTCGTATATTACGGATTATTTTTTTAGATATAACTTGCACTATAATACATCCAATGGTTATAAGTGTCAAAATAACTCCGAGAAGTATCAAATACACAGGGTCAAAATAATACACATACAGGCAGGTGTAATCAATCACATGCCATCCGGCAAGGGGGATAAATCCGCTCACAAACGAAAAATTCCACACAAACACCATAACACTTACAATATTTTTCTTATCCATATGTAACATGTACTTCAGTGGGTGATAAAGTCGTAAACAACAATCTATACTTAATCCAAATAACGTAAAAATTGAGGCACTTGACGCCGTTACGAAAAGCGCTTCCGGTAAAAAACAGTCCACTAATAATTCTTTGACATCTATTAGAACTAAAGACTTAAATATTCCATAAGCTCCAATCATTACATCACTGACGACTAAACTCCGTAAAAATACGAGAGACGGACTTTTACCGCCACTTGCAAACTTTGATAATATTAAAAGTAAACTGTTTCCAATGAGTGACATAACGCCCATCACACCAATTGAAATAATAAATGGCTGCATCGTTGTGATTTCATCTGTGAAATAATTTTCAGCAAATGTGTTGTTTACTAAGTCAGACTCATTCATAACTTTCATGAAGAGAAATTTGAAATTTCTACACAGGTATCATTTTCACATCTCCGATTTTTTTGTAAGACTGAATTTGTTTTTGCAATATCTAATTTCTAACCCATTAACAACAATACTATAGAAAGATTAAAGAATACTTCAATTAATATTCCAGTTTTAAATCATTCCTAAAATTATACATGTAACAATACATATACTTTTGATATCCTTGCCTTTTTGTAAATGAAAATAAATTCATTTAAGAATAAATGAAATGTTTAAGAACACTTTCATCACATTTCATACCTGAATTCCACAATGAAATATAGTTTCATTTGAAAAAGGTCCTAAATTTCCCATACAAGCACTGGCACATGTATTTTCATTTGAAAGTGATCCTAAATTCCAGATACAAGTATTTCCATATAAAAGCAGTCCTGAATTTCACATACAATTTTTTTCCAATTCAATGAAGTCCTAAATTCCACACACAAGTAAATTTCAAGTATTTTCATTTGGAAAAGGTCCTAAATTTCACATACATATGTTTCCATTTAAAAGCAGTCCTAAATTTCACATACAATTTTTTCCATTTCAAAGAAGTCCTAAATTCCACATACAAGTATACCTATATACTGTTTTTTTTCACAATTTACACTGTTTAACTAACATTAACTTAATGCACTGTCTATTTCCTAGAGACTTTGTATCAAATCGCTTCACCTCATAACAAAGTCTTTGACTCTTCTTAAGCTCTTTATATACACCTGTCACAAGATTTATTCATACACACTAAGATAAAACACACAGCTTCTCAACGTGAGAATTATGTCCATTTTTTTACACTTTTATACAAAAAATCCAATATTACTCATCATGCTATATACGGTCTTCCATTTGATCTTTTAATCAATTTTCATCTTTCTGTCAATTTTAGCCCATTGAAAAGTTATCTTTCATATAAATATGTCATCTTTTAAATAAAATGTCATCTTTTATTAAAAAATTTAAATAATTGTTTTTAAGAATCTGTGTAAACTGTAATATTCAATTTTATCTTATTGCAATTTTTTGAGTTTTTGATCGGATCATAAAATTCAGATCTAAAACTACCTTAAGCTCTTTACACAAACATCATCCCGCATGGACACAACGACGGGCGATAGGACACGTAACTTACCACGTGAAACTTAATTCCATATTTCCTATAAAATCTATCTTAGTTTCATCTTTCCATTTTTTTTAAAATCCAATAAAACTTTATCTCTATAGTTATCCGTAACAGATCAGTTTTCCCATCCGATTTCATTCAATACTAGATCTGTAATGGATAGCTGATGAGTATAAAAATGATATTTAATAATTGACAATACACATATTATATCACACTGATCTGAGTCAATTAATTCTGAGAATATCAACGCTCGTTATTTCACTTGTAATTTCAACATAAACACGGAACTTTTGATGGACTCTTTTGAGAACAATAATCTACAGGTAGATATGAACGTTAGACGGATCAGCCAATCATGTGATTGATGGGTTATCTACAACGGCACAACAGGTGACAATACAGTATCGTCAACGGAAACTGTATCCGAGAATAATTATATTAAAACAGCTGTCAATTTTACAAATTATGGAGCAATAATTGAGCTATAATAACGATAAGTGATGATTGTAGTAGTATATATATATTTCATTAAATATATTGATACAGTCGATTTTAACATTAGGACATTTCAAACTCCTCACTTCTTTAGGGCAAGTATGTTATAAATCACATAAAAACAATGATTTGACAAAATGACAATTAATCCTTTTGTATACATATATGTGTATATACCTTGCAGGTATACTCTAATCATGCTTAATTTTAAGTATCACATTATGGGTTTACTCTAATGGAGCTTACCAATAATTTTAAGCTTCAGCTTACAGGTATGTACTGATTGCATAGCGACTTCGTTAAGTGACACCTTACAGGTATACTTTACTTGAGCTTAAAATCAAGCTTCATCTTACAAGTACACTGCAATGGAGCTTAAGTTTAAGTCAAACGTTACAGGTGAATTATAACTGATCTAAATTTTAAGTATCACCTTACAGGTATTTTCAGAGTAATTGAGCTTAATTTAAAGTATCACCTTACAGGAATATTCTTATTGAGCTGAATTTTAAATTTTACCTTAATGTTAAATTCTATTTAAGCTCAATTTTAAGTATCACCTTATAGGTATACTCTAATTGAGCTTAATTTTAAATACCATGTTACAGGTAAAATCTTATCGAGCTTGATTTTAAGTATAACCTTACAGTTAAGCTCTAATTGAGCTTAATTTTAAGCTTCATATTACAGGTAAACTCTAATTGAGTTTAATTTTAAGTGACACCTTACAGGTAAAGTGTAAAAGTGCTTAATCTTAAGTATCGCCTTTCAGGTATACCATTATCCTGACTGAGCTTAGGCTTAAGTCACATCTTACATATAAACTTCAATTGAACTTAATATTAAGTATAACCTTACAGGTATACCGTTACTCTGATTAAGCTTAATTTAAGTAGTAACTTATTGGTAAACACCAATTCAGATTTAATCTTAAGTATCACCTTACAGGTATACCATCACTCTGATTAAGCTTAAGATTAAGCCACACCTTACATGTAAACTCCAATTGATCTTAATTTTTAGTATAACCTTACAGGTATACCTTTACACTGCTTGAGCTTAATTTAAGTAGTAACTTACAGGTAAGCTGTAATTGGTATTTATTTTAAGTCACTCCTTACAGTTAAACCTTATTTTAAGTATCAACTTACAGGTAAGCTCTAATTGGTATTTATTTTAAGTCACCCCTTACAGTTAAACCCTATTTTAAGTATCACCTTAAAGGTAAGCTCTAATTAGTATTAGTTTTAAGTCACCCCTTACAGTTAAACCCTATTTTAAGAATCACCTTACAGGTAAGCTTTAATTAGTATTAGTTTTAAGTCACCCCTTACATTTAACCTAAATTAAGTATCAACTTACAGGTAAACTAAAATTGAGCTTACTGGTAATGTATAGCATCACCTATACAGGTATAAAACTGATGATTGAGTAACAACTTTATTAAATCACACCTTACAGTTAAAACCCTATTTTAAGTATCACCTTAAAGGTAAACTATAATTGAGCTTACGCTGACATTAAGCATCACCTTACATGTATATACTGATGATTGAGTAACAACTTTATTAAATCACACCTTACAGTAAACCCAATTTTAAGTATCACCTGACAGGTAAGCTCTAACTAGTATTAGTTTTAAGCCAACATTACATTTAAACCCTAAATTAAGTATCACCTTAAAGGTAAACTATAATTGAGCTTACTGCTGATGTGTTAAGCATCACCTTACAGGTATATACTGATGATGAGTAACAACTAATTAAGTCACACCTTACAGTAGAATATTGTTATAACTTTATCAAATATGCAGACTAAGAGGAAAATCCATGAAATCAACTATAACTGTCCCTGTTAGGCTTTAACTTAAATTTAAAATACTACATTGAAGTAGATAATTGTAAAAAGATGTTGTCTATACAGCATTTTGTCACCTGATGTAAAGTGAGTCATACTCATGATGCTGTAAAGCCACATAAGGGAGCTAATACAAGTGGCCTTCATTGGCAGTGCCCCTTGGTATACAGGTTCATACAAGTTCATGAATAAAGTGCAATTGAGATTTTTTTTACTGGTTTTGAAAGCAGGTGGCCCCTAATATTGAGAGAAAAAACAAAAAACATGTTTATTATACAGCAATATATGCTTCGCATAGAAATTAAACGTTAAATCCCGAGGTGTTAGCATGCAATATATACTGATATTTGCACACTAACTTTGTTCCAGTCCGATGTTTACCGAATCAATTTTTCATATTGCATGCTTTGTCACATGACGCTGTCGTTTATGACGTCATACGATTGTTGTCGATGTCATCGCTGTGTTGTTTGTCATATTGCACTAGTTCTTATATCCAGTTACAAGAACTAGCGTAATATCTATGTATTGTACAACAAAATGGTATTTTACATGAAGTAAACAAAATTTTTTTTTGCTATATAATAAAAGGGTTATTGAACTGATATTTTGAAATATTGTCCTGGTGACTCGACATTTGCACCGCAGCTCGTGCAAATGTCGATCAACTTGGGACAATATTTCAGAATATCAGTTCAATAACCCTATATTATAATATTGCATGAATTCAAATGATGCATATTGCTTCATAAATATTTACACATTTTTAATATAAACAAAACAACTGAGTAAATAAATAACAGTGTGAACTAAACGTACCAAGACATGCCCTGGAACAATTTCTATAAAATATAAATACAGAGTTATGTAACTTGATGATAACATAATGTCAAGTAATTCTCTGTAGACAGTTGTAATCATAACTAAAAACCTCTTGTGAGAAAAAAAATCAAATTAAAGTGAAATTATACACATATGCATTGTGTCTAAAAACCTCTTGTGAGAAAAAAAAACTAAATTAAAGTGAAATTGTACATATATACATTGTGTCTGCTTAAAATATTTATTCATTTGTATCTGTTGTGTAAATATAAACAATAATGTTTGTCAGATTAAAAACAAATGGTAGGTCAATTGAGAATTTATAATTTATCAAGCCAACATAAAAACATGTGTACGTGACATGATGTTGATGGTAACAGGTTTGGATGTTAACAAATGCTTCAGGTCATGTATAATAATTTATAACCAGTCTAATAATAATATACTGCATGCATCTACATCATTTAAAGTTCTCTGACTAACATATATTGTCAAACCTCTATATAAAAGATTCCTAAGGAAACAAGCAAAAGTGACCTATATGAGCATGTGGTCCTAATATACAGGTTCTAATGCATGTACTAGTAACATGAATGAAGAGCAATTGGGATAAACTTTACTGGCCTTTAAAATCAGGTGACTCTTACATAGAGGTGACCTTTAAGGCAGGTTTGATTACGGTATACTTGCTGAATGAAACAAGAGCAGTAAAACAAAAAACAACATAGTTTGTCCACAAATTAAGCCAAGTCCATCAAAATCTTTCAACAAGGTCAAACAAACTTTTTTTTTTTTTTTAAAAAGTGACAGATTTAAAATGAAGTTACAATCTTCAATGACTTTGTTTAGGACAAAATGTTTGAAAGTTTCAATGTGTATGGTTAATTTTACCTTGAATGAAGGTCAAGGTCGACTTACTTGCAAACTTGACAGGACTTAGACAAAAGTATACCTCTGCCAAGTGTTACTGTCATTGATTGATGGTTATAGAAAAGTCATTTAAGTTTAAAATTTAAACAGACACAGGCAGCATCACAAGCATTTACACAGGTGAGCTAAGTACAGTACTAAAATCATTTACATTTGATGACAATGCTGATATTCACATAAGAGTGGAATGGAGTGGAGTAGTGGAGGTCTAACAATTCAAAATGAGAGATTTTTCACGAATTCAAAATTTAGATCTACATTCATTCACAAATTATTTTTAACTTTAATTTTAATACATGTGTATTTTAAGTTTGCATTTGTATAAGTTTCAAGACAACCAAACTATATCTAATAAACTTGTACCCTGTTGGTTACCATAGTAACATTTTATGCTTGCTTAGCCAACATGTTACCAATGAAATATACAAATTCTAGACTACACTTGTCACTGGAAACAATAAACTGGTCCCCTATTGATTTCATAGCAAATTATTTTCTCATTTATCCAACATGCAATTAACTGGTATAAATAAACTATCCAAAATTCTAGTGAATTTTCAAAATTCAATTTTATGTAATGCACTGAAAGACAAGTTCAGAATACCAAACCCCTATAGTTTTCAAACATCCCTGAAATGGGTTGAGAAACTACATCTAGGATAAAACCAACATTCTAGAATAGAATGACTTATAGAGTGTGTGTAAATTACAATCAAACCTGCTTTAAAGGCCACCTCAATATAAGGGCCACCTGCTTATAAAAGCCGGTAGAGTTGTATCCCAATTGTTCTTTATTAATATTATTTGCGCCTCAAGACAGTATATAAAGACCACCTGCCCTTAAAGGCCATTTTTACTGGTTCCCTTAGGTGGCCTTTATAGACAGGTTTGACTTTAGACACTCAGAACCCTTTTGTAGTTTTCAAACATACAGTTATTTTGTTACAATTTTTAAAAAACTATCTTCCTATCAAATTGGGAGATTTGAAGTTTTGGAATACAGCAGATTGCATTATGCCATGCTGGCAATAGCTATAGAATCCTCAATACAAAGATGTTAAATTGTTACATCATCTAACATTTTGTGGGTAAGGACAACTATAAAATAATTTGTTAGTATATCACTGTTGTTTTGGGAATTTAAGAGCGGAAATTTTAGTTATTTTTCCCATGGGGAAACAGTAATTTTAAGCTAACACAATCCCACACATTTATAATTGAAATTGGTTGAGTAACTACAATTTAGAATTTCTGATTTGTCACATGACTGGTTTAAATTATCTTTTTTACACTCGATAATCATAACTTTATAACATAGTTTTTTCCTTTTTCAAAAGCAACATCTTAAAGTGTAACTGAACTTGAAGCTTAACTAACTAGATATTTTACGGTTCAATATTTCTACTTACCCAATTCATCCTGTATCACAAAGAAAACAAGAAAATTCAATAACAATAAAATATCTTAAATAAAAGGTTTATTTATTAAGTAGCCTTCTAATTAACATCAAAATTAAAAACAAGTTCTTGTCAAGATCGGCTAATAAGCTTGGTTTTGGAAAAAGAGCACTGAGGTATACATAAACATCCACTATAAACATATAAGAAGGATTATTAATTACCTGTATTGATCAATTTTAATTACAATTTTTTCAATATGTACCGTCTCAGTCTCAATAATCAATTTGTTTTTTTGACGAGAAGAAACATTTTCTACTTGAGAATTCCATTAAGATACATTGAGAATTGATGCTAAATTTTTCACTTGATCACTCATTGGACTCAATGTAACAAGCCAGGTGTTCAGGATAAGGCCAAAATAGAAAAAAGTTGTGTTTCCAGTTACAGTCGGTGTTCAGGATAAGGCCAAACAGAAAAAAGTTGTGTTTCCCATTCCAGTCTCATCTGATCAGACTCAATGTATCAAGCCGGGTGCTCAGGATAAGGCCAAATAGAAAAAAGTTGTGTTTCCCATTCCAGTCTCGTCTGATCAGACTCAATGTATCAAGCCAGGTGCTCAGGATAAGGCCAAATAGAAAAAAGTTATGTTTTCCATTCCAGTTTCATCTGATCAGACTCAATGTATCAAGCCAGGTGTTCAGGATAAGGCCAAACAGAAAAAAAGTTGTGTTTCCCATTCCAGTCTCATCTGATCAGACTCAATGTATCAAGCCAGGTGCTCAGGATAAAGCCAAATAGAAAAAAGTTGTGTTTCCAGTTACAGCTGGTGTTCAGGATAAGGCCGATTAGAAAAAAGTTGTGTTTCCCTTTCTAGTCTCATCTGATCAGACTCACTTGACTCAAAGTATCAAGCCAAGTGTTCAGGATAAGGCCAAACAGAAAAAAGTTGTGTTTCCTGTTAAAATCTCACCTGATCAGACTCATTGGACTCAATGTAACAAGCCAGGTGTTAGGATAAGGCCAAAATAGAAAAAGTTGTGTTTCCAGTTACAGTCCCACCTGATCAGACATATTGGACTTAATGTAACAAGCTAAGTGTTGAGGATAAGGCCAAACAGAAAAAGGTTTTGATTCAAGCTACAGGAAATACTCACCTGACCAGACACATCATATTTAACTTTATGAAAAACTATTACGACGCAAAAGGTAATTTCAACATAAACTTTATTTGAAAAGTGATATTATAGATGATATTTAAGTGCATATTGTCGTTGATAGTGTCTTGCATTACCGGGAGGGCAGCGGGACATCATCGGCTCCTGAATATCAGACAACTCTAAATATTTGCACACCACCATTTTCCCAAGTGTATAATTCTCATATTTCCTCTAAATTTCTGGACATTTGAAAATGAAATTATTAAAATTCGTCCAAATACATATAAGGATTACGGTAGGTTAAATATCTTGGCGTACAGGCAGTTGATGGAGGAATAGAGTGGAGTGATGCTGTTTTACACCCCTGGATGTTTTACACATCAGGATTCTTTCACTTACTGATATATCAAATTTTGAGATGGTTGAGGAAACCAAAGTGCCTGGTGAAAATCTCAACATTTGACAAGTGAAATGACAACAAATTTCATCACACTAGGATCTGCCCTATTGGGATTTAAACCTAGGAGTCTGCAGTTCAGGGTACATAAATTTTTGACAGGGTACATGGGGCTGTGTAACCTGCCAAAACCCTGTATAACTTTAATATAATGGTTAGAATGAGGATCTGCAAAATTAAAATGATAATGAATCTATACAAGACTCTTTATATGTGTTACTCTAAAGATACTCTAAAGTCTAAGGATCTGTGACCTGAAAAAGGATTTAGGAAAAACAGAAGATCAGCACATTCAAGATAAAATATTTTATGCAGGATTATGAAATAGAACCAGATATCTGTTACAACAAGCACAATCAAGTCAAATTAGAGATACTGTAAAGGGAATTATTTTCGCAGGGTGAAAATTTCGCGATTTCTGAAATCTGGCATTTCACATGGGTGTAATTTTGGCATAACCAATATAAGTGGGTGTATATACTATATATGTGATGTATTAACCTGTATGGTAGATATTTTCGAGTGGGTAAAATTTTCGATGTAAATTCTTTAGCACGAAATAAGCGAACTTTTTACCCATGCAGAAATTCACCCCTTTACAGTATATAAGGGGAAATAGAAGATTGATAAGACATACACTGATACAAGACTGGATGGAGGAAACGTGAAAAGCCAAAAGACAAAATGCTGATATACTGCTGAAAGTGAATTGGCTAATGATGAACAGAGATTCTAAAATAAGACCAAAGTAATATAAGCCAATATAAGGCCAAGTGATACAAATGGATGCTAACGTTACACATGATGTATACAAGTCTACATGTATGCGTTCAGATGGTATTATTCTAAGTTCTTACTTAAAGTAACTATAATAATTTTGATAAATTACTTACAGGGAATAAAATACATTATGTCTATGAATTTAAACATTAAATGAAAATATACTAGAAAAGCATCATAAATACAGTTCAGAGATAAATTCAACAGATACCAATGATTTACTAAGAATTGTCTTTGATACCTTCAATTGATAAAGACTTCTTTTCACAAAATTTATTTGATTATATCTTTTTTAATATTGATTCAATTTTCAAAATTCTTTCAGATTTTAAAAATTTAGAATTTTCATATTTTTTCATATATTGTGACTTTTAAAATATATTTGCAATGACGTCATAAAATTTATACTGAAATAAGGGGTGTTTTTTAATGACGCACAGAATTTCTGAATGACATGTTTTCGACCTTGTAGGTTTTCAATCACTTTTCTGGCAAAGTAAAAAGTTTCAATTAAAATGATGTTTTTTTTCACTCCTGTCAAGATTGTGTCTCAATAATATCTTTTAAATATTTCAAATGAAGCCATTAACAATATTTCCCCGATTCTGACTGACAATTTTTCTTACATTTTTGAAGTATCATCATTGAATCTCATTTCAGATAATAAGGCTTTGTTCTGCTTTTACTCGAAAGTAATAATGTTTCTTTATATCATTCTATTTCTGTAATTTAAGTGTTAAAAATACAGAATAATCTAATTTATAAAGTAATTTGTATACAAATCATTAAAATAAAGTATTAACTATTACAGCAAGATGCACAAATACAACACTCCTACTTTACGGCACGATGACGTTAAAGTTAGCAAGTTTGCCAATTCTTCTACAATAACGTAAAAAACCATGCATGATGTTATTGCTAATTTTGGCCATATTTTTGCATCAGATTACATCTTTGAAGTTTTATAGTGGAAAATCCAGCAAGGGGACATATGTTTTTCTTTACATTTTCAGAAAATTCAAATTATTAACTTCATTATGTTTGTTTTTCAAAAACTTTTAGGACAAACTGTTATTTTTCTATACTTTTTCTAATTTTCCAGAGCCTGAAAAATTGCGATTTCCTATTTAGCCTCTGTTAAAATTGCAAAATTTGTTACATTTTTGACACTTTATGGCTAAAAAAAGTAAAAACGGACCACTTACATCTTTTTACATTTTCAGATGCACCTCAAATAGTTTTATAAGTATAAAAAAATCAGAAACTTGTAGGATAGTGCCCATTTGTACCACCTGGCCATAAATGAGTTGAGTTGAGTAATGGTGTTTAACATACCAGTCAAGAATATTTCACTTATATCAAGATGTTGGCAGCTATAGGTAAAGGTATAGAAATTTTGCCTCTGTGTTGCACTGGTGGCATTATACAGCAGGGTTCTTTGTCGTGCCAAGCCTACTGTGACATAGGACCTCCTTTATTTTAAGTTCCCATCCGAAAGAACTGTGACTTTCATTTCATAATGCTGAGTGCTTGGGGAAAGAACAGTCACTACCCACTTTCAAGTCTTAAGTCAGACCCAGTCAGGGTTCCAACCCATGACCTCCCAATTACGGAGCGACTAGTATAAATGAGTAGAGATATTCTGTTAAACAGGCCCACTAGAAGGTAACACAAAACACAAGTTGGACACCTAAAATTTAGATTACTAGTAATTGTTGATTGAATGGGGTTTTATGTCTCAGTCAAGAATGTTTCTTTTATATGGAGACGCAACAAGTTATAGGTGAAGTGATAGTAATTTTGAGCTTTGCAGTGCCCATTGGGTCAATGTGCAGAGTGACACAGGACTTCAGGTTTTAGGGTCTCTTCACAAGGACCCTGTTGCTTTCATTTCGAAATGCTGATTGCGAGTGCTCATAGTGCTTTGCGAAAAAACAGTCACTACCTATTTTCTGGTCTTGGTCACCCAGCCAGGGTTTGAACCCTCAACCTCCCACAAACAGCAAGCACTCTACCAACTTAGCTACCATAGTGGTGAAGGTTGGTAGAGAAACTAACCAGAAACACATATTTTATTTTTTCTGCCTAATTATGAAGAGGTCATTAGAACATATCTATTTAACCTTAATGTAGCCTGTATTTCTCTTTGATGTTACCATGACACAAACTGTCTGAATGGATCAATTACATCACTGAATTGACATTAATTTTACGGATATGATCACTGTAAAAAACTCAATAATAATGTGTATCAGTTCTAATGCTCTTGATATATTTATTGTAAATATTTATTTTTCTGTCTCATTGAACTATAATGGGTAAATAGATGAGTCCATTATAGTGATTTTATGAGTCGCGCTAATGCTGTAAAGCCTACACATATGTAACACAATGCCTCTCACTTTCTTGGGTTCTTGGGTTCAAATCCCATTCTGAACAGATCCTAGTGCAAGAAAGATTGTCAGTTTCCTCAATTATCCCTAAACTGACTGTCTCAATATACTGTATACCAGTAGTTGTTTAATTCTGCGGGGATAAAATTTCGCAGTTCTGACACTGGAACTTATTCATGGGTATAAAATTTTGCGGTGCAATGATCAGTTAAACTATTTTCTGTACGGATTATCTAAGTCTAAGTTTAATAAATTCTCTATAAAAATATTCACTTGGTATTTAGTTTCACGCTATAAAGTCAAACCACAACTAGAGATTGTAACTGGGATACCAGTTACGTATGATTCCCCACCATCCATAAATAATTTATGGCATATATCTGGTGAAAAGACCCTAGCAGGGTTAGCGCTGGGTTGGAAAAAGTCTGTCGCCAAGCAAATCGCCAGTTGTAAAATTTTGTTGCCAATTTCATTATTGTGTGACCAAAAAGGATATTTTTTGACACATACAACATTTGACGTAATACACTAGTCGAGTCGGGTACCTGCATGTGCAGGTAGTCTTACATCAAAGTTACAGCCCTTCATATATGAATTACAAGATTGAATAAAACAATAAATGAACAAGAGATGTTGTTGTTTAGTTATTAATCAACAGGTAAATTTTGTGATTTTTGCGTCACATGAGTTTTTAATGTTGTTTATATATTGCCTTGATGAACGGTTACATTCTAAAGGCAGTTGTGTTTGAAGTACATTTGTACAGTGCCGACCTGGTAAACTAAAAAAAAATCATACCTTGATTACTTTTTTAGATTTCTTTGAAAGTTAAAGTAGATTTGAATTAAAGTTTTCGGTTGAGAAATATCGTACATTGGAAGGCCTTCTCGGCATGGGAAGTGACGTTTTCAATGAATTTCATTGAATAAGATAACTCGTAGAACCTCTCTCAGGCCTCTGATTTGGCGTCGCCGCGTGTTACAATGAATGAACACGTATGGGAGGGTATGCGCTGGGAATCGCCAACGTCGCCAATTGCGATTTTTTTTCTTTAACTGGCGACAAAAATACGGCGCTTTGCAATTTTTCTGGCCACAAGTTTTCAAAGTTCACCAGTATCTTGGTCACCAGTAATTAACAGGTGATAACACATTGAAGCCAGTGACGGATCGGTGAGTGTCACTGAATAAACACAGTAATTAACGACTGGTCTTAAAGAATGAGTTGATTAAGATCGTTGTCTTAGGTGTGAATGTAAGACCTTCTAATTATGGGCAGGTAGATCCAAGTAATATAGGAGCGTGTCGACATTGCATGAAGATATACCCAGGTGCCCTCCCGATGTCGTCAGACAGTATATACACCGATGGACTCGGAATTATTGTAAAATCCAAAATAAAATATAATAAAAGTTACCCTTTGTGATGTTTATTTAATTTTTTTTTTTTAATTTTATTGATTAATAATCGTTATTCAATGCGCAATACACATCGTATTTTAATTTCGCGACTTATATCGGTTATTCCTATATGTTTGAGGTTCATGATTATATCGATATATCTACTTAGTCAAAATATATGAATTTTTGTAACCCTAGTTAAGAATATTTCGTCTCGGTCAAGAATATTCCTCATTTTATATATATATATTATTTTCACTGAAAGTTTTACAACTTATGAGTGTATATACAATATAGTACAATATTTTGGCAATGATCATGGAAATGGTACATTAAATTGAAATGTTTACAACAAAATAATTATCCTATAATATACAAAATGGTAGTTATAATAACTTAATTTTATTTACATTTTTTGCCTTAATTTTACGAGTATGATTTCGGGAAAAATAAATATTGGTGCCTCATAGATCGTGATCACGACTAAGGGAACAAAATAGTTTTTCAAAAAATGTTCTAAATTTCATTTCAAATTTTAATATAATTCGCGAAGTTTTTGATGGTCACTAATCGGATTAACTCATAGGTGAAAGCATTTGCTTGGTATGATTAAAGTGTCGTAACCAGCTTATGTCCATTCAAAATTAGTTTCCCCGGGTATTTAACTTCGTATTCAATTGAGCAATTTACACCCACCCACCCACCTTCAAGATAACGAAAATGAACACGTCTTGATTATCTACACAGACAACAGATTATTGGTACCAAATTTCATCTAAATCCATCAAGCCGTTCCCGAGATATGCTTCAGCATATGGTCCTGACGGAATAATAATGAAAATAATAATAATAATAAAAATAATAATAAGAAGAAACAGAACGAAAACAATATGATTCCCCACCTTCGGTGGTGGGGAATCATAAATATGGCAAAATTAAATACCCAGTGAAAAAGCAACTATACAGTACCTGGAGAAAACCACAAGTAAACTGACAAACTTTCTCACATTAGAATCTGTCCTCAGTGGGATACATACATATTATATACACAGTGTGTAGGTACAACCCTTCATATCAGGTCTCGTCCTTTTTTTGTAGCCGTATCACTACGAGTCGCGCTTGTGCGACGAGTAATGATACAGCTTCGAAAAAAGGACGAGACCTGATACGAAGGGTTGTACCTACACACTGTGTATATAATATTTTTATCTAACATTTCCAATTAGGTTATTTAAAATAATAAAAAAAAACAATACTTAATGTGAAAAATTACATTTTACCACAGAAAACCACTGAACTATGTTATGACATTTGTTCTACATTCTCCCTAATGACGTCACAATGAGAACGTGCACATGCACTTTACCGCCAATGTTCACCACAGTGTGGTGATACAAGATTCTGTATCATATGCGTGTTTGATAAAACTTGTATTTCGTAGAAAAACAGTCTAATGTTAGATACAAACCTAGACGGTGATAGGTGCTGTCAACCATAAACACATGCTTTAAACCACTTGGCCACCATGGCGACCTGATTACTATATCTTGCTTTTTGTTACCGGTAATTATAATGTTTAAGATAGAGCTCTCATATTTGGCAAAGGCATTCTTGATGGAAAATCTAGCTTAAACATTATAATTACCTAACAAAGATTACAGTTGTGGAAAAAGAGATCAAGGAACCAACAAAGAAGGTGACCAAAGTCATTATACAGCATAGATATGCGAAGAGTTTGACGGGAAAAAATTGAAATTTGGCTGCAGAGTGACTGAGATACTGTAAACATACTTTAATTTGCATGTATTTATTTTGCTGCATAGGTATATATATATCTACGTAGTTAAATATTCACATTTTTTTAAATATGCACTATAACACAATAAGCATAATATAATTTTTGTTCGGTATTTATTTTCGCGGAAAACGAACAACCGCGAAATAAGCGAAAATGAGTACACTGCGAAAAATAGATATGTTTACAGTATGGATAGCTAGTTACTGAAAACCAAATGAGATATAGATAGCATTTATCAAAAAGCTGAGAAAATATAGACGAGATGAGCTGCCCAGTCAGCAATAGTTTGAAAGCTTAATGCAAGTATTATACTTTTGACATTCTTTACTGTAATGTATTTGTATGTAATAAATCATTAATAAATACCGACAATGCATGATGCATGTGATAGCTAATTGTTCATCAAAATATGACAATAACTGTTACTCTATATTGATCATCGTAATAAATACGAGGAAACAGGTGTTTTGTAGTTAACAGGGCGGAGGCTCAACATTCTATAGGCTAGGCGTTCTATAATAGACCATATAATATTGATATATAATTATATGTATTTAGTTTCAATAATGACTATTTCATTAAGAAAAAGTGAGTGAGCAAGTTATTGTTTTTAAACTGCATCATCAGCATTATTACAGCTATTTGAGGCTTTATTTTTGTGTATATTTATTGAGAAAGATGCTATATTCTTTAATCTTCCTATGTTTGAGATAAAGATTTCCGCATAAAGAAACAATGGTAGAAATTTCTATCTTCACCTCCACGTGCGTTTATCTACCACTGTTTATCTTCACCTACACGTGCAGATTTTTCTGTGACATCACTATCAAAGGACAATTGAATGACATCAGTCTGTAGGGATATGAGGTCGCCTTTCAGGAAAATGATATCAGACTTGCCAAAATTAAGAAATTTTCATTGCGTTTCAAGTCATTATTTTAGGAGATTAGAATAAAAAGCTTTGTTTTCTAGTTTAAACATTTTGTATTAACCGAAATCAGGTATTTTCTTACCATGGTCATATTTATTTTTATGTAAAATGTAAAATAACAAAGTTAGATTTACAAAGATGGCATAGATGTCAATGTTACTCATATATGAAGCCAAAAATTGTCATCAAAATAGAAGAAAAAGAATCAATTGTGAGTGTATCCATGTAGGATAGGGATATCTCACCCATTAGGTTGAATATTTCTGTCAAAGACAAGGCAAGCCTTTATAGATTCTATTAATGTAGGTGTCAATCCTCAAAATCAATCAAAAAGGATTATGGTAAATTTTCCTGAAGTCCTGACAATAAGTCTACTGGTCTGTTAGTGCCAGTACAATTTTTAAAGACTTAGATCAATGTGCCCATTAACTCCACCATGGCTGATCCCAAGCCCCAGTGGGGCAATTTTGTGTTGGGCCAAAAACCCTGCCAATCTAAAATTAGATGTTACTGAAACCTCTACTAGAGGTCTTGTGACATCCTTATCCCAGCATAAGGAGGATTAGGTAGTTGGTAGGTAATATGTCCATTTTATTTCCATAGTGATAGATGCCTTATAATAGTAGGTATCCATGGCAACTGTTATATGCTACCCCAGCAAGGAAAGCATAGCTTTAGAAGTTGCCATCCAATTAGTCAATTTTCCTTAACACCAGTTGCCATCCAACTGGTCAATTTTCATTAACACCAGTTGCCATCAAATTGGTCAATTTTCATTAACACCCGGCCAATCAGCTGCTTTCTAACATGAAATACTAGTAATCTGCTTGAGGTTGTAACTTGCTTCCAGAAGGGTCCAAAACTTATTCCAAATACTAATAATGAAGCTTACAAATTGAAACAATAGGCCCAATGGGCCTGAAAGGCTCACCTGGTTAACAATGGTTTGTTTAAAAAAAACAATTCCAATTAAAAAATGCAACCATGCATATACACACACATGCTGTCATATGACCATGAGCCCACATTGCCACATTTGTAAAGGTGAGGTAAAACAACTGCACTGGTGCCAATAATGGTATAGGATAATGAATTCAAAGTATGTTACTTTCAGGTTTCGTAACAAAAATTAATATTTGTGGCATTGCTAGTATAATAAGTTCAAATATGACACATAGGAACTGGAAAGGGTTAACCTTGGGTTGACCCCATCATCCATGGAAAATATTATTATATAAGGTCACAAAAATGAATGCTTATTTGGTCAAGAAAATATTTCATATTTGCCAACTATCTTCTTTTGAATTGTGAAAGGAACTATGAAGTGGCAGCAATTCTGGGGACAATTTGGGACTTTCATTTTTTGGAAAACAGATTGGTTTCTGAAGCATGGAAGTACAACAAATTAATTGTTAACCACAAGCTAAGAAATTTACAATAATACCAAATTCCACAATGGATCAGAAATAGAGTAGGGCAGCATGATCGTTTTAAAAAGGGCAACATGCCACTGGATAAAAAAAGGCGGGCACTTCGCCCTGTGAAAACAACCAAGCTATACTACTGTCATACATCATTCTGGTTGTGCCCTTTGGATATATATATGTTGGGATATTAAACTCGTTGTGTACAAGCATACACACATGTTTTGGTAACAGATGTAGTTATTAATACATACACAATGTAATTTGTATGTAAGTAATTATTTTAAATTTTATTTCAATAAATAAATAAAAATACAGTAAAACAGGAATATAATGAACATGCCTACAAGGAATGCATGGATAGTACGAAGTCAAATGTTGGGCCCAACCGATCCTCCATAAAAGTCTATTTATAACTACATGTATATAACGAAGTTGCTTTATAACGTAGTTAAAAACAGAGTTCCTAGGGCTTCGTTTTATGTGTTTTACTGTACCTAATTGTACAGTGAAACCTTGTTATGGTGCCCCTTGATAACTCTGACACCATACTTATTGCCACAGTGTTTTGAAGTCCCAAAAGTCTATTGTCTTTTATATTTTTCCAAGCTCAGTTTGATTTTTTGTCAAACCCCTTTACAATGCCAAAATTTGACTGAACAAAAGGTGTCAATGTATAAATGCTTTACTGTGTTTAATGCTGTAACTTCCATTGCTGTGTAAAGCAAACTGGATAATGTTATGATATTAGTTTGCTTTGCACGGCAATGAAAGTTATAACACTATAAACGCCATTTCAAGACTGTTCAATTGTTATATTTATATTTCATATTTTTTAACATTCTATTTTAGAGTTTTAATCCTGAAATAAATTATAAACACTGTCATGTAAGACATGCATTTCCAATCACTGGAACAGCCATTCAATAACATGTGTACATATGGATAAGTGATAAGCAAATACGTTGAGTTGCGTAATGGTGTTTAAAGTCCCAGTCAAGAATATTTCACTTATATCGAGACATCGCCAGCTATAGGCGAAGTTGCAGAAATTTTGCCTGTGTGTTGCACTGATGGCATTATACAGCAAGGTTCTTTATCTTGCCAAGCCAACCATGACACAGGACCTCGTTTATTTTAAGTTCCCAACCTGAAAAAGAATCATGACTTTCATTTTGTAATGCCAAGTGCTTGGCGAAAGAACAGTCACTACCCAATTTCAAGTCTTGGGTTAGACCCAGTTGGGGCTTCAACCCATGACCTCCCATTTATGGAGCGATAAGCAAATAAATGACATCACTCTAGCAAATGTAATTACAGTAAAACACGAATACAGTTAAACGTGTCTATAGAGGCCACTCAAGGGAACCAGTAAAAGTGGCCTTAATGGGCAGGTGGCCTTTATATACAGGTTCAAATAACATGAATAAAGAACAATTGGGATACAATTCTTCTGGCCTTTATAAGCAGGTGGCCCTTATATAGAGGTGGCCTTTAAGGCAGGTTGGACTGTATAAAAAACACCCTTACAAAGAATATGTAGATAGTACAAAGAAAGATATAGGACCTGACTGCTCCTCTATATAAGTCTATTTATAACAATATGATGAAGTTACTTTATAACGAAGTTAAAAATAAGAGTCCCAAGGGCTTCGTTATAAACGTGATTTACTGTATACTATAATTACATTTAGTCTCAAACAGAGTTTTATACAATATAACATCAGATATGTAAATACTTCAGCTTAATTTACAAGAAATAAAAAACAAAACAAAAAAATAAAAATTCAATAAACTAGTTTAAGCTGTAAGCATTTATGAATTACATGTAAGGCTTCCAACTGTTACATAATAAAACATGATGTCATTTATTGTGGGTTTTTTAATCACACCGATATTTCTTGTGAATTGCATATTTATGTTTGTCACATGTTGAGTCTTATAGAACTTATTTTACACCAATAAATATGTACATGTATATGAAAGACTTTGAACTGGGACCTTTATTTTGATCATGCTAAGAAAACCATTATAACAAATGCACCGTTACATGTCTACACAGAGTCTTAAATTAGCAAGAAAAACTACATAAGCTTAAGGTTTTATATTCCTTCAACCTTACCAGATTTGGATAAATTTTCAATTATAAAACAACCTTATACAGTTAATGAATTATGAAGTACACCTCTCATTCTGTACCAGCATGTTTCACTGTAATCATTTTAAAAACAAGAAGAACAAGTAATTGTATGTCTCACTGAGCCCTTGTTACCTTGATGGCAAAGTACAATCAGAAAATGCTGATGACAACAATGACACTAGAGAAGTTCTTTCCCATGTCAATGTCACCTGTAACCTTGATGAAGAAACATGTTGGATGTTGGATGTCAGCAATGACACTGGAAAAGTTATCTCCCTTGTGTCTTGCAAAGTTATCTCCCTTGTGTCTTGCACCTATTCTTTTGTCACAATGATAAAAAAATAATATAATAGCAATACAGTACTAAGCTAAGATTCACTTACCTGTTATTTGTTTTGCATCACTTTTGCATCAAAAACTGCTGTATATCAAATTTCTCATATGTCCATGATTGAATTGCTTTTATTGTTTTCATGTTCTGTTTCTATTATCTGTGCAATTCTGTTGTAATTTTCTACAATAAAATATAAACAATTAAGCAAGCTTCTAAGATTAGTTGGATTGTTGCATATTGTTTAATATGGTGGCAAAACTTTTTCAACTAATCTTGATGAGAAACAGTTATATTAAGCCTAGTTTACAGTAGAACAAGGAAAACTGAGTTGATGTTGTCTTTTTCAAATATACTAATACATGTACCATTATTTGGACCCAATAAGCTTTCATTATCATCATTTTGAATCCGAAAACTCAAATACTCAGATAACTCAAAGGGAAGTCCTTGCGTGTTGAAGTTTCATGTAGGTCAAGGTCAAACAATTTTGCAAACTTTGAAGGGATTTGCCATAGGAACATCCATATCAACTTTTAGTATAACTGGTTTACTGGTTCTGGAAAACAAGTTGAAAACTTTAAATTGTTTACAACGCTAAAACGGCAGACAATTAACAATCAAGTTTAGGTCACCTTGAGCCTTTGGTCCAGATGACCTAAAATCTTAAGTACAATATGATTGTGGGAACTGTGTTTTAGTCTTAAGAATGGTGTCATAGACATAGTCAGTAGACTATTGTAAGTAATTTTTATTCACATACCCTGTATATGTTCATTATTTCTTTAGTTGTTCCAGCCTCAAAAATTCATCACATGTCATTATAGACTGTGTGTCCTGGAACAGCCTGAACTTATATGATGTATAACACTGTGCACATCATAGATCTGAAGTGATATCTCAAGTTTTGATTTTTTTTTCAAAAAAAAAAAAGACAATAAAATATTACAGCAACTAACTGTGGTTTCAAAATTTGAGAATTTAAATGCTGAAAATGCTTAGAATTGTTACAGATCACAAGGCATCTCATCACCCAGGTTTTAATCCCACTTGGGAGAGATCCTAATGTGAGAAAATTTGCTAGTTCACTTGCTGAAAGTCGGTCACTCAGGTTAAAATTCCACCATCTCAATATAAAGATCTTGACTGGAGCGTTAAACTCCATTACTCCAATTCATCCTACTAAGAATGATTTTGATTAGTAAACATTACCAGTAAATTGTTGTCAAAAAATGTCAGCCTACAGATCACTGCACCTTTCACCATCAGTGTTTCATTCCCACCTGTGGCAGATCCTAGTGGGACAAAATTTGTAAGTTTGTTTGTCATGATTTTTTTCTGGTATTATTGTTTCTTCCATCATCCAAGAACTTTCAAATCTTCTATATCCATTAATGTACACTGGAATTTATCCAGTCATGACAAAATCTTCAATGAAGCAAATCACATACCATAAGGTAGTACCAGTATCACTATCTGACAGATGTCACATGACAAAGTAATTGTGACATTATTTACTCTTCAGAATACTCTAGCTCCCAAGACGTATGAGCTGTCAAGATGATTTATATTGTAACATCATCTGAGAAAATGACGTCAAAAGTTCAGGAAACTCAAGTATGTTTGAAAATGGAATTGACTCAATCATCAAGGTGACTCCCCTTTAGACCATTAAATTGAGTTTTATGTAAATATGTGATAATTTTTTCTTCTTCAAAATTTGCTTAAAACTTTGAAAAATTCAATAGATAACACACCTTTATAAAAAGTAATATTTGTTATATCAGGTCTGGTCTGCAATAAAGCATAATTTTGGTTAAAAAATCAGAGACCATAAACAGAAGTTTGTATAGTTTGTCAGCAATATTTTGGGAGAGTGTTTATGAATATTGGTATGAGTGTTTTTATTCTTCACAATAAGGTATCAATACAGTGTTACTATATGTGTATATTCACACCTCGTTCATTTCAAAACTACCTTTATATATGATTCCTATTTTCATTGTACATGTACAACTGTTCATGTTTAAAAACACTATGCCAAAATATTGCTGACAGATTATATCAGTGTTTCAATACAATGCATTAAATGTAACCAAGAAGAAACCCCTAAAATGGGGAATAGGGAAAACAAGAGACCCAACAGGCATGAAATGCTCACCTGGTAAATAATGATTGTTCAAGTTATTTAAAAACAACCAAGTTGCACATCTGACACTACCGGTATTCATTTTGATCAAAGGGAGATAATTCTTATTCTTTTTAACAACACAGTGGGGTATCAGCTATGATTCTGAAATGAGGTTGATTTTATTATATCTTTTAGAATGTTTAAAACTAAAATCCAAAATGTGTTAAAAATGGGTCTAATGTCAGAATTACTGGTAGTAAACATTTCAATCTTAACTATAAAACAATACATTGTTTATTATTTCAGCATGAACACTGGTAATCAAAACAAGAACCTAATGCCTGTATCACTCAGGATGTAGAAACACAAACTATTTGTGTGCATATAGACTTTTCATAATAGCCCAAATACTTGGTCAATTAATTACTAAAGAATTAAAGAACTGGGTTCTTCGGACTTCTTCCAATTTTAAATACATGTATTCATGTACAGTAAAACCTTGTTATAATGCTCCTCGATAACTTTGTCATCTCGCTTATCACAAAACTATTTTGAAGTCCTTGATTCCATTTCTTTGTACAGGACTACTTTGATCATTGCCACATCCACTTAGAATGCAAAAGGATTACTGAACAAATGGTGGCAATGAACTTAGATTTTACTGCACTTATTAACATCATTATGATTAAATACATGTATATCTCATTTATAACAACCATATCTGTATCTAATAGGACTTGAAAAGTCAAAAGCACTATGATCATTTTGAAATTAAACTCTATATTTTATACCTTGACCCAGTTGTTCAAAGTTTGATTAGTTTAATCAATGATTAACAGAAATTTTAAAAATTCAATAAAAATAACACACCTATATTAAATTGATAGATTTATGGTTCAGTTTGGTCAAATTTTTTTTTTTTAAATTTTCAAGTAAGAGTTCGCAATATATCTGAAATTATGCAAAATCCCAATTTTGACTTTTCAATTTATTAAACTAATCAAGTTTCCAATACCCTATGTATTGTCTTTATTTAATGCCAAGTCCTGGTAATAAATTTGATATACTATATATCAGTACATTTACACAAGAAATGTCATTTCCAGATATTCACAAACTTTTTTTAAATGCTGTTGGATAATGGTCAGTAGAAATGCAAAGGAATTATATCAAATTAAAATCTTCATAAATGTTTTATTTTCGCAATTTAATGCCCTCACTGATTCACTCAAAAATACTGGTAAAACAAATCTATACACATTCCTGATTTACAGTAATCAATCATCTCTATTACAAGCAATAACTGAATTTTATAATGTAACACTATACACTAAACTCTATTCATAATTACTAAGGTGGATTTGTTGGACAGACAGTCTTCAGTGTGAAGTGAAATTGAAAATTTTACAGAGTGTACAGACTTATTGAAATAAGATTTTGAACAGAGTCTGACATTGTACATTAAATCACTTCCTAATAAAATGATACAGCTATAAAAAATGTACTTTTTTGTAAAATGTGGCCACAATCTCTGGAAAATGGGGTTTTAATAATAGTGAATATGGTTTAAGAGCAAGGTAAGCATCACTCATACAGTGATATTGATTAAGATAACAAAAACAGTTCAACCAAATAAAATTAACTTTAATTATTAATCTCGGAGGATGCATAATCAGGAAACATTATACTGGGTACTATTTTTTCAGCGACAATACATATATATTAAATTACCTTAGTACATAACCAGGTAACTTGTATGTTGATGTTGGATTTTTGTACAAATACATGTACACATTTTGGCATGATTAAAAAAAATTACAACTTTGCCAATAAAAAAGGAAAAAAATGTGTATTTATGTACAGTAAACCCTGTTCTAATGACCACCTCTATATAAAGACCACCTATTCATTAAGATCAGCATTATAGTGATCACCTCCATATAAAGACCACATGTCCATTGTTAAACTACTGTTTCTTGCATGGGTCTTTGCTTCATATTGTAACCAAGAAGGACCTCTACGTTGTTTATAAAGTCCATATTTCTTTAGTATCAAAGGAGGTCTTTATATATGGGTTTTACTGTTTATGTTTCCACATTGTAACATTTTGATTGTCAATCTTGTCTTTATACCGAGTATCAAGGAAACACATTACAATTTGTCAAGACTGTTAATTAATAACAAACCTTTAATGTAAAAATACATGTAGTATAAGATTTAATAACAATAATATTGTAGGGTTTAACGACTGAAACCCAGGAATTTCAACTCTATAAATGAATAAAGATTAGTTTTGTATAATTCTTTTTGAGAAATTTTGAAAACACCATAGTTAGGACTAGAATACTTTTCAACTTATCTCCAAGACAAAACAAAACAGACATGTATTACCAGTAGTCTTAAATTCCATTGGCATGTTCAATCACAAATTATCAACCATTCTAAACAACTATGAACTTTGAGCCTTAAAATAATATTAAAATAAAATACCTAAATCTATTGTAACCATTTTTGTTAACTTCCCTTAAATATAGAAAACACCACAGGTAGAGTTAATGCTATAGCACCATAAATAAAAGTAACAGTCCACAGTGCATTAAGCTTCATTTTCCATTCCAAATTCTGTTCTGTTTCGTTTAACATTCCCTTCACTTCCGGACCGACATAAACAACACTTCCATCAGATCCTGACTCAATCACAGTTTGTGTTGCCACAATTTTCTGAATTTCTCCTAATTTCTGATCCAACATCTTGTCCTGATTTTGTATGGCTGTTAGTATTTCTTTACTTTGTCTTTCTATATCACTAAATGTTTTGCTTGTGTTCCTGTCACTTTTTCCGTCTCTCTGTTCTTTGTTTGTAGGAACACTAGAACTGTTTACTAAAGTTTCTAATTTTGAATGTTCTCTTTCTAATGCTGAACATAATTCTCCTGCGATTTCTTTATAATTGTCTGCTTTCTGATCTGCCATTGAAATTATTTTTCGCAGTTCGTTCAAGCGGAACTTGTTATTAATAGCTGACCCTATTATACCTAACACAACACCTACAAATGACCCTGTCACAGACCAGTATTTGGTTCTCTCAGAGTACTGTCTCTCTTTCTCGTGACTGTCCCGCACAGCAGACGACAGCTCTGCAAAAGTGTCTCTTTCGAGCTGTTCAGAATTATCAATAACTTCTAGGAGAGCTCTTTCTTCTTTTATAATATCATTTTCTTTTGTCACTAGTTCAATGTAAAGGTCAGTTCCTCTGCTTGCTTTCTCTAATTCCGATGTGACACTTCGTAATCGGGCTTGAATGTTGGTCAGCTGTTGCTGTTTATTTCTCCTTTCTTTTTGTCTTTCTTGGAACTGTTTTTCCATCTAATTAAATAAAATTTCATATCATAAATATCAAACAAAAATATATAACTGTATTGAATTTGTAACATAACCAAACACAAACATACCAGTCTATGTTCGACTCACCAATCCCAAAAGAAAAGTATTAACTTTGAAATTGGTAAAATTAAGTTTTATATGTGAACTTCCACTCTTCCACCAGGGAAGTGAGGCCAGGTGCTATGGATGGGTCAGTAAAGAGACTTTCCAAATACAGATAAAAACAATGCTATGGAATACTCATGCACATTCATTTGATGACAAGAAACTGCTTACAGAAACAATGAATGAAATAATTGCCACAAAACAACATCATTAAAAATTTTTAATTAATTCCACTCAAAATTCAATGCCAATCAGAACAGATATATAGAATATTCTCTTAGAAATCTTACAAGATAATAGAAATGACATTGAAAGTAATGTAAAAGACCAAGAAATTGTATGTGTAAGTGAATTTTGAGCCCATTATCTAGCCAACCTTATCGTAAAGGCCCTTATGTAGTATTGTGCCTCATGTTTCTTCGTATTTTTAATTCTTTTAATAAACAGTATTCCTTCTTATCAGAAGATTACATACTGTCCAATTAACAAGTAGAGGTTTAGTGCACACTTTAGCTTTGACTTGTCAAGTGTATGGTTATTTTCTTGTCATCTCAGTTAAAACAGACAAACAATTCGATTTATAGATATCCAAAAATCGAATTATGGATATGCAAAAATAGCCAGTATTTTTAAATATCCAAAAATCGATTTATGGATATCCAAAATTAAATTTTGGAAATTCCACAATACTGAGTTCTCCCCATATATCAATCCCAAAGTGAATACTGTTGGTACATTGAATTAATAAAAAAATATTCATTCTCGCAAATAAAAATCATATTTTTACAATATGGATTATAAATGCGTTTTTTCATTGACTTTTGTTAAACATGTAAACTTGTGTATATTTTAAGATTTTTTTCTTTCCTGTAGTGCCCACGCAATACGCGCGCCGCGTCTAAGAATCCAACATGGCTGCTACAGAAAGTAATGGAAAGAACGAACATTTTGGGATAGAATAATAAGTAGTAATATTAAACGCAATGTGATGTTTTGAAAGTGAAGATATCGACTGTAACCGTATTTTGATATAGTTAAGACAATCACAACGATGTCTGTCTTTAATGCAACTGTTGACTTAGCTTTTCTGCGTACTTGACAATTTCCCGCGTAAATAGTAAAACAGTCCCGCACTGTATATTTGGGGAGAAATCAGTTCACACTCTCGATTTATGGATATCCATAAATCGATTTTTGCAAAAATGGAATTATGGATATCCAAAATTCGATTTATGGATATCCATAAATTGATTTTTAGATATCCAAAAATAGTCAGCATTTTTACATATGCAAAATTCGATTTATGGATATCTAAAAATATTTTTACATATGTTAAATTCGATTTATTGATATCCATAAATGAATTATGCATATGTAAAAATAGTAAATAAATATAGAAACGGCGCCTCATAAGTCTCAGCTACCCAGTTTACAACTTTACACTTCTTCTTCTTCTTCTTTCAATATACAATATTCCTTCTTGTATCACAAAGTGTGAAGGTGACCTTCTTGTTGGCTTATAGTTTCATGTTGCATCATTTAAGTGTTTCTACGGAACTGTGTAGGGATTCAACTATGAAATCGACACAGACAAATATGCAAAACCATAATTGTCGTCCTTAGATTGAGAATAAAAAACACACCTCTAAAACGTGGGTTTGAGAACTTTTCACTTCCGTGAGACCTGTGAAATCCTCATACTGTTTCAACCATCCACCAATTTTCCCTGCTGTCACGGTATTCAGTGCTCTATCTGCTGTTGGATTCCCCGTGATTGATTTGAACCGTGCTGAAAAAATCACGGGAAAATGCCGTGACAGCAGTAGTGACTTTCTTGTCAAGTTCGCCATCCCTCCACTTAAAAAAGAAAGTAGTGTAAGGGAGATAACCCATGTTGCATTTTTGAATCAAAGTACTGAAAGTACTGCATGTATTTATTTAGTACATTGTAAATTAATTTTGTTCAGGTAACTTTTGACTCAGAAAAAAACTTGGTCATCACCAAGGGATGTCACACATAAACCGTTTTTTTTCCAGCCTCTTAAACTATATATCAGTATGACTAAAGTATGACTAAACATGGAAGATATATCCTCAATGTTTATTATTGTCTAAATTTCATTTTATTTTTATTTTATGTGCATAACCATCTTTCATATGCATGACAGTATTGAAGTAGCTTATCGAAATCCATAAATGTTTGATGCTGCTACTATTTTATAACATTGCACATATGTTTTTTTCTCAAACATTTACTGCATGTAAACCCTTCCTGAGCACCTGCTCTCACTTCAACTACTGTAGATTTTTGTGCCTAAATTGTTGTTTCATGTTACTGACCATGCATCTCTAACAATACATCTTTAACAAGTTTTATTAAACAAGATGCTGGTTACTATCCTGGTGCACCTAGTCTCACATCCATACACAAGATTTCTGTGACGTCATATATCAGTTGCTTCATGTTGTTGTCCTTGTGATGTTTTTTGTATACTTGTCCATATATTTCTCTTACACAACAGACTGGAATGACTTGGATTGAAGCACCATGGTCACCTCAAGATTGAGTTAAGGACAGTCAGTAAGTCATTGACGTAAATATGTACAGCAAAACCTCGATTCATTTTCATTATTTGTTCAGTTCAAATTTTATATTATAAAGTGGTTTTGGTGATAAATCAAAGGAGGTTTATCAAGAAAAACATAAAAATTAACATTGGGACTTTAAATATTGTGACTATAAGAGAGATGTTAATGTTAATGTTATCAAGGAGCATTATAACCAGGCTTCAATGTGCTTATATTACAGAAGAGCTCAACAACTTCAATCACTTACTGTATATGAAGAAACATTCACATGGAAAAAAATATTGCGATTTTCACAGTTAAGCTTTTATCGCGAACAAGAAATCTGGATGGAGTGAAGTAATGAAGTTTTACACAACAGTCAAGATTCTTTCTCTTATATCGAGAAAGTCAGTTCTGAGATGGTGGAGGAAACGGGAGAAAACCATTGATTTTTGGCAAGTCAACTGACAAACTTCCTCACACTAGGATTTGTCCGGGGTGAGATTTTAAACCTAGGAATCAAGAGGCACTATGCTTTAGACCATTCGAGTATTGAGGCCCCTACACAACAAGATCACAATATGTACACAACAATAAAAAGCTTAATCTTGCATGGCATCTTGTCTCACTTAGTACAATGTACAACAAAATCTCATTATAATGCCCCACAATAACTTTGCCACCTTGTACTGAAACAGTAAGGATGTACTGCATTGAATTAAATTGGCATAGAGTTTTGCAACTTTAGTGTGAAATAATCTTGACTAGCTGTAAAACCACTCACTCACTCACACAACAACAGGAACACAGAACATGCTTATCTCTGTGAGCTTCTGGTCTCACCTCTACTACTTGAGGTCTTTGATACATAAGAACTTCTAGGGCCAGTTGTTGGAACTATGATTAGGTAATCAATTAAATAGTCAAAATTTGATTTTTACAAGATTTCAAATATACATGTGGTGAAATCAATGTTGAAAATGACATAAGAGAATAGAATTTGATCAAACTGAAGCACATTGTTATAAAATTATTGATTTAGTAATGAAATGTTGATTTTTTTAATTTGTCTTAATCATTGATGAAACTAATCAAGCTTCGACCAACTGAGCCCTGATATTAAGTATTTTGTGTTAAATGTCCCAGATTAAACACTAAATGCGAAGATGAGCTGAACATGTTAAGTCATTTCACTATGAACTTTAAGTTTCAGCCACTTTTTTTATCAAAACAAATACGTAAATGGGGTTCTTCACTGTACCAAGTGATCAATACCCCTTAACTTTGCAGCAGTTTTGGAAAACGCTTAAATAGCAAATTTCCATAATAAAACCATTTTTACAGGAAAACATAAACTGATAATCAATGTTCCGCTCGAGTATTATGGAGTATGACATGGTACAGCAGCAAAACTCATTGATAAAATGCAACTAAAATTTATCTAAGAATCTTTATTTTTAATAAACAACTGTTACAGCTGCTTCATAAATACATATACATGTATATAATAAAGTTGTTCAATAAATATGTGATATAAAAATGCACACATCTTGGAATTCTTTATAACAAACAGAGGCACATTAAACAAAGACAAAATCCTTTATCTGTCATCTATCACTGTTATGTTACAGTGGGGTCATATTAGGCTGAATTATCTGCCTTAACGAAGGTATGTTATTTCTTTTATATTGCCAACATCGTAGGCAGAATTCCACAGCAACTATGTATGCTAAGTTGAATTGATCGATTTCATGAGGGTGAGTTTCACCCACATTTTGCTGGGAAGAAAGTATATGAGTGGAATTCTGCCTATGAAGGTAGCAATATAAAAAAAATAACAAACCATCATTCAGACAGATTGCTTGGCCAAGGATCATATGTACCAGTAATAGTAAATTTGTTCTAACATGGAAAGAAGTTGAGTAATGGTCTTTTATGTTCCAGTCAAGATTCTTTCACTTATATCAAGATGGTCAGTTCAGGGATGACGGAGTCAACAGGAGTTCCCAGATTAAACCATTGAACTTCTGCAAGTGAACTGACAAACTCTCTCACACTAGGATCTGTCCCAAGGTGAATTTGAACCTAGTGGGTTAGAGGAACTGTGATCAATAAGTAACCAGTCTGCCACTAAGGAAGGCCCCCTCTAACATGGAAAGGGAAAAAGTCACTAGTAATAAAGATTCAAGTTTGTAAACAGACTAGATTAGATATCACCGGTGACTGTATTACTTTTAGACTTCGGGGTCTTAGGGGCAGATTGATATTATGCATGCCCTACAGATCACAGTGTCTCTAATTGTTCAAGTTTAAATCTCACTTCACTCAGATCCTAGTGTGTGAACGTTAAGTTTGTCAGTTTGCTTGCAAAAAGGTTGTGGTTTTCTAGTCTCTGGTTTCTTCAACCATCCCATAACTGACCACTTGGAAATAAGTGAAATACTTTTAACTAAAAACATGACTAAATACAAATTACATTAATGTGTAATCCATTTCACTCCATTTGAACTCTCACTGGTCAATACTACCCCATTTTGAAGCATTTTCCCTAATAGAACAAATTAACCATCGCACCTGGACCCACCTGGACAGACAGAGGAATGTTGGTCTAGCAATTACAGGTGCAAATTACTAAATAATTCTACAAGATAAACCTGGATTAATCAGTATACACATTCACCACTTCACTATAACACTAACTGCCATTTATCCAGAAGTCAAAATTAATTTAATTTGCATTAAAATTAAACTTTCATCCTTGTAAACATGTATACAAATTGTGAAAATTTTGTACCGGTAGCTGAACAGTCATGAGTTCAGAACAAAATTATACATTTTTTGTGGAATACAACAAAAACTGTACCTAATTCTTAGCACACACACACACACACACACACACACAAACACACACACACGCACGCACACACACACACACACACACACACACACACACACACACACACCACTCAATAAATTCCAAGAAACTATATTCTTATGACCTCTAGTTTGTTCAAGAAAAATGTGTTATATTACATGCCTCTGTGTAAAATGTGTCATTCAATGACTGTATAATAAACAATTCTGAAACAAATACACTTGAAATAACTAACATGTTTCAAAAATACTTTTAAAATCCCATGATTAATTTTATTAGATTTCATCATGAATTTTAAATGAAAGCTTTATATACAGACACTTTGTTAACTTACAAGTACATAGTAATTTTGTTAAACGTCAACTTTTCAGAAATTTGAATGAGTCAATTGATTATGAAAGAATGAATAGTAAAGCCCAATGTAAACAGAATTATGATGTATGAGTTACTGGTATCCATGATATTTTAAAAAAAATTAAAAAAAAGTTGTTTAGATGTTTTGAGTTTTCAAAGTAACTACAAAAGATTTTTTAAAAAGGAAATGACAAATGTTAGTTGCAAAGGGACAATTAATAATGTCACCCAAATGAAATAATAGCAAAAGGCACAACAACTTCCATCCCTTATTATTCCTATGAAATTTAAAAAATATCCGACAAGCCATCTCCGAGAAACATTCTGGACGACTTCACAAAGATTAAAGCAGAAGCAGAAAAAGAAGAATGGGAAATACAGCAATACCAATATGTTCCCAAATCTGACAAAAACCTAATACATATTAGCTGATGAGACAGGCAATGCTTTGAATACCACTTAAACTTAAATGGTAGTTGCATCTTTTGGGGTAAAGTTTTCTTAGAATGAAAATCTAAATGTAATTTAAACAAGGAAGTGTGTACTTTATATGTTTTCTACTGTGACATGAATGTGTGCAATAAGAATGGACAAATATTAATGTTTTCCGCTAAAATATAAGAAATTAGGTTTACCTAATTGGCACCATGTCATTCTCCGGACATTCCAGAATAAACCACCTCAATATAAGTGAAATAACCTTGATTGGGGGTTAAAATTCCATTGTAACCAATTACATAGATCTTTTATTTCTTCTGAATATAGAATACCATAATTTGACATTTTCTGTAAAAATGTTAAATGTGGAATGTGCAATGTCACTCAACAGTTTTACACATTATAAAGTACAGTTGGCAACTCTATTTAGAAAATACTTAAATTTTGAGTTATTAAATCTATTCTATCGATGTCAAGATTATTGGTCATACTACATGCATAACATTCTTCCAAGCACTTAATCCATTTTTATTAAATATATAAATTAATTCAAATAAATTAAGAGAAAAATAATACACTTCAGTGACTGACCCAGAAGGGGGTAGGGGTTCTGGGGGTTAGACCCCCTCTTTTATTTCTGTCCATATTATGTGTGTATCACTTGGTCAGATTACAGGATATTGCAAAATTTTATGCCACATTTCAAAAATTTTATGGAAATCATGCCCTAGCTTGTTCTTCCTCGTCAAGGACCCCCCCCCCCCCCCCCCTTCCACCCCACCCCTTTCCAAAAATTCCTGGGTCCGTCACTACACTCTCTTTCCAACAAAGTACACCAGCTGAACCAGATATGTACCGGTATATAACAATATTAAAAAGTGTAAACTACATCTACATCTGTTTCCTTAGTAACAAATATAATATATAACACTGGCATCATAGAATATCACAGGTATATCATACTAAAGACACATTCTCACATAAGTATAGCCAAATACAATCTTATTTTTTGGCAAAACTTGAAGTCCTATGTGTATATTTATGTACACTGTACTTGCATAATCTCATTTTCATGATAAAATCTCTGCAAATTATTATTTCTTTTGGATTTATTTTTTATTTGTTTGTATTTAACAAGTAATATTTTCTGTATATAGCTTGAATTATTTATGGGGCAAAATTACTAGCAGTCTTGACTGTTTTGGTAGAAATTTCCATTTTCCATTTCACAGTCAAGGCTGGAGCTGATACAAATATAAAAAATAACAATGATTGCAATGTTGCTAAAATGTCCATGTACGACTTTGTAACTCCAAACAAGTGTCAAATTCACATGGACAAAAAAACAGAATACATCAAATGTTTGTAACATAAGGTGCTTCAGATATTGGCAAAACTTATGTGAGAATGTCTTTGACAAAACTTATGTGAGAATGACTTGATCTTCATGTCATTAATATGTGACACTAAAATGTGACAGAATTTAATATAAAAAGTCTATCTTCTTCTTTCTTGATCCAGCGTAATAATCTGTTAATGGCGTGTATTGCTGCTGGCTTTGTGACAAGTGGACCAAAAACTGCATAAAGTTCAAAGCCTTGTGTGATCTGCAATGTAAACAATATACATGTACATAAATTTATTCTTGAGTCATATCTTATCATTATATCCAATGCCCATTTGAATTAAGAGCAAATTCCTACCCATCTGAACCTAAATTTCCAATATTCACCACTAGACAGATGCAACTTAACAGATCTTGAAATTAGCCTTAATTTCAAACATGTGCAAGTATGAATTAAATTGTTTTTTTTTTATTGAATGGGGTTTTACATCCCAGTCAAGAATATTTCACTTATATTGAGACATCACCAGCTATAGGTGAAGTGACAAAAATTTTTACCTTTGAAGTGCACTCAGGGCAATGTGCAGGGAGGGGGGTTCTATAACTTGCCACACCTTCTGTGACATTGGACATGGGTTTTCAAGGTCTCTTCCAAATGACTTTCATTTCTAAATGCAGAGTGGTTTGGGAAAGAACACCTATTTTTAATTCTTGGTCAGACCCTGGATGAGGGAGCTGTACTTACCCAGCCTAGTAATGTCTCATGTGGTCCGACACTATACAAAATCTTCAGTGGTCTCGCTGTTGTGTGAATTCTGTGGTGTAGATAATGGTACAAACCAAACAATCTTTCTTGTTCTTCCTGAGATATGTACGGAGCTTCAAGCTCTGGACTGGTGTATTGAGCGGTGCTACGGGACTTGTATAGAAAGTGACGGAGATCTGATATACCACACTGCTGGATGCTGTAACTGGTCTTTGTAAGGGAATCACTGATGGCCTTTAAACCATTGTACTTCAATAATCTCTGATAAAAATAATAGATATCTTTTAAATAATGAATAAAAATATGACAATATAAAATTTAGTCTTCTAGTCTTTTAGGACCTCAATGCAAAAGTGGACTAAAGTGTGCTGAAGGTTGATGTTTTTCTACAGGCACTCCAATTTTCTCCACCATTTCTGAATTGACCACATTGATATAGGTGAAAGAATCTTGATTAGGACATAAAACAATTACAAATGTACTTAACTCTATTACCCTATTATTATATGCTGTTAATACATTGTGTAGCTTGAAATTGTGAAAACAATCAAGTGTTGAGCAAAACTTGTTTCAAAGCAATAGGGTTAGGACTAGAGCTATGGCTGAAGCTAATACTGAAACAAGGAGTATGACATAAGCTCTTCTGCACTTGTGCATATAGCCAATATAATGTGTTAATAAATATACTGTAAAACACTTTATTTTCGCGGCATGATATTTTTGCGATATTTGTATCAAAGTCATTTTGCGGCATTAAATTTTTCGCGATATCAAGTTTTGAGCCTGATCCCATTGTGAGCCCCTCATGTAAAAGTTGTAGGTATGTACGTAAAATTGCCTGTTCTCTCATCATATCAACTCCACCTGTACTCACCTGTGAACTGTGTTTTGTAATAAAGTAAAAATGGATAATGAATCTTGTAGTTATTTTATAGATTTTAGTTATTAAACCTGAATAAATGTGAGTAAAACTATTTCGTTCCATTTTTTTCTTGCTTTAGAGATACCTTAAGACAAAAAAACCAATATGTTCCGAACAGTTACTGTAACTTCCGGTACATTTATTATTTTCTTACAGTGTTTACGTTCTTTATGTTTATATTTATACCGTAGCAATTGAGAACAGTCCATTCATATTTATTCGATCAAATTTATTTTCGCACATATTATTTTCGCGATTTTTTATGAACTTGCGAATTGCGCGAAAATAACATGCACGCGAAAATTTCATGTTTTACAGTAATTGTTTCTGTTTTCTCAACTAAGTACTTACATCTTTTATTTTGTTTTTGCAGTCAGACAAAGTAAAGAAAGACTCTCTATCTACAGACAACAATAATAGACAGGTCTGACAACTCTCATCTAAATACGAGATATGTGCTTGTAGAAAACCACTGAAAAAGAAATAAATAAACAACATAACAAATATGACACATCAACATACTCTATCAAAATGACATGTTTTATTTTACATACTTTAATCTGTTATATTTCAGCTTACAATTTAAAAGTAAGGAGGACTAAACACAAGAGTTCAAAATTTAAGTCAGTCAGCACTCAGTAAGTGCAAGACCAGTCTTTTTTCTTCAGCAGCTTTCTTCAACTTTTCAGTCAGAACTGTAACAATTTATATTTTATATATTTTTTAATTTTATATGTGTTTATAGAAAAAGTCATCAAAATTTGAAATTCTATATAGTGACATACTATCAAAACACATCCATTATAAAGATAAGAGGCCTTTATTCAATGGGTACCAGCAAAACTGCTGGAGATTAACTCTGATATTTCTAAATAAAAACGTTTATTTGCAGTTGCTCATATAACTGATACCAGGAAAAGATGCTTCTTGTGGACTAATAGAAACAAATAATAATGAATGGTATTTAAGTATTCATTAATATTTCCTAGTATATAACAAACCTTGAGTCAAATTTTGGAAGACATATTGGTGTCCATGACTCAGCAGCTTTGAAAGACTCTGATGCATTGACAAGGTTAATGATAAGGTGAAGGTCCATTGGATGGAGGTAGTACTTCTTCATTCGTACTAATGTTACTAACTTATTATTGGCTAATATTAATGCAAATACTAGGTCCTGAAAATATATGATATGTTTGTTAGTAGACTTAGGAGTTAAAATTCCTTTTATACATGTAGGAACCACATGTGCCTTATACTCATTGAATATGGAAAACCAGTACAACGTTCAATCTAAAAAATTTCAGAAGTAGTCATTTTCAAAACTTTTTGTCTAAAATATTATAACATCAATATTTTTGCATTCAACTAATTTTAATGTTAAGAATGGCCCACTATGGCCTTAAAAATGGGGTCATCTAGCTATCAGAACAAAACAAGAGAGACAAATGGCCATGAACCCCCTCTAGAATGAACACTGCTGACATCATACATTTACAGTCAAACCTGTGTTAAAGGACAACTCTATATAAAGGCCAGTAATTCCTTGAACATTCATCATTACATGTTTTCTAAAAATACTGAAATGGGGTTCGCTGCTGTACCTAGTGATCAATACCTCTTAACATTTGTGTGGAATGTTTTTGAAAATGTCAACGTCAGATTCCTGGAATGATAATGCATTTCTTGGGAAAATGTCATCTGATGCGATTCCATATCCATAAGTGTTCAGCATAAACGTTAGAGGGTATCACATGGTACAGCAGCAAACCCCATTATGAAGACAAGGACTCGTCAAACATTTTGATGTTTGACTTATTTTGAAGACTGATATCAACATTGGCTTGGTATTTTCTATGATTTATTCTACTATACCTTAACTTTGGCATGCTGGACAATACTTTGAGCAATCATATCTCGGATTACACTGTCTAATGGTAAACACTGTACTGCTCCTAATAAAAAACTAGGTTCATTGTCAAACATGTTGAGTAAATTATCTAGAAATTTTTCCGCTCCACTAAGAAGCCTCCGTAAATCATAATTCCGTCTTTGTTTAAATATTCTATGTAATGTACTATAAGTTAGAACACTAAGCACTTGATTATATACATAAGATAGCTGTAGTAGCACTTGTTGTGTCGAGTTATGTCCTCGAGAAACTCCAACAAGAATTAACGGGTCCTTAACAAGAAACACAAATCTATGTTCTCCTGCTATTATGCATCTTAATGAGTCCTTCCCGCTGTCATGTACAAAAGAACATAATGCTTGCATTACACCCATTATAGTAACTAACTTATCTTCTGTCCCATGCCTGTCAATGAAAGAAACAATATTTATGATACTGTAAATTATGTTTTTATCATGAGAGATTTATTAATGTGTAATTTTGCAAGGACTCCCAGTCGTGAATTCAAATATCACACAAATATTCCCAGAATCGTGAAAATTAATGAACCAAATTTAAAACATGATGGCAATCGACCTTGACTGTAAATGTTATATAGCATGCCATATTAGATACAATAAAGTAAATTGTTAAGATCGGCCATTCCTTATGTTTAGACCAATAGTCGCCACAAAGTGGACAAGAAATTAAATATGTACTGGAATGCATATTTGCGAAATGAAGCTCAGATGAAAGTATGCCACATTTTATAGCCGTGATATTAAAGTAACCTACAGTAGTAAACAGCTAATAAAATTTTATTGCAATAAATTAATGAATGACCATGATTGATCTTAAATGGCTAAGGCACTATACCTCGGTACTTATAATGTTACTCTGAATGAATTTTAGCAAAAACTATAGTTTGAGTCAATATACAAGGATGTGAATTGACATAAATCTCATGGATCACCTTAAGTACTCTGATCATACAAGTATTATATTCAGTAGTGGATTTATAAAATTAACACAACTGTATCATCCCAAAAATCACTAAAATTAGTACACCCCTAAAATTAATGTCTCTTAAAAACTAGTACTCTTTTGACCAAATGTACCAGTATTTTCATCTTATGTATATAGTCAGTGTCACCTACAATGGTGGCAATCATTGCTGTACTCATTCTCTCTCTCTCGCTGTTCACCTAGAATAAACTGGTTTTCCAATGGTGGCAATCATTGTTGTACTCATTGCTAAAACTCTGTCTCTCTCTCCCAGTTCACACTCTCATATGCATTAATGGCTGTTCACCTAGAATATACTGGTTTTCCAATGGTGGCAATCATTGTTGTACTCATTGCTAAAACTCTGTCTCTCTCTCCCAGTTCACACTCTCATATGCATTAATGGCTGTTCACTAGAATATACTGGTTTTCCAATGGTGGCAATCATTGTTGTACTCATTGTTAAAACTCTGTCTCTCTCTCTCTCTCTCTCTCCCAGTTCACCTCTCACATGCATTTATGGCTGTTCACCTAGAATATACTGGTTTTCCAGCTTCACTGAGTATAAAGACATGTTTCTTCTGGTTCCTCCATTCTGGTGTCTGGACGTCATCCTCGTCAAATTCTACCAAGTTTAGTTCTGGCACTTCAGGTTTCGATATTTCCTCTGTCGCATCAGATACCTCTTTAAGTGATAACTAAATTTTAAAATAAATTAAAAGGACAATATTATTTGATGTAAATTTAAATGTAAACAAATGAGGAAAGCCATTATGAATCATAGTCAAATGGATGATTTATTGCAAGATGTCACCAGCATGTGGTCTGACTAATCAGCCCACTAAACCCCTATTAAGTATTTTAATTTTTGTCTTCCAGGGAGAGTACTCAATCAGTGTAGTAATAGAGTTTTATTACTCATCTAAATTTCTTTCAATCATATTGAGGTGGTAGAATAAGATATGGTGGTGGAAACTGGAGTTCCTAAAGATAACCACGGACCTTTGGGAACTTCAAACAAGAAAACATTAAAACGAGGGTTCAGCAAGCTGATTAGACAAATAAGGCCTAAAAAAAAATAAGTGTGTTTCCGCTAACCCGCCCGACCCAACTAAAAAAAGACTGACTCCAGTTTTTTCCTCGGATTTTTAAAAAACGTTTTCGTTTTTCGATTAAAACTCTATTGTATCAAAAACAAGTCAGCAAAACGTTTGATTTGTACATGTTTTTGATGTGTAATCATTATAACTGTTTCGACCATGATAAGCAAAATAACTTAAACAACACATTTATAATATAATTTTAACATAATACATTACATACACATGCATAACATATGCTATTTAAAAAAAATTTAAAAAAAAACGACCTACCGACCCTTTATAATAATTCTATGTTAGCGAAAACACACATATTTTTTTTTAGGCCTAAACCCTTGACATATTATGGTGCTGTCCATATGTTAACATTTTCCTGGTTGCTTCATAACTTTTGGATGGTATGAAGGAATGTAAAGAAGCATGAAGTTCCACATCAAATGTCAAGGTTACAGCAAGCAGAAAACTGAAATTTGGGGTTTCTGTGTCCATTTCATAACTCTTGAATGGTAAGAAGGTTCATGTAGTTAATAAAATTTCACTTAGATGATTATAAATGAGAAAACATTGCAGAATGTAATGCATGGTGGTCCAGGTTAAAGGTCAAACCATGCAGAAAATAAAACTAACAGTTTAACAATATGATCGGTTTTCATTACCCTAAATGTTTATCAATTTGATATGAACACTGAACAGAGCACACTCTATGGGAAGTCTAGCTAAAAGGTCAAGAATGGAGTGGAGTAATGGTGTTTAATCCCACAGTCAAGATTATTCAATTTATATTGAGGTGATCATTCAGTGATGGTGGAGGAAACTGACATTCTTGTAGAAAACCATAAACCTTTTGGCAAATTCATAAAACTTTTCACACTACCATGTATCTCAAGTGGGATTCTAATTCTGATTTGTAAGTGTGTGCTTAGGTCCCCCATGACTGTTTCATATCTTTTTAATAGTATGAAAGATTTTAGAGCAACTTATCATGAAGTTAATGTTTGTCATATCAAGATGTGCATACAGAGCTACTTCACCTACTTACATCCATAAGTATTACAACAATATAATACATGTACATAACGAAAACACCTGCATCATTCTAGAGCAAACTCTGGACAACTTTTTGTGTTCATGCTCATGAAGACAGCAGTGCAGACATTACTAACAGCCAATGGATTATGATGTAAAAGGGTAACTATAGTTGTATGAAATGAAACAATTTGTTTAACAGGTCTGGGATCCGCCCGAAACGGGGGATAAATCGAAATCGCCCGATCAGGGGATAAAGCGTCTAAGCGTTTTTATGACTATAATATCGCGCATGCGTATTTCATTTGTTTGCCTAGAAACGGGCTTAAAATCGAGTAAAATTGATGACCTTTTATGAAAAACGGCCGCGGGGATTCATTTCTAAGTAGGGGGACTTAAAATTTTGAACAGTTACAGTAAACTTATATTTCTAAAGATCTGTCGTGCAGAAAAAAAATCTGTCGTGCGGAAAAAAAGTTATAAGCTCTTAAAAATGCACTTCCAGTTATAAATGTTCCAGTTAAAAATACATCGTAGTTACGGGTATAGAAATGCTAAAAGGAACGTTTCTTACCTAGTTCAGATGTGTGATAACCAACTCTTTGAAGATTTTTTTTTTTTCATTTTCTGTCTGAATTTCGTCTCTCTCTCTTGTAGCTAATAATAGTATATGTTTCAATTCTCAATCCAATGCCACAATATACTAACTAAGCTTTTAGTGGCAATTTGATTTTCAGTTTTTACCCGTGTATATGTAGCTATATATCGGAATGTCGGGAGTGTAGGGTAAATCTATATCTTGCTTTTAGTTCCAACATTATTATTCTAAACTGAAGAAGATTTTTCATTTAGCCTCCTGTTCTTTATTACAAACAAAACAATCATATTTACTAATAATTAAATAATAATGAACAAAAGCAGTATTAACTATTGCGATTGATTATATTAGTCAAGTAGGCATTTTACGAACCTAGAAATGTTCATTCCTATGAAGTTTTTTTGCTGTTTTGTTTTCCTCATGGGTCCTTCAACAAAACTTACTTAGTTGCCCTTCGGGCAAATTTGGGCAACTTGCACAATATACATGTACATCAATCCAAAATGGCCACCAAACGTGAAATTGAAGTACATACTGCGATATAAAATATCTTCCAATAGCTTGTAACATATCTTTTTAGATATTTTTAGGTATGAGAAACCCATTTCTGGTGTTAATTTTTACATATGGAACACTTAACTCGCACAATAAGCTATAAATCCAAGATGACCGACGGATGTCATCTTGAAATATCGATTTTATACAAAAAAATTATATCAGACTGTAATATACAAATGTATCTTTGTAGGGGTATTTAGGCATGGGCAATTCAATTCTGGCATTAGTTTTACATTAAATATCATCATGTCTATAATGACTGACCATATGTGTCAAATAACTATTCACCCTAGGATAGCCATGGGTAATCTCATTTTTGTGTAAAAAATTAAACACTCTCTTTCTCAAGAACAGTTAAAAATATGTACAGGATTTAGTTTTCAAGGCAAGCATGTCCTTGTGTGTTGCACTATGATTTTGTGCCTTACATTGACAAAACATGACAAAAAAGTTCTTGTGGCACCAGGTATCCTTTCACTATAACATGTAATGAGAATCGATCTTTGAATTTCAATCCGAAATCTGTTATCATTTCATACTCTTTAGGAGGATCTTGACCGTGGTACCCTTTCACAACATTAACTAAAGGTGAGACAGCAGTAAATGGTGTTTGAAACAGATCAGAACTATTAGGCTTTGATGTTCTTTATGAAGAGCCCGAGGAAATGTCACAATCTTTTCTGCTGACTGGCCATACAGAAAAAGAATGGTTCAGATTCCACTAAGTTATTTGTAATCTTTGTTAACCAGAACATCAGCTAAATGAGGAGAAAAAGAGTTTGTAATTAGGATGCTGTATCACAACCACTAAGAACATGCATGCCTGGCAGCTCAAGATATCTCGAACAAAGATCATGCCCCTAAGAGCATGCACGCTTGGTCGTTCAAGACATCTCGAACCAAGACTATGACACATAAAATGCATGCCTGGCAGTTCAAGATATCAAAAACCAAGACCATGACACATAAAATGCATGCCTGGCAGTTCAAGACCTCTCAAAGCAAGACTATGACACTGAGAGCATGCATGCCTGGCAACTCAAGACATCTCGAACAAAGACCATGGCACTGAGAGCATGCATGCCTGGCAGTTCAAGACATCTCGAACCAAGACCATGACACTGAGAGCATGCAAGCCTGGCAGTTCAAGATATCTAGAACCAAGACCATGGCACTTAAAGCATGCATGCCTGGCAGTTCAAGACATCTCAAACCAAGACCATGGCACTTAAAGCATGCATGCCTGGCAGTTCAAGACATGGTTTGTTGCAATGATGTTCAAAACTTCTATCCTATCACTCCATCTGTACATCACATTGTTTTAATGCTTATACACCCAATACACTAGGAAAACAAAAACATCTGTGTCGACAATCAGCGCACAAATGCTATCATGGCCTGTTTTTGCAGCTGGGAGACATAAACGATACCATGGCTATGCCGGATTCATCATAGCCAAATCCACAATCGTATACATATTGCTGTGTTGTTTCCTCTGTCCTGGTCCTTGGAAGATATGAGATGGTATTTGTCACAAAAACAAGATTTTCTTTGACGTGTCTGGGTACTAATATGACCTTTTTTGGATTGATGCAATGAATTCTGATGGGTTATCGCCATATGATCAAGGGATGCGGTAGAAAAATTGAATCATGGTGATTGTTTGTGAGTTTTGGGTGAACTAACCCCCCAAAAACACGAATTGACTATAGCCGACTTCATGCCTTTCCAATGACAGCCATTTTCAACTACTGTCAAAAAGGAACAGAACCAATATTAAATACAAGCAGAAGCTAAGCTTAAACTGCCCTTGCTGTCCAAACAACGGTAACCAAAGAAACATGTTTCCAAGATTAACAACTGGCTTTGTTTTTGCATCTTGACAGCTTCGCTTTGAAATGTATTGCCTTTATAGAACTAATGATGGCATTGAAAAACTCATCAGGTAGACTGGATTGTACTTGTATTCCATCTACTCATACATTACAACTGAATCCACCACATTGACACATTTGAAGCAATATTGCGAGCAATTGCCTTATGACCTGTTTTCATTTAGATGGAGTTTGAATAAGCAATAAATTTTGATCATATATATTCAAGGAACACCGAGGATTAAACTCTTTGAGTTATGGTCTGTATCACACTCAGAATATATTCATTCCAATCGATCAGAGAAGCGCCAATCTACCCACTAAAAGGACCAGGCTAAAGAGTCATGCCTTTAAAGGCTCATTTTTCAAATTTGATAGCAGTTTGTTCTCCAAACTGGTTAGCCAAGACAACATCCTAAGAATCACCATGGTGTCGACATGCAAGATCTTTGTCAGGACACGCATGTGTTTATAGCAGACAATGAGAAAGTTTGCCAGCACATTGAACATGTCCAGCATCCAATAAAATTATTTGTTGAGTGTGTTAATCATGATACAAATAGTTTTGATGGTAGACAGTGCAGGGGTTTTATTTTCTGTGGTCCAGTATAATTTAAAAGTGAAACAGCATTGTCAGATCTAGATGTTAGATGTTGCTTAATGGTAACTTGGGTAAGTTGAGACACCAAAAGTAAGCCAAATCTAGACTATTGGAAGTCTGTAGTTATAGCCTGTGTCTCATAGCGGCCATTTGGAGTGGAAATAGTAGATCAAAATATCAAACCTATCATAAAACCAAAAAGATGAGTTCTACTGTTCAACTCCAACTAAACAATTTGTGGAAGGTTGCGCATTACCAGTGATAGATTTTGCTGCAGATTACCAAAAGCAAAATACTTCATTATATGACGTAATGTATCAATGTTCATGTAAAAATCGAATCAATTCACTGCTTCCAAACTTATTATTTAGTTTGATAAAAAGTCCTAGTATTGTTTGGTTTTCATTCATGGTAATGTATATACATGTATGTGATTGGATTAACTATGATAGCAATAATGTGGCTCTGAAAATTTCTTCGTTGGATACTTGCTTTAAAAGAAACCTTAGCAATTGGAACTAGCCTTTACGCTAGATTTAGTAAAGCTGAAATCACTTTAATTTCTTAATAAAAGGAACTGTTAGAACCTTATTTATGCCCTTTAAATCAAAATGTATCAAGATGTATGGTTAAGTTACGCAGCATTGAATGTGATATGCTGAGTTACATCTAATAATAAAAAACCTATTACTTCTACCCTTGTCTGGTCAAAATTGTTAATATATACTTTTAATTGCGCAAAATGTTAAAAACAACAACGGAAATGAGTTCCTCATCCCTGAAAACAAACAAAATGGTATATTACAAGCTATTGTAGAACGATTCTTACGAAAGATAGATTTTCAATATGGCGTCAGGCAGCCATCTTGGATATATGCAAACTATGCAATTTGCCCAATGTTGCCTGTAGGGCAACTAACCTAATTTTACTCTAGGGACCCTATAGAATACAAAACAGCAAAAAACTTCATAGGAAAAACATTTCTAGGTTCAAGTATTAAGTATATGGGAGTGTCAACTTGACTAATATCATCAAATTGGCTTTGTAATGACTTGCTTAAAATTCCGAACTCAGTTTATACTATATACAAAAAATCTTCTAATTATTCAGCATTTACACCAAAAAATAAAATGAAGAAAACTGAGAAAATGAATGTCGTCCTCTAATCGAAAAACAAGATAAAAAACAAGATAAAATAGTGTATTAACTTTTTTAATTGAGTAAATTTATAGATTTGAATTAGCAATAAATTTTTATTTAATTAAAAATCTTCATTCAATTGTTCTTCTTTTATTAAATCTTTCATGCCATCATTTAAAAACACTGCTGATATGTCTGCCATTATTACCTGTTGCCTGTAGGATTTACATAGCTTTATTGACAACCGCAAGTATTTATGTACGATCTACCGGATGTTTACATAAGGTAGTATTACTCACAATCATCGGAACTCTTCTGTGTACTCGCGTGTACACCCACAAAAACTACTTCCCTTTGATTGTCCCCCAATCGGGCGATCCCCCGTTTCGGCAGATCCCAGACCTGTTTAAGTTCATTAAATGTGTACCTACAGCCATAGAACAACATATAGCCTGTAACCTGTATGTTCCTCTAACCTTAAGTTTATTCTCTTCGCCTTTGAAGTGACAGAGCTAAAAAACCTTAATACCCAGGACGGGGATCAAATCCGCAACCTTTTGCTCCAGAGTCAGATGCTCTACCACCGAGCAACCCAGTCTTACAGGTCTATGGAGTAAATTAGTTACATTGGTAAGAAAGAAGCTTATTACTGAAAACACTTAATCACAAAAATATGTAGCTCTGTGAGGCCTGTGTCAAGATAACAAATAGAAGCGAATACACTTCCAAATACATTTTTTGTGTATTACAATTGTATTACCTCATTCGAGGAGGCATCCTCGTTTGATTCTTCGCAGTTCTCTTGCACCTCTACTTCGTTTGTATCTCCAGTTTCCTCAACAGACCCCGATCTTACTATCGCATGGATAATCCCACTGGGGTGACTGTCGTAGACAGGACTCTCCAGATCCTGGTAGTCGATGTGTTCGTATGAGTCGGTTGTAACCAGCATGGAATTTTGTATTTCACCTGGAGTTTCCGGCTCTATAAAGTCAGCCTGATCAGAATCCGAGGTGGAAACTTGTTCCGCCTCTTTGCCCTCCGCCATTCTGGTCCATCAATTTTTTATCTTCTTAAACAGGAGAGCACTTCCGGTGAAATTCTACTTTCGTTTTGTCTTTTTGGTAAATGTTTACAAATAATCGATTTCGAATATACATGTTATATTTATTCAAGTGTAATTATATTTTTACAAATAAAAATTATTCTCTTATAATCTAAATTATTTAAAGACGGAATATGAAACGCAACTGTTAACTGCAGTTCCATACATATACCATCTTCTGAATTTTCAATTTAAAATGGAAAAGGTAAAGTTATTTTGAACATTTCTGAAAACAGTAATTTTTCAAAACTGTTACATTGAATTAAGAGGGTACAAAAGCATCTCTTACCCATCATTGTCTGCAAACAAAGACCGCTTCCAAAAGTGGTACACTCCAGTCAAAATAATACACTGGGTACTGTAGTTGTATTTCTTTTTACACAGGTACTTAAGTTAGCTTATATTGATGTGTCACTACTGATAGATCTTGACAAATGTAGTGTGCAGTGAGGCTTAATTCATACCCAGCGAGTATTAAAAACACATAAATATCATAATATTGAAAACAGGAATGTTTAAAGACAGATGCTTTAAATAAATACAATGTTATAAGCCTTTCCCTAAAACATGAAGCAGTGACCTTGGTGGCTAAGTGGTCAATAGTGCATGTTTAGGCTATTAAGGATCACAACATTGAACTTCAATGCCCAAGTCCAAATCAAACTTAGACAGATTCTAGTGTGAAAGTGTTTGTCAGTTTGATTGCTGAAGGTTAATGGTTTTCTCCAGATACCCCCACCATAATCCAGGAACTGACTGCCTCAGTATAAGTGAAAGAATCTTGGTTTGGGCATAAAGCTCCATCACTCCATCCCACTCTTAAAACATGAATCCATAAAAATATTCATTATATGTTATTTTATTTGTTCTTAGACAATACCACTAGTATTGGTGATGCACTCTGGTAATGACCAACTAGATGAACATCTCAAATCAAACAGAATATGATAAGCAATTTAGTTTATTTCTTAGTCATGTTTTCCGTCCATCAAACATTCTGTCTTAGTTATTTATCATGAACTTTTTAGGTATCAGTGAATTGAAATAATCCTCCTAATACCATAGTTTACTTAATAACAAGATTCCATTCTCTCTACAAGGTCATGGTAAATGATAAATATTATGCAAGTTGTTATAGACATAATAGTAAAGTTCATAGACTAAGGAAGAGTCCTCGGTGGCCAAGTGGTCTAAAGCACCAGCTTTTGGATCACAGCGCATCTCACCGCTTAGGCTCAAATCCCACCCAGGCAGATTCTAATTTGAGAAAGTTTGTAAGTTTGCTTGCCAACAGTAAGTGGTTTTCTCTGGTCACTTTGGCAAATGGGTGCCTCCAAATATATAGTAAATGCAAAAATCTTGACTGGGGTGTACAACAACATTACTCCACTCATAGACAAGGGGGATAATTCTATCAAATACTTCTGATTACTAGTAACTGTTTAGAAAGACCAAAACATCATCTTCTGTTTTATTAGGAATGTTCATCTAGTCAGTCACTATGAAATCTCCAATGCACATAAACAGTGTGTGAAATTACAGGCCATCAGGTTTTCAACTGGACCATAATATCTGCAAACGAGTGTGTGACTCTGTGAGAGTCACATTGACTTTTGAATATTCTGGGATATAGTTTTTGTAAATAAACAGAACACCTCAATGATTTTTGTAAATTGGTTATTGAAATATCTTGATTTCTACTGTTTTTGGAATAAAAGTTCTTCATGTAACACATTTTGTATATTATAAAGTTTATCATGTTTTAAAAAGTTATGGCTCTGATGCCATCTTTTCATTTTAGTTTTTCTCATAAACTGCACTTAAATGCATTTTATAGTAAGCATTAAGCAAGTTAAAAATTATTTTTTACACACTGGGAAATGGGGTTTATGGTATTGTATGTTATTGTAATGTATTTGTTATCATTTTGTTTTCTTGCATATTTACAACAAGAGGCCCAGGGGCCACATCGCTCACCTGAGCAACTTGCTAGGTAGAAGCCGAAATGAGTTCAGTATTGAAGTGAGTGCAGGGGAGGGAGGTTTTGTACAAACTGAAATCTATACTTCCTACCGATGCTTTTCACTAAACAATTTGTAAGTATTTCTATGTACCGTAAAAGGTTGATGTTTCGACAAGCCTCGGCTTATTCCGTTACCTTTTTCTTACAGCATTTCAACCAATGAAATAATTTAAAAAAAAATTTTCATCATGCAATCTACCAATCTCAAAAGAGAGAAAATGCATAGGCCGAATACTGTAATCGGGAAATGGCAAATAGAAATTATAGAATACAGCAGGATTTACATTAAAAATTAGCTTTTAAATACAAGTACAATTATATTTCTCATGAACAATATATTTAACTTTATATCAAAATACTTATATAAAAGAATACAGCATGGAAAATACACTATTATTTAACCATGATTTGAACAAACTTGAATCTACACTACCTGAGGATGCTTCCATTTTAATTTGAGCTTTCCTGGCCTAATAGTTTTTGAGGAGAAGATTTTTAAAGATTCTCTCTATATATTCCTGTGTAAAACTTGACCCCCCTCTTGTGGCCCCACCCTACCCCCAGGGACTATGATTTGAACAAACTTGAATCTACACTACCTCAGGATGCTTCCATTTTAATTTGAGCTTTTCTGGCCTAATAGTTTTTGAGAAAAAGATTTAAAAAAATTTTCTCTATATACTCCTATGTAAAACTTGATCCCCCTCTTGTGGCCCCTCCCTACCCCCGGGGACCATGATTTGAACAAACTTGAATCTACACTACCTGAGGATGCTTCCATTTTAATTTGAGCTTTCCTGGCCTAATAGTTTTTGAGGAGAAGATTTTTAAAGATTCTCTCTATATATTCCTGTGTAAAACTTGACCCCCCTCTTGTGGCCCCACCCTACCCCCAGGGACTATGATTTGAACAAACTTGAATCTACACTACCTGAGGATGCTTCCATTTTAATTTGAGCTTTTCTGGCCTAATAGTTTTTGAGAAAAAGATTTTTAAAAATTTTCTTTATATATTCCTATGTAAAACTTGATCCCCCTCTTGTGACCCCTCCCTACCCCCGGGGACCATGATTTGAACAAACTTGAATCTACACTACCTCAGGATGCTTCCATTTTAATTTGAGCTTTTCAGGCCTAATAGTTTTTGAGAAGAAGATTTTTAAAGATTTTCTCTATATACTCCTATGTAAAACTTGATCCCCCTCTTGTGGCCCCTCCCTACCCCCGGGGACCATGATTTGAACAAACTTGAATCTACACTTCCTAAGGATGCCTCCACAAAAGTTTAAGCTTTACAGGCCGAATAGTTTTTGAGAAGAAGATTTTTGAAAAATACCAACAAAGTTTCAATAATTCTCAATTATCTCCCCTTTAAAGAGGGTGTGGCCCTTCATTTGAACAAACTTGAATCCCCTTCACCTAGTGGTGCTTTGTGCCAAATTTGGTTGAAATCTGCCCAGTGGTTCGTGAGAAGAAGATGAAAATGTGAAAAGTTTACGACGACGACGACAACGACGACGACGACAGACAACGGACAAATTGTGATCAGAAAAGCTCACTTGAGCCTTTGGCTCAGGTGAGCTAATAATAAATAAGCTTAAAACTGTGAATCACCAAATTCATTTATTTTATTGTTAAAAGTGTGGTCTATCTCCCAAAACTTTAAAAATGTTCTACATATTTTCATTTGCCCATTTAATTAACTTCATCACTCTCACATCTGAAAAATCTCCAAAAACATAAACATTCTACCATCAGATAAACCAGTTGGTTTGAATATTAATTCAATAAGAATATAGTTTTTGTATTTAAATTCAATATGCACTGTTTAAAGATTGCTTGTTATAATCTAAACAAAAACATACAAAAATAAATGGCATTGCTGGAAAGTCTAATACAGTAAAACCTTGTTATAATGTCAATCAATAACTTTGCCATCTTGATTATCATCAAAGTACACAAGTCTGTTTTTAAGTCTCCCTGGATTAATAGTCAAATCCCTTTATAATGCCAAAATTTGACTCAACAAAATACAGTCAAACCTGTCTCAAAGACCACCTCTATACAAGGGCCACTTGCATATAAAGGCCAGTAAAATTCTATCCTAACTGTTCTTTATTTGTGTTATTTCAACCTGTATTTAAAGGCCACCTGTCCATAAAGGCCACTTTTACTGGTTTCATTGGGTGACCTTTATAGACAGGTTTGACTGTAGTGGCAATGAATTGAGGTTTTACTGTATGAAAGAGCCTGATTTTGAAAGACTTAAATTGAAACACATGTATGTTAACTATGGGGGGAGGGGGGGGGGGTAGATGAAGGGCACAAACATGTACTTATTATTGTGATTGTAACTCACTCAAGAACCAACTCTATAACTTACATCTACTTGAGACTTGAGATAAAAAATCATTTTAAACATTTTTTTAAAAGAAAAAAACTTTTTTAATTCTAATTAAAATAAAATATGTTTTTCCAAAAGTGTTCTTATAATAGCTATTCTTGCAGAGTACACATATATAATGCAATATGAGCATAATTATTTGACACAAAGTAACAAATTTAGTCCTAACATTAACAACAAACAATCTGATGTGTAACAAAATAAAAAACTCTCAATATCTGAAAAAATATATATAATATTATACAGTGCAACACTAGCCCTTAACTTCTAAATCTTTTCAAATGTATACAATTGCCTCACTTTTAACCAGCCACCTGTCTGCAGTGGGAATCCTATCTGCACATTGGCCAAAAGACCATGTAGACATTTAACTTTGCCAATAAACAGTCATGGAAATATTTCAGTTTTTTTATAGCAGATTATATCTGAAAATTCACTTGTTCAGAATGAGTTCCCATTTTAGCTGTATCTGAATCAAAGTTGTACTTTTTTCCTTATTAATATTTTTTTTTTTGGAAAATTTTAATTTGTGTTTGGTCAGAGTGTCATGTACTGTAAAAATTTAAATCATGTGATTAAAACCATATATGCAGTATGTAAAGGGGGGGGGGAGGGGGGCTCTAATGAACTGATCATTTTTATCACTTTTAAATTTTCAACAATTTAAATTTTTATTTATAATTATTAAGTACATTAAAGACAAGATAGTCTATATTCAGAAACATGGCTACTCTACATCAACATTCAAATGTGTGATAAGAAATAATTAACAATTATTATAATATACAATGTATAAATATTTATGGTAAAAACAAAAACAATCACTCTTCATTACAATACATTCTATATCTACTGTCTACACCAGCTTTCATCTTATGGCTAGGGATTTATGGTGAATTAGCACCTGCAGAGGGAAGTTGGATGGTTAAAAATATTTCAGCTTTTCACAATAAGGAATAATTTTATTAATCCCTTATGAAGTAATCTGAACACAGTTTCATCTTGTCTGTGAGTTTGTCTAGGTGTTTCTGATCTGTTTGGGGCTACTTCTGTCTTAAAATGGCTTCTATAGTGCAAATACACTGCTGTATAATGACACAAATTACCTTACCTCACACTTGTTACACAGAACTGAAGATTAGCAGGGGCCCAGTAGCCCATGGCTACTAAAAATCAGTCTGGACCCCTTAATGTTTACAAATGTTAGCTATTTATTACTATTACAACTACTTTTCTGAAGTGAGCTGGGCCCCTTACTCAAAATAGTTAAACTTTGTTCCTGGTTACATTATACTGGTACTGACTCAGCCAATTAACACCACTGTCAAAATTTGTAGAATCCTCCAAATTCACCTTAAGTTGGTGACATCTTGATATAAGTGAAATAATCTTGACTGGGATATAGACACTTTCTCACCATACCCCTAACCATAAATTAAAGGCTGTAGTAGACTAAGAGATGGTCTGCAACAAGTACCAGAACATAAATCGAACAAAAAGTGTGAATTTACAAATCACATATATACACAACCCTTATGCTTTATCTTACAAATGTACATTTTATTTACATACATGCATTTTAAAAAAGATTGTATTAATTATGTATGGATTTCACATTTAAATCCTGAGTACAAACAAGAGGCCCATGGGCCTTAACGCTCACCTGTGATCTTTGAACCCATGAGCTTCATTCAAATATCAAAATGATAATTCGGCCAATATTCTAATATACATCCCTATACAAAAAGTTTATAGTTTTTTAGATAAATAATCATCTCAGTACTTGTTTGTATCTGTGATCTTGACATTTGAACCCATCCTCTTCATTCATATATCAAAATGACCACTGTGCCAGTACCAACAATATTCTAATATACATGCCTATACAAAAAGTTAATAGTTTTCAAGATAATTAACCATTTAGGTATTCATTCGCATCTGTGACCTTGACCTTTGAACCCATGACCTTTATTCATATATCAAAATGATCATTAGGATAATACCTAAATATTCTAATATACATGCCTATACAAAAGGTTTATAGTTTTTTAGATAAATAATCATTTCAGACCTTGTTCACATCTGTGACCTTGACCTTTGAACCTAAACCTTCATTCATATATCAAAATGGTTGTTAGGCTAATACCTACAATATTCTAATATACATGCATATACAAAAAGTTAACAGTTTTCAAGACAATTAACCATTCAGGTATTCATTCACATCTGTGACCTTGACCTTTGAACTCATGACCTTTATTCATATATCAAAATGACCATTGGGCCATTACCTACAATATTCTAATATACATGCCTATACAAAAAGTCTATAGTTTTAGAGATAAATAATCATTTCAGTACTTGTTTACATCTGTGACCTTGACCTTTGAACTCATGACCTTTATTTATATATCAAAATGACCATTGGACCATTACCTACAATATTCTAATATACATGCCTATACAAAAAGTTCATAGTTTTGCAGATAATTAACTATTTTGGTAAACTTGTACATCTGTGACCTTGACCTTTGAACCCATGAACTTAATCGATATATCAAAATGATCGTCATGTCAATACCTACAATTAACCAAAAATCCTACATCATTATCACCAGAAATGTTTAAAAAATAGCATTTTTTATCAAAGGTCAAAAACTGGGACATGACCTTGACCTTTGACCTTGACATCATTCGGAAGAAAATGGCAAGACAAGATCAACAGTGAAAACTCCATACAATTATCTTCAGCCATTATGAAGTTATAACAATAAATGTCTCATTTTAAAAATTACATAATTTTACGCAAAAAACGCGTAACCTATTTTTCGTTCAATTTTCATGAAAAACACAATTTTAGTGTATCTAGGTATCCTGAATCCAAATATCCAATCAAAATTTGCCTGCACCTTTTGGTTTCAGAGAAGAAGATTTTTTTGTCTTTTGGCTATTTATAGTAACGGCAGCCATATTGTTGGGCGTGGTCAAACCCCGAACACAATTTTGAAAACCTGTTACCCAGGCATAATAATCACCAAGTTTCATCAAATTTGGCTCAGTAGTTTTGGAGGAGAAGATTAAAATGTAAAGTTTACGCACGACGCACGACGGACGACGGACGACGGACGACGGACGGTGATAGATAGCAATAGCTCATCTGAGCCTTTCGGCTCAGGTGAGCTAAAAATGTTTATAAAATGAATGAACATGTACAGCATAACCAATTGACGTATCGCCAGTCATGCCTTTAATGTTCCGACACTGGCGGCAATCATGGTACCAAAACAGCGTCACAACAACTAATGACATTCTAGTGTCAGTGACATCATAAAATGTCACAATTCAGGCCAAGTTTTCACTCTTTTTGTGTGTAATTCAAGCATGTGGGTCCTTTGTCGGAACACTGTGGGCCTGGCCAGTGATAAATTTTTTCATTAGACATTGAATTTTGTGGTGTTCATTAGTCAAAAACATCAACGAATGTTTGCAATTTTATAGTATATGATATATGATATAGAAATTCAATTTTAAAATATTTTAGTTAGCAATTAAAAATAAAGAAAATTTAATGTCCTGAAATAGTTATTGGTCAAATTTGTGATAAAAATGTTAAAATTATAGTTATTTACAATATATCCAGATGTATATTCATATCACATGTATAGCACTCCAAATAAACTGAATTTAAAATTCAATGGTAATGTACATGTATAGCCAAACAACATTGACCTGTCCACTTGACCTTTCATTTAATTATTTATTATGGACCTATTATAGAGAACGTCTACATCATTGGGGAAAGACTAATTTCAAACCCATATCCCTAGTAAAATCAATGTTCAAGTGGTTTTCACAGTTAAGATAAAATAGCCTAAAGTTAAGTGTTATTGGAAAATCACCATTAACTGCATGTGAATATTTCTAATAAAGGTCAAGCAAGATAGGCCACCCTTGTTTGACTATCATATACATAAAAAATATCTATATTTACATTTAAAATATCCATGTATAGTGTGTCAAGTTTCACCTGGACATTTGACCTTTAACTTAAATAATAGATTGGACTAATAGACTGTGTGATTTAGGTAAGGTAGCATGTTTAAATACCATAAACACCCAATACCTAGTATTACTATCATCTGCCCTTATATATCAACTTTACAAAGTCCCTAAATTACAGTCATAGTGGGTATATCTGTTTGAATATTCAAATTAAAGGTCAAATGGCCAGGTCAAACTTGACAGCTATACATAGTATATATTTACATCTGAAACAATAAGCATATTCCATGTTTTTCTCTAAAAATCCATGTAATAAAATAAAATTTACAAGTATCCATGTATATTTACATTTGAAATTTACATGTACTTATTTACATAATACCTTTGTACAGTAAAACCTGCCTCAATGGTCACCTCTATATTCAAAACACCTGCCCTTGGAGACTACTGTTAAACAGTCTCTTTGCTTTATAATATAGCCAAGAAGAACCCTCTGTATAAAGATCACCTACCGGTACTTATAAAGTCTATATTTCTTGGAACCAATGGATGGTCTTTATATACAGGTTTTAATGTATTTACATGTGATATTTCTGAGACAAAAATTAAATTTTACCCTACGTTTTTGTCAAAAAAATATTTTATAAATTACAGCACTTGAATTATCAAGAAAATGAGATTAGCAATGAAATGTCTCCCCTGAAAAGGTTGAGACGGCAGTCATGTGATTCTCAGTGTCATCATCTTTGAATGATGTGAACCTTTTATTTTGTTCAAATTTTTATTATCAACAAGATGACACCTGTGATCAAGAGATCACAAGATCTTGATCACAGTAAATTTAGCATTTTTCATACATCAAATTCCTGTTTTCTTGTTTAATTTGAAAAAAATTTAATAAAATATGATATGTAATCTTTAACTTGTAAAAAATTCTGTTTTTTTCTAATTTTATTCAGTTTACAAAATAAACCATATATTGTCTACTACATGTAGTATAATTTTTACAAAGAATACCAAGTATACCAATAATAAGTACCGGTAAGCAATATATTTTTCATAAATTCTTGATTTTTAAACTTTCTTGTATATTTACAAATCATGAATCTAAATAAATAATAAAGCAGCAATTTATGTTAAAGCGACATTTCTTAAACAAAATGATCACAACTTTTAACAGAATAATACACAGTCTCCAATGAAAAACGGACACAACAGTACAAAAAAATTCCCAAAATTTAATTTTATGCATTGATTTAGCAATAAAATGGATGGTAGCTTTGTAATTTGCATAACTTATGTTACAATTACTGTATAAAGAATTAAGTCTACTCTACATGATTTGCCATGTAACAAATAAACATTGCTCAGAAACTGTGAAGCTAATCTATAAATGTAACCCATCTAAAACTTAACCAAACACCGTAACATAAGTAAAAAAAAACTTAAACCAATAACTACTAGTAGAACACTGGACACTGATGCTGCTGTTCACAACAGCGGTATAAGATTTTCTGAATTTCATTCAGAAAAGGTAAGAATGGCATTCACCAGTGTACCATGTGATACCCCATTAAGTTTCTGTAGAACAATTATTTTCATTAGAGATAGGGATGCTTCAGTTCACATTTTCCCATAAAAATGAAGTCAGTCCGGAAAATTTTAAAAGTTTTCCAAAATGTTCCGCACAAACGTTAAGGGGTATTGATCACATGGTATGCTGGCTAACTCCATTGGAATACTGGAATGTTAAATAATAAAACTCAACTACTGTTTATGTATGATAAACCATGATAAACTAGGAAAATTGAGATTCTTAAAAAATTTCACAAAAAAAACCATTCACCATAATTATTTATTTTTGGCCATTTGGACCAGTGCATACTTCATGTTTAAGGCAACAAATTCGGAAAAAATTCAGCACTTTTTTCCTCATGATAATTCCGATGACAAGAATTATCAGTGTAAAAGTTAATACAGTTATTCTGGAATGATAGTCATCATAAATGTATAGAAATTTAAAATTTATGATATTAAAAGTATTTTTATCGGAATTTGGTTGCTCCAATCCCTCGACTCCTTGTAATGGATCAGGTATATACACCATCTTTTTACTAAACGCTCCATGTAACCTCTGTACAATCAGGACTTTATCTAAAACAGAATTGTCTCTGGCATTCAATGCCTCCCAATATAAATGTGTAGCATTATACACAGTTAGACGGACATACATCTCTTTGTCAATGTCCGAGATTGTTTTGGCTGACCAAGCACCACCTGGTTTGGTGCTGAATTCTGACAAGTACTGATTTCCCATATTTCCTATGATGATCTGAACAGTGGCTTTGGGATCCAAATAGTTCAAGGACAAAGCTTTTCCTTTATACACTGGATAAGTTCTTTCATAAATGTGGTTATGTCCACTTATGTATAAGTCAACTCCATATGAATAAAACATATTTTCCAATTTATTCCGAACTACAGAGTCTTCCTTAGTACAATCTTCATTTTTATCATCAACTGAACAATAGAGTGGTCGATGACCCATGACAATGACCCAAGGATAACGACGCCGGTTTTCATTTGCCTTCTGTAAATCATTCTGTAACCATTTCATAAAACTCTGAATGTTTTCAGAATTACTGACGTTATCCATTCCTCCAAAAAAGATCTCAGTTGAAATGCCGACAAAATGTACAAAACCAACATCAATACTGTACCATAATTCATCAGATTTCATTGGCCAATCAGAACCTGGCATGGAAAATCTATATCTATACTGATCCTTTTGAAACAGATCATGATCACCAGGAACTGTCATGTAGGGAAATCGAGCAGCCATTTTCTGAATTGTATTCAAAAATTTATCGCCAACAGTTCCACCCGATTTTCCTAAGTCATATGCAATGTCCCCAATGTGAAAAATTGCTTCATAAGTGTGTTTTTTGTCTTCCAGTATGGCTTCATGGATTATAAACTGTATATTTGTAGTTTGTGTCCCCATATCACCGTAAATCATATATGTCTGAGCATTGTATTTACCAGGAACAACAAAACTGTACTGATCACTTATCAACTTCTCAGTTTTACCTCTCACTGCATAATAGTACTTAGTACCTGGTTCCAAGTCAGATAACTCTACTCTATGAAGGTATTGTCTCCCTTGGGTGTTTGATGTAAACTGAACAGTTTCTCCCTTCTTCTCTTTCAGTTGTGCTTTGTCACCAGTGTGATATTCCACTATAGACTCATCATCAAATGAAGTTGCCCACATGACAATGATATCATTTGACATCTTTCCCATTGATAAGTGAATTTGGTCGGGATGAAGCTCCATTTTTTTAGCTGTCTTTTCAACAACTTTGTTGACCTTAAAATCCTGTAAATGAGCTGTCATACAGAGTGGAATAAACAACAACAGGATATGCACTACAGCACAGCAATTTAAAACTTTGGAACCCATTTTGACCTTATTATCTTCATAAATTGATTTTCCTCATCACATCTTCGACTGATAACTTATCTGAAATATAAAATTAATTAACTTGATATTTTTCATAACAAATGTCAAAGATAATTCTTTGAATTAAGTTTGTCACTGATAGCTTCAATATTAGGGCTGCCATAGTAAACCAATACATTGCAATATGCAATTTTGCTGTACTTTTTTGGCAAATACCTGTAATGCCAAATGTTGCTGTTATAGGAACTCAACACATCAAAATGGCAATATTTACACAGGAGTTGAGTAATGGTGTTTAACGTCCCAGTCAAGAATATTTCACTTATTTTGAGACGTTGCCAGCTATAGGCGAAGGTACAGAAATTTTGCCTGTGCGTTGTGCTGATGGCATTATACAGCAGGGTTCTTTAACGTGCCATGCCCACCATGACACGGGACCTCGTTTATTTTAAGTTTCCATCCAAAAACCGTGACTATTTCATAATGCGGAGTGCTTGGCGAAAGAACAGTCACTATCCACTTTCAAGTCTTGGATCAGACCCAGTCAGGGTTCCAACCCACAACCTCCCACTTACGGAACAAGCACTCTACCAACTGAGCTACCCCAGTGGTTGTATTTACAGGAAGTGTTGCATTTGATTAGTGGTGTGCTGTATTACCGGTATATCGGTTTACCATGGTATTGACCAGGTACTGGTAATACCGCAGTAAAGTCTTTCAAAACCGGTATTTTAACAAACAATATTGCGTTAATAATTGTTGAAATAACAGTTTGAATTTTGATGTGTTCATTTGAATTTTGTTAAAATCTTTGGCTGAAATACAGACAATTCTGTTAATTTTATTGTGTGTTGGCATTTTTGATATTCTCAAAATACCCAATGCCCAAATTCCTTTGCTGTTATTTTAGATAGGAATAGATATACTACATGTATTTCTAATCTTAATGGATGTGTGGTATACCATGGTATATACTGTCATATTTGGTAAATTACTGTGGTACAACATAGTAATTTTTTTCTGCGGTATCCCATCTCTACTGTTGATGATGTATTACATCATATGCACAAAAGGATTCTCTCTTTGCCTGGTTTTCCAACATGTTAAATCCCCCATAGCAATAAAATTTTACTCTGTTCACATATATTTGATGCTAATCACAGGTGTACATACAAATATCCTGTTATAACTTGACTCATGCAAGTAAGTGAAAAATACCATACTTTATTCAAGTTTATTGGATTTTCTTTATATTTATTCAATCACTGCAGTGCCTACCTAAGTACAAAGTGTCATTATCTCCATAGTGGAACTTTAAATTCCATAGTGTTAGTCCAAATTCCATAGAGTCTATTTTCTCGCGAAGAAGATTAGGATAACAATAACAACAACATCATTTCTACCCAAACTGCATAATTCACTGTCATAAACATGATGATTGCAATAGTGCCATACATATTAATTTCATCATTGTAAGTGACAGGTTATGTTAAAGTCAGTTCTAAAAATTAATTGTGTTTTGCTTGCAAACATTTACTTTACAGAAAATTAATTTGATTTTGATAAGAAACATCATTAGTTAAATATAAACAGAATCAAGATGTTAGTAGCTATTTAAAAACCAACCAATAGTATGCATCAGCAACTTTCCTGTACCAGTGACAGACAATGTTAGTGTACTGTCAGATGGACTCCAGATACTGCATACTGCATGTATTGGAGATTGTCACATCTTTATTCTTTGGGACTTATGTCAATTTTTTTTACCAAATTAAAGAAAAAAAATGAAATTGGCAAATATTTAACCCTGAAGTAAGCATCTTACGTGTACATGCCAGTGATGGAGCAAAGAAATCTGGTAAATTTCAGTGTAAATAATTTGCAGGCCAGGAAGTTTGTGGAGCCAAATATTGACAAAATATATTTTGTCTTTAGTTGAAGATTACTTACTTTTTTCAATAAACAAACAGATATACTAAAACTCTATTTTTAAAATCTATCTGGTATACAGAGATGTGCTTTCTCAACTGTCTGTCATTATTTAGGTTATTTGACAGCTTGTTTTGTAAATATAGGGCGCAGACATGTTTTGATTCCGCACATAATATACGTGTAAAAATTTGGTTCGGATTTTTAAAAATACTTTTATAGGTGTAGTTAAAGTTACCGATTTTTACAGGTAATAAAAGATGTAAAACAGTTTTAAGCCGTTGAAAAATTTACAAACACTTTAATTCAACGATGTTTATTTTTGTCCTGAACAAGTAATTTCAAGAACTTTTTGGTAGGTGATTTGACTGCTGGACAACAAGGCTAAACGGTTCCATTAAATCAAGAAAGACTGAATAGTTAAAACGAACAAATTGCTGTTGATTTATGGTGACTTATGACTATGATGTTTTTACTGGTAAACAAATTCACTGCTGAAACTAACATACCTGTTAAAATGCAAAATGAATTTTCCAGTTAAAATGCAAACTGAATCATTTTACATTTTAACAGGCGCCTGTTAATTTTTTTTAAAATATCTCTCTCTCTCTCTCTCTCTCTCTCTCTCTCTCTCTCTCTGTTTCTCTCTCTCCTAACCAAAATAACCTGTGAAAAGTGAGGACAAGTGAGATAAATAGTGGGACAATGTGAAATTCATATAAATATGTTAGTTCTTTTACCTACAGTGCGAGGACATTTTCAGTATTCAAAAATGGGGGCTTTTTGTAGGGACAATCAAATGACCCTATCTAATCTAAACCTACTAAGTACAAATACTACATACTCTATTGTAAGTAGTGTCTTTAGAGCATTTCAACTAACCTACGGTAATATACACTGTAAAACACATAAAACATCAGAAATACATTAAGGATTAAAATTCCAGACTCATAGGAAGTTATCGGTAAGTTTATTAGAACAGAAATAAAATTTATCGTTACGTTATCGAAGTTCGGCATCTCCAGGGTACTCTATTGTAAGTAGTGTCTTTAGAGCATTTTAACTAACCTACTGTAGATCCAGGGGACATGTTTTGTCTCCACGAATGTTAAGGTCATAGGTTCAAGGGTGAACCCCATTATAATTTTATAAAATGTTCAGTCATCTGACAATCAGACTATTGTATCATTTCAGGTATTTGGCAAAGAATAAATGAATCATAAAGAAATTTTAGGTGAAGAACTGACAGACAACATCCACAGCACATACAAGTTTGTTGAGGACTTCATTTATCGAAGTGCAATTTATATTTGGAGAGAAATAAATGATACATTTGGTGAAGATATCCAAGGCAGAATATTACTGATTCTAATCATTTGGTTATTCATCAATCTTGTTGTTTTGAAAATTGTGTGGAATATTCATGGCTCAAAAATATGTGATATGCCAATACATCAGGGTTAGTATTACATCATTAAACTGGAGTAAATACATGCACAATACAATTTACGTGTATAAAATTGATAAAATATAAGGCCACCTCGGTGGTTCTGTTTCAGTGGAACAGCATCCACCTCAAGAGTCTTGGGTTCAAACTCCGGCCAGGTCATGCATTAGGTTTTTAAATTAAAGACACTGCTTCCTTGCCTTGCAATTGGTATTAAGAGGGAAGGATATTCACTGGCAGTGTTCATTGTAGAAGGGGCCAATTTGATCCCTTATTTTGCCAATGCAACATTAAACAATATTATAACAAAGCAACCTATATAAATTTCAGGTTTTCCAGTAGACCTAGAAAAAAATCCAAAAACCAAGTAAAGACACCATCAGTAAAAGACATTAAACCCTTAAATTCATTATACATCTGAAACCATGTCTATGATCAAAAAGTTTTTCCAAAAGAAAAAACTTGATGTCAAGTTTAAAAAGGCAGGTGAAGGTCATAAGCTGGCTGATGAAGGCCACACAGCATCAAGACCAGTTGCTTCCCATTCTAGTTCTAGTTCCAGTGGTTCAACACAGAGGTCAGCACCAAGTAATGAAGCCAAGAGAGCTGCTGAAGCTGCTTTAGCCAGAAGTCAAGGTCAAACAACAAAACAAGGTAAAGAATTATTTATTGCTACGGCAGTAGCTAGAGCTACACATTTGAAAAAGTTTTAGTTGTCAAATTTTCTTGATATCTGTGAAAAGATTCTTTTAATTTAAATGTTTTTTTATTGTGAAACAGGAATCCACGGAGGCCATTACTTTATACATGTCTGATCAAACACATGTTCAAACTACAATCCCAAAAGAAAAGTAAAAACTTGGAAACTGGCAAATTAAGTTACATATGTGAACTTCCTCCTGGGAAGTGAGACTCGGTACTGCAGCAGAGTGAGCACCATTTGTCAACCTAACTATATCCACCTTTTGTGAAGTCAAAATTGAGAATAAATTGATAGAGACATTAAACTACAGGATGTCAAATGTTTCCGTGATAATTTTTGATACAGAGACACCATACTTATCAACAGTATTGTGATATATCATGAGTAAAGCTTAATATATTGTATAATTTCAGCTTGTGATATGACGGCTATGAAAGCAAGGATGAGACGAGAAATGATGGAGGAGAGAAAAGAGTTAGAAAGGCAGAAATCCGCCCTGGAAGGACCACAAGAAATAGTCCAGGACAGTGCTCCAGTGCTGTCTGTTATACTGTATAAATGCCCAGATATTGGTCCAGCAGTGCTACCAAAAGAAGAAATGGAGGCATATATTGAGGAATTTCTTTTAAAACAACTTGCTGATGAACCAGAAATGACCTCTGCCCTTATGATACATACATTAAATAAAGATAAAGAAAGAGTGCAGGTTTGTGTAGACACTTTATCCAAATATCTAGATAATATCATTAAAAATCCAGAAGAAGAAAAATTCCGAAAGATCCGTCTGGGAAATAAAGCATTTAGAGAGAGAGTGGCATCATTGCAAGGAACAGAGGAATTTATTCAGGCCGTGGGATTCCAGGTAGCTAAATTGCCATTTGAAGACAGAGAAGAAGATTTTTATGTTTTGGATGTAGAGATGGCAAAAGATATGGAAAGAATATCTGGAATTAAAGAAGTATTACACGCTGCCGAGCCACTACGACCTCAACTTGATAGAGCTTTGAAGTTATATCACCCTACAAGTGGCTCCGCTGCATCACACTTCGACATTCCACATGAATTTTACAATGTAAGCCCTGAAGAACTGAAGAAAGAACAACAAAGGCGACAGGAAGCAGTAGAGAATTATGGAATGCTTAGAACAAAAGCAATGCGAGAGCGTGATGAAAAGAAAGAACTTCGGAAATATAGATTTACCTTAATTCGTGTGAGATTTCCTGATGGAACATTATTACAAGGTACTTTTAAAGCTCTTGAGAAACTTTCAGCTTTGATTTCATTTGTAAGAGAAAATCTGACCGAGGAATGGATGCCATTCCATCTAATGACCTCTACAGGACAGAACTTAAATGAAGAAGATAAATGTCTAGCGGAATTGGGTCTTGTTCCAGCTGTGGTTGTGAATTTTAAATGGGACGAATCTGTGATGGCAGACATCAAAGCCCAGCAAGGTGCAGCCGCAAGTAATTCCATTCTGAAACCAGAAATAATGGTCCAGATTCAGTCAATGTGATTGTGATATATATTTTTATGTGTTCAGATTTTAAAATTATTGAGTTTAGGATGCATGTGAGCTTCAGTGAATAATTTGATTATAACAATGACATTTCCAATTTAAAATACTTTGTATGACTTTCCGTTTTTTTTTTAAGATAGTCAGAAGTTCTAGTAAGTCTTGATATACATGTATTTCAGTGTTTCCATTCCCTTCCTGGTAGTCAAATAACATTGAAAAAGTAACCCATTTAATAAGAAGTATAGACAAACAACATTGACCTGTTCGTTTCACCTTTCATTAGGAATATTTATATAGAAGGATCCACCCAAATAAATGGGTAGTAGTGGGATTCACTGTTAATAGTTTTTACTCAGGGTACATGATTAGTGTTTGCATTATGTAGACAAAATAAGCACCTGTGCTCCCTATACATGGATGTACTTGGTCCGTGATAAATATTTAAATCAAAGGTCAAGCGGACAGGTCAAAGTTGTTTGCCTATACCAGTATTTATTTATTATGGATTTCATATTAAAGGGAAGATTCCATTTCTTTTTCATTATAGGTGTTCTTTACACACCATATTTATCGGCATTCCGTTAATATATGTATACTAGGTACATTAGTATTTAAGTATGAATGATGTTTTATCCGAGTTACTAGTCTGTGTATTGCTAAATTTTATAATTATTTTATAATATGTGCTTCAATCATTCAGAGTGTTGTGGGAATAATGGGGTTTCATACTCTAATTATGATTCATTCAATTATAAAGAGGTGGTGAGTTCAGAGGTGGTAGAGGAAACTGGAGTACCTAGAGGAAACCATTTATCTTTAGTGATAAACATTCAGAGCGCATATATTGTAAATTGTGTACTCATCCTTGGATATATTATAAAAAATAATTTTCTAAAATTAAAAAAAAAATTGTTTTAAAGAAATATAAAATATAGTTTTGAACATTGCTTAAAATTACACATTTTGATATAATGCTTTACTTATACAGTTCAACCTGTCTTTAAGGTCATCTCTTGCTTATGAAAAGCAGGGAAATCTGATCATATCTCTTCTTTAACTTAGTAAATTTAATCCTGTTTATTGACATAAAAGGACAATCTAAGGGAGGCAATCCTTCTAACAAAATACAACTAAGATTGTTGTTATTATATATAAATTTGTTTATAAATAGGTTCCTTTTGATGGCCTTTATAGACAGGTTTGGCTGCATGCCCTTTTTGAGTTACATTTAATTTAACTGCTTGCCATGGAAAGAATGTCTTATAAGATAATTTTTCTATCAATTATGGTAGATTATATTTTGACAAATTATTGATTTTTAATTATTTTATCATAGATCATTAATTTCATTTACCGGTATAATGTATGGTAATTATATAAGTGTTTGCATTTACATCATCTTCAGTTAGGCAGCCAGCCATATGATATAATAGACATTTATTTGGTATTTATTCAAAAGATGATTACCGGTAATAGCATTTATTATTTTACAAAAACATCCACAGGTTATAGCTCACAATTTTTTTTTTTTTTTGTTAATTTACAAACATTACAAACATGAAAATATTTTGTATTGTAAATGAATTACAGTTCCATACAACATGTATCCCAAAACATTTGTGTGAAACTAATGTTTCCATTAGATGTTAAAACTTTATTATGGTCCGAGAATCTGTGACCTGAAGTTTCCTAACTGTTCCACAAAAATATAATGTGATGACATGGCAGGCTGATAGACCCAATTATACATTTTATCAGACATAAACAGCTCTACACTTCATTCTGGGAATTTGTTACCTGAAGTTGCCAACCATTACATGACAACATGGTATGCTGGCAAACCCCATTATACATTTATCTGGCTTTAAACAGCTGTTGCACTGTAATATGGTAATATGTGACCTGAAATTTCCCAAAAGTCTGTACAAACTTTATTTGATAACTCACCATGTTTGCAAAACATTTTATCAAACTTTAACAGCTGGCTGTTAAACAGTTATTCTTTGAGTTAAGTAATAGTGTTTAACGTCCCAGTTAAGAATATTTCACTTTTAACAAGATGTCGCCAGTTGTAGATGAAGGTGCAGAAATTTTGCCTGTGCATTGCACTGATGGCATTATCCAGCAGGGTTCTTTATCATGCCACGCCTACCATGACACAGAACCTCGTTTATTTTAAGTTCCCATTTGAAACAACTGTGGCTTTCATTTTGTTATGCTGTGTGCCTGGCGAAAGAGCGGTCACTACCCACCTTTAAGTCTTGGGTTAGACCCGACCAGGGCCTATGATCAAACCCACAACATCCAATATACATAGCAAACACTCTACCAACTGAGCTACCATAGTTATAGTTATACTTAGAGGTAAGAATGTACAGGTACAGTAGTTATGTGATTGACATTGTGCTAGTTTATTTGATACGTGTATAGTAGAATATTTTTACTTTTCTTCTTTTATTTGATTTACATGTAGTGTAACATGATGCATAATTTAAAAAAATCGGTCAGTTCAATCAGAGAATCATGGAGATAAAAAATAATCAGTATATTTTTAAGCTTAGTTTTCAGTTCTAAATTAGATTTTTGCCTCACCATAGCACAAAGAATAATAAAATCCTGTAAAGTATACAGTACATTTTTTCAGGTGAGCACCCAGTTAAGAAGGCCCTTTTTTGTTTAATTTTTGTAAGAACTTTTTCTAAATTAGATTTTTTTAAAGCAATAACCTACTATGTATACTCAAGCTTTGAGATCGGATGTATTTCTTCAAAAGATTTGTTGTTACATATTAAACAGAAAGTTAAGACAAAATTGTTTTGTTATCATTGTCATTACTGTGACTAGGCCTTGTGGTATAGTCATTGATTTTTAGGGGACTTCAGTGGTGAGTGGCTTAAATTGCATGATTACAGATCACTGTGCCTCTCACTGCCTAGGTTTGGATCCCACTCGGGATGGATACCAGTGTCAGAAAGTTTGTCAGTTCACTTGCCGAAGATTTCCTTTTCTCCAGGCATTCCATTTTCCTCCGCATCCATGAAATGACAGCTTCAATATAAGTGAATCAATCTTGACTGCAGCGTAAAAACCCATTATTCCACTCCAATGGCTTTTAAACCCAAGGCCTTTATAAGCAGGTGGCTCTTATGTAGAGGTGGCCTTTGAGACAGGTTTGATTGTACTAGGATTTGCCAAGATAGGATATAAACCTAGGTGGTGAAACGCACTGATAAATAAACTGTGTCCAAGTGTGCTAAAGCAAACACTTGCTGATCAGTGACTCTCACTGCCTAGTTTTGAGTCCCATTTGGTCAGATCCTAGTGATTGTGAGAAAATCTGTTAGTTCGCTTGCCAAAGGTGTATGTATGGTTTTTTCAGACAGTCTGGTTTCTTTCAATATCACTAAACAAACCACCTCAATATCAGTGAAAGAATCTTGACTGGGTTGTAAAACTCCATTACTCTAAGCCACAAAGCCCACAGCAGTGTATCGGTGTCTGCTTACAGGAGTGTCTTTGCATTGGTCCATCTTAGTCACAGATTAAGGTACCAAGCAGTAAAGTCAGGCATCAAGCAAAACTTATTTTCTCACATGACAAGGTTTCAGTCCACAGTGGTTTGATGCCATGGGTTGGTGTAATGGAGTCTAACATTTTCTTACTATTAATTTATTTTGTGTTTTGTTTCTTATTTCATATGTATTGCTGCAATGTTTTGGTTGCTATGGATATTGCCACATATATGTTCTACCTCATCATGTTTATTTCTTCTCATTCAAATTTAAATCAAGCCCCCTCCCCCTGTAATGGTAAAATATAATGAACAAATATATTATTCCATCATTGTTTATTGATACATGTATATTTATAATACACTGTATAAGTTCATCTGATTAACACCTTGCCACTTATAATTGCTTTTGATTAATTTTTCAATGTCTTTATAGCTCCAAATTTGTGGGGATTGATATAATTATGTTAACAAAACTGAAACTGGATCTACACAAAGCTAAATCACTATTCATTATCGGTATCCATAAAAAGAGACCAGTAAGCAAATAGACTGTCAAAATTTTCATTTAAACAAAAATAAATAATACTGGCAGTAACCATTAGGTAGTGCATATATATAAACTGGCAGTGTTCAAATTATACAAATGTATAGGAAAGCTGAAGAAAGAGTTGAGTAATGGTGTTTAACGTCCCAGTCAAAAATATTTTCAGCAAGCTGAAGAAATGTAGTGTGCTAAAAATTCTCATTAGGCCATGTCACTGCATGTGAATTACCGTATGACACCTACTTGTAGTTTAAATTTTGGAACTTTCATCTAAAAGATCTGTAGCCATGACTTCATTACTTGTTGCAAAGTGCAAGGTTAAAGAACTATTGTGGATTATTTTCAAAAATAAGCTCTAATCAAGTCTTGCATTGTCCATCCACCAAATGGCCTTCTTCAGCAGCAAACACTATCCACTAGGCTATAATATTGTCAGATTGGTAGGGCTTGGTTATGTATTACATGGCCAGATAAACTTAGCTGAAAATGTTCAATTACAAATTTCTGGAATGACCTTATTTTTGAAACAAATAACCTCAAATACTGTCATTATATTACCATTGGAAATAATAACTTCACACAAACATTTTTTTAAAAATATTTTACGGTGGGATTCATGAATTTTGCTCATGAAAAATGTAATGTATTATACCGGTAATTTAAAAATCAATGAAATTTCAAATATAGGAATGGGTTATTGGTATTGTATCATTAATTAAAGTGAATCATAGTTTCTAAAAAGTGCAAAAAACAATGTGTGAACACATAAAAAACAATTTAGAAATAACTTAATCATCATGATATAATTACAACTCAAACAAATACATGTATACAATAATACAGTAAAACCTGCTATAATGACATCTGTATAAGGACCACCTGTCCATTAAGAACTACAGTAGAACTTCGATAACTCGAACTTCAATATCTCGAATACCACGGATAACTCGAAGTCATTATTTTGTCCCGACCGGTTTTCTATATACGGTAAACTATATAAATGCAACTTCGGAAACTCAAACTCTTATAATTTGAATACCCCCGATAACTCGAAGTAATGTTAAGGTGCCAAATAACAAAAATTGTATAACAAACCACCTTCTAAAACTCGAAATATTTAAGAATGAGTGATCAATAAAACGACCAGTGAAACCACAGAAATTAATCGGTTATGGGCTATAGGCTTCCGTATAATCCGATTAATGAGAAGGGTAGTGGTACAGATCAAAGGTTCTGCTACTGTATGAATTAGTATCAATTAAAGGATTAGCACTCTGTACCGTAAGGGGCGATGAAGTGTAACCGTGTACCCCCTTAGTTGAAGCCAAGTTTTTGCCGCTGGCGATAACAGCAAAATTTCATGTGATTTATCCAAGCTTGATTTTAATAACCGAGACGTGGTACGCACACTACGGTAATGTTACAATTTCTATAAAATGTGCCTCTTGTCTTGCAGATGTACTATAATCATAATAATTATGATTATTACATACAATGTACATGAATATGTGTCTTTGAATGCATTATGATCATGTTTTGGTAATACACATTTGTGTCGCCAGGAGTACTTATAAAACATCATTTTTAAATTGTTTATTATTACATGTATTTATGTAATACATACGACACTAGTGTATCGGTTAACAGTTTAATACCATTCAACATTTCTCGCATAAAAAATGAAAGTCTACATTGAGACGTCATTCTTCAACTTCGAAAACTCGAACACCCCGATAACTCGAAGCCATCATCGAAGTCCCATGCACTTCGAGTTATCGAAGTTCTACTGTATTTTAAGGCAGGGCCTTTGCTACATTTTTACCAAAAGTATCCTCCATATAAATACAGTATTCCTGCGATCTTAGTGTTGGTCTTTAAAGACAGGTTTTACTGTATAATCACAGTGAAATCCTCTAATAATATGATTACATACCAACTATTAACAATAACAGGTTGGGTTCAGGATACAGTAATACTAGGTTTCCATAAATTTAAAATAATTAGTAGCCAAATTTCCAAAATTTGTGAAAATATAGTCCTTTTTAAAGTATTTTTCCAAAAATTTGCTAAAATGGGTTACTTTTAAAAGAATTCCTCAGAAATTAGTAGCCAATGGCGATTTTGGCTACCAGGAATGGAAACATAGAGTAATACCCAGGACAACCCCTAAACTGATTTACACGTGTGTACTATTACCGGTAGCTCACATATTCCTCAAGGACACCTTTTTCACAAATTGTGAAATTTAATTGTATTTACCAGTAATATTTCTTCTACCAAACAATCGTGAAACCTAATAATCAGAAAATCTTTTAGATTAAGAAATTGTGGATGCTTATAGCTTCACATCAAAGTTAGTTTGCAGTAATACAAATGACAAAATGAAGTCATATAACAGATACCTATCAAGATAACAAATATTTCATTATGTATAAAAATCAACAATAATTAACAATGACATACATGTACCACAACTACTATACCGGTAATTAGGAACTTCTTAAATCCTTAATTTTTCTAAGAATTGACATCATGTCATCAAATGATGGTCAGAGTAGGTAAATGAATTACATGTACATCAAATGTATCAAAATATAACGCAAATATGAAAATCAAAGACTTATCTTATGATCAAAATAACATCCCTACCATCAGCCCTTTCAGTAAATTTTCCAATAGAAGAAAAAATTCTCAAATTAGACAGCAAATATGGAGCAAGATGTACTGCAAAACATATTCAGAAAATGTAAACTTACAGTAGGTGAAAGTAGGCGACAAACTTGATCTAAATCAAAAAAAGTAGCTTTTATCACCTTGCTGGTTTTATTGAACCACTGCCTACCATACTGAGGAATTTACATTTTGTAATCAAAATTATATCTAATTATAACTGATTAACAGAATTAAATTTGTTTTACCAAAAAACCCACATCTTTTCAAAGGTAAAAGCTTTCATCTTTACGCATCCTTTGGCAAAGACCATAAAAACAGATGCCCCATGTCACAGTAGGTGTGGCACACTAAAGAACACTCATTGCATATTGCCCCAAATAGCGCACAGCAAAGGTAAAAATTCTACTACTTCACCTACAGCTGGTGATGCCTTGATATCAGTGATACATTCTTGACTTTGATGTAAAATCTCCATTTAATCAACCAATCTATCCTTTCAGATACCATAATACCCAGCCAGGGTACCAAGGGCAAGCCTTTTAAAAAACTAATACCATGTCAAAATTTGTATCAAACTGTTTACCGGTATGTTCAATTATAATAAAATTAAAATAAGGCAAGTTTTTTTCTAAAATTCTAAATTTTCTAAAAAGTGTATAAAAAGCATCATCATTAGCACCATTCAGTATTAAATTAAGTCTAAAAGAATATAAACATCATAAAAATATAGAAAAATATAAAAATTACTGATCTGTCGTTTGTAGACATGATTTCTATAACTTGAAATCAGAAAGAAAACATACTGGTATATTATACAGAAAATCAATCTAAGCAATAATCAATCACCTTTTAATTAATATTACCTATTTGTAATGACTAGTGAGATAAAGTTCCTTCATATTTCAACAAAACTAAAACTTAACAGTACAGGCCTACTTAAAGTTTAACACTAAAGCCCAACTCATCTTGAGTTTCGGTTATCTATATCTTGGTAACTTTTTAAGAAATTGCTATATATCTCTCAGCAGCTTCTCAGCAACTTGGCATTTAAGCATCAATTCTTTTATGTTAGCTTAGTGTTTAACTTGTTGACAGCTCTGTACTGTATACCAGTGTATATATATATATATATATATATTATATATATATATATATATATTATATATATATATATATATCAGGCTTTTGATGCAATCTTAGCCTAACCTGCAGTTTAACTATTTAAATATTCTCATTTTATTTTGTTTACTAATATTACGGTAATCACAGACTAGAAGTAGAACCCATGTCAATTTTCCGAGGTTTTACTATTAGAATTTGTACATCCATGACATTGGTACCAGTTAATCCTGTTTTCACAAAACCAGAACCATTCTTGATTCTTTTAAATAAATTGTAAGTGTCATTATTATCCAGGTAGGACTGAACATTAACTTCTACATCTTCACATTCTGAAATAAATCCCTCGGTGACCACTCCTCCGGCCACATCTGTTGGTCCATCTTGGCCATCAGTTCCTCCACTCAAAAATGCAATATGGTAACCAAAAATTTTTCTTTTTGTAAAAAGTTTCCATAATTCCATAGCACATGACACAGCCATTTCCTGGTTTCTACCTCCCCGACCTTGACCTGTGACATTAACTGTGGTCTCTCCTCCAGCTATCAAGCACACTGCCTGACCCGTTGCATAAGCAGTATTTGTAATTGTTATAATGTCTTTTAATGATTCTTTCGATAAATTTTGATTACAAAGCTCAAGCTCTAATTTCACAAGTTCATCTGAAACTTTCTCTGACTGTTTACAACCAAACGAAAGAGAAATATATTTTGCCAATTTTGCAAACATTTTACCAACATCCCTAGCTTCCCCGCTTAACCTGCTTGTTAAAACAAAAGGGATATAGCCTAAACTTTCTGCCTGTTCCTTTGAAGATGTTAGTGCTATTTTGCTATTTCCAACAATAACATTCTGAACATTTTGCCAACATTCTTCTTGTTTATTTTGAATATTTAAATCTGGAGAGTCGGACTGCAGTTCATACTTGGGTTTATTACTTTCTACAATAGTTTCCTTTAGAAATTGAAGTATTGAAGCTGGCACCTGATTTTCGATCCCGAGGTGTTGGAAGATCTGTAGACATTCCTCTGGACTGGATGGATCGGGAACAGTCGGCCCACTACAAATGACATCTAGTGGATCATCAATGACATCTGACATGATCAAGGAAATCACCTGAAATAAAGAAGCAAACATTCTGACATTTTACAAATACATAAACTATTGCCACCATTCAAAGAAATTCCCACATAGCCATTGGTAAACTTGGCTGGATACATAAAAAAAACTATGTTTGGAAATCTGCTGGGGTACATAAACGCATGCGATAAAGGGGAAGTAACTTGTATAATGTGAACGTCTAGTTACAGTAAACAAATATAACGACAACATACAACATACGCAAGTCACACAATATACGGAATTGAAGTTAAAAGATCAAACTACTTCCACTTTGAAGCGTGACAAAAATGATTCAGGGTAAATTAATCTTTGACAGGGTCCATGTAACCTGCCAAAACCCTGTATAACTTATAATGTTGCTTACAAATAAAACGACTTGCATACTATGGAATTATTTATTTTTGCTGCGTCCAATTTACATGACCCTAAGACAAACACCATTTCATGAGGTGATGAATCTGAGATTTGTGCTCAATATTTAAGGTATATTCGTAATATACATGTATACTATTTCATTAACTGGTAAATTCATGAGTAGGGCTGTCCACAAAAACGACGGAAATTAAGATACAGTGTACCACATGTGATTCCACAGTAAATAATATTTGCAGTATCCATTTTATAATTCCAATACATCCAAATATGGATAGCTTTTTCAGATAAAATAATTAGTGAAATGGCTCATTCTTCAAAATCTTTATACTAAATTTAATGACATGTGTAACCTTGACAACCTCAACATCCAAAGTTATAATGAACTTCTAACTTACAAGTTACAAAGAACAACTCGGCATGTTCTCAAAACCATTCCTCAACATTACCACCAGAGCCATACAAATTGATTTTTTTTCTTATGACCAAGTTTCAAAACCCACTTGGAAAAGATCCTAGGGTATCCCACACTATAGGAAAATGCTCTACCAACTCAGCTATCCAGACTGCTACAATTATAATTTACCTTAGCTGGATGTGCAGCTTGTACCAGTCCACCTCCTTTCAAAACCTCTATATTTTTACGGACAACATTTAGTTCATTTATACTGGCACCACTTCTAGACAGCACCTTTGTAATTTCTAGTTCATCTTCAAGAGTTATTGGTGGACAGGGCAGTGGTTGAAGAGCTGATCCTCCACCTGTAAACAAGATGGTTGACAGTTAGCCATTTTCATGATTTTTGTATGGTCATCTATTTATTATATGCAACATCTGATTTAAGAATATAACTGAAAATGAACAATTAATCATACATTAAATTAAATGATTGTTTCATCAGGGTATGGGATGAGAAATCATGGTGTTTTTTTTCATGATTTGGGGCGCTAAATTATTGAAAAAATAGATTGATTGATTGATTGATTGATTGATTGAATGGGGTTTTAGATCTCACTAATGAATATTTCACTTATACATGTACTGGGATGTCACCAGCATTTGCAGTGTTGTAAGGGTAATGCGCAGGGAGGGTTCTTTTAATAGCATTCCATGTGGTGCATCAATTTTTAAATATATGTGAAATGGTAGAATTTTTTACCTTTGCTGTGCACTCAAGGGGAAGTACAGGCAGGGTTCTTTTAATAGCATTCCATGTGGTGCATCAATTTTTAAATATATGTGAAATGGTAGAATTTTTTACCTTTGCTGTTCACTCAAGGGGAAGTACAGGCAGGGTTCTTTTAATAGCATTCCATGTGGTGCATCAATTTTTAAATATATGTGAAATAGTAGAATTTTTTACCTTTGCTGTGCACTCAAGGGGAAGTACAGGCAGGGTTCTTTTAACAGCATTCCATGTGGTGCATCAATTTTTAAATATATGTGAAATGGTAGAATTTTTTACCTTTGCTGTGCACTCAAGGGGAAGTACAGGCAGGGTTCTTTTAATAGCATTCCATGTGGTGCATCAATTTTTAAATAAATGTGAAATGGTAGAATTTTTTACCTTTGCTGTGCACTCAAGAGGAAGTACAGGGAGGGTTCTTTAGTGTGTCATGGTAAATGTTACACATGGCATCGGTTTTATGTTTCTTCAAAAGGACCCGTTGAGGTAAAGGATAAGCTGAATGCAACTTGATATAAGTGTATGTATACAATGATTTCATTGTGACTAACTAGATACAATGACTCTTTAGATTTGACATCAAACTTTTTTTCATCTTTTTAAACTTTTAAACAGCAAAATGTATATACATGTACCTGAAATTAACACTAGAAGTAAATCTTTTTGTGTCAGCTGTTTTACTAGCTTCTGTATTTCTATGGCAGTGTTATAAGCATCTTCGTCTGGCAGATTGTCTTTAGCACCTTCATGGACCTTTATTTTACTTCTTGAATCAACTAACAGATTCCTTCCAATAAATCAAAACAGTTTGTTAAATGCATGTTTATCATATAAAGTGGAATCTTAAAAAAATCTTACAATAAATCTGAAAAAGAATGGAAAATGTGGAACTATAAAGTGGAAAACTAAATTTGTCAAAATAAATGATATCAGCTATTTCAGAAATAATTGGCTATATAAATTAGCTATTTGAAAATTTCTGTTAACAACAAACCAACTGTGCAAGCACTTGGCTACTTCACCTTATACGAACTTTCCTATTAGGTTAAAAATTGGCCCAATAGTTTCAAAAACATATAAACAAAGGGACGCACAGATTGCCAAGATCCAAGCCATGAGCTCAGCTTTTCAAGTTTACATTTCTAACTAATTTATAGATTATATTTATCACAAAATAAAATTATACATGAAGTATAATGAAAACATTTTAAATGTACAATTAGGGGTCTAACTTAAAGGCTACTAGAACACAAGACAATGTCATTCCCTCGCCAATATTTGTTTAAATTAGGCTTTCAATATTTAATTTGTAAATATTTCAGGATCATAGCACACTTCATTTTGCCTCACATTAACCACATTTAGTACAAGCATCTCCAAGATCAGCCTGCAATTACAGAAGCACTACAGTGACTGCAAGGGATTGCGACCCCGCATCCCCACATATCCTATTAGCTTTTATCCATTACACTCCATGTGTAATTTTATTGTATTACCTTATTAAAACACTTACTGCTTTCCTGCTTTAGTCAGGGTCTGGTGTGAACCATTTGGAATACTGATAATTCCTTTAATAATATGATCATGTAGGCAATCATCTATAGCTCTAGCCATACCAGATACAGCTTTACCAAATCCCACCACATACACATTCTTATTGATATCATAATGCATGTCACCCACAGTTAAGGTACAGTTACCCCCTGTCTGTGTAACACTGACTGTTCTCTCAATCAGTTTCTTTGGCTCTACTGATTTTATCGCACTTTGAAAGATTGTATTTATATCCTTTTTGCAGGTTTCTGCTGCGGAACTCATTGTCAGAGTATGTAGTCGGCTCAGATTTCTTGAATAAAGTTGCACTAAATTGAACTTCAAACAATTCCTCAGCATACTTGTTTTCTAAGCGAGATATTTCATCTGAAAATAAAACAAATCATACAATGAAATAGCATTTACAGTTAAATATGCCTGGAGGTCTTTTTCTCGCACTAGGATCTGCCGGAGTAGGATTCAAGCCTAGGCAGTGAGAGGTACTAAGACTGATCAAATGCTGTAGACCACTCAGCACCAAGGCCCCATAATACATAATAAAGACATTGCAAATGTGGTCTGATTTTTGCTGTTTACTATTTTATTTGAACTCCTGTAGCTGTATTCAGCTAAATTTCTACTGATTTAATTGGCTTCTCAAATTGCTAATACATTCCAACTTTTGATACTAACTGATGGAGATAATTGCTATTACATAAGCAACTCTAGATACTGTTTACAAAAATCTGAACATGTTTTGTAGATACAACAGGATAAAATGGACACGTCTAATAAAATAAGGCTTGGTTTACGCTTAATTAATCGTGTGTCAAAGCACAAGCTTGGATGAGAGTTCCTGAAAATGATTTAATAAAGTCTAATTCAATCACAATTTCACTGACAAGGTTTTGGTAATTTATTAAAAACATCGAATAATTAATACCAGGTGATATTAATCCACATTTACTAAATAGATCTAAATTAAGCAACTTTATTTTTTCACCAATTTCGTTGACGATTGTTGTGTTTACTACAGTTCAAATAATAGCCATAATTTTGATTCAGTTCTGGAGTTATTAATCTGATTAGGGGCCTACTCTGCATTATGCATAACTAGGACAAACTGTGTATTGCATAATCATATTTGGGTACCTAAACAAGGTCAAAGGTTATGTAATATCAAAACAAATACTAAACGTGCAATGAAAAGGTTAATCATCAAGACACGATTATTATTACTTATAACACTATTCTAATACACAAATAAAACTGGATATCAAATCATACAACCTGTTATTTAGACTGGAATATGGTTCATTTCCAACCAACTTCTTGTTCTACTTTTCGTCTGCTTGAAGGCCTCTTCGGAAATGTCGCAGGTGCCCCAAGGCCGCTTATACCATTTTCATAAAGAATCGAGAGTTATCTCTCTTTTACCAGTGAAAATGAAATTCGGCGACAGGATGTAAAATTTAACTTATTTATGGATAACCATATGTTCACTGACTCAATTATTGGAAATAATTACGTCTTTGCATATCATTATAATGGAATATTGAAAAATATGCACTTAAGAGAGCATTTAGCAGCAAAGCAAGATACTAGTAAATCCCGACTTTGAACGTTCACCGTGGCAAATCCAGGAGTAGTTTGGTTCGTGCCTAAATTAACAAAATACGGTACATTCCTGATGATACCTCAGTCGAAATTCTTTTATTTATAATGAGATGGTCAATTTTAGAGGAAATCCCATTACCATAAAAGACCACCGACTTTTGCTTTGCCGGCAAGTGAATTGCAATTTTTCTAACAATAAAATTTTCCCGAATGTCTTTTCCCTTATAGCTGGTCATGCCTCGACATTAAGCGAATAATTCTTGACTGGAATGTATTAAACATTCAATCAATCAACCGCGAACGGGATTCGAATCTTGCTAGGAGATGAGAGAGAGCATGTGATTCGTAAGTGCACACTTTGAAAGCTTTTACAGTTTAGATGAAAGCCATTTTAGCGGCACAGGGGCAATCCTGACAAATTACATTGTCCGACTGCATAATTTGGAAAATGAATACATAATTATATTAGCAACACCAAGTTAAGAATTAAATATTTCACATGCATCCTATAGTATAAGACATATGGAGATAGATTCCAGTAATAAATGTTGCTGTTGGACTAAATTATTGTACCCAAATAGATTGAAAATGGTAAAAGAAGACATCAAAAACTTAAATAATTGTTTAATCATTGACACAAGTAACAAAACCAAAATGCTACAATCATGTCTAAAAATTAGAGTCAGTTAAAAACATTGAAAATGCAATATTTTCATCATAAAACATTAACAAGATAAGATACATTTTAAAACAATTGGTTAATTAAACTAAGGCAAATAAATATAGGACGAATGAAGCATGTGATTTGTCTTACTATTTTTAAGCATAATTTTTGATTTTTTATGTAATATTGCATCCCGTTTCAGGGGCGGATCCAGGATTTTTTGAAAGGGGGGGGGGTTGAGAATTATATCAATGCTAGGTGCGAGCGCCGAAGGCGCGAGCTTCCAGAGACGAGGGGTCTAGGGCAGAGCCCCGATGGGGGCCAAGAAAATAATTTTTTATATTTTTGAGGACCTCTGGTCACATTTCAGATGTATTTACTATATTTAGTCGAGTAGGCATTTTACGAACCTAGAAATGTTCATTCCTATGAAGTTTTTTTGCTGATTTGTTTTCCTCATGGGTCCTTAAAAAAACTAGCTTAGTTGCCCTTCGGGCAAATTTGGGCAACTTGCACAATATACATAAATCCAAAATGGCCGCCAAACGTCAAATTGAAGTACATACTGCGATATAAAATATCTTCCAATAGCTTGTAATATATCCTTTTAGATGTTTTCAGGTATGAGAAACCCATTTCTGGTGTTAATTTTAACATACGGAACACTTAACTTGCACAATAAGCTATAAATCCAAGATGACCGGCGGACGCCATCTTGAAATATTGTTTTTATACAAAGCAAATTTATGATAGGTTGTAATATATCTTTCCAGGGGTATTTAGGCATGGACAACTCAATTCTGGCATTAGTTTTACATTAAATACCATCATGTCTATAATGACCGACCATATGTGTCAAATAACTATTTAAGCTAGGATAGCCATGGGTACTCTCATTTTGTGTAAAAATATAAACATTCCTTTTCTCCAGAAGAGATAAAAAATTGTTTACAGGATTTTTTAAGGCAATCATGTCCTTGTGTTGCACTTATGATTTTGTGCCTTATACTGACATAACATGACATAAAGACGTTCTTGTGGCACTGGATGTCCTTTTGCAATAACATGTAATGAGAATTGATCTTTGAATTTCAATCCGAAATCGGTTATCATTTCATACTCTTCAGGAGGATCTTGACTGTAGGTACCCTTTCACAACATTAACTAAAGGTGAGACAACAGAAAATAGTGTTTGAAACAAAGTCGTAACTATTAGGCTTTGATGTTCTTTATGAAGAGCCTAAAGAAACATTTTTCCTGCTGGTTGGCCATGCAGAAAAACAAAGAATGGTTCAAATTTTATTAAGTTATTTGTGATCTTTGTTTACCAAGAACATCAACTAAATGAGAAAAAGAAGAGTTTGTAATTCGGATATTGTATCACAATCTCTAAGAGCATGCATACCTAGCAGTTCAAGATATCTCGAACAGAGATCATGTCCCTAAGTGCATGCACGCCTGGTAGTTCAAGACATCTCGAACGAAGACCATGACACTGAGGGCATGCATGCCTGTCAGTTCAAGACATCTCGACCCAAGGCCATGACACTTACAGCATGCATGTCTGGCAGTTCAAGACATGTCGAACCAAGACCATGACACTGAGAGCATGCATGTCTGGCAGTTCAAGACATCTTGAACCAAGATCATGACACCTACAGTGTGCATGCCTGTCAGTTCAAGACTTCTCGAACCAAGACCATGGCACTTACAGCATGCAAGACATCTCAAATCATGACCATTGTTTGATGCATAGATGTTCAAAATTCCATCCTTCTATCCTATCACTCCATCTGTATATCACACTGTTTTCATGCTTATACACACAATACACTAGGAAAACAAAAACATCTGTGTGTCACACAAATGCTATCACGACATATTTGTATAGCCCGGAGAACATACGATACATAGTTATGCCGGATTCATCATGGCCGAATCCACAATCGTATACATATTGCTGTGTTGTTTCCTCTGTCCTGGTCCTTAGAAGATACGAGATAGTATTTGTCAAATACAATATTTTTTTGAAGTGTATGGGTACCAATATGACCTATTTTGGGTTGATGCAATGAAATCTGATGTGTTATCGCCATGTAACCAAGGGATGCGATAGAAAAAGTGTGAATCATTGTGATTGTTTGTGAGTTTTGGGTGAACGAACTCCACAAAGCTATTTGACTAGAGCTGACTTCATGCCTTTCCAATGACAACCGTTTTCAACCACTATCAAAAAGGAACAGAGCCAATATCAAATACAAGCAGAGGCTAAGCTCAAACTGCCCTGCTGTCCAAACAAAGGTAACCAATGAAACATGTTTCCAAGATCAACAACTTGCTTTGTTTTTGCATCTTGACGGCGTCGCTTTGAAACATATTGCCTTTATCATCTTTATAATCTAATAATGGCATTATAAAACTCATCAGGTTGTCTTGATTGTACTCGTATTCCATCTAATCATACATTACAACTGAATCCACCACATTGACACATAAGAAGCAATTTTACGAGCAATTTCCTTATGACCTGTTTTCATTTAGAGGGAGTTTGAAGAAGCAATAAATTTTGGTCAGATATATCCAAGGAACACAAAGGATTGAACTCTCTGAGTTATGGTCCGTATCACACTCAGAAAATATTCATTCCAATCGATCAGAGAAGCACCAATCTAACCACTAAAATTATCAGGCTAAAGAGCCATGCCTTTGAAGACTTATTTTTTTAATTTGATAGCAGTTTGTTCTCCAAACTGGTTGGCTAAGACATCATTCTAATAACCATCATGGTGCCGACATGCAAGACAGGACACGCATGTGTTTATAGCAGACACCGAGAAAGTTTACCAGCGTATTGTACATGTTCAGCATCAAATAAAATTATTCGTTGGGCGTGTTAATCAGGAACAATAAGTTTTGTTTGAAGATTGTGTAGGGGTATTATTTTCTGCGGTCCAGTATTATTTGAAACAGCATTGTCAAGATCTAGACGTTGAGATGTTGCTTAATGGCGACTTAAAAGTAAACCAAATCTAGACTGTGCACTACATTTTCACGTACACCACATTGATAAACATGGAAGTCTGTAGTCATAGCGTGTGTATCATAGTAGTCATTTGGAGTGGAAATAGTAGATCAAAACTATCATAAAACCAAAAATATGAGTTATAAAGTTTAACTCCAGCCAATCAATTTGTGGAAGGCTGTTGCATTATCAGTGACAGATTTTACTGTAGATTCCCGAAACCATAATACTTCATTATATGACGTAATGTATCAGTGTTCATGTAAAAATCGAATCAATTCATTGTTGACAAACGTATTATTTAGTTTGATAAAAAGTCCGAGTATAATTTGGTTTTCAATCGTGGTAATATATATGTGACTGGATTAACTATGATAGCAATAATGTGGCTTTGAAAACTTCTTCGTTGGATACCCACTTTAAAAGACACCTTAGCAAAGTGAACTAGCCTTTACGCTAGACTTAGTAAAGCTAAAATCACTAAGATCATGTTTTAATATCTTATTATAAGGAATTGGTCGCGCCTCATTTATGACCTTTAAATCAAAATGTATCAAGATGTATGATTAAGTTACGCAGCATTGAATGTGATATGCTGAGTTACATCTTATAATAAAAACCATGTTACTCCTACCTTTGTCGGTCAGAATTGTTAAATATACTTTAAAATTGCCCCAAATGTTAAAAACAACATCGGAAATGAGTTCCTCATCCTTGAAAACATATAAAACGGCATACTACAAGCTATTGTAGAACCATTCTTACAAAAGATAGATTTTCAATATGGCGTCAGGCAGCCATCTTGGATATATGCAAATTATGCAATTTGCCCAAGGTTGCCTTCAGGGCAACTAACCTAATTTAACTCTAGGGACCCTATAGAATACAAAACAGCAAAAAAACTTCATAGGAAAAAACATTTCTAGGTTCAAGTATTGAGTATATGGGAGTGTCAACTCGACTATTATCGTTTTGCTAAATTTAAATGAATGGTAAAATGCATGTAAATGTAAAATGATAAATAATCTATTCTGCAAATTTAAATCCCAAATCTGTGATATGTGGTGGAATAGGAATTTAAGTGAACTGCAGATATAACACAAAAGCTCTGTGAATCATTTAAAATATGGGGGTTACATCAATAGCTCTCTCTCTTTAAATTTTTCAAAGGGGGGGGGGGTGCAACACCCACACACCCCTTAAATCCGCCACTGCGTCGTTTTGTTTCAACAATAAAACGGCCACATAATCAGCACCACACGCGCGTAACGATGTGGAATAATTGGAACCTTATGCATGTTGTTTCATAAACAATCAGAAAACTGTTTGATTGTGACGTCATAATGAATGCTCTCGTCTTTGACGTCACAGTCGCACGTTGCTTAGTTTACACTCGGAATATTTTTTACTTATTGTAACGTCATAAAGGATGTTTTTGTCTTTGACGGCACAGTTAATTGCATTTTGCTTCATTTACACTCGGAATATTTTTGACTTTTTGATTGTGACGTCATAAAGGATGCTATGACGCCATAGTCAGTTCTTTGAAACTATGTCAAACCCGAGATTGTATGACTTAACACTTGCACTAAAAGCACAAAACCTGCACAAAACATGTAAAACAAGAAAATCTGTATTTGGTAAAGTTACAGGCAATCGATAAAATTGCTTTTGCGTTAAAACGCGTGATGTTAAAAAATGTAGTACAATGCAGACATAAGTACATGCACTCAAGAGAACTGAACAATGCACTGTGTATTAGAGCCATCACTCTTTGTAGACGATTCATTACGGTCTTCCACTCCCGAGCTCACCGCTCTCTTCATTTTTCGTTTTTTTTACATATGTGTCGTCATAGAAACAACTAAATGGTGTCTACACAAAACCAGCACCATTTGCTTGTAGCGCTGAGGGATAATTCAAATTAGATATTGCAGTACACATTTTATTATTATTGTTGTAATTTTGGTAAATTCGAAACCGTTGTTTTGTTGCAGTTTTGTTTTAAGAATACTTTATTTTAAAATACACTTAGAAATTCCATATGTCACTTTTACACGCACCATTGAACTCACGTTTCAACAACACATAATGGGGCATATACATGTACACGTTTTGAGACATTTTGCGCACATTTCAACACGCAAAACATTTTGCATGGCGTTTCATTTACACTCGGAATATTTTTGACTTATTGATTGTGACGTCATAAAGGACGTTGTCTAAGACGTCACAATCAATTCTTTGAAACTATGTAAATGTTGCTTTATTTACACTCGGAATATTTTTTACTTATTGATTGTGACGTCATAAAGGATGTTTGAAACAGTTACGCTTCTTTTAATGCAGAAAAGTTTGAATGAAACAAACAATCGTATAGTTATGTTTTGACAAATAAACATACACGTTTTGAGACATTTTGCGTACATTTAAACACGCAAAACATTCTTCATCACGTTGTTTCATTTACACTTAGAATATATTTGACATTTTGATTGTATCGTCGTACAGGATATTGTTGTTTATGACGCCATACTCAGTTCTTTGAACCTATGTCAAACCCGAGATTGTTATAGATTTATTAATAAATTAAGCTAAATAAGAAAAGTTTGGCTGAAACAAAATAAGACAACGGCATTTAAGCATAAAACATGTAAAATCAAGAAAAATAGAATAAAATACTGTTAATGAGAAAACATGTATATTTTCGGTAAAATTGTAGACAATCGATGCATTTACGTTAAAACGTGTAATGTTACAATTTCTAGTACAATGCTTTGTTTATATGCCAATAGGTTGGATGGACAAACAGGCACCCGCACATGCACTCAAGCAAACAGAGCAATACCATGTAACGTTTGAGGCATTCTGCGTACTCCATCCATTCTGCACGTTGTTTCATTTACGCTCGGGACATTTTTTACTTATCGACTGTGACGTCATGAAGGATGTTCTTGTTTGTGACGTCACAATCAGTTTTTTAAGCTATGTCAAACCCGAAATTGTAATTCTGCATGTTGTTTCATTTAGCGTACGCTAGGAATACTTTTGAGTTATTGATTGTGACGTCATAAAATATGTTGTCTGTGACGTCATAATCAGTTAGTTCTTGGGAACTATGTCAAGCGTGTGATAAAACAAATTGTACACTGCAGTACACATTTTATTGTTATTCGTGTAATTGGTTAAATACGGAACACTTTTATTGCAGTCATTGAAAAGTAACCACGACGTAGAGGAGCCAAATAGAAAAATAATAATTCGTTCGAATGATTTCCTGGTTTAAAAAAATAACCAAGAACTGCGTCAAATTAGCCAATTCTCTCCGACGAAATAGTTTTAATCAGTCAACGCCACCAAAAAATGTAGCAAATAGCATTTAGATTGACGATTGAATGAATGGGGTTTTACGTCCCAATAAATAATATTTACTTATATTTACATTTATGGTGTTTCATTGTATTAAACTCTGTTTTAGACCAAATGAAGTTATAGGACTATAATATTTCATTTGCTATTGTGACGTCACTCATTTCTTGCTGAAACCTATGCTCGTGACGTCATTGATAGGCTGTTCCAGGCATTGGAATTGCATGTCGTACACGACAGTGTTTTAAATTTATTTCAGGACTCAAAAACAAAAATAAGATTTTCAAAAAATGCGAAATGTAAATATAACCATTGAACTGTCTAGAAATGGCGTTTATAGTGCTATAACTTCCATTGCCGTGCAAAGCAAACTAGTCATAACGCGCTAGCAATGGAAGTTATAGCACTATAAACGCCATTTCTAGACAGTTTAATGGTTAAATATCGAGACGCCGCCAGCTATTGGTGAAGTTGAAAAAAAATTATCATTGGAGGGCTTACAGCAATGTGCAGGGAGGGTTCTTTAACGTGCTACGTTTGGTGTCAAACGAGGTATCGGGTTTTAAGGTTTCTGACCCCGTGACATTTATTTCTAAATGCCAAGTGCGTGGCAAACGACAGTCCTTACCTATTTTCAAGTCCTGGTCAGATACGGCCATGGATCCGCATATACGGAGTGAGCACTCCACCAATTGAGCTACCGTAGTGCTACACATGGCATCTAGAATAACGGTCAGAAGATTGCCCCGATATGTTGTCATGAAATCATGAAATATATGAGTTTGTGATTATGTGCCCGAAAATTTCTTAGAATAAAAACAAGGAACATAACACAAAATAGTCAATCTTTAATTGTGTATTCAATAATAATTAATTATATTGAGTAGACTTGCAAATATAAATAAACAGCAATTTTCTTTACTGGCATGTCTGTCAACCTTCTGCTTTATGTAGATAGATTGACATGCGGACCTTAAGAATTCCATTTCCAGTAAACTTCAAATATTGCGAAAAAAAAATAAATAAAATTCATTTAATTTGTCAATTCGCTTGTCAAAGATTGGTTTGTCTTTTTCCTTGGACAATCCGGTTTCCTCCACTGTCCCAGGACTGGCCGCTTCGTTACAAGCAAAATAATTATAACTGCCATTATTCATCTGCTAATATGGTGATCATCATATTTCCCGCGCTTTGTTAAAGTGATGAAACTGAAGAAATCTGTATAAAAATTCATTAGCATACAGTACAAACCTGTCGAAAGTTAAACAATGAACTAATGAAAAGATACCGGCTTCCAAAACATGGATAGCTATATATAGAGACCAAAACTCTGCAGACATATCAATAATAGCTGCCGAACAGCTATATTATATTATGCTTTATGTTTTGGGTGTGTAAAATGCTAATTACTTATCAAACATGACCATAAGCATTTTACACAGCCAAAACACAACAACCACAAATCAAGTAAATATGACACAAGCACAGTAAAACCACGCCCCTCGATAACTTTAATTGCCACTTCTTCCACCTCGCTTATCAGCTTATCGCCACACTATTTTAAAGTCTAAAAATCCATTTGTTCTATTTTTTCTTTGTGGGCCTTCCTCAAATAACTGCTTTATAATCCCCAAGACTGGACAAATGGTGATGAATGAATAGAGCTTTTACTGTATCAATACACATGGTGGTGATGAATAGAGGTTTTACTGCATTGAATGAAACATCAGCTGTGTATCGGTATAACAAATGCTGTTATGTCGTCATAAGATCCATGATGGTGGTCACCGCTCAGTTTACGCCATCCTTTGTCTTTGTCAACACCTCTGGCTTGTGACACTAGTTCAAAGGCAGCTGAAACGTACCTGAAAGAGACACTTCTGTCTTAACATACGAGTAACTATGAAGCAAAATCTAGTAGAAATCTTCAAGAATGATTTACATGAATACATGCAACTGAAGTACATTTAATATCACAGTGGACGGGAGACCAGGTGTTCCGGTATGTTAAATTGCCTAAATGATGCAAGTTATATAAAAATATCGCGAGTGTTTTATTTTTGTCTCGCGAAATTACGCGAAAATGAAAAGAACGAAAAAAGTTTCCAAATTTGCAGCACTGTAATAGAAATAAAGTGAATACTATGCTCCTTTCCGTAAAGGTATTATTTCTCACCTTCTGTTATTTGTAGGTTGGTATTGTTTTAAGACATTGTTCACTATTTGTGCTACTTCAGTGTTCAGTAAAACGTCCCATAATCCATCAGAACCCATTATTAAAACGTCATCTTCTGATACCTCAGTGAAAGTTAAGTCTAAGATTCGTACCTGTGAATATACAACATGTTTGATGCAGTAAAATAAGCACCAAATACAATATCGTTAATACCAATCACGAATTACTAAGAATCAGAGATTTGAACAAGTCAGGTGCAATTGTTGTAAACTTGATCCTGGACAAGCCACTTCATTTTACACTGCTGCTGGTCCGGTATAGGTGGGACAGCACACTCTGCAGCTGTTGTCTTGGTGAGCTAGTAGACTATCCAATAGTCCCTGCAAATCATGGTGCTAGTTATAAAAGTAGCTTACCATGATCAGAACGGCTTCAGCACCACAGTGTGACAATGCGTCTTGGTGAGCTAGTAGGATACTCATTTTTTCCTTGAGTAAGTGCTAGCACAAAGTAGCCTATCGTAATTTGATTGGCAATAGCACCACATCACGTCTAGATACCAGATTTGTGTTCTGTACATCATGAAGCTAGAAATGAAATCATTACTATTGTATATCTGTCTCAAATGCAGGAAAAGCCATTTTGAAGCATATAGATTTCAAAATTTTCAAGGGCAGCATGCCTCCGGACCCCCTAGCGTGGTCGCCCCTTCGGCGCTCCAAGTTTGCATACACATATAATCAGGTCACGTACGCCGCTGGAATCGAATGCAATACTGGTGAAATTGTTCCTGGTTACTTAGTCATTGTGTATAATTTTAAATACAGATTATTTGTGATATTAAATATTTTAATTTTTTAAAAGAAATGTTCAGAAAGTTGCCATATTATAAATTTTTTAATATTTTATTTAGAACATTCAAAAATCTATCATATGGCATAATATTTGTTTCTTTGTCTATTAAGGGTCCATTTTCAGTAAAATGCACAAAATATACTATAGTCATATTTACCTCAGGAACTGCTGATAAGAATGGTTTTATCTTGATGTTTGAATCAAATACTTTTAAGTCATGGTCACCAAAGGCACGGGCAACACCAATAGTCTGTAAAAGTCTAGACTAACAAAAAAAACAAGAAATAAAATAAAAACACAAACATGAATAATATTACCTGATGTATTCCTTAATTAACCACCAAAAGTTACTACCCATGTGAATATCTGAATCGATGTCTGTGATCAACAAATTGGTCATATATGACATAATACTGACTATTCAGCTCTTCCAATAACAATAAAGGGGACTTCGGGGGCAAAGTGGTCTGAAGCTCACCACCTAGGTTCTAATACCACTGCGACAGGTCCTAATGTGAGAGAGTTTGTCAGTTCCCTTGTTGAGGTCCGGGTTGTTTTTTATGGCGAGCACTCCAGTTTCCTCTGTCATACCTGAACTGATTGTCTCGATATAACGGAAAAACTCTTGACTGGGGCATACAAACTACTCCATTCGACAAAGCGGCAGGCAGAGTCGAACATGGAAGGATATACTATACCAGGGTAGTTATTTTGTGTTGAATGCATTCTGAAATGCACCTGTTTCATCTTTTGGTTAATTGCATGGGTTTTTAATTATCGAATACAATAAATTCGATAAATATGTCATTGCATTGGATTATTTAGGTGACACTAGGACAGTATTGTGCTATTATGTTATTTATCATTTATATATTCAAGTCTTCATGCCTAATTATATGAATATGTCCAATCAAACAATTTTCAGAACCTTTGCCTTCTCTTTCATTTGATGATATAAAGTATTTTTAATTAAAATTTTTGTTTTCACACATCATACCGAGTATGTCGACCTCTCAATGCTATTATACCTTTCTCTCAGATCTGTATATTATGGGTATTTTGAGATCTTCTTCATCAGCAGTCTTATACGCCCTGGTGTTTTTGGAAAAATAAAATTAGTATTATTCATGTATGAAAATTGTGAAATAAAAAATTATTTTTCACTCTTAGTATGAAATTGGTAAAATAACATCTATTTCAAGTGGTGCGACGGGGGTTTCTTGGATCGTAGCGCTCTAATTTCTGCATGTTTGTTTCGTTTGTTGACCGTATGTTCTCTTGACTTTGGCATTGAACAGATATAGCAATTTCATAGATCGCTAAGAAATAATTGGTAAGTTTTTTATTAGTATTCCTTCGCCATATATTGATATGCAGTTTATTTGACTTGTAAAATATATGAAAACTGCTTATTATAATTCAGATAAGTAAAAATTAGCCTTTTTCATTCATATTATATATTTTCTATTTCGTGATGAACTTTTCCACTGAAAAGGTGTAAGTTCTATCTATTGTCTTAGTTCTGATTTCTTGACATGTTTATTGGATTGTCAAGTTTTGATGCCATTTTTGACTTTTTGATTTGGTGGTGACCGTTCTTTTGTCAAGCATTCTGCATAAAAGAAATGAAAGTTACGGGATCCCTCAGAGGAGACCTGAGAACACGATGTCCCGTTGCACGGTAGGCGTAGCACGTTAAAAAATCCTCTCAGCACATTGCCCTTAGCGCAATGAAAAGGTCAAATTTTCTGCAACTTCACCTACAGCGGGTGACGCCTCAATGTAAATGAACTTGAATGGGGTGTAAAACCCCATTCAATCTCAATTAATCAATCTTATCGATTGTATCTGGACAAGATATAAAATATTCCATTAGCCACTACTAGTATTCGAATGGACTATTTCAGAAGATGTTATACGTTACTTACCACCCGTTCATTCTAGGCCCTCTGTACAGTATTCGTTTGCCTAAATCTTGTTTTGATACTCTGCGTGTGTATTCATTACAAGTAAATTCTCCATGTAATAACTCTGGTCTTAAATCACCCTGGTAACAAAAATATAAATTCCATGAATTCCTCTCAGATAACATCAGTAGTTGTAGATAAATGTTTCCCCAATAAAATCGAAAAATCATATGGACCATTGCCGAGGTCCAACTATCTAGATGAACAGTAAATATCCTAACATTGATATTATGGTTATAGAGTGCCCATACGAAGTTGAGTGGCTATATAGTCAAGTACACATGTTTTTCTGTTTTAAAAATTTATTTTCCATTAACAAAACGTGTTATTGCTTTTTAAGCCCTTTAGACCATGTTTATCTTTTAACTAAAAAGCGTCACATAAAAGTTTAATCTTAAAAAATAAAACAAAACCCAAAGACAAATGTTAATGAAGCCATTAAGATTCGAATACCCACCAAATTAGTAAGTCGTAATCTTTCTGAATATGGAGTCATGTCTCTTGACATAGGACGTACCCTGCCTTTGTTCAACAGAACTGCTCTAAAACAGAACAATAACGTTACTTATTTTTGTACACAAAAACATCTTCCACAAATAATCAAAGCAATGTAACCGAATAGTGAATACAAGACTTCTTTAAACATAATTTTTCAAAGGACGATGTGTTTGAGCCAGCATCATAGCAATAACCATATTTGGTGAGAGTCAAGATAGACAACAATATCATTGGTAAAATTTAATACTTGTATATTACTAAGCAGAAGAATTCAAGTGTAGAATTGTAAATATTCACTGGCAAAAGCAAGGGCAACAGTGAAAGGCGAAAAGAAAACATAATAAATGTAATATGTTTTAAAACAAGTTAAACGAACATCCTTTTATTTTCATTTTCAATGCTTGTAAACGTATTTGTGATGACATTATTGCTACCTAATTGTTAAAAAACAAATCTGATGACCACCAATCATTATTTTAATTACATGTACATGTGTTTACAATTTTAAGAATAGATTCCCCGCAGTGTGGCGAATGTCCTGTCAAATGTCACACACATGGTTTTTTTTTTAATTTTCTGAATGAAATATTCCATAATTCATAATATGACTTAGGACAGACACAGTCAAATAACATACACGATTGGCACAGTCAGCACGTCAACACTAACTAGATATACTTTACCTGCAGTCGCCGGCATTTGCCACATACAATTTCCCAAATAGAAACAGTGCCACAATTACCGCACAGCCACCTCGTATACGGTAAGACGTTCTCTCTATCCCTATTTGTTTATCCTAGAAATAAATACATGGGATGATGGACTGTTTGAAATTATTCATGCTTTTTTAAAAAACTTACTAACAAAACCTGCTTCAAAGATCTTTGGTGCCAACAACTGGGTGAGTGCTAAAATTTCTAAAAAAAAATTATTTCAAGATTTTTTTTTACTCTTTTGTCAATTCAAAACTCTTAACGACTACTAGTATATAAGTATGAAATTGGTTTTTGGTATTGTCATTGTTATGCTTAACTTTAGTCTGTCTTAATGATGGTAAGTTACTTTCTGATATAGCTATGATATATACAATATAAGAAAGTAACGTAAAGGCAGATAGTTCGGCCACACTTAACTTGCACCAATGTGTATTTAGAAATTTCGATGTAAAGATGTGTTTGGTATACACATCTTAAAAATAGGAACCTATATAAATTAAAGCCTTCAACACATATCATTCCTTTTGGTTCAACCAACGCACTACTTTAAACACGAGTAACTAGAGTATACCTTACCAATACGAATAACCTATCTGATACACAAATGACTATAAAATGGCTTACCAATATACCAATAACAGATTTAAATACAAAATAGTAGAAAATTGCTTACCATCTCGACGAACGCATCCTCTAAAGCCCCAGTGACTAAATCGTCCACTGTAATGCACGTTGTATCTCCTAAACCTTTATCTTTTATATTGTGAGACTCGGACGATGACATGGATTGTTTGGCTCTCAATATATCTAATACATTTAATAATTTGTCCTGAAATACGAAAAAACAAATTGATAATGTCAATCTGAACAAACAAAGCATACGAAACTATTCTCTTGTCCCAAAAACATCAGAACAACCCGATAATGTCAATAGGGACTTGAAAGATTTTAAACGAAACGGTTTTCTTCGTTTGTACAAAACCCCTTTTTAAAACACTGTTCATACACAAATCTGTCTGGCAAATATTTAGTAAGCAATATAAAGTTTGTACCTGGATATGCTTATGTAGGAGATGTGATGTCATCAAAGAGGCTCCACTTCCTGCGTGACCGTCAAATATCCCATAGTATGTGCATATAATGTCTTCTCCCTGAATGATTCATATAGTAAAGACAAATTAAATGTTCTTAATACAATACATTATTAACTATACATTGTACAGAACCGGGTTATTTTAAAAACACTTACAACAGACGCCACGTGTCACGGTAGGCGTGACACACTAGAAAACCTTGCATATTGCCCTGGACGCACTGAAAAGGTTAACATTCTGCCACTTCGCCTATATAGCTGGTGACATCTCGATATTTAAGCGAAATATTCTTGACCAGATCTAGTTCTCCTCCAAGACACTAAAATAGTCTGACTAGCATGTCGTTGCAGTTACTTGTCTTTTTAAACCCTTGATATGACGCAGTTTAGTATTTTGAAGAAAAAAATATCTAACAAACCATTTACATATTTTCAGTCTGTTTCTAAGTCAAGGTCGAGTTTTTAATCAACAATCTTCAAACAATATTTGAAAGACAGCGACATGTATCACATGGTTAAGTCCACTCATTGAAAACCGAAAATCATTGTTTTAGAAAACTAAAGCGTTAAGAAATGTTAAAGTGAAACTTACAACAGAAGCTGAACCTATGTCGTTCATTTGTATCATATCCTCGGAAGTACCAAGTTCACTTTTAGAAGCCACCCGGTTACGGAGGTAGAACTGAGTAGCCGCTGCTTGATCTTCATTGAATTGAGATTTCCCGGCATTAATTACCCTGAATAATTAAAAAATCATACATTTAGTGAATATTATAATATTTATACAATAAGTGTGTTGCAACTTATAATACTATACTAGTAACGGTTGCTTAGTCTCTGATTATAAATTTAAAGGTAAAGGTGAAGATCGTGATGGTATCACTGATGTGGTTTTGTTCCTTGCTTTTGCCGCAACAGTTGTTATACTGTTGTTGCTGTTGATCATGACGATGGGGAGGATTGTGATGGTGACATTGTTGATTTTATTGGTGATGATGATGATGATAATGGTGGTGGTGACTGTGATGATGATGATGATGATGATGATGATTAGTAGTAGTAGTGATGATGATGATGATGATGATGATGATGATGATGATGATGATGATGATGATGATGATTAGTAGTAGTAGTGATGATGATGATGATGATGATGATGATGATGATGATGATGATGATGATGATGATGATGATGATGATGATGATGATTAGTAGTAGTGATGATGTTGAAGAGGAGAAGGAGAAAAAGGGCATCATCAATATAAAACATGTTATGTGAAAGAAGGATTCCTTCTAAAGGAGAAGAAGAAGAAGAAACATATTAAAACCGTGTATAGTAAACCATACTCAGCATATCCTGCATGTCGAGGTAACATAGATATATCCCTAGGAACCATAATAGGTCTTGTTTTTAAATCCCTGGACACTTGTACTTCATCTTCAGCCAATGCAAGAAACTCTGGTCTGTTATACCGGAATTTCAATGGCAGCTCATCTTCATCGACGTCATCGGGTCCGAATCGATCCGCAAGCCTATTGACTGCATCACCTACAGCATGTGTAACTTTAGCCCACATATTTACAAGTATCCAGCTTTAGTACACATATTTATAAAAACAATTACAGACGATATGTTTATGTCAGATAACATAATATTTTGTTATTTATATAGGCAGTGCAAAGATAACGGCAACCAGAAGTAACCGTGTAGCTTACAGGTGTAGCTTATCAATTTAAGATATGATAAAGTTTAACGTTATTATATCAGTATAATCCGTCCCGTGATCTCTCACATATAGCATGCTGATGCATAAAGGAGTGGCGTCTACTGTTAATCCTGGGGCGAATTGCAATGTACGAGTTTTCCAACACATCAGTTGCTCTCTTGAAAAACAAGTATCCGTTTCGTATGTTGGAAGTCTGGGTTCGAATCCCGGTCTGGTCTAACCATGACTTGAAAATAGGCATTGTCTACTTTCAAGTTATGGTCAGATCAGACCGGGTGACTGTTCTTTTGCCAAGTACTAAGATTTTAATAATAAAAGTCACAGGATCCTGTGGAAGATACCTTAAACGCAGATACATCGCGTCACGGTAGGCGTGGCACGCTAGAGAATCCTCCTTGCATATTACCCTGAATGCGTAGCAAATGTAAAAATTTCCGTGCCACTTTGCATATAGCTGGTGACGTTTCGATATAGTGAAATTTCCTTCACTGGGGTGTAAAACCCCATTCAAATCTATCAATCGATCAAGCTCTTGCAAAACAGAAAGATTTGTTTATCTAGCGACTAGAAATGACTATTGCCTTAACTTGATAAAAAGCCCACTTCAACTATTCAGTTTAAAGACAAATCCCGCCTCTGTTATTTTATGCAATATGGAGAATGTGAAACTGTTACCCATGTAAAATGGGTTCAATATTCTGAATTTTGTGTGGATTGGTCGGCACTATGCCGCTGATATCAAAACAGACAAGTTATTATTATTTTTATCATCATTCATACTTCATTCCTCCCATCGTATTGTACATTTTGCTCAATTTAATCAATGCCCTCATGATACATGTAAAACCAGTATTAACTCAATGTCCAGACTAATTGTCTGAACTTTTAAATTTTTATTGAGGTAAGTTAGAATAGAGGTGTACAATTACTCTCCACACTCTCTATTTTTCATTATACGTACTGCTTAACTGGTAAGGTTATGTGGCGCCTAGTTGCTTGCTATAAATTCACTTATAGATGACTGCCGATATTTGCATAAAGAACGACTAGATTGGCCTCTCAGATCATACAGGTGATAAAACATCATTAGCTGCGCGTTTACCTTTGTTTCTGTGACACTTAACAGCGTTCAAAACTGTATTACTAAATAACTGCACGCGGTAATTCATATATTGGATTTTCGGTAAAGTCTGTTTTACTATGATTACACATTTCTACTTGGAGATATGACTCCCACTTTTTTAATCATTAAGTAGCAAAATGTGTCCCATTTTGCCGTATACAAGTAGATGATTAAGTTTAAGTGACTCATGCAATCTCCAATTTTCAAATTACCAGGTGATAAAGTGTAATAAAAAACGTGTGCACTACTATGATGACAGCATATTTCTGTCCATGAATTACTATCATATACTTTTTTAATTTAATCATAAAATAGATTCAAAAAGTGTTATATTTTGTCAAATACCACTGTTTGAATGCATTTTATGATTAAATTAAAAATTTGATATATGGCACTACTACCATGATGGTGAAATGCATGTGAATTTAGTATAATCAGCCGATAATGGACTTCTGGTGACTGTACTGTATGGATAAAACATTATGTTGAAATTCGTTTCGGATAAAGCCGGTAGGAATGTTATTTTGAAAGGATTTTTTTCAGTTTAGGTCCTTGTTTCTAAATATATATATATATATATATATATATATATATATATATATATATATATATATATATTATATATATATATATATATACCTAACAAAAGTTTAACATCGACAGACTAGCCTTAACGGGTCCTTTAACATCCCGAACTCATAAATTTTGCGAGTCGAACAAAAATTTAAATCGCACCTGCGCACTGACGTATACGGCTACGTGGAACTTCCTGTCTTCCTGTCTTAATTTTGGCCCGACATAAGAATTATTGATACAGCAAGTAAAATTTTACAAAATGCACATGTTAAGAAGAGATAAAAAGGAGGAGGAGGAGGGTAACAATATTTTTCACATATATTTTAATGGGTTACAAACAAAAAATCTGGAATTTTTGGTAGATCTAGTCGACAAATTCAGTTAGATTCTGAGAAAGGAAGTTTGTGCCGGCAGGTTGTGTATTCGACCGAGACCCTTAATTTACAGAAAACAGCTCATGACAAGTCAATAAAAGAAACCAGTTAGTCTAGTATATTTCCCCTACATTCACGACTACCCATTTTTCGCAGAAAAAGGTTAGGTATAGTAGCCCAACTGGTAGATAATTGCTTGCTTCATAAGTGTGATGAACGCCAAGCACTCGTATCATTTAGAAATGAAATGCACATGGTTCTTTGGAAGAGAGCTTAAACAATGATATTCCATGCCAAACTAGGTCTAGCATGTTAGATTATCCTCCCTGCACATCACTCTGAGCACATTGCAAAGGTTAAGATTTCTGCCGCTTTACTTATAGCTGGTAACATCTCAGTATAAATGAAATATTCTTGATTGGGACATAAAATCTATTCAATCAATCAATTTAGAAGGGGGTGTTGAAGAGAAATAATTTAGTGTAACTTGCTGTCTTGATTATGCCACCAAGATTTGGTTGGATAAGATGCTTCTGTTTACTTGAGTAAAGATGTAAGTGAAATAAACCGAAATCATTTTTTCTCCCTTATCCTTATGCAGCATGGGACAAGCTTTGATTATTAGCAGCCCTTTCAACAGATTTGAAAAGTAGCCGACAAGTTTTTCTGGAGTAAACAGCAAATTCAGTTGTAACTTTATATAAATGTAATACTGATGAATGAAAGTAGGCACCAGACATAGTGTAGAAATACCAAAGTAGACGACAGGTTTTGCTGGTTGCTGGCTTCTATTGAAACCACTGATTAGACACATTGATGTCCGCAATTCTGTGCTTTGATGATCTTTCTGTTGATTTTGAAACTCAAGCTTTTTTTGGTTTTTTTGTTTTGTTTTTGTGTGTGTGTAAAACTTTATATATATCTATATAAAATCAGTCACTAATGTAAATCTATATTGATCATATGCTAACCATAATGTCAATAATCAATATCAATTTTTTTTCCAGGTGGAGGTAATCCATTTTATAACTTGGAGAAAAGCAGCGTTTTACAGGAGGTGAGTTTCTCATAGAATAACAGTGACGAGACAGGTATGATGAATCATTTTGCTGTACTCATTGTTGATATTATCTGTCATAAGAGACAGGGTATACTATTGCATTTAAATATTTTCATCATAATGGGGGAGATCATTGATTACCTTTGATGAGGAGAAACTATCTTTTAATATCATCTAGATGGAAATATCTTGCCCCTTTCTTGGTGAAACATTGAAAATATTCTGATATTTTGAGTTGTTAATAATGAGGTGTTGTTTTTTGTCAGATGTTTTTCAGTTTTAATGTAGAATTTAGTTTTCCTGAATTTAACAGTACTATTAATATTAGTATAGTCATAATAGTGACAGTCATTTCATGATAAATCATATATTTTAGACACCCTTGTTAAAATTAGTTTTATGGCCAACAGGCTTTTCATTTATTTGATAAGTAAATGTAGATACTTCTAATTCAAAGAGTTCTCTCATTTGAATTGTACATTTCTGTATTCATATAGACTGTAAAATGTGTTTAATACTTTACAATTTAAAACATTAAATTGCAATTATTGATTCATATATGCATTTCATTTTTCAGGCGAGAACATTTAATGAAACCCCAATAAATCCAAGAAAATGTGGTCATATTCTTACCAAAGTACTCTACCTTATAAACCAGGTTAGTATTTTATACAATACAATTCAGTTTGTGCGTGTGGGGAGGGGGGGTTCATAATTTAGGTAAAGGGTGTAAAATTTCAATAAAGATGTTTTCATTGTGGTATAAGCATGTGCAGTTCATTGTGATATTTACCTATGTGCTATGATTTGCTATACAGCTTGGATTCTAGTGGTGAAATAAAGCATGATCATGTAAAAATGTTAAGTGGGATCCCACTTAGAGATTATTTCACTTATGTCAGACCTATACTGTCTGTTAATGAATTTTGGAGGAAATCAGAAACCACCATGCACCATTATGTTTACACCATTGCTTTAGAACAAGAAAATGATTAGTGTTTTAGTAAATTCTAATGTTGACTTAGTTTTATCAAATTTATTTCATATAGTAACCCACTGCATAAAGCAGAATAAAAAATTGCAGAATGGGAAAAGTTACAATACACTCTGCCTATAATTCATAAGGTATGTTTGAATCGTTTTCAATATTTAAACTATCTTTATTTTATTTTTTTTATATTATATAGGGAGAGAATATTGGAACAAGGGAAGCAACAGAAGCTTTTTTTGCAATGACCAAATTGTTTCAGTCAAACGATGTAAGTACCTGTGTTTACTTAGCAAAGGAAAATAGCACCAATATTTTGACAGTTTCTATGATGGAGATATACCAAATAAGAATTAAAAAAACAAATGACTCATTTTTGTTTTTTTGCATTGTTGTTTTGTGTTAAACTTAGTGCAACTTTAAGTAAATTGCAATAAATGTTCATGTATACATTGTTTTATTTTTCTTCCTGTTCATTTATGCAAAGATAGAATGAAGGTAAAAATTTGCCAATTTACAGTGAGAAGAAAATGTTGTAAATTTACAAAATTCTGCAATGCTGTTAATATATTTTGTCTACCATAAAAAGCATAAGAATTACCGTTAACCAATCATGCATTTCAGATTGTTGTCACTGTAGCTTTCAAAGTTTTAAAATTCAAAAAGATAAGTTTTTGCATTCCAAAAATATCTTATAAATGGTTAATTTTATTTATTTTAGCCTATTTTAAGAAGATTGGTGTACCTTGGAATCAAAGAAATGTCTAAAATTGCTCAGGATGTCATTATTGTCACAAGCAGGTCAGTATATATATGAATATATGCTTAGTGAATAGAGTTCATCTTTTTATCATGCAGTACTTTCATACCCTACCTACCTATCCTCTTCGCTCCATGTGGAGCATAAGGTCAATGCAATACTTTCATAGATTTCTTTTATTACTAGTGGTTTTAGAAACATAAATGCAAAACAATTCCACAATAACACCTTTTAGCGGAAACCTCAAATTAGGTTCACATCCAATTGGTATCCAATTATCAGGGATTTATCAGGGTCTTTTGGGAAAAGGCCCTAAACTAAAAATTGGGAAAAACTATCAACTTTTTGCTCATTTTGGGGAAATTTTGACATCATTTTTGATGCCATTAATGATTAAATCTAAAGCTTTTAGTGTTTTGAGTAGATTGAAGATTGAGAAAAGCAGCCACATTTATGGCCAGACTTCAGCTATGTATCTGGTACGATTTTCTAATTGGGAATTTTTTCAGCCCATTTTGGGGAAAAATCAATGTTTTTCCATTGGGAATGGGGCCGAATTTAGGCCCTAAATAGGCCCTTGATAAATCCCTGATTATAGTACAGATAAGTAAGATAAATGTCATGCAACCAAATTTAAATTAGATGTTGAAAGTTGACAAAGATATTTATGTTAAAGGTTTTGGTGAATATGTTTGTTTTAATTAGATAAAAGCAGTTTGATGTAGAAATGATCACCATAATTTTTATATGGTCTAAAGCAATATTTCCAAACAGATTAATTTGAATTTTGATATTTGATGATCATAAGTATATTTTAAATGAAAATTATTATATTATACTTTTAAAAGATTTTCCTTTGGATCCAAATACATTAATTTGTATATTTTGATATTTGTTTGTAGTTTAATGAAGGATATGACAGCTAAAGATGATCAGTTCCGTGGACCAGCTATCAGAGCTCTCTGTTCTATCACAGATGTAAGTTACATATACTATTTATTACATTCACTATCCTGTTGTGCTTGTTTTAATTGAAAATATATTGCCTGAACAAAAATAGCTTAACTGGTCCTTATGTTGTCTAAATTGATGCTTATGAATCACAGAACCTCTTACTAGCATTAGAAAGTTTTTCAGTTTGCTTGCTGAAAATGTGTGGTTTCTACAAGGTCTAATGGGTCGCAGAACACACTGCCTACCGGTAAATAAATGTGGAAGAATCTTGACTGTTATGTAAAACATCAATATTCCACTCCTTGTATCTGCATTAATTCTGATTGTATTTTGATTATTCTGCTCCAATGATTTTTATTTTGTTATATTTTATCATATCACTTCCTTGTTAATTTTGAGCTAAATTGATAGATTACAAATTGATAGCTTACAAATTTGGAATTATAAAACACACAATTATGATATTTGAGTCATAGGTATTAAGAGATATATGAAACAGGATATAGTAGACAAGGCCCATTCTGTGTCAAGTTATAATTATGATATTTTAATCAATTACAGAGTACTATGTTGCAAAGTATTGAGAGATATATGAAACAGGCTATAGTAGACAAAGCCTATTCTGTGTCAAGTGCAGCATTGGTCTCTTCATTGGTAAGTTATGTGTTTGCAATGTGTCTGTATTTAATGTAGTCCATGTACTATGATGTATTTTTGTTGGTTGACTATTATCAATATATGGTACTCAGCAGTGGATTTCTATTTGGCATATTATATACAGATTTTACAATTCTTCATATTCACATAAAAAAGAAAAGAAAGTTGTCTGCTTAATTGCGTTAAATGTACATGTACATATTTTGACAAATAAATATAATTTCATATCAAATTTTTAGCTTTTAGCTAGTATGTTTATAAGAATTTCTTCAGTGTCTATAACCAGGAAATTAAATTCACTTTGTATAAAAAAATATCCAAAAGATTAAAAACAAAATCATCTTTATAGAATTTTTAATTCTGACCTTGTGTTTTTGTTTCAGCATTTAAGCAAAGGAAGTCAGGAAATCACTAAACGTTGGGTAAATGAAGCCCAGGAAGCTGTATCTAGTGATAACATTATGGTCCAGGTGAGTTGAATGAGGTTTTTATTTTAAAATTTTTTTGTTTATGTAGTATGTTATGTTAACTAAACTAACTAAACTTTTTATAAACGACAAAAAGAGGGAATGAGTAATTGGTGTTTTATGTCCCCATCAAGATTATTTCACTAATTTAAAGATTTCCATGACTATGGGTGAAATTGCTGGAATTTTGCCTATGCAATGTGCTTACATTAATTTAAACTGTGAGGCATTTATAATGCCACAGCTATCACAATGTTTGTTCATTGGCTTAAGGTCTAAAAACCTAAAAGAAAGTAGTAATAAACAAACATTTTGTTATTGATAGAAACTTAATTTTTTCTAGAATCTAAATGGATTTAATATAACTATTCAAATTGTTCTTAAGAAATTTGATTAAACTCTAAATGTTGTATTCTCTGTATTACAGTATCATGCTCTAGGACTTCTGTACCACATTAGAAAGTATGATAGATTGGCAGTTACTAAATTAGTCACCAAGTTTAGTAAACATTCCCTCAAGTCACCATACGCATACTGTTTGTTGGTAAGTTGTCTTTATCTAAGATTCTATTAACTTGTCCTTATCTCGATGCATATCAGGTTGTTTGCTGTTTACATATTTAACAGTGTTTATGGCCTTCCATATTCATTTAAAACATATGCTATGACTATTATATAAGTACCTGTCTGATGCAGTCTTTGTAGCAAAAGAGTGAGTGAGTGAGTAATGGGGTTTAACGTCCCAGTCAAGAATTTTTCACTTATATCGAGACGCCACCAACTATAGGCGAAAGTGCAGAAATTTTGCCTGTGCGTTGAGCTGATGGCATTATACAGCAGGGTTCTTTAGCGTGCCAAGCCCACCGTGACACGGGACCTCGTTTATTTTAAGTTCCCATCCGAAAGAACCGTGACTTTCATTTCGTAATGCCGAGTGAAAGAAACAAAAGAACAGTCACTACCACTTTCAAGTCTTGGGTCAGACACGGCCGGGGATCGAACCCACAACCTCCCACTTACGGAGCGAGCACTCTACCGACTGAGCTACCGCAGTGGTTTTGTAGCAAAAGAGTTATATTGGCTAAATAGTCTAAAGCACACCTATGGACCAAAGTGCATCTCACTAGGTTCAAATCCCACTAGAGACAGTCTCTTTACTTCAGTATATCCAAGTTTGGCTGTCTATGGTATTGATAACAAATCGTATAACTTTACTTGTAGATAAGAATAGCCAGTAAGCTGATGGAAGAAGAGGGTGTAGGGTAAGTGTGATATTAGAAGAAAACTAAGTAACATTTATTTTCATAAAAATTCAAAAGTTATGATAAAAAGTAAAACTATATAATGTTAATATCATAAAAATTATAAAAATTAAACCTATTACAGAAGAAATACTCAGGAAAATATATCTTTGTTGATGTTTGGCTTTGGAATCATTTGCCCACATTTTAGATTAATCTATATACAACAGAACACATTTAAACAGAATAAACACCTTATGCTAATTACCAAAACAAAATAAAGGTTTAAAGTTGTTTAGATTGCTTTATGGTATACTGGTACTCTGGGTTCATTTTAGCATGGATTTTAGATTCTCCATACAGTACACATGTATAATAACACTAAAACTTTGAGGACATTTTAGAAAAAAAAATGTATTAAGTATATTTGATGAAATTATTTAGAACTTTTAAACTTTTGCTTTAGCAACACTGTTATTCACATGTAGTAAAAGTATTATTTGTTTCGATCTTTTAGCAAGAAAATGTAAATTTTGATATTATTGATTTTACTTACAGGACTGACAGCCCAATGTTTGACTTCATAGAAAATTGTTTAAGACATAAAAGTGAGATCGTAATATATGAAGCTGCTCATGCTATCGTAAATTTGAAAAACACATCAGCTAAAGAGTTGGCATCAGCTGTACCTGTTCTTCAGCTGTTCTGTAGTTCACCAAAACCTACACTCAGATTTGCTGCCATCAGGACACTTAACAAGGTTAGTTTAGAGGATAAGATCAGGGAGTCAGTCATATCAAGTGTGGTGTTTGAATGTACACGGCCTTCAAAGTGCAGTTTACATTATTGTAAGATTAATCAAAGAATGATGACTAATGTTACTGGTAGAATGAAAACATGAAGTTAAATATGTTTGTGCAACTTCTTTTAATTATCAAAATTAATATACACATGGTAAATATATCTTTTAATAAGATTAACAATTGATTCAATTAAATGTTAGTTTTGTATAAAACAGTTAACTTTAAACTAGGGTGTTTTTTGTGGTTTAATTTTTATTGGAATCATGTTTTTCAGTGTGTAATATTAAATTTTTGTTAAAATAGTTTTGATCCACTGTTGTTATTGCTATTGTTGCTCCATTATGAGGGTATGTATTGCTCCAGACACTCTGGTTTCCTCTACCATCCCAGAACTGACTGACTCAACATATGTGAAAGTATTTTGACAGTATTTTATAAAACACCATTAATCCACTCTGTTATGAGGACATTTTTCGTTTCTGTTGCTTCATTATGATGTGATTATTTTTCTTAAATTTAGTAACAATAACATGTACTGACATCATGAACTGTCTATATAAATATTACTTTTGTTATTACCAGGTGGCCATGAAACATCCAGCTGCAGTTACAGCCTGTAATCTAGAGTTAGAGAACCTGATCACCGATACCAATAGAAGTATTGCAACACTAGCCATCACAACACTTCTTAAGGTTTGTACAATACATTCATATTTCATAATAGTTTATTTGATAATACAGTAAAACCTTGTTTTATTGTCACTATTTGTTCAGTAAAAGTTTTATATTATAAAGGGATTTGACGATAAATCGAGAGGGACTTATAAAGAATACCTTAAAGAAATAGATTTTTGAACGTCACAATTATGTGGCAAAGTTATTGAGGGGCATTATTATAACACAGATTTCTGTGTTTAAAAACATTTGAAAATATTTGAAAATATTTATGGAATTTTGATATTATTGTTTTGATAATTGTTATTTAGTTGGTTGATTTATTAATATTTACAATAGAAAAATAACTTCTACGTTGAACCCAGTTTGATTTCTTTTTTCATGATTCGCATAAACATCGGTTTTTCACATCGCGCATGAATACCAATACTCCCGAGTCGAATACCAATCCGCAAGTCCAGATGTCGAGCACTCTATCGTCTATTAAGTCTGTTTTTTTAACAAGCTCTACCTTCAGTAACTGTAACTTGACCATTAATATGAATATGTAATTTTTCGTCATTGACTGAAATAAAATTTGTTTGAAATATTATCCAAGATTGATGACCTATTTTGTTTCTTCCAGACTTTACGTCAAATGGGCGGGGCTTAATGTTTCTGAACAGCTGTTCCATGTCCAGGTCACGTCCGCCGTTAAAATTCTTTTACAAAACATTGAGATTTATTTCATTCAACGGAATTTGCAATTGTGCTCTCGTAAAGAAAGAATAAATTGTAAATATAAGAATTGACTGTCATTTTTTAATTATTTTTCAATTACAGACTGGTAATGAGAGCAGTGTTGATCGTTTGATGAAACAAATTTCCAGCTTCATGAATGAAATATCTGATGAATTTAAAATTGTTGTTGTGCAAGCTATACAGTAAGTAGATAGATCGGAATTTGTAAGTTAATTTCAATAAAACATACATAAATGCCCTTTGTCATTATTTTGATGTAAACAATATAAAACCACAATACACATTTAAAAGGACCAATCTTTACTATTGTTGCTAAAATTTTGATCTAAACTTTAAGTATAATGATAAGCTTTATAGGCTGAATGTTTTGTTATTCCTCAGTTTGGTAATAGAATGATAAAACTTATTTTTGTATTCTTTCGTATTTATAAATTGGAATCACTAGTTTGAAGTACTTAAACCACGATGCCATTTGTTCATTGGTCTAAATATATGTTTACTATTTGTCTTGATGTACCCGTACTCATTTTACGTTCATTCAACAAACTGACAATACATATTTAGTTACTTCATTGTATTATTTTAGGTCACTTTGTCTGAAGTTTCCAAGGAAACACAATGTTTTGATGAACTTCCTGTCATCCATGTTGAGAGATGAGGTAATTTACATGTAATACATAAAATCTGTTGAAAAATAGGACTCTTTATTTTAAGTTTTAAACATATTTCTAGGATTGATTTTCTTAAAAAACAAAAATGATATATTCTGGTTTGATTTTGATATACATGTACATGTAATTTATCCTTATGGTATTAGTTTTAAGACAACTTCAACAGAATCAAGCAAATACAAATGTTCAATGAGATTTCGATTAATTTAGACACCTTTTGCTTAGAGAAGGCATTTGGTGACAGAAAACCCTTCAGTCTCTAGGTTTGATTGTCGGAAATTGAGTCAGCACCCCAGTCAGCTAAGAATCAGTAAGCAAATTAATAATAAAGTTGATCAATAACTATTGATATCTTAATTACATGTATAATGGTATTATTTTTCAGGGAGGTTTTGATTACAAGAAGGCTATAGTAGATAGTATTATCATTATCATAGAAGAAAATGCAGAGGCTAAAGAAGCTGGTGAGTATAAAAATTCATACATAGTAGTTGTTGAATAAGATACCTGTTATTCTAAATTCGTAAATATAATTTCTAATATTGTTTCAAAGTTTCACAATCAGTCCTTCACTATAATTTGGCAAATTTGAATTTGTTAAAAATTTTGACAGTGGAATCAGTTCTGTTATTCAATTAATTTCAAGACATCTTAGATTATAAAATACATGTATATTTGTCTGTATTTGCTTTTGGCAATTATGTAATTTGTATTCACTAACTTGTTACTCTGTAATACATGTATGTCACATAAAGTACACATGCAGGTTTAGAAAAAATATTGATTTCAAAATGTTTTTCTTGGATAGGTTTGGCTCATCTGTGTGAGTTTATAGAAGATTGTGAACACAATGTACTAGCTACCAGGATTCTACATTTATTGGGACGTGAAGGTCCAAGGACACCTACACCATCTAAGTACATCAGATTTATATATAACAGAGTAATCCTGGAAAACGCTGCCGTACGAGCAGGTAAGTGAAACTAGAGCAGTCTCTTGAGAGACAAATACAACATGGGCGGGTTATCATTTCTAAGATTTGATCTTGTGAACTTGATCCTTGACCAGTTCACATAAATTTGGTTTTCACTTCATTGTCTCATGTTGGTTCACATTTGTTTCAAAATTTGAACAAAATCCATTTATAGACCGGGAATTTATGGAGTGGACAGCATTCAGGATGGAAGTTGGACTGGGTGATTCCTAGATATCCACCAACTTTGTTTGCAGGGGGTATAAAACCTCTGAGTGTCACAAGAAATGTCAATAGTTTGAATTATACTATGTGCTCTTAAATTCACATGCAGGCATTTTCAATTATGCTAATCTATGAGCAGGACATTTACAACTTACTTTACTTTCTTTATCTGTACATGTATTTTAATTTTCATATTTCAGTAGATATTACAAAGTAACATGTATATATGTTTTCTGTTACAGCTGCTGTTTCTGCCCTGGCTAAGTTTGGAGCTCATTGTGAAGAATTGTTACCAAGCTGTGTTGTCTTACTGGAGAGGTAAGTCTATCCTCTTAGAAAACATACATCATTCAATTTTATTTTGTTTATGTTTTGAAACAAGCTAATTGATATTAGAAAAACTAAAAGTGACAAATTCATACTTAAAATTGTATTAATTATGTATGTACATGTAATATTATTGTTGACTTATATTAATATTAATGTTGACTTGTGTTAATATTAATGTTGACTTGTGTTAATATTAATGTTGATTTGTGCTGTGTTAATATTAATGTTGATTTGTGTTATTTTAGGTGCCTGTTGGACACTGATGATGAAGTCCGTGATAGAGCCACATTTTACGTCAATGTACTCAAGCAGAAACAGAAAGCACTTAATTCAGCCTACATTCTTAATGGTAAGATTATTTTTATACATGTACCTACACATACACATGTTTGATATATATATATATATATATATATATATATGTGTGTGTGTGTCTCATTATAAATGAAATGGTCTTGACTGGAATGTATAACCCCTTTCAATCAATGTATGATATACTCTTTTTTGTTAGCAAGCAATTTTCTGATTTCTCCAATGCTTCAGTAAGTGTGAATAAATTGATCTTGTAAAAATTGAAAAATTGGAAAAGTTTCGAAAATATTTCAGAATCTTAGATTTTATCAATTTTAATGTAACTTAAAGGGTTTTTTTTTATTTAAAAAAAAAAAAAATTCAATTTTTACTCATTTTACAACGTTTTGTCAATTAAGCCTTCATCAAGTACCAATATACATTCAAAGTCACATTCTAATTACATTGCACTTCTATTTACAAGGAAAAGCTGTAATTCAATCAAAAGTTTATTACTTGTGTTTGTTACAGGATTACAAGTGTCTGTTATTGGATTGGAGCGTGCTTTACATAATTACACTCTGGAACCAACTGAGGCACCGTTTGACATGAAGACTGTTCCACTGGAAACTCAACCACTTGCAGAACAAAAAACAGGTATCTATATGATTTATTGTTGTGTTCTTATAATTGAGGTGTTCTTCATAATTATGCAAATACATTTCATAATACAAATTCCACCATTAAGAACTCACAGCTAAGCATTGTAATTGTATAGTTTCCATGGCAATGGGATATTGACATAAGATATTTGTTGATTTTCTATTTTTATCTTGGAATCAAGTTGATATGTTTTAATATACAGTCAAACATGTCTATAAAGGCCACCCAATGGACTCGGTAAAAGTGGCCTTTATGAGCAGGTGGCCTTTATATCAGGGCCCCACAAATCGCCGAAATCGGCTAAAAATCACCGAAATAAAACGCCGAAATCGGTCATTCGGTTTTTTCCCCTCAACAAACCTACTAAATTTTGTCTAGTCAATTGCAATTATGATTAGTTAACGGTCGAGTAATCACACAAGACGAAGCCACGTCTTAATATTGTCCCACAGGTGTGAAAAGTAATCATTGACTGTGTATAATCAACACCAGAGTTAATCCTTTAATCACTTTAATTACCGAGACCATGTGTGGGGGGGGGGGTATGAATGAGGGTTTTTTTGGTTTTTTTTTTAGCGGTGATCTTTACCGCCGAATGACCTTGTCGGTATTTGTGGGGCCCTGCTTTATATACAGGTTCAAATATCATGAATAAAGAACAATTGGGATACAATTCTACTGGCCTTTATATACAGGTGGCCTTTAAGGCCGGTTGGACTGTACAAGTATACTGTTTTAGTCTGATGAAGAAATTTTCTATAAAATGGTAAAACTTAAAAATTGGTTAGTAATATGAATATTTCTTGTTCAAAATTGTAAATATGTATATATTTTATTTCATTAGTGAGAGAACCTGGAGACACTTCAGCTAAAACAACCGATAAAGTGGTGGCATCCAGACAGGATATCTATGCTGGTATGTTTTAAACTCATTGTTGCCATAAACTATTTATTTAAAAAGAAAAAAACAACTCACAAAATATGGATGTCTAGTAGACATGGTGGTGTGTGACTTATTCCAATCCAGGATATCAATGCTGATTTATCTTACGTTCGTTGTTGCCATCAATTATTTATTTAAATAACAACCAAAATTTCATGATGTCAAATAAATCATTTGATAGTTTTGTGATTTATTTCAATCCAATCTGAATTTACAGTGTGCTTTTTCTGTCTGTTGAACACAAATGTTTACATTTTTTCACCCGATACTTAATTATTTCTTGGACATAGCTACATACTGCTATAACCATATTTTACTGCTAACACAGTTTGATGTGCTTTGTTGCATCTGAGAAGTAGATTACTAGCAATCTAATTAAACCTAAGTGTTTTATCTATATGCCTAAAGTGGCTATTAGACTTGATGTAAGGATATTTAACTTGATTTGACATGATTCGTTTGTAATTTTCAGAACAACTTGCTGCCATACCAGAACTGGCTAACATTGGATCACTGTTTAAGTCATCGTCACTACCGGTAGAGCTGACAGAATCAGAGACGGAATACATGGTTCAGTGCATCAAACACACATTTGGAAATTATTTGGTGTTCCAGGTAATTTGGCATTCGAACTAAGAAAATATGAAGACTTTTATAATCACTTTTATAACTTAAAACAAAGTTTCAGTAAATGCATCTATACAATATGAGCTTATTTTGATAGATGTAATCCTGAACCAAAGAGGGCCTTGGTGGCAAAGTGGTCTGAAACACAGATCACAGTGTGTCTCACTTTGTACAAATCCTACTCAGGACAGATCCTAATTTACTTGCTAAAAGTTTGGTTTTCTTTGGGCACTCCAGTTTCCTCTACTGCCCCTGAATTGACTGAATCAATAAAGTAAGTGAAAGAATCTTGAATATAGCTTATAACTCCATTACTCCACTTCAGATCCAGATATGTCAGTTTTAGCTTGTTAATACCCTTTGGGTTAGAAGTGAAAAATATCTTATAGAATTAGATATGCAGTAAGCTCTTGTTGTAAATATTTTGAAGCTTTGATTTGTGGTTCTTGTCAAATATCCATTTTCCAATACTTAACAACATAACATGACAATCATATTACTGAAAATGCACCCCCTCCACCCAAATATTATAAAACATGTTCTTAGATTTTTAAAGATCGTCACACACTAATAATAACTTGAAATTACAAATTTATATTTTATGTATAGATGTGAATATATTTGTAATGTATTTCTTAAATTTTGTAGTTTGATTGTACTAACACACTGAATGACCAGATGCTTGAGAATGTGACAGTACACATGGAGCCTTCTGAAGGGTTTACTATACTACGGCATGTACCGTGTCCAAGTCTACCATACAACAAACCTGGAACAACATACACTCTAGCTAGACTCCCAGAAGATCCAACACTAGGTATGTATTATACATCTGGTATAAAAAATACATGCAAGTTAAAGTGAACATCAGCATCAGTTCCAGTTTAAAAGGTCCCGAACTTCTTATTGAATTATTTATTGGCTGATGCTCATGTGAGTTATGCAGTATTGTGAAAAATCTTGTTAGTCGCGCATTTGCTATGACAAAGAAGCAATAAGTGTGCAACTTTGAAGTTTCTTTGAAAGTATAACATAGCGCAAATACCAGATTGTGTTTTAGGAAGATTGTTTTGCAAAGAAAAAAACCCACAAATTTTCAGGATTGTTATGTTATATCTAGTCTTTTTAGAAATTAAAATTTCATTCTAGTGAAAACCATAACAATCATGTGATCTGTAATGTTTTAGGTTAAGCCATTTACGATTTGCAAATTTGTTTCTTTTATAATAATTTAATGATTATTCTTCATGTTTATTTTAATTCAAGTTACTGGAACCTTTAACTGCACATTAAAGTTCGTGGTCAAGGACTGTGATCCAAACACAGGTGAACCAGATGATGAAGGATATGAAGATGAATATGTGGTAGGTATTTCTCAGTTGTTTTATTTAACAAAACATGACATTTTTTAGGCTGAAATACTGACAATGCCTTGCATATCTTGTTGTCAAGATAGGGATAACAAGATGATTTTAAAGTAATTCTTGGCTCTTTAGATCATGCAACTGCATTGATTGATGACTTGACAATTTTATGTTTGGGTGTAGTGGTTAGCTTAGACACTATAATAAGGCAGTACTGTTAGAGTCACTGTGTTTTGACAGTGAATTATGCAAAGATTTAATAGAAAATTCAACAATTTTATGGTAAATAATGTGAACAGGGCAGTAGTCCAGATGATATTCTTTTACATGTACCCTTTTATTTATTCACCTGGTATCAGTATAATGGACTGGGGGAGTGGTACGTTTGTCTGCGGCGTACTGACTCTGTGAGCTAGCACGGTAAAGTCGTCCTGAGTGCGCGCTAGTACAAGGCAGACCATACAACACACTCGCACTTCACATGCATACACAAAATTGTTATAGATTAATCCATATATATATAGATTAATTAAATAGTTCTCGTCGCGAATAGCTGAAAAATTGCTTATGCGACGTTAAGCAACATTCAACCAACCAACCCAACCTTTTATTTATAACTGTATAATTTGCATATTTTATTTTACAGCTTGAAGATGTAGAAGTTTCAGTGGGTGATCATGTACAGAGAGTTATGAAACCAAATTTTGGTGCATCATGGGAAGAAGTTGGACCAGAAAATGAATTAGAAGATACATACGCTTTGTCTACAATGAAAACTTTAGAAGGTAGGAATTTCTTCATAGAGACTTGCTTGTAAAGCCCAACAGGTTTTGTCAAATACTGTACAAGAAGAAACATTCGCAGGGATAAAATATTCACAATTTTCATGGTGACTCTTTTACCATGAATATATCTTAATGAAAGTTTCTGATTTCCTTTAGTACACTTTTCCTACAGTCAGAACTGTGAAAATTTCTTACTGCGAAATAGTAGTTTAGAAGATCAAAACCGTCAAAAGTTTCCTTCTACTTGAACAGTAACTGGGATGTTTTAGGCCCTTCAAAGTACTGAACTACACAATTAGATACGATTTTCTCATTGTGTCCTGTACCAGTCTAGAGTCAGGATTTTAATAATCAGTGGTCGTATATGTTGTGTATTTATCTTGCTTTCATATTTCATTTATTTATTGTACTAAGGACTTTTTTACTAACTCAAAGGCTATTGCCAGGTAAATTTTTGTCAGCTAAAAATGTTCTATATTTTGTTTCTTTTGAGGTTTCATTTTTTCCAGTGTAAGTGAAAAGTAATGAAATTATTTGCATCATTAGCCTGAAGATATGTGTTCAGTTGAAAACCCCAGACAAGGATAACTAGTATCAATGTTATTCAGAGAAATTCTCATAAACTTTGAATCACTATTCAAGAAACTTGGTGCATAGCATTAACATTGACAGGAGATGTTCATATTATTGTAAATTTTCTTTTCTGTATTTCATCTTATTTGACATGTCTATTTACTCTTGTGACTAAAATTTTATTCGTTCCTTAAATTTTGTAGATGCTGTCAAGAATATAATTCAGTTTATGGGTATGCAGCCATGTGAAAGATCAGATAAAGTTCCTGAAGGCAAAAGTTCTCATACTCTGTATCTAGCTGGAGTATATAGAGGTGGACATGATGCATTGGTCCGAGCTAAACTTGTTGTTACAGATTCTGGCGTAAACATGCAGTTAACTGTACGATCGACTGATCCTAATGTATCTGAAGTTCTAGCTACTGCTATTGGATAAACTTGAAGTTATATACAGGATTATCACATCAAAGACTTTATTTAAGATATTTATCAGACATTTATTGAGGAAATGTAAAAAAAAAAACGAAAAATATCCATAACTGGGTATTTCTTTATGATCAGAATTTTTAAATTATGTTTACATGATATACACATTATTGTAGAGTTGACCAAGCTGTGCTTTGTATATTTATTTAATGAGTCTTGTGTTTTAAAGTACATAAACTGAGGTATGAAATCTGTTTTGGTAAAATATATGTTAAAGACATTCAACTTATACTAAGTCTTGTAATTTATGTTAAAAAACAGTATGGGTAATACTGGGTAATAAAAGGTGAGGATACATCTGTTAAAGAATTATGGATAGAAAAAATGTAGAAAAAGAAAGATATTTAAAATAAACATGTATGGTGGGGATAAAATCTGTGAAAGATATTTGGGATAGAAAAATTATGGTTTTAACAATGAAATGAACATGTATATTAAAAATATACATGTTTTTTTGAAGAGAGGATAAAATCAATTTGAATATAAAAAATTTTGGTTTCAACTATAACATGATAAAGATATTGAAAATAAACTTGAAAGTATATGTAATAAAATATTGTAATCTTTATTGTTTTGATTTAATTATTTTATGTCAATGTTTGTCTTCAAATATGATTTACATACACATCAGCACCCTCTTTGCAAAGTTATTGACATTTAACATAAGATGGTGAAGATTTCTAATTCCAAGTAATGATGTCATATGGACTGGTTGTCTCCTGATTTTGCTGCTCTGTCCTTGTAGGATAAACCATTTAACAAAACATATAGAAATAGTCTTGGAATTGTAAATTCAGTGTTCATTCTAGGATTTTTCAAAATGGGCCATTTTCAAATTCAGTATTTCTGCATTCATGTTATGTTAAATATGACCCACAAAGGCCTTAATTGGGTGGAGGGCGCGGTGGCCTAATGGATAAGACGTCAGTCTTCAAATCCAGGGTCTCTCACCGCTGTGAGTTCGAGTCCCGCTCGGACCACATGTGGGAAAGTGAATTTTCCTTGCCGTTGGCCTTTACTGATTCACCTGGTATCAGTATAATGGACTGGGGGAGTGGTACGCTTGTCTGCGGTGTACTGACTCTGTGAGCTAGCACGGTAAAGTCGCCCTGAGTGCGCGCTAGTACAAGGCAGACCATACAACACACTCGCACTTCACATGCATACACAAAATTGTTCATAGATTAATCCATAGAGATTAATTAAATAGTTCTCGTCGCGAATAGCTGAAAAATTGCTGATGCGACGTTAAGCAACATTCAACCAACCAACCAACCTTAATTGGGTCATTTGGGAAAATAAGCAGTCTGTGACCTCATGGTCCCTTTCTAGAATGAATACTGTATAAATCAATCTCGCATGAGCAGATGTGGAAGAATTAAGTCTGTGGAAGAACCATCAAACAGTTTCACGTTTATAAAATTTAATCATACCAGAGAATAACTACATTCTTCTTTGTATCAGTAGAAAGTCACTGTAGAGTTAATTACTTGTATAATGGTTTAGAACAACGACATCAGAATAGCCTTTATTTTATATTTTTATTACCTATGCAAGTGTGATGAAAATAGGAAGCTGCAGCTAGATAAAATGTACTTGGCAATAGCCAGAGCCACAGAGAATGTCATAACAAAATATGGGGCCTTGTTACCAAGTGGTTGAAAGCACAAACTACTAGATCACATGACCTCTCACTGCCTAGGTTTAAATCCCACTTGTGCAGATTTTAGTGTTAGAAAGTTTGTCATTTTGTTTGTCAAAGGTCTGGTTTTCTTCAGGCACTCTGGTTTCCTCCACCATTCATCAACTGACTGCCTAGATATACATTTGTAATTGAGCAGACTGGAGAACAATAATCTGATCCACCAAGAAATTGTCAGAACAAAATGCATGAAATGGAGAAACAACATTGTCAATTTTAAATGGCATAAACAATTTAGTTTAGCTTCAATGGACCAAGCTTGACATGTGCATGACAATAGCCGGAGTAACCAAGAGCTTGTCATAACAAAATGCATAAACAACAATGGTTAGTTCAAACAGCATCACACTATAGCTACCAGGTAATCAGCTCATAACAAGAACTTGTCCAGTAATTTTGTTTCCAAGTACCTCAAAACAACACTGTCTATGCAGTATAGATCTAAATCCTACCAAAGGCAACAAAACATCACAATACACTCTATATAAAAAAGTACATTAACTTCTGTAGTAAATACTCATGCTAATCAGCTGTGAAAAAAGAAACTGAAAGTTATTGTTTTGCTTGGAAGATTAGTCCGACTAATCAGCCCACTAAACCCCCATTTTAATTTTTTGACTTTTTGGAGGTTTCAAAAAATTAAAGTGGGGGTTTAGTGGGCTGATTAGTCGGACTATTGGAAGATGCAACTTATTTAAAGGTTAATTACAAAGATGATATCACTAAGAAGGATTTTCCTTCCTGATTTTGACATTCTGTAGGTCTAAGATATGGGCAGAAATAAAATAAACTGGATCATTCAATGTTTACTTTAAATTGTACAAACCAAAACAAAAACAAACATGTTTACTTTAAATTGGACAAACCAAATCAAAAACAAAAATACTAATCCATGTCCAAATCACAATCTCAAAGACAAGGCAAAGTAAAAACTTTGATTAAACATATGAAGTTCCACCATGAAAGCCAGGGCCAGGCGGTCCAAAAGGGCATGAAGCAAATGTTACTTTAGCCATATAAGCTTTACATTGGTTGTGCGAGTGTAGCTTTCTACAGGATGGCATTTTAATTGGCTATCTCAACATTGTCTACTATGCTGAAATAGCTCGTTTAGAAGATTCATATACAGTTATTGTGATGTAATAGTTAATCAACATCTATGTATAGCATATTTTGTAAGCTAGCATTGCAAAGAAAAGAGAAAAAAAAGTTTGTAAATATTTCTCTTGTTTCGTGCTGATTATAGTTATCAGATTGTATAAGTATTCAATATAATGTCATCGATGTTTATTATAACAGTGCCTGTAAGCATTTTTGCTATACATGTAGTAAATTTAGATGCAGATAAGTAATTCCAGTATTTTCCGAACCGCTTCCTGTTCGTTTTTCGTTTTGTGTTTTTCGAAAAATAATGGTTTTGTTACTTCCGCATGCAACTAAAACGTGGATTGTGCACAATTTTATTTCTATCATTTAAAGTGACACGAGTATATGTTTTTGTGAGATGATTTTACTGTAATTGCGCTTTAACTAAACTTACACTTTCTGAAGACACTGTGCTTTTAATAATTTTAAAGATGGAGCACGTGAAAGTTTTACAAAACGAATTTTTCCCAGACTCTACAATAACTCTTGCCTTGTTCAAAAACGTTGCAAATGCTAAAGAAATTCGACAGTGTGTAATGAGTGGTGAATTTGAAGCATCATTACTGAAGCCTTCAATGGTAATATTTTTAAGCATTTGTTACATTTCTTAAAATCCAGTCACTGTGCTCCTTGGCCACCCAAGCTTAACTTCTTTCATCATAGGGCCATGAGTACATATTCTGTTCTGGAATATCACTTTATTTCAAATTGCAATTTACTTTCTCCATAGCAGGATGATGGAGAAGCAGCTTCTGTCTGAGTGAGGTAGCAGGTGAAAGCCTTGCTAGAACACACAATTAGCCTACTGTCAGTCATGTTTTTAAAAAGGACAGTATAGGCATTTCAAAACGTTTAAAGGGGCAACTCTCCTATAAAAAGGAGATTATACGAGATCTTCTCATAATGGAGGTGGGAGATTTGAAAATTGACAGATTGGTCATAACAACCAATTTTTTTTGTCAAAGTTGAATACTACCTCATTATTTGTTATAAAAATTGGCATGGTTATTCGTCTATCTACCTAGAACACATATATTAAATTTCAACAATAACCAAGGTGTAGAAAGCAATAAATTTACTGTTGAAAATTTGAATCTATGGGGAAAGTTGTATGTTACACATCAGTGATTTGAAATTGAATGACATGTCAAAGGTTATGTTTACCCTAGAAATAGCCATTGACCACGCCTACATGGCGGGAAATAAAGATACAACACAAAAGTAAACACATACCTTACTTTAATTGTTTGATGCTCTTTTTGAAGTACATTTTTATCCAGAATAAAGAATCAATTTCACAAAATAAAGACATCCTGAATTCTATATCCCATTATTACCTTGATAGAATGATAATTGATGACAAAAACTTATATTATTTACAGTTTAGGGGAATGCTGGCATAAATGTTATTTTGATTTGTCTGTAAGAGATAATTATTCCCACCTATGTCCCATATAAGGAACACCAGCTGGGTTTGGGTATAATGATCTTACAAGTTCTAATACACATAAAGGTATAATCTCTCTCCTAGTAATTACAACATTTTCATTTCCATTCAATAGGGCTTGTTTTCTTTCTAAGTATCGGTGATCTCTCCAAACATTCCGATCATGTAACATTTTCCAAAATTTCTTATAAAGTGATTTCCTCAATAGATTGTTTCCAGGTCTTGGTATCTGGCCCTGACCTAACCACCCTTGTCTGTTTGTTGTAACACATGGATCACACAAACAATAATCACAAAATTGTTCTTGATTAGTATCTGCTTCATTTTGATTTCTATTGTCCATATCATTTCTGTTCTGGTCTGGATTTTCATCTGACAGTTCTGTAACATTAACAGGATCTGGATTTGATTCTGATTCTATTTCTCTAATATCATCATCTTCATATTCTCTTTCTTGGATAATATTTAGTTCCCAGTTGCTATGAGCAAAAAATGCTCTTATTGCTTCTTTTTGTTCAAGTGTAACAACTATAGATATAACCTCTTTCTTGCTGTCTGCCATTTTCCTTTTCTGATTACAGAGTAATACATTGATATTCCTAAATGTTATAAATTTACATTTGAAAATGTTAAGATGACCAATGGATACCTGGTAATGTGTTTTACATTGGAGAAAGTGGTCATTACTGTTGGTCAAGGACAGAGTCAGGGTTAGTCTTGAATTGACAAATCTGGATGATGAGATGTTAATTTAAATTTATGTTCATAATTTTAACATAAATATAAAATGACAAAAAATTGAACTACAAATGACACTTCCCCTCTTACAAAATAGTAACAGATAACAGTACATCAAAGCCTGAAAGTTGTATAATTTCTTCCACATGGTCCTGTAAATAATTTACCATTTCAGTTAGTCAATTTTCATTCAAGATATAAGCTGTAATTTTTACTGATAATCATAACTAATATAAAGAAAACCTATAAAATGGATCAAGCAGGTGGCAGTAGAATGAGAGAGCAACAGAGAACTGAGAGACCACGTTATCCATCAGATATGCCGGAAGCAAGAAAAGCAAGAAATGAGAAAATGAAGCAAGTTCAATCATCAAAGAGAGGAAGACTTGATTTTTATTACAAAAATGAACAGGAAAAAGTTGAACTGTTTGACAAAATGGACCACATTAAACTCTTTTTAGGTGAAGGAAAATTTAATAGAGTGTCAACTTTTGAACTTTTACACAGGGTTTTAGACTTTTTTATTGAGTCAAACTTACCAACACAACAAGAAGAACAAATGGAAACTGATCCAAGTGATAATGATATCAAAGAAACCATCAGATATCACTATGTAGAAGAAGATGCCATTGCAAAGGAAGAATATTTTGTATCCACTGTATCAGCAATAGAACATTTGGTAAATCATGTTTAGTATCACTCCACAAGATGCGATGGCAATATGGTTGTACATAATTCAATTAAACTGCGACATGCTGGACACTTAACATTAAGATGTGACAAGGAACATTCTTTCAGCTGGACCTCTTCCCCTCATACTGGAAGTGGAAAACTACTGGTGAATCTCCGGCTTGCTCATGGGTATTTGTCTTCCGGAATGTTGCCAAATCATTATGAGAAGTTTTGTGATGCTGCAGGAATTGGTAATTTGCCAGAGAAGTATCTAGATGAACTGGAGAAAGTGTATGCTGATACTGTACAGCAAGAAGCTTCGCTGTGTACAGAACAAGCATTGATGGAAGAGGTTGCTTACACAGCTGCTGTCACAGATAATGAAGAAGAATTTTCAAAAGGCATTAGTATTTTAACAGATGCGAGACATTGTTGGCGAAAAAATGCTAAATTTAGTGACATTGTTTGTATTGGAAGTGGGACAAGCAAAGTTTTAAAAATTGAAACAGTTGACAAGAATGATGATCCATCTTCCCAAAGGCATGAGTTGTTAGGAGTTAAACGATTGTATCAATATTTTGAAGAACACGACACACCGATACATCTACATGCACATGATACAAATGAGAGTGTTAATAAATACATACGAACTGAACAACATGCAACTATCATCGCTAGTGACACATGGCATTTGACGAAAGGCATTGCAAAAAAAGCTAAAATTCTCGGTAAAGGAGACAAGAAGAAAAGAGGTGTTACCTGGCATGAGGAGTTGGCAGACAAAGCTGCATCAATCAAAACACATATATTTTGGAGTATGAAAAATTGCAATGCAGATGCTCAACAACTAAAAGATAACATTCTCAATTTAATACAACATTACAAAGGTAACCATCAAAATTGTTTTGAAACTGGACGCTGTAAAACTGATGAGTTCTATGAACCATCAAAATATCAAATAACTGACCCAAGTGCTGAAATTGTTTTGACAAATTTTTTGAAGAGTCTACAGATATTTAAGTATGCAGAGCGCTACCGATACTGTTTAGATACACATTTTGTGGAATCTTTTAACAATGCCTTATTGCAATTTCATGATAAGCGCATTGTGTATGGTAAAAATTCATATTGCATGAGGACATGTTTAGCAATACTTGATTGGAATGAGAATGTTAACAGGGGGCACACATCAATAAGGCAATTTCAAGATGTTTTACATCCAAGAAGAACTGCAGCAATACCAGTGAGAGTTAAAAAAACATACAAATATAAAGATAATATATGGGACAAGTGGGTCCACCACTTTTACCAGTAACTAAATCTTATGTTAATTTTTTCCCTATTGTGACACTTTGATTTTGGAATTTATCATTTCTGTATAATATATACATCAAGGAACATTGTCATAATAAAAACAAACACAAGGTTTTATTGCCAGTTCAAATTGTGTGTATGATTGTTAAAAGTAAATGAATTATATGGATCAATGAAACGGGATGAATTCAAATTAAATTGGTAAGTCTTTAAAACCACATGTAGTTGTTTTGATCTTATAACACGTGTTTATGGTCAGTAGAGCTATAAATAGGTTACAGGTAGTGTTTACTTTACAATAGGTCACGCCTCTTTAACTCGCTGCCGGGGTAGCGAAAGTTGCCCCTTTAACGCTGAGATAATAAAAAAGATTGACTGCTGCATGGTTGAAATATTGATAGCTAGTGACAGAAAAGCTGCTGAGATGTAGGTAGCAGCTGGCATAAACTGCTGATAAGGTACAGCTAATGAGAGACCGAGATGAACTGTTGATTCGGGAGCAATTCGTTAGCTGGATTTTAAACTATTGACAGGCCTGTACCGTACCTTATTGTCAAGGGAAATTCAGTTAGGCTTAGCAAAAAAAGAGGGAGGGGCTTTTGTTTACAAAGATTTTTCTTTCTGTTCAGCTGTTCCACCACTTTAAATTTGTCATCACTTTCATACTTACATATTTACCAGTATACTAAGATCATGGTCACCTCTTTTTTTTTGCTTTAAAAGACAGAAACTGAAAGGGACTATTCATTTTATTATTATATATTACATTTTTACTATGTTTTTGTTACAGATTGTAAATTATTTCCAAGTCCTTGTAGCAGCAAACAGAGCTGTACATCTCAACAGAATAAAGAAAATGCTCACCAAAAATGTTCATTCAGAGATATTGTTCAGCTTATCACCTAGTAAAAATGTAAGTACTAGACATAATAGATTTACAATATTTTAGTTTTCACTTGTCAAAATTATTGTAGTTGAAAATTTAAAAATTGTGAAAACATACACATGTATATATGTTTGAAAAAAGGTATTTGAATTATATGTATTCTCCAAATATTAAAATAATCACTACCGCTATTTAAATTTATTGCAGTAGTAATCAAAGAGAATTATTGTATTACATTATTAGAATTTGTATTCTTACCCAGTAATTTAACTACATGTATTTATTTTGCATGAAGAAATCCTGTTGGTTAGGTTTAAGTTTTACTCAGGCAGATACTAGTCTGAGAAAATTTGTCAGTTCATACATCAGTCAGTGGTTTTATCTCGGCACTCAGGTTCCTTCCACCATTTCAGAAGTGACTGCCTTGATATAAGTGAAAGAATCTTGACAAAAGGTTAAAACACAATTACTTCACTCCACTCATTTTGCATGAATTTTAATAGTTTTATGGATTTACCTCTTTTTATATGTACATTGTAGATTTCTGATTCATTCAGGAAGTTCGGTCTAGCTGATACTGATAAATGTGTTTTTGTTGCAATTGTTGATGATCAAGATGGGAAAACGTTGCAGACTGTGATTGATAAAGTTCAAGGTCAATTAGCACCATTTGAGGAACTTCAAACATTTACAGATTTAACAAATGTCAAAAAGGTAACGGCACTGGCATTTATGAGTTCAGAGTTTGCACAAGAGTTAGTAGTAAATTGACTTACCAAGGAATTAAGATATATTTTAGTCCAATTTATTTTTTTTTAATAAAATTCCAATATTATTTATTTGCCAATAGTGTTTCTTGACACTTTAATAAGAAATTCAGTAAAAATCAAATTGACATGCATAACTGCAAGTTTATGTTTGTAAATATTGCATTCAGTTCAAATTATGACAAACGCAAGAGTCAAGACAAAACAATTTCTGGTATTTTAGCAGTTCATTATTACCAGTTAATCAACATTATGTACAAGTTGTTTCAAAGATGTTTTATAGTCAGTTTGATTGTGGACATGCTTCATCAGTTCTATCACTTGTACAATTAACATCTTTCTTTGCTTTGTAGATATATAAAATAACAGATACAGAATTATCAGTGTGTTCCTTACTTGATGCCATTGTGTCTCGGATATCTAGTAAAGAAATAGTTACCGTATGATCATCTGAATTGATAATATTCACCATTGTACTTTCTGTTGGCAGTGTTGTAGTATTCAACATTTTACTTTCTGTTTTGTTGACAGCGTTCATATTGCTCACACTAGATAATATTTTGTTATGTAGTATAACACATGCAAAGTGGTCACTGCTAGCAGAAAATCTGTTAAACATGAAATGGAGCAGTTGTTTAATCATTGATCAAACTGGAAATCGGAATAGATCTGAAATACCATACTATATCCAGGTCTCTTTGATTGAGCTTTACTTAAGAGATCTATTTAACCATTCAAGAGTTGCTCTCAAAGAGTAAATTTTTCTAACTCTAGACTGGAGAATATTGTCATTTCACAAACTTTACACATAGGATACTAACAACATTCAAACTAATTATACACAAAGGAGCAAAGATACAGTACAGTGATGAAGGAAGTTGCAAAGGCAACAGAGCTATAGTAGTTTTAGTCCTTCACCTTCACAACTTTGCTGCTTTGGGTTTAGGATAGGTTTCCACAATTTCAGTAGCCAAATTTCTAAAATTTATGAAAATGTAATCCATGTAAAATTATTTGTTCACAAATTTGAAAAAAATGGGTTACTTTTTTAATGAATTTCTTAGAAATTAGTGGTCAATCACATTTTGACTACCAGGAATGGAACGCAAAGTTTGGGTCAAAATTGGCAATAACCACCAGACACTAATGTGTATGTTTATGATATTAAAGTTTATGATTTTCAAAAGAAACTCTGTTAACTAGTTTATTTTACTTATAGTACAAAACTTATGTCAAATGCATAGCCTTTGTATCAAATTCAAATTGTAAGTGATTTATCAGGCCATGTTACTGAACCGGCTTTCTTCTCTGACAAAGCAGGTAATTAGATATTTTGCATCTAAATAGAATGTATCAGTACTATGGATATCTAGAACAATTAAGAAACTTACAATCCAGATATTAAAAGAACAAGAAACAGGACACAATATGTTGTTTAAAGAAATATTAAGTCCACTGATAATACAACTCCTGACTTTGTACTGGCACCATACATAGCACTCCAGTGGTGGAAATCACAAATGAGACAAAAAACTTTGATTCATCCAAGTACATGCTGTTTAAACTCAATTATAATTAGTTAACATATATCATGTATATCAAGGTGTTGCATCAACTATAGGAAGTGGCGGAAATACCAATTGAATGCTACAAACCCAAATGACATGTAATGATGATTCTATCAACCATGACACAGGATTTCAATTGGGGGGGGGGGGGGGGTTGGGAGAGTAGTTTAAATAGCATGCTTATGGATCACAGCGCCTCTCGCTGTCTAGGTTTGAATTCAATTTCCAACAGGTCCTTGTGTGAGAAATTTTGTCAGTTCGCTTGTCGGTCTGTGGTTTTCTTGAGGCACTCCAGTTTTCTCCAGTATTCCTGAAGTTACCACCTCAACAAAAGTGAAAGAATCTTGACTGGGTCATAAAAATCAATTACTTTACTCAATTTTAAGGTCGAGTCTGAAAGACTTGATGCTTAAAAGTATTCAAAACAATGGTCAATGCTAATTTCCAGGGTAGGATTCAGTTGGGTATCAACTTCAACAGTATGATAAACATCTGGTTATTCACATGTTTATTTTAATACACGTACCATCTTGGTTGTGTTTGGTGCTGATTGCAGTGGGTTAATTTTCACCAGGTGTTGCCGGCAAGTGAGGAACATGACCTTGGTTAGAATCCCAGTGGAGAGAGATCCTGGTGCAAGAAAGTTTTTCAGTTTGGTTGCTGCAGGTCAGTGGTGAAACAATGTTGACCAGAACGTAAAACTAAAAAAATGTATATTATTTCACTCCACTCATAGGCTTCGGAACAATAAAAAAAACAAATATAAAATCATAAAATTTAGTATGATTTAAATTTTTATTGACAATTTAGATATGATTCTAATAAACAAAATTTTATTTACGATACCATAATGCATAAATATTATATATATATATATACATGTATATATATCATAACTTTGATCTGAAATATAAGTATAAAACGAACACATATGGACAAATGTTCATAACACAAATATTAACTCTCTACAAGTCATACATTTAACAAACAAAAATGAAATTTTTAACAGGCAAGTCTGAGGATACAGGTTAAATATGTCAAAATACTTTCCAATAGCAGCAAAATGTAGCAAGAACAATTCTGCGAAGCACACAGATTTAGAATTTATGCAAATTTTATCATACAAAAAGATGCAAACGCATTAATAGTAAATAGTAATTTTATTATTTGCCACAGGTCGTTCAAAATCTGATGGCTGCAATGTTTACAACACAGTCAATCCTGTCTATAAAGACCACACAAGGAAACCAGTAAAAGTGGCCTTTATGGATAGGGGGGCCCTTGTATACATAATACAGGTTCAAAAACATGTTAAAGAGCAAATGGGATAAAATTGTACTGGTTGTGATAGCAGGTGGCCCTTATATAGAGATGGATTGACTGAATTCTAAAATTAGGGTACAGTCAAACCTGTCTATAAAGGCCACCTAAGGTAGCCAGTAAAAGTGGCCTGTATGGGCAGGTGGCCTTTATATACAGGTTCAAATAATATGAATAAAGAACAATTGGGATACAATTCTACTGGCCTTTATAAGCAGTTGGTCCTTATATAGAGGTGGCCTTTCAGGCAGGTTGGACTGTAGTTGCAACAAATAGTGTGAGATGGCTGTCATTACCTGTTTGTGCAGTTAAGACTCATCTGTGTTTTTAAGCACTCAACCATCAGATTGTAAACAACCTATTGTAGTACATGTAATACATGTAAAAATACCCTGTAATTAGAGGCAGTGATTGGGGTATAAATTACATTCTGCTGTATTGATATGTAGTAAGGAGAGTGGTGTAATGAGTCTGCACTATACAGCTAAAAACAGGGAGTTAAGTTACCCTGTAGTAAAATGGAACAACACATCTGCAATACATTTGAGCAATACATTTGCAATGATCTAGAAGTATAGGAATTCCAACGCAACAACCTGAACCAATTGAATTTTATTTTCTTTCTTTCAACAATACATTTGTGTGGGATGTTTTAGAAAAGTTTACATCACAAATACCCAAAACGTCATTTATGCAGGAAAACATGAACTGATAAATTCCATATCAATTGGGAATATTAGTTTCACAGGTATCACATGGTATAATGGCAAACCCTATTGTTAAAATGTCAAACATTGGTTTTTATCTTGTTCTTTTAGAAGCTTTGCCTATCAAAGTCGAAGTAAAAAACAGCTAATCGACTCGAGATTAAAAATAGCAAAAGATACAGTATAAATATGAACAACATGTCTGAAAAAAGCAAATATGAAATAATAATGATACATGTAGTTACTTAGGTTGTAAAAAAATATACTAAGTGAAAACCATTGCACTACATTGTATTGCAGACAACTTTTTATTGCAATTCAATTTCTAAAAATATGTGTAATTACAAATTTATACCAAATACACAGTAAAGAACGTTTTTAAACAATAAGATAAAGCATTTACTGTTTAATAAATTAAACATAGAATTTCAAACATAATTATGTATAATTATACAATTTTAAAAAAAATGGAAAAGATTACTTTAGCTTTATAAAAGCATGAGGACAACATTTTCTCCCAACCTTTGTAATCCTAAGCTATGTCATCTGATATTCTTTTTCAGGTGACACAGAAACTGTGCTGACATAAAAATCATAACAATGCCTCAAAGAAGGTTTATATTGCACTATGAATTAACCATACAAAGACTAAAAAATTATTGTTAGATGATATTAATGCTATATTGCTTTATTAGTTAAAACTTAATTTTTCCATGTTGCTCTTAATTAATCAAGAGTCATTGGATTACAAAATTGTTTATTTTATTATTCTTAATTCATTTTTTTGATGATTAATTCAAATACTGTAGATTGGGAAATTTTCACGTCATCTAATTTTCGCGTGAACACACTTTAATATTTATTCGCGTCTTTTAATTTTCACGTGATCACAACTCTGAAGTTATAATTTTAATAACTGCTTATTTTTCGGGAAACTTTTATTTTCGCGACTCGTTTCACTCACGAATTTACGCCAAAATAAAACGCTCGCGAAAATTTCCCAATTTACAGTAGTTGTAATGAATTAACTTGATAAAAACTGAAAGTTTCAGAACATTTTTCAGTAATTTTCTACACTGCATACATATCTTAGTCTACAGTGGAGGTAGTTTTATGGAATGTGTTTATGCTGACAGTCCTTCTAACAAAATTATTTTTACATTACAACAAGTAAGAAAGGAGTACCATACATGCCATACTAGCAATTACAAAATTGTACTTAAATCAGTATTAAAGAACTGTTTAAATATAACAAAGTATGAAAATACAACTGTTACTTTTACAAACATCCAGAATGTAGCAATGTACAGCTATATAAATATAAAAATCACTACAAAGTCATTAATTTTAGTAGGAGTCAACCTTCTTGGTACTCATAAATCAATAGGCTGAACTATCTGTCTTAACAATGATAAGTTACTTTTTGATATTGCAAGCTGTACTAATATAATACTAGAGCTGTCTCTTCAGAGCCAAATACCCCCACCCCACCCCAAACATCTACAAAGGTTTAATGATTTCCTACGACCTTGGTTCAATATCATGACACATCTTTGACCCATGAAGATTATTCATGTAAAGTTTTATGACGGACGGCCAAAGCAATTATGAAATATGGACTGGACACCATTTTACACGAGACAGTTGGACAGATATGGTGATTTGCTAATTTGTGGGGGTATAAAAATAACTTAACATTGAAATGGCAGATAGTTCAGCCTAAAAAATGACAGTTTTGGGGCAATTCCTGTATTTTATCTGTGTATATACCTCATGCAGTATGTGTAAAACTTGTTTCCATTTGTTGTGGAATTTTTTATGTATAACTGTACTTTAGTCACTAGACTTCAGAGCTTTGATCTGTTTGGTAGAAATTGTATAAGAACCTGCTATCAACAAACATCTTCATACATAATTTCATAATTTTACATGAAATTGCTAATGGAATTTGACTGACAATCCTAACACAAAATTGAATCCCCTACAAAAATTTATGATTTTGAAGTTCATTGACAATAAAACCTGCTATATTTTATATTAAGACCACTTTTCCATTAAGACCAGTGTTTAAGGTCTGTTTGTTTCATACATCAATCACAAACAACCTCTTTAAAAAGACAGCTTGTTTATATATAAAGACAATATTTCTTGGGGTCCCATGGTTGGTCTTTTTATACAAGTTTAACAGTATTTTCTCTTTTGAAAACTTGTCACATTTACATGAACACTAAACAGAGAAGTAAAATATATAAGAATGCATATATGAAATTGCACATCTGTAATGATGAACTTTATAAAGCACATGGCACTTATCATAAAAAACGGAACACATATGTAATACAATTTGTTAACATTTCTTAATTAGATTATGAACTAATTGCACAAAATTAATTTTCTGATTCTCACATAGAGGATAATATTTGAACCTTATAGCAATTGAACATTTCTGCACCAATAATTATGGCAGTTTATAATTTGCAAACATTTCTTAATAAGATTATAAAATAATTGCACAAAATTAATTTTCTGATTTTTACATGTAGAGTAATTTTTTAACCTAACAGTGTTCTTTTTCTTATTTTCCTTGACACTGGAAATTTTCAAGAGTATTGCATTTATTATGCATTGTTGTTCATGGCTACATGTTGTTTTGTGTGACATCTGCTTTTTAAGCCTGAATTTGTTTTTTCTTCTTTATCAATTAAAATGCAAACAATAAAAATCAGAATATTAATAATATGTAGGTTTACTTTTCAAATGTATTAAAAGTTTCATTTCAAAACACATAAAAATTTTACGACTAGCTGCAACATGTGTAACAAAAATCAAAATTTAACAAATGTATAAATTCTTTTATTACAACAAAAAACAAAAATAACGATTGTAACTACTAAAAACTGAAGCACCAACATCATGTAAACAACCATTACAAATTACTGATAACAATGCCTCAATGACTAGACTATGGCACAGATTACAAAGGGAGACAACTCTGTACCAATGGCATATTTGCTTGATGATGATAGATGTAATCATGTGGAAAATGCAAATAATGAATTTTATCTCTTATGAGAAAATATTCATAAACAACCTGGCCTTCTATTTGTCCTTTGAGATTATGTTTAGCAACCTACTTTTATAAAAAGCAACATTGTTTGATTCTTAGATTTTAAGATGAAAAGTTCAGTGTCAAAATGACTAACTACAGTAATAATTACGGTACTACCGATCGAATATATGGATAATGCCCTATGTATATATTAACTAATTACTTTTAAAATATGAAGTACGATATATAAAGAAGATGGTTTATGATCACAATTTTAATGTAAATGCATTTACACCTAAATTCCACACAAATTTTGCACCTGTGACCTTTTTATCAGGAGAGGTACTGGTCAATAGGTCTACCCTAATTGTAATACATCTGATATTTGAAACAAGACCATTGTAGCTCACCTGTACAGATACTAAAACAAGCTTTAACAAAATTCTCTTTACATGAAACACCAAGACTAACAATGATGCTCAAGTTTGGATATATGGCAAGCACTTAAACCTTTTACAATTACATGAACATTGTATCTATTTTAAATAGACAAATTACAAATGATATTTTATATTTTTGAAAATACTGAACACAATTTCTTCGTAACAAAACAATATAGACCCTGATTTAAAAACACACAATAGTATGTAATTAATATTAAATTCATTCAATAATTAGTTTATTTAATTTCATGTTTAACAGATTTAATAAAATTCATCTTTAAAATCTCATGTCAATGAGTATGAGACTTTTTATCACAAAACCAAAGGAAAATAAATCCACAATTTTACTCTTAAAAGGATCGTCTATGTCCACACATTTCAAATGTTGTCTTTATATTATACTATAAACATAAACTATAAACATATTTATTTTTGTGGTGTACTCATTTTCGCTTATTTCGCGGTGATTTGTTTTGAACGAAAATTTATACCAAGTGAAAATATAGAAATATATTATGCTTATTGTGCTATAGAGCATATTTAAAAAACATGAAGATTTAACTGCACAGATATGTCTAAATTTCCTATATTGCGAAAATAAATACACTCGACATTAAATACATTTACAACAAGTTCACCTTTAACTGACATAGCCAACTGACATTTTTATGAATAAAGAGTCAAGTAATGTAAACAAGCTCTCTTCCAGTAAGTGTTTCATAATAGAAACAAGGGTTACCAGGTTTATGTAATTTCATATACCACGGTAATTACTATGTCCCATAAAAGCCATTTGGGTCCAAAATGACTAAATGGACTCTGGTCCAAAAATAAAAAAGAAAAGGCACAACTACAACCATCCTCATTAGTCCTATTAAGTTTCTAACATAAACAACAAGCCACTTCTGGGATGCTCCGGACAAGAGTTAAATAGGAAAGGAAAGAAATGGCAAAACCAATGTGTCCCAAAATTTGTTTATGGAGATATAAATATGTAACAGTTTTATCACATCAATAAATTGACAAGTTATGTGGCACATATTCAGTGTTGGAAATAACAGTCAGCCTGACAGTCCAGGACTAGTGACTTTTGGTAAAGACTACATGGCTACTTTCACAATAGTCATCTATATAATACCACAATAGAAAATGTTGAAATTATCAGACAATGGTTAAAATTTTGGACTTACTTCCAACACTGACACAATGTAATAACAAATACCATGCTATCATCTTACAGTAAGCAAAAATGTTGAAACCAGAAAGTTCTGAGTGTACTCTTGGCATCATTGGAGAAAGTTTTGATAATTAAATATGACTGGCCAGTCTTAAGTTTCACGACTACATCATAACATGTATATTAATATACATTAACAACAATAAAATATATACATTTATATGCATACATGAATGATATATTAGAAATTTAAGAGGTACAACCAAACATGCTAACTCTTCATGTATTTGTATGTTATTTCATCTTGTAAATAAAGTCCACTTTTCAATTTTATATCCCTTTGGTCTTTATAGACAGGTTTGACTGTGCACCTGAAAATGTTTATTGCACTTGACAATATTACACAATACACAGTATTGTACATATACTTATCGTATATATATCATTGCACACACACACACCTGTAAGTAGTCCAGATAATATGTGACCAGTCACCACTAACAACAATGTCACCAATACAATTCACAAACAAAAATTTCATACAGTGGAACTTGTCGCAACCGAACACCTTCCAGAGTAAAGGTTTTGTACAACTTATACAACTTAAACATGTTTTTGGTGCTCATTCTTGTAGCTAAAATTGCCACTGGCTACTAATTCTTGAGAAATTCTTTCAAAACATAAAATGTTGTAGCATATTTGTGGGGGGAAAACTTCAAAAGGGACTATAAATTTGGCTACTGATAATTCTAAAATTGTGGAAACCTAGCAATAATAATGACATATTCTTATAAATCAATTCAGTTTGGACAGGCTTTTTTCAATTTTATCCAGGGTAAAAAATCAATTCTGTTTACTGGTAGGCAGGTTTTCGGTTTACTTGCAGTTTTGATTTTCACAGGTTCCATTGTATAATCAACAATAAAAGTGAAGCATCAAACAACCATCAATCATAAAAATCACCTGATTTACAAAAAATATCAATAATATATTTACTGTAATACCATATAGAGCAAGTCTATGGTAAGTCTTAATACAAGTACCGGTATATAGCTGTGCAACTTTCTCAAAGACTACATATAATGAATGTATTCATTCCAATATTTTAAACGCCAGCTTGAAATGATTTATGATGTACAGTAAAACCTTGATTACTTGCCACCATGTGTTCAGTCAGATTTGGTGTAAAATGATTTGTTGATAAATCTAGGAAAACTTAGAGAGAAAACAAAAAGAAATAGACTTTAGGACTGTCAAAATACTGGTGAAAAGTGGTGGCATTATAACAGGGTTTTACTGTACATTCATGCGACATCTCAATGTTTCTGCTACAATACTTCTACTGATTAAAGATATTAAAATAATAATGCCCAATTCTTTAAAATTTTACATTTACTTTCTCAAAGACTACATATAATGAATGTATTCATTCCAATATTTTAAACGCCAGCTTGAAATGATTTATGATATACAGTAAAACCTTAATTTATCACCACCATTTGTTCAGACAGATTTCAGTGTTATAGACAGGATTTATGATGTACAGTAAAACCTTGATTTATCACCACCATTTGTTCAGTCAGATTTCAGTGTTATAGACAGGTTTTTTGATAAATCTAAGGATACTTAAAAGGAACATAACAGAAATAGACTTTAGGACGTCAAAATACTAGTCATGGGCAACATGACATAGAGGGGCATTATAACAAGGTTTTACTGTACATTCATGTGATATCTTAATGCTACTACTAATAATAAGTATTGAAATAAAAGTGACAAACCCTTTTCAATTTCACATTTACTGATACTAAAGTATATACTACAAATGACTAGATTAAAATCCTACTTGGACAGATCCTAGTGTGAGAGTTTGTCAGAGTGCTTGCTGAAGGTTGGTAGTTTTCTCCAGGTACTCCAGTTGTCTCCATCATCCCAGAACTGACTGCCTTGATATATGGTAAGTGAAAAAAATCTTGACTGGGGCATTAAACACCATCACTCCACTCCTTTCTTGGCAAACAATAGGTTGAAGTTTCTTTTAATTTGATCAGATGACATTATAATATGAAAATACTGAAAATTATTATAAAAAGGTAATAATATAATTATATATGGATGACACTAAAATGCAGTTGATGTTATCTGCGATCTGGTTTGTGACCACACATTGCGTAATATAATGATGTAAGTCTCTGAGTAACAACAGGTGCTGGAATGTAAGTAAAACCGTCTGGATATTCATTGGTCGGGTTCATATTCTGCCATCTTATATAATGGAGTTTCCGCCACTTTGCCATTGATTGAAATTGATAATTAAACGGAGAATAATAAGACGGAAATAATTCAAGAACACCGGCATGAGATGGAAGAGACAGTATTCCTGACATACCAGCCCCATGCATTCCAACTAAAATATCAGTCTGAGAAAGCCACTGTACTTGATCTCGGATATCTTGTTGATCCATCTGAATTCCTGCCACATAATGTCCGGGAAAATCCTCCTGAACTTCATTAATTAATTCCTGTTCATTCTGTACTTTGGCTGAGATCAAATGTTTAGGCTGACCTTCTACGCTCACATAGTCCTGTCTCCAAATAAAAAGAATTGATATTCCTTTACAATCCAGAAATTTCTTTTCTGTTGCACCATGCTTTCTTTTGAAAAAATTTGAAAATTCTTCTACATATGGAAGTGATTCTATAGAATGAAAATTTAAAGGACTATTGTACCCAAGTACTGTCCATATAATATCTTTATATAACATTGGCTGATCTAGATCTATCCTATTGGTAACATTACCATACAAAATGTCCCAAACTTTATCAAGTGATCCAGGCAAATTTCCATCAGTTAAAAGAATATCTGTTTTTTCTGGTTTTAGATTAAGCAACTTCATAACTAAGTATGCATTGTAAAAATCTGTCATTTGGTTATATAAATTCACAAATTGGTATCGGAACACAGCTAACGTGGTTACATCACTGGTTTTTCCGACAGGGTATTCTCGCCCAGTGTTCCCTAGGGTCTTCATCCACACATTCAAATGTGAAACAGGAACCTCTTTCGTTTGAGATAAAAACTGGTAATCTGCAATTTCATTTTGATCACAGGAAAGCTTGAATTGTCCTTGAGAAGTTTTTGGCAAAAATATGACATCTCTTAATCTAGCAAATTGGTGTCCATACCCGATGAAATTATTTCTGCATCTAAATTTTTTATGCTGAAACCAGGACTTAGTCACATTGAAGCTTGTTAAAAGATATCTGTAATAAACTTGAGAGAAAATTTTACTGACTGAAGTTAATTCATTACTGGACTCAACTACCCTGGTGGAAGGAACGGAAAGATAATACAGAAAAAACAATAGACAACATACTATCCCCAACTTTTTCACTTTTGCAGTGACGCGCCATCTATATATTCTCATTATGGGTCACCAAACCAAAACATGGTTTTACATTTAAATTAAGGTCAATAGGTCATTGTCATTTCATCCTCTTTTTTGATTTATGGCACATTATTTTTTTAAATCTTTCTTCAAATATTAGTACCAACACTCAAAATATTTCCACTTCAGTCTCCATATCCTTTCATACTGATGAACCTGTTCAGTCGGTCAAAGATACATTTTTCTGAAAGTAAAGAAAAAGAAAAATATGAATCATGATATATGTATTTTCACTTTAGATAGTAACTTATTGGGTATGTATAATATTAAAACAATAGTTATTTTTGCAGGGATATTTCTGTGAAAACTCAATAAAAAGGGACACAACCCCTATATTTTTGCTTAACTTGCAGATATTCTTTATAATAATAACCTGCATTTACACAAATGGTGATGTGCAAGGGATCAACTCATTTGAAACAAATTTATACACCAGAACTGTTGAGTTGAGTTGAGTAATGGGGTTTTTATGTCCCAGTCAAGAATATTTCAATTATATCGAGACGTCGCCAAATACAGGCCAAGGTGCAGATATTTTGCCTGTGTTTTGCACTGATGGCATTATACAGCTAGGTTCTTTATCGTGCCATGCTCAAACTCATTTATTTAAAGTTCCCATCTGAAAGAACCGGGACTTTCATTTCAAATGCTGAGTGCTTAGCGAAAGAAAGGTCACCACCCACTTTCAAGTCTTGGGTCACACCCAGTTGGGGGGAGGGTTGAACCCACACACTTCCAATTATTGAGTGAGCACTCTACCAACTGAGCTACCAGTGGTACATACATAACTGTAAAATTATTATTAAAAAGATGTTAAAATTAGTAAATTGAAGTATCTTCTTTTTTCATAATGGGCAAAAAATTGGGAATGAGGTTCAATGATAAAAGAGCTATACTCTCACCATCAAAACCAAGAGCAGCAAATACCAATACACTAAATGGTCACATCTTGGAGATACAGGCCGAAGAGAACCTGCACCTGTGGGAGTATGCATAGGATACCGCATAGGACATTCTAAGGCAAGTACAGGGAAAAGGCTAGAGTTTATGCCATGCTTGCCAAGAACCTATATATGTCATGCTGTTTACCTACAGTCTTTCACTGAAAAATATAGTAAACTTACCATACAGCGACGAAAAGTTTCTTACAAGTTACTTTCAGATTTTTCGGCAATTGTAACCGGAAGTAGGAGTTGTAAGGTAAAGAAAGATTTACGGAGAGAGGCAGTCTAATTTTTGAAATTGATAAGTAGATATGAAATATAAATATGAGCTTTGACACATACCGTGGCTTAAAAATTCTCGTATAGATATATTAAATTAATTTAATATCATGAAAAAGGTAGCTGTTAGAATTGTCTAAGTTTATGTTTATTTTAATATATCCATATTGTGCAATACTTATTTTATAGATTTTGCATCCGTAACCCATCGAAAATTATCTATGAAAGTTAACGAAGAATTTTTTATAAACAAAGTTCCGAAAAAAGTCATGTGACAAAAATAAAAAGAAAGAAAAATAATGGCAGAAGCAGTTCGTGAAAGACGCAGTAAAACGAAGGTGCTATTGCAAACATTTGTCTTGTCGTTAAACACTTTATTTTCATTAATATTGTAATTTTTGAGAAACTTTTTCAAACAAGTTGTTGTATAGCTTTGAATGCCTCTAAATTACTTCATTATTTATCAAATGAAATCAGCTGATCTGGCTTATTCAAGTTATTGCACCAAAAAAGGGGCCACCTGTGTGTCTAACTTATTCTAATGTGCACAATTGTGTTAGCATTTGCATTTAAAATACTTGTAATTTTATTTTTAATTTTCACATCATTTTTGTAGCATAGAAATTTTCCAAATTTACACCAGAAATCAAATTTGATCAATCATCTTTTGAGTAGTTTCTTTTTTAAACTGTTAAATTATAAATATTCTTTTTTGGTGATTATGGAATATGATTGGTCACTTGGCTGACTATGCCACCTTGGTATCATACTGTCACTGTCGTATAATTTGTATTCAGTGATCAGTCCGCTGTTGTACAATAATTATTTTTCGATGGTCAACCCTGAAAAAAAGTAATCTTTTACACAAATCTTATCCCCCTGCTCCAATTAAGTTGGCGGGGGATATAGAAATAAGTGTTGTCCGTTTCTTTGAAAATCTAAAGGACTTTGTCTATTATCAAATTTATGTATCCGTGATAATTTACAAATTATTGAAATCTCTTTGAGTCAGTCTTTTTTTGTAAATAATGTAAATTAAGTTTCTAATATATGTACAAATATCTTTACAAAATATTTTATATCTCTGTAGGCAAAAAAACAGGACAAATACCCGAAACAGAAGACAAAAGGGAAAGATAAATTACCTGATATTGGTGATGATAAAAATTTATCTGAAAATGAACCCAATGTTTTAACAGAATGCCAGGAGTCTATGGACAATAAGCAAGAAATCTTAGATCAAACTCAGCAGTCACAAACAAATACTAGTCAAGATGATAATGAGCATACAGTTGAGAGCACTGAACTTGATACAGGTCAAAGTTCAAATGTGACAACTGAACTTGATACAGGTCAAAGTTCAAATGTAATAACTGGACAAGGTGAAAGTTCAAATGATACTCTGCCATCATCAAATCAGCCATCCACAATTTTATCAGAAAATAGTAATATTACTGAAATCAAAGAAGAAAAAGACTTTCCATTGAAAGATGACCTTGACACTTCATCACATAATACTCAAAAACAAGATTTATGTAACCCTGGTATCACAGATTTCATTGAACAGAAGAGTAAAACACAAGAAGAACCAGATGTTTCTGAAAGTTTTCATTCTGCATTTTCTTCTGTTGGTGAGATCAGTGATACTAGTCCAACTGAAGACAAGCTGAAAACTGAAAATAGAACTAGTTTTGCTGAAGACAAGGCGGAAACTGAAAATATAATTGATCCAAATGAAGAAAAGCTGAAGGCTGCAAAAGGAACTGCTAAACAGGTTGAAGATCAAAATAAAGAATTAAATACTCAAGATGTAATTAAAGAGTCTGAAGTTCTAACCAATTTGACTGAAACACATACAGATATTCCTGTGGATGTAACTGGAGGATTAGATAGAGAATTACATCATGAAAAACCACCAGCTCATAAAAATCTATATCCAAAATTAGATATAACTCTTAAGCAGAAAGGTTTCACTGTGAAGCCGGAAGATTTAAATGTGAAGCAGAAAGATTTAAATGTGAGGCCAAAAGATTTTACTGTGAAGCCAGATTTAAATGTAAAACTGCAAGATTTAAATGTGAAGCAGGAAAGAGAGATTGAAGTGAAGCAGATATCACAGAAGAGAGCCAAACATCAACCCTTAACATTGGAACAGCTACATAATCTGTATTATAACCCACAACTAATGGAAAATATACAGTACATTGATAGATTTATACAGGTAAGTCAAAATCCACACTTAATGGAAAGTAGACAGTATATTGGTGAGTAAATGTATTATCTTTTATTCCATATCACATTGTGTGTTTGAAATTATCTTGTTATATTTAGCAGTTTTAGTTTTCTGGCTTTTTTGTGAGAGGCCAGAAAAATCCTTGCTTTAAGTGTGTGTTTTACCAGAAATTTAGATGGATTGATTTGCTAGGAAGCAATCCATTTCTTCTGATGACTCTTGTTAACATGTCTAATATAATTTTGTGTTTTTGTCAGCAGATTTAAAATCAAATATTCTTTCACTCCTGATTAAAAAGTCCATAAAGATAGTGGTGCAAGATAGCCTACACATTTTCCCACTTAAATCTTAATCAGTGAAATAGAGGCAAGAACATGTTGAAATGGATCCTTAATTGAACTGATGTGTTTCATGGTGTACGAATTACCCTGTGCCACAAATAATGATAGATTTTATTAATCTTTTCAAAACTTGTGTTTATTTTGTAGATCAAAGTTTTATTTAGGTTTTATTTTCATTTTAAACATGAAATGTTTGGTTTTGTCTTTTTCAGAATGAAATAAAGAAAGAAAATCACGAGTTTTATGAGATTTTAAGTAATTATCAGAGGTCTAGGAAGAGTTATGTACAGGCCGAGGAGGAGATCAGAGCCTTACAACAGAACTACAGTCAACTACAGGAACAAGTGTGGACCACAGAGAGGAGTACTATCACTGCTAAGGTATATTGTAACATATAAATATAGGACCACTGCAGTAGCTCAGTTGGTAGAGTGGAAGGTTGTGTGTTCAAACCCCAACCGGGTCTGACCCTAGACTTGAAAGTGGGTAGTGAGTGATTTTTGTCAAGCACTCGGCATTACGAAATGAAAAGTCATAGTTCTTTTGGATGGGAACTTTATGGTGGGCTTGACAAGATAAAAAACCCTGCTGTATAATGCCATTAGCACAATGCACAGGCAAAATTTCTGCATCTTCACCTACATCTGGCAACGTCTCGATATAAGTGAAATATTCTTGACTGGGTCGTTAAACATCATTACTCAACTCATTTGAATATAGCCTCTTGTAAAAAGAGTACTTATCACCACCAAGATGCAAATTGTTACTTACATATTTAATTACTATTGTAGGAACCAGTGTGACTGTGACAGAGAAATTCTCTTTATATCCATAGAAAATCAAATAAATTTGAATAAAGATCGATATGTTTCACTTACTTGTACCTAGTCGTAACAGGAAATCTGTATGCGCATCCGCGATTAGCCCAAAATATATCTGCATAGGGAAAAACGTTGGTGCTATGGGGATTTAACATGTTGAAAAACCATGCAAATGGCGGCTTCTGTTGCGCATATGACGTAAAACGTCACCAAGGACATCACTTCCGGTGTAAACATCATCATTTTTGCATGTGTAAAATCCCCATACCGCCAACATTTTCCTTTTTACAGACATACTTTATGACAATTGCGGATGCGCATACAGATTTCCTGTTACGACTACGTACAAGTAAGTGAAAAATATCAAACTTTATTCAAATTTATTTGATTTTCTATGGATATAAAGAGAATTTCACTGTCACAGTCACACTGGTTTTTACAGTAGCAAATATCTTGTGAAAAGAATCAGTGTGCTTATCACTACCTTAGGTTCAAAATACTTTGGCAGATCTTAATGTTAGAAAGTCTGCTTGCTAAGTTCAGAGATTTTCAATAGGTTCTCTTGTTTTCTTCACCATCAAAACTGACTGGCTGACTGACTGACTGACTGGATTTAAGTGAAAGAATTTTTACTGTTTCTTAAAATACACTTACTTACCTTACTACTCCACTGTATTTGTAAAAAATATCACAAAACTAATTACCAGTATTATTATTATTTCAGGTTATCCATGATGTTAAGAAATATATATCAGATTTATGACTGCTATCCATTATTTCTTTATTTATTGCATATGATTTAAAAGTTATTTAAATGTCATTTCCTCGGATATCTGGTACTCATTTATTGTGTATATCTTTTCTAGGGCACCTGTGGTGATGGAGCTCATTGTAAAACAACACATATGTATGACACGTCTGTATTCAGTGATAGTGTATTTAAAAATCTTAAGAAGGCATTGGAATCAGTACGTCACAACATACAGAATCAGCTGGCATTACATTCATACTCCTCTCAGCTAGCTAGGTGAGTAAATTTTACTTTTAGACAAGAATATCATATTAGTCATTTACTAATTTTTGATGAAACAATAATCATTTATATATTTTGTTTTAATGAATCCAGTTAAGTGGTTAACACACACATGATAGGGAGATACAACTTCTTTTTTTAAACTTTAAAAGTCAGGAAAATGGAATGAAATGTTTAAAATATTTTTTTTTACAAAATTAAAAATATGAGTCTAACGTATTTAATATTCCTAAGTAAAAAGTGATCTCTTTTAGTCTAAAACCTGATGAATTCCCTTGTTGATGCTACAGAGAAAAATTTTAATGATAAATGAAAAAAAGACTGAAAAAAGTAAACTTATCATTACCTGGTATATCTGACCTTTAATATGTACATTATGTGTATAATGTGACATACTCATACAGTAGTTTAATTTTAGTGATTTTACCGTGGTGTCTTTCAGATTGCAAGTAGAATCCTATATACATGGTTTATACCTGTCATCACCTGTGTTTAGAGACATTCCCAGAAATGCACCTGTACAAGGTAAGTAGAATTATAATTGTGATATTTGAAGTGATCCAACACTGGGACCCTTCTGCCTAGAACTTCTTTGTAATGTTGCTCATTTGTTTTCATGCAAATGACATTGTTTTGACATCCATTAAATTATTTTAGGAAAGGATGTTTTTGACATCCATTAAATTATTTTGGGAAAGGATGTTTTTGACATCCATTAAATTATTTTGGGAAAGGATGTTTTACAGAGAAATAATGCACATCTTTGTAGCAGTTATGCTGGAAAGAGAGCATTTGCATGGTTCTGGTTTGAATCCTGGTAACTCAATTGTTTATGATCAACTGTTTCGAGTTATAGAAGTGATTCAAAACACATTTCATGTTACATTGATGAAGGCCATTCTAGGCCGAAAGCTTGACCACCAATGCCATACAAGTTACAATAAAATTACAATATCTGAAGATGTTAGTGATCATCCTAATTATTACTCAATGCCATTTTACATTTTTGTAAAATGATCAATGAAATTCAGAGTATAAGGACAATTAAATCAAATTTAATAAGTCTAATTTGTGTATTTTGTTCTATCTTATCACAGCTACTGAGAATCATAGCAGAGATGTACAGCATCATATATTTAAGTTACGAGAATGTATATCGGTGTTATTTGTGTTTCATCGCAGACCAATCACTGATGATGAATTTGAGAATAACTTACAAATATGGACCAAGAAATTGGTTTGTATTAATTTCGTTTGCAGTGTTAGGGAAAGAGAAATGGACAGGAAAAAAAAATAATGCAGTAGAGTAATTGAGTTGCACACCCATTCAAGATTCTTTCACTTATACAGGCAGTCAATTTTGGGATGGTGGAGGAAACTGGCGTACTTGAAGAAAACCATCATGAACCATCGTCAACCTTCTGACAAACTAATTAACACTAAGCTCTGTCACAAGTGTTATTCAAACTTAAGACAGTTAGAGGTACTATCAGTCAAACTCAAATACCTTGTAAATAAAACAATGCATTAACAAGCCATAGATTTGAGTTCTGTATGTGTTCTGTGTCTTGCCATTATTATTATTATTATTATTGTTATTATTATTATCATTATAGGTTGCTCTGTTATTAAGGACAGCATCATATGAAGATCACATGTTTATCCTAAATCATGTTCTAAGATGTCCATCTGGTATTGGAAGCTGGGCAGCTAATTTTGTATCAGTACCAATGTTTATGTCCAGTGACCAGTCCAGTTTTGGTTGTCCACTACTAGATCATGTAATGACAGGTCTGGCTACTGTCCTAATGCCTATCAAGTATGTTAGAATTATTTTTAGTTTACCTACTATACAAAATACAGATCTGACCCCAGAATCACAATCATTCCTCGACTAAAATTGTCTTTAACTTAAATCTGACAAATATGAAATCTTAATAATTTTGTTAATTTTGAAAATATTCAAGAATTTAAGGTGCCATTTTGAAGATTTCTTTAAGCTTATAACATTTGTATTCAATTTTGTTAAAAATGTTTTTTGTAGTTCCAATAACGATGTCAAATTTTACTCAATTTATGTTAAGTACTGTGGTATAAGAAATGTTTGAGAAACTGGGGCCAAAAAAGTTCATCGAATGTCAACATCAGCATCCAATATCTGAGTGTTTGGTTTAAAGTTATTTCTTAGAGTAAATGTGCAGGCGAGTTACAGTGTCTTGACAGCTCTTCTTATGTTTAGTTTACATTTCATTATTAATGCTAAATACACGTATACATTTTACCTCATTATAATGCATCTTGATAACTATTCTGCCTTGCATATTTATCGCCAAAAGTATCAAAATCTATTTATTTTATGTTTTTCTTTCTATTTCACTCTCAGTTTATTGTCAAACTCCTTTGTTTATGAACTAATTGTAAAATTCTGTCACTGTTAATTTTGATAGACTAGATTGGCAGACAAACTTTAAATATTCTTCAGACAGTCCTTATCATGTTTTGTATATTTTCCATGTTTAGAGCCAGAACAGATTTTATTTGTATGATGTCACAGAGTATTACACCAGATGTACAACAGAAAAATAACTGGATACTTGTAGATTCTGATGGAGAAGAGGTAATATTAGGTTTATAATTATACTAAATAAGGCTTTATTCTAGTGGGGTTTGTCAATATATCACATGATATCCAACAACATAACTTAGATCATATATGTGTGTATACATACATGTATATAAGTTGACATTTTCTGTTAAAGATGATCTTATTCTGTGAGCTTGCAGCATAAACAGTTTCCAATTGCAAATTATTTCAGGGTATTGATTTGCTGGTAAAATCCAATATTTTGAATCTGTATGTTAAAGGTTATAAACTTAGTTAGATATTGTTTACTATTTTGTCTAACAAACCTAATTATGTCACATATCATGTTTCAACCAAAATGAACCTCTATATCAAGGCCACCTTTCTATTATGACCATTGTTTTCAAGTCCCTCGCCGCATATTTGAACCAAAAAGAGCTTTTATATAAGCACCACCTCTCTATAAATTTCACATTTTAGGCCCTATGTCATTGATGCTCTTTATCTATTTTCACATGTATTTATACTTGAAATTATTTAACAGGATGAAGATCCAAAGAATGCCTGGATGTATTTACATGAAAATGATTTAGTAGCCATATTACAACAGTTTCCAATGTCAGAAGTCTTCCAGCATGTGTTACTTCTTACACAGGATGTATCTGGTATGCTTACATAAAACATACCATAAATAGATTTAACTGAAATAAGAAATTTTCTTATCACATAGTTATAAAAACAAGATATTAATCTATAAAATGTGCCAGTACTCAAAGGAAAAGTTTCCAAGTTTATTTAAAATGTTTTTAGAATAGTAAAATTTCAGTTTATTAGCCATTAAATAGTATCAGTAAAACTTAAAACTTTATTTCATATCTATTTACATACATTTTTGTTGAGTAAAATCTCAATTTATTGCCATCATTTGATTGGCCAAATTTTGACATTACAAAGGGGTTTGGGATAAATCAAAAGGAGGTTTATAGGAGGTTTATAAAGAAAAATAAGAATAAATGGATTTTGGAACTTTGATATATGGAACTTCAAAATACTGTGACGATAAGTGAGATAACAAAGAATGGCATTTAAACAAGATTTCACTGTATATTACAGGTGCCTTAGAGTATGATATAAAAAGAACTAGGGATTCTACATTCCTGAAGATTATAGCTTTCTGTACATATCTTGTAAATATACTTAGCTGGGGTCTACAGACATACAGCATGAGTCGGTACAAACAGCTCAACAAGAGGATAGGTAGAATGATCAGGTATATTGATAACACTGTAATGGAGTTTGACATGTGTGAATTTTTTCTATATATGGAGTGTGAAACATGATTGTGTCCAATATGATATCAACATTACTTGAGACTTATTGTTTCTACTGATTATGAAAGTTAGCCATCACAGTTTCCCATGTAAATGTAAAATTATGCAGTTAGATATTTAATGGAATAATAGTTCAGACCAAAAATTGTGGGAGGGGACGTTTGGTGGATTAAAGTAGCAGCTAACAGATTAATAGAATCTTACACCAGTAACAGGGTAAGACAGAGATATCTCAAATGAGGATGAATATTTTCCTGTCCAGAACGAGCTTTAGCGATTTCTGGACATTGAAAATATTCATCCGAGTTTGAGATATCTCTGTCTTACCCTGTTACTGGTGTAGGATTCTTTTTCTCACACATTTGCAACATAAAACATGATTTGTAAACAAAAAATTGCATCAAATGTTCAGGTTTCATTTCACCATCAGTGCCTGCTGAAAATGACGTAATTAATTTTTGTTGACGTTCTCACATAAAATGATTATGACGTCATCAATTAAGCGTGTGTAAGTGATTGTGATGTTGAAAAATTGTTGGTTTACTTCGGAACTTTTCTCAACTTATTAAGTCCTCCCAACGATAAATCCAGAGCATGTTTTACTACGCGGGAAATTTAGCGTGTAGCCTGTCTCAACCCTAGGGTGAGACAAGGAAATCCCACATGGGTAAAAACAAGGGATTTCCATGTCACAGGTGTGAGAATATATTGCCTATCACTGCCTAGGTTCAAACCTGCACACTCAGAACAGATCTTAGTATGAGAAAATTTGTTAGTAATAGTCAGAATAAAATATGTAAGAGGAAAGACAGGAAACCTTTTATGATTTGTTCTTATACACATAGCTGCCATAATTACTAGTACTCCATATTAATTATATCTATATTTTGACTTTATTTAAGGCAATGTGTTCAGTATGTCTCGGACCACTGGGAAAATTTTGAGAAACACTACAAGAACCTGTTACCATTAGACTATATACTGAGAATACAAGTAGAATATGACCAGTTCTTCCTCAGGTCTACCAACAGTATACTAACAGCACAAAAGTAAGTGATACAAACAGTATGCCAAAAGCACAAAAGTAAGTGATAAAAACAGTATACTGAGAGCACAAAAGTAAGTGAATGATAAAAAAAAGTATACTGACAGCACAAAAGTAAGTGATAAAAACAGTATACTAACAGCACAAAAGTAAGTGATATAAACATGCAAGTACAAATTGTTTCCATTCTTGGTAGACGAAATCACCATTGGCTACTTATTTCTGAGAAAGCCTTTCAAAAGGTAACTTATTTTAGCAAATTTGTGAAAAAATACTTTAAAAAGGACTGTATTTCCATACATTTTGGAAATTTAGCTACTACTATAATAATTTCATATTTGTGAGACCAAGACCGTAGATAAAGTATCGATATAAACTCCATCAAAAAGCTTATTTAGGTTATATCTTATAAACATCTTTGAAATCCCTTGTTTATTGGTTTCTAATTCAGGCTTGGTTCTTGGCAGTTTATGACAGACATGCCTTATTCCACTGTTTCCAAGGCAACCATGTGGCAGTTGTTATGGTTACTTCATCAAAAACACAAACAAGGATTTAATTTAGAATCTCTACCAACAGAAGAAGAATGCAGAAAATTTATTTCAGGTAAAACTTTATATCTCTCTTTTGGATAAATATTTGTTTTTGCAGTTGAATTGCTACACACAGTCATGAAAATATGAAGTTTGTTTTGTAAGAGAATCTTTTTCTAGCAAATCATCAGATGTCACATAAACAAAGATCTTGCCCAAAGTTTGCGTTTTGGCAAAACAAATAAATGTAGTTTTTAATTTTAAAAAAATCATAAAAAATAGCATCTTGATCGGGATTTGCATCTTATTTAGTTCCAATAACATATGATAGGCCATACAGTGGCTTGTCATGATATTGACATAGCAACATGACTCGCTTCTAATACAAATACTTATCTTTAAATACTTATCTTTATCTTATCTATATTAGAACCGTTTAAAAGGCCCTAGGCCTCTCTGGTGCATTTTAATAATTGTCAGCCAGATCACACTAGGCTACACCGATGTGACCATGACTGGCAGTTGTCTGCTTTGTACTAGTGCGCACTCAGGGTGACTTTTTAGGTGCTAGCTCACCGAGGCGACAATTGCAGAGGTTGCAGCCTCACCGGTCCATTATCCTGACACCGGATAAGTCAGCAGCAATTTGAAATGAAGTAACTTGCTTAAGGTCACAACATGCCCCACGGGAGTCGAACCCACGACCCTTGGAACTGGAGTCCGACGCTCTACCAACTGAGCTACATGCTTCCATACATAAGATATAAATAATATGTGTAGATTCTTGATTTACAGATGGTGACAGTAAAATGCAGTTAGCAGATATTATGCAGCAGTTATCTGTATCAGAAATGATATACTTATTAACAGCTTTATCAAACATGGCACAGAACAGACCAGCTGCTGAATTAGACTTTATACAGACTGTCTGTCTACATCTGTTTGATGTAAGAACTGTGTATTTTGAGTGAGAGAGCTAGGGAATGAGGGCATACAAACTATTTTCATTTTATAATGGGAATTTTGGTTTATGGAATGGGTGAATATGGACTAGATGAGTTAGCTTCAAGTTCTTTAATTAAAATGGCCAATGGGATCATCCAAAATATGAAGACAATGGAAGAAATCTATAAACATTAAAAATTAACATGAATAATGTACATCCCATGTCTTAAGCTTTTCAAATTTCTTTGTTATGTATTTTTAGAATCATTTACATGTAAAACAAAAACATCAAAATTGAATTATCTTTGCATTAAAACACACAAAAACAAAATAGAAAAACAACTTTTACAAAAAGTTTTTCATAATTTATATATATTTATTATTTATTTGACAGATTTGTTATGTGTTCAATGAGACCAGAGAAATGTGTTCCAAGGTTGGTAGGGAACTTCTTGTATCCTTAGCAACAGCTCATCCTTTTATGCTGTCTCTGTTGATACAGAGAACACATGAGAATATGGAACACATAGGAGTGGTAAGTGGTTTAAAAATTGTATGGAACTTATAGAGATGGTGCATGGTTTAAATCTGCAGTCTTTAAAGAGATCTTTAAGCTTCATTTAAGCAAACAATAAAATAAGAAGCTCATTAAATTATCCAATTTTAATATCATAAGTTTTTTAGAGACAATTTACTGGACCAAATGCACATTGACCTAATCTTGTTTAAATGGGTTTGAAGTAAACCTAAAGAAATTTAATATATCATTGAAAGTCTAAAAAAAAATATCTGTGAATTAGGAGGAAAGTAAAAAAGACACACAAAGTTGAAATTGAAAAAGTTACAAAAGTTTTTTAAGAAAATTGATAAAAAAATGTATAATGATTTAATTCTAAATTTGTTGTAGATGGCGCTGTATCTGTTCAAAGAACTGCCATTTCATTTATGGTTGCCTCAGGAATCTGATTTTGCTGTGATAAGAGAATGGCTGTTGAACTCCGAACTAACTGAACCTAAGAATCAGCTAGCTCGGATGGTACTGACTAATGTCAACTGGGATGTGGATCATGAAGTAAGTAAAACAATTACATACTTCTCCTTTTAGCTCATTGCCATTACTAGCTCAATTGGTAGAATAATTGCTCTGTATGTTTGTGGAGGTGGGGGTTAGACTTAAAAATAGGTAGTGGCTGTTTTTCACCATTCATTTAAAGGATTTAGAAATGAATGCCATAAGTCTTTCAGAAGAAACCTAAAAAACTGTTGTGGTAGGCATTACACAATAAAGAACCCATCCTGCACATTGTCCTGAGCACACTACAAAGGTAAAAAAATTTTGGCACTCCAACTATATATGGTAACATCCTGATATATGTGAAGTATTCTTGACTAGGATGTGAAAACCCATTCAGTTAGTAAGTCTTTTTAGCTTTCATTACACAGTATAGAAAGTTTTCTGCCATACACCGACACAAGTCTGTGCAGAAGAAGCATCCAATGATAAATTGTTTGATGAACAAATGTTAAAGATTTATTGTTATTAACAGAAATGTATAATAAGGAATGACCTCTGCCTTACCCCCAGTGTAAACATGAACATAACTGTCAGCATCAGCATTATTCTCCAGTGTTTTAAGTTTAAATGGACTAGAATTTCATGTTAGCTTGAATTTTCTTTGATACATGTAGTTGTTATATTTGTACAAATTATTCTATCTTTCAGAGAGACAGATTATTTATGCCATATGATGTCCACAGACAGACTGCTGTACTTCTTGTAGAAGCTTACGGGAAATTTGTGATAAATAAACAGCTTGGATATTTCTTTATAGAAGGCATGAAACAGGTTGCCTTGGCAGTCAGGCAACAACAGACCAATGAACAACAGTTTAACAACTGGTCATGGGAAGTAGCTTCAAAGCTTCATCTCCATCAAAGTACATTTCCAAAAGCTGATCTAGGATTGGCTAGGGCATCTGGAGGCCCTCCTGATTTATCTAAGGACAATTCTTTATTGCCAATAACCAAAGGCTTGAAGGAGAAAAATGTCATGGCATGTTATGCTGCTATCATGATTTCAACAGTCGGACATAGGTAATGTTCAACTTGTCAAATATTCAGACTTCTGATTCTATAGATAACTGACTATTCCTACAAAACACCTTATTAAATTATATATACAAAAAGAGTACTTTCAAGTCATTTCTATGAACAGTCTATTTAGTCCAACAGAATAGAAGAGAAAAGTGATGGTGTTTTATGCCTTAATTAAGATCCTTTCAGTTATTTATCGAGGCGGTCAGTTCTGGAATGATGGAGGAAACCAGAGTGCCTGAAAAACTCCACCGAACTCCTGCAAGTGAACTGACAAACTTTCTGACACTAGGATATCCAAACCTAAAGAATGAGAGGTGCTGTGCTCTGTAAATGTGCAACCGAATAGATAAGATTCACAAAATTGCTTGACAAATTCTTAGGGAACAGTGAAAAACTTATTTCAGTTTGACTTGTTTAAAATCAATAAGTTACTTTTAATAATTATTTATTTATTTCAAGAAAATCTCATTTGATTTCAAACTAACATATCCTTGAGATCACTTTTGTGACAATGGTCTCTTTATATATGCCCCATTGACAGGCATATTTCTGACATAATCACTAAATGATATTTTCTCTTTTCTCTTTGTAAATAAATAATACAAGTTGTTATTGGTATATTTTCAGTGATGGACTGTTTCTGTCAGAAGGTTTAGAGCCTTTACAGACTTTGGTAGAAGGTCATCATTACAGACCAACATTACACATACTTAGCTGTATAGCTCCAATATTTTACAGCATGCCACAGTATTTATTAGATAACCACAGGTATGCCTATACTAAAATTGATGAAGTTTGATATTCAGAAGCAATATTGATCATTTACTTTGGTAGAAGGTCACCACTAAAGACCCACCATTACACATATTTAGCTGTATAGCTACAATATTTTACAATATGTCATAGTACTTCTTAGATAGCCACAGGTATGCATATCAAAGACAAACACGCCAGTCTATGCCCAAATCATCATTCCAAAACAAAACTTAATGCATGTACTTTGAAAAAATGGAAATTTAAATTAAACATAACTTTCACCAGGGAAATGAGGCCAGGATGTGTAATATAAATGTTAGTGTAATTTTGATGAAGTGTGAAATTCAAAAGCAATATTTATCATTTATGATTGAGTGATTTGAGTAAAATAGGATATACATCACAGTCAAGATGATTTCACTTTTATCTAACATTAGACTAGTTTTTCTATCTGATTTGACGAAATACAAGTTTTATTGAACACGTATGATACAGAATCTTGTATCACCACACTGTGGTGATACAACATTGGCGGTAAAGCGCACATGCACTTTCTCATTGTTACGTCATCAGGGTGTCTTTGTCGGTCATAACATAGTTCAGTGGTTTTCTGTGGTAAAATGTAATTTTTCCACATAAAGTATTGTTTTTTTTCATTATTTTAAATAATCTTATTGGAAATGTTAGATAAAAATATTATATGCACAGTGTGTATGTACAACCCTTCGTATCAGGTCAAGTCCTTTTTTTTCGTAGCCATATCACTACGAGTCGCGCAAGCGCGACGATTAGATATGGCTACGAAAAAAAGGACTCGACCTGATACTGAGTGTTGTACATACACACTGTGTATATAATATGTATTTATTGAGATGCCTATTTATGCAAATGGCTATGTTTCTGTTCGCAGTAGCCAAAATCATCATTGGCTATTAAGTTTGAGAAATTCTTTTAAAAGGACTACCTGTATGTTTGAAATAATTTTGAAACTTTGGCTACTAATATTGTGGAAACCTAACATTGGGCATACATATATTATGCATATGAGGCATTAAACAATAATTCTGTCACTAATCATATAGCTACTTTCTTCATGTTAATTTAGGACTGACGTGTTTGTTACATGTACATGTAAAAGTGCATGCATGATTTTCGTGCAAAGCACCTGTGTAGTATTAAATGTAAATGTATGTGCTCTAAATCATGTCATGTTTTTTTCCAGATTCCTGACGGTTATTGAGAGTTTATTGGCAGCAGACGATTCCATGTATAAAGTAGCCAAAATAATCTGGTCACATGACTTTCCAGGACCAGTCACAGAATATTTTGGCTGTATGACACAGGTAAAAAAATATCACTGCATTTTGAAACAAGGGATATTATTCAGTTAATTACAGTATTCTCTACCACTGCCATAACGGGCCAGAGAGTATAGAAATAGTAGCTATGTGTGTGTCCGGAACAAATCTTGTAACAACTCCCCCTACAGTATTTTATGACTTTCTGATATTGTTTCATACCATATGAAGACGGTCCCACCTATTGTTGTTATGCTGCAGTAATATTCCATGGATTTTTTGCTGTTTTTAGAGTATTTGATGCATGATGTCTAATCTTATGTAATCAACTCCTAAAGTTTGTCTGATTTTAAATTTTCTGGGGTTGTTTATTACCATGTGGATAGTAACTTCCTATTGTCATAATCTGTGGTAATATTCCACATTCCATTTTCTACTAAACTTGATATATGATGATAGTGATAATTACTTGCAAATGTTTTGGTATCAGTACTTACAATATGTTTAATAATTTTTATTTTTATTTCAGAAACTATTATCTGACAGTAGCTCTCAAAGAGACAGTAACTCTACTCTGTCAGTTATAGATTTTTGGATCAAAGTTGTCACTAAGATAAACAAGTGGTATCAAGACAAGTAAGTCAAATTAAATGTTTAAACAAACTATGAAAATGGGAAAATGTCTAGATATGCGATTCCATTTCCATTGAAAACAATAGTTTTGCAATAATTTCAATACTTTCAAAAACTTTATGTTATGATTTTGATTTTAATTTAATTTAACAAGATTTTATTTTATTAATTTTATTTTTTGACAGACTTAATCGATATGCAAGGATTTTCATCCAGCCAGTAAAATTGTAGAAATTTCATCTTATTGACAAAATGTTTAAAATATGCTATAATTAGACAAATTAACTTCACTATGACTGAATTCTGGATTTATGATTATTCATGATTGCAAAGCCTTCACAAGTACATTCAATGAATTTGTAGAACTTCTAAATCATACCAATTCATTGATTAACAATGATTAAGTGAGAAATGAAAAGAGAAGAGAATATGGTGTTTACCAATATTTGAGGACAGATATTATTCTGATTTCACTTGTCTCTGTTACAGGAACTGTTGTTATCTAATTGACTTGTTTGTGAAGTCTGCCTTTACATGTAAAGTTGGTATAGAAACCATAAAACCAGCATTTCAGGATACCATGCAGGTATGTAATGAGGAGGAGAGTGATGTACATTGTATTTATTACTTGCTGTTACAAATTTAACTAAGTTTTGGCAAGCCTAAAATTATTTACAAGCATGGCCTAGTGATTCTTAAGATGGCTTTAAAAGTCATGGATTGTGGATCTATTTCCATCCCATACTCGGAATGTGTAGTATTCATTGCCAACAGGCCATTGAATGAGAATAAAAAAGTGGTCTTGTGTCTTGGTGCTTATCAATAGATTTTAATAACCTTTCATTTCAAAATGTGGATAAGCGACTGAGATACAAAACTAAAGCAGTCACTTGAGATACAAATATGCCCCCAAACATTGTCTGCAGTTGCCAAATTTAAAATTTTACCATGTGACCTTGACCTTTAACCTACCTCCCTTACTTTGGTAGGCCACTGGCAGATGGATGGAACAAGGACCAGAGAGGCAGGTTGATTCCTATATATCTGCTACCTGTGTAACTAAATGGTTTACAGGTAGTATTATAATATATAACCATCCAACCAACAAACCATTACTGAAAAGGAAGGCAATTATAAAAAATATTCCTTAATCTTGTCATATTAAAAGTTCATATTATTGTTTATTGATATCTTTATATTACAGGCTCATATAAGGGAGGCAAGTCAGCAAGGTGTGGTACAGTCCATTGTAAGCTGGGTAGCATCAGGTGTTAATTGTGCTTCAGTACCTTCCCTGGTGGAGAAAATGGCATCACCCGAGACATTTTGTTGGTTGTCATATGTCATATTGGACATAGAAAGTAAATTAGAAATTCAATCAAAATTATGGCCATCTATATGTAATGAACTCCACTCAGATCATAAGATGAGTCCAGAACAAGCATTAAAGGTATGTCTTATATTTCAGATTTCTTGGCATTTCCAACACGGGTAATTATGTAAGATCATCAACAATCTGTGGGGTCCTCACAAATATCGGTACTATAAGATAGAAATTTTTCATATTCATTGTATTCCTGCATACATTTATGAGAGTGGCAGGATAATTAAATTCAATATTTAAATATTTGTACTAGCTATCATATACACTAAAATATTTTAATAAATGGATTTGTGGTTTGTCACTAAAATTAACGAAGTGGAAATTTTCCTTATTTGAATATTTGACAATGTATTCATCATTTTCATTGATGAGTATAGAGCTTGTCTAACTTAACAAAATTAATTAGAAATCCATTTTATTCAACCAAGTTACTGTAATTTGTATCAGCCCAGTAAAATAATTTAAAAATAATACACTTTGATTTTTGTTATTTGCTAGTAAAATTTCTTTTTCCTTTAGGCATAGGGCTTACTTTCAACCCTTGATTTAGTGCAAAACATAATTTCAGTATTTAATGTATATCTGAACTTTTTTTACAGAAAAGCATATCACGACTTAAACTTGAGAGTGCACCAGGTATAAACAGTCTAAATATCTACAGATGGGGACATCTAGCAATGAACATTCCTTTTGATCACCCTGTATTACCAATTGTTTGGCAGAGATTCTTTGTACTTTTCCTTGGAAGGTTGTCTTCATCATCAAGGTATCAATCTTCATTCTTCTTTTTAGAAAATAAAATATTATTGAGTTTTTGATCTATCATATTTTGAAGCCTCAGTGGCAGAGTGGTTTGAAGCACATTCTTATAGATCAAGGTACATTTCACTACTTAGGTTGAAATCCCACTTAGGCAGAGCCTGGTGCGAGAAAATTTGTCATTTCTCTTGCAGAAGATCCTTGATTTTCTTTAAGAACTCTGGTTCCACTCACCCTCCATGAACTGACTGCATCAGTATAAGTGAAGTACTCTTGACTGGGGTATAAAACATAATTACTATAACCTATTCCACTCCTGTGTATTCAATTTAGTTATATAAAATTATAGTTCCATTATTTAGATCCAAATTTTATATATTTGAAGCTGGTGCTTATCCCTTATTCCAATGATATATGGCACATATACAGCAGTTCTACCCCTTGGATGCAACATCTTCCATCACAAGGTTAACCCCAGCTGGGTAGACTGGTGTAATTTGAAATTAAATCCACGCAACATAGTTGGGACTCGAACCCATTACCCTCTAATCATGAGTCTGCAACCTTAACCAATTCAGTGATGTGTTCCATTATGCTGTTAATGTAACTATTTGCTGGTTAATGAGAGAGAATAATAAAAAACATAAAAGATAGATTTTGATACTTCAAAATACTCAGGACAGTAAGGGAGGTAAGGTTTTACTGTATTACATTACTATTGATACATAATGCATTATATTGTAGTGTACAACAAAGAGCAAGTGTTGGAGAGAGGTTTTATGATAATTCTAAAGAAAGAAAGAAAATAAGAAAGAGACTTGGGGAAACTTGTGATTTTCATATGGATTATAAGATAGATCAAACATCAGCAGATACGACAAGTCGAACAGGTAAAGAAAAAACTACTAAGTTATATGCTGGTTTTTTTTTTTTTTTTTTTGTCTTGGTCAAAATTATTTTACTTATATTGAAATGTCACCAATTATGTGTGAAGTTGCAGAAATCTTTTTTCCTGTGCTTGTGATAATGATCATTCTTTTCTATGAAACATTTGCTATGCTTACTGTAATATAGAGCATAATTAGGTTTTTAAGGTCAAATCTGGGAAGGATCCCCAAACACTTTCAGTTATAATGCTTAGTAATTGACAAAGTTTACATCTTTGATGAAACCTGATCTCCCACAGATGAAGCATGAAGTATCTCAATAAAAGGCGATGTTGCTGATAAAAAATAGCTTTCATTACACATTCCAATCAAAACCGAAGATGACAAAAGGGTTTGAGCAATATTTTTCTGTGGCACTTTCTGCTAAGACTGAATTACTTAAGTAATAGAGTAATTTTTTTTGTTCCAGATCAGAGTGAAAATACAGAAAATAATCAGTTGGAGAATTTAAAGTTTGTTCCAAAGAAAGAATTTCATCTTGAGTTGTCAAGGTAACTGATATACAATAAGAGAATTGATTGTAATGAATTTTATTAATTAAAATGTTCATATACATGTAATATGTTTTATTTCAAAAATGGTACATCTACCAAGTTATTTATGCTCGCAAACATAAAATTTTTCATGTACATTAAGAGAATAACATGTAGCATAATGTTTGAAAAATCTCTTAAAATGTTTGTTGTCTGTTAAGAGTAGAAAAGTGAAATGAATGCATTTTTACATTGCGTAGATTATTTTCGTTATGATCATTACTCTTAGTATTGATGTTCATAAACTACTTCCGAAAGATCTTGTAACTTTATTATACAGTAAAACTGATATAGCGGCCATCACAATATAATACAACTTCTCCATTCAGACCAGTGTTTTAATGACCTTTGCTCCATATCTTGACAAAAAACCTCTGAATAAATACCATCTGTATATTAAAACCATACAGTAAAAACCTATTGTAGCAACCACCTTGATATAAAGATCTGTCCAATAAAACCATACAGTAAAACTTGATATAACAACCATCTATGTATAAATACCACCTGTCTATTAAGACCAGTGTTTAAAGTATTTTGTTTCATATTTCAATAAAAAAAAACTTCTATATTATAACAACTTGTCTAAAATTTTAGTCCATAAATCTTTAGTGTACTGTCAGCAGTCTTTATATAGGTTTAGGTTTTACAGTACTGTGAATACATTTAATTTCGTGGGCTCCAATTTTCGTGGTTCTGAGAAAAAATACCATTTCGTGGGATGATAAATTCGTGGATAAAGCACCTGTTTATAATATCTTCTTCTATTGTCCGTAACTTCCTTTGAAGATCGGCGAACCGTTGACGACTCTACATACATGTAAACAGGTGAGTAAAATCAGTCTTATGCAGAAGGTAATCGAAATTAATCATTAAGGTGAGCCGATAATCAGGCACCCGGGTAAAAAATTTGAAAAAAATTATAATAAAAATTAAACCAATTTCTTCATTAGATATTTACGTAAAGGTAGAATAAAAAATGACCTCATTCATCGAAGTTCTACTGTACATATATATTCGTTGACATGTAAATTCCTGGGTCAAGGTATCCACGAAAACAACGAAAATTGGAACACCACGAAAATTAATGAATTCACAGTATATAAAACTGTCCTTGTGCTAATATTAATATATATTTTGGCTTTGTATTTCCACAGGTTATTTCAGACCATGCAGCTATGGATAGAAGAACCAACATTACACGATGCTAAGTTATACTTGCCAGCCCTCCCACCTCAGTATCAGAGTGACAAATTATTACAACTCTTCCAAAATCAAACTGTAAGTGTTATTTCTACTTATTTGATTAACTATCACAGACATATGTATAGTAACTTATTTTATTTACAAGAATATCAATCTTGCTCCACTAGGTTGTTGTAGTTGAAATGTTTTACATTGCTTGGGCAATATTTCAGCTATTGATGATGAGAGCAAGTTTTATTAATCTTTTGGGATTAGTTTAAGAACAAGTTCTTGTATGCATGAGGTGTGTGAATAAGTCTTGTTTGTTTTGTTCTAGAGTTTACTCAAAGTGATTTTTAGGTGCTAGCTCACAGAGTCAGTATGCCACAGACAAGCATGTCCCCCCAGTCACATTATACTGACACTAGGCGAACCATTTGATACTCTGTCCTCTTAACACTAAGTTCCAGAAAAAGAAGCAGTGTCTCAAATTTTAAAGTTTTATGTACAATCCAGCCGGGTGTAAACCCATGACCCCTACTCTTAAGGAAGACACTAGCTCTGAGCCACCATATTGGTTGCTTCACAAGGGTGTGAGTCCATAATCTCCCTCTCTTGAGGCAGACATCCTACCACTGAGCAGCAAAAAGGTCTCTTCATTATGTAACATAGCTTGAATAAAATAAAAGAGGAACATTATAGCATTGTCAAGGGTTTACTTTATTTTTAATAAAGAATTTAATACTTATTTTAGGCACCTTGGTTAGAGTTTATGAATGTAGACAGAATTGTATATGAGCAGGCACAGATGACAAGTGAATGGATGACTTCCTTAAAAGGAGATAGAACAAATCTTATACCACCTGACAAGGCTGTTGTAGTATCTGGTATGGTATAAATCTGGCAATGTTTGAGTTTCATATCTCTATCTGAGCTTATACCTTAAAAAGGCTAATGAAAAGAACTAGTATTAAGATTAAGCATAGAGTGGAGTTTTATGCCCCAGTTAAGATTCTGTATTATAACAAGGTTTACCTTTAAGTACATATAATTATAATAGTACTTTTAAAGGAAATGAAAGCTGCGTTCTTATTGGTAATGTCACTCTCCAACTTCAAAACCTTGGACACCCCAATGAATCAAAGTTGCCTGTGGTGTCTTTGAGTTATTGAAGTGCTACTGTATGATGATATAATATATATAATCTATACATCCATCACTTGTAATGGGGCATATAATTTTGTTAAATTTGTTGTTATTATATTCATTTAACTATATATAAAAATCATACTTAAAAAAAAATTATTTTGAACTTTTTTCTTCTATTTAAAGCAAAAGAAAGAATATTGAACAGATTGAAGAGACATGATTCACCACTGGACCCACCACCACTTCAACCTGACAAAGCTCTGGTTCCTGATGTCAACATTACTTTATTTGATGACAAACAAGCTATAATGCACCTTCTCAACTCAGATCTCAACACACTTAAAGAATATGCAAAGTAATTATATACAGTCCTGCAACAAGAATCTTAGTTTTAGAATGTTCATGTATACTTTTTATATGACTATTTAAGAGCTCTAGTTGGCTGAGACAAAAACAGTCACTTAAAGTGCATGGTATTTACTTTGTTCCAAATGGCAAAAGTCTTTTGACCAATGGTGAATTCTAGGGCAAAAAATTCAGAAAATAATTACGAAAGTGTTGTACCTCTTTGACAATTTGCATGCATGTACATTTACACAGTTGCTAAAATATTTTTCTTTCTCTAGACTTAATGACTTTAAGATTTATCCTGTGTCCAAATTATTAACTAGCAAAACACACAAAAAATACCCGGGGTATTTAAGCGGGGGTATAATAAAAAGCATCTATAGGATAGGCAGGTATATCATACCAAACATGATTTAATAATTCTATATATAATATTTTTGAGATCTACCCATGTTTATATGTGAAAAGATGCAGGCATTGATAAAATGATATTGTTAACTATTTTCAGGTCATTCCATGTTCGTATCTCCCACCATGTGGCTATAGATGATGACTTTTGTAAACTACTTCCACAGCTGTATTACAATAAACCTACACAGGTGAGATGTCTTACAATAATCCTATAAATGTGTTGATTAATTAATTTTTTCTATTTACTGCAGATAAAATGTAATGACATAATGACAAAAGTGACATTTAAAGAATTGTTTTCCATTAACTTCAAATAAAATTTTAGTCATAAGGCATTCAAAATTGCTTGTTAATTCTTTTGGTTTGACCATTTTGTTATGCTTTAGAATTATATAACATATATGTCATATGGTTGACTCATTGTTGTATAAAGTCATTCGCTTCAATATCAGTTAAAAATGAAGCTAAGAGACCAAGTTCCTGTTTCACAATCTCATGTCTATGAAATAACTTTTGCATATAAATACTGATATTATTATAAGTACAAATATTTGCTGGTATAAACTTTGCAATTGTCATTATGGTTGTCCTCTTTGCTAAATGCCATTATTATTACAGAAGTATTAGTTTCTGCAATATCTCATATAGCTGGTGAGATCTTGATATCAGTAAAATAATCTTAAATGGGATTTGAAATCCAGTTTCAATCACTTATGTCATTATTTTGTCCATTCATGGGAGGGTACCTGCTTTGATACGATAAAATTAACTTTGGCAGGTGCAGGGGACATGATGAAATTCCCACAGCCATTGTGACTGGTCATGGGAATTTAGTTGTAAAAATGTTAACAGTGGCGGATGTAATAACTTCTGTCAATTCATGTATTTCAGGTGAAAGTCACAATAGAATGTAAAGGAATCATCAATCCATTACATAGATGTTCTAATCCTGCTGTTGTTAATGTCAATGTAGGTATCATTATATTATAAAGTAAGAAGGTCAAGGTTACATACACAGTGACCTTGACCAACCATTATTATCCCCCCCCAAATAATCTCTTCATTTATGTACATTATTTTTATTTTAAAATATTTAAAATAACATTAAAACTGAAAAGATGCCATAAAATCAAAGTTTAGATTATTATATTCTTCAACATTTTGTTTGCCACTTTTTTCAGGAAAACTGTTTCACAGATCTTTATAAAACTTTACAGGAACAATCTTTGGATGGAATAGATGATCATGCACATTGGGATTTCCCAGTTTGGGTTTGTTTTTTATTTTTTTTGGGGGGGGGGGAACATTTGAAATGGATTCCATTTCAGTGATAACTTATTATTTGATTTATACATTGTAGATCAAAGAAAAGGCTGTTGATGAAATTGTTCAGAGACAAATTGATGAAAATAGAGCTGAATTTAAACAGAAGATGATAGAGGGATTAAATCCACCTCCACAAAATGTTTGTGTGGCTGCAGTTCATGTAGAAAATGTCATAACGTAAGTTATACATACAGCAAATTTATGTTGCTAACTGATTTACATTCCAATACAATATTTGTTTTAACACACCTGTATCAGTGCATTTTATTTCTGCAATTTAATGTTTTAAACATTTCCACTTATAAAGATTTGATAAACTTCATCTCAACCTTTTTGGAAGTTTTGGTTGATTTGTCTTCTTTTCCTTTGTAAGTTATGAATAGATGGTCAACTGATTCTTATGGGTTAACCCTTCAACACATTGAGCAGATTGAACCTTAAACTCATACCCCTTTCTTAATACTCACCTGTACAGGTAAAAAGAAGAAATTGCGGAAATGAAAAAATGACTTTGTAAAAGCACTGTGGAAATTCAATGCTCCTACCTGTATGAAGTACCATAGAGCTAATGATATACATGTATGATTATCCAAGAACAGTGTAAGTGAAATATTTGTTCATTGGAAACTTAAATTCTGTTTATGTGCATATTGTTGAAAATTATTTTTCATTATTTTATTGATTTTCTTATTTTCAGAATATTAGTGAAGTTATGTAGAAATTGTACAGATGAGTTGAGGTTGTCACAGTATAATGATATTTCCTGTAGTTTGTTTTTCCGTCTGATAGAGATCATGAATGATGATGTAGAGTTTTATCCACCGTCAAAACAGTTCTTCTCTTCTTGTATTGACCTACTTGGAAAGGTAAAAACAGTTAAACCTCCATCTATGCCCACCATTTGTTCACGGCATTTAAGAGTGTTTGGCAAAAAAGTAGACTTATCAAGAACAATATACATTGGGACCTCAAAATACATGAGCAAAAGGGATTTGGTAAATTGTAGGAAACATTAAAAAAAAAAGATTTACTGTATGTTAGAAGAAAATGTGATAGCATGTAGATATTGAGTTTTATCCTCCATCAAAACAGTTCTTCTCTTCTTGTGGTGACATTAATGGAAAGTCAATTGGTTCTTGAAAATATACTCTTTTTCTCAGATCACAGGGCCTCTCACCATTTAGGTTCAAATCCCATTCTGGGCAATTTTTTATTGGTGAGAAAATTTGTCAGTAAGCTTTGCTGAAGGTCAGTGGTTTTTCTCTTGGTACTCCTCATGCTTCTGTTTCTTCCACCATCCTTGAACTAACCACCTTGATATACATGTACATGTAAATAAAAAAATTCTGGACTGGAACATGAAACTCTATTACTTCACTTCTCTCTTAGTTACTACAAACCACTGTGGTAGCTCAGTTGGTAGAATGCTCGCTCCATAAGTGGGAGTTTTTGGGTTCGAAACCCGGCTGGGTCTTTCGCCAAGCACTCGGCATTACGAAACAAAAGTCACGGTTCTTTCGGATGGGAAATTAAAGTAACCGAGGTCCTGTGTCATGGTGGGCTTGGCACGCCAAAGAACCCTGCTGTATAATGCCATCAGCACAATGCACAGGCAAAAGTTCTGCACCTTCACCTACAGTTGGCGAGGTCTCGATATAAGTGAAATATTCTTGATTGGGACGTTAAACACCATTACTCAACTCACTCAACTCAACTCTTGATTACTACAGCATTACAATTAAGGCCTTAAACAGTGTTAACATTTTGAGTATGTGGAGCAGAGGTCCGGAAACGGTCATATTTGCCGGACATGTCCGACAAAAATTTATTTTGACCGACGTGAAAAATCACCAGTCGGACATTTTTTGTTTTCGGACATTTTCAATTTTACAACGACAAATCAGTTTTCGGTCCGACAAAAGTTAATTACCACTAGTCTGTCTGTCGGTCTTCTAAACTCCACCTGACTTCACTACAGTATAATAAGTGTATTGTCCTTACCACGCGTTTACCTGTCAACTACAACTCGATCTAATTATCAGGTAATTGTTTATTAATCAGTAAATACCTGTGGACTTAAGTAGTCGCGTGCTGCGTGTCTTACTGTCTATTTCTTTTGTTCCCCAGTCCGAATCATAATAACTTTCTTTAAACGTGTGTTTGTTTAATAATAAGTGCATGGTTGTAACTTTGTTGATTACGGAAGCCATAAGAGTGTCGGTCAAGGGTGACGGTTTGTTATCAGAAAGAGGTTCTACGCGGTGTGTTGAAAATTACCTACTACGCACTTCGTAACTGTTTCTTTATTAATAAATACAGAAACGAGAGTAAATTTTATTTTTGCCATTTATATCTTTCATTCACATAAATATATTGGAACCTCGTCAAGCCGTTCCCGTTATATCGTGATTCGTGATACCTGAATTCCTATTTAGAACCTCTCGCCATAATTCTAATTACAATTCGTGTATCTTCGGAATACGGAAATTCACGATTGTTAGTAAACAATATGGCGGAAGTGCAATATGAAGCATCGTGGACAGTAAAGCATATTGATAATATCGCGGTAATCGTCTTAGTTAGATTTCACCTAATACACATGAAATAAACATCGTGGCAATCACGGTAAACGCATAAACAGCCCTGTGCCGTCGACCTTTTTTTTTTTTTTTTTTGCTTGTACAAAAAATGTCCGACGGGCCAGACCGAAGTTTCCGAGGCCCTGATGTGGAGAGACATATTTATGTAATATTTACAGGACTTATATCTAGAAACATTTGTTGATAAATTAAATATATAACACTGTATATATATTTACAGGAGTTTATCCAGAAAGATGCCAGTAAGACAGAACATGTATTACAGTTATCACTGGACTGTCCAAATATGGCTGGACATTTGTCACCACACTTTGTACCCATCAACTGTCCTCATCTATATATATCCATGTATGAACGACTTGTACAGATTCTACGAGCAAAGAATCCTAACTTAGTCTTTATGCTGCTAACAAAGGTAAGTTGCACTTTAGTTTGGTAATGGAATTAAGGGTTTGCAAGGTACATGTTACCAGGTAATGTGAATACATGGCCTATTATGACATAGGACTTGGAAGGCATTGTTTGGATTTCAAAGATCATGTTGCTGCCTTTTATATGCCCACCAACATGACATATTATTGTTTGTCCATCTGGCTTTCCATAATAATTTGTTGGTCTACTCCTCCAACACTATTGAAAATATTTCACTAAACTTGGTATACATGATTTTCAGGATATGAAATTATGTGCTCCAAGAGGAGGGAATTATGCAAAATTCTCAGAGTTGGAGTGCACCTTTGAAAAATTAATCATGTTTTTTTTCTGCAATCTTTACCAACAATATATTGGCAAAAATGTAAATTGCCACATCTTGCTTCACCTAGTGGCACTAATATCATGAGCAAAAAATTTTTTGTAACCACTAGACCTTTTAGTTTTTAGCTCACCTGAGCCAAAGGCTCAAGTGAGCTTTTCTGATCACAATTTGTCCGTTGTCTGTCGTCGTCGTCGTTGTCGTCGTCGTCGTAAACTTTTCACATTTTCATCTTCTTCTCACGAACCACTGGGCAGATTTCAACCAAATTTGGCACAAAGCACCACTAGGTGAAGGGATTCAAGTTTGTTCAAATGAAGGGCCACACCCTCTTTAAAGGGGAGATAATTGAGAATTATTGAAACTTTGTTGGTATTTTTCAAAAATCTTCTTCTCAAAAACTATTCGGCCTGTAAAGCTTAAACTTTTGTGGAGGCATCCTTAGGAAGTGTAGATTCAAGTTTGTTCAAATCATGGTCCCCGGGGGTAGGGAGGGGCCACAAGAGGGGGATCAAGTTTTACATAGGAGTATATAAAGAAAATCTTTAAAAATCTTCTTCTCAAAAACTATTAGGCCTGAAAAGCTCAAATTAAAATGGAAGCATCCTGAGGTAGTGTAGATTCAAGTTTGTTCAAATCATGGTCCCCGGGGGTAGGGAGGGGTCACAAGAGGGGGATCAAGTTTTACATAGGAATATATAAAGAAAATTTTTAAAAATCTTTTTCTCAAAAACTATTAGGCCAGAAAAGCTCAAATTAAAATGGAAGCATCCTCAGGTAGTGTAGATTCAAGTTTGTTCAAATCATAGTCCCTGGGGGTAGGGTGGGGCCACAAGAGGGGGGTCAAGTTTTACACAGGAATATATAGAGAGAATCTTTAAAAATCTTCTCCTCAAAAACTATTAGGCCAGGAAAGCTCAAATTAAAATGGAAGCATCCTCAGGTAGTGTAGATTCAAGTTTGTTCAAATCATGGTCCCCGGGGGTAGGGAGGGGCCACAAGAGGGGGATCAAGTTTTACATAGGAGTATATAGAGAAAATCTTTAAAAATCTTCTTCTCAAAAACTATTAGGCCTGAAAAGCTCAAATTAAAATGGAAGCATCCTCAGGTAGTGTAGATTCAAGTTTGTTCAAATCATGGTCCCCGGGGGTAGGGAGGGGTCACAAGAGGGGGATCAAGTTTTACATAGGAATATATAAAGAAAATTTTTTAAAATCTTTTTCTCAAAAACTATTAGGCCAGAAAAGCTCAAATTAAAATGGAAGCATCCTCAGGTAGTGTAGATTCAAGTTTGTTCAAATCATAGTCCCTGGGGGTAGGGTGGGGCCACAAGAGGGGGGTCAAGTTTTACACAGGAATATATAGAGAGAATCTTTAAAAATCTTCTCCTCAAAAACTATTAGGCCAGGAAAGCTCAAATTAAAATGGAAGCATCCTCAGGTAGTGTAGATTCAAGTTTGTTCAAATCATGGTTAAATAATAGTGTATTTTCCATGCTGTATTCTTTTATATAAGTATTTTGATATAAAGTTAAATATATTGTTCATGAGAAATATATTAATTGTACTTGTATTTAAAAGCTAATTTTTAATGTAAATCCTGCTGTATTCTATAATTTCTATTTGCCATTTCCCGATTACAGTATTCGGCCTATGCATGTTCTCTCTTTTGAGATTGGTAGATTGCATGATGAAAATTTTTTTTAAAATTATTTCATTGGTTGAAATGCTGTAAGAAAAAGGTAACGGAATAAGCCGAGGCTTGTCGAAACATCAACCTTTTACGGTACATAGAAATACTTACAAATTGTTTAGTGAAAAGCATCGGTAGGAAGTATAGATTTCAGTTTGTACAAAACCTCCCTCCCCTGCACTCACTTCAATACTGAACTCATTTCGGCTTCTACCTAGCAAGTTGCTCAGGTGAGCGATGTGGCCCCTGGGCCTCTTGTTAACTCACCTGACCAAAGGTCATGTGAGCCTATAGCATAGTGCAGTGTGTGTATGTGTGCATGCATGCATATTTTAAACCTATTTTACACCTCATATACAGCAAATAAACCAGGCAGACTTATCAAAGAATCAAAATTGGTAGGTGTGAAAGGGAGGTAATTTAGGGCCATAATACGGAGGTTCTACATTATATATGTTTATTTGTATTTTAGTTTGAGATTGCTGATTGGTTAAAGACTAAAGTACCAGGTACATTAGAGTTGAAGAGATTCTCTGATATATTGGGAGCCGCTTTATATAGCTGTGGGGCAGACCCAGATCATAAACACAGTATGGTGTTTGAGGTAAGTGTCTTAATATTAACTAGAGTGTTTGCTAGTACCCAAATAATAAGAGACTAGGTCCAGGTTCAAGGTCACAAGGTAGGGGAGGGCAATGTTCTCTCAAGAGATGGCTCCAGTTGTAATACAATGTACAACATATCAAATTGTCATGTTCTGAAGAAATTCCATACAACCAAAGCTTTATTTTTTCCTTACAGCTCTTGTTTTACCTTATATTAAGTTATCTGGTTATATTCCTTGTTTTAAGTACATTTCCATAGGAAAATTATGTATTAAATATTTATTGTTTAATTTTAGCTGTATATACGACATCTGAAGGCATTGTTACGACATCAGTTCCCTTCAAATCTAAACAATGTGATAAATGTTGTCCTTCAAGGTAAGATTTTCATGTTACTATGACAATGAATTGAATTAAGGTGAAGCATAGGTGATTTGCTAAGGACAGTTACTGCACGATTTTCTCATTTTAACATTTAAAAGGAAGTCATTTTGACTTATAATACTCACCAACACAAATAAATGCTTGAATATAAACCAAAACAACTTGCAAAAGTTTATGTTGTTAGACTTATGTAAAAAGGTAGTTTAATAAAAAAAGAAAAAAAAAATAGAGAATAGATAAAGGTTGATATGTGTGTTGATATTAGTTATTCTGATGTGGTCCTTGTTACCATTGTCTGCAATGTCTATATAATGTTAGACATGGTTAGGGTTGATATCAAATTTGTATCATAGCTTGTTAACAAGGTGCAATGGGAGTTATATAATTGCAGGTATTTCTTGTGGTTTTTTTTTCAGGTACAGCCACACAGAAAATCCATGTCAAAGCTTGGGAAATTATCTATTCAAATTGCTTTCCATCAGTTGTTACAGAAGATGGAGTGGTTAACAGAGAAAATGACCCATTTAATATTTTATCGATCGAACAGGTAAACACATATTTTATATGTTGTTTGTTATAGCTCTCATAATGATTTTATTTATAGCCTCTGATAAATTTGTTTGCAGATTATTCTTCATCTTTATTATTATTTATAATCATAAGCAGGTGGCTTGTTCGCAAATTGTAATTGATACTATGATATAGGTTTTGATAAATTACAGTATTTTGAAATAAAATATTTTTAATCAAAATTTTTTCATCCATCCATCCATTCATTTATTAATTCATTCATATCTATTTTCAGATCAAGGAGATATTAGATTGGATGGGGACATTTTTCCTGCAGGTCAGGATATCATCAGCTGACAATGCTAACTTTGGTTTATATCCCAAACTTAAACCTTATGTACCACACATTATACAACTACAGGAGAACATGTTCTTGTGTCTGATACAGAAAATCATTCCAAATCTTTCAGATTTTAACCCATCTCAGAGTAAGTGTATTTATTACTTGATAATAAGAGTCTGAAACTAAAAATTAAATAAATATTTAAAAATAAAACCACCACTACAGTAGCCCAATTGGTAGAGTGCTTTCTCCATATGTGTGTGGTCAAGGTAACACTTGAAAAAAGGTTACAGTGACTGTTCTTTCATCAAACACTCAGCATTTGGAAATAAAAGTCATGGTCCTTAAGATAAGACTTCGAAAACTGATTACCCAGGTCTCACATCAAATACATACAGCTAATGACCTCCCAAATTGTATATAAGTTAAATATTTTTGACTAATACATAAACCTTATTTAATCAATAAAAGTTATAAAAATTATAAATTTAGAGTTTCTGTGTCTCTGAGAATGTAAAACACTCATGTCTCCCAGTATGTACAACATTATATACAATTACAAGTTGTATTTTGTGACACTAAAGCAGCAGAGACATTCGTTGATATTCATTGTTGATTTATGGTATATAAAGTTTTCATATTTATACCATGTGTTTACATAGTTATGGCCCTTTGATGGTTTTTTATCTTGTCCATGCTATAAACCTCATGGTGTTGAGTGCTTCATGATACTTTATACATGCCTTGTGCAGTGTCTAATAACCTTTACAAGCATTTGACCCTTACTTTGTACAGTTATGTTCCTTTAACATTACGTGGATAGAGAGAGAGTCAATTAGTTGTCCCTTCTGGACAATAAAGGCTTATCAATGTAAAAATGCAGACAGAAAGACATATGATTACCATTTATTCTTGTTTATTTACAGCATTAGACATGTTATGGACCACTGCAATAGAAGTATTTGCACCTTGGATTATCACATTGAAGACAGAGAGTCAGTTACTGTCACCATGGATACAAACTGATGTTGATGATAGTCAATTGGTTGTCAGAAAATTTAGATCTATACTTGATACCTTCCATCAAAATTTTAGATGTAAGTTCCATTATTGTAATCACGAAAGGTAACCATATGTACCTAAATCTTGGCTACTTTTTTCAATGTGGACTACCTCTTCAAAGTACAGAAGACATAGGCATGTAAAAATGTGAAAGGAGTTGAGTGAAGTAAGGGTGTTTTATGTCCGAGTCAGGATTCTTTTGTTTATATTGAGGCAGTCATTTCAGGAATGGTAGAGGAAACTTGAGTACTCTGGGAATCTGGGGAAAACAACCAACCTTTAAATTGGCAAGCCAACTGACAAACTTTCTTACACTAAGAACTGGCCCTGAGTGTGCTTAAAACCTAGGCAGTGAGAGGCACTGAGACTCATAAGCATGTGCTTTAGACAATTTAGCACCAATGTCTCATAAAAAATGTGGAAGGTTATGTTAGTTAACTTATAGGTATAGGTGCAAGAGAAGTTTTATGCTATAAACAGGAGCATTATAATGATATAATGAAGATGGGTATTTTAATTATATACATGTACATGTATATTTGGCATGAAAATAGAAAAATTATTTTTATCATAACTTGCATTCATATTATGTGCATTCTATGTTAATGATCACATAATGCCCATTTTAACCATATTTTCTGCATTGTCTTCTTTTTATTTCATTTATTTTTATATTCGATTTAGCAATAATTCCTCCTTATCAGAAAGATGTACTTAATATGACTTGGATGTACTTTACTGGAAATCTCTGTAATAAGGATACACCAAAACATGTCACCAAGGTCTATGTGGATGAACTTATTCAGTTACCATGGCAACAGTTAAAACCAGATTTTCACGTTCTTGAATCCATGGCAAAGGTAAAACATAAAAACTTTTCATTTAAAGTACCGTAAAACTTGAAAATTGTTCTTTATGATCAATTGGACAACTCTTAAAGCCTCAATATAATGTATACATGATGTGTGCACAGCAAATTTGTTCAAAATAAAAGTCTGTTCCATCATACTTCTGGATTTTGAAGTTTCTCTGTAGTTCTAAAAATATCAGTAACACACTTTAACCATTTTATTTTTCACTTTCAGCTAGTAAAAATAATTTCAAATTATTTCATATCTGTATTTTTAAAACATTAAATATGTAACAATGGTAAAAAATGCAACACATGTATTTTCTATTTTGAAATTTAAACTTATATTTATTCATGTGTAATCATTCATAACTATTCACATTTTCTTTATATTTGACAGTTAAAGGAATCAAACTGTGAAGAGAGTTTTGAGTTGTTGAGTCATATTGTGTCTGAGGTGGACTGGACTGAGATCCTTCAGTTTTACCAACAATATCACCCTGGAGAGGGATTGTCTATTTTCATGGGTTATTTATTACTGTTTCTGATGCAATGTCATGGAGAAAGTAAACATATAGAGGTAATCTTTTGGCGAAATGTTAATTCACATCTTATTCTGTAAGAAATTTGAACCTACAAATGTATACAAACTCCTCTCTCTTTCTCTCTCTCCTCTCTCTCCATTTGTTTCTGCAGATATTGTTGTTAAAGATATGTTTCTGATGTTGTAAATGTAAACAAAACATCAGGTTCAGACTTTTGATGTGAAAAATCACAAACACCAAAAAACTGCTGAATGCAAAAGACACTTGTACACATTTAAGAATTGTATTAATATTCCATATATAGTGTATGGTGCTGTTGTTTAAACATTATAAGAAAAAAATACTGTTAACATGGTTAATTTAGTTGTGTTACTATTATTATTGTGATGTATTTAGCCAGTAACATACCACTTAGACCCATCTTTTATCAAAGCTGCCAACCCCATTTTGTGTAATTGTGGGTCACAATCGAAAACTGTTACACCTTTAGTCTACCCATGTAATCATTCAAATTCCCTGCAATTACAGGTGGATTTGAGTGGTAATGAACACTACAAATCTTTAAATTTGATAGTCGTTACCCTCCTTGGGGGGTCAGCAGGAATTCAGGTTTAAATGCTGGTCTGACCTGCAGGTTGATGGTCAGTTGGCGGCTGTTTTACACTACAAAAATTATGTAATCATTCAGTAGTGGAAAGTATTCATTGGTGAAAATTTGTTTTGCATTATTTTATATGTTACAGACACCAAATATAGAGCAGAAGATGTTACAAGCTGAGATGTATAACTGGTTACCGCTCATGTCAGATAAGTTCAGACATGCCAGTAATTGGTTTCTACAGACTTGTGATCCTAAATGTATCCAGGCAGAGAGAACATCAACATTGTCTCTTGGTTTGAGGTAAAGTTATATACAATTAAACTTCAATGGAATGTCCCTTGTTAACTTTGCCACATCGTTTAACACAGAATTTTTTCGAAGTACCAAAATATTATTTGCTCTTGAGGAAAACAGAAATAGTTCTGAGCATCATGAAAATTCTAAAAATCTCATAAGTTTGAATGTTTTTCTTTACAATTTTCCTACAGTTTATCACTAAATTGCATTATAATGCTGAAATCTGATTTCTTATGGCTAAGTCTGCACATACTACGCTAAGTCTACCCTTGAGGAAAATCTTTAAATAGTTCTGAGCATCATGAAAATTTTAAAAATCTCAGAAGTTTGAAACCGAATTTTGTATAAAAAACAAGTTGAACAAAATACATAGAATAAGTATTGTGATAATTTCTAATTGACTTGCATTATCTTTCTATCTGCCGGAGGTAAATACAGAAATTGCTATGTCAGTCTGAAGTCCATCTGTACAAATTTGTGTTCAGGCCATGACTCATAATACTGGAAACAGATTTAATTTTGTGTGTTTTTATTTTCAAGGTATATGAAATTAAGCAAATCCGTGTAGTTAATTTTTTTGCATTTTTAAAAAATATGCACTTTAACACATAACGCATAATATATTGCTGCTCCGTATTAATTTTCATGCAAAGCAAAAAAATGCAAAATAAGGGAAAATCTGTATGCAAAGAAAATGAATATGTTTACAGTATCTATGGATTAGTATGTTTGTTTTTTATTTTAATTTCATAAAATTTGTTAAACTTTATATTTATTTCAGGTTACTAAAATCAGCTTCAGGTTTTAATGTTTCATCATCTGGACACTGGTCATCAGAATTGTCCATTAAGAGACAGAACTATGTCCACTCTATTGTCCAGCTGATATGCCAGTGTACCTATGATACAGAGGTCAACATGAACACTATCTCCACTGTCCTGATTAATCTACTAACAGAGATAGAAACAGTTGTAGGAGCAGGTTTGTAATGTTTATATAGGAAACATTATATTCTGTATTGCTTTATTTTCATGGTGTCAAATTTTCGGGGTTTGACGATGACAAGTGTATTCGCAATGTCATATTTTTCGTGGTCTTATCTGAATAAAGGAAAAAGACTCTGTCAAGATTAATGGATTTTCGCAGCAGTTTCATTTTTTTATGGGAATACACTGAACCGCGAATATACCAAAAATAAAACCACAGCAAAATATTAATTACAAGCATTATAAAGTACATTTGCTGACTTGAGTTTCAGATCAACAGGTGACCTAACTGTTGCCCGAGGCTGAATGTATTGCTTGTGAAATGCAGTGAAATGTGACAGCATATGTCAAAGTTCACATAATGCCCACTGAATAGTCCAACATCAAAAAATTGGTGACCAGTTATCATGACAAAATTCCTTGTTTTTCATTTTGTATTGTGTATAGTAGGTTTGTTTTGCATCTGTTTATTAATTCAAACAACAAAACTTTAACAAAGAATTTTAATGTTTTAGTGATTGAATTATTTTTTGGCATACAATATTTGTGTACAGTACATGTACATTTGTAAATTAGTGATGCATCTGAACAAAAATAACAGGAACAGTGAGAATCTCCATTAAATAAACCTGCATTTGTCACCAGTAAAATTCATGCTTTACGGCCGGAACTTGTCAAATACAAAACAGTTATCTCCGGAATACGTTGAAATAAACAAAACAACATAATATTATTTATCATTTTAGTTGTTGATCTAAGGATTCAGAAAGAGGAGACCATGGACTTAGTGAAGGAAGTGTTTAGTTTGTTAAATAATTGTAACCCTGACAACAGATCCATTGACATCATGACAACCACTATATACCAATGGTTACAGTCTTCACCTAACAGTATATTGTTACTACCCAGTATACAAGCTTCCTCCAGGTGTCTGGCATCACATAAACAGATAGTACATATTGTAGAAGAATGTATCCAGGTCTACTTCAAAGGAGGTAGGTTCAGTTTAAAACCCCACCTCAGATAGAGATGTTATGATTTTTTATCTCCATTCTCTGTGATTGTTTGTCACATGTGGTGCAGGTGAATTTTGTATTTGAGTATTTTTAGTTGTCAAAACAGATTTAGAGTTTCAATTCTATTTTAATTACCGGTAAAACTGTTATTTGGATAAACTGCTTGATGGGAATTTGTGTGCTCGAGCAATGCTCTTGTTTAGCAGTTAAATGAGTAATAGTGGTCAAATTGAATTAAGGATTTGTCTTGACTGTCCAGAAAAATGAATTTATCTGAAATATTTAAAAAAAAAAAAAAAAAAAAAAAAAAAAAAAACTTTGAGATCTGACCCTTATTTACATGTAGTTATTGAGTGGTTCTTATTGAACATGGTCACTGAATCATAACTTTATAATTTTTAGGTCTAGATCAATCAGATGGTGGAGGTTGGGACCAAGTTTTAGCAGCTATACAAATACCAGATATGAATGTAGAAGAATTCCTAGACACAGCATTAGAGGAGGGATCTTATCTTTTATTGTATGGCTATATCGTACTGAAGTTACCATTGTGTCAGAAACTATCGGGTGAAAGAGAGTTAATTGTCCAGTTACTGGACTGGTCAGAGAAAGCCAGACCAACGTAAGTTATGAAAACAAGTCTGTATATACAATGTAACTACTGTAAAACCTGAATGGAGTCATAAAAAGGTTTTGTGATAGAACAAGGGAAGTTAATTAAGTAAAACATAGACGAAATGGACTTTGATACTTCAAAATAGTGTGGTGATAAGTAAGGTGCAAAGTTATTGAGGGTCATTATAAAAAGGATTTACTGTACTTTTTTAAATGCTAAAAAATATTTTTAAAAATATTTCTGACAGCTATTGTCATAACATGCCATACCGTTAAGGGGCCTCAGTGGCTCAGTGTGCATTAATGGATTACAGGACCTTTCACCATCTAGGTTGGAACTCCACCTGGGGCAGATCCAAGTGTGAGAAAGTTTGTCATTTTGCTTGCTGAAGGTTGGTGGTTTCATCCACTATCCTTCAACTGAATACCTTGACATACATGTACATGTAAGTAAAAGGTTCTTGACTTGACATAAAACACCATTTCTCCTCTCCTGAACCCCTACAATTAAGGTCAGTTATGCCCAGACATATTATCATGATGGATTCTTATTATGTATCTATATTTTTTCAGTCCAGAAACTGAATCTCGTCTCATTTTATGGTGGTTTAAGATCATGGAAATGATATTACGACAGATAGATTACGGATTAGACCAATCTTCCTGTATAAAGTTGTTACAGCGTTTTGTTGCCATATTACACCAACAGGGTAAAGAACGCGAATCAGGTGGAATTCTTGGAGCTATCGGATTTGGAAAACATTCACCTCTTACTCCTCAGTAAGTACTTTGTCTATGTTAACAGAAAAATTTGAGTCACTTTGGGGTCTTGATGTTGTCTTGTGCAAGGTCAGTTTGTGTTTTAGTTGTGAATAATTAATATTTTTTTATTTTGTTCATCATATGCAATATTTAAACAAAATTCTTTCAGTGTAATTTTGTGTTATTGACTATTGAGTGAAAGGGAGATATCTTTATGTTTAATGAAAGAACCTTAGTGAGCAAGCTATCCCACATGTCCACATATTTGACCTTTGCAGTTATTTCTCTGAAATTTTCAAAGTCACCAAGGATCACCATTTCCGTAAAAACCAGTGGAATGAAACAAAACATAAACATAAACTCATTGTGGTAGAATAAACAGTGGAGAAAACTGTTATTTCAATGAAATTATCTAAGAATAAGTAAGGAGCAAAATTTCCAAAATGTAAACATGATCCAATGTTTATTGTTGAAGACTCACATAATATGCTGCTGCAAAAAAAAAAAAAAAGACTAAAAAACTGTTAATTTAGTTAAATTATCAAAGATCAAGGACAGTAATTTCTGAAAAATCAGTGGAGTGAAATCAAACTTAAACTTGATTGTTAACTCATTGTGGTACATTCATGTATCAAAAATCAGTTCAATATCTGAAAGTATTATACAAAAAGTGTGGGAAAGTTTTGATTGAATGACAGAATGGATCAAAAATATTATACTCTCTGTTGATGGGTGTATAAAAAGAAATCTTTGAAAACCATTTAAAATTTTAATATTACATGTTCATGTATATCATTGTTTTCTATTATTTTTCAGATTCAGAATATTTGCTCGTGCATTGAGTGCCATGATCTTATTACAAATATATGGAGATTCTGTGTTAAGATTAAATCCAGAAGAGGAACTCGCAAATACGTCACATTCCAAATCGGACGTCGGAACTCTTCAGTCAATGAAAACAAGTAAACAATATCAGTCTTTCAAAAGTGAGATAGAAATTGCCATTATGTTTGTGACGGATCATAGTAACTGTCTGCGACACGCCCAGGAATTAATACATAATTTATCCATGGCGTTTTATCAAGATAAGGAATTTTTATCTGTGGTACATCACCAGGGTGATTGACAGATGTTAAACCTGATCAAAGGACAATATATAGATATACAGTAAAACCTTGATTCTTTGCCTCCTTTTGTTCAGTCAGATTTGGCAATATAAGGAGGTTTGGCAACAAATCAAAAGAGGCTTACAAAGAAAAACATAGAGGAAATGTACTTTGAATTTATAAAATAGTGCTGTGGTCAGCAAGGTGGCAAATGTATTGATTGGCAATGAGGTTTTACTGTGTACATACTGTACACATAGAAACATGCAAAAAGTTTCAATCCGTCTTTCCTTTGAAACTACATTTTTCCAATTTATTTTCTATGTTTATTTGATGATAAATTTTCATTCAGTTTTCACTTAAAAGAATAAATTGTATGTTTTTACAGTAATTTTGAAAAGAGAAAGAGAAATTGTCTCTATATGTTTTACAAGAAATCAGAAGGTTAACAGAATGATAAATTTTGAACCTCTATGGTTATCATAATTGTGAAGTAGACCATATACATGTACATGTGTATTTGTGATTCAAAATGAATTTTAAGTTTTTCTTTTCAAATTGTGAAGTAGACCATATACATGTACATGTGTATTTGTGATTCAAAATGATTTTTAAGTTTTTCTTTTCAAAAATTACTGTAAAAACTAAAATTAACAGTGAAAACTTCATGAAAATCTAGAAGTATAATTTTGAGACATACTTTTTTAAAAAGCGTAGTTTCAGTTAAAATAAAGAATGATTTTACTTTTTTGCATGTCTGTGTAAGCTAAATTATGAATAAATGTGAATAGCAGTACCTGTGATAAAAAGCAGACTTTTAATGGACTTATACAATGCAATACTATTTAAACACTTCCAATGTTAATGTTGTACTTTTTTATATTTTTGGGTGTGTGAATTTTTTTTAAAGTGTGATATTTTAAAATAATTTTAGATTGTTTTCATTTTAATTGCATAATTGAATTTTGTAACAATTTCTGTATTTCCAACTTATTTCCCTATATCATTTACCGTAGCTCCATATAAAAAAAATTTGTGCATATTTTGAAAAAACTTTTGGGTTTGTAAGGTTTTTTATGATGTTTTATTTGAAAATAATTTTGAATTGTTATCATTTAAATAGCATAATTTTGTAACAATTTTTGTATTTCTGATTTATTTCACCATATCATTTATCTCCATACAAATGGTTTTATTCATGTTATGCAAAACTTTTAGGTGTTTTAGATTTTTTTATGGTTTGTTAGTTTATAGAGTAACTGTAACAAAAACTTTTTATTCAATGTTTGTGTTAAATACCATTTAAATGTCACAATATAAATAAAACGCATCAAAATTGATGAACCAATAAGAAAGTTAAAGCAGTTTTGTGATTTACAAGGAATGAAATATGTAAAAACAATAAATTGTTACAGATACTTTTTCAAATAATTTTGAATTGTTATCATATTAATGGCACAATTTTGTAAAATTCCTGTATTTTCAGCTTCTTTCATTATATCCTTTAACTCCATACAAAATGGTTTTATTCATGTTTGCAAAGTTTTTGGTTGAGTGTAATTTTTTCTTTGCTTTGTTATTTTGAAATAATTTTGAATTGTTATCATTTTAATTTCATAATTTTGTAACAATTTTTGTATTTTCAACTCTATTCATCATTTAGTTCCATACAAAATGATTTTGTTCACCTATTGCAATAATATGTACCGGTATCATATAATGTGTTCAGAAACAAGTTCACCAGTATATGTTCAATATCCATATCCCACATCAAATAGATATTTACATTTATCACATTTATGAATTAATGCAGTAAAATTGTTAAATATTTTTCTTACACTTTATGCGATTTTCTATATTCCCAATATAATTGGTTAATTACAAGAGAGCTAAACAATATAATACATGAATATTTATATTAACAATCTTATATGAAACACATTAATGTTTGTTCAGAACATTTTGGAAAACATTTACATTAAATATATTCATAGAATGACCTTTTTCCTATGGAAAAACGTCAAATGATGTGATTCAGTATTCAGTTGAAATACGGTAATTGTTCTACCAAAACTGTACAGGGTTTCATGTGGTACAACAGCACACCAAAAACCAGTTTATTGTAATGGAATATGGTGATAATTTAAAGCATTGTGTACTGTCATACAAGTATTATGTTTTATATTGTTTGTGTGATAAAAGGGATCATAAAAGCAGTCCTTCATTCATGATTAATACAACATCTGTGTTTAAATAGTAATTTTTCATTTTATTGTAATTTATCGGTGATTTCAAAGTTTTTTATGCAAGTAAAACGTTTTGTTAATATGTTTTATATAACATACAATAAAATATGTTTTATATAACATACAATAAAATACATGAAATAGCCTTTTTACAGTAGTGTACATTTTCCATTTGTTTTTTTTCACATGAATCAAAATATGGAAAATAAATATAGAAACCTTTTAGTTTGTACCTTGGAGCATAAAATCAAATTTTTAAGTTGGCTTGCCTTTAAGTAATGAAGAACTTGGGTCATACTCTTGGTGGGAGTATATTAGTGCCCAATGTTTCAAAGTTTCATTGATGGTCTTCTGAGACCCTGTTTTAAATATGTACAGAAAATGGCTTAAGTATTCAAATAAAATGTAAAACCTGCTATAACAACCACATGTTCATAAAGAACTGTCCATTAAGACATGTATTTAAGATCAGAGTGACATAATGTATTAAAATATTTTAAGCATTTTTAATTTTCTGTATATTGTACAAAGGTGAAAAATGAAAATTTTAGACATTTAAGTGTGTTCAGTGACTACTCTATTCTTCAATGAAGAATCAATACTATTGCCACCATTGCTTTCTGGAAGTAGATATCTACTGGTAAATTTAACCTCATTGAGAATGGAATAAATTCATGATTACAGCAATAGAATAACAAATTCTATTGTTTTTACAAGAATCAAAAGCTCACGACACCAATTCAAAATCACCACACTTACCAATTTCTTCAGAGATTCTGGTCAACCATTTTCATTTCACCTGTGTAACATGTGCTACTCCTTTTCATATACAGTGAGAACCCCAAAGGAGGGTATTGATGGGATACAATAGTTTTATGTTTGTATTGAAAATAAACAATTGAAAACACTCTTGAAATTAACTACAAATGACAAAATACATTTACAGATGCCAAAATAAAATTCAAACAGGGTTAAAAATATTTTTTGTAAGAATTTCACATTTTTAGAATTTTAAAAGTTATAAAATTTAGCCCCTGTAGGGAGCCCCTGTAAAATTTTGCATGTTATAATGTGACAAAAGGCAAAGCTTTGAAACTTTTTGACTTGAACACCTGTACAGGGCTGTGTCAGTTTCCTGACATGATTGACAGGTCAACAGAAATGTCAATTTCACCATCTCAATATCTTCTTTAATTACCCAGTGAAAGTTTTCAATTTTTATGTCCATTTCACAGTGATTATTTTTGAATAAACTTTTTATGATATTTTGAATGTGATCTTACATTGCTTCTTTGATCGAAACATTTCCAAACAAGAGGTGTTTGTTCATGTTGTTATTCACTTAGTTAATTTAAGTTATCATTTTATCTATCAGCTGTTTACTTTTTTCTGCAGGTGTTTACTCATTTGGCATGTCATTAATCTAATTAATAATTTAGACATTGAACAAAAGTATTTTGTTGTTGAGTTTTCATGAAATTATGGGGTCAAGGACATGACTTTAAGTTACAGTATTGATCAATGCAAAAATAACCAAGAACTGTAACTATGGAGATATCTTGACCTCAAGCAACCAACAGAAACTGAAATAAATAAATGACTGAAATATCATAAATATCAAATCAAATTTTAAAAATTTTAAAAGCAAAGTAAAAACTTTTAAAACTGGCAAACCTCTGAAGCTAAACGTGTGAACTTCCATCAGGGAAGTAAGGGTGAATGAGAATACTTCTGACTACTTTTTGTGTTTTATTTATCAGAGTAATACAAGAAATACTGAATTATTGTTGAGTTATTGTTGGTTGTATCATTGTTTTTTTATTTCATATATGTAAAAAACTTTTTTATTTCAAAAATGATTTTTTGTTGAATTCTAGATTTCTGTGAAATTGTTGATTTTTATCTCTTCTGTGATGACCACATTTATTTGTTAATGTTTCAGAATATATTAAATATTGTGTAAATTTTTTTATAGATTTAGTTTAGTTGGGTTTTTATGGAATCTATCACCATGTGTAATGTTGGGCCTGGATGTTCAAAGCTACATTAGCTTAACCAAATTAGAAAATTTATTAAAATGAAAGGTATTTGTTATAAACATAAAGTTTTCCTTTAATAATAGCTTTTGACTTTAATGGCTTCCTTTCATAGTAGCAAGTGTATTCATCAATTTTTGAACAAAACATTTAAATATTACCCAGTTCACAAGATACAAATTCTCTCTAACCAGCTGGTTAAGGTAATGGACCTTTAAACAACCAGACCCTGATGTTTGATATTTTTTGGTCCAGAATGTTCTTTAAGTGTTGATTGATTCTTTTTCATACATACCTATTGTGTAAATTTTAGCAATTTAATAACAGTATTTTTACCACCACAAAAATGCTATCAATATGCTAAGCTAAGTTATGCATTGAAATGAATGTTGTCATAATTAAAAGTTTTATGTGATACAGCACATGTAGTCAATGAACCCTATATAATGTCATGTACAGAAGATCACATATGAATCAAGATGGTGATACTGCAGCTTCTAGCAACAAACACAAATGAAATATATGAGAAATGTCTGTTACCAACATGAACACTTGCAATGCTTGGTGCTTATTCTGGTTCCTGTAATATGAAGTGACTGATATTATAAGATCGCCATTCCCTCCATGAGGTTGCCACCTCTCCCAGCATATCACACAATACCAGTTTACTTGTTTCATAAGTCAACTGGAGCCATGTAAAATTAAATGCTTCATTCAAAGGAATACCACAGTGGAGATTGTTGCTGTATCACATGATACTCCTTAACATTTGCGAGGAAAAATTATTTCCGTTGGATATGGAATCATCAGTTTTCCTTTAAAAACAGAGTTATTCCAGGAATTCGCAACATAAATGGGTTAAAAATGCCCCACACAAATGTTAAGGGGTGTTGGTCATGTGGTACAACAGCGAGCCCTATTCATTAATGAGGTAATGTAAATATGTTTGTAGTCTCTCATTACATTTGCTCATGAATTAATAAACTAAATTAAGACTAGATGGTAGGGTTTGATTCTTGACTGGGTTAAACTAAGTACCCCCACATGTAGAAATGGAATGACTTGATTAAATAATACTTTAGAAACCCAGTTTTACAGTTTGCATGACAAAGAGACTAGACACTGTACATTGTCATCAACATATTGCATAGAGAATTTTCTGCTAGCACTGAGGCTGAGTTTATGCTGTAGTTGTACATATTGGCATGTTATGACAGTCAACCCTGTTTATAAAGGTCAGCTAAATGAACCAGTAACGGTGGATTTAATGGGCAGGTGGTCTTTATGTAACATGAATCAAGCCCATTTGCAATGGAATTTTACTGCATAAAAGCAGGCCCCAGTTTCACAATCATTCCTTAGCTAAGATTTTTCATAACTTAAATTTAGCAAAATTTGGTTATCTATTTTTGGAACTACTGTTAAATGCTTTTGTCAAAACTAATCGCAAATGTTTAAATCTAGAAGTGATCTGAAAAATGACATCTTAAATTCCTGGATATCTTAAAAATCAACAAGATTATTAAGATTTGAAATTTTGCCAGATTTAAGTTAAGGAAAATCTTAGCTAAGGAATGATTGTGAAACTGGGGCCAGGTGCCCTAATATAGAGGTGGCCTTAAAGCAGTTTTGACTGCCAACCTTGCAGGGCATTACAGACCCATGATAAAATATTGTAATGAACTCTGAATTGGTGACCATCATAGTTGAATGATTTTGGGCAATACATGCACTGGTTATATATTAAATTAGAATTAACAATACTGGCATTACTTTAATGCCACATTCACAGTTTTTTATGCTGAGTAGATTCACATTTTGTTTTATCATTTCTGTTTGTCAATCTTGAAAAAAATTATAGTCATGTCCAAAGCTTAACATCAAAGTATACTAATACTGCTAATTTGACATTTTTTTCCAAATTCATTCAACCATACTAACCAGTTATATGGAACAATGTTGGTGGGAAGAATGAAATAGAGTGATGGATGCCTCAGTCAAAATTCTTTCAGCTACATCAAGGCGTGACTTCAAGGATATTTGAGGTAAGCGTTCTGAGAAAACCAACCTTCAACAAATTTTAGCACACTAGGACCTGTCTCCAATTTGATTCCAACTTACAAAGTGAGAGGTCATTGCCATTATTGCATTTACTATGTATTAATGTTTTTATACATTTCAGTAATAGACGGTTATATCTTGATATAAGTGAAATAATCTTGATTTTGACATCAAACCCTATTCACTCAAACAATGCCCATTGCATTAAATAGACACAGATTTATGCATTTTGTCTTTAGCTGGTAATGACTTGATGTAAGTGAAATAATAGAGACAATGAGTCTCGTTTTAATATCAATAAACATTAACACAACACTTGCAGATTATAGATAATTTATATATTATTACTCATACATAATACACATAAAATGGTCATTACAAAATGTAGAAAATTTACCACTGCTTTATAAATAAATACCTAATACAAACTAGACAAAAACATGGAGTGGTTACCGTTTTTGATTGACAGTAATACATTGGACACAAACTGCAATATTGTGTCACTAGAGATATTTATATGTGTCTCAATTTTCCGAAAAGATGGTAATGGAAGAATCAAAATGTAAACTTGTAAAAACAAAAGATTTAAAAAAAATAAATAAATAAATCACGGCTGCCTAAAAATATGGTTGCCAAAACAATACATGGTTGCCATGCACATTTTGAGGTAGAAAATAGGGATAGAATAGTAAATAAATCCATGTGTAATGTCATACAATTATTTGTGATTTAATGACACTTTCTTAAAGAGTACTAGTATATTTTGACAACATGTTGTGATTTTGATTTCTAAGTCTAGAGTTTGTCATCCTTCGAGAGAATGAAGATAAAATGGACAAATATTAAAACTAGAATACAATTAAAAACAATCATGGACCAAGAAAAACCCAACAAAACAAATACAATATTTACAAAAAATAAAAGTAGAAAGAAACATTGGTAAAGGTTTAGATACCAGTATTTATTTCAAAGGTGAATAAATTAACATGCATGCTATTTCACAAATGTTTTAAAAATATTTCAATTTGAAACTTGAAATGCATAAAATTGTGCCCATAGTACAAAATAATAACCCTGTGACAAAAAAAAAAGAAGAAAGAAAGAAAAAAAATTAGCACTATATTTCTTTCATTTTGTCATGCAAATAGATATACAATGTATTTGTACTGAAACTTTTCTAAAGTGGACATCATTCATAAAACTTATTTTCAGGTGTTGTGTTCATTTTTTTTTTGCCTGCAAAAATGTCCAGTAAAGACTACATGTACCGGTATTGCAATATTCAATTAAAAAATATTGAATAATTATAAATTATGAGTGTTATTAAAACATTTTTAACCAGTAATTTCAAGAATGAAACTCACTGAAATCACCATAAAAAATAATATGCATGCTTTAAAATTCTATTATAGCATATACACAATTAGAGTTTTATGTAAGCATTGCTATTGGTACTGGTATTGTTGCCATGACAACAGTAATAACACTAGTCACAAATCTTTCTTGGGATCAATTTCTGAGGTCTAGCACAATAGCACCAATGCTGTAAATTTTACTGCAACTGTTGTCATGGCAACTATAACAATTATAACAGTAGTCACAAATCTTTCTAAGGAATTATTCCTGATGTCTTGCACAATAACATTGGTGTTGTAACATTTTAATTAACAACAGTTGCAGTAGAAAGACTGTGCAAAGACATCAGAAATTAATCCTAAGAAAGATTTGTAACTACTGTTATAATTGTTAACTGTTGCCATGGTAACTATAAAGTTCATCATTGTTATTAATCTATCATTAGGAGTGATTGCTAAGGTCTAGCAATATAAATAAGTGCTATAACATTTTAACCCTTACTGTTGCCATGGTAACTATCACTGTTAATAATATATCATTAAAGAATGATTGTATTGCTAAGGCCTATCACAATAACATCAATGCTGTAAAAATTTAACCACAACTGTTGCCATGGTAACTATAAACAAATCACTGATTATTCTGTCTTTAAGAACGGTTACTAAGGTCTAGCACTATAACATCACATTCCTTCTCACTGGATTCTAATTCCACAATGTCGCGACTTGTGAGAATATCACACTCCACTAGTAGGTCTGATGATAAAGTGTCCTCTTTACTATAACTAGACAACACATAAGAGGATTTCCTGTCAGCGGCCCTGGTCTCACAGTCATGTAACTTTGATATAGGACTAAATGCCGACTTGTACACAGATGGTAGACAAAGACGAGAGGAAAACTTGGTAGATATCGGTGATGATGTGTAAACCTTTGGAATACATGTTGATGAATCTAATGAAGTTTTCTCCGGTGATGCTGCAATTGGTGAAACAACTTTTGATGAATAATCAAAGAACATGCTGCAAGTAGGACTTCCGGGTCTAGGAGATAAATCTGAGGACTCCTGTTTCTTCTTGGAAAGATCTAGAACAACTGGTTGTGGAACTTGCTGGAATGGTGTGGCATAGTTATATGCATATGTTGGAAAGTAGTTAAATGGAAATTGGCTGTAAATGTGTTGTTGGTTGTACAAGTACCAATAATGGGCATTGATAGCTTGAGTCTGGTAGAACTGTGTATAAGCGGTGTTCTGTTCTGTGACCATGGTCTGTGATGGAACTACTTGTTCTGGTGTGGATTCAGATACCATGTTGACAGGTTCTCTGAAGGCAGTTGATTCTGGTGATATCACGTCTGAGCTTGATGATACAGGTGTTGTAGATGACAAGGCAAGTGGAACAAGTGTGTTCAAAACAGGTGGTGTGGATGACAAAGAAGGTGGAACAGGCGTGTTCAATACTGGAGATGCAGATTCTGTCACTGGTGATATGATGGACTTTGAATTACTGGTATCTTGATATGGCATTGCTGATGGAACTGAAAAGCTTGTAACATGTGATACAGTGGATTTAGCTGGATATGGCATTGGCAATGGATCTGATAAGTCTGATACGGTAGATTTGGCATCATCTTGGCATAATTGTACAGGTAAGCTATTTCTTGTACCTTTTCCACTTCTTTTCTTTTCTCTAGCTCTACGATTTTGGAACCATATCTAAGAAGGAAAAATGGAATTTATTTTACTTTAATTTGTTTACTTTATTTTCATATTCGACCAATTACTAAAAGAGTAAATGATTGGTGCATTATGTGATGGTATTGGCATCTGTCTGTCTGTCCACAATTGGTTACCGATTAATAACAGTTCAGTGAATTCAGTTCTTATTGTTCATGCATGCTTTTTGTGATGAAATGAAGGTCAAGTTAAATATTCATTATTGCTCATTTTGGACTTAAAGATTTAATTCATATTTAACATGTAAACTTCTCCTTGATAAAAGGGAGGTCAAGTTTGATTTCTGATACACTTTGTTACTAGAGTTATAGCCCATTAATCTGCCAAAATAAAAGACTGGGAAAATCAATGGATCTAATTAATATATTGTATGTTTTTCTTGATAAGAGAAAGATCAAATGAAATTTAATTACAATAAGCTTTAAATTACCCAAGTTACTGCCCTTTTGCACTAAGTAAGTTTGATTGATTTATTGAATGGCGTTTTTTATGTCCCAATCAAGATTATTTCAATTATCGATACGTCACCAACCAAATGTAAAGTGGCAGAAATTTTTACCTTTGTAGTGCATTAAAGACAATGTGCAGGGAGGGTTCTTTAACGTGCCACGCCTACCGTGACAGGGGCATCGATTTTTAAGGTTTATTCTCAAGAACCTGTAACTTTCATTTTTAAATGCTGTGTTTTGCGAAAGAACGATAACTACCCATTTTCAAGTCTTGGTCAAACCCTGCCAGCATTCTAACCCACGACCTCCCACACTTAGTAAGGTTGGTCATATTATTAATATACACATCATGTAAATGCACACAATTTCTAACACCTTCTTTAACTAGTGGTTGTGCGGATAACAGCGCCTCTTGGTGCCTAGGTTTGAATATTAGTGCAAGAAAGCTTGTCCGGGTACTCCGGTGGTCCCCACCATCCTCGAAGTTGAACGTATCGTCCCGAAATACGTGAACAAATCTCGACTTGGCGCGTAAAATTTCATTTCTCCACTTCATGATAATATGGATGGATAACAAGTGATAGATGTCAGCTACTAAGATGAGCTAATTAATGATTGCGAACATTCGACACGCCTATACTGTAGTTTGTGCAAAACAAGACTGCAGCATAAAGGTCAAACTGTCGCGAAAATTATGTATCCATGACAACACATTTACCTGAACTCTAGTTTCTTCTTCTTTAATGGTTTCTGCAATTTTCGATCTTTCAACTACATCCGGATATCTGTTGATTTCAAAAGCAAGTTCTAGAGCTTGTAATGACTGTTCACTGAAGTAAGTTCTGTTTCTACGCTGTCTCTTCCTTGGACGATCATTTGACAAATCAACTGGTCTCTCTACTGTCCTAACTGAAAAGAATGAAGTGGGTAGTGTGATTTAAGGACAGTAGATACACTTTCATAGGTTAAAAACCTATGTTACAGAGGAGCTCTTCAAAAGGATTAGCTCTGCCATTTGCCAATTTAGCCAACTGCTATAATTCTTACAATTTCTGGCTAAAAAATAGCTTTTAGCCAATACTTTTGCTTCAATTTTTTTTATCAATTTCATTATGAAGCGTCTAAAAAAATTTCTTTACACAAGTAAAACAAGTGCTACAAACTCTAAAACTGGTCATCAAGAACTATAGAACAGAATACAAGAAAAGTTCTACATTTGACACATTTGTGTTCTCTTAGATTCTTTTTTTTTTGCGTTTTAACATATAAATTAATGGCTTCTAAATTTTATAATTAGCTAATTGTTTGTCCTCTAACTTTTTGAGAGCCAAAGCTGTCCATGTTTCAATCTCCAACCACTCATAAGCTTTATCAGAAGTTAAAAAGTAAAACAATAGGTTTTTAAAGTATACAAATGACTGTTGTATCAATACATATTCTAGTATACATGCAAAAAGTGTATATTTTTTCCAGACAGTTAACATTTTTTGTATTGATTCACTTCTGTGACCTTGGCCTATAAATCATGAGTTCATAGGCCAAGGTCATACGGATGTGAAAGAATACTAAAATACCTTCATCTATATGTCAAAATGATCGTTACATTAATACAAATGTACCAACGATATTCTTATATACGTCCTTATACAAAAAGTTAAAAGTTCATAGTTTTCGAAATAAGTAAAACCATGAGTTCATAGGTCAAGGTCATAGATGTGAAAGAATACTAAAATACCTGCATCTATATGTCAAAATGATCGCTACATCAATACAAATGTACCAAAATTATTCTTCTATACATGCTTATACAAAGTTTTAATTTTCGAAATAATTAGATATAACATACATTATTGTTTAATAATAGCTCAAAGGTATAAATAAAATTAGGTCATGACCTTGACCACATTTTGGTAATTATGATAATATGTCATAACTGAAACCCCAATGTCATTATCTGTTCAAATAGTCAAGTTATAACCATTTGTAACTATTTTACGTTTTTTTTTCAAAATTAAACGCAAAAACGCGTAACCTGTAGTTTTGTCAAATGAACAAACTATATGACGAGAGAAGCCAACTATCAGATCAGAATTTTCCTTGTAATCATCGGTTTCGAAGATTTTTTTAAGATCTTTACATCTCAGGTCACCTAAATATGAGCCACGGTCACTGATTTCAGCAAATTTAACATGGCATTCAAGGAATATCCTTACCAATTTTGAATGAATTATATTTAGTTGTTTCAAAAGAAGCAATTTGCTGAGAATAGTTCACGGATGGACGACTGGTGACTTATGATCAGAATTTGATTAAACGAAGTACATAATTTTTAAAAAAAAAATATTTGTAATTGTATCGGCCATGTAAATGAAAAAGAGCTTTAAGTATCTCTTAGGATGCCAACACGCGAAATGTCTATGTTGCCATTTCTGGTAGCCAAAATTGCCATTGTGAACCTAGAAAAGCGCCAGTATCAGAAAAAAAACCATGAATGAAATGCATGAACAACTTTAAATTCACAAAACCAAAATTTGCTTTTTAGCCGAAAACATTTATAAAAGCAAATACAAAGAACAGAAAACAAGCGAAACAAGACTAGTATTGGAACTTCTCAGCTTTAGACGTGTACTTAATCTTAAGTACTAAGTATACTGCTGAAGTACCATTGGTTGGTCCCTAGTCCGAAATTATGACTAAGACTAAAATCTTGGTCATAACTAAGTCCATTTATAACCAATGGTGTAAAATAACCTAGTCCGAAAATTCTGACCAAGATCTAAGTCTTGCTCAGATGACTAGATGGCAAACTTTAAGACAAACAGTCTTAATATTTGCAGAACCTTTTTATTCGGAAAAGCACAAACGGAGACGCTTGTGTATTTTAATGTTATTGGAAACGATATCTTTTACGGTGAAATTGTTTGGCGCGGTCGTAATTTTGTCAGATATACAGTTGATATTTTAACACAAAATTGCAGAACAATTCAGACAATAATAAAAAAGTTTTGGAGAATTCGGGACAAAGGATAGAGTTCATGTAGAATGTAGTGTAAAATCTTGATTAACATTGTATATTGATTGATTGATTGATTGATTGATTGATTGATTGATTGATTGATTGATTGATGATTGATTGATTGATTGATTGATTGATTGATTGATTGATTGATTGATTGATTGATAACAATGGGAAAAGAGTTGAGTTTTAAAATGTGTATAACTAATTTGAAAAATAATAGGTTAAACAGGTGCGAGGACAACTCTCTTAGGACAGTAACCATTTATCAAGTCAGTGGCGAAATAATTTTTAGCAATTCTCAACTTTTTTGGCAACACAAAATCCTCGAAGCTTTGTGTTTAAAAATTTCGGATTTTCTAAAATAGACATCGTGATTAAAACTACCCAACTGAATTACATTGTTATTTAAACAATATTGATGAAGTGAAACTGTCTGTTATAAGATGAGTTGCCAAATAAACGTTTCAAAAATGCAATGGGTATTCTGAAATAAAACTGACGAGTTGCCGATGTAATAAATTATTTGAATAAAGCTAATTCTGCATACTTTAATTTTTCTCAGTAGATTGATTCTTTTTATATTGTAAGAGTTTATGGTTCGCATTTGAACCTTGATACTCTGCATTTGGTTGAAATGGTAAATTTGTAACAGCAAACGTCTTTGGACATTGACACTTTGGTGAATATTAAGGGTAATATAAGTAGGAAAATTTAAGTGAAAACCATTTGGTTGAAAGCATGAAAGAGGGGTATAATTATGAAATCACCTTCACAAGTGTGAAGATTTATAAATAAAAATAAAAGTAGGAATTGATAATTTAAGAGTTTATAAATTATTTGTTGCATTTTTTAAAGAAAACTGTGCAAAAATACACGTGTTGGGGAAAAAAGCTTACACCTTGTAAAATGAATTAATTTTTAAAAAAAATGAAAAGATATTAAGATAGTCAACGTCATAGAGCAGTGCAAAGGGGCCAGAGTTTGAAATGCGAGGTTTTTTTTAAATCCTACAATTTACGGTTGAGGTTATCTACGATTTATTTTCCTTTTAAAAATGCGTTCTATTGGAATTGAGGTGAATATTGTTTGGTTTGAACAATGTTGAACTATATAAAGCCGAATATGCCTCAACAATAATCAAGTAATATACAAACTTAGCTTTCATAATCCTTCCTTGGATCGTTGCTAGCCTTAGAATATGAACTATCACGCCTGGTACATGCATTTTTAAAAGGAAAACAAATCATAGAAAACCTCCACCGTAAATTGTCGAGTTATCAAAAACCTCGTATTTCTTTAACAAACTCTGCCCTCTTTGCACTGCTCTATGATGTTGACTATTTTAAGATCTTTTCATTTTTTAAAATTAATTCGTTATACAAGGTGTAAGTTTTTTTCCCCCAACACGTGTATTTTTTTTTCTTTAAAAAATGCAACAAATATTTTATAAACTCTTAAATTATTAATTCCTACTTCATTTTTAAATATAAATCTTCACTCTTGTGTAGGTAATTTCTTAATTATATCCCTCTTTCACGCATTTCAACAAAACGGTTTTCACTTGAATTTTCCTACTTACTTTACCCTTAAACAACCATAATAAGACTTATCAAAATTGTGTCACATATGTCTTACAGGAAGTTTAAGAATAACTTATTTATCTAACATTAAACTAGTTTTTCTATCTGATTTGACGAAATACAAGTTTTATTGAACGCGTATGATACAGAATCTTGTATCACCACAGTGTGGTGATACAACATTGGCGGTAAAGCGCACGTGCACTTTCTCAATGTTACGTCATCAGGGAGTCTTGGAATTGTCGGTCAAAACATAGTTCAGTGGTTTTCTGTGATAAAATGTAATTTTTTCACATAAAGTATTGTTTTTTCATTATTTTAAATAACCTAATTGGAAATGTTAGATAAAAATATTATATACACAGTGTGTATGTACAACCCTTCGTATCAGGTCTCGTCCTTTTTTCGTAGCTGTATCACTACTCGTCGCGCAAGCGCGACTCGTAGTGATACGGCTACGAAAAAAGGACTCGACCTGATACTGAGTGTTGTACATACACACTGTGTATATAATATGTATATATCGGCAGCTCATCAGCTACGGTACAAAGAGGCTGTGGTGGCCTAATGGATAAGACGCCAGTCTATAAACTGAGGGTCTCTCACCTGCTCACCGCTGTGAGTCCTAGTCCCGCTGTGCCGAGGTGTGCACTGTAAATCTCGGCAGGTCGTTTTTTTTTTCAATTTCTTACGGATATTTATAAAATTATAACATTCAAAACCAATCTTGGTAAATTTTTTTTAAATGGAATAACTATTTAATTTGTAACATGCGCTAAAATTATAATTTAATTTAAAAAATAATAAAACAAAATACTAGAAATTTTGAATTTTTCTGTGAACAATAATATTCATAGACTTTGGTGTGGGTTCAAAGGAACATTATTTTAAAAAAATTGTATTCGCAACATGGTAATAAGAATGTAGTGGTTATTTGCATGTATAACAAACAATATGCATCAGGCTCCAATTTGACAATATTTTTTTTATTTAAGACTTTCCTTAACTTGAATTTGACAACTTCTGGTACAGTACTTGAACTAAAACGTTTCTTCACAATTTTAACATAGATATAATAAGCGTAGAATACGAAAGCTTGTTCGTGCCACTTTGTAATCTGATTTTTTTTTCAAATCGTACATACGAATTTAAAAATCGTACATACGATTCTAAAAGTCGTATATACGATCTTAAAATTCGTAGGTACGATTTTAAAAGTCGTAGGTACGATTTGAAAAAAAAATCAGATTACAAAGTGGCACGAACAAGCTTTCGTAGTATAATGGTCTTCAAAATGACAGACTGAATGACATTATAAATTGATAGATAGCTTGAAAACGAACAGACTTATACATATTTTATATTTGCCAGATTCAAGTTAAAACACTATTGTGAAAATTGGGACTAAAAAAAAGTAAAAAGCCAAAAGTGGGGTGATAGTTCTTTCAAAATAATTTAATTACGCGCAAATAATTTCGACTTAATAAGAAAATGGCACTCACCATCAGTAGAAGAATCGGGTATTCCTAGAATTGACATCATAGAGTGGTTGGTCGTTGAATGTAGATGTAAAGCCATTACTCATAAAAACTCGGAACAGAGATTTAGACAAATAAAATATCCAAATATAAATGATGGAAAAGAAAGAGAATATCTAATTTTACGTGTGACATAATTTAATTAAGTTAATTTGAGTAATCAAGTACACTATTTGATTGGACAATTTTAACTTAACCAAGTGCTGATTGGATAATCCTTCTAATAACACTCAGACAGGGATGTTATTATAAGATGTTTGTTGCTTATTTTGTTTATTTTTGTTTATTTTTCGGAGATGTAATTGTTAAACAAACTCGGGATTAAGAATTGAACTGCTTGGACGGTATGATTGAATTCTCCAAATTTTAATGAAAACACATTAAGCTGGGGTAAGAACACTTAGTGAAGCCAGGCGTTAAGCTTACATACTCCCGTGATTATCTCTCCGGATTAACGGAGTATAGCTTGGATAATTATTATACCAATTATACTTCCTGAGTATTGTCGGAATATTCATAATGTGTATCAAACACCAGATCGCACTTGTTCTGATAATAAGAACCCCAATTATGTGTGTGTGTGTGTGTGTGTGTGTGTGTGTGTGTGTGAGAGAGAGAACCCAAATCAGAAATTCAGAGAGAGAGAGAGAGAGAGAGAGAGAGAGAGAGAGAGAGATTCTAAAACAGGATAACTAACTGATTTCCAAGTGAATTAACACTATTAGTAATCTAAAATTTTCACAAATTTATATCTACCGATTTGATATTAAAATACCTAAATAGAATAAATGCTTCAACATAAAATACACCAATGTCATGTCAAAATTGACTTATGAGACACTGCTTATCATTAACACTATTAACGTTCAACTAAAGAGTTAACTTCATAAACAATAAAATGCAACAAGTTAAATATGTGCCTGTAATTAATTAAAAAATGCAAAGATGTTAGGCATGTGTACGATAAGTTGATAACAAAGTAAAAAAAAAAACAATATCTATATGTTCAAGGTATCATTTGCACTGAAGGAAAGGCTCAAACCATAATACATTTGATGTCTAACAATATGAATTATTTAAAAATACAGCATTTGTAGTTAAATTAAGAATAATATTTAATACTTAATTCCATAAAAATACAAATGCCATGTACAGTGCAACCTGCCGTAAAGGTCATCTCTTTCAAAGGGTCACCTGCTTATAAAGGCCAGTAGAACTGCTCTTTATTCATATTATTTGAACCTGTATATAAAGGTCACCTGCCCACAAAGACCAATTTCACTGGTTCACTTAGATGGCCTTTAGATGGATAGACAGGTTTTACTGTACTTAAAAAAACTCTATTCCATTAAATTCAAAAATGAGCAAGTGACATTTCCGTTATAAAAATTATGTCCCCTAAATGAAATTGGCAGGGGTTGGGGGTTTTAATGTTTACTCTAATTCTTCTAAAAACATTTTGTCCGCTACTTTTCTCGGTATCTTTATGAAACTTGACAGAAACAATCTTAGAGTGGGGAAGCTATTTAGCTATTCCTTATTTGATCAACTATATAATTGCGTTTTTTGTAATTATATGGTGATGTTGTAAACCTTAGTGTTGATCAAAATATTCATGTTTTCGTAGTTGTTCAAGACTATATATTGTCACCCAAAAAAATTTGTCAGTAACTCTCTCTCTCCTATAATTTACTAGTATTTAACAATATAGTACAAAATTAAATTCTTCGACTTGCTTTCCTGATCTTCTAACTTATTGCATTTTAAGTAAAGGCTATGGAGACGAGTTTACACAAGACATCGGTCTAGTTCTCGAATCTTTTTTCTTTGTATTCTTTCCTTTTTTCTACTTATTTTCAAATTTTACTATTATTTGTTATATCTAGATCGAAAAAAGTCGTAATATCATCGTTTATTCATATTTTTCTATAAAATAATATATCTCATATACAAATGTTTATGGATAACATGATACATACCAGGTCTATTGTTTTGTAAAAAGGCCTATTTTTTTAACTTCTCACATTAATTTATGTTGGTCCACTGGTTTTTTAAATTAATGGGGGATGGTTAGATACCATCTAAAAGTACTATAACTACACCACTGGGCACCTACTCCAGTGACCGTCTAAAGTCAGGGATTTATAACCAGTGATCTGACTGTATAGTCTTGTTTGGTTGTTCTTTAAAACATTTTTTTGTATTTTGTCCCGTTTTTTATTCATACCGATTAGTGACAGACTAGATGAACACCCCAAATCAAACCGGAGATGGTAACCTTTTTTGGTTGTCATTGTAAGCTGTGGTTCTGCTCCAAGCTCACAATCATTCCTTAAATTAGATTTTCTTAACTTAAATCTGACAATTGTGTAATCTTTTAAATAATTTTGTAAATTGTTAAGATTTCCAGAAAATAACGGTGTCATTTTGAAGATCATTCCAACATCTGTACTAGGATGTATTTAATTTGCATCCGTAGTTCATGAATCTTTATTATGTAACTGTAACATCGATACTTATCCATTGATTGTAATTTTGCGCATTGTTACTTTTGATGGTCTCGTGGTAGACATTAAACGGCTGTACACACACTGAATGTGTCTGTTATTAAAGACGGCAGTATTTGTCTGTTAGTCAACACTGCAAGTAAATAAGTTTTGAAAAAAATGTTTACCTAATTTCCCAAAAAAAGATCAGAAAAATGCTACATTTAGGTTAAGCAAAATCTTAAGGAATGATTACAGGGACCAGGTCCCGATTTCACAATCATTCATCAACTAAGATTTTTCTTAACTTAAGGCTTAAATTTAGCAAATTCTCCCAAGCTCTTTTTGGAGCTATCAATAAATATTTTTGTCACAACTAATGCAATAATATAATAAGTTTGATATAATCTTTAAAATGACACCTTAAATGCCACACTACCTTAACAATTAACATTATTAAGATTTCATATTTGACAGATTTAAGTTAAGGAAAATCTTAGTTAAGAAATGTGCAATTGGGGCTGATCAATACAGTATAGACCTGTCAAACGTTTAACACTGAGCTAAAACATCAGCGTCGAAAAGCAAGCTTATTTTAGCCTCTCGTTTGTTCGGCTGTTCAGTTATCTATCATTCAGTTTTTCGACAAATAACTGCAGTGGCGGATTTAGGGGAGGGGTTGCGGGGGTTGCAACCCCCCCCCCCCTTTTAAAAATTTAAAGAGAGAGAGTGAGATATTGACTGATTAATATTATTTTCTTGGCCCCCATCGGGGCTTTGCCCTAGACCCATCGTCTCTGGAAGCTCGCGCCTTCGGCGCTCGCAGCTAGCATTGATATAATTCTCACCCCCCTTTCAAAAAATCCTGTATAGTTCTCAACCCCCCCCCCCCTTTGAAAAATCCTGGATAGTTTTCAACCCCCCTTTCAAAAAATCCTGGATCCGCCCCTGAACTGTTAACGGCTTTGCCACTTGAGAGCCAAGCTTTAACTCCTATTCGTTATCTCGATGTTAAACTTTCGACTGGCCTGTACTTTGGTATATTTTCATAACCCTTTTAAAGATTATTTACGTAAACGCACAAATATAAAGAAGTTTGTTATCTGTCAACTTTATAAATACCCGACCACGTGAGAAGGTAAAGTCTCAAACTGTATACGCCTCTAAACCGTAGGACATTGTAACAGCCATATTGGAAGTCATAAACTTACAATACAATGTGACACAGAACGCCTCTAAACCGTAGGACATTGCAACAACCATATTGGAAGTCATAAACTTACAACACAACGTGACACAGAACGCCTATAAACCATAGTTTACGACACAATGTGACACAGAACGCCTCTAAACCGTAGTTTACAACACAATGTGACACAACGCCTCTAAACCGTAGGACATTGGAAGTCATAAGGTGACACAGAACGCCTCTAAACCGCAGCACATTGTAACAACCAAGCTTACAACACAATGTGACACAGAACGCCTCTAAACCGTAGCACATTGTAACAACAACATTTGAAGTCAGAAGCTTACAAGAACAAACACACCGGTCCATGTAAGTTTGACATTTCTATACTAGCGATAAATTATTGTTAAACTTGTTTTAATTTTGTAGCACATTAGGTCGTTTTGGTACACACTTTCTCATTAATAGTGCTCGGATCAAAATTTTAAAACTTAACGGATAAATATATTTCTTCACAACAGAAAGATATACGGCTTATGCGCATCAAGATTATCAAGTCCTTCAAAAAGTTTTATGGCCTTCATCACAATATTGTTGATAAGCATGATCTATGTGTACCCAAAATGACCTTGGATATATTTCCAAGCCGGCCTAGTATTTACTTTGCTTTTGGATTGTGATTTGAACTTGGATTGGTATGCTTGTTTTTAATGATTAAATTCTGTTGATAAAAGAAAATAACTGTGGATTTTACTGATAATCACTGCCTAAAGGCAATAAGGATACAATTTGATCCTCTCAACTCGCTTCCTGGTTAAACGTTCACAGGTTTAACTTAATTTGCCAGTTTTCGAAGTTTTTACTTTGCTTTTGTGGACCCGAGCTGGGTAACTCGAAGTTGTATAGGCATTTACAATAATCAATTTGCGACAATTCAACTCGGTAATAATTTTTGTCATGTGCTACTATACTTTTGAATGCATTACTTTATAAACATTAAAAAGTAGGGCCGTATAGTTTACAATATAAAAAAGAAACAAATCTATGTCCGAATCACAATCTAGAAGCAAAGTAGAAACTGACACATTTGGTTAAACACGTGAACTTCCAACAGGGAAGTGAGACCGGAAGGGTAAGCGCACAGCAAAGTTTTGATTCAAAATTTGTAACTGACAATAATCAAAAGAGAATTTCACAGTTATCATAAGAAAGTAATTAAAACAATACTCCATGTACATGTGATCGCCTAGGCGAAGATGAACACCTTTGTTTTTGGAATTTCCAATTAATTTATGCTAAGTCTCTGTCCAGGATTCCCCTGGATATATTTGACGTCCCATAGTTCCATGTTCCTTGCGCACAATTTTGTTTACATACGTGGCGGGTGTAGCTAGCTAAACAGGAGGTACTTACCCTTCCGGAGCACCCAGCCTCACTTCCTTGGTGGAAGTTCACGTGTCTAACCTGACTTGTTAGTTCCAGAGTTTTTACTTTTCTTCTGAATTGTGATTCGGACATGGATTAGTATGTTAGTTTAAATGTTTAGTATTATTGTTTTTTAACCACCGGATTTCAAAATTTCACATGTCATCATCATTTTCAATTACATTATACATGCCTTTCGAAATTTTAACACTAAAGTAACGAATTGGAGCCGAATCGACAGCCCATCTCGGTCCCTCGTTACCTAAAACTCGATAGGTTCTCGACAGCCCATCTCGGTCCCTCGTTACCTATAACTCGATAGGTTCTCGACAGCCCATCTCGGTCCCTCGTTACCTATAACTCGATAGGTTCTCGACAGCCCATCTCGGTCCCTCGTTACCTATAACTCGATAGGTTCTCGACAGCCCATCTCGGTCCCTCGTTACCTATAACTCGATAGGTTCTCGACAGCCCATCTCGGTCCCTCGTTACCTAAAACTCGATAGCTTTTCGATAGCAGCTATTTGTCTCTCAACAGATTTTCGTCCTCTATTGTTTGTGACAATGAAGTTACGTTTTTTTCCCATAAAAAATCAAATAAATCTGAATAAAAATTGATATTATTCACTTATTTGTGCCTAGTCGTAACCGAAAACCTGTATGCGCATCCGCGATTGTCGTAAAGTATTTCTGTAGAGAGAAAAATGTTGGCACTACAGGAATTTTACATGATGATAATGCCGATGTTTACATTAGAAGTGATGTCCTTGGTGACGTTTTACGTCATATGCCCAACAGGGCCCGCCTTTTGCCCGAATTTTCAACATGTCAAATCCCCATAGCGTTTTGCTCTGTGCAGAAATATTCTAAGCTATTCGCAGATGCGCATGTAGATTTTCTGTTACGACTAGGTACAAGTAATAGAATATTATCAATTTTTATTCAGATTTATTTGATTTTCTATGGAAAAAGCGTAACTTCACCGTCACAAACAGACCGGCTCTGACAGTAGCTATCGGTAACTCGACAGTTGAATTTTGACCTCTTTTTGGCGGTCTGTACTATACATTTATCATTTGTTGTTTGTTTCACACTTTACAGAAATCATAATGGCCCAATCAAAAGCCGCAGCCCAAAGCATGGTCATTAAGGATAGGAAGTGTGAACTGTGTGACGTCGATGATGTGACCTGGAAGTGTTTAAACTGCGACGAGGTCATCTGTGATAGCTGTAAGTCAATACACCTGAAGAGCAAAGGGACCAGAACCCATAAATTTGCGTCATTAGGTGATACAGGAAAACGTGGTCAAAGAAGCGATCAAAAATGCATTAACCACCCTTCTGAAGATGTATTGATGTACTGCTCGGTATGTGATTTGCCAGTTTGCCGACATTGTATCGCCAGTGAATCCCATAAGAACCATTCTATTTCCATTTTTGAAGACGCAATTGACAAAAAGAAAAAAGAACTCTCCGATATTGCACAGGCGTTTAGACAAAAAATAAAACAACATGAAGCAGCATCAGAATCCAACAGATGTTTCCAGAAAGACTTCGATGATGAATTATCAATGGCGATAGAAAAAGTATTATATCGTAAAAATGAAATGAAACAGGAAGTTGACAAAATTACCTCTGAATTCGTCAATCAATTACAGGGCAAACAAAAAGAGAAACGAAAACAAACTACATTCCTACAACAGAGGTTACAGAACGATACCAAAGAGCTTAGAGAATTAGCACAAAAATGCGAGAGTCTACAGTCAAAAGGGATTGTCCAATTAAACGAGCATATTGCTGATATGAAGGGTAAATTAGACAAATGGACACCGTACGATCCACCTTATAGAGATCATCCACCAAGATTAGCGACTGACAATATTGATATGCGAGAACTTAAAGCGTTGTTTGGCGACCTTGTAAGGTATCAACCAAGAAAGCAATACCGACAGCAAGCTATCGCGGTAACCGATCCAGTGGAAAAATTGAAGATATTAAATTCCTTCATCATCCCGACATTTATAAACCGGATAGAAGCAACTGGTTATGGCACTGTTTTGGCATGGTGTACTTACTCCAAATTATTATTTAATGTAACATCAGATGGCAAGATATTGAAACTTCAAAATGCAGAAATAGGATTAGACGTGCATGATTTAGCTACTACATTAAGTGGGACACTGCTCACATTGTCCGGCGGGCAAGTGAAGAATCTTATATGGCCCAGTGAGCTGAGAAATATATATGAATTCGAAAACGAGTGTTTCACGCGTGGTATCACTGTCACAGAGAACGGTGACATCATTGTTGCGTTGGTTGACTCCACAAGAGGAGGAGCGCTGGCAAAGATAACAATTCAAAAGGGGAGAAGTGAAATGTTCTCTTATGTTGAGCACATGTATATATCACGCCAGTTAGATAACCCATATGCCATTAGTACTAACATAAATGGTGACATTGTAGTGGTAGATGACAACAGTAAGGTAGTTGTGGTGGATCAAGAAGGACACCACAGGTTTACGTATGACGGTAAGCGAAATGGAATGAAGAAAGTTTTCAACCCACGATATACTGTTACCGACACAAACGGCAATATCATTATAAGTGATGGTGGTAATTCAGTCTTACATTTGCTAGATATAGAAGGAACATTTTTACGATTTCTGATTACAGATGATGGCTGGTTTGACGAGCCAAGTGGATTGTCTCTTGATATAACCGGCATTTTGTGGGTGTGTGATAGAAAAAGAATTATCAGACTAAAATACAAATAAACAAACATTGTGAAAATATCAATACTAATATCCAAACATTAAAATTATAGGCGAACATTATTAAGGCTGTCCGTTTGACATTTCATTAGGACTATTTATATAGAAGGTTGTTATTACAATAAATACAATGCCAACATTCAATTTATGGAGTGACAGTCTACAAGCGCCATCTACAACCGGAACAAGAAAACAAGGAGAAGTTAATTAGTGCAGCCAACCTGCTATTTCAATTTCCCGGCTTGCGTCCAGCTTTTCAGTAGTGTATCCTATTGAGAAGTTATTTTTAGTGTTTTTTAGTGCATTTGGCTTTTTTGTACCTTTGTTATTTTACAGTTTGTCTTTATATTTCGCTTTTGTATTTTCGTGGAAATTATTCTACAATTTTATTGCATTGTATTTCCACGTGTTGTTTTGTTAGGCTTCTTACAAGTTTTTTCCACGTGTTTTTATTTTTTATGTTGTTCATTACTTTTACACGTTTAGTGTAATAAGTTTTTTATATTTTATTAATTTAGTCATATATTTTTGTTTGTGGTTTTTTTTCATTTATTTATACTTTTATATAATGGAAAATATTTCTGTTCCCTGGAACTGACAGCTTTCTGGCTCCAGTTTCGCACTCTCCAGGCTCTCTGCAACATTTTATACTCTCTTTTAGAGAGGGGATAAATCTGGAGGGCGGCCTTATCCAGGACATAGATCTTGAAAGGCCATCGGTGACTGTGTCAGTGGTCTACACGAGGTCATCTGTCCCTATCCACACTGTGACTCGCCGCGTTAACAGTGTGTGTAGTGTATCTATGGCCTCTGGCGGGGGCAGGGTAGGTGGTGTCCCAGCCTATAGTTCACCTACTATGAATCCTAGCAATATCAAAACCGTGGGTCATAGGGCCCCCTACCCTCCAGGTCCTGGTAACATCTCCCAATCCTCAAAATTTTGGAGGCATGGGAGTTGTCATTAAACTATTAAAGAATTTTAAAGAATCCTTTAATTCCACTTTGTCATCCTTTGGCAGTCATCTTTGGGCTCTTGAGTCCCAAGATAACAAGTCTCCCATGGATCCTGCTGCTGATATTCAGCAGACCATGGAGTTGGCGGAGGATGATCAGCTTTCTGTCCATCCGGGATCAGATGAAGGTGACTTCCTGTCTGGAGAGGAAGACATTTTTTCTGATCCAAGAGATCCCGCTCCTCTGGAGTTGTGAATACTTTGGACGGGAGCTGTTTGGATGGGGATGAGGAAGAAGATTCTTCTTCCTCTGCTAACATCAGGACTTTCCTCAGGAGTAAAGTTTTTGCTCTTTTGAGAGATAGTCCTGGAGTGCAGATGTCATCCCCTCCTAGGAAGAAATTTGCTCCCTCTGGTTTCCAGATATGCCCAGGCTCTGGTTTTGTTAAGGATGTGCATCCTTTCTGGAATCACAGCATGTATTGGATGCCCTTTCTTAAATTGATGACTCTGGCTAAAAGAGTTTAACTGAAAAACGTGCCTCTGAGAGCAAATTTTCTGGTTTTGGGCCAACCTCTTTTTCAAGTGTCGTGAGACTCGGAGACTTTCTATCTCACGTCATGACACTTTGAAAAAAGGCTTCAGTGTGCGATAAACAATTTTCGCACCTGATTGGCTCAAGACCTAAGGAGGGTCTGGACAAAGTCTGAGAACAGCCTTAGATTCTTGTCACAAGTACTGTCTACAGCAGACCATTTTTTGTCTGCTGCAGGAGTTCTCTTGAAAGACAAGGTTGGGGAGGATTTCGACGACATTAAGTCGCACCTCCTCCAAGTGGATCAAGCTTTCGCAGCCTCCCAACATCTTTTAGTTGGTACGCTAGCAAATTTCACTCTTTCTAAAAAGTAGGAAATTCTAACGCTCCACTTCAGGAGTCCCTTTTATTTTCTCCATTAACAGACAAACGTTATGGTCTGCCTTTGGAGAAAGTTCAACAGGAGGTGGACAAACAACCCAAATTTGTTAAGGTTATGGTTGAACTGTCCAACGGGGGGCAGGAAGATTGTCAGCCAACAAGGCTCTAATAATGCTCAGTCATCTGACAAAACTACATCGCTTAAGCGAAAGCTTAATCGGAGACCAAAGCAACCTTTCGCTTTCACCTCTTCTTTTTCTTCTGGCGGTAAAGGGGTTTTCCAACCCAAAAACCCACGGAAGCAGGGGCCTCGTAAATAGGGACTCAATCCCTGTATTACTAGTAGCTCTGAGGGAGAAAGAATTCCATCAAATTCCCCTCCCTCATATCCCAGTGTGAGGCAGGTTGTCCCATTTTATTCAGAAATGGGAAAACATTACCTCAGACAAATGGTGCCATCAGTGAATTTCAGTTCAAATATCACCCCCCTTTAACATATCAGGAAGTCGATTTGTCTCGGTTCTCAGACCCTCACAGAAGGCAACTTCTGTCAGAAGAGGTCTCGTTCCTTCTGCAGAAGGGAGCAATATATGAAGTACCTCTTCTTCATCTCTCTCCAGGCTTCTATTCAAGAATTTTTCTTGTCCCATAGAAGTCCGGGGGGATGAGGCCTGTCATAGATCTATCAATACTAAATCAGTATTTAGTGGTTCTACATTTCAAGATGAAATCCAACCGATCTATCAGGGAGGCTATTTCCATGGGAATGTGGGTAACATCTCTAGACCTTACAGATGCTTACTTCCACATTCCCATATCTCCAACTTTTCGGAAATAACTCCGTTTTGTTTTGGTAAGGCACGCTTTCCGAGCTCTTCCGTTCGGTTTAGCGATAGCCCCTCTAGTATTTGCCAGGGTCATGCAGGAGGTAAGTTCTTACCTCCATACCCTGTCTATACTCATCCATATGTATCTGGACGATTCTCTTATTAGAAACATGGACAGATAATAGGTGGAATCTCAAACTCAGACAGTCTTAGATCTGTTTCTGAGTCTGGGGCTTACAATTTCTTGGAAGAAATCCGAGTTAATCCTAACTCGACAAGTGCCATTTACGACCCAAGATGGTCAATTATCTGTCCTTGGGGTGAATCAAGGGAAATTGATCCTCTCAAAGCCTCTGTTCAGGTAGTTGCTGACATTTTGAAGTGAAAGGTTTTTCGCCTTCGACTGTCAAAGGATACCGGTCAGCCATTTCCAAGATATTTTCGTCTTAGGTGGTCCAGATATGGGTCAAAATGACTTTTGTCTTTACTTGTTCGGAATTGCTCTAGCGAGAGACCAAGACAACGTCGTCTTGTTCCTCGGTGGGATTTGGGCTTAGTTTTAGGTGCACTGTCAGAGTCTCCTTTTGAGCCAGCTGATAACGTACCACTTAAGTTTTTAACTTATAAGTGTTGTTTTTTTACTAGCTTTGGCTTCTGATCGTAGAAAAAGTGAATTACATGCTCTGTGTATTTCTGACTCATGTCTTCGCTTTTCTAGATATAATGATTCTGTCACTCTTTTAAGCCTGCCTTTTTTTGCTAAAAGCCAGTAGTCTACAGGTTTCAGAGAAAGGTTCTGAACCTACCTGCCTTCCAGTTCTGAATCTTCGGTCTCCAATGTTCTGTGTCCACTAAGGGTCCTTGGAATTTATCTTTCAAGAACTCGAACTTTGAGACAGGTAGAGCGATTGTTTATTTCCTTTAAAAAGACATAAACGATATTTCATCTAACATCTATTTTAACATGGTTATGTAATAATATCATGTTGGCATATCAATCTAGTTCTAAAGTTTAAGCCTAGCATGATATCAGGGCTCATGAAGTAAGATCTCTTTCTTCCTGTGCCATGTTTAACAATTGTCCAGTTTCTGAAATTTTAGAAGCTGGCTTTTGGAAGTCTCAGAATACATTCATCTCCTTTTATTTGAGGTCAACGTCAGACCAAGCCAACAGTTTATATTCTTTGGGATCTCTTGTAGCTTCACAGCATGTTGTTTTTCTTCCTGTGTCATCTACAGGGGACTCAGCTCTGTGTTGAATTCTGTTTTTTTTCTCCATAAATTGAATGCAAGTCACGAATATTGTAATAACAAACCTAATTTTTAGTATTACAATTAGTTTTTGTAAAATAAATATTTACCAACATTCAATTAGAGGTCCTTCCCTTCCCCTTTGTCCCTTAGTGCTTATGTGCATATACATGTACGCTATTGGGAATTTGATATGGGAGAGAATAAGCAGGTTGGCTAATATATATTAGGCTGCACTAATTAACTTCCCTATTTTTTTGTTCGTGCTGTAGATGACGCTTGTGGAATGTTACTCCATAAATTGAATGTTGGTAAGTATTAATTTTACAAAAACCAATTTTAATAGTAAAAATTAGGTATCCACCCTATACAAGGGTAGTTAGGATTCGCAGTTAAGACGCGAACAATGCAAGTTTTAACTGGTAAGGACGAAATAGGCACCTGTAATTCCTATATGTAAATGTACAGGTCCATAATAAATATTCAACTTACAGGTCAAGCGGACAGGTCAGGTCACCTTTATATAAGCATCACCTCCATATAAGGACCAGTAAAATATAATCCTAATTGGCTTTTATTCATGTTTTTTTTAACCATATACATATATGACAAATGTAAATAAATGTCAATTTTACTGGTTCCTTTAGGTGGCCTTTGTAGACAAGTTTGACTTACGTACATTTCTTAGAATTAGTAATACCATTCGACAGGCTTGTTAATGGTACATCATTATGGTGTGTGAAATGAACACGGATATTAAGATTGACCACAAGAAATATATTAGATTTTCACTAGTTATTTTGAGTTGTATATGTGACATTTTTGTTGATTTTTAAAAATGTGATTTGTTTGGTCATCATAATTGAATATTTTTTTTTTACAATATTATGGAATTCTTGCTTATCACGATGAAAGATTATAATTTGTGAAGGATATTCGTGTATGTTTACATTACTTTTTACCCTGTGACCATCGTGTGATGGTAGTTTAGGATTTAACATGTTGTTATCTTTAAATACGGTATGTATTATATCTTTTAGATACTGGTTGACTTTACATCGTCCAAGTGTTGTATTCGCGTATAGTTATTGGCTTTTAGTCTGTATAAAATATTACAAGCTATTTCGATGATGTTTAAATGAACATGAATACTAGTATCAAGATTGATCACCACAAAAACACTTTACATATACCAAAAAATCAAGTTTTCTTAAATTATACGACAGAGTCTGACATTCGTGTGTATATAATATATATAACACAAGACTCGTTTCATAAAATTTAATTCAACTCATTTAATGAATCAAACATTAAAAAACTATTCATGCAATCATCTTTATATGTAATATATTTGTATGATTTATTTGACAGCTGTTCATGAAATAAGGCTTTCAATATAAGCTAATTGTTACCTTATGTTATATGATTCAAATAAACCTGGTATATTTCTATAGTTTAGAATCACAATCCAGAAGCAAAGCAAAAACTTTGGAACTGACAAGTCAGGTTAGACACGTGGACTTCCACCAGGGAAGTGAGGCCGGGTGCTCTGAAAGGGTAAGCACCATCTGTTTAGCTAGCTACACCCGCCACGTGTGTAATCAAAACTGTGTGAAATGAACATGAAACTCTGGAACGTTAAATATATGCAGGACAATCCTGGACACAAAGACATCAAACTGAACAGAATTTGCTAAACCTTTCGGAACACCCGCGCTATCTTCCCAGGTTGACGTCCACGTGTCTATCCTAACTTGTCAATTCTAAAGTTTTACTTTGCTTCTGGATTGTGATTTGGACATGGATTGGTATGTTTGTTATTACTTTGCTTTGGGTTTGTGATTTGGACATGGATTGGTTTGTTTGTTTTTACTTTGCTTTGGGTTTGTGATTTGGACATGGATTGGTATGTTTGTTTTTACTTTGCTTTGGGTTTGTGATTTGGACATGGATTGATATGTTTGGTTTTACTTTGCTTTGGGTTTGTGTTTGGACATTGATTGGTATGTTTGTTTTTTACTTTGCTTTGAATTTGTGATTTGGACATGGATTGGTTTGTTTGTTTTTACTTTGCTTTGGGTTTGTGATTTTGGACATTGATTGGTTTGTTTGGTTTTACTTTGCTTTGGGTTTGTGTTTGGACATTGATTGGTATGTTTGTTTTTTACTTTGCTTTGAATTTGTGATTTGGACATGGATTGGTTTGTTTGTTTTTACTTTGCTTTGGGTTTGTGATTTGGACATGAATTGGTATGTTTGTTTTTACTTTGCTTTGGGATTGTGGTTTGGACATGAATTGGTATGTTTGTTTTTACTTTCCTTTTGGGATTGTGGTTTGGACATGGTTTTTGATAGCCGTGTCATCCCAATTATATTTTGAGAGATTACTAAATGTACCTGGGTGGTTATTTTTCTCAATGAATGCCCTCAATGTCAAACATTATTGTTTAGAATTAATTTTACAATACTGTAGATAAATGAAAAGTCATACTGAAAAACGCGCCTGATGTTGATATGACACTAACATTAATATGATGCCACTTCATTGTTCTCTTAATCTTAAAGTACATGTAACAATGAAGAAAAGAAAAATATGTAAATTGGTTGTTTTCTAATACACTAGTACATTTGTACAATATATAGAACTTGTTCCCACTACGGGATAAGGTACATACAAATAAATTGTTGATTCAGGAATATGGGTTTAGGGTATCAAGGCCATCAAAACGTTTTATGACCCGTCATCACGAAACATGATGATAAGTATGATCTCTCTGTATCCCAAATGACAATGGATGTATTTGACGTTTCAGAATTCAATGTTCCTTTCATTTTTCGATTTTGATTTCACACGTGGCTGGTGTATACAGGAGGTTCTTGCACTTCCGGAGTACTTTGTTGGACTAATATGTTTGTGTTTGATGGTAAAACGTCTATGTTGATGTTCTGTACACTACTTTTTATAGGATGTATACTATCGTGATTTTACACCTCTGGTCAATAAATAAAAACAGTCAGACCAATTCATGTCCAAATCACAAATCGAAAAGCAAACTAAAACATTAAAACTAGCAAAATAAGTTAAATACGTCAAGTTTCACAAAGGAAGTGGGACCGGGTGCTCCGGAAGGTGAGCCCCTCTTGTTTAGAAATAATAAACATATGATCACATATTATTTTTAAAACAAATATTTGTCTGTATAAAATATCATTTTTATAACAACAAAAGAAGGAGAAACACATTATATCAAGAATTTTGTTTTGTATATGATGAAACTCCAGTTCAATTGCTACTTTTCTGATTCAATCACAATCATCACAAGTGTTGAATAAATTAACGTGTCATGTCGTATATACAAAAGTTTTGCTTATACATGTATAAGAAATAATCGTCTCGTGGTCTAACGAGACTTGAATAACAAAATCTACTTATTTTAATTGACTGTTGAGATTACCTCCATTGAAATAAATGATTTTTACGAATTAGAATTACGTCACAACCATTGTTCGCGGCACATAGCACAGCGTCACAAAAGGGAGTAAGGAAATGTGTCATATAAACGGACCACCCATGAGAAGATCGTTCATTTTTCCATGGCGCTGGCTTTCTTCACACAGGTCATGTTAGAATTACAAATAATTCACTCTCATAAGGGTATTTCTAGTGCATACCCACAATATGCCGGCTGCATCAATAGATAATCCACGTGGTTCGTCAAATCCACGTTTCTTAAAAATCAGAATTTGTAAGAACTGTCCATCCATACGAAGCAGATGTAAAACTGAGTTACCTACGTCACTTATGATGATGTTACCTTGTCGGTCAGTGACAACGCATTGTGGATTAAACGCGTGCTCCAGTCCTTTCCTCTGACCATCATATATGTACTTCAGGTGTCCTTTTTGATCTACCACAATGACCTCACTATGGTTATCCACAACAACAATGTCACCGTTTATGTTCGTACAGAGGGAATGTGGATACACAAACAATACTGAGTTGTCCACTTCATCGTATTGAAATGTCCGGATTTCTCTTCCGTTCACTGTAATCTCGACTAGTTTACTGTCCACTTCGTCACCACATAAACCCACAAAAGCATTCCCAGTGTCTGTTGCAGTGATACCGCGTGCTTTGAACTCTTGAGAATTAAAAACTACTTTTAATTTTCCATCTGATAATAATTTCATCACTTTGCCTCCGTGTACTGTCAGCAATACTTCACCTGATTTGACAACAGCTAAATCATAAATTTTTAAGTCTGTTTTAACATTTTGTACTACATCCCCATCTGATGTTATCAATCTTAATTCCTTGTAGCCATAGGACCATACCCATGCTTTCTCGTCACTTTGTTTATAGAACAATCTCCACATCCAAGCAACCTGATCCTTACCTGCTGTTACTACGCAGTCTACAGCCACTAGGCCTTGGAGAGTGAACGTGTTTAATATCTTAACCTCTAAATAAGGAATTGATTTCTTGATTTGCTTCGTCTCTGGTTTGCCCTCAACAAGTTCACCAAACAGAACCTTAAGATCTTGTATGTCCACATTCTTTGTCAAAAGGTCTGGTGGATGGTCTATATTTTGCGGATCACATGGGGTATACATGTCTAACCTATCCTTCATATCAGCCACGTACTTGACTAACTGAGCATTTCCATCTGACCGTTTTCGCTCGCAGTATAGCACCTGTATTCGCATTTCTCTAATTTCATTCTGTAGCCTGCGTTCTAGGACTGAAGCATGTTTGTGAGTACGTTTATGTTGACTCTGTAATTGGTTGACAAATTCTGAAGTGATCGTATCAAGTTTCTGTTTCAGGTCTTCATTTCGGTGGTGCACTTCTTCAATTCTCTTGGATATTTCAGCATCGAAGTTATCTTGACGACTGTTGGTGGATTGTAATGTTTCTTCATGCTTCTTTATCCGTTCTCTGAACTTTTGTGCGAGATTTGAGATTTCTATTTTCTTTTGATCAATTACGTCTTCGATTAATAAAATAGAATGGTTCTTGTGTGATTCAGCGGCAATGCATTTTCGACATACTGGCACATCACATGACGCACAATACATCGACATGTCTTCGTTCGGATGAACGGTGCATTTTGTGTTATCTGTATCACCACTGCTCTCTAGTTTATCTACGTCTCTCAAGGACACGAGTTTGTGGTTTTTACTAGCTTTGCTCTTTATATGTATTGATTTACAATGATCACAAATGCCCTCGTTGCAATTTAAACACTTCCAGGTTACATTGTTGACGTCACATAATTCGCACTTCCTGTCAATAATTACCACAATCTGAGCTATGGCGTCTGATTCAGCCATTGTCAAATCAAATTTTGTGATTCTGTAAAGTTAAATAATAATGAAATAATGGACAATAAATAAAATATGTGCATTGGATAAATAAAAACGTTATTTTTTGGAAATACATTCGAATGTTTTAAAAAGCGCAGCTTTTTTCACGACAAAGGACCATAGATAACGTTCCACACAAACGTTAAGAGGTATTAATCACGTGGTACAGCGGCGAATCCCATTCTAAAACCAATCAAACTACAAAACGTCAATCTGTATTGGCGAGTTAAAAACTTTTTTTCAAGTTCACGTGGAATTTCCTTTATTACCTCGCCAAAACGGAATGAAACTTGATTTTTTTAAAAAACCGAATAGTTTCGAATGAATTCAAAATTTTAGAGATGGAGATTTTGAAAGGTTTGACACGGTACATAGTATGCAATGAGCCTATGCTTAAGCTAGTACACAAACGTCTGCCACAGTTGTCTGCATTGCTTTCTTAACGGTCACACCGTCAGTCATATTATATTTACAACTATTATTCCCATTTGACGCCCCAGCAGAACTCCTTGTTTTCATTCTAACCTCGAATGTATTACTATTTAGTATGTTTACAGTAATTTTTTCGCCGGAAGCAGCCATCTCGCGTCACGTTTTACGCGCGTAATAATAATGAGGCTAGATGACGTCATGGAACTTTTTGTGATCCGCGCTTTTTATCACATCGAAGTATTTCTAAAATGTCGTCTGTGTATTTTCTGAATTATCAATGGAGTCAGTTTAAATTCCGTTAGATTCAACATTCAAAATAATTCACAATTCATAAAACAAAGTAAAAATAAACAAAGACCTTGTTCTATGACCTCTTTGACTTGTTCATAATAAATAAGGTCTGTTTGTACGGCACTTGTAACAAATATCGGATATCGGGATTCCTGATGACATCGACGGCGATACCGACCCTTCGGGCAAGATAAAAATGGTGTTCAGTGACTATTGGAGACCTCCAACTATTGTATTATATATTATTTTAAATGTTCCGTGTGATTATCATTAACATGAAAGTTTTGGTATAAAGTATTGATATTACACTGACAGATTTGTTAACACGTTATGCTGAGTTAGTTTCAGAATCTTTTATGTTTTTCCGGAGGATCTTGCCCTTCCGGAACACCCAGTGAGTTGAAATCAGGGTTTTTTGTTTCTTTTTCAAGGGGTTCTTACACTTCAGGAGCACCAGATCCGGTCTAACTTAACCGACGGAAGTTCGCGCGTTTTACTTTATTTGGCAGTTTTCAAAGTTTTTAGTTTGCTTTTGGGATTACGATTTGGACATGGATTAGTATTTTTGTTCTTGATCAATAATTGTATGCTCTATGGTGATATTTCAGTATTTAGCTTTTTAAATTTCATTGAAACTGATTTAAATATCGTAACTGACAGATATATTCTTGGTAAAAATATCTAAACATTTAAAGCAAAACAATAAAAAATATAAAAATATAAAAAAAAAACCAAAAATAATAAAAGATAATATTTAAAAAAATCATTAATAACACGTCATAAGTGTTAACTTATCATCAAAACATCAAAAACTAAAACAAGAGGCCCATGGGCCTTATACGCTCACCTGATAACTAATGGCTAGCTGATAGATTTAAAGACAACGTAAATACTAAACCCCAATGACCCCATTTTTTCTTTACATCAAAATGATCATTGTATCAATACCTACAACATTCTAATATACATGCCTATACAAAACGTTTATAGTTTTCAAGATAATTAACCATTTCAGTATTGTTTTACATCTGTGACCTTGACCTTTAAACCCATGACCTTTTCTATACATCAAAATGATTGTTTTATCGATACCTACAACATTCTAATATACATCCTTATACAAAAAGTTAATAGTTTTCGAGATAATTAACCATTTCGGTATTGTTTTCGCATCTGTGACCTTGACCTTTGAACCCATGACCTTTTTCTTTACATCAAAATGATCGTTGTATCAATACCTACAACATTCTAATATACATGCCTATACAAAAAGTTTATAGTTTTCGAGATAATTAACCATTTTGGTGTCGTTTCGCATCTGTGACCTTGACCTTTGAACCCATGACCTTTTTCTATACATCAAAATGATTGTTGTATCAATACCTACAACATTCTAATATACATGCCTATACAAAAAATTTATAGTTTTCGAGATAATTAACATTTTCGGTATTGTTTCGCATCTGTGACCTTGACCTTTGAACTCATGACCTTTTTCTAATACCTACAACATTCTAATATACATGCCTATACAAAAAGTTAATAGTTTTCGAGATAATTAACCATTTCAGTATTGATTTGCATCTGTGACCTTGACCTTTGAACCCATGACCTTTTTCTATACATCAAAATGATCGTCGTATCAATACCTACAACATTCTAATATACATGCCTAAACAAAAAGTTATAGTTTTCGAGATAATTAACCATTTCGGTATTGTTTCGCATCTGTGACCTTGACCTTTGAACCCATGACCTTTTTCTATACATCAAAATGATTGCTGTATCAATACCTACAACATTCTAATATACATGCCTATACAAAAAGTTTATAGTTTTCGAGATAATTAACCATTTTGGTATTGTTTCGCATCTGTGACCTTGACCTTTGAACCCATGACCTTTTTCTATACATCAAAATGATCGTTGTATCAATATCAACAACATTCTAATATAAATGCCTATACAAAAAGTTTATAGTTTTCGAGATAATTAACCATTTCGGTATTGTTTCGCATCCGTGACCTTGACCTTTGAACCCATGACCTTTTTCTATACATCAAAATGATCGTTGTAACAATATCTACAACATTCTAATATAAATGCCTATATAAAAAGTTTATAGTTTTCGAGATAATTAACCATTTCGGAATTGTTTCGCATCTGTGACCTTGACCTTTGAACCCATGACCTTTTTCTATACATCAAAATGGTCGTTGTATCAATACCTACAACATTCTAATATACATGACTATACAAAAAGTTTATAGTTTTAGAGATAATAAGTATAATCAGAGGTAAAAAAAATTAGGTCACGACCTTCACAATTGACCTTGACCTCATTTTGAAGATACTAACAAGAAGATGTCAAAACTGAAAACCCCATGTCATTATCTGGTCAAGTAGTCAAGTTATAACAATTTGAAGCTATTTTACGATTTTTTCAAAATTAAACGCAAAAACGCGTAACCCATTTTTCGACCGAATTTCACGAAATGAACAAACTACAGGCTTAAGACCCTAGAGAAGCCAAATATCACATCAGATTTTTTCTCCAATCAATACTTTCGGAGAAGAAGATTTTTTAAGATTTTTGCACCCCTAGGTCACCTTGACCTAGTTATGGTAGCCATGGCAATGCCACGAACAAATCTGAATTGCACCGACCCAGACATGCTTCTGACCAAGTCTCGTTGAAATCTGCCCAGTGGTTCGTGAGAAGAACATGAAAATGTGAAAAGTTTACGACGACAACGACGACGACGACGACGACGACGACGACGACAGACAACGGACAAATTGTGATCAGAAAAGCTCACTTGAGCCTTTGGCTCAGGTGAGCTAAAAAACAAACATAGCAATTCATGTGCATATCACAATACGGATGCTCCGAAAGGTGAAGCACTTCCTGTTTGCAACCGAAAATTTAAAAATAAATATAAAATGTTGAAAAAACATACCTTCATTGTACTTCTAAACATTAGGTTCCTTGGTTTCCTTACTGGCCTGGCGTATACTGTACAGAGATAAGAGATTAACTTTTAAAAATGAATATAAAATGTTGAAAAAACATACCTTCATTGTACTAGGTAAAATTCACTTCTAAATATTAGGTTCCTTTGTTTCCTTACTGGCCTGGCGTATACTGTACAGAGATAAGAGATTAACTTTTAAAAATGAATATAAAATATTGAAAAAACATACCTTCATTGTACTAGGTAAAGTTCACTTCTAAACATTAGGTTCCTTGGCTTCCTTACTGGCCTGGCGTATACTGTACAGAGATAAGAGATTAACTTTTACTATTTATTTGTCCTACCAATCATTTATTTTGATAAGGAATATGACGTCTGATTTTTATCTTGGCGGCACAAAAGTTTCAGACAACCTTGTAGAACCTTTTTCCGAGGGGAGGTAGATAACTTTGTTCACTCATCAACTCATTATGTCCAAATACTTAACGGTACCTGTAACGATTTTTTAAAATTTAAATACCATTCAAATACTACAATATAAAACGTCATTACGGTTTCAACAAGTTACTTTTAACAATAATGTTCATGTAAGTAATGTAGAGAGAGATTGTTTGGTTGACTCGGCATTTGTAAAATTGAAAGAGAACCAGAAAATAGAATAGGTTGCAATGTCACCTCTAAACCATAAAACTTTAAATTTAACTGATAATGTTAAAAGTTGGATGTTAGGAATTACATTATAACATATTTAGAGAAACCTTCGATAACATAACGTAAAAATAAGTTTCACCTAATTCACAAACCTGTAATAGTCACAAACAAGAATATGTCACTTATATCGATCCCTCACAAGTTATAGGTGAAGTGGAAGAAATTTTTTACCTTTGCAGTGCTCTCATAACAGTGTAAAGGGAGTGTTCTTTAACGAATTGCGCCTGCCTCGAAGCAAACCGACAAAGTTGCAATGAGAAAACACGTGGACACTTTAGTATTGCTTAGTTCTGTGTTCGGGAAATGGGTTTTAAGATCTCTTCCGCCGGACCCCTTGACTTTCGTTTCGAATGTCGATTGCTCGGCGAAAGAACAGCAACTACATATTTTCATGTCCTGGTCAGACCCCGGTCTGGGTGCGAACCACGACCTTCCACATACGAAGCAAACTGCTGAGCTACCGTAGTGGTATCATAGTAAACGGGTATTTGCTACAAGAAGTAGGAGTGGCCATGGTACTTGTTGAGTATTTAAATCTCCTCAAGAAGAGAAGCAAATACGTATATAAGTATAAAAGGAAAAAAGTATGAGTTTTATCAAACAAGTCCTGAAAATCATAAACTGCAAATACCTTTATAAATACTATCAATCTGTTGCAGTTGACAATCAGATGACAATTTGAATATACAAGTACATGTGTGCAAGTGTTTCTCTTATTTATATTAGGGACATAATGTTGCTTTAAATGTCATTTAATACATGAAAACAAATTAACTTGTTTCTTTAAATAACTAAGAATTGAGCAGGTGGAATAAATACGAGTCTGGTAAGAGTTTTCTCCCTTTACATAGGTAGTAAGTGCATTCTTGGTGATACCCCATACATGAAATTATCATGGCATTGAACTCACGATTTTTTATGACACGTGCACGCGCGACGGGTGTAGCTAGCCAAATAAGAGGTGCTTACTCTTCTGGAGCACATGGTCTCACTTACCTGGTGGAAGTTTACGATGCAGTACGAAAAATGCCATTCATTCATTCATTTCTTTATTTCCTCCTTGATGGAGATAAATGACATGCTTTTTTAGATTATAACATCAAATAATAAATGACAATACAAACAATATGTCTTGAAAAACTCCAAAGTAGTTAATATCTTACCTCGATGTTGTACACACTTCTATATAAAGTATACAATTCTATTTCACCACCCGTTATTTTACATTTCACCCCTGCATAACCAATTTCACCGCGGTAACGACTGGCCAGGGAAAACGTTATCTAGGCCCCTGGCTACGACCAACGTCCTGGGTTCGATGCCTGACAAATTAACGCCTTTAGTTCTGGTATAGTGCGTTCGTGTACTTGCTGTAGTATACATACCACAGGCCATTATTTTTTCATTAGATTTTTCAGACCTAGTAGCTGCTGTAATGCAGTTGATAATTTCTTAATTAGAAGATAAAATTCATTAACCTTATTTTTTTATTTCAAATTTAAGTACAGTAAATGTCACACACGGAGTCAATAAAAGTGGTCTTTATGGGCAGGTGGCCCTTTTATACCGGTTCAAAAAATATGAATATAAGAGAAATTGGGATAAAAAAGTACTGGTCTTTATAAGCAGCTGGCCCTTACATAAAGGTTGTTTAACACAGGTTTGATTGTATGTGACCTTTTGAATTAGTATGCCGTTTTAACCACAGTGTATACACATATATACGTTTTACCAGACATTCAAAGAGGAATTGGGATAAAAAATTTACCGGTTTTATAAGGAGGAGGTGGTCCTTACATAGAGGTTGCTTTTACACAGGTTTAATTGTATGTGACCTTTTGAATTAGTATGCCGTTTTAACCACAGTGCATACACATATACATGTATACGTTTTACCAGACATGCAAAGAGGAATTGGGATAAAAAATTACCAGTTTTATAAGGAGGTGGTCCTTATATAGAGGTTGCTTTAACACAGGTTTGATTGTATGTGACCTTTTGAATTAGTATGCCGTTTTAACCACAGTGCATACACATATACATGTATACGTTTTACCAGACATGCAAAGAGGAATTGGGATAAAAAATTACCAGTTTTATAAGGAGGTGGTCCTTATATAGAGGTTGCTTTAACACAGGTTTAATTGTATGTGACCTTTTGTATGCCGTTTTAACCACAGTGCATATACATAAACACACACATATATAGCGTTTTACATCAGACATGCATAGAGGATCAATCGATATCTCATTGACGCTGTTCATCGAGCAAAAAATAGATGGCCTCGTTCTAGTTTGTGATCATGATTAAAACAATCCCGTACAGATCTAAAGCCTGGGATTTCCTTCATTCATGTGCCGGCGGTGGTAAGCACGCGTATAGTAATTATTAAGCTGATCTAATTACCGGTGTGTATAACAAGGAACATGTCTACATAATCACCGACTTTTTCCTGTCCGTATCTTAAGACATTATATACATTTAAATTAAGTAAGGGATACCAGAAAAAAACTAAGTTAGTAGTGTGTTATAGTGAGTCATGTAATATTAGTACTGTTTTATAAAGGAATACACACACATGTATGTGGATACTACAATCCGGAACTATTCAACATGTTACGTTATAAAGATATATTACAACCTATTCTCTCATTTATCACTCTAGGTAAGTCATTTTTCATATTTTTTATTTACGCCATTTTGTTGTTTAAATTTATTTATTAAATATTTTAAGTATGTTTTGAAATAGACTGTTGTGACAGGTGTGAAATGAACACACCTGTCATTAATGCATGTGTTAAGTGCATTGTCATTACTCGTAATCAAAATTACATGGTTTGTGCATCAGTATGTGTATTGTCCTTAATGGACAGGTGCTCTTCATGTCTTTATGGACAGGCGCCCTTTTTACATTGTATAAAGGTAAATAACAAATATTACTGTACTATACACGTATTTATGCTCAGGGTTCATCCATGTGGATGTTTATAAATGCCAATAAAAAATGGTCCCATAGTACGACATGGTACAGACCTGTCAAAAGTTTAACCCGAGCTAACGAAAGCGTCCAGGCTTGGCTGTCGAATGGCCGAGGTATGAATGGGTAGTGATCAGAGATAGACAGCAGATATCGAAAAGCCATCGATGTAACGAAGGACCGGACTGCAGATTCGTTTTCTTAGCGTTTATTTATTGACAGGTCTGTACTGTATCTTTATCCCCATCCCACTCTTACTTGGGTCAATCACACCCATATCTTACAAATGATGTAATCTATTTTTTGTTGGTATGTAATAATGATTGAAGATTAAGTACACGTGTACCAGATACTAAATCCTGATACGTTAGATCTGTATCTAAGATACAGGACTGAATCAGTTATATTTACTATTGATTTCTGTAACTGTTGTAATGTCCCGGAATCCGTACTGCACATCTAGAGTGGTTTTGTTTACATAAAGCATTCAGTTGTAAACGGCCTAAGACTTCACTTTTACCTGCTATACATATATATGTTAAAATTTCCAAAAAAAATATTTTCACCGAAATGTTTAAAAAACAATTAGGATTTTAGAGGGGTGCGGTACAAATAGAAGTCCTCCCTCCTCAAAGTTACTTCTCATGCTCACAAAAGTCTTTTTTTACACTGAACACTACATGAACCAAACTCCACTATAGCAAAAATATATTGTACTTTATTTTTGATTTTTAAAGCGAGGGGGTGGGATAGGATGGGTTTGCAACACTTTGTTAAACCTTCTTTAAATACAGTTAAACCTGTATATATAAAGACCACACAAGGGAACCTGAAAAGGGATCCTTACAGGTTCAAATAACCCGAAAAAAGAGCAATTGGGATGACTGGCATCTTCGAAATTTCCCTCATCGACCCCTTGTTTCTATTATTATGTTTCACATTCTTTATCTGGTATTTGAACGTTCAGAATATTTCTGTGGTAAGGTTACATCACAGACACTCCCCATAAATAGAAGCCGTTTGACTTTTGTTGTTAAATAATAAATCTACCTGTGTTTATTTTTACATTTTATCATTTTAAAATGCAAATCAAAATATGATACACATAAACCACACTAAGATGATGGCTTGTATTTCTACAGTACAGACCTGTCGAAAGCTTAACACTAAGCTAACAAATTGGTACCAAGGTGACAGCTGATTTTGTTACATGTATAGATCTCGACAGCATTTCGGCAGTTGGTCTCTATCTCTCGGCGTTTCGGCCACTAGCTTCCAACATCTCGGTCACTCGATAGCCGAGCATACACACCTTCTCACTGGCTCATTGTTAAACTTTCGACAGATCTGCACTATACATGCATATAAGATCGGCGGCAGTGAAATTTAATTGTTACATACAACATTTTTTTCTGACCTATTTTATCCAATATAACCTGGCATATGTTTTCTTCAGAATTGGGTGAAATAATATAATAATAGTAATTCATATCCCTTTTAAAACTCGTGCACTTGACCCACTCAAAAAAGTAATGAGACTTCTTAATTATTCTGGTATCAAATCTTGATAAATAAAGTCAAACTTGCCTGAAAGATCACCTATATACAAGGACCACCTGCTTTTAAAGCCCAGTAAAATTTTATCCAAATTAGTCTTTATTCAGGTTATTTAAACCTGTATATAAGGACCACCTACCCATAAAAGACACTTTTACTGGTTTGTTTTCGTGGATGGCCTTTATAGACAGGTTTGGCTGTATTCAGCTTTTCAAGATTGTTTTACAAAAGCGGAAGGGCATGAACTCGATTCAAGGTTTGGCATGATCAAACATGGGTTTTCTTTTACAAAAAATACCACCATAGGGGATAATACAGTACATGCCTGTCGAAAGTTTTAACACCGAACAAGTGCCGAACCTTGTTCATGACCGCACCTCTATATATATATATATATCTCGACAGTTTTTCGGTCACTTGCTATCCATATTTCGGACACTCGACTATCGAGCGTCGACTCCTTTTCGTTAGCTCATTGTTAACTTTCGACTTTAAACTTACTGTAAGTCACTGGGTCATGGAAAGCATTACACAATACAGAATATAGAACTGTTGTGCATCCATGAATGCATGCAAGTTGTGTGCATTACAAATAATAATGAAATCTTATACAAGTTTAAAATAGTGTAAATAATTATAATTGTGAAATCAGTCAATACTCGTGTAAAAGCTTGCTCAAGTCAATATCATCTACAGTACAGACCTGTCGAAAGTTTAACATATAGTTCACGAATAGGAGTCGAAGCTTGACTGCCGAATGGCTGAGATATGAATAACTAGTGGCCGAAAAGCTTCCTAGAGATAGATTGCAGATAATGTAGAAAAACTACCGAGGGACCGAGGTGAGCTATCGATTGGTTAGCTTAGTGTTAAACTTTCGACAGGTCTGTACTGGTGGGGATAATAATTCACGGTGTCATGGTAAGCATTACACAATAGAGAACTTTTCTGCCTTTATGATTATGTGCAAGTAAGTTGTGCATTACAAATATGGAATCTTATACAGCTTTAAAATAGTGTAAATAATTATAATTGTTAAATCGGTCAATACTCTCAAGTCGATATCATCAAAAGTAGAGACCTGTCGAAAATTTAACACTTAGCTAACGAAATAGAATCGAAGCTCGACTGTCTAGTGGCTGAGATATGAACGGTAAGTGACCGAAAACCTGCCGATAGATAGGTATTAGATTCTGAAAAACTGTCGCGATTGCTAGCGAGGGACCGAAATGAGTTACCGATTCGTTGGCTTAATGTTAAACTTTCGACAGGCCTGTATTGTAAAATGCATATGAGATATCATTTACATAGAGTCTCGCTATAAATCCATTATCCAGTTTAAGTATTGTTCTTTGTCCATTCACTCAGAAATCAGAGTTGAAATTGATATAGTTTTTAAAGTATTAAAGAGATTTGTTAACATTGAAACACTACAAGATAAAAGCAACGAGTTTACAACCCGCAAAAGATGACATACATAGATAACATAGTCGTAATTTGACCAAATAAAATAAAAAAGAGTATATGTACTAAGCAGTTTATTGGGTATTATAATTGGTGGTGTAGTAGCTTATGTCATTTGGATTGAGCTAATTCATGGTCATATCAGCATTTAATTCGTTTTTGATACCGTGCCCACAGACAACTTCTAAAAAAATACATCCACACATGTATTGCAATTATACAGTATTCTATTTTGAATTCCCTTGATTCCCTATACACCGCGAATGGTATGACATTTTAGACGTTATGGTCTTCATCGATGGTATACTCGAAGTTGTGTGTGTCAATGGATGGTATTCTTGATGTTGTAGCCTTCATAGATGACATGTTACCTTAGCTTTTGTGATCGGTTCTTTTTTTGTTTCAATTCTGATATGGTTTACATATAATTCCTGTTTTATGGATGGATTCATAATTCAGCTCAACAGATGACATTTACATTTTAAATCCCCCAATATAGACGAGGTATTGATTTTCGATTTTGATATAAAACATAACTTTTATAGATTTCACATATATACACGGTATAGACCTGTCGAAAAAAGTTTAACACTGAGTTAACGAAAAGGAGTTGAAGCTCGAAGTGGCCAAGATATGGTCAACTAGTTACCGAAAATAGCTATTGAGAGATAGATAGCAGCTGTCGAGCCAATGAGGGTCGAATATGAGCTACTGAACCCAAAAGATTAAAATATGAGAGAGAGAGAGAGAGAGAGAGAGAGAGAGAGAGAGAGAGAGAGAGAGAGAGATTATACAAAATTAATATAATTCTTTCTTTAATTTTGTTGGTAAGTTTACAGTATTTATATGATCAAACACAAACAAACATACTAGTACATGTTCAAATCGCAACTCCCAAAAGCGAACTTAGTGTCAACTTTTCGACAGGTCTGTACTGTACTGCAGTTTGAAACGTGATTACTTACCATATATTGATGGATGTTTTTTCAATCATAATAAAGCCATATATACAGTCTCATGATAATGGATCTAGTGATATTTGTCTCTCACCATTATCCCTGGTAATGTACATTAAACTATTCATGGTCGTTATGGATTTACTTTATCTTGTATATAAATATGTAATATTCATAATTAAAAAATATACAAATAATGAGATCTAACATCTTTATTTCATGTCACAAAGCCCTTTCCTTGGTCGTTAACAAATGACTTTGTCGTGAATTAAAAATAATACACATATGATGTTAGATATCTTGATTCCATGTCACAAGACCCTTTTCTTGGCCGTTGTCAAATAACTTTAGTTTGAAACTTCCTCATTTTGTTTCCTTTTTCGATTTTTTACTTATATGTTATTATTAATAAGGAAGTGCTTTTCCTTCCAGAACACACGGCCTTACTTCCAGGAAGTGCTTTTCCTTCCAGAACACACGGCCTTACTTCCAGGAAGTACTTTTTCTTCCAGAACACACGGCCTTACTTCCAGGAAGTGCTTTTCATTCCAGAACACACTGCCTTACTTCCAGGAAGTGCTTTTTCTTCCAGAACACACGGCCTCACTTCCAGGAAGTGCTTATCCTTCCAGAACACACGGCCTCACTTCCAGGAAGTGCTTATCCTTCTGGAACACACAGCCTCACTTCCTTTGTGGTGGGAGTTCACATTGCAAGTTTTCCGAACTTAAAAGTTATTACTTTGGTTTTGGTTTTGGAAATTATGATTTGAACATGAATCGTTATTTTTGTGTTTGATTATATACCGTTAACCAACTAACAGAATCAAAAGAATTTAATAATTATATATATTTTTATCTCTCTCTCTCTCATGTTTTAATCTTTCATTCAATTTAATTGCTCTGTGTAAGCTAATGCTGTATTCGTTTTGATTTTGTTTTGTTGATTGAATGCTGTCGATAATTGCTGTACACGATAGTCTTTTCACCATAGTAAATTATGTCAGTAAAATTTTCGACTCGTCATGAAAAGGTTTTCATCAGTCTGGGGCATTTCACGACAAGCGATTAAATGAATTAAGTGCATATGTAAAAATATATATTAAATGAATTAAGTGCATATGTCATAATTTATATTATTACATATATGCACTTAATTCATTTAATTGCTTGTATATATATTCCAAATTAAGTGGCATCATAAATAATATAAGGAACTATTCTCATTTATTGCTTTCTCTCGTTAATTCTATTTCAAAGTAATTTATTAAGAGGGTAGTATTAAGAGAATCGTTGCCATAGAATTAGAAACAGACTATATTCCAGTAGATACGCCGCCAATTACAAGTTCTTATATCACATACACAGTAACTCCAATCAAAACTGGGTCTTTGTTTGCCCAGTAGATCACAGTCCTTCCTTTCACATCACATGGGTTCAAATCCTGCTCGGACAGATTCTATAGTGAGAAAGTTTGTCAGTTCACTTGCTTGTTTCTAACACCAATCTAGAACCGAAGGCCTCAATATAAGTGAAATGATATTGACTATTAGTGTATCATTAAAACATATTTTCTGCCCCTTTCATAACTGCTGCGTCTTACAGTTAAACACGGTTTTGTATGATTTATTTAATTTTAACTTGAACGCGAAACAGCAGTACGCCACTCCACTGTATTATAATATTGTATGTTGTAGGAGATTTACACGTCTTAAGTTGTAAAACATAAGTATTGAATGCACAAACAAGATAACAGCATGACCTCTTGTTAAAATAATGGCGGTATTTATCTCGGAGGATGTCATAGGACTCCCTAAATTGATAAACTCTAATAACATTTTATTTCCGGTTTGTCTTTAAGAATATTTCAGAGGATGGCACAGCTAAGCTCCGTACAACCTGTAATTACCGTAATAATTCTAATAAACGGCGTTCACGTGATTTTTAATGCCTGTTTGAAAGCAGTATTTGATTTCCATTAGCAGTACCTACATACAATGAAATAAAATATTATGTCTTTTCTATGTCTACTATGCACCGAATTTTTATTACGAGTATACCTGAAATGTTTGCTGGGTAGAATTCCTTTTTTCTCCGCCCATAAAATTCTATGTAATCTTTTTAGCTCACCTGAGCCGAAAGGCTCAGATGAGCTATTGCTATCTATCACCGTCCGTCGTCCGTCGTCCGTCGTGTGTCGTGCGTCGTGCGTAAACTTTACATTTTAATCTTCTCCTCCAAAACTACTGAGCCAAATTTGATGAAACTTTGTGATTATTATGCCTGGGTAATAGGCTTTCAAAATTGTGTTCGGGGTTTGACCACGCCCAACAATATGGCTGCCGTTACTATAAATAGCCAAAAGACAAAAAAATCTTCTTCTCTAAAACCAAAATGTGCAGGCAAATTTTGATTAGATTTTTGGATTCAGGATCCCTAGATACACTTAAATTGTGTTTTTCATGAAAATTTGACGAAAAATAGGTTACGCGTTTTTTGCGTAAAATTATGTAATTTTTAAAATGAGACATTTATTGCTATAACTTCATAATGGCTGAAGATAATTGTATGGAGTTTTCACTGTTGATCTTGTCTTGCTATTTTCTTCCGATTGATGTCAAGGTCAAAGGTCAAGGTCATGTCCCAGTTTTTGACCTTTGATAAAAAATGCTATTTTTTAAATATTTCTGGTGATAATGATGTAGGATTTTTGGTTAATTGTAGGTATTGACATAAAGATCATTTTGATATATTAAATAAGGTCATGGGTTCAAAGGTGAAGGTCACAGATGTACAAGTTTACTGAAATAGTTTATTATCTGCAAAACTATTAACTTTTTGTATAGGCATGTATATTAGAATATTGTAGGTAATGTCCCAATGGTCATTTTGATATATAAATATAGGTCATGAGTTCAAAGGTCAAGGTCACTGATGTAAACAAGTACTGAAATGATTATTTATCTCAAAAACTATAGACTTTTTGTATAGGCATGTATATTAGAATATTGTAGGTAATGGCCTAATGGTCATTTTGATATATGAATAAAGGTCATGAGTTCAAAGGTTAAGGTCACAGATGTAAACAAGTACTGAAATGATTATTTATCTCAAAAACTATAGACTTTTTGTATAGGCATGTATATTAGAATATTTTAGGTATTATCCTAACGATCATTTTGATATATGAAATAAGGTCATGGGTTCAAAGGTCAAGGTCACAGATGTGAATGAATACCTGAATGGTTAATTATCTTGAAAACTGTTAACTTTTTGTATATGCATGTATATTAGAATATTGTAGGTATTAGCCTAACAACCAGTTTGATATATGAATGAAGGTTATGGGTTCAAAAGGTCAAGGTCACAGATGTGAACAAGTTCTGAAATGATTATTTATCTCAAAAACTATAAACCTTTTTGTATAGGCATGTATATTAGAATATTTAGGTATTATCCTAATGATCATTTTGATATATGAATGAAGGTCATGGGTTTAAAGGTCAAGGTCACAGATGCGAATGAATACCTAAATGGTTAATTATCTTGAAAACTATTAACTTTTTGTATAGGCATGTATATTAGAATATTGTAGGTACTGGCACAGTGATCATTTTGATATATGAATAAAAAGCATGGGTTCAAATGTCAAGATCACAGATACAAACAAGTACTGAGATGATTATTTATCTCAAAAACTATAAACTTTTTGTATAGGGATGTATATTAGAATATTGGCCTAATAATCATTTTGATATTTGAATGAAGCTCATGATTCAAAGGTCACAGGTGAGCGTTAAGGCCCATGGGCCTCTTGTTTTAAATTTCACAGAAATATTCAAAATGGTTGAATTCCATCAAAACAGAAGTCACAGAAATATTCAAAATTGCTCAATTCCACATGTTTTAAAAGCCTTTTCAATCAAAATTAAAGTTTTAGTAGAAGGTACATCGTCTGCTATTCAATATGAACTGATATTTGCATTCTACTAAGCATTTTTAACATTCCAGTCATCAAGTCGTGCATTAAAATTGGCAAGTCTTTGTGGATTGTTCGATTTTTCTATTGAAATACATATACTGTGATGCTATTATGTCATAAACCATGTCTCAGTGTATTGGTGTTATGTAACTTGACGCTTCTCTATTTGTCAATATCAACTGGTTAGACGCTTGGGATGATGTGAAACATCTGAAATGTCAACTGGTTGCTTAGCATGTCTTGATTTACATGAACATGTTCAGGTTAAGCGTTTAATATATTACTAGTACATCAGTTTAGAATAATAGAGCATTTTTCAAACAAACAATAAATACATAAATAAATAAATAAAATAGAAACCAACTGATCATTTTCACCTCAGCCAGTCTTTACTTTTAGATACACGTGTGGCAATGTAAACTCCTTTGGTTATGGGAATGGTTATGACTAAACCAGTTATGCTCATTCATATCCGAATCATGAGAATGACATTGTATTGTACTGGAGTTATGATTCATATTAAAAAAGATAACCAGAAATTGTTATAGAGAAACTATTATTTAATGAGATGATGTTTTACGACCAAATAAAGATTATTGCACTAGTATCCAAGCAGCCATTTCTGAACTGTTGAATTAAAACGGAGTGACCGGCGAAAACCAACGATCTATGGCAAGTGATCTGACATGCTTACTCACATTAGGGACTGCCCGAATGAGACTCGAACCTAGATTGTGAGAGGTATTTTGGTCTGTAGGTCGTTGCTAAAGACGACTCGTCTCATCAAATGCCAATGATTGTGCATGTATACAATATACAAACATAATTGTGTATAGGTTTGGCACTATAAAAGTCGCCAAAAGAAACTATTTTACAATCCAGTTCATTCTTATGACTGTTTTAAGGTTAACAAGAATCGTCATATGCAATTGAACAAAAAGCAGAATGCTAACCAAATTGTTTGTTGCAGAAGCTCACTATACTGTACATATACCTATCTACATAACCACCTTATCCTCTTTTCCATTTCTGCCTGTCTTGGAACTAGTGCTGTATTTGTCCCAACGCCAAACCCTTTGTCTTGAATCTCTTTATCGGTGGATCTTCTCCACGGCTCTTTCAGTCTGGCCCTCTTTTTCTTGGCTGGTGGTGTTCATCGCATTGCTACCATTGAGATGGATTCACGATCCATTCTGTAAACATGCCCTACCCATTTCCATTTTCCTTGTTTTGATGGCCTGGGATAGAGATATTGTATTGTGTTCGTTCCTTATTGGAGATGGTGTGTGGCCAGAAAACATCGAGTCTCTTGTTGATGATGGCATTTTTTATCTTCCATGATTCTGCCATATACAACAGTAAACAGTATTTATGGATTTTATTTTTTAAAAATTAACACATCAATGATAAATACGACATCTAATGTTTTTATTTTCATTTTTTACTTTGCTTGATATTTAAGAATATCCATTTACTCTGCTGATTAATTATTTTTTATCACAGACTAGTTCTGTTTTTGGTGAAAAACCTCTGGTTTGTTTTTACTCCTGGATGTGTGATGATGATAGTCGTTATGGTACAAGTAATAATTGACGGCTTTACAAACTACAGATTTGATACAACAAGATTTAACAATATATATCTGTTAGTCTGCTGATAAACACCGTGTTATTGTTAATTCAATGTGTTTCTTTACCTCTGCACATCACGGATACTAACCAGACGTCACAGTTCATGCATGTCCAAAGTTAACACTAAGCTAGTGCCGAATCGGCAGCTCATCTGGGCCCTTCGTTAGTTATGTGCATTATCATGTGCTACTTTTTATGCATTATTTTATAAAAATTCAGAATTAGATGACAGTTATAAATATCTAAGCTTTTCAGTAGCCCCTATCTATTTTTGACAGCTTTTCGGTCACTAGGTATCTATATATCGACTATTCGGCAACCCAGCGTAGAACTACTCGTTTTCGTTAGCTTTTTAGAAGTAAACTTTCGACTGTACTATCGCATATGAAATAAAATGGTCTCTATGACCGAGTTGTCTATAGCACGAACTAACTGATCACAGCGCCTCTCCGAATCCCATTCGGTAGGTCCTAATATCAGTATTGTTAGTACGCTTTGAGTCAGGTCGTTGGTTTTCTGACGGCTTCGATATCTTACCATGGGAGTAAAACACCATTATCGAATTATTGACCAGGATGTTTGGTTGAGCACACATACATGTAGATACATAGTTAAAACAAACTGGGTGAAGCCATTTGTACACATATTGCTGGTCATTATAACAGGGTTTTAACTTTACTACTTTTGTAGAAGGTCATCAAATTACAATTCAGGAATTTGTGTATAAATGGTTTGGGCACATTGCCTAGACTTCATGCTATGGTTTCCTTATTACACATGTGTTACATTGATATTTTTGTGAATTTGGGAATGTTAGTTTTATTAGTAATGTCATATATGAAAAATACATTGCATATGTACAAAGATGGATGAAATAATAATAGCCATATTATCTCTATGTTTGTTCACAGCCATGGCACCAAATTATGTAAGATCATTTACTTGTATATAAATAAATCTGTTCATAACTTTGGCACCAAATTGACTTTAAAAAACACTTTCCAATTTCAAAACAAAAGAACTTGTTGCGTTAAAAAAGCACATCTTAAAAAAGGTTCCTTATCTGAAAAAACAGTTGAGTTCCTTGTTGGGTTATTAACAGCTGCACAATTTTGCACAAGCACCTGTTTAATTATCGACGATGTATGTAAATGTCCAAATAAAAACAGGTGTCTGTCAAGCCTAACATTGTTGGACTACATTTTGTTGCAGATACTTCCGGCAAACTTTCAGCGATCTATGAAATGGCGTGTTTTGGGATTTGCTTGTTATGCAGTACATATGCATGTATATGTATGCTGCTGGACTTCAGATTTGAGACCACTTGATCACTTTGATATGGTGAAGTTTGTTAAACTCAAAAGTCCATACGTGCGTATTTTATCAATAAAATACGCGTTATCAAAAATAGTAATCCTATGGATGTCCCATTGCACCGGAAGTTCTAGTTCCTTGTGTGTTTTGAGTCACGATTTCGAAGTATCATACCTAAAACTTAGATTGCATTTATTGCATACACGCCTCATTTTCTTGTGAATTGACTTACATTTTGGGATAGTTTGGAATCTATTTCAGGGCGTATGCTTCCTTTGACAAAACTTCCACGATGACTCGATGAGTATCCTTTCTGAAATTGATATTAAATTTAATTAATTAAGATAAATTGTAAAATATAATGATTTTAGGATCGTATTGGTATCCGCTTACGTGTTATTGCACAAGATTCACGGATTCATGCTGTTCGAGTTATTGTTATTGAAATGCCTTAACCGCAGTGTACTATAAACCATTGTGTGACGTTTACTGCAGTATAAATATTGCTAACGATAGTTTTTGTACTGTGACCAAGTTATCTTAGTTTTAGGATTGATCGATTGAATAGATAGGGTTTTATAACCCAGTAAAGAATATTTCACTTATATCGATACGTCATCAGCTATATGTGAAGTGGCAAAAATTGTCAGGGAGGATTCTGAAACGTACCACACACAGATAATTGGTTTTTAAGGTCTCGACCAAACCAAGGTTGAGAGGGCAATTAGAAATTCACTTCCATGATTAAAATAAAATAAAATTGCAATTACAAAAAATGATAGATTTTATTTACCCTTTTAAGTCTCAAAACATTTTGAATTCCCATTGACATTAGCTTCCCTTGGCTCAGTTTGTATGGCAGGAAAATAAATGTAAAAATGCATTTATTATGTCATTAGTAACTTTGTTGTCTGGTGCGTGTCTAGCGGTTGTTGTGGTTAATGGTTTAACTAGTTCTGTAATATCAAAAGCAAAGTATACATTTACCATTACCTAAAATAAAGTTACCGCCAGATCCTTTTAGATTGTTGGCCATGTATACCAAGTGTTTAAAACCCTTTTTGTATTTGATTTATTGTTTCTAAGAGTTTGAGACTTTGCAGATGACTGTTCAAGAACCAGAGACCCTGAAATATAACCATGTACACATGTTTGTTTGTTAACTTTGTTAATTTTCGAAATAGGTGCGGTGCAGTTTTAATGACTTCGGTGAAATTGATACAAATTAGCAAAATTTACACGCCAATTAACGGAACATACTGGAGACAGTGTCTGTCTCTTGACATGTCATGATATGTAACATTGATGCACGTCCTTTTACAGTACAGGTCCGTCAAAAAGTTAACACTAGGCTAACGAACAAATGTCGAATCGCCAGCTCATGTTTGTCCCTCGTTAGCTTTTTTTTCGACAGCTGATGTCTATTTCTCGGTAGCTTTTCGACCACTAGTTATCGACTACTTCGCTACTCGACCGACGAGCTTCGATTGTTTTTAGTTAGCCCAGTGTTGAATTTTCGACCGGTCTGCACCGTAAGTATGTGAAATTGACATCCACTTGTTAAGGGTCAGCTAAGTATCAAACTTCAAAATATAAATTTTGACACATGATATTTTATAGTTTTATAGTAATAGTTACACACTTCAATATGTTTATTTTGTAAAATACGAGTTAGTAAGGGAGTCTACTTTAAAATATCGAATATTTCATAAAAATGCCAGCCAGAAAGGGTGTCTACTGTTCAAAATATCGAATACTTCGTATAGACATTTAGGCTATCTATTTTCCTTTATTTGGGTGCGGTAACAGGAAATTCTACATACAGGTGCGACTGACGGAGTCTGGAACACCCCAAGAAAAAACAGCTAATATTGTAAAATGCATTTAAAATGTAATTTATACAGTTCAAATATATCACTTAAATGTTGAATAACATTTTAATGACGGGCGGTTTTTTTTTCGGGTATAGGCTGTTTAAGGAGGCAATGGAGCAAGTCAATAGCTTCGCTTTAATCATGTTAATAATAATGTTTGCAATTTAAAGGACTACAAAATCAAAATAAATTAGCAGTGATAAAGTTTACTGCTCCATCCATCTGGCAAACGTCAGCAATTCTCCATGTTCGTTGGTGACGTCACAATGAATTTGCGCCATTGACGATCTATTTTCACTTCAACAGTTCATCGGAAAATAACGTGAGTCGTGAAAAGAGGTTCATATAGAGAGTGGTGATTAGATTACCTTTATTTGGTATGTTTCACTGCGGTAGCTCAGTTGGTAGAGTGCTCGCTCCGTAAGTGGAAGGTCGTGGGTTCGAACCCTGGCCGGGTCTGACCCAAGACTTGAAAGTGGGTAGTGACTGTTCTTTGGCCAAGCACTCGGCATTACGAAATGAAAGTCACGGTTCTTTCGGGTGGGAACTTAAAATAAACGAGGTCCCGTGTCACGGTGGGCTTGGCACGTTAAAGAACCCTGCTGTATAATGCCATAAGCGCAATGCAAAGGCAAAATTTCTGCACCTTCGCCTATAGCTGGCGACGTCTAGATATAAGTAAAATATTCTTGACTGGGGCGTTAAACACCATTACTCAACTCAACTCAACTTACCTTGTTTCAGGGCCTTGGAAGCCGAGTAGTCTAACTAGCTCACTTACGGATCACAGCGCCTCTCACCGCCTACGCTCGGATTCAATTTGGGACACATCCTTGTTTAAGAAGGTTGGCGATGGTTTTCTTGGGCACTCGGGTTTTCTCCACCAATCATGAACCCACCGCCTCGATATGAGTGAAAGAATCTTGACTATAGCGTTAAACGCCGTTACACTCTCCTTACATTGATAAAGAATCTTAACAAAATAATTAAAAATCAATTAATCAAGTCCTCAAACCATTAACCAATCAGTCAAACCTATTATTTTTCTTGGTTATTAGTCCGATTAACCTTAGGCCTTTTCAAAACAACTGTTGTGATACAGTTATATCTTTATTATTCCGTTTCCCCCGCTAGAAAAATCAAATAAAGTCCTGATTAACAGTTAGAATCACGTATCTGGCGTGTTACAGGTGCGTTCAACTGGATCCTTAAAACGTGCTGGCTTTTGTATCGAGATTATAAATTAAATTACCTGTAAATAATTTTAGCAATAGTAATTGTTGTTTCACTAAACATTTAAAGTGTAAAGTTATTAAATGCTGTTTTTCTCACTTTAACATATATTGAAAATACCTTTGGTGGGCACCTGTTTAATCAGTTATGAAAGATGCTTTCACCATAATCTCCAGTACACCAGATTAAACAGGGATAATTTTATATTGAGTGTAGAAACTACAACACAAACTTTCTCTGGGTTTTATTTATATTGAAGATGTTTAGGATTTTATGGATTTTTTTTACTTTAAATACAGAAATGATATATATATATACTCAACAAAAAGTTAAGGACCATTATAGAATTTGAAATAAAAATACAAAAATCTGAAAAATGTATAATCCATCTGTATTTTGTTCTAATTCTTTTCTTGTGTCAAATGATACCATGAAGTAAATTTTTCGTGCATGAAATTAAATCTCCTTAATAAAATTATGAGAAGTGTGGATATGAAATGATATGATTTACGTTCTACAAAATGAAATAATGTTTTTGATGTGGCCCTTAACATTTTTTTGTAGTGAATTGATTCTATCGTAACCATTTTTTGCTCTTTATGTGTTGCTATTGTTCCTATGTTGCTTATTTCTCACGTGGCGAATGTAGCTAGCTAGGCAAGATGCATACCCTTTGGGAACACACCATCTAACTTCCTTGTCAGAAGGTAAATTTGTTGGTTTTCAAATGTTTTACTTTTATTTTTGGATTGTTATTTGGACATAGTTTGTGTTTGATTATGTACACATGTGCTGCTGCAGACAAAACATAAAGATCTCACTATGTACAACCCGCAATAGGTTATGTATTCATGTATTTCGACTATCATAAAAAGTTTTCCTGGCCTTTGTCTTGCTATTGCTCTGATGTTGTTTATACACCTCTTTGTTGCTTTAAACAAAGCATAAAGACATTTTACTTCCGGTGCACTTGGTCTTACTATGTACAACCGGTACAGGTTTTATGCATACCGATATTTCAAATATATTATCTGCAGTGTTTCTCTGTGGACTTGAGAAAAACTGTGGTACTTTTGTGTCGCCCTTCGCAGACAATATAAGATGTAAATGTGCCTGATATGTACAAAATGCACGTGTAGCATGTTTTATGCTGAAAAAGTTATTTCATCCAAAAAATCCTTGAACTACATAGTATATATAGTGTTCAGTTGTACAAAGGTCAAACCGATCTGACTTAACCAGACATTTCTTTACTTATACAGTGTTTTAGTCCTACTGTGTTGTAATTAAATAAATAATTAACCATATCTGACACTAATTAGTAAGGAATTTCTAGTACAAGAAACAGTCAAACATACGCGTGCTCCAGATTACACGTGACATTTGTTAGGTCACGTGACTTTACTATAACACATTATTTTGCTGATTATCAAGTATTTATCAACATCTTGCGTGTGTTTTGGTTTACCGTAATGTGCATTTTATGTTCATTCAGTTGACTTTCTGGTTGTAATGTCAATGAGGTTACCATATAAGAGACCACCTTCGTTGTTTGAAAAAAATGCGGTTCTAATTTCTTAGACGATTGAAGAAGTCCATACCCTTTTGCAGTTTCTTGTATTAAGCAACGATTCATACGTACGCCGTTCTACAAACCATTCTGCTAATATCCTGTTCAAAGAATTAATAAACCATTTTAGGCTGAATACTGCAAACTCACCCAGAGTTGAAATTCCTGTGTTTATATTATTGCATCTGGCCCCGGTTTCACAATCATTTCTTAAGAGTTTCCTTAACTTAAATCTGGTAAATTAAAAACCTTTATAATTTTGTTAATTGCTAAAATATTAGGGAATTTAAAGTGCCATTTTAAAGATTATATCAAGCTTATGATATCTGCATTCAGTGTTGACAAAAATATTCAGTATTCGTGGTTCCAAAAAGAGCTTCCCAAATTTGCTTAATTTAAGTTAAAGAATGATTGTAAAACCGGGGCCTGGGGACCGCACTAATTATGCTTACAATCTGGACTTGTTGTAGAGCTCACGTTAGAATTACTGTACATCAGAACAATAAACAATGAATAAAGCAAATTCTAAGAATGTTTCAATGTTTGTTCCTAATGGTATTTAAAGTCATTACTTATTGATATTTATATCATTACATTGGTATGCATTTCACAGAAAATCTACCGTTTAGAGACATGAAAATAAAGGAAATCTTTGAGAATGTGGTGTTTATAGTTAGGGCTGTAAAGTATAAAATGTTTATACAATCACATACAATGATTTTTGCTATAATAAAACATTTTATTGTTTTAATACACATTGCATATTATTCCTTGTGCATCTTTTAGTGGTTCATAAGTCAGTTTTGACCGGGTTTTAATATTTTGATGATTAACAATTTTGGTCCAAGCCCTACTGATTCGAAACGTCCGTCTAGTGCTGTGAAATTTACACCAGCATAATATGTAATTTATTCAGTTTCATTCTTATTACATGGGACACTTAAAACAAAAATTAAAATAAATATAATAGAAAATACAATGTATAATCTAGTATATAATGTTAGTGCCCCTTACTCTTCGTGTATAAGTCAGCAAACTTAGCTTGATCGTTTTATCAGCATGTAAGGAACAAGTTTCGGATGAAAATTGCAGATAAAATGATACAGAATCACACAGGAAGACCACCTCTGTACAATCGTCTCAAGATCTAACATTCGACGTACGTTATCATCACATATGTATCCCAATGATCTGACCTTCAACCAAGGTCATATTACATTTAGTAAACACTTTTAGAAAAAGCCAAAGGTCCTGAATCTTAGAAACATAGTACTGTACACCGTACATCTAACATACGACGTAAGTTATCAACGCATTTGTATAGTAATGATCTGACCTTCAACCAAGGTCAAATTCCATTCTATAAGTTTAAAGGTCTTGAATATTAAAAACATAGTACTGAACATACGACGTAAGTTATAGTAATGATCTGACCTTCAACCAAGGTCATATTCCATTCTATAAGTTTAAAGGTCTTGAATATTAAAAACATAGTACTGTACCACTGTACAATCGTCTCAACATCTAACATCCGACGACTTAAGTTTTCATCACACATGTGTAGTAATGAGCTGACCTTCAACCAAGGTCATATTTCATTTAGTTAATACTTTCAAAAATTTATTATATGACAAGAGGCAAAAGGTCCTGAATCTTAGAAACACTGAACATCTAACATGCGACAATAAGTTATCACCACATATGTATAGCAATGATCTGACCTTTAACCGAGGTCATTTTCCATTCTGAAGAGGCTAAAGGTCGTGAATATTAGAAACATAGGACTGTACCACTGTACAATCGTTTGAACACCTAACATCTGTATAGCAATTGCCTGACTTTTACCAACGGTCATATTCCATTTGAAAAAAGTTTGCTCGCCCATGGTTTAAGGGTGTTGAATAGAAAAACATATAGACTTGTCCACAATGCTACAATCGGGTTTTGTGTACGTTCTTGATACATTGAACATAATCGTATTGATAAAATGGTACTGAGTTGATGCTGATCTATAGAAATTCAGCTGTTTTAACCTTGTATGTTTGCCTTGCTAAAAATAATAAAATATCAAATAGTTTAGTTTTGGGGAAAATTGGTATGATGGACCCTATTGGGTAATGCTTTAGTCTGTGCTTCACTGTTGATCGAATAGTGTTTAACAATTTCCGACTTTAGTATAGCGTGCATCTCTGTTTAGTTATGAACATATTTAAGCAATTAAAAGAGTTAAAGGACATCATCATATACTAAAAGTATTCCACTGGATACCATTATTTCCGAAAGTTTAACCACCCGGGTTTTTTATATGATTATATGTTTCTTGTTACTTTTTTCGTTTTTTGGACATGTTCTAAACTATTTTGCTATTGCTAGGTACCTCATGTACTACTACTCTTGCATTTTTACAAAGAACACCATTAAAAGCAGCACATGACAGGTGTATGCGGAATGAGTCAAATAGATTTATAAATTTTTTTCATGTTAACTTAATTTAAAAGATATATATCTTATCACATCAAATTTAGGTGCATCGATAGAAGATTATTTTTTACAAAATCTAATATTTGCTGTAGAGACCTAGATGGTCGAGATTAACACAAGCGCAGTCTAAATTATTTATTTTTCTTGATGAGATCAATGTGATAGATGTTTGTAGCCGTAGCTGTGTTCGTCTCTTCTACCAAGTAATCAAAGCATGATTAAACAGAATAAATGGCTATCATAGAAAAGTTTTACTTTGACTTATTCAGAAAGAAAACATAAATTTCAGAATTACTACAGAAACTTAATTAGTTTAGTACTGGATTAATCCGTGGTCGTAATTTGTTTTACACACAAAATGATGCTAAATTAAAACTAATGTGTATATCAAAAACTAACATACCGGCCTATGACCAAATCACAATCCCAAAAGCAAAGTAAAAACAACTATCACAATTTGTTACACACAAAATGATGCAATTTACAGCTAATGTATCTACCAAAAACAAAGGTACCAATCCATGTCAAATCACAACCCGAAAGGAAAGTAAAATCTTTGAAAGCTGACAAAATATTTTAACACCATTTGAATTTCCACAAGGGAAATGAGACCGGGTGCTCCGGAAGGGTAAGCAACTTTTGTTTATCAATATGTAGAAAAGTAATGTATACGAAATGAAATTGAATTCTGAAGGCCATGTCAAATGAAAGGTAAAAAAGGTTCTGAAAAATGAGCCTGAAACGAGCCACAAATATAATAAAAAACAAACATACTAATCTATGCTCGAAACACAATCCAGAAGTAAAACTTTGGAACTGGCATGTTAGGTTAAACACGTGAACTTCCACCAGGGAAGTGAGGCCGGGTATAAATTATGACTACAGTTAAATCTCGATATAGCACCACTAAAATGTATTCATCCAAATTTAGACTTTATTGTTGGGAAAACATGTAAGGTTTTTATTAAAATAGATATGATTTCATGACAACATTCCAACTTTGATGTAATGCCGAAATTTATTATTCCGGTTTCTGCGTTAAATTGAGGAAAACTATGTTTTTATTGAAAATGGTTATATGTATGACGTGTTTTTGATTTACAAATGGATGCTGTCACTGGATTAAACAGCTTTGATAAAAATTGTGTAGGCTTTAACAGCACATCATGGGATAAGCATTTGTTATGTTTTACTTACAAGCTAAAGTTTCCATATAAGTGGAAAATGAGAAGGAATCGTTATGTGATCATGTTGGAAATAATACAAATTACAGAAACACAATGTCCTTGAGAGTTATGAGGTAATTAGGACGAGTTCTGTAATGCATAAATATAAATATTTACTTTTATGTAGGTATATAAACAACGATGCATCCATGTAAATTACCTACATCCCGGCATGTAGACCCAGATGACGAGCTTAGTCATTTTTTATCATTTTTTACTCTGTACATTCTTTCTGATATGTTTTCTCCATCAGAAATAGAACGTATGTGATTGATAACGGAACTCAATGGTAAGACATTTACACACATACCAACACATCTCCTAATTTATTATACTGTAGGTAACAACATCTGGGGAAATCACCTGCCTGTACTCTGTAGCTTACTTTTGTTCTATTACTTGGAATCTCGAACAATTTTTTTCTGTTGTCTTCTTTTGTTTCTTATGTGGGGTAGGGATTTTAGTCAACCTTGGACCATATGCTATCAAGCACACTCTTGTTTCTTAATAATTTTATTTGGAGTTTTGTAGTGTGTCAGTTGCTGTGAAATTATCTATTTTCGTGGTGTACAATTTTCGAGATTCTATTAAAATGCAATTTCGTGGGGTTTTTTTTGTTTCCAGTAAAGACACGTTTATAATGAATACAGTAATGTAAATTCTTAGATAATGGTTTTCACGATGACAACAAAAGGTAATAACATCCGAGATATCGCCTGCCTGCACTTTGTAATTGTAATATATTTAAGTGTTTTACACTTTTTGTATCTTGCTGTTATGTTAGTTAGCATTTCCTTTTTATTGTTGTTGTCTTCTTTTTTCTTTTTCTTTTTGTGAGGTAGGTTTATCGTGTACAAACATGTTTCTAATTGGTTTCATGTTTTGTATGTTTGTCAGTTAGTTGACATATTATTTTGTGAATAACGTGGTGTTAATAGTGTAATGCTGGTTTCGATACAGTATCACGTATCAAGAACCTGTTCTTATTGTTCCTTTATGGTTTGTGTGTTTGAGAGTTAGTTGACATATACATGTATATATTTTTGTACAAGTAAGTTTAAATAGTACCTTTGAGCATTTGTTTCTGTTTGTTCTCCTTTTGTTTTTTGCTTGTGTGTCAGTTAGTCAGTTAACATATATTTCTGCGTTTAAGCCAGTGTTGCTGTTCTTTCTTATTTTTCGTTTTTTGATTTGAATATTTGTCAGTTAATCAGTTGACATATATTTTTGTGTAAGGTAATCGGCCCACCTTTAAGCACCTGTTCCTTATGGTTCTATTTTAGTTCGTGTGATTATCAGATAGTTGAAGGGTATTTTTGTGTGTAACTCGGTGTGTGATTATCAGATAGTTGAAGGGTATTTTTGTGTGTAACTCGGTGTGTGATTATCGGATAGTTGAAGGGTATTTTTGTGTGTAACTCGGTGTGTGATTATCGGATAGTTGAAGGGTATTTTTGTGTGTAACTCGGTGTGTGATTATCAGATAGTTGAAGGGTATTTTTGTGTGTAACTCGGTGTGTGATTATCGGATAGTTGAAGGGTATTTTTGTGTGTAACTCGGTGTGTGATTATCAGATAGTTGAAGGGTATTTTTGTGTGTAACTCGGTGTGTGATTATCAGATAGTTGAAGGGTATTTTTGTGTGTAACTCGGTGTGTGATTATCAGATAGTTAATATGTATTTTTGTGTGTAACTCGGTGTGTGATTATCAGATAGTTGAAGGGTATTTTTGTGTGTAACTCGGTGTGTGATTATCAGATAGTTGAAGGGTATTTTTGTGTGTAACTCGGTGTGTGATTATCAGATAGTTAATATGTATTTTTGTGTGTAACTCGGTGTGTGATTATCAGATAGTTAATATGTATTTTTGTGTGTAACTCGGTGTGTGATTATCAGATAGTTAATATGTATTTTTGTGTGTAACTCGGTGTGTGATTATCAGATAGTTAATATGTATTTTTGTGTGTAACTCGGTGTGTGATTATCAGATAGTTGAAGGGTATTTTTGTGTGTAACTCGGTGTGTGATTATCAGATAGTTGAAGGGTATTTTTGTGTGTAACTCGGTGTGTGATTATCAGATAGTTAATATGTATTTTTGTGTGTAACTCGGTGTGTGATTATCAGATAGTTAATATGTATTTTTGTGTGTAACTCGGTGTGTGATTATCAGATAGTTAATATGTATTTTTGTGTGTAACTCGGTGTGTGATTATCAGATAGTTAATATGTATTTTTGTGTGTAACTCGGTGTGTGATTATCAGATAGTTAATATGTATTTTTGTGTGTAACTCGGTGTGTGATTATCAGATAGTTAATATGTATTTTTGTGTGTAACTCGGTGTGTGATTATCAGATAGTTAATATGTATTTTTGTGTGTAACTCGGTGTTAGCATTCCTTTGCTGTAACACAATAATCTTATCGACCCAGTTTATTACGTACTTTCAAACACATGTTTCTTATTGTTCCCTTTTTGTTTATCAATGGCATATATTTCTTTTGCTTTGTGTAAGTCGGTGTTGTTGTTTTGCAGCAAGACCAAGAATACTGTACCTTCAAGCACCCGTTTCTTATTGTTTACCTTTTCTTTGTGTGTTGATTACCCATTATTTGACAATATTTTTGTGTGAAAGTCGGTATTGAAGTCAGTGTTGTTGTTTTGCTCTGAGACAGTAAGGATATTGGCTCAGTTTCATGTACTTTCAAGCACCTGTTCCTTATTGTTTCCTTTTAGTTTTGGTTTGTGTGATTGTAACTATGACAGCACGTATATTGCTGTGTGTAAGTCGCTGATGGTTTGCTGTAAGACAATAAGGCTATTGGTCAAGTATCTTTTGTCTTTCTTTTTTTTCTAGATTTGTGTGTTTGTCAGTATAAGTTAGTGTTACAGGAAACTATTGTTTTGCTGCAAGACAGCTAGGTTATTGGCCCAGTATCGGGTACCTTTCTGTTTGTTCCTTTTCACTTTGTCGTTTGAATTTTGTCAGTTATTTCAATACTATTTTTTTGTGCAAAACTGTTTTCAATTAATTAATTTACTTATTTATTCATTTATTTATCTATTTATTTATTTATTTATTTATTTATTATTTCATATCATTTCATAACAACATAATACATGTACGGCAAAAAAAAAAAAACATAATACACATTAAAGCCAAATTAAAATTGTTAAGACTACACCATTATAGGTTGTTCAGTGTCTACAACAACAGTATATTTATGTTGTCAAAAACTGGACGTCCTATACCCGTGATCATAACCTTGTACTGTAATAGTTAAGGATGAAAAACCGGTTTTAAGACAGGTCACCAAGCACACATACGTCCGTTATCATAACTGTATTGCTCGCAATTGTTGTTTCGTTGTAACACAGTAAGGTTATCGTCCCAGTATCACGTACCCACAAGCACCTGTTTTTATTCTCCATCCGTGTTCCAATAGTTATTGTTAATTACTAAAACTGTTTTATTTTCTGGTATGGGCTATAAATTATCTCAGATGAATGAGATTCAAGTACATGTGTGTTTTTGTTTCACTTATTGGTCTTTTAAGCCACGTTTTATTCGACACGATTCGTTGGCATGAAGTAGACCTAATTGGATTTGATATGTGTATGAGGGTTTAACGTCATGCTGGGATAATTTAATATCATCATAATATAAGAAACTCAAAAACAAACATACCAATTCATGCCCAAATCACAATCCCAATGCAAAGTAAAACCTTTGAAGCTGACAAATTAAGTGAACACGCGAGTTTCCACCAGGGAAGTGAGACCGGGTTCCCCGGAAGGATAAGCACTTCCTTCTTAGCTAACCGTACCCGCCACGTGTGCAATAAAATTGAGAATGAAAGGATAATGAAACTACCAGTATGGGATTTCGAATATGTCCAGGATAATTTTGGATATAGAGACATCATGATTGTCAACAATATTATTATGACAGTCATAGAACTTTTTGAGGATCTTGAAAAGCCTGGGCTTGCAATATTCTTTGGTCAGCAATTGCTTGCTTTGTTGTTTAAAGTCCCCGTATGTAGTGAAAGCCGTGTCTACAATTACTTAAGGTGCATACTAGTAAGCAGGAGAAACAATGCGTCCAAAGTTAGTTGTTATAGTATTCTCACACCATTAACGATGGTATTTGCTAGATCCGTGTTTGTTTTGATCGAAATAAGTTCATGTAAGATGTAAAACCTAAACCATTAAATTCCCAAATAAAAGAAGCTACGGTTTTCGATAGTTGACATCAGTTTTAAAGTTTCGTTTCTTATAGAAGAGAAGGGCATTTTGTCATTGTCTTGTTTCTATTGTCACTTTTGTTTTTGTCACATTTCCTTCCGAAATGAAATATCCGATTAATTTCAAAAGAATTTTGTAAAGAAGTGCGACAATAATAAAAATAACAATATTGTCAACTTTCTAGAATGGTAAGAATAAATTTGGAGAAATATGAACACTTTCAATAGAAATTTGACAATGACAAAAATACGTTTCTGTTCCAAAACTGATCATGAAATGAAACATGATATCGGTCACCTAAGTGGTACTGTATGTACTTAGTTCACGCAGCAAAGTTGCATCTATGATGCACATGTACAGAATGTTTTAATGACACAATGAGTTCATATCGTTCGGTAATGATGATGATGGTGACAATAACATCAAAACAAATGCCATGTCAACATCATAACAATATGATTACCCACAGCTAGCGTTATAAAATGGCTGGTAACCGTTTCGTGTGTGATTCATCTCCACATGAGAAATAGTAACTACTTATTTAGGTAATAATGCATACAAATTGTATTTAACATCTTATATATAATACTGCCTGTTGCTCTCTGTGCATATACAGCTTTGGCAATTACAGACTTGTTTCGATCGAATGCATGTGCAGTGCAGGTTTGATGTGGGTCAAAGATGAATGCGGTTTGTACCGAATCTGGCACGGCTTTCACGGGATAATGACGGGAAGCTCTTTAATGCGTACTCGTAATTTTTCCGATTTGCGCGTTAAATAGACATGTACTAAAGCTATAAATTCTAATAGTTTTGCTACAAATTAAAGATTCGGTATTTGAAATTTTCTTCTCTCCGGTTTTGACATTTCAATCCTGTCAATTAATATCACTTGGTTCAACTAGTGTGCTAGCTCAAACATTATAGTTGAAATCTCCCTTTATCATGGCCTTCACTTTTTCAAAGCCTAAAGATATGTCTTTTGGATGTACTAAGACACGGGACATCGGATTTTTAGTCTTGACCGAATTGACCGAAAAGTTTATTCTCGTAACGAGCTTTATATGCCTCTACTATAGGCAGGACAAGTCTTGTTTGAGGAAACGTATACGCGTCAATTAGCTACATCTGCCCATATTTAACATAAATAGGAGAGTTTTGTGGTATTTTCGCTAATGAGGTAGTCATAAGCTAAGTGGGTACCGTGTAAGCTTGCTCTATCACAAGTTCACTTATGAGAACGAAAACTTTTGAAATGTTTTTACAAGAACAACACCATGGGTGCATGCATAAATAGGTATTTCTAATGCAAGTAAACACTTTAGTTTTACAAAAGAAAACATTATTTCTAATGCGAGTGTGTATGCAAACAATGTGATAAATAATTGTATGTAAACTGTTGTCAGAATACTGTTGTCTTGCATCGTTGATAGATATGCTATGATGGCGTGGTTTTAAAAGAGTAATATGTGTTTGTTTAAAATGCTGACGTAGAATCGTTCTGTATTTCGGCAAGTGAAATTGCCTAATTTATCAAGTTATGGAGAATACTTAGTATCTTAATAGTAAAAACATACAGCATTAGACATAATGAATGATAAGTTAAGATGCTGATGTAGAATCAGTAATAAGATTGAGAGTATCTAATAGTTAAAAATGATAAATTACAGTAAAACCTCCTTATAATGCCCCTTGATAACTTTGCCACCTCGCTTATCGCCACACTATTTTGAAGTCCCAAAATCCATTTTGTTTATGTTTTTCTTTATCCGCCTTATCCAATTTATCGCCAAACTCCTTTATATTGCCAAAATTTGTCTGAACAAATGGTGGCGATGAATCAAGGTTTTACTGTACTAAACATAAAAACCTATAGTTAATGCTAAACCAACATTCTTATTTAGAATCGAGCGGTTTCGTTCTGTATTTTGGAAAGTGAAACTAGTTGATTTATCAAGTTGTGGAGAGTATATAGATAGTAAAAACATATAACATCAGATGATAAAAGTATATCTAAACTTTACATGTGATGTAAACTGTTTTACCAAACCATGATCGGTTAGTTATGTAAGATACGATATATCCGAGCTTACCACAGGGGTTCAGACAGCGGTATGCGGAATTGTAATAAAACAGACAGTCGATAGATAACGAATTATAAATACATTTTCTGCTGAGCAAGTTAAACCGCAATTACTAGTATTAATTTATATGGCACTGTGAATTTTTTGCTTTTCCAATTAGATTTAAATTTAACCTTTTTATGAGATATAAATTTTGCACCGTTTCCATTTTCTGACATTTTTGTTCACGAAAATGCCATTTTAACTGATTAGACAAACATCTCCAATTAAACCAAAGATGGTAAGCATTTTTGGATCATATGATTATCATTATCAGTATAGCGATGGTCCATCGAATATTGATAAGTCATGGATTATATCATCCTCGTGACCAATACATTTTACAGATTGACGCAAAAACTGAATAGTTTATCGATTGCATATACATTTTTATGCCGTCTCAGAAATTTTTCAGCTGTTTGCGTCTAGACAAAATTTTAATAATCTCGGCCAATTTCATGTTTATATAGATTTGTACAAATGACCGATATCTGCTTGGTACCAGAACGCTTTTATATACTGCTAGCGAACCAACTAACCAGTAGAGGTCCACTGCAGTGAATAACCCTTTTTCAAAAAGTGGTTGAATCTCCAACCGTAACCATAACCAAACACTATAGGTCAACTTTAGTGAAAACCCCTTTTTCATACGTGTGGTCGGACAAAAAGTGGCTGCATCACAAACCGTAACCATAACCAAACATTAGGGTTGAGCAGAATGTGGCTGTCTTTTTCATATGCGGTCGAAGAGAAAGTGGCTACATCTCCAGCCGTTTTAGGTATATAGCATGTATCATGTTTACCAGATAATGTATGACAGTAACTGTCTTACATCATGCATGTTCTTATCAGAAAACCGAATCATACAAACACAGAAGGTGTTAGGTGTTTTTGCAATTCCAAATGTAAGTGTATTCTGTTTGTTTATATTACATCGGTGACATACGCATAAATAAGAATAACAAGGGACGTTTTTATGGTGGAACATTACAAATTCGACTAGTAAAATGAAATGACGAAACTGGACTACTTCAAATAAGTTCAAGCAGAGCTGACATCAGAAAAAAACCACCAAAAGCTAGAACAAAATAACAAGTATTACCAAGGACCGATACAGCGATAATAAAGGCCCACCAAGAACCACGGCCTTCGACCAACAACTTTTGATATGTTTTGGTCAAAGACCAGAGCTTTTCTAATTTTTCAAATATGAACAATAAGAACAAGCAGTGGCTAGCAACAGAAAAGAGTCGCGAAGAACACTATAACAAAATAGCAAGTATTAGCAAGGACCACAGAAAACTACAACGAAATAGCGATAAAAAGGACAACCGAGAACACTGGTCTGGTAAACTTGACTCTATCTTGGCCGTTACGAACACTTAACGCCTATGCTTTAAATAGACGCTAAGTACTCGTATTCGTAATGGTTTAGATGGATTTTAGTTATCCAGTTCTAGTTTTTGACCAAAAACTTTTGATATGCTTTTGTCCAGGACTTCTCTTAACTGGGCAATGGCTTGTGAAAAATGGAAATGACAATTTAGACAATTGCCTACATGGTTTAAAAGACCGGTTGCTAAAAGTAAACTAGTCGAGGAAGAAATTCTAATGTCCTCAGACCCTAGGCTATTGGAACCTTTAGCTCTGCTAATTTATTTCAAACCCAATTGGCATCCGGTATCCTTCTCATGTGGAAATCAACACGTTTTACTTTCCCCCCAGTTTTCAAAGATTTACCTTGATTTGTAAGATTGTGATTTAGACATGGACAGGTATGTTTGGTTTTTTGTTGTTTTCTTCCTTTCCTTCATTCTACAGTAGTAAAATAAAATTCAAAGTGACACCTGGTATACAGAACATTTAGATGTGTATATAAGATAATGATATTATGTATACTAATGTAAGACAGAACATAAACGCTACACTTCCCCCTGCACAGAAAAAGTTGTGCATTCATTATTTTCTCTGCCTTAGATAATTACAACTTTTTATTCCAACACAATTCTAATTAATGTTGTCTGGTTTTATCAGCTCTTATTTTGGCTCCGGTACGCCATTTTTGGCAAACGTTCAGAGGAAATAAATGTTAATTTGAATATTAAGTTACTATATAAGGAACTACTACTATTATCACGCTTATATTGTTGACAGGTTGACAACCAATGGCGATAACAGTCTCTATGGCAAATGGTCAAAAATGGATATGTCAAGTTGAACAAACAGGACGGACGTCAACTGTTTTTTAAGATTAGCAGGAAAACTTGATACTGGCATAAGCATTCAATTAGTCTGATTTTAAAAATTATAAATTAATTAGAACTAATTACCAATATACATTTTGTGGATCACTGGTTGCAAAATAAGTGGGATGGTCGAGGACTCTTCAATCGCACTATAATCAAAAACAAACATACTAATCCATGTCCGAATAACAATCCAGAAGCAAAGTAAAATTTTAGAACTGACAAGTTATGTTAGACACGCGAACTTCCGCCAGGGCAGTGAGGCCGGGTGTTCCGGAAGGGTCAATGGAATTTGTTTCAGTATCCGTCCAACGCTCGCAATTTTGTAATCAGTGTTCCCAATATGTGGTTGTCATTTCTTGTCTTGTTTGTCTGTCTTTCATTGCATTGCTTGGTGTTCTTGGTTGCGTTGGTTATTGTCCAGAAATGTTTTTTAAGTTACAAGTATATTTTCTATTTCTTTGTATTTCCTTGCGTTCTTGGCTACGTTGGTTACTGTCCAGAGCTGTTTTTTCAGTTACCTATTTGTAACATTGTGCTCTTTGTTGCAATGTGCAGTGGTGAATGTGACAAGTGCACGATTTTAACCAGTTTTTATTCATTCATTTAACGATTTCTATTTCCCCTTTACATACACGTAATATTACTTATTTTAATTCAAAACTCTTGAATTTTATAGCCGACCGAATAAAGTTTTGAAATAGAACTTGTCTGTTATATTCATAAACACTTACATCACTTTAAAATTCAATTTAAAATGAAATAAATTTTAAAGTTTTGTGTTATTTTTAGATATTACATAACAAGTATTCTGTTACTTTAAATTTAAACTTAAATAAGGTTATGTCTGGAACATGAATTGAAAGTCTTACGAATTATTAATAGAGACTGTAAAAAGTCATGCAACCAACTTCCTGAGTTGAGTTGAGTAATTGTGTTTTGTATATTTCACTTATACCGAAACGTCGTTAGCTATGGGCAAAGGTGCAGAAATTTTGCCTGTGTGTTGGGCTGATGGCATTACACAGCAGGGTTCTTTGGCATCACTGTGGCACGAGACCTCGCTTCTTTTAAGCTCCCATCCGAAAGACTCACGACTTTCATCTCCTAATGCCGAGCATTCCCTACCCACTTTCGGTCTTGGGACAGACCCGGCCGTAGAACGAACTCCTTGCCTTTCACTTACGGAGCGAGCACTGTATCAACTGAGCTACTGCAGTGGGACAATTACTAAAGGTATATGATGAAATCATTTATTTTCGTGGTGTCCATTTTTCGTGTTTCTAAGAAGAAATGTTTTTATAGCATGGTTGTAATTTCGTGGTTTTTAGCTCACCTGACCGAAGGTCATGTGAGCTTATGGCATAGCGCAGCGTGTGTATGTGCGTGCGTGCGTGCGTGCGTGCGTGTGTGCGTGTGTTCGTGCGTCGTTAACACCTATTTTCGACTTCTCCTCTGAAACTACTGGACAGTTTTTAATGAAACTTTGTCAGAAGTATATATGGGCTGGTGCAATTCAGATTTGTTCGTGGCGTTGCTATGGCTACCATAACTAGGTCAAGGTGACCTAGGGGTGCAAAAATCTTAAAAAATCTTCTTCTCCGAAAGTACTGATTGGAGAAAAAATCTGATGTGATATTTGGCTTCTCTAGGGTCTTAAGCCTATAGTTTGTTCATTTTGTGAAACTTGGATAAATAATAGGTTACGCGTTTTTGCGTTTAATTTTGAAAAAATCGTAAAATAGCTTCAAATTGTTATAACTTGACTATTTGACCAGATAATGACATGGGGTTTTCAGTTTTGACATCTTCTTGTTAGTATCTTCAAAATGAGGTCAAGGTCAATTGTGAAGGTCGTGACCTAATTTTTTTACCTCTGATTATAATTATTATCTCAAAAACTATAAACTTTTTGTATAGGCATGTATATTAGAATGTTGTAGGCATCGATACAATGATCATTTTGATGTATAGAAAAAGGTCATGGGTTCAAAGGTCAAGGTCACAGATGCAAAACAATACCGAAATGGTTAATTATCTCGAAAACTATAAACTTTTTGTATAGGTATATATTAGAATGTTGTAGGTATTGATACAACAAGCATTTTGATGTATAGAAAAAGGTCATGGGTTCAAAGGTCACGGTCACAGATGCGAAACAATACCGAAAAAAGTTAATTATCTCGAAAACTATAAACTTTTTCTATAGGCATGTATATTAGAATGTTGTAGGTATTGATACAACAATCACTTTGATGTATAGAAAAAGGTCATGGGTTCAAAGGTCAAGGTCACAGATGTGAAACAATACCGAAATGGTTAATTATCTTGAAAACTATAAACTTTTTGTATAGGCTTGTATATTAGAATGTTGTAGGTATTAATACAACGATCATTTTGATGTATAGAAAAAGGTCATGGGTTCAAAAGTCAAGGTCACAGATGCGAAACAATACTGAAATGGTTAATTATCTCGAAAACTATAAACTTTTTGTATAGGCATATATATTAGAATGTTGTAGGTATTGATACAACAAGCATTTTGATGTATAGAAAAAGGTCATGGGTTCAAAGGTCACGGTCACAGATGCGAAACAATACCGAAAAAAGTTAATTATCTCGAAAACTATAAACTTTTTCTATAGGCATGTATATTAGAATGTTGTAGGTATTGATACAACAATCACTTTGATGTATAGAAAAAGGTCATGGGTTCAAAGGTCAAGGTCACAGATGTGAAACAATACCGAAATGGTTAATTATCTTGAAAACTATAAACTTTTTGTATAGGCTTGTATATTAGAATGTTGTAGGTATTAATACAACGATCATTTTGATGTATAGAAAAAGGTCATGGGTTCAAAGGTCAAGGTCACAGATGCGAAACAATACTGAAATGGTTAATTATCTCGAAAACTATAAACTTTTTGTATAGACATGTATATTAGAATGTTGTAGGTATTGATACAATGATCATTTTGATGTATAGAAAAAGGTCATGGATTCAAAGGTCAAGGTCACAGATGCGAAACAATACTGAAATGGTTAATTATCTCGAAAACTATAAACTTTTTGTATAGACATGTATATTAGAATGTTGTAGGTATTGATACAATGATCATTTTGATGTATAGAAAAAGGTCATTGGTTCAAAGGTCAAGGTCACAGATGTGAAACAATGCCGAAATGGTTAATTATCTCGAAAACTATAAACTTTTTGTATAGGCATGTATATTAGAATGTTGTAGGTATTGATACAACGATCATTTTGATGTGTAGAGAAAGGTCATGGGTTCAAAGGTCAAGGTCACAGATGCGAATCAATACAGAAATGGTTAATTATCTCGAAAACTATAAACTTTTTGTATAGGCATATATATTAAAATGTTGTAGGTATTGATACAACGATCATTTTGATGTATAGAAAAAGGTCATGGGTTCAAAGGTCAAGGTCACAGATGGGAAACAATACCGAAATGGTTAATTATCTCGAAAACTATAAACTTTTTGTATAGGCATGTATATTAGAATGTTGTAGGTATTGATACAATGGTTATCATGATGTAAAGAAAAAAGCCATTGGGGTTTAGTATTTATGTTTTCTTTAAATCTTTTAGCTAGCCATTAGTTATCAGGTGAGCGTATCAGGCCCATGGGCCTCTTGTTTGTTTCTGTTTAAGGTTATTTTTGCAATATATACATCCATTTCGTTAGATGTAAATTCGTGTGTCAGATTGACAAAATTGGGACACTACGAAATTTAATGATTTCGCAGTAGTATTGTGTCTGATATGATTAATCAATTCCTACGGAGTACCAGTTGTTTTACCACTCTGGTTTCCTCATCAATTTATTGTTGCAGTTCAACAACATGGTATTGGCTTTGCTTTAGTTTGGTCGGGTCATTTTATTATACAAATATATCTGGATTGAAATAGACTAAAACGAAAGTTTGATATATGTGTCTGGATTGAATATTATATCTGTTGTTGGTATTTGAACTTTAACATTTTATATTGAAATATTAAAGGTGTTGATTTATCTGATAATAGGTGCTGCACAGTGTTTAAAGATCGTCAGATTCAGATTTGAACTGGGCGTACTAATATAATTCCATATATGTTTATGGCAATACCCCCCCCCTCTCTCTCTCTCTCTTTTATTGCAATACCATCAACTAACTTTTAACTCTCCTCTCACACTCTTGGGATCATTTCGTCACTGGACGTACTAGTTTATGGCATTACCATCAAATCTCTCTCTCTCTTATTGCAATACCATCTACTAACTATTGAAATACTCTCTCTCTCTCTCTCTCTCTCTCTCTCTCTCTCTCTCTCTCTCTCTCTCATTGCAATTCCAGCAACTAACTTCCCTCTCGCTCACTCGGGATAATTTCGTTAGCCATATTGTAAATGAAACTACAGCAATTAGAATTTAAAGAGGACATTATATAACATTATTATGTATATATATTTTACACACGTTTTTATTTTATCTCTGATACAAGTTTTACCAGCTGTTCCTGGTAAGATAGTTCTTCTATCTGTTATAACCCCTCACTATTTTACTTTATTATAAACAGACCTCGACAGATATCGCCCAGTGGTATCATACATGGATATTGCATATTTGTGTAAATTTGTGATGTTTTAAAACTTCCTATATTAATTTTATATCTTTTCACATTATGTCATCTTGTAAAACATTTAACCGTGTATGTTACTGTAACATTGGTACCGCCCCCATTTTTCTTGCGGTTTATTAGCTAAGTTTTTAAATCTAAGTGAATTTTTGCCATGCATTTAAGTTGCATAAACGACTAAGAGACATAAATTGAATAAGATTCTATAAAATGTTATAGAGTTAAACCTGTATATAATGACCAACAATAGAACATATGAAACATAGACTTTATAGATATGTGATTTTATAGTTTTTTTCTTTTTTTCTTTTTTTTGGGGGGTGGTGGGTTTTTTTGGTTGAAATATATCGCAAAGTGCGTTAAAATTTGCCTCTTTCAGAAGGTGTAGACTTTATATAGAAGTGGTTTTTACAGCAGGATTTAATGTGTGTGTGTGTGTGTGTGTGTGTGTGTGTGTGTGTGTGTGTGTGTGTTAAAGAAATGTTTCCTTGCCTTCTATCAAACAGTTTTTCTGTTTAAATTTTCTACAATATTTTTACTGTTTATTGTTTATTTACATCATTAACCTATTTCCTTGAAATTACTTATCGAGTAATTTTGAAATCAAAACAATTATATTTTGTTGTTATTTTGAAAAAAAAAAACAACCATGCTAAGTAAAACTAATTTTCTTTGTTTAATTTACCCAAATTACAATATAATACATATAAGACGCCCCGTTGTTTTGTGTGTACCATAAAGATACATTGTCCAGTACCAGTACATCAAAGTACGTGTGTGTACATCAAACAGAGGAAATAATTCTTTGTGTCTGGTATGTTAATAAGGATAGGATTTATATATACCAAGGTTATATGAAAATAAATCAAGTCTGTTTTACAGGAGAAATCTAATCGCTTTTATTTATCAATTATAACAAACTCTTATAATGCTGTTCATGAAGATTTAATGGATGCCAATTTAAAAACGAAAACAATGTTTATTTTGATTTACTTGTAGTAAGTATTTGAGCAATCGCCGTTCTTAAATCACAATATTGGACAGGATCGACAACATTAAATATTGTAGTGAAAAACTGTTACAATTCAAACAAAAACATATAAGTTTATCAAAAAATCACAATTCCAAAAGCAAAGTAAACTTCCACCATGGAAGTGAGACCTAGTGTTTCGGAATGGCTAGCACTTCCTGTCTAAATAGGTACGGTCACCGCCTGTATAGTCCAATTTGAGAACGAAAAGAACATATAAAAACAGGACATCAAATATACAAAGGGTAATTCTGGGTACAGAGACATGTTACTCAACAATATTGCGGTGGCCTTGATAAACCTAGGCTTCAATATTCTTTGGCCAATAATTTATTTGTAAGCAGATTGCTTCGTTGTAGAAAGTACCCAAACTGAGATTACACTGTAACATGGGGCATTAACAGTGAAACAAATACACCACAGTGAAACAAATACACTGTAAAAATAGGAACAGGTATATTGCTGCAAATAAAAGTCACGAGTCACCCGATTTTTCAAAATGACAGTTTCTCTGTGTCCGCCGAAAACGGTCTCGTACAAGTGGCGGATTTGAATAAAATTTTAACATTAGTTTGAAGAAAACAGATTTTAGTGACTGCGACGTAAATCTCTTACTTACACCACTCAAATGAGATTCGCAGTAGTCTGTAAGACTGTTTTGATTTATTCTTTAACTGCAACCTTACAGTATAATGATACTAAGTATATAAATCACAATGATAACCTATACCGTTGATCTTAAACCAAATACTCTTTATAGAGCAATTTGTATAAATTGGTAAGTAATTCAGTTTACTAAATTATTTCTAGATTTCTTCACACCGCTATTACAGATCTGAGTCACCAGACATTATGTTACATAACTTTGGCATCGATTCCTGTAATGTCATAAAGATCAACTAACATGATTACTAATGTACAAAGTCCGATATATTACTGTGTTTTCGTTATTTTTTATCCAAAAGCTTACTAATGGACGATAAATTACAAGTTTTATAATCTTTTATCTTGTTGTTTGTGTCATTCTACTGTTCTTGATTGTTTTGGTTATTGCCAAGTATACTTGTTTTTATGTTCCATTTTAGTTGTTGTTTAAAAGAAATGCCATATATCTTTTTTTCTAAATTTTATCATTAAATACATTAAAAATTGGTATATGACAATAATAAATACATGTTAAAATGCTATATTACAATAATATGAAATATACTGAAACATAGTCTTATTGAAAAGCTTTGGTATCCCTCTATAACTGGATCTTGCTTTTCACCATATTATTATTTTTTATTATGTCTTGTTCTTAGTTGTTTTTGGTTGTTGCCAACTACACGTATATCGTGTTTCATTTTAGTTATTACTTAAAGGGCAATATAAAATATACCGAAATATAGTGTTCCGGAAAACCTTCAATATGTAAAATTGTAATAATATCCGACATATAAATAACAAGTTTCGTTACATAACTTTGGCATCGACTCCTGTAATGTCATAAAGATCAACCAACATGATTACTACTGTACAAAGTCCGATAAATTGCTGTGTTTTCGTAATATTTTATCCAAAAGCTTACAAATGGACGATAAATTACAAGTTTTATAATCTTTTATCTTGTTGCTTGTGTCATTATAATGTTCTTGATTGTTTTGGTTATTGCCAAGTATACTTGTTTTTTATGTTCCATTTCAGTTGTTGTTTAAAAGAAATGCCATATATCTTTTTTCAAAATTTTATCATTAAATACATTAAAAATTGGTATATGGCAATAATAAATACATATTAAAATGGTATATTACAATAATATGAAATATACTGAAACATAGGTTTTCGGAAAAGCCTTGGCATCCCTCTACTAGTAGATCTTGCTTTTGTACCATATTTCATTCTTTTAGTGTGTCTTGTTCTTGGTTGTTTTGATCGTTGCCAACTACACGTTTATCGTGTTATTATTTAAAGGACAATATCAAACATACGGCAAAACATTGTCCTGGAAAAGCCTGGATATTTAAGATTGTACTTCTGTATAAAGTCCTATAAATTGCAATAATTTTGTAATATTTTGTATCACATTTCATTCTTTAATTGCGTCTTATTTTGGTTTTTTGGCCAGTTCAAAGGCCAATATAAAATATGCCGAAACATAATCTTCTGGGAGAGGTCTGATGTCCCTCTCTGATATAGATTAAACTTTGTTACTGAGACAAAGAGATCTTGGTGATCGATTGATCTAAAACGACCCTTTACAAATCTCTCACCATTAAGGTTCAAATATCACTTTCAAGGATTCTAGAGTTAGAACGTTTGTCAATTTGCTTGTCGTATGCCAGTGGTTTTCTCCGGGCCATCATGTCACATCCACCATCCCAGAACTGACCGCTTCAGACAACGTCAAAATATTCCTATAAGTTATTTGGTCTTCTTTGGATTTTAGTCATAACAAATAAGAAAAGTTGTTGTCTGAATAAAACTAATTCATGATAGAACCTAAAAGCAGGGATATCAAAGTCAGTAGGAACTAAAGCAAACGTCAATAACCAAGAAAACGAACTAAAAACCGAGTGAAAAGATTAAATCTGGATACAGTCATTTTACAGTTTTGATCATAAAAGACTATAAAAGCATACTTTGGCAACATCCAACACAACCCAGAACAAGATAAGAAGTTAATGAACCTTATGTGTTTATTGCTAGCTTATTTCGTTATTTTTTTGACTGGTTTTAAAATAATTAAAATGAAATTTATAACACATGTTTCTGTTAATCTTCGTATCTAACGCATCTAAAATGCTTAAAATGAAATTTTCTGTTGCTAAATATAACTGTTATGAACTTATCTTTACCGCTTCCATCAGAAAAAACTGTGAAACTGGTAAAATAACCCAAAAAGACACGCCCAATATTTTGGAAATACTCATTGCCAAATAATTCCCTATTATAATGTTTATTGATATAGATCCAGGCCAAAATGAGTCTTTTTGTTAAAGAAAAATAGTTGGTATGTGATAAAAAACGAGAATATTAAACTACCATTAAACCATCCATCTGGTCGGTGTACACCTCCGCAATGTTTAAGTATCAAATCTGGTTTATATATGTAATATAAATATAAAATATAAGTAGTAAAGCATAATATTTACATCGTCGTGAGTAACAAAAATGGTCTGGGTCTCGCTCCAGTTTCAGAATCATTCCTTAACTAAGGTTTTCCTTATCTTAAATCTGGAAAATTTGAAAGCGTAATTATCATCGTCACGAGTAACAAGAACAGTCTGGGCCAGGTTGTTCATAATAATTACACTGTAATGAGTAATAGACCAGGTTGTTCAAATCTCTGTTAGCTTTACCTTAGGCTGTTAGTTAGCCAAATTTTGTATTTTGTGTTTTGGGTAATATTTTTGAAATTTCTGTTCAGAAGTTAATCGGAAAATAGCTAACGAACGGGTCGAGATGATCTGTCTATTTTGACACTAATTCTTTAGCATAGTGTTAAACTTTCGACAGGTCTGTGATGATACAGATGCAATCTTAAGTCGTGTTGCCTTATTTTTGAAGTTGTTGGTTCTTCGTTTTTGATAATTTTGCCGAGTTATTATTCCAAATTTAAATTTGATGTTAAGATACATGTATTATGAAATTCCAACTTTTTTGGATAAAAAAGAAAGTATAATATCAAAATGGCTTTTCATTTGCAAATGATAATTGAGTAAAAAGACAACAGCCTTGAAAGTGTTGCTGGTTATAAAGACTATATCACTCAATTAACTTTACCGTATACTGTTGTTCGGTTGTTTGTAAACTGTGATATCCTTAATTAATACGTCTACAGTTTGATAAATAAGTAAAGAATATATCGTGCAGGTTAATGATAATGTGTTGAAATCCAGGAAGGTTTATCTAGGTAAAATGTCTACCGTATACACCAAGTTAATAATGGTGAAATAGACAACATGGAACATCTGTGAAACCAACATTTTTGATGTTCACATGAACTCTGATACAGAAGCTTTTACACACATCAATACTTGATAATTATGTCTCTAGGTAAACAACATTGACCTGTTCGCTTCACCTTTTATTAGGAATATACAAAAACGACGATCCACCCGATACATAGGTAGTATTCAATTCAAACTTTATTTCCTCCATTATAGAGATACATATAGTGTTATTTACAGGTACACTAAATACTCAACACAAAACATAATTATTAATTAAGGCAATGAAAAGATATATACACAATGTACACATGATATAATTGTATAATAAATGTTACCAATGTATATCATTTTACGTAAACACTAGATGCTGCCTTGACATAAGTGAAGCAGATAGATTTGAATAAAGTCTTTCCCATTGTGTAGACAAAATAAACACTTGTGTGCCCTAAATATAAATGTACTAGTCCATAATAAATATTTAAATTAAAGGTCAAGCTTACAGGTCAATGTTGTTTGCCTATTCATTTGATATTTACATTATATACAGTCTTTAACATTCGCTGATTTGTCAGTGCCAAACGTTTTTGCGTTGAATGTTTAAATGTTTATCTTTCAAACAGTATTTAATGAGGATACAATGATATAAAGATGGAAACTTATCAAAGACTTTGATAAAGAAATATAATTTGAAAATATAGTAAACAGCTAGATAAAAAAATCAAATGTCTGGAACCTTATATATTGAAAACAAAGATAAAGAAATATCTAAACGTGTGCAAAGAAATAAAACAAAATTATAATGACAAACGACTACATACCCATAGCCTTAAAAATTGACCAGCAAAACATCATCATCATCATAATCATGGTTTTCTACCTTCAACCCAGCAAAAGAAGTTTAGGGTGTATATCACCCTGTCCGCCTGTCTGAATATCGTTTCCGCTCCATATCTTCTATGTCCGTGGTTGGATTTTGATCAAACTTGGATCAAGTGTAAACCATGTGTCGCATAACAAATTTGGGTACATAGGTCAAGGGTCATTGATCAATGGGTGTATAAGTCAGCTTCATTGAAGTTCTAGTTTCAATAATACCAAATTTAGGTGCATAGGTCAAGGTTCAAGGTCACGCGCTGAGGTAAAATCTTAGAAATAAAAACTCAGTAATACATGTATTGGGAACGGGAGTATTCGTATCTCAAGAGACGACTGTAGTTTTGTTAACTTTTTATTTATTCAACATTCAGTTAAAGGCAGTTCTGTTTACATGCACATGTATTTTAGAAATCCTCTAGAGTAAGTTGTTTCAGTAACACGTGTGGTAATACTTTTACTCTTCTATTTATCAATAGACGAACTCTTCATTAAACATAAGCTTTATCACTTGTACCCTTGGTATTATGCAATATTCTGTGGTGTAAATGTGGAGGTTCATTACATGCAATGTGCAAAACTAATTACACAGACCAAATTGGGATCCAGAATTTTATTACCAGAAATTACAGCTTTATGGTTGATATATAAGCTATAAATTTATCTTTTACTTGTTTACAATTTTTTGTGAAATACTAAATCCCATTGGCCGAATTATCTGCTTTAACGACGGTATGTGATTTACCATCGTAGGTAGTAATATAACAAAACCAATTACATACAATCATTAAGGCAGTTTATTCGGCCTAGGCATCCCCGTGGTTAACCCATTTATCCTATGTTTAGGTTGATTTTATAACGCATTTATTGCTATAGTAATTACATAATAAAAAAACATACCAATCCATGTTTACATCACAACCCCCCGTAGAAACTTTGATAACTTAAAATATTAGATAAATGCGTGGAGTTCAATCAGGAAAGTAAGGTCTGGTGCTCCGAAAAGCTAAGCAATTCCTGTTAAGCTAGCTACACTCGCTACGCGTGTAATCAAAATTGCTAAAAATGAAAAGAACAAGAAACTGTGGGACGTCAAAAATAGCCAGGATAATTTTTGATACAGAGGCATCATACATATCGACAATATTTTGATGACGACCAGATCAGTTTTTTAAATTGCCTTGATAAGCTTTTGCTTGCAATATTTCTCGGCCAACAATTTATTAGTAAGCACAAGTTAATGATTATTGTTTTTTTCTTTTTTCAGTAAGTTTTTCAGTTGCAAAATGTCCATACTCAGCACATCATATGAAATCATGCATAGCTAGTTCATTACCCAATTATGGACTGGGTCCACCAGCAAATGCATCTCAGCCTGAAGCGCTACGTACAGGGTTAGACATGGCACGGGAGTCGTGCAGGTAAAATACACACATACTCTCTCTCTCTCTCTCTCTCTCTCTCTCTCTCTCTCTCTCTCTCTCCATGGACGTCAGGCCAGGTGCTCCTTAAGGGTAAGCATCCCCTGTTGAACTACCACATGTGTCAAAATTGGGAATAGAAAGAACATGGAACTATGGGGCGTCAAATATATTCTTAATGATTTTGGATACAAAAACATCATACTTATCAACAATGTTGTAATGACAGTCACAAAACGTTGTACATAACGTTGTCAGGACCCTGATAAGCCTAGACTTGCAATTCTTGCACCAACAACTTATTTGTAAGCGGCCTGCTCCCATTGTAGGAATAAGCTTTACCGTGGCGTATTAATTGTTAAGCAAATGCACCATAAGCAGGAAAAACAGTCATACCCATTGCTGCATAGGAAAGGAAAGTTGACAAGAGATGAACAAAAAAAAAAAAAAAAAAAGAACAGCATGCTCTGTACTAAGTAGAGAACAAATAAGAAAACACAAACTGAACGACGTATGAACAAGTATTAAGACATATTAATGTTTGTAATCTATTTGGAAATAAATCAGCTTTTGGCGGGGGCATTGGTTTTGTGGTAAAATGGTACCCGTGCTTTACCATTAACTATTGATTGATTCCTCGATTGATTGATTGATTGATTGATTGATTGATTGATTGATTGATTGATTGATTGATCGATCGATCGATTGAGTGTTACGTCCCAGTCAATAATGTTTCCCTTATTTCGAGACGTCACTGGCTAAAGGTGAAATGGCAGATTTTTTTAACCTTTGCAGTTTGCTCATGGCAATGTGCAGGGAGGGTTCTTTAACATGTCACGCCGTGCGGTTTTTAATGTCTCTTCCGAAGAACCAAGTGACTTTCATTTCTAAATGTGGAGTCTTTGGCGAAAGGACAGACACTACCTATTTGAAGTCCTGGTCAGACCCCGTCCGCAGTTTCATTCCACAGCCCCCCCCCCCCCCCCACACACACACCACAAACTGATTCGTGGTTTTAGAATCACTTCATTGCAATGTCATTTTATATGTTCTAGGTCAGATGCACTGAATGAAGCTACCGACTGTATGCGGAATATAATGAACCAATGTAAAGGGATGTCTGAAAATGAACAGTTACTACAAAGATTGTTTAGCATAGACGATATTATAGAAACAGTTAAATATTTCTGTAGTCATTTAGATAGTAAGTTCACTATTTATAGGCAATAAAACATGATAAATACATAGCACATACCATATCGACCCTAGACAGAGCTAGTACTTTTGCTTTAGTCATCAAGTTCTACCATCATAACAATAGACACATTGGCCGTTTCTAGCTCGTTGGAGGATATGGTCTATGTTTCCTTTTCAAGTTCATTAGTCAATAACATTGTCATGTGCTACTTTTGAATTTTTATGAATTGTCATGTGCTACTTTTGAATTTATTATTTCATAAAAATTCAAAAGTAGCACATGACAACATTAATTACAGGGACAATCAACAGTTTCCACAATTTGGGTCCCAATGCCCAAGGTATTTGCATATCAAATTGATTGCCCAAGTGCTAATAAATGCATGCTCTTAAAGGAATAATTAGGACCAGATAATGTGCACTATAATTTATGAATTTATAAGGAATGCAAATAACTAAGAATGACTGGAAAATGTTTTATTTAATCCATAAGTCATTGATAACGCCCGTAGAATTTTCGACGTAAACACAAAAAGAGCTGCCTATCTGTCCATGGAAACAAAACTTTGGGGTGGGTTTGAAAAAGGAAGTCCTACCAGGTATGGAGAGGCGCAGAGCTCTATGTTGTGGTATCGGGCAGGACATGGTATCATTTTAATAACTACTTAGTAAGTCTTTATAGTAATGTTGTCAATGTATTTTTACAGTTTATGAAAAACATACAAAATGTATAAGAGACCAACACCCACAAGCTACAATGTGTGTGGAGAGAGATAAGCAAAGTTACGAGACTATGATGACTGCTGGAGCGTCTATAGATGTCCTTATATTGGCTGCCTGCAAGTAAGTCTTTTACTTAGTTGAAATAGAACATACAGTATGACGGTATAGTGCCTCGCTTAGGGGAATTATTATGTTAAATCGGGGAATTTGGACAGGTTAGTTAAAATGGTTCCGTTCTGTATCAAGATGGCCTATTTTGGTCACAAATAATATGGCACGGAACATCACGATATTTGTTCTGAAATAACGCCATATTACCACTTTATCCCTGCAATATATTGCCGGTGCGGACTACGAAGTATTTTACTTTATATATATTGCTGCATTTTTAAGTCGTCGTTCGGGAGTGAAATTACATGTATAGTTTAAAGCCCTTATCAAGGTTTCTTTATGCTCTTATATCGATCGAGACGATGAGAAGCAAAAGCAGTTATGGTTTAAGGGTTATTGAGAAGCAAAAGTTCAGCTTACATCTTCATTCCTGTCCACCATCTCCATATATCGACAAGGCGCCATTCGAAAACTATACATGGGGTCCAAATGAGTTGGAAAGGCTAGAAAAGAAGTCCCGTTAGTCCGCATTTTAATATATTTTTGAGCTTATTTTTCAGAACCTTTTGTATCTATCGTTTTCTATCTTGTACAGGTACCAGGACAAAGCAACAACATGTTTAACTGAAAATGTAAATGATAACTGTGGGCATGAAGCGGCTGTTTTCTTGGAGACTATTTCACTTGGAACCCGTTCTCCAGACTGTGCTGAAGTCACACCTAGATATACCCCGTCGCCTCAGAACCCCCCTCCTGAGGGTCGCCATCATAATGGACAAAATTGTCTCAAATATTTTAGTCTTTCTTTGTATTTATTAATGTTTGTTCTATGTTTGTTATTATGATGAAGCATACTAAACCGGTTTCTTCTTCACCATCATCTTTTATCCATAGCTTTACGTCTGCCATTACAAGTATATCGCCATACTATCGCGCGTTCTCACTTAAATATAATATGGATCACTTTGAAGAGAGCTGAACAAGCATGGGTCGGTAACCAAACATAACCAGCGGCATATCCTTCAAAACCAGGGTTTAAGGTTATTGTGAAAATAATTCTTAATTCTAATATGAATAAGGGAGAGTGTAACAAGCTTAAGCAGGCGACCAAACATAACATCACTACCTAGAAATCCTTTAAAACCAGGATTTTATGTCATTGAACATATTAATATGAATAAGAGAGAGCTTTGTTATGGCGTATAGAGCTCCCGGTGTAAAATAGAGCTCTAATTATAGCCCCATTTTATTTTAATTTGGATAAGAACAAGCTTTGGCATGTCATATAGAGCTCTTGTCGTATATAAAGCTCACAATGCAGCTCTATGTGTTGATTCGTTGATGAAAAGAGCTTAACGTGCTTGGGCGACCAAACTGAAACCTATTATACCTTTTGACTGGGTGTAGAATGAGATCTTTTTTTCCTGCATTTGGATAACAGATATAGAAACAAAATGAGCCAATGTGTTACTAAAGTGTTTGATCAACCAAAGAAATGAAGTATGAAGACTGCAATATATAATAACTTTGTCAGCAATTTGAATCTGTGTTTCGAAAGGATTGCTCAGAGAATACTCCAGACTTGCTTGTGGAATCTTTATAAAACAAGTTATATGGATTCTTGCAATGAAGAACACATAGCGAGAATCAATCCCAGAATCTTATGTTTGGCGGATCCATAGAAATCATGGCGTCATTACGTCAGAATTTATTTAAAAACAACCTTTTTGCTGCTAAAATGTAGTTGATTACCACAGTAATTGAGTTATCTTTATCTGGTCCGGTTATTGTTAGTGCTTCTCATTGTCTCTCGTTTGACCAGCGTGATTCCATGGTATATGAACAATAGACGTTGTCAGAAACCGCGTAAAATGGCGTCAATAAATAACTGTCCCATTTGACGTAAACGGGGTAAAATAAGGGGAACATTTCACATCCGTACACACATTCTTTCCAAGATTTAAATCAAGACCAGTTCAAATCACAGAAGACCAGTACGCCATATTATTTTTTAATTTTTTTGCAAAATGTTTAAGATACTCGTAAAACAACGCTTATCTTGTGTGATGAACGAAGTGGTTTATGCATAATATGTCATCATTCAAAGTTAATACCATTGATGTAAGCTTCATAAGTAATGCAAGTTGTCCTTTACAATGCAGATCTGTCGAAAGTTTAACACTCGGCTAACAAATTGGAACCACATTGGCAGTTTATCTCGGCCACTCGTTAGCTGTTTCTAACAAAAGCTTTTCGGTAGCTGTTGTCGCATATCCATATCTAAGTAGCTTTTTGGGGTCTAGCTCAGTACCCATATATCTCGACCACTTATCGGAATCCTTCGGATGATACCCTCTTGTCACGGCAGGCGTGGTACGTTAAAGAACCCGCCTTACACATTGCCTTGAGCGCACTGTAAAGGTGAAAAATCTGCCACTTTACATGTAGCTGGTGACGTCTAGATATAAGTGAAATATTCTTGTCGGTTTTATTAAACTCCGTTAAATCAATCGATCGATCACTCTTCGGTTCCTTTTTGTTAGCTCGATGTTAAACTTTTGACAGGTCTGTATTGTAGGTGTGTATGTATATGGATGAAGTCTATGTTAATAATGTTATAATATTCATATATTTATTTGTAGTTTAAATTTTTGATTTTAATAACTCTTGCTCATTGCAAATAGAAAGGATTATTATAATTTAAATACTTTTTACCATTAATTCTTCTTAATACTCATTACAACTAGTGCCATATATAAGCTATTTTTGCTGTTGGACCACATATCCTTTTTTAGAAACTCGCTGAATTCATCGCAATCCTTATAGGCCATTTGTATCCTTGTATCGTGTTTCTATGTTCGTAACAACTTGCTCACATGCACATGTATGTATGTTCAACTTGGTCAATTTGGTTTGGAAAGTCCCTACATTTGCACATTCTGTGGCAACAATGCAAAACAACAATAACGCTTTTAACTTTAATTTTTACATTTAATTTTAATGTTTTCATTTCGTAAATTCATAATCAAAATCAATGTATTAATATTTTAATTTAACACATTTTAAGTTTTTTTTTTTTACAGCCCACACTTATATACAGACTCATGACTGTAATGACAAGCCTGTATGCTCGCTATTTTTACTCTGAACTATATAAGTCAATTTATATGCATTACTATATGTCTTGTTTTCAACTATAGAGTGTGTCATATTGTGTTGTGTCTGGGTAAACATTTTCCATCTTTGTACAAGTCTTATGTGTCGTACATTCCATTTAATCTGATGGTTCAAATAATGTAGTCAATAATGTTCCTGAACCAATTTTTATTATTACAACCACATGTAATGATTCGTTATCCATAATGAAACACCAAATGTCCAAGATTACAATATAGAAAACGTCAAATCAAAAGCAAACTAATCCATGTCCAAATCACAATCCAAAAGCAAAGTAAATACTAGGCCGGCTGCTCCAGAAAATTAATCGACTCCTGTTTAGCAAGCTAAACCTACCAGTGCTAAAACTATTAAATGTACTAGTAAATGAAAATTGGTTTTTAATGTCACCAAAATAAATATGGTGTTCTTTTTATTCTGATTTTTAAATAAAAACACTAATTGTTGGGTCATGTTTCTCCAGTGTAATATTTTGCTGTGAATATATCAGGAATTGTATAACCTTTGGAACTCTTATTTTGCCTTTCATATCTCTAGAACACTTGGTTTGGTGTTAACTTCTCTACAACACTTGTTTTGGTGTTAACTTCTCTAGAGTACTTGTTTTGGTGTCAACTTCTCTAGAGCACTTAGTTTTGCGTCAACTTCTTTTGAACACTTGGCTTGGCGTCAACTTCTCTAGAACACCTGTTTTGGCGTCAACTACTCTGGAATACTTGTTTTGGCGTCAACTTTTCTGGAACAAACTTCTTTATAATTGTTTTATCGTCCAATCCTTTGTTTGACCGACTTTATTTCACCAAAAACACTAGTATAGTCCATCGCACATACAGACCTCCCTATGTTTTTTTAAGTATGACGAGATGCTTCGGCCATTGGCCAGTAAATTAAAGATGTAAATGTAGATTAATACTATATCTATATATATATATATATATATATGTATTTCCATAAATTGAGTGCACAAGGTTTTTATTATTTACTAGTATTTCTTTTAATTGAAAATGCCTCCATTAGACTATCAATTAAATGCATTTGAAATGCACTGACCTAACCAAATTATATTTTTAATTGAAAACATTGTTGTTCAGTTCTCCTGCACATAGAGAAATTTTGCGAAAAGTTTGGAAATTTGATCAAGTTTATACACAAATTGCGCCTCATTCAAAGTTACACCGGGGCATTTAGGGTCAGGTAGGTCATTGTTGTTCGGGGGTTTTCCAGGTGTGATCATTATGAATATTCCAATTATGACATAACGTTTATAGTTGTTCCAAGTAAGAAAGTACAGAAGGGATAATTTTGACATAGTCATATTTGTTGTTTTGTTAAAAAGTTAAAAAAATTTCTCTATGTACAGAATTAAGTTCACTTTTTCGTGAATGAAATATATTTTTTCTGATTAGGTCAGTATATTTTGTATTAAGTTTTGACAATTTTTTGTGAGTTTGTTGGAAAATACGACTTTATTCTTGCATTTTCCATGTGCACTCAATTTGTGGAAATACAGTAATTTGCTCTGTTTGCTCATGTCTCATTTCTCAAGTTGGGACATTCGTATACTCAACATTTGTTTTCGTTGATTCGTGTGATATCATAGCTTGCTGTGACAATCTGTAACATTTTCGTAGATAGTTTGGTTGGTGCAATAAAATGTAAACCTATAAATATTCGTGGGGCATTTTTCGGGTAAATTAATTCCACAAAATTTGATGTCAACGAATTCGTTTTTTATACAAAAGCCTAATTGGAATTTATTTTACAGAACATGTTACGGCGAATATTTCTTCCAAAGAAAATTATTTAAATTGCAAATCCACGAATATTTGACAGAACATTGCAGATTTATTGTCTCATTTTACATAGAAATTAAAAAATAACTCATGACATAATGTGTCTCATTTTGTAAAGATATTCAAAATTATCAGATATTGTGCCACAGAATTCATTTTCATAGCATGGTTATTTCTAAGTGAATGAACATGTAACAAGTATACCAGAAATCTATAATGTCTCTGTTTATTTTTCAATGTTTTGCAATAATTTTACATTTTGTGTAAATATTCCTTATACAAGTATTATTAATTAATATTTTTTATTTTAATCTTATTTTAAATAGTTTTGATTTCATGTTAGTTTTGTTTGAATGTTTTAATTGTATTTATATATTAGTGAATATTACTGAACTATCTTGAGTTTGAGGAAATAAAATAATACCCGTATGTAAATGCTGAGACGAAGCAGGAATGCTGCCACCATCTTCCCCATCTTTCTGGAATTTGGTTAAAAATTTAATTATCGAAGAAATAGCACCTTCGGGCGAGACTTAATTACTTATTGGAAAATGTGTGAATTGATCATCACAAGAGCCTGCAACTTATCTGTTGAATATACATTTGATTTGAAAAAGACGTTTTTAAATTTTCTGTTCTTTTTAATATTTTTTAACTTTCTGGGAACGGCCAGTGCTGTAGTATTGTTTTTACACATTTTAAATTTTCTAGAATGACCATTATTAGTTCAGACATTTTTTAATTGCGAAGACTGTTATTGTTTCAGACATTTTAAACACTTTTTTGCGAATGGTCATTATGTTTTAAGACATTTTAAGACTATTTTGAAAATGGTAACTATTATTTTAGAATTTGTTTTTTTTTTAATTATTTCAAAAGTTTACAAAATAGATGTCACATATGGCATGCATTCAACAAGACTAGATGACTGCAGACACATATATGATGCAACATTTATGCAGTACCGATGTAAATACTTGCAATGCATGCAAATAAAATTGTCAAGATGTGTTTTATTTGATACTCTGTACAATAAGTTTGTTACATATATTAAAACTGGAATTTTATTGCCATATGTAAATATGTATAATAATTAAACAATATAGAGATAGACGGTTGTTTGTTTTTATGCTCGAAAATTTATTTTTTATGTTGGTTTTACTGACCAATCAGCAGAAGTACCACATTATAATAAATGAAGAACCAACAGAAGAGCCAATAAAAAAAGTTCACGCGTTAGAAAAAAAAGCAACAACGCCTCATGTTAGAACCAATAAAAAGCATACATGTTAGAGCCAATCAACAAGTCCATACGTCAGAGCAAATAAGCAAGTTCACGCCTTGAAACAATCAGCAAGTCCTTATGTAAGAGCCAATCAGCAAGTTATCGCGTTTGAACCAATCAGCAAGTCCATACGTTAGAGCCAATCAGCAAGTTATCGCGTTTGAACCAATCAGCAAGTCCATACGTTAGACCCAATAAGCAAGTTTACACGTTTGAACCAATCAGCAAGTCCATACGTTAGAGCCAATCAGCAAGTTATCGCGTTTGAACCAATCAGCAAGTCCATACGTTAGAGCCAATCAGCAAGTTTACACGTTTGAACCAATCAGCAAGTCCATACGTTAGAACCAATCAGCAAGTTCATACGTAAGAACCAATCAGCAAGTTCATAATTCGTCGAATTGCAATCAAAGTAGATTCCTTCTCTCTAACAAACTACCATGTGCCTTTCTTTTGCCCTTTTCTGACTCAAGGGGCCATGGTGGTCTAAATCACCGCCTTACGCGTCATAGTGTCTTTCACCGCCTATATTCCAATCTAAAAAGATCCTAACGCCTTTAGATCCTAACGCGA